>OX402002.1:610763-2077224 GCA_947859395.1 Eupithecia insigniata
TCTCCAAACTCTCTTAAATATTTAATTCCTATGAATCCAAGAACACCAATGTTGTATGGTTTACCTAAAATACATAAAAATAATATTCCAATCCGGCCCGTTGTCTCTTACATAGGAGCACCAGCATATGGTTTATCAAAATATTTAAATTACGAATTAAAAAGTAGATCTAGATTCAATCCAAAGTATAGCTTAAAGAATAGTATGGATTTGGTCAACAAAGTTAAAGATGTTAGCCTGCCTCACAATGCAAAGTTATTATCGCTGGATGTAGAAAGTTTATTTACAAACGTACCTTATGAGGAGAGTTTGATAATATTGGAAGGACATCTTGAGCGACAACGAGTACTTCCGGCAGAAAAGGAGGAGTTAATATCTTTGACTAGAACTTGTATGCAACAAAATTACTTCCAATTTGGCAATCAATATTACAAACAGAAAGAAGGGTTAGCTATGGGTTCACCACTAAGTCCACTTATGGCAGACATTTTCATGGACAGTTTTGAGAATAAAAACATTATAGGGGAATCAAACATTTTATATTATTATCGTTATGTAGATGACATTATCATATGCTGGACTGGAAGTTTGCGTCAAATAGAACTGTTCGTTAACAAACTTAATGCAATTCATCCAAAAATAAAATTTAAACTTGAATTAGAAATTGGTGGTTCACTGAACTTTTTAGATTTGACAATAACTAGGTTAAACAATAGGCATGATTTTCAAATTTACAGAAAACCTACTTACACAGATATTACAATACCAAATTCATCTTGTCATCCATTCCAACATAAGCTATCAGCTTACCGTAGTTTTGTCCATAGAATGATGTCAGTCCCCTTATCTCAGGAGAACTTTAACAGAGAGCTATCTATTATTTACCACACGGCTGAAAGTAATGGATATAGTAGAAAGATGGTTGATGGTTTAATAAGAAGTAAACAACAAAACATTATCCGTTCCTTATTGTATCCCGTAGCTCCAGAAAGGATAGACAAATTTGTGGGCAGTTTAACTTATTTAGGTCCATTGAGTGACGGAGTTTCAAGAGTTTTGTCTAAACATAAAGTACACGCAGCGTTCAAAACAAACAATTTATTAAAACAGATTTGTAACGGTAAAGATAGGTTAGATAACAATAAAAAATCGGGTGTTTATAAGTTGGTATGTGACGAATGTAATGGTATTTATGTAGGTCAAACAGGTCGTAGTTTTCAGGTTAGGTATAAAGAACATTTAGCTGCTTATAGAAACAATTATCCAGAAAAATCTAACTTTGCAAAACATTTATTGGAATCTGGTCATTCTTTAAGTCAAAATCATTGTTTTTCTATTTTACATACTTGTGATAAGGGATTTAGGATGTCAGTCTTAGAAAATTTAGAAATTACAAAATATAGTAATAATATACTGTTGAATGAACTTAGTACAGGTTTGCCTAGGTCACCGTTATTACGAATCTTTTCAAACAATAGTACTGCCACACACACACTATGAACTTTGTGTGCGCACTGTTTGATCCGTGACTATATAAAGGGGGGTTTTGCGGGCAATGCTTCACTTGGCGCGCGGAGCTCGGAGAGGCAACATCACTGGCGGGACTCTGTCGGTGTTGCTGTGCTTACCAATCTCAATGTCAAGGTCGAGTATTGTGGTGTCCTGAAGATGTCTCGTGGAGAGATGAAACTAGTAGACAACTTACTTTGATGAATACTATCAGAGAAGGTTATACGCGGAATTGTTACTAAATATTTCTTCATTCTAATATTGTGCAATGGATTTCCGCAAAGTAACGCCTGAATCTATTATTTATCTTAGATCAGCAGGTACAGCTGAACAGGCAAAATTATACATCAAACTCACTCAGTCACATCGTATTGCAGCTCAAAATGTATGGTTCAATCAACAGTGTAAACATTTGGGGGTTATTCCATCTTACATTAAAATTAGAAGTAATACAAATAGTAGGGCAGCTAATGTTGCTTTGATAAGGGCTAGGAATACTTGGTTAAATGAGGAAATAAAACATTGGTTTACTATCAGAGACAACTATAAAACTCACTTGGGAGTTTTACACATGGAGTTAGCTTATTCCTTACACAACATAGAATTTGATTTACTAGATAATAAAGCTAGGGAATACGCTGCTGAGTTAGCCCACAGGAAATATATAATTCAAACAGGGAAATTAGATCGATTAGTTAGAGACAAACAGAGGGTAGACCGACTAATGGGGAATAGTAATACTGTGCAGCAACCATGTCCTCATACGTTCTATCAACGCGTAGAAAATCATAGTGGCGTCCAGTTCACAACTTCAGAATTATCACTGTTAGAAAAGGGTCTTAAATACAACTTACAACCAGTTTTAAATAAGAAAACTTTGGAGATTTTGGCTGTTGATTCAGAGATGGCAATTGTTAGGGGTAAAGCTGACGAAGGGGTTAAACATGAGGTAGCCTCTTTAATAAAGAAACCAATTAGTTCAGCTATAGTTCCAAGTTTACCAAGGGAATTAAATGTTTTTAAATCTTTAAGGAATAAGGTAGATCAAAATAGCTTAGTGATAACAAAAGCAGATAAGGGTAATACTGTAGTTATCTTAGAAAGGGGTACTTATGTGCAGAAGGTTAATGAGGTTATACAGGGCAATGATTTTGAATTATTGAATTCCGACCCAACCAAAGTTTTCACACAGGAATTAAAAGAAATGACAAAAAACTCATGCTTTATTTCTCCAAACTCTCTTAAATATTTAATTCCTATGAATCCAAGAACACCAATGTTGTATGGTTTACCTAAAATACATAAAAATAATATTCCAATCCGGCCCGTTGTCTCTTACATAGGAGCACCAGCATATGGTTTATCAAAATATTTAAATTACGAATTAAAAAGTAGATCTAGATTCAATCCAAAGTATAGCTTAAAGAATAGTATGGATTTGGTCAACAAAGTTAAAGATGTTAGCCTGCCTCACAATGCAAAGTTATTATCGCTGGATGTAGAAAGTTTATTTACAAACGTACCTTATGAGGAGAGTTTGATAATATTGGAAGGACATCTTGAGCGACAACGAGTACTTCCGGCAGAAAAGGAGGAGTTAATATCTTTGACTAGAACTTGTATGCAACAAAATTACTTCCAATTTGGCAATCAATATTACAAACAGAAAGAAGGGTTAGCTATGGGTTCACCACTAAGTCCACTTATGGCAGACATTTTCATGGACAGTTTTGAGAATAAAAACATTATAGGGGAATCAAACATTTTATATTATTATCGTTATGTAGATGACATTATCATATGCTGGACTGGAAGTTTGCGTCAAATAGAACTGTTCGTTAACAAACTTAATGCAATTCATCCAAAAATAAAATTTAAACTTGAATTAGAAATTGGTGGTTCACTGAACTTTTTAGATTTGACAATAACTAGGTTAAACAATAGGCATGATTTTCAAATTTACAGAAAACCTACTTACACAGATATTACAATACCAAATTCATCTTGTCATCCATTCCAACATAAGCTATCAGCTTACCGTAGTTTTGTCCATAGAATGATGTCAGTCCCCTTATCTCAGGAGAACTTTAACAGAGAGCTATCTATTATTTACCACACGGCTGAAAGTAATGGATATAGTAGAAAGATGGTTGATGGTTTAATAAGAAGTAAACAACAAAACATTATCCGTTCCTTATTGTATCCCGTAGCTCCAGAAAGGATAGACAAATTTGTGGGCAGTTTAACTTATTTAGGTCCATTGAGTGACGGAGTTTCAAGAGTTTTGTCTAAACATAAAGTACACGCAGCGTTCAAAACAAACAATTTATTAAAACAGATTTGTAACGGTAAAGATAGGTTAGATAACAATAAAAAATCGGGTGTTTATAAGTTGGTATGTGACGAATGTAATGGTATTTATGTAGGTCAAACAGGTCGTAGTTTTCAGGTTAGGTATAAAGAACATTTAGCTGCTTATAGAAACAATTATCCAGAAAAATCTAACTTTGCAAAACATTTATTGGAATCTGGTCATTCTTTAAGTCAAAATCATTGTTTTTCTATTTTACATACTTGTGATAAGGGATTTAGGATGTCAGTCTTAGAAAATTTAGAAATTACAAAATATAGTAATAATATACTGTTGAATGAACTTAGTACAGGTTTGCCTAGGTCACCGTTATTACGAATCTTTTCAAACAATAGTACTGCCACACACACACTATGAACTTTGTGTGCGCACTGTTTGATCCGTGACTATATAAAGGGGGGTTTTGCGGGCAATGCTTCACTTGGCGCGCGGAGCTCGGAGAGGCAACATCACTGGCGGGACTCTGTCGGTGTTGCTGTGCTTACCAATCTCAATGTCAAGGTCGAGTATTGTGGTGTCCTGAAGATGTCTCGTGGAGAGATGAAACTAGTAGACAACTTACTTTGATGAATACTATCAGAGAAGGTTATACGCGGAATTGTTACTAAATATTTCTTCATTCTAATATTGTGCAATGGATTTCCGCAAAGTAACGCCTGAATCTATTATTTATCTTAGATCAGCAGGTACAGCTGAACAGGCAAAATTATACATCAAACTCACTCAGTCACATCGTATTGCAGCTCAAAATGTATGGTTCAATCAACAGTGTAAACATTTGGGGGTTATTCCATCTTACATTAAAATTAGAAGTAATACAAATAGTAGGGCAGCTAATGTTGCTTTGATAAGGGCTAGGAATACTTGGTTAAATGAGGAAATAAAACATTGGTTTACTATCAGAGACAACTATAAAACTCACTTGGGAGTTTTACACATGGAGTTAGCTTATTCCTTACACAACATAGAATTTGATTTACTAGATAATAAAGCTAGGGAATACGCTGCTGAGTTAGCCCACAGGAAATATATAATTCAAACAGGGAAATTAGATCGATTAGTTAGAGACAAACAGAGGGTAGACCGACTAATGGGGAATAGTAATACTGTGCAGCAACCATGTCCTCATACGTTCTATCAACGCGTAGAAAATCATAGTGGCGTCCAGTTCACAACTTCAGAATTATCACTGTTAGAAAAGGGTCTTAAATACAACTTACAACCAGTTTTAAATAAGAAAACTTTGGAGATTTTGGCTGTTGATTCAGAGATGGCAATTGTTAGGGGTAAAGCTGACGAAGGGGTTAAACATGAGGTAGCCTCTTTAATAAAGAAACCAATTAGTTCAGCTATAGTTCCAAGTTTACCAAGGGAATTAAATGTTTTTAAATCTTTAAGGAATAAGGTAGATCAAAATAGCTTAGTGATAACAAAAGCAGATAAGGGTAATACTGTAGTTATCTTAGAAAGGGGTACTTATGTGCAGAAGGTTAATGAGGTTATACAGGGCAATGATTTTGAATTATTGAATTCCGACCCAACCAAAGTTTTCACACAGGAATTAAAAGAAATGACAAAAAACTCATGCTTTATTTCTCCAAACTCTCTTAAATATTTAATTCCTATGAATCCAAGAACACCAATGTTGTATGGTTTACCTAAAATACATAAAAATAATATTCCAATCCGGCCCGTTGTCTCTTACATAGGAGCACCAGCATATGGTTTATCAAAATATTTAAATTACGAATTAAAAAGTAGATCTAGATTCAATCCAAAGTATAGCTTAAAGAATAGTATGGATTTGGTCAACAAAGTTAAAGATGTTAGCCTGCCTCACAATGCAAAGTTATTATCGCTGGATGTAGAAAGTTTATTTACAAACGTACCTTATGAGGAGAGTTTGATAATATTGGAAGGACATCTTGAGCGACAACGAGTACTTCCGGCAGAAAAGGAGGAGTTAATATCTTTGACTAGAACTTGTATGCAACAAAATTACTTCCAATTTGGCAATCAATATTACAAACAGAAAGAAGGGTTAGCTATGGGTTCACCACTAAGTCCACTTATGGCAGACATTTTCATGGACAGTTTTGAGAATAAAAACATTATAGGGGAATCAAACATTTTATATTATTATCGTTATGTAGATGACATTATCATATGCTGGACTGGAAGTTTGCGTCAAATAGAACTGTTCGTTAACAAACTTAATGCAATTCATCCAAAAATAAAATTTAAACTTGAATTAGAAATTGGTGGTTCACTGAACTTTTTAGATTTGACAATAACTAGGTTAAACAATAGGCATGATTTTCAAATTTACAGAAAACCTACTTACACAGATATTACAATACCAAATTCATCTTGTCATCCATTCCAACATAAGCTATCAGCTTACCGTAGTTTTGTCCATAGAATGATGTCAGTCCCCTTATCTCAGGAGAACTTTAACAGAGAGCTATCTATTATTTACCACACGGCTGAAAGTAATGGATATAGTAGAAAGATGGTTGATGGTTTAATAAGAAGTAAACAACAAAACATTATCCGTTCCTTATTGTATCCCGTAGCTCCAGAAAGGATAGACAAATTTGTGGGCAGTTTAACTTATTTAGGTCCATTGAGTGACGGAGTTTCAAGAGTTTTGTCTAAACATAAAGTACACGCAGCGTTCAAAACAAACAATTTATTAAAACAGATTTGTAACGGTAAAGATAGGTTAGATAACAATAAAAAATCGGGTGTTTATAAGTTGGTATGTGACGAATGTAATGGTATTTATGTAGGTCAAACAGGTCGTAGTTTTCAGGTTAGGTATAAAGAACATTTAGCTGCTTATAGAAACAATTATCCAGAAAAATCTAACTTTGCAAAACATTTATTGGAATCTGGTCATTCTTTAAGTCAAAATCATTGTTTTTCTATTTTACATACTTGTGATAAGGGATTTAGGATGTCAGTCTTAGAAAATTTAGAAATTACAAAATATAGTAATAATATACTGTTGAATGAACTTAGTACAGGTTTGCCTAGGTCACCGTTATTACGAATCTTTTCAAACAATAGTACTGCCACACACACACTATGAACTTTGTGTGCGCACTGTTTGATCCGTGACTATATAAAGGGGGGTTTTGCGGGCAATGCTTCACTTGGCGCGCGGAGCTCGGAGAGGCAACATCACTGGCGGGACTCTGTCGGTGTTGCTGTGCTTACCAATCTCAATGTCAAGGTCGAGTATTGTGGTGTCCTGAAGATGTCTCGTGGAGAGATGAAACTAGTAGACAACTTACTTTGATGAATACTATCAGAGAAGGTTATACGCGGAATTGTTACTAAATATTTCTTCATTCTAATATTGTGCAATGGATTTCCGCAAAGTAACGCCTGAATCTATTATTTATCTTAGATCAGCAGGTACAGCTGAACAGGCAAAATTATACATCAAACTCACTCAGTCACATCGTATTGCAGCTCAAAATGTATGGTTCAATCAACAGTGTAAACATTTGGGGGTTATTCCATCTTACATTAAAATTAGAAGTAATACAAATAGTAGGGCAGCTAATGTTGCTTTGATAAGGGCTAGGAATACTTGGTTAAATGAGGAAATAAAACATTGGTTTACTATCAGAGACAACTATAAAACTCACTTGGGAGTTTTACACATGGAGTTAGCTTATTCCTTACACAACATAGAATTTGATTTACTAGATAATAAAGCTAGGGAATACGCTGCTGAGTTAGCCCACAGGAAATATATAATTCAAACAGGGAAATTAGATCGATTAGTTAGAGACAAACAGAGGGTAGACCGACTAATGGGGAATAGTAATACTGTGCAGCAACCATGTCCTCATACGTTCTATCAACGCGTAGAAAATCATAGTGGCGTCCAGTTCACAACTTCAGAATTATCACTGTTAGAAAAGGGTCTTAAATACAACTTACAACCAGTTTTAAATAAGAAAACTTTGGAGATTTTGGCTGTTGATTCAGAGATGGCAATTGTTAGGGGTAAAGCTGACGAAGGGGTTAAACATGAGGTAGCCTCTTTAATAAAGAAACCAATTAGTTCAGCTATAGTTCCAAGTTTACCAAGGGAATTAAATGTTTTTAAATCTTTAAGGAATAAGGTAGATCAAAATAGCTTAGTGATAACAAAAGCAGATAAGGGTAATACTGTAGTTATCTTAGAAAGGGGTACTTATGTGCAGAAGGTTAATGAGGTTATACAGGGCAATGATTTTGAATTATTGAATTCCGACCCAACCAAAGTTTTCACACAGGAATTAAAAGAAATGACAAAAAACTCATGCTTTATTTCTCCAAACTCTCTTAAATATTTAATTCCTATGAATCCAAGAACACCAATGTTGTATGGTTTACCTAAAATACATAAAAATAATATTCCAATCCGGCCCGTTGTCTCTTACATAGGAGCACCAGCATATGGTTTATCAAAATATTTAAATTACGAATTAAAAAGTAGATCTAGATTCAATCCAAAGTATAGCTTAAAGAATAGTATGGATTTGGTCAACAAAGTTAAAGATGTTAGGCTGCCTCACAATGCAAAGTTATTATCGCTGGATGTAGAAAGTTTATTTACAAACGTACCTTATGAGGAGAGTTTGATAATATTGGAAGGACATCTTGAGCGACAACGAGTATGCTGGACTGGAAGTTTGCGTCAAATAGAACTGTTCGTTAACAAACTTAATGCAATTCATCCAAAAATAAAATTTAAACTTGAATTAGAAATTGGTGGTTCACTGAACTTTTTAGATTTGACAATAACTAGGTTAAACAATAGGCATGATTTTCAAATTTACAGAAAACCTACTTACACAGATATTACAATACCAAATTCATCTTGTCATCCATTCCAACATAAGCTATCAGCTTACCGTAGTTTTGTCCATAGAATGATGTCAGTCCCCTTATCTCAGGAGAACTTTAACAGAGAGCTATCTATTATTTACCACACGGCTGAAAGTAATGGATATAGTAGAAAGATGGTTGATGGTTTAATAAGAAGTAAACAACAAAACATTATCCGTTCCTTATTGTATCCCGTAGCTCCAGAAAGGATAGACAAATTTGTGGGCAGTTTAACTTATTTAGGTCCATTGAGTGACGGAGTTTCAAGAGTTTTGTCTAAACATAAAGTACACGCAGCGTTCAAAACAAACAATTTATTAAAACAGATTTGTAACGGTAAAGATAGGTTAGATAACAATAAAAAATCGGGTGTTTATAAGTTGGTATGTGACGAATGTAATGGTATTTATGTAGGTCAAACAGGTCGTAGTTTTCAGGTTAGGTATAAAGAACATTTAGCTGCTTATAGAAACAATTATCCAGAAAAATCTAACTTTGCAAAACATTTATTGGAATCTGGTCATTCTTTAAGTCAAAATCATTGTTTTTCTATTTTACATACTTGTGATAAGGGATTTAGGATGTCAGTCTTAGAAAATTTAGAAATTACAAAATATAGTAATAATATACTGTTGAATGAACTTAGTACAGGTTTGCCTAGGTCACCGTTATTACGAATCTTTTCAAACAATAGTACTGCCACACACACACTATGAACTTTGTGTGCGCACTGTTTGATCCGTGACTATATAAAGGGGGGTTTTGCGGGCAATGCTTCACTTGGCGCGCGGAGCTCGGAGAGGCAACATCACTGGCGGGACTCTGTCGGTGTTGCTGTGCTTACCAATCTCAATGTCAAGGTCGAGTATTGTGGTGTCCTGAAGATGTCTCGTGGAGAGATGAAACTAGTAGACAACTTACTTTGATGAATACTATCAGAGAAGGTTATACGCGGAATTGTTACTAAATATTTCTTCATTCTAATATTGTGCAATGGATTTCCGCAAAGTAACGCCTGAATCTATTATTTATCTTTATGGGACCCCCTCGGGATCATTCATTCTTCATATAAAAACGAAAGAATTTCGCAAATCTGTCCATAATACGATTAAAATAGACTTAAATAGCGGTTCGTAAGACAGTTTCCCAGTTTTATCTGTGAATTACTTTTAACTCGGGTCGTACCTGCAGAATACCGGCTGCACTGAATTCCATTAGATAACTCTATAATTGATCTACAAAAAGTTTATGGAAATTGTTTCCATGTAGTTTTGGCTACAAGTAACTAAGGACAGACGGACGGGTAAGGCTTCAGACTGAAACCATCACTCATTGTAAACGGGTGATATTTGATATAGGAAAAATGCATTGAATTCATGATGATCGGTTCTTGGTGAACCAATACGTAATCTTATCTTATTATATTAAGTAACTGATCACCAATTTGTTTTTGCTTGTGATTTCTTAGACGAACATTAGTTGTAATCATAATGACATAACGATAAACCTAATAAGGAAATACTTGAGATCCCCAACGACACAACATTAAGTAAATTCGTAATCCACTCAACGAATGTGATTTCATTCTGGAAGATTATTAGTGAAAGCTTTCTAGATGAAAACGTTAATAATAAACGATAGCTAAATGTTGAACCTTAAAAGAGACATCTGTATATATCTCTCTCTCTCTACCCAAATCTGTCATAAACTAGAACACAAACTTAACTTTCTCGAAATAAAGAAAACCACAATCAAAGAAACTAACAATAACCGAACCGGTTCCTAACTATGTCGCACAATACGCGAAACTTATTCTAATGAATGGACAGACAGAGATACACACCACACACAAAAATTGGACCAAAAGCAATCAAGATAAAGTCTATTTCACTTTAAAACGACAACTCACTGTACACAACTTGACTATTCTCATATATCTTCACCCCAGTTTTATTAAGCCTTATACAGTTAAAAATAGAGTTGAGAATAGTAGCGTGTATCAAGGAGGTGAAGGCTCAAGTCCCGTTGCTAGGTTACGAAGGCTGCGAGGTCGTTGACCCTGCGCTCGCGCAACGTGGGAATCTGATCTTTTGCGTGTGATTAGAGATTGAGTTGCGTGATGGATTATGGATTTAGCGTTCTGAGACTCATTTGTTTCGATGATTGTCTTCTGTTCAGATGGATCTAAACATAGAATAACTTATTACTGATCCGACCGCGTACAATTTAAAAAAAACGCCTTCGTTTGGGCGAGGCATGTTTAACAGTGGACGTAAGTTTGCTGATACGGATAATCTTTGCAATAAGACTACCTTTATTATTCAGAACAGTGGGTATGGATAATCTGAAACAAACTATTCTGATCCGAAAGCTTGATATTAGGGTACTTTATATGATTTAAACTTAAAACCATTCTTACAGAAATATCCTTAGCCAAACATTTAAATCTAACCCCAAAGAGAATACAATACTCTAACCCACATACATCTGACCGTCGTCGCCGTCTGTCTGTACGTCTGTATCGAGACAAGATCGTTACGGCCGTCAATGGAGCGAGAGGGGTCCCCTCCCTCTCTGAGAAAAGGGGGAAGCAGAGATATGTTTTATTTTTCGCTTGCAGTGCTCAGAGATCCTGTTTGTGGGCAAAGTGAGGACTCTAGGATTTAATCTTGGTTGAGGTCTAATGTGATTCTATTATGTCCACTTAATTTGACAACGATTCGAAAACAAGGACTTTATTTTACACAAAGATACACAGAGGTACCTACGCATTAGTCCTTTTTAGTGCGAATATGCTTTTATAATTTATTTAACAACATAATGAAGCGGTACTGTAGATACGACTGTGCAAAAAAAATTGCCAAGAAGAAAAATAGGTAGGCTAGGCAGCAGCGTAGAAATCCTAGAAATCAGGAGTTTTCTTCGAATCGCGTATACAAACATCTGTTTTCCAGCAGAGCTACAACATTTATTATTCTAAAGCTATTTTTTCATAATCATAATCTTATATTTGCTAAAATGAATATGTATAGGTAGATATAAACCTACTATACTGGTCCACAAGTACATACATATGTAGATGTGGAGGCAAAGTTAGCGCAAAATAATTTTATGGTACTACTAGTTACTATTTGTAGATGCCGTGAATTCTGCATCACAAAGAACGTTTACGATGACTCGGCCAACACATGGATGGACCTGTGTAGTCGTAGATCCTAGCTGTATGTAATATCTGTAGGTAGTAGGTTCGATAAGCTCTCGGTACAACACACGTCCTCGGGAAAACAGATGGCAACAGGCACACGGTGTTTGCACATTTATTACACCTACTCGTGCTCTGTGGAAAATCTCCGTATAGGTACATAGGTGTCTCCGTCTGAACTGTTCTTGTTACGGGAACTGCATGTTTTGTTAGATCGGCAGGTTCAGGAAGATTAACAGAATGTGCAACACATTAATAGTGTCAATATCGATACAACACATTTACCTAGTTTTACAGGTTTTCCCTGAGTCTCACTTATAAACCACATACATAAATCTATAGTGACTACCTAACTACCAAACTAACCAGTACCAATAAATGTATTTATTTGTAAAACTAACTAGAGGTATTTTGAAATAGTTTTAATTTATTTAGAAAATATAAACAAACAAAAGAAGATGCTTTATTAACAATAACAATCAAATAATATAAACCAATTAAATTAGTATTTACAATTGAAACAATTGACTGACTAGCTGCAGACTGTTGCAAACAATCTACAGGTAGCTCAAATTGTTAGAAATAAGCAAAGTAGAACATTTGATTGATACACTACGATACGTGGGTGTATTGTGAACCAATTTTCAGTAGAAATAACATCGCTGAATATTTCGTATATTACGTAGGTCCAAGTACCCAAATCCTCAAATAAAAACCTCGGTTTAGTTCTAACTGGGCCCCGTTACTGGAGTTTTTTATTAGAAGCTTGTAGAATGTAGTATTTATAGATAGGGAGAGTTTATCGAGGGGCTCAACTGATCCTTCGCACTAAACAGTACAGTTAATGCGCTTTAATATCACTTTTGGACTTTAAGCATTCTTCGAAAAAAATACTAACATGTGTTTCTTTTCACTGAAAATATTAAGGAACTAACGATATTTTTTAATAGATATTTAGACTAAGCACATGCCTATGTACATATGTAGCATAATTTCATATTACAACCACTACACGATGCGTACACGATCGAAAGCCTCTTTTCTATTCTGAAAAATTGTCAACCATAAAAATATCAATATAGCAAATTCTACAGGGTGCTCAAACCATTATAACGTGGTAAATGCCGTGGAACAAGCTCATTTTCATTACATAAAGGCCAACTGCTACAGCGTCGATGTATACCGCTATTAGTGGGCGACAACCCTAACCTACACCTTCCATCTCTTTCTTTCCTATCAAGGATGTGCAACTTCTATTTTCTTTGCACATTGTTATTTTTTAAGGTCGTAGGAAAATGCATTCTCCACAATACTCGTTAGAGGCGGAAATACGAGAGCTCTTTAAAATCTGATATTAGTGATTATAGCGTTGACGGAGAAAATAAATTCTTTGCTGCGGTTTTCGAGCTAAATTGAATGAATCTGAAATTGAAATGAATGGTGTTTCGCACCATCCTGCGGGACGCCATTAATATTCGAAGCTGGCGGTATTTATGAAGAACGGAGATAACTAGCGCGATCCCTGAAATCTATAATAATACACCACAGCGAGGCTATGTCCAATTATTTTTGACAGTCTGTGACAGCTTATCATCCAGCGTTGACGATTTGGTAGCTGTGCGTAAGATAGCGTTTATATTTATTTTGCATCGCGAGCACCTACCCACGCAAATGATTTTGAAGGCTGCATTTGAAGTTACTTAAACTTTAATATTTCTTACCTACTGAAAATATTAAACTTAGAAAGTAGTCCAAAACCCACGACTAGACTAATGGTGTAGGTTTTGCACGCAAATTTGTATTAACAAACATTCGCAAGTTTCGCATCAGAAACGCACACAACATACATACAACCAAAGCAGATCCACTCTTTGAATGAAGATCCCGTAATGAAGGAGCGCCACAGAACACCCTGTAATTACGCGAATGAAGTCGCAATCACAAAGGAATCAGGACACCCCGTACAAACTGCCTTTATCTAATAAGTGCAACCCAGGGTTGATATGATTATAATCACGATTTAAAAAATGATAATTTAAAAAATATCATGTGTATAATTTATTTGTTACTGCAATGAAAATAGAAAGCAGTTAAAAATGTATAAGGCGGTGCCTAAATTAAGCTTCGGTGCTCACGCGCAATGTCCTTCCTGATCTCCTATATGGAGATTCAGGGAATGCCCCGAAATTAAAATTTTCATTAATTTTTGTACCTAGTTTACTTTATATTAATTCCACAAAATTTAAATACTGCACGATGTCGAAAAAATTATACTAAGCCGATGTGTATGGGGCAAATCATTAGATCTATATTATTGTAATTTATCAAAGAATACATGCATTATGTATACAAAATTGAAAAAATAAATTGCACGGAAAATCTAAGAAAAAACGGAAAATGTTTCAATCTTGATATTTCAGATTCAGATCATCATCATCAGCCCATACACGTCCACTGTTGGACATAGGCCTCCCCCGTACAACGCCACAAATAGCGGTCCTGAGCCGCCTCCATCCAACGACTCCCTGCGCCCGCTACGATGTCGTCGGTCCATCGAGTGGATGGTCTCCCATGTAGGGGGGGGATTCGCCATAGTCACCACGCTTGGCAGGCGGATTGGTGATAATGATTCAGATTCAGATACAATAACATTATTTCTTTAGGCTTACAAAATAAGCACTTGCTTACAAAAAAATCACTTATACAAGTCAAAAGCGTCATCTCTTTCTACCAGTAACTTCTTAAACCTTTGAACCTATCTTTCGTACCTACCTCAAAAACCTTAAAACTGCATAGGCCACCAAAAATTTATTTAAATCAAATTAAAAGGATGTCTTTGATTAAAAAAAATACCATGATGTTTTATCAACCCTGGTGCAAAGCCAGTTGACCTCTTCCGCCATTGCTGTGCAATTAGGGCTGGTGCTTGCCACTTGACGGATGCTTTTATGCTTTTTACCTGACAACTTTCAGGTTCCTGAACAGGGTTTCAAATCCGTGAACTTTGTAGACGTCACGTTTTTACATTCATTTTTATTTGGATCAGTGGAGCTACCTCTAGATTGTGCAAGTTTGTAGATAGCTCAACTATTGCATATTCTGTATTATATTAATACTAATTACTTGTTATTTTATTTGCTATATACGTATCACTTATAAATAAAAAATCAGTTTACTGTAACAGCTGGTTTGTAGAATAGAATATGTTTCAGGCGCGCTGTATAGAATGTTCTGTTTAGTATGTTAAAATATTGCTTTAGCTGATCCGTGATTGAGTTTTTGCATATAACCTGATCAGTTAAAAAATGTCATTCCACCACTGGAATACATAATATTTGTGTATACCTAGTACACGCTGAACGCGTTTATTAATTCTTTAAAGACTATTTTATAAGAGACTAGCTTCGGCCCGCGGATAAAAACTAGTCCATGTTCTACAGGATACTATCTCCTCGCCAAAAGACATTATGATTAATTCAGTTGTTTAGTCGAGAAAAGTCCGCAGACAGCAGACATACAAAGTAGTAGGTAATTTTGTTATATATATATATACATGATTTATTGTTATTGGCGACATTTTGCGACGCTGCTGATTAGTATTCGTTAGTTTAGTTAGAGGCCATTATATACTACTTTGAGAAAAAGAGTAGTACCTTACCTATACAGCAGCATAAGACGTACATCTATGTTCGTCAAATTTTATTCAGATCCGTTCAGTAGTTTCAGCGTGAAGAAGAAACGAATATCGAAACATTCAAACATCTAAACTTTCTTATTTAAAATATAAGAGTGATAATTTAGTAAGTATAGATGGATCGCAGTGACTAGCCATCTCAAAACACCTGTCTCACCATCTCAGATCTTTTAATCTTCTGCGCTGTCCCTTCTTCACTTCATTATTAGGTTGAGGAGAGGTACCCTTTGTGCATGTTTGACTGACTGATTCCAATGTAAAGGACGGCGCACACTGTGCCAGCAATTATGCAGAGGAGTAATTAAACCCCGTACCCACTGGACTATAATTGCATTTGCAATTTAAAACTATTTGCGGACGAGTCGAGACGGGTGGTGCGAGTGTCGGCGGGTGGTGCGAGTGTCGACGAATAATGTGTTTCACTGACACGGGTACGTATTTATTTATCGAAAACTGTGCCAATGCCCCAGGAATAATTTAGTTTTATCTGCGAACAATGGGGTATTCTATTTCAGTCTTTCCGATACTTGTAGTACTTGAACGTGTCAAAGGATATCGTTCGCGATTTAGGAAGGAACGTTAACACCTTTTTGACCCCAAAATCTCTTCCCTTTCAACCAAACGTTGTCGTAGCCCAGTCACAAGACAGTTTTCGATTTTGACTCACAATAAGATACTTATCTACAATACATAAACATAAGTATGTATCTTGGTAATGTAATGAGTATGCGAATTTCGCTAGGTAACAGCTAATCGCTGTAAACAAAAGCAGGGTTAGCAAAACAAGGTGCACCGGAAAAACGACAATTAAACGCGTCATTAACTTCTTGTGCGCACTGTACCGCGGCGCGAGCTTTGTACTCGGTACTGTTGTAGCAAGTTTGGGTAATGTCGTGTTTATAGTTTAACTTAATAGCCGGTTTAGTTTTTAGTACTTTTTGTTCCTCAGCGGTAGTCCCCATTTAAAAGTGCACTGACGTGTTTGATACAGCTTTAGGGTTTATTTCGTACGCTATAAGAATTACACGTCTCGTATCCCATCAAAGTAAAAGATTCGACAATCGAAAATAACACGTCATTCCATGGATCGCGCAAGCATCGGGACGCGTTCGCAGACGCAACGCGTCAGGCCGAGCGCGCACCACGATTATTGTTTTTGCAAAACTATTTTAAAATCGTACTGCCTTAACAAACCATTCGTTACATTAATGTAACAAAAAACTCGAGGCAATAAATGTAACTTCAAAAGGTCCCATACTTTTCTTAATGCGCGCGGATTGAAACCAAATCAAAATAGTATATTTGACACAATCAAACTATAGCCACACCTGCTAAGCTCGATCTCAAAATTATATATAAATTTATTGAATGTTTGTTTAAAGGTTTACTAAAGGTCCTCGCTACTATCGGCGGCGGCGTATCGGTCTAAACAGCAAGGCGCGCCCTCTCCCCGGATAATGTGGAGTAGCCATTCCTAGTCCTTACACTTTTTGCACCTAATTGAATTAATTCGAGTGCCTATAAGAACGTTGCGAGAGTATTATTGCTACCGGCGACCTTTCGGGACGCGCTCTTTAGTTTTCGATTCTTTAGTTTAGTTAGAAGCCATTTTAACCTTCTTTGAGAAAAAAATGCCAGTCGATTTATCTGAATGGGGGCTGATCGCTTTGTCATGTTGTTACGTTTGTGTGTTACAGTCACGGAAGGCTTTTCCATCAAGATTCAACGTTTATTCTAATTATGTAGGGAAAGCTAGATCATTTTTGTGTTTTACTATAATTTTGGGACCAATTTGCACAACAAACGATAATTCCAAAAATAATCACAATTCGCTCTAAATCAGCAAAATCATCAAGCAGCAGAAATCAATGACAATGAAGGCACGCCAAGCTCAATTCGCCTGTTCCATTGAGAGATTTCGATCATGCGGATCTTCACAACAGATCGCTGATTGATCACTGATCACCGTGATCAATGCTCATTCAACGATATTATGTGTTTAAGTGTAAACCGTTTGCTGTAAAAGTTTCTGCCAACGCGACTTCTGAGGCATTTATGTGAAATGAAACAGGCAGATTGATATTACAGCATTACAGACAGAGAGAGAGACTGACTTATAATTGTCTGTCATCAAAGTATTTTTAGTTTTTCTAAACTACTGGTGTGATTAAACAAAAATTTTTTATATTCGCGTTCATATAATATACCTAATGTGTATGGATTAGTGTGTGAGTATATGCGGAACCGGCGGCGGCCGTGGGGCCGCGGCGGCGTACGAATATCGACCCCTCCCACTCAACCCGTGCATGTCGTAAAAGCCGACTAAAGGAACCTACCAGAGGAAGGGCAGCAGCTTCCTTCTGAGTATTTTCAACACCAACACGGCGATCACCAATCCGCCTGCCAAGCGTGGTGATTATGGCAAAACCCTACATGGGAGACCATCAACTGGATGGACCGTCGACATCGTAGCGGTCGCAGGGAGTCGATGGACGGACGCGGCTCAGGACCGCTATTTGTGCCGTCGTATGGGGGAGGCTTATGTTCAGCAGTGGACGTGTATGGCTTGATATGATGATGATATGTGGAACTTCTTTTAGTTTCTGTTCGGCGATGCTCCTAGCGAAAATATTCCTTCCGATTTTACCTACCATGTAGTAAATGCACAAAATATGTTGATACATATTTAAATATTTGAAAACCAACGTGTTCTTTATACACGCCGTTTTAAAAAACAACAAACTTTTATTCGGGGAAAATTATTTCAATCTGAGTAAATAAATAAAATAGGTATATATTTCATATTTCATTTATTTTGCTTACATGTACATTTATACAGCTTAGATCTAAGTAGGTAACTTATGTCAATAGGTACATGCACCCTGTAAGGGCACTGCAAAAGAGTTCATGTCTAATTACATTATTAACATATAAATAATCAATAAACATATGTAATAAAAAATCAAAATTCATGCAATGTTATAAAATATAAAAATGATAATGTCAATGAATTATTATGTCATGTAAATATAAAAATAATCATGTCAGTTTGTCAGAAGCAAATTGGTCAACGGAGTAATAACATTTTTCTAATAAAAATAATTTAAGTTTTTTACAAAATAGCGTTTCTTTTTTCTCGTTTTTTATGCATTCCGGTAATTTATTATATATTTTAGATAATCTATGGTTTGGTTTGGAGATTTACTAGTTAATTTCATTCTTGTCGTGGGTATAGCAATTTTATTTTTGTTTCGCCTATCTTTGTTCAGATCATATTTTGTTTGGAAGAGATTTTTATATTTCCTAACAAATAACGAGGCTTGCAATATGTAGATAGAGGGCAATGTCAGGATTTTATTTTTTATGAAATGCGGTCTACAGCTTATTTATGATAGAATTGAGATACTCGTACCTACCTAACGCGTGAATTTACATTCTTCTGTTTCTAGCATTATACGTACATAGTATGAAAGAAATAAATAGACGTGGAGGACGCGAATACACCTCTCGACTCAGCTCGTGGACGTTGTAAGAGTCTACCAAGAGAACCTATCAGTGGAAGTGCACCAGGTCCCTTCTGTTAATTATTGAACACCTCAACAGCGATCGATCACCAATACGCCTGCGAAGCGTGCTGTGGTGATTATGTCAATTTGTGGTCCGCAGTGAGACTAACTCGTTTTGTCCACTGGTGAAGATGCCTCCCATCTGTTAGCAGGGACGTAAATACCTACGTGTGGCGGTGACGATGATTTGCCGGCCGACCATACCTACCTAAGTGGGAAAAGGACTAGAATGATGATGATTCTGATAAGCCGTATGAGGCATACATAGAATAGGATGTAGGAGTATGTACTTTGTCTTAGTTTATATCATTCTAGTCCCGCTCTCATCTGTCAACGCACAACTTAATGATCATTACGTATCATTAAAAGGCAAGTTTAATGATTAATGACATTATCAGTCCCGAGCGAGCTATCTGTGTGTCACATTAGTAGGCGGGCGTTAACTAGCGGACTGAGGGAGGACTTTGATTGCGTTCTAGAAATTAACGGGAGCTTAGAGTATTTAGAATGGAGATGTCAACGCAAGGCGTACCCCTCTGCCGGCCATATGGCCATACACGTTATATAAAACTACTTCACTCGTAACCGCGACCATTAGCTGTCGTTTCGTGTCGCGAAGTAGTGCTCAGTGAAAATGGTGAATTGTGCGGTATTACGGTGTAAAAGACGATCGGAGACATCAAACTTAAGGTACCACGGTATTTCCTATCACAAATGATATTTTTGACAATTGTTTTCTGTAATATTGTTTAATTTAGATTCAAATGAAATAGCAGTTGCGACAGTTTTAATACTACGCCAACGTCTTGGTAGAGGGTGTAGGTGAGTAATGCGAGTATAAATTCCTTGGTAGAAGGCGTAGTGTGGGGACTAGTTGAATGAAATTGATTGAGTGAATGATGAAATGAATAAAATGTCAAGTGTTTTTTTCTACCCATATTTAACCGATTTAAAAAAAGGAGGTTCTGTATTGGACTCGTAATGTATGTATACAACATCATTTCAAATTAGTTAACGAAACACGGGGAAAGGATCTCTATCGGGAATACATTACTTGGAGCATTCAGAACGGGAGTAGCCGAGCGTACGCAGTCCGAGGTACATGAATAGTCATTTGTGTCTGCTTATAAAAACTAGTTCGCTGCGATTGTCTCCATCATTCTGCCTTCAACATGTCGATTTATGGAGCTCCCTTAAAATTTTGGTGGTGCTGTGTCGTTTGTTTATTGCTATTTGCTTTGTACTTTTTGAACGCAGAAACATACGCGCTTGTTTTGTACAGCTGGTGTAGTATGTAAGCCGGATAGTGACATGGGCTACTTTTTTTCATCACAACTTGGATGAAACTGGGGTGCATAGCTAGTTCTTTATAAATAGACTGTGGATTGAAATATCAATACAGTACAAGTAGATAATGATTGAATATTATATTAAATTTATAATACAAAGATGCTCCTAATATTATAATGACACATTTATCATTTGTTACTTCAAATTAATATTAAAATAAGTTATCTGTTTTATAGACTTCCGAAGGACACTCTTTTGCGAAAACAATGGCTTACGTTTTGCCAGAGTAGCGATGGTTGGGTTGGACAAATACTATTTACTCAGATCATTTTGACCCTTTAAGTTTCAAATTATGAACCAAAAATAAAAAAAAATATTGAATGAAAATGCCAAGCCAACTATACTAATTGAAGTAAGCATTTGGTGCAAGTTCTGTAGTAGTCAGTAGTAGTCAATCACAATATGGAATTAGGAAGATTGGTTATGCAAAAGTATACAGATACTAGAATCTCATTTCTTATGAAAAAACAGAACCAAATAAATGTGTACGTCACATTTACAATAAATTAGTTCATTTTAAAAACCAATAGTGGAAATATTATGTAATATACATTTATATTACACCACAAAATCATATTTTTTTAAAATTCCTAGCCTTTCATATTTGCGTGGGGCAGTACATTTGCTAACAGCCACTATTCTTCTCCTGCTCTTTATTTTTCTCACCCCACCACACCAATTAAGAAACAAAATATTTATCAAAAAAATGCATTCATGAAAGATTCATCGAAATCAGTTCATCAGTTGAACCGTCTTAGAAGTTCTAAGACTGAACCGATTTCTATGAAGATGTTCTAAGTTAGAACCCTAAGATTCATAATTGCGTAATATTTGTTGTAATTAAGTAAGTACATACAATAACTATTAGCGCACCGCGGTTTTACTTGCGTAGATAGAATATAGCCTTGTGTTACTCAACAACAGTGTAGCTTTCTATTCGTAGAATAATTTTGAAAATCGGTTCAGTAGTTAAAGAGATTACGTACGCCCTACAAATCTATAAAAAAGGAAAAGTATATGATTTTGAACAACTCTGATTTCATTCATTTGAAATCATTCATTTTATCGGTCTTTTTACACCCCATCACTACTTTTTTGTGTTAGTGTGTAACTAAACAATAGTGTAACAACAGTAATTCTTTAATTGTGTGCTTGTTTTGTGTTTGTGTACAGCTTTTACTTGCGTGTGCGTTTATAGACGCTTAATTTTTCTGCATTAGTGTGCGTGATTATGTAAATGCGTGCTGTACCGTGCTACCTCACCTCGCGCGAAGACTGGCAGAATCATTTTAGTACTAAAAGTAGCGCTTGGCAACTCCCTTTCTAGATACTCCAAGCTTTAGAGTTATTCGGGTGTTCTTGAAGTGGTCTAACTATGCAACTTGTGCATCTCCTTTAGACCATAGATCGTACTCGCTGAAGTTGGACTAAATTACGCAAAGAAGTTGTGGGTATTATTTTTAGTGTATATAGCATTCACCGCCCAGCCTCAGTGGTGCGATCCGCAGGGCGCGCCGCACGCCACCTGGAGCACCGGCTTGCAGCAAAACAAATAAAAAAAAACATATCTTTGAATGTTATGTATTCCACGATTGTGTTCAGTTATATATTGGTGAGTGTAGGATGACCGATATGACAGCCTGTACAAGACTAACTGTCATAACTCGGCTCACATAATAACTGATTCACAGAAATCTCGAGAATATGCAGTCGGGGCGTAATTATGACTTAATAAACCAAAACGAACTTTACATATATATGATACAGCTGTCCCATATAGGCAATATTTAGATATTGCCTGTGCCCAAAGCTAAGCCAAGCGAATACGACCCAGCTGTAGTACGGTTACATGCAGTAGCCACCAGTGGCCACTAGCAATTATCCCTCTTGTGACACTCGTCGTGGCCGACCACTTTCATCCTCGCAGTGCTACATTATGTACGGTGTGACGTGTGAATTACTAGCTCCTCTTCAAAGATTACCTGGGTCTGAGTATCAAATTAGGAATGGCCGCAAACTGACAGACTCTCGTCTCGATCTTTATGATGAATGGAAAGGGGAGCAGACTGAAGTGACATTAGAAAAGTAGTCGCACTGTTTTATGGTAGCTTGCGCGAGGTATTGTATCGGCCACTTGCTTCTAGTAGCCAATTTTAGTGGATAGCTCGTCTGCAACACTTCCTTGTGCCAGTAACTATGAAAATAATTATGCCTGAAGATATGACATTAAAGGCCTCCAAGTTTTTGTAGCACTATACACATTAGTGGGTGAAGTCAGGCTGTTAATGATGATGATGAAATTAATACGAATTATTCGACAGTCAACGTCTACATATGTACACTGACTTTATTTATTACATGTTAAACAACTAAATAAATATATGTAGGTACTACTTAATTGGAATATTTTAAATAAAATCGAAACACAATGGAATAGACTCCTTACGCCTCGCATGCTGACTGAAGTAGGCAACTCCAGGGACGTATTTCACCAAGATAGGGCCATGACAAAGTGCCATCCTTGTATCAATGATTTATATTATAACGCCTTTATCAATTGTTTTAGAATGCCATTATATTTCCTATCATAGATACCGCTTTGAATTATGGAAATGGTATTTTATGAATATCATTCCCATGGAGCATGTACTTTCAAAGTAAAGTAGGCACAAAAGTATAATTATAAAGTGTATCCTTTGTCTCATACCTAATGTTCAAATTTGACAACCTAAAACACAAACAACAGCTTTTCTAATTAAATCAAGCACCCCTTCAAAGTTCGTAAGACGCAACGCTGTCTGTCAGTCACGCATTTCCTATATTTATATTTACATACCTACTAAGTTCACAAGTCAATTATGTACTTGTTCTCTCGCACCTCATCTCGCAGAGCAATATTTACAGCCTACTGCGTACAACCGCCTTCATATTCATATGGAAATTACAGGAGGCTGTAAATCACGGGTTTTTCATTTGGAAGCTTGTACGGAGAGACAGAGACGGGCTTAGGGCTAGTTTGGGTGGGGGGGCTTAAGGGGCAATTCATGCACTTAAAAATATTTTAAGACTAATGTAGAATAAGTTCTAGCCTTTCTAGCTCAGTAAATTTCTGTTGCAAAATGAGAAATGTCGTACAATCAATGCTGTACTCTTGGTCCTTAGGCATTTGCTAGCATCAATGATTCATTTTCGCAAAGGGGCTAAAAATATTCTATTTCGCACGTTATAGTCCTGAATCCGGCCCTGGTGACGATGTAATCTCACGTTATCACATCGCGAGTTATGGACGACATGTAATTTCTCTCTTGACACTTGAAAATTAAAATTTCCTTATAAACTTTAGCCGTGGTGACTTATGAAGACGGATGTACCAGTATGATATAAGATCGTTTGGTTTTCTAGAAATCTATTTGCTACCAATGTTTCTACTGCCTGAGGCTTCCGAACTGCTAGTGATGATAATGACTTTACCAAAGTGATTCTCCCAAAACGCCAAATAGACATTAACAAATGGCGAGCAGAATAAATAGTCGAAATCTGAACCGACACCAGCTCGGCAAATTCAGCTCGCTCAATAAAAAATCCACCGTGTCAAATACTCCAAAGAATAATTGTTTTTCCAAGTGGCCTCATCAATGGGCCTTTTAACTTCTCTCTAAATTATATTTGTTCTTCCTAATGGGCCGCCCTGATTCCGCCTAAGTGGCTTTGGGATCATTTGTTTCAGAGTGTTTACTTTTAAAAGACTTTCTTTTTACTAATGTTATCAATTTTGCTCATTATATTTTACAGGGTTTTTTTCCTGTTCATCCTACTTCGGATAAATTCATAGGCTAAGTAAAGTGCATCAATCAAAAAGTTTTTCTTGGAGGCGCTCCGATTACGGTCCTTTTAGAAGGACCTTTTTAAACTCAGAATTGTAAAGTCACATTGAGGAGTAAATGAAATAAAGTAAGTTGTCAACTTACTTTGATGAATACTATCAGAGAAGGTTATACGCGGAATTGTTACTAAATATTTCTTCATTCTAATATTGTGCAATGGATTTCCGCAAAGTAACGCCTGAATCTATTATTAATCATATGTTTATTGTTAAAACTGTGTACAAAAGATCTTAATAAACTAGCCACAGCAGAGTGGAACTGAAACAGTGCGGAGTAATCTGGGACTGATGATGTTGTTTGCGAGACAGATGGAGCAACCTCATTGATTAGAGGAGCGCGGGTCACACACCGACGGACCTCGCAGCCAGGGGAGGAACGGCTAGTTTACTTTGTACTAGGAATTCTATTCTGTTCGGAATTAACTTAAACTAAAGAGATCAATTGATAACGTAACATATGTATTTAGGTAGGTCTAAAAAAAGCGACTTGTCTTATAGCAGACGAAGACTTTTCGGGCTGCTGAGCTATAATAATGGGCCAGTAAATACGGAGTAGTTAAAAAGTTTACTAACCTGTTCTTGGAATACACCAGTGTCTTTCTATGTCTATGCTATGCCATTTCAAAACGACGAGAAAACCGTATAAAATTGTATCGGTAACATTCTAATCTAGCACAGAGAGTATGCTCAGAGAAAACCAGCCGTTGTATGAGCACCTGCGGCGGAAGCCCCATCAATCCAATTGGTGACCGGCCAGGGCATCCTGCGAGGTGCCAGCGGGTCAGCGACAACACCACCCGCCGCGCTCACCGCTTGACTCACTAGTTGACGACTCGGGCTGACCCGCTGTGGTGCAACTGACCATGTGCGATGCACTCACGTTTCAATTACGTCTATTAATGCTGTTGCTTGTTGCAAATTGTTGAATGTTCTCAGGATGTCGTCTGGGGATTTGCATGTTCGTTACTTAGCTGCAGTGTATCAAGAAGATATAGTCGCTAAAAGGAAAAGAAAGCTTATTTTAAAGATGTTCCGTTTCTTTCAGCTTCTGCAATTTCTATGAAGATGAAATTGTGAAGGTTCATTTGGTTTTAATGACATGAGTAAGTTTTTTCGAAAATACTGTGTGTGTTACAATAAGATCCGAGGCAAATTTGAATAAACCTTCCAAAAATGTTGTGCCTCAATGCACTAGACCAGCCAAGTTAAGGCACCCCTAAAGATGCCATTACGAACGAGGCTGATCCGTGGATCGCGAGGGTTATTCAATTACTCCCCGCCGCCGGTCTGGGGGTTCCATAAATATTCAACTTGCAAGGGACGCTCTTTGTAAAGCGAGCTAAAGACCAAAGTGTATGGAATATTACAGGTGGATGTAGATCTAAATCTCTGATATTCCGAAGGTTTTGTGCTTTTTCGTCGGTGTTTTTCTTGTTAACTAGAAAATAGACTTGCTTGTGGTTGTAAACTATCTCTGCTCAAGCAGTCGCCATACATAATTTATGGACCGACGTGGCTCGGCAGGGCTTGTTAGATGATAGTCTAATTTTCCTAACTTCCTGCACACACCCGATAAGTACTCTAAATCTGTTTGATTAAGTTTAGTGTTTCCCCTTGGACGGTACTCCGAGAGGCCGGAAATTAAATCAATCAGCTTCGTAGTGCACTCCCTCCCCCCACTTAGGTAGATATTATCTAAGAGGTTACGAGATGAGACAACACTTACTTAAATAAAGATAAAGGAGTCTTGACGTACGCTGTTAGGTACGATGGGATCCGTCATCTTGAATTAATAATATAGTTTACATGAAGTTAGGAGATAAAAGGTGTTGCCTTTCACAATATACGCCTTGATGCATCATAACCATTGGTTAGCTAGCAGGCTTAGCAGCTAAGAAGTTACCCATTGGGTTGCAGGCAAGCATTCATGCAACTCAAATACCTATAGGTTTGGCAGCATGGGAATTGAAAAACTAAAAATATAGTTAAAAACTAAAACCAGACTACATAAAAGTCTTAAACAAGCGTTCACCTATTGTCCATAGCATTTTCTTTTGATACTTAGGTAGTCGGAGGCACCCACCCCATATACCTAGGGTACAATTAGTAACAAAAGCCTCCGACTACCTAAGTATCAAAAGAAAATGCTATGGACAATAGGTGAACGCTTGTTTAAGACTTTTATGTAGACGGGTTTTAGTTTTTAACTATATTTTTTTTACACCTTTTTGTTACCATACATATATCGATAAATTTTTTTCATTAGCCCATCCCTAGATGACCCGTTGCCATGGTAACAAATAAAGTTTATATGCCAACAGCTGTACACAAGAGGTCTCCATGGCAACGGGTGTGTCATCCTTCACTCATCACATCAAACTATATTAGACTCTAAACTGTAACTAGATGTCGTCTCTTGCAAAATTTTATCGCCCTATCGAAATGTTCCAGGTGTAATTTAGACCCAGCTATCTCTTAAGATCCTCAATTTTGTTGGACACCATATAGCCTATAACCATCGAGGTATTGAGACGAATCAATCGATACCTCACTTGTTGAAATCGAAGTAGTAGTTTCAGCGCTACGTGGGAACAAAGAAATCGGCTACATACATACATACATAGAAGCCGTGGGGTCGCGGCGTACGAATGTCGATCCCTCCAACTCAACCCGTGGATGTCGTAAAAGCCGACTAAGGGAACCTACCAGAGGAAGGGCAGCAGCTTCCTTCTGAGTATTTTTAAACACCAACACTGCGATCACCAATCCGCCTGCCAAGCGTGGTGATTATGGCAAATCCCCCCCTACATGGGAGACCATCCACTCGATGGACCGACGACATCGTAGCGGTCGCAGGGAGTTGATGGATGGAGGCGGCTCAGGACCGCTATTTGTGGCGTCGTACGGGGGAGGCCTATGTCCAGCAGTGGACGTATATGGGCTGATGATGATGATGATGATGATACATACATAGGGTGCTAAAATCATAACCCTCCGGTAGTCGGGTAAAAATTAAAAGAACGGAGTATCTCGTATGGCGGGTCTATAAAGTTATGGCTTAGCTTAAGTATGTAGCCTGTATATACATACTTAAGCTAAGCCATAACTTGGCCAACATTATAAGACAGTCAAATGTTTCATCAAAGGACATTGCGCGGCCAACATGAGAGTGATCCATAAAAACTTGAAAATAATCACAAGGAACAGTCAAATCTTAAAAAATATCAACAACCCTGATCGTAAACAAGTAGCACCCAAGCCCCTTTCAATCTTGTTTCAGAACCTTTTAACGTGTGTGGGTAAAAAAGGCGCGGGTTCGAGTCCCGGGCTCAAAGGATACCACAGGGCGAGGGCAGTAGGTGTAATTAGCATGTTTGTGCCGCAAATGATGGCTGCCGGCGATTCGTTAGCCGCGGTTTGTGAGATATAGTGCCAGGCATGGGCGGAAGCGATTTGTTAATTTAAAACAGTTGAAAACGAACGTTTTGTATGTTCCTCGTGATCATAATATTGGTATTTTTCTTGTCTGACTCTGTTAAATTGTACCATGACACTCACTCAACATTTGGCTGATATAGTGCAGAAACTGTGCAGTAAGATTTTTAAATTAGACGGTTTTTGTAGGGCCTTCAGCAACCACCCCAGCCCGACATGCTATGGTGCTATGGTGGGTATAAACTTCTTTCGTCGCTGCCAGCTTCATAGGTTTTGTCATCAAATAACAACGAACCGTGCAACGCCAATTACCTCTGTATTTGTATTGAATATCTCAAAGAAGATAATTTACATATTGTCTGGTTTCTCATGAATTGGGCCACGGCGCTTGCACTCAAAACTCGTATTTACGCGGGAGGCGGGACAAATCAAATATGTACCCAAAAGCCCAGGATTTACTTCACTGTTCGCTCAATATTTATTTACAGCTGGCAACACTATTGTTTCGTTTGCGTTGCCATAACATCCAAGAATATTAAAGGTCAAGCTATATTTAGTTAGCGAATAACAAACCCGTGCCTCATAGAAATCATCCAGCAATTTTTCCGCCACTCACGACTCTGAGTGAAATGTAAATTTATGGAGATCCCAGGACATCCAGCTAATTCGCGACAATCTTGCCGTTAAATAATTCATAATTATTATTCATGTGGATTATCACTGAGTCGATGTAAAATCCCCGGGGAATTACCTGCCTTCAGATTAATGGTCTCTTTATTACCTGCAACAATAAAAAAAATAGTAAAGGAAATTGCATTAAAGAACAAATTGTTATTATTAAATACAAGCTTTTATATCGTCTAGGACGAAAGTCCTTGGGAAGACAAATCCAAAGAACCCAAACTCGACGTCGTTATATTTAGGAGTTCCCATGACCACCTTCGGTTTTTATCATCAGACCAGCTCGATGGTACCATGATATTGCATTGTCACCGAACTTGCATAAGTATGTCAAAAAATAGCTCAATCGGTTGAGGATAACTGGTTTAAAATAGAGTTGCAAGATTTGACCCGAACAAACCATACATTGCAAATTAAATAAAAGCTTGTAAAAAGTGAGTGTTAGTTAAGTTTAGAGCCCTACAAATACGAGGCTAATGTTATAAAATCAAATAACAATACAAAACCCAATCAAATTCTAAGAACTGCAATAAACTATTAAAAAACACGCAACGTTTTTCGCCAATCATCAAAACAAGCAGACGGGCAAAAAGTACGAAATGTACAAGGTCAACTCCAGTGCTTGACATTATTCGGCATAAATTCGGCCACGATCTTTAGCCGAATATGTGATCGATAAGCTGAGATGCTAATTTCGCCAATCACTGTCTGTAGCTTTGTGCTCGCTGGAAGTATGACATACACAGCAAGGCCGGTTTTCAGACTAGTCGTCATACAAATCGAATTGTCTTGAATGAGCTCTCTTTCGGCTTTAGCGTCGTACCATTGACCTGCAATCGGTCACTGCACTAGCCCCGCTCGACGGCGGCGGCGCGGCTGGCACCGACTGGCACCGCTGCGCCTGCGCACGGCAGGTTGTACGCGCGCCGTGACGTCAGCGGTGAGCAACGGGGATATAGCCGAGCTTTGTCAGCTGATGTTTTTAGAATATACATTACTAATATGTATCTGGCTACGTTTACTTCTTTTTATATTACCTCTATAAAGGGATGTCAATTGATACTTCTATTTTTTTTTTTGTTATTTTCTCATGTGAATGTGAGTGATCTTCTTTTTGTTTTGTTTCTTGTATCGTTTATTTTACTCATTTTTTATAATAATGTGCTAGAATAGGATAGCTTTAAGTAATTAATTACCTAAATGTGTTAAATTGAGGCTTATAGCCAAAGACCATAGGAACCTATGTTCCTCTATAGCATTTCTTACTAATGCACCTTGTATAAATATCCATCATGTTACTATCAGTAATTTCTATTGTATTACCCACTTAAGTATAGTGTGCTGATGGTTTCCCTAAAATAAATAAATAAAAATAGAAAAAAAATAAAAAAATAGATAGTAGGCTTTTGTGGTTCCCAGTCTTCAAGGAAACGTTTTGGAATTGTTGAAACAACTTGGGTAAATAAATAATGCTCGACAATTCACACAGCATCATACATATATATATATATATATGATATGCATCAATAAATTAATTTTCTTTCTTTTCTTTCTTTCTTTATCTATCCCCAAAGTAAGCAAAATTTAGTTGATAGAAATTATATAGTTTAGGTTTTAATTCAACGACATGTATTTTCGTGAATTCCCTACTAGATGGCCGTTAGAGATAAAGATACTTTAAGAATACATTATGATCATGGGACCCTTGAGTCTGCTCGTAGTGCAACAGACCTATTCAAAGTAAATACCTTTAAGCAAAGCGTTCTAAATCACGATCCAATCAACAAAGCCAGTCTATTCAATCCATTGGAAAATTCCTCGACAATGCTAAAAGTAAATTATGAGATGTCGATAATCCGAGCATTTTTCAATCAGGCCCACAAAGGCATCCGATTGTAATCCGCCAGCAGGAGGCTGACTCGAGACTACTTTAATGGAAACGTCACTTCCACTGGTTGTTCCACCTTTACCTACTCCACTCATAGGTATTACGCCTTATTCTGGTAGGTGGTTTTGTAGACGTCTGATTACAACTTGCAGGGCTGCAATCTACTGAGAAGTGGTTGAGACTGAGGTTGCTTTGAAAAAACACATAGTACCAGATAAAATAGTCAGAGAATTATTGCATTCGTTCCACCCCACCACATTCAATAGGGCTCACAGTTCCTTACGATGAAGTATACCTAAACGTGGTTTTTAAATTGTCTGCTAATTTAAAGGTACAATAATACAAAGTGTGACCATACCTTCAGATTTAGTTTTAGTGGCTAGGGACTTAATGTCTCGGACAGCGTTTCAAAAAGTCATTTGACCAAGGTGTTTTACCTTCTTAATCCTCCGCAACTTTTAACGTTTACAGTTACAATGTAACTTTATGTCTCTTTAGTAGCCAATGTGGACATAGAGACGCATTGGAGCCAATTTGTAGTCCGGAAGAATTGTTGCGATAGTTGAACGCCATATACAGAGTGCATCCTATTAAAATAATCTATTGGGAACTATGATTGGAAATCTTCTTTTTCTAAATGATTATATTTATTTTATCATGGACAACAAAGCGACATACAAGTGCTTGTTATCCACCAACCTACCTATTCAATTGAAACACGCAAAATTTTCATATAAGAAGAAATAAACTCAATCTGCTCCTTTCCTTAAAACGAGTTCGCATAAAAACGCAGCTCGGTACAGAGGAACGCCACCAAACAACATTAAATTCAGCGAAAAACCTACAAATATAATGGAAATTCCCGATGCAAAAATCGCAGAGCTAAAACCAAAGTAATAAATAAAGGGCGATGTTGAACAGAAGGCAACGCGACCAGAAACCGTTCTGAAACATGGCGGTGAGCAGCTGTGAACGCGTCGTTTTGGCGGGAAAACCGGCGCGGTGCCAAATGTATCGGATCTCTTATTGCACCATTTCGCCGTTTGCTGTACCTGTGGTTATCGGCTCTACCTCCGTTAAACTATTGCGAATCTTTTATAACTCTAGTACTTATCGGGTTCGTGTCGTGAAGAAATGTTTTCAAAACAGATTCAAAAGCACCGAAGAGAACCGATTTTATTTAAAATATCCGGTTTCAGAAGAAGCAAAGGTATCGTAATTATTCAGTTTCAGTATCAAGGGACTAGATAATAATTCACGCTCTTAATACGAGCGGACTAAACAAAAATATGTCTCAATTCCAGTTTAAAGAGTGCAGTAAATTTCCGCCAGCATTCAAAATTACGAGCTTAGGAAACTTTGATTTACGGCCTTTTACGGCGTCGCCATAATTGTGGGAACCGGGCCCCCAGGGGGGCGCTTTAAGTTTGTAAAAGCTGATGGTGGATTTTATGCGAATCTTTTAAGACGTGATACGTCTGGTCGGAGCTTTACAAGTAACTTGCGTATTAACAGAAAAGCCATTTTCACTTAGATCGGAGGCTCAAACGAGCCTGAAATAAAGATAATTAGCTCTACTGGTCTCGAATACAGCAGCACCGAACGATTTGTAATCTGTCTGTACTTAAATGACCATCTCTATGTTGATTTTGGTGTTCATATTGCGAAGGTTTTAGAAAAGCTAGCGCACCGAACATAAAACCTTTACAACCCCTGCCTGACCTATGAAACAACACCGCACTTTCCGCGACACTCGCAGTTTTGTATACCTATACAGGAAACGAGGCAGTCAGTGGACCTAACGTTTACACGACTCTTTTTTACGTTTTTCCTCCGTAAACGGTTGCGATTTCATTGTTCCCGAGGGCCAGGTGGATTGCTGACGAACGCTGACTGACAATAACTCTATAACTTGCTGACATCAGGAAAACTAAACTCGTCTCGCTGATACGTGTGAACTAACTACAAATAACTTGACATCTTGGAAAGGTTTGAAGGTGGATGTCATAAAGTGATGTAAAAGGAAAGCAAGTTCAATAATCTTGAGGCCTTGGGGGTTACGTCACGATGATGGACATTATTCATTGAAGACTGCTTTAATAGTCGAGGTGAGTGAACGAAACACTGCTCAAATTAATATTTAGTCTGAGTAAATAATTGAAACTAAAATAATTCAAAATCACAAATCAGCCGGCTGTGTTTTGGCATACCGATATAAACCAATATGAGTGTTGTAGAAGGTTCACTCAGCTTTGAGACTTAATTTCAAAGCTCTCTATGTTTTGCAATGGACGACTCAAATAACTGTTGACCAACCAAATAAGGGCCTTCTACCGTCTCCTAGTGAAGTGAGCGTCGACCTCAGCGGCACAGATTACAAACACCTGAACAACCCGCTTGATTCACTGCAGCTCACTATAATATGTGATGGACGATCTAACTTAAATGTGCCAAATCTTTGTGCGGTGCAAGTTAATTTCGACAGAATTTTATTAGAATCGCGCGAACAAAAACTGTCGTCTATAAGATTGTTTTTTGCGGTAGTGTTTTGAAGTCGTATAGGACAGTACAGTAGTGATTTGTGTTTTCCCGTGACATTTAGAGCCATCGGTCAACGACCCTTGATCAAGTTATAATAGATCCGAGCGAGATGAGGCAAGTCGCAGGTAGGTATATATTCTACTGTCCTAATGAGATGTTTGTTTTGAAATTTTCCAGAAATAGTCAACTGTTACCTGATTGAAATATTTTATTATGCAATCTTCGACCATGGAAGCTTCAAATGTATACAAATTTCTTGATATACATACATAACATATCATTGGTAATGTACCGGTGCAAAAACTGATCAACATAAAGCGCATAAAGCTGATTCTAAAATGTACGTTTAAAAACTATAGAGAAACTTCTCAGTCAGGTGTAATTTGTCATATATTAAAGACGTCTCTGTCTGAGGCAATTTGTGTCAGAAGTCAGCACCAAAACTCCCTATTACCAAATCAACAGCAATCGTAAAGTATGTATGGTTCCCTCTGCGCGGAGTGAAAGTGTTCCCACGGATGCGCGCAGCGCTACGAGCTTGCGAGGTATGGCGCGGCAGCGGCGGCGTCGGCGCGGCGCTGGAACAAGTTACAGGCGCGAAAGAGGAAATTGGAGTTTATGGCTAGGTAATAAAACTATTAGTTGAATGTTCGTCTCAACACTTCAAAATCATTTGAAGATGGCACGCTAGATTGATGAACTCGGTGACTGAACGCGAAAAGAGCCAATGGAAGGATAGAGCATACATTTAGTTTTAGATACTTCCAATGATATTCTATATAAACTGAGGTAGATACGTTTTACCGAGGTCTGCGTGGCAATATAAACTCAAGCTAATTAGCTTGAGTTAACCCAGTCGGCCCTGCGTCCGGCCGCGAAGCGAACATGCGTTGCAGTCTTTTGGAGTGCGTAAAAAATAACAAAATGCCATGTTGTGAGTTCAGAAAGTGTAGTACTTATACTGGGACAGCTGTTAAAAGCAGGTAGGATGTTTCTTTTCATTCTTTTCATTAATACGTAGTGTTTAGTCTATATAAAATGATAAATCATAAATTTTATTTTATTCAAAAATCACTCCTGCGCTGTTGCCGCTCTGCCACCTACACGAACGAGACAAGTTAGTGCGTTGCATTTGTGAGTGACAGAGAGAAAGAGATAATGGGCGCGCGATGTTGTCAGTTCGAACGACGCAGATGAGGTTGGGTTGATATGGGGCTGATCGAATATGTGGTAATGGTAAATATAAGATTTTTTAACATTTGACTATCAACATTAACGTCATTTTATTTTAGATGTCCTAAAGATGAACTTATTAATTAAAAATGGGTACAAGTAGCATATGAGTAGACAAGAACACAAGTCGAGCGGAAACTTCCGCCCCGGACCGGTTCAAGGTCGCGGCTAGACGTTAAAGCCCGGCTACACGCTCAAATATTTGTGCAACCATGCATACACAAACACAGTTTAACAAACTGAACTTTTACAAACTGATTTGTGCAATCAAGCATGCACAAATGTTTGAGCGTGTAGCCGGGCTATTAAAACAGAATACGCAGTCTATCCCAGTCCGGCTGAGTATTTTATTCACGACCTTGAGCCGGTCCGGGGCGTAAATCGCTCTACCTATGTTCTTGTGTGTGAGTAGACAAGAACATAGGTAGACGAGAAGATGAATGGATCCCAACAACATACTCAACAATTTCTTCTCAACACATTGTGGAAAGTGAAATGTACGTTACGTTTTTTTTTCCAAAACTTATAAATACATGTTTATTTTGTTCATGCTGCATGCTACGAGTAGGTCCCTTTTTAACCCCAGTTCACTCTAGCTGCTAGCGTCTATGCGATGTCATAGGCTGTCATAGGCTGTCATTGGCCGTCAGACAGCTAGCCGCTCATGTAACTGTGAACGTATGTTTATCTCTTTCTGACAACGGGGTTCTTTATATCTCTGTGATCTTTTATCCTGCTAAGTGATAGAAATAAAGTTCCATAGGTCCTATGTAGGTAGCTATAGTAAAATATTGCCACGTTTTTATTTCTTTATAATGAGTATAACGTCTGTATTTGTAAAAACTCATTGGATACTTCTCGTTAAATAGAAAAGCTGCTAAACTGAAACTTGGCCATGAAAACCATTGCAGCCTAGGTGACACCATGATGTAGACATAACCTCCGCTTGTGACTCAGCCTGCGCGCGCGCAGATCTAAGGTTTTCGGGTCATCCTCACGTTCGTGCGACTGCATCACGCAACTAGCGCCTACTTCTGTCTGTATATCTGTAATTATCACTGTAATAGTTGTATTGAGACAACTCAATTGAACTTACGAAGTACCTACTATTAGTAGGTCGATCGTCGATCACTTTGTTTGGCTAGAGGTCAAAATATATTTGTTTTGCATCCTGTACCGTCACACTGCAATACAAAGGTCACCTATTACCGGTACCTTTGTTTCAACTAGTATATAAAATATATCTACTACTAAATTTCAATTTTCCAGGTGCGCGTCTAGAGTTCTAGACACTTCAAGCTTGCAAATCATGTGATATATGTACATATCTATTCTAGTTTAGGTCCAAAGATTAGTTCTCGCAATTAAATAACAAATAGTGTATTCAACAAATCAGCCGGCAGCAGTGATGGAAGGCGATTGGCTAATTGAATGCGTTCACTTGAATATAATCCATGCTATTCGGCGTACCAGTTAGCTAGTGTTGCCAATTTTATTGTCTCTGTGTGTCGTCTTTCTATATTATACCAGTAAAATAGAAATTGAAAACATACATTTATGAAAATGCAGAGCAGGTGTGGACAAGCTAAATAGTTATAATGTCATATGCCAAAAGAAATCCTATTAGTCTGGAAAAATTATATTATAATTTTGACGAAGGGCTTGCTTGTGATTTTAATTAATACATTGTGAATGTCCCTACTATTCCATTTTGTTATTTTTTTTAAATTCTGTATTCCTTCCAAGTTCATTTGTTGGTACGAAATAGATGTTGTACTTATCGGTCTGATTTATCCAAGGGTGTATTTTATGTATCTGAATGAAATTAATTAATCCTGCCCACTACGCACTTGCCAACTTTCGCTCCATGTACCGGTTACGGCTGGGCAGTGACTGCGTTAAACGAGTCTAGTTTACATAAATTAATATGCAGGTACTGCATTAGTCTGCAGTAGCTGTGTCAAATATCACTGTCAATCATCTAAGAAATGCGAGACAAAAATAGGACTAACATAATGCAATCCTCCGAATATAATGCTGACCGGATAACAGCAGCCAGCGCAGCCCTTGGCCTCCGCATGAACGACCAGCCGATTAATTTGGCAATATAAGGGATTCGCCAATTTCGGTCGACTCATACGCGATTGTCATCGATGCAAAGTCGACTCTCCGATCAATTTGGCTCCGAAAATTGGTTTTGCACCTATTTACCGCGACGTTTTTTTACGTCATAAATCATAATGCGAGCTTTTAACAATGAATTATTCGTTTTCCTTTGGCCAATAGACTGTTATATGTTGAAGTCGTCAAAAATAAAAAACAAATATTTATTTAAAGTTCCATGAGCCAAAAATAATAAACAGAATTAAATTGATGAGCGAAGAGCGCGGTTGTTTCGACATTTCCATTCCATTAAATAAGCATTTCCAATAGTTTGATTGGCTCATTAACACATTGTGTTCGTGTGGTGTGTGAACTTTTTGGGGCTCTCCAGTAGATTGTTCGCATCATCAATTCCATTCGGTATAGTGATTCAGTCAGGTATTGGGATTTTAGATGTTTATCGCACATCTATGGTTTTTTTTGGAACCTGCCGTTCCCACAGCGGGACTCATTCTTCCACGCCTCTGTTTTATGGGACTATCGGCCAAATTTACAGTATCTATGATTTAATCAATCAAATCGTTTATTTCAGCACCAATAGTAAACACATAAAAATTCATAGAGTGCATTTAAAATTGATATAACTAATTTAACATTAACATAATTTAACATCGGAAAAATGTATCGTCCCAAATTACACATTAAATGTCAATTACAAACCTAGCTAAAAAAATACAGTACGTTTCATCAACATTAAAGTAAAATTAATGTCTAAATAAAAATTGTGTAAAGTTCAATGAATTAAAATAAATAAAAAAGATTCAAGAAACTTAAATCCTAAGATGCTCCAAAACAACATTAATAAGACATAACATAAGTATAGTATCACACATAGCGGAAACAATCCATTTGGAATTCTTTAAAGCTTCCATTACACTAATGCACTTACGTCGCAGATGACTGCTCTATCTCGGAGCATCACTTACCTACCTACTAGCAGTTTTATTTGAGAAATCTACTGAGTTTTATTCGTTAAATCTTCTGATGTTTGTTGGCGTCCAACGAGGAGCGGCTTTAAATTAATAACTTATCAAGCGACGATTTAAATTAATAACTTATCAAATGAATTTTTAAGAAGGTAAGTTGTTGAATTATGAACAAGATTATTTTTATGTTGAGTAACATAAGTTAAAAGTAGCCAATAATTTATTTATGAATTAACCGCACCGTTCACAACAAAGATTAATTTTAATCAACGATAAAATCAAATCATAGAACCGACCGGCCAGACATAATGTAATTCACTCATTTTAGATAATTATATCAATCACTAATCAAACACAATTCTATTTCCGCATGTTGCACAGCAACAACAAAGAATTTGATGCAAAAATAAAGCGAGTTGCATTATAATTAATTAATTTAAAGCGCTGTAAGGCTAGCACTCGGAGAGTAAATAGCCGAGCTTCAGAAAGGACTAAACAATCGCATGCATAATGCAACCGTACGCAAACTTTGCCACTGCGAAGGTACTAGGTACTCTGTAGTCTCTCCGTTAGCTGTGTTTCTTGGGAACTACCGGATTCTATACAGACTTTGTATTAGTCTTTTAAATCAACATTCTTTGGGGAAATCATTCTGTATTACAAGCTCTTGGTTATTATGAATATTCTCAGCGCCGAAAATTTAAATTCATAGTTTCATTCGTTTGGGCTGATCCGCATTTGTATGTGGTAGCAGCGTCCGCATAAAATTACAATTAAAAATAGTTTATCAGGCTCCTCCAGTTCCTGCGGCTTAGGAGACGTGACTGGTTAGCGTTTATTTTGAATTTCCCGCATTATTTCTGTATTTAAAGTAATTTATCAGAGCTGTGGAGTTGTGCGCGAGTGAATCGCATAAATAAAATGCTTTATCTGTTCTCGCGGGTCTTCGCTCCGTGTGCTGGACCTTGGGGAACTTTCAATACTCGACTATCGACTATGCCTTTTATTTATAGTGTTCAGTGCTTGTAATCAGAAACATTTCACCGGTAGGTATACGGTAGCATGCTGAGTGGTTTTCGTCATATATATATTTTATTATTTAATTTGTTATCTTTCGAATGTACATCTTTTGTTAAACAAAACAATGAATATCTTATTAATCACCACACACAAAATATGTACCAATTTCTTTAGGATATTTTAAGGCTCCACTTTAACAACAATGTTTATGAACCCAAACACCCCGTGCATTAGCAATCCCCTGACTGCAGGCACCGGCTGCCGCCATCGCTGAAAGTCTCTAGCATGTGCTCACACAACACAACACATGGTCGGTCGAGGCATTCAGCCACTAATACTGTGTATCCCACACGAGGAGGATTTAGATGTCTGCGATTTTGAATTTACCTTATTTTGGTATTTCTTTGCACTGTAGCAATATGTATTTTCGACACTTTCGTACTTTGCTATGATCAACATTTAATGCCTCTTTCCTATGAAGATGATGTAAGCAGCATCCGTTTTTTAGTTTTAATCTCTAAATTATGCTTAGTCAAGTAATAAACATAAATCTTGGTTTGTACAGTCTGCGATAAAGTCAGCATAATAATATCTCGCATAGACTAGACGTTCAACGACTGAAAGTGTGCAATAAAATTGTAAAGCTGAGCAGTTAAAGTATCGTCTGTGCCAGTCGATACAACTGTAAATCAAATAGATTTATTACAAACAATGGAACTTTATTCAATATCTAACGATACATGAATATAGTATACATATCAAATAGTTTTACGCAACGGCTTACCCTATACCGGTCACCGTTAAATACATCGAAGTTTCAATATTCACCGATTCTTTTCACAAATTGACAATATCTACTTCACCCGAAACAATATAACATATTTTTTTTCCAAGCATTCTTTCTTATTCTTATCAAATCAACGTGAAAAGGCTTCTAACATGCTTTTTGGAAATTGAAATTTTTAAACCGTTGCCAGCCGTGGCAACACCACTCGTCAATGTCTACAGATTCGCAAATCCTACAGTTCCATGTTCGTCTAATGCTCAAACTCGCAATACTCAAAATCCAGGAGTGGATCCCAGGCGAGTTGCAGCCGCAGCAGCCCGGGGCTTCCCCAAACATCGAACTGCCATTAGGTACGTTAGGAACGCTCGATGTAAAACATAATAGTTTTTCCTTCGAGGAATCGGTGATGGATGGTTTCGGCAGTTAGACTCGGGCTCAAAAAAACCTACATCCAAAAAACAATGTCTAGAATGTTCGAAGATTTATTAAAAGCTAATTTCTATTATCCTCTAGCGATCACGCAGAAGTTGTTTTTATTATCATCGGATTCGTCTCCGTATTTCTTTTAAAAGTTTTTTTTCTATCAATGATAATTTACTTATAAGTTGCGAGTATTGGTATATTCAATAAGAACATTCTGATATAATCCGAGCTCAGCATCCAACTCAAACGAAACGGATTGATATGCGTCGGCAGTTCAATATTATTTTCGAGAATATATGATTTATTAGGAAACAAGAATTTTCTGTGAACTAGCAATGCCGCAGGCGGTCAAAGAAGTCATTGTCGGAGAACAACAAGTCTGAAATTCGCTAAAACCGATTGATTACTGTCAGAAACTGAGAACTCGGCAGACATAAATACAATTCGACTTTGAATTGAACATACCAAACAAACTGAAAAACTACGTACTACGTTTGAGTTGAACAAATGTGTAGAACGCGAGTCCTCACAGCATTTCCACTAGTCGTTAATGCAGGTGTCATTATTGGCAGCCATGTGATCAGTAATCAGCTCATTACGCGCGCGCACGTCACGCTGATGACACTGACAGTTGCAGCCATAACTATATCGAGTGGTGTCTCTCGGCATGCTCAAATACACATCATGCAAATGGGTTTGGGGAAATGTGGACGATTGTCCTGCTGTAGGTAAATCATCATTTCATATGTGAGCCTTTGTTTTACGATGTTTCTGACAATTTAGAAGGTCTAACTAAACGATTATGTGGGGTTTTATAGAGAGCACACTCAATTATTTGTAATTGAAACAGATTATTAAAATTTTCAGTCTTTCGCAAACTAGTAATGAAGGTTGGATTGGAACCGATAATAGGATCAGCCGGTTACAAACGAATCGAACCACAAACCTGATCCAAATAGTTTTGTTTTGGTTCAACAATTCCACTTTGTATCATTCGCCTCATTCCAAAGAAGTTTATCGTTGGAGCGTTCTTCAGTGAAGTGGAGTGACAAAATAAAAAGTCTCTAGCGGTGAGCGGCCCGGATCGATCCCGTTTTCAATTAAACAGATTATAGTGCAGGCCATTTGCAGTTAGTCTAGTCTATTCTTTAACGGCTTGTTTCTTTTTGTTTAACTCGATTAAGATTTGTTGTGTGCGACCGTTTAAAAGGATTCTGAAAAGTTCGGTTATTTTTCGCGTTATCTTCGTATATCAATACACTTTTGACACCGAAATAACGTAAAGCATCTTCCATTTAATATGTTATTAATTAAGCGAAATTGGCGTCCAACATGGCACGGTACAATATTTTGCATTGATAATAAAAAACGAGCCTGCTCACTCAGTGAAAAATTATATAGGCATATTTTTTCTTGCCAAGATCCCGAATGTTCGATCGAACGCTTGTAAAAAAACAATCGTAAAAATTAAATTTGGCGTCCAACACGGGGCCGAGCTGAAACTTAATTTCAGTTCCCAAAGGCGCAACCAAGATTCTCAAAAACATCAGCATAACATAGACGGCATTCGGGAGCTATTGCGAAGTTGAGGTTGTAAACCGAAACTTGTAGACCGGTTTCAGCTGCATAATGCAGGATTGTTAGCCTCTCGACAATAGCTTCGTCCAGACTTAGAAGTCTGCAAGTTGCAGGATTGCAGGTTTACCATTACCACGGCTGTTCGTATTCTACATTGAGGCTATTGAGGGAGAACTAGTTCCTTATGCACGCACATGCTGAATTGTATACAGATGTGACACTTAAAAACGAAATTTTCAAACCTGTCTGATAGTTACACGGCGGACTCGCAAATAATACTACTTTACAAACGAAAAAACTAAAGGAAACAAACATTCCTTTATAAACCTCTGTGGCTTAACTAGTTTTATTGTACATAGTTTCTCTGTAATATTCGATATTTTAATTTGGTAAATAAATTAAATAAAAATTTGAGTAGCACTTATGAAGAGGCTAAAGATGATAAATAAGACAAGTGGTTGACGTCGAATTATGTGTTCTCGAACATTGATGACGGAACAAGGTAATACATTACTTGATAGAGCTGTAACATTGGGACTACTTACCTACTCACAACTCTACTATGTCTTGTGGATAAATAAAACATTTTGCAATTAAGCGGAAGAATGTCCAAGTTCCCAGCCCGGATAGTTTTAACGCGAGCTATTTCTCAACTAATTAACTAGAATTCTTCGCGAGTTCTGATAACCAAACTTTGGCCGCGGAATAAATACAAATTTAACCACTTTCAGGGTGGTTACAACAATTGTAAATAGCCGGCTTAACGGAGCCACTTTAAGTTATTGCAAGTTACGAATAAGTTGCGAAGTTTTGCTGACACTCGTGTTACTGTTTCTGCTCTTTAATTGGGATGTCTGTTTGTGCAAACTTGTGCGACAATGCTCACTTTTCTCAAATTACACAACATAAACATTCACTTTAGACAATAACATTCGACAGGACACGGAAGCAAGAGATCGTTAAAGGTACATCAGTCCCACTCCTTTTGTTTGTAACTAAAACATTATAAACAAGGGATCTTTAATTTGCCAGAATCTTGTTGGCAAAAAGTAAGAAGCCACAAGTATTGTGGGCCAAAGTCGGGCCCTTCAGTGGTCACTCCAAGTCACGGACACTTGACTCCCAAGTTTTTGCGACCGTCAGAGTTTTAAGTGCTTGAGGTCGAATCCTCCACTGTAACTAAGACTTGACTAACTTTTGTGGTTTGGAGAACTTTGCTCCGTGGGTGGAATGAAAGGGACTTTTGCTCATTAATTTGGGAAGATGATACAATTACACAAATTTTCTTGTAGGTAGAGTTTAAACAGGTATAAATCGAATAGCTATTCGATACAAAGTTAAAACTTACTTATATCGAGGTAAAATATTGCAGCTGAAATAAAACACAACAAAGTTAATGTTAACGTCTTTTTATTTCAGCTGAAAAATTTTACCTCGGTTTTCGGAATCTACAATACAAAATCTGGCTTCGCTTCATGGTCGAATCTTCAATACTTTTACATGATGATTTTCTAAACAAAGACTTATCTAACAGGACATGGAATTTAGGTCAAATATACATATGTACTCGTAGTTTAACCTGCAGGGCTGCCCTAGATTAATTAGTGTAAACGAGTTAACTGAATTAGCATAAATCTGAGGTTGGCCTAAAACTTTAGCCAGGAATAGGACCAAGATGAGGCCCGCGTAACGGCAGCAGGTGGTAAAGTTGCCCTCAACTTTGCGGCCACTTGACCCGCCACCGCCCGCCGAGACTTACAGCCCGATAGTTTTGTATCGTTATGGTCGATTACGGTCATCTAATGGGTTAAACATTTCGGGCTCCGAAGTTATTGCTTGGTCATTGTAATTAGTTGTGATTGAAACTATAATTTCACAAGAGAGTAATGTTTTTAACGGCCTATTAATTTTGGCCCCACGAACTTCACTGTTAACGTCACATTCTACCTCCAAATTAGACATAAAGCTAACATAATAATGATATTTAGTCATAACGCGACTTAGTCCCTCTACGCATTAGGTACACCAGTCTTAAATGTTTACACCAATGATTTGATTCAATATGTCACTTCAGTAGACTCGACATATTGCATCCGGTTTATAGGCATTTTACGATCTCGCCACATTCTTGACTCCAGACATTCGAAAACTGAAAACAGTTCGCGTCGAGGAGTCCTGGTCAACAATCACTCGCTGTCTGTAGCCAGCCTACAATACAAAACTAAGAACTACGAAGGACCTAGTTCAAATCAGTTCAATGTTCGCATTGAGTGTTGTGCTCGACTTATATATAATAACTAACTTCTGCCTGTGGCTTTCTCCAGATCTTGTAATTTTAATATTCTTAGTCAATTCGAGCCTGCCGACAAAACTTCAGTATTTATATCAGATATACATATGTATGGCTCTCTCTAAATATCTAACGGCCGATTGTCCATCCACAAGGGATGTGCGACCGTACACATAGATAGTATAAAGTGTTTATGTTGGTATATATGGCTGACAAAGCGTGGATATGCATTTGATGGCTCGTGTATTGGTCAAAAAAGGAAAAAAGTTTAGAAAGGCTTTTAAAAGGCTGCACAAAATATTCAGTGGACGTTGTCGACTAACGGGAAAAGTGATAGCTTTTGTTTTTTTAAACTAGCTTCTGTGTACGGCTCTCGCGCATTGAGTACTAATTTTAGTATTTTGGTTTGAAACTTCAACCGAACACTTTCACGCGTGTCTGAAAAGACTCATTCAGGTCTTTACTAATGTTACATGAAAATATTCAACCAATTAATTATGATTAAACACTAATTACAGAGGTACAAAGCCAAAAACATGGTCTATCCAATGAAGTTGTTGAACAAACTAGAATTGATGGCCACACCCGTCAAACGCAGGAGTTGCCAACTTACACAACAATTAGGTGTACAAAGAGCGTTATTCCTGGTGTTTGCCTGATTTGTCGGGAATTTTCGCAACCTACGCGAAAATTGTATTGATCAACACTAACGAATGTTGGAGGTTAACTATATTTTAACTTTATTTTAGGTATTCAAAAGGTTGAAAATCAAATACAAAATTTCGATGGAAACTGAATACAAAAGTCGTTAAAACGTTTTCTTGTTCAAGAAATTATCGCGGTCAGTGAAATCTCTTTACCCGATAATGTAGTTTCAGTAAACCTTTCAGTTTACTTTCTGATAACAAACTAGGAGTGCAACTTCGATCTTATAGGTGAGAGTATAAGAGCCAGGTTTGCTTGAGGTTTAAACAATAGGTGATAAAAAGGCTAAGCTTATTTTGAAAAGCGTGTACTTTACGCTTGTAAGGAATTAATTAAATGTTCAGCAGCGGTTATCTTGTTAGGCGAATCGCTCGGTCCGGTCGGACAGATGTTTTTAAGAGATATTACTTTGCCACGATGAAAAGTAAGCCTGTTTTTAGCACAAAACCGGTCAGATAATTAATAGTCTTATAATTTAGAATTCCGCGAATCCTTAATGTTGTAAATACGTCTAGAACAGTGTTTTCTATTCCAAATAACTCCACATAACGCTTTTTATATTTTTGCAGGTTTGCAGATTATAATGAAGAAAAATAAACAACCTTCCGCAAGCTTTTAATATAAATAAAACCCGCCTTGTCCGCTGGTCGGGCAACGAAGCACCGCCGCCGCCGCCGCGGCAAGCGAGGTGTTAAGCAGAAACAAAATGAATGGAATGCTTATAATCAAAGTCGGCCGATGGACACAGGGTACGAACCCAGTAGGACATACCTAGGGGTCAAGTAACGTACATATTTCTGACAGTATTACAACTCAGATTAAAATTGAAATTCAACATTGTAAATAGAACTGACGCAACATGAAGGCATTGCGCTGTAATGGTCCTTAAGGACCTTCGTCGTGCAGCATTGGATAAGATTATATATGCTAGCTAGTGCATAACAATAAAATAAATTTATTTGTGCAAACAGACCTACACACTTTCTACAATTCTAAACAACATAAAAGTACTTATAAATGTAAGTCCGGGAGCCACGAAATGGCCTCTGCCTCAGCATATGGGTTGGTAGCCAGCTTGCTAACAACAACCGCTGCTGCTAGTGTTGAAAATCATGATGGCTGGTGAATGACGATGAATAAATCGTAGATAGGAAGAATGCTTTATTCAGCAAGTGATTATAAAGTAATGAAGTAATGTATCCATCAGTTCTTCCTTATTCATTGATGTGGAATGTCGTGTGTCAAGAATTATTTCACCCGAGTTAATATTTTACCTCAATTACTGGTTCTTTACTTAAAATTGAAATCCGAAACAGGAATGTTCTGTGTGTTCGGTTTTATATCAAGCTATTATATAAAATACTAGCGGCCCGCCACGGCTTCGCAAGTGTATTTAACAAAAAAACTTTTTTTTTTTTAAATATAATTTCGACGACCTTTATGGCTCGGTGGGCGAAGGTCTACCTGCGATGCAGGAGGTTGTGGGTTCGATTCCCGCCTCGGGACAAATGTTTGTACGATCTGCAAATATTAGTTCAGGGTGTTCTGGTCGTTTTCTATGTATAGTAAAAAATATCTATTCATATAATATATTCTATTATGTATATCAGTTATCTAGTATCCATAAAACAAACTCTGCTGAGCTTGGCGCTAATGATGCGTGAATTGTCCGGCGTTATTTATTTATAATATAGCCTATGTCACCGTGAAGAATTTTTCATATCGGTTCAGTCGTTTCTGAACCTATTCAATGCAATCAAACCAAATCAAATCATTTATTTGCTGTAATGTAGGTACAAAAGTTATTAATTAAAAATGGTATTTCCAATACATTACTACCTCATCGAGGCGTGCAAAATTAAGATAGCATGCAAATGTCACAGTAGAGTTTAGTAATGTTCTAACCTAGGTATATTGTAGATAATTTTATATAATGTCAAAAATCTTAAAGTAATAATAGTAAGAGGATGTCAAAATTTATCTGTCATAAAATCGTTAATATTATAATAGCATTTGGTAATTAATAATTGTTTCAATTTAGTCCTAAATATATTGTCGTCAAAATCTTTTAATGATTTAGGTATTTTGTTATATATTTTGCATGACATACAGACTACACTTTTTTGTAGGAAAGCTGTTTTACTATTAGGTATTTGGAGTTTACTGTTATCACGTCTATTTCGCACTACAAAATCAGACTTGCGTGGGAAAAGATGGGGATGTTTTCTAACAAATAGCGCCATTTCAAATATATATAACGACGAAAGCGTTAGAATCTTGTGCTCAATGAACAAAGGTCTGCAACTGTCGGTAACGTGCAGGTTAAACATTGATCTAATACATCTTTTTTGTCTTTTAAACAAACAATCAAATCTTACCTCATAATAATATTAGTCAAAACAACGACAAGACTAAAATATTTTTAATAATATCTGCGGTAGCTTTCGAGCTACACTGTGTCTTCCATCAATGTCGCGTGTTCCTAATCCGTCCCTGACGAGCCGATATTAATCGCCGCGTGATTGGAGCGACAGGGTCGCATTCAGGACGTGTTATTAAAAGTGAAATATGGCGGTGTAATCAATGTTCCGAATATGTTATAGGTAAGTGATAAACTTGCGGCTTACGCATTCGAGGGAGAGACACATTAATGTTCTAATTTATATTACTCAATTTGTACCTAGGTATAGAGATTATCATTGAAGCGCTTATCGGGGGAGGCCTATGTCCAGCAGTGGATTAGTATAGGGTGATGATGGAGATTATCTTAATCAGTCGCAAGATTATCTCTTTGTTTCGACAAGCACTTGATTCGAATCGTTAAAGACTCGACAGTTTTCAGTTTAGTTTTGACACAAGTACTCAAGTATGTAGGTACATACATTGCATGACGGCTCACATACAGTGGTGGTCACATAATTAAAGACACAGGAAGCATATTGAAATAACTAAGCTATTCCTCTGTATATATTTTATCAGACTGCCATTGTAACTTGCTGCATAATTAATTTTTATTTGTGTTGTTATTGTGTAATGTTAAAACGAAACGTTTACAACAAAACTTGTCTTTTGTTCGGCAAAACTTAAATGAAAGCAGTGTAAATAAAAAATAAGATTAGTAAGATCTGGCCATATAATTAAAGACACTTCATGTCGGAACAAGAAATTAAAAAAAAAAATGAGTTATCTTTGCAATTATCTTAGTACGTAAGATTTCTAACGCATTTTTATAAAGCATTTCGATGCGTAACAATACTTGGTCGCATGTCCTTTTGCAGCAATAATAGCACGACATCTCTTAGCCATGGAAGCTATCAATTTTGTACAAGCTTGTACCGGAATTTGTTCCCACGCTTCTGTAAAAGCTGTGTAAAGTTGATCGACGTTTGATGTACGCTTTGCCACCACTGTCTTCTTCACCTGGTACCACAAGTTTTCGATTGGATTTAAATCCGGACTGTACAGGGGCCAATCAAAACAAACTAGGAACTAGAACTTTGAACGTTTTAGACTTAAGAAATCTTTTACTACTTTTGCGGTATGTTTCGGATCATTATCCTGTTGAAAATTCCAAATGACCGGTAAATTTTGCTCAGCATAGGGCAGCATGGTTTTTTCTGAAATATTTTTGTACTGGTATTTATCCATATTGCCTTCTATCTTCCTGACAGGTCCGGCACCATGTCCTGAAAAACAGCCCCACACTTTGCTAAAAAATATGAACACTGGACTGAACGAGAGTGGAAAAATGTGTTTTTTTCGGTGATTATGATTAATTCTGACGGAAAATAATATGTAAGACGCTCCCCGAACAAAGAACAGAATTAATCATAATCACCGAAAAAAACACATTTTTCCACTCTCGTTCAGTCCAGTGTTCATATTTTTTAGCAAACGCTAACCTTGCCTTAACATTTTGGTTTTTCAAAAGTGCCACCTTCCGTGACACTCTTCCGTACAAGTTTGCCGCACATAGTCTCCGTCTAATTGTCCTTGCAGACACACCCGTCGACGCTCCTGCCACATATATTTCCGAGCGTATCAGTTCTGATCCTTTGAACGGTTCTTTTTTTGCCAACAACACCATCTTAGAGTCTTGCCGCCGAGTAGATTTTCTAGGTCTAGGTTTTCTGGGTACGTTTTCGATATCATTGAACTTCATGAAATGCTTTATAGTATTCATAACCATGTCCTTAGAACAGCTCAAATGGTTTGCGATTTTTCTGTATGACCAACCTTTGTTATGAAAGTTCAAGATAAATCTTTCTAGTGGAAGAATCGCAACTCCTGTTTTTTCCCATATGGATTGGTATAAAACGTATTAATTTGAATACAAAAAGTAAAATGTTATAATTAATGTCGATGTTTCATGCAAATATGCGGCAAAACAATGAAAAACCGAATGTAGTTTTATTTTCTTTCATAAATTCAGAACACAGCGTTCACTGTCTTTAATTAGCTGGCCAGCTACAGGTACGTTAAAAAAGTTTGTATTAGATTCGAATAGTGAGCAGAGTCTAAACTACTAAGCAACACAACTTTTTTTATCCCCCATTTTAAGGATACAACGTCATGTATGATTTAGTAACAATTACATTAAATTTAATACCTACTTTGGCTAATGGTAGTGCCAAAATCAAGTTTATTGTGATCAATTTGGGGGTGTCTCTAATTATGTGTCCACCACTGTATGTATGTATGTACATATCTAAGGACAGATCGCATAAAACTGCCATTTACTGTGTGTACAGATGTCAACTGACGTATGGCGCGTAAAATTGTAACATATTGTAGCCATAAAATGAAATAATAAATTGCCTGAAACTGTGAAATGAAACCTTTGATATTGTTCAATCAGCGCGCTCCGCGAGATCCTTTCAAGTATTAGGTTCGGCGCAGGCGACAGATTCCTTAACCTATTAACTAGGTCCTAACTGGCCAGGGCATGCCCTAACCGCTCCAACTCCCTTGAAGTAGCAGAGAAGGAATTTTGCTGGTTGATAGTCTTTTCAATTATTGATATTCTATGTCACCATTGACAATATTATGTAATTTTTCTCTCTTAGTTAATGTACTTAATTGGTTTTAACAACCATGTTAATTATATAGACGACCTCTGTGGCGCGGCGGGCGAAGATCCGCCTGCGACGTAGGCGGTTGCGGTTTCGATTCCCGCCTCGAGAAAAATGTTTGTACGATCTGCAAATCTTTGTTCAGGGTGTTCTGGATATTTTCTATGTATAATAAAAAAATATCTACATACCTATGTATCGTATTATATTAAGTATATAAGCTATCTAGTACCCATAACACAAGCTCTGCTTAGCTTGGGGCTAGATAATGCTGTGTGAATTGTCCAGCATTATTTATTTATGTTATTTATAAACAATAGCTGCGGTTCAGCATTTCAGCAGGTGTTGTTGCCTTAATGAGACTATAAATAATGCTAGACAATTGACACAGCATCATCTAGCACCAAATAAAGCAGAGCTTGTCTCTACAGAATCACTATTCAATATTTGGCCTCTTCTGTGACACACAACAGTCATCAGTCACTATACCGTTATTTGTTTATCAAATAGTAAGAAAAAGTGATTTACCGTGGCAGTAGTGGTAAATGGTCCATTTGCGCGGTAAACTCGATTTATGAACATACCACCAAGTTAGTTGCCATTAACTATTAACCACGAGGGGGTCACCAATCAACGTTGTTTACTCGCCGCAGCACGCGACGTGTGAAGCGATACCACATATTGTACATAGTCAAAAGAGGTCGTGTAAGTTAAGTACACATTTTTGTTCTAATGCGGTTTGTTTATAATTACTTAACATGTCGACTGACGCCTGCTTTAAGATTTTTTTTTTTGATGTTGATTGGTTTGAACTTGTTTCTGTACTTTTTATTTAGTTATAAGTACATTCCTCATAATGAGTTCAAGTTCTTGAATTATTTAATATGCTTAACTTGTAATTTAGTTCCTGCTCTGATAATATTCCTTATATTTTTATGTGCCATATACATATACATATACATATACATATACATATACATATGTATAACGCTTTACATTTAGTAATCTGTTTTATTATACTGAAACTGTTTCACCAAAATTCTAAAATGGCGGATGAATAGTGCGTCGTGAAGTGTATTAGTAGGTATATGTTTTATACCCGTAGAAAAAAATCTAGGTCTATGATCTTTCCACACGTTGCCCGAGTCATCATTGGCTACCTCGTTTGTTATGTTTGATTTGATTTGACAGCTTGCACAAGCCTGGGGGCCTACTCGGAAAAGGAAAATCGAAGTTTCTTTTTCGTGTTCGTGCAAAACCAACTCTTATCTCCATTGCATAAGATTAGCGTTTGCACGAAAAAGAATCAGAAACTTCGATTTCGTTTTTAAGAGTACGGGCCCAGACCGAGTCAAGGCTCGCCATAGATTATATAATAATAAATTCTTTATTTGCAGACACGAGATATATGGATCTCGTACAATTCTACTTACTACTTAAAATAGTTTAAACTAATACATGACACAAAAAAATTTATAACATATATAAAAAAGCGGTACATAGATTATAAAACAGAAATCAGCCAACATGTGGTGTGGATGCATTATAGGCCGACTCACAGTACAGATGATAATACCTACTAATAGTGCATTATTGGTTCTGTCCTGAATAATTTGTCATTGTACTAAACCATCTCGTTGTTAACTACTGTTACTTTATCAAATACCTTACCTACTAGCTTGGTACTCTACCAGAAATGACACACAATACGACAAATTGATACCTCTATATTAGCTAGCATGACTTTCCATACCTTAGGTCTGGTGCCAGTGCATCATTCGTCATCAGCCCTCGATTACCTTCAAGAGTGATGAGACTCCTAACAACTATGTAATTTATTCCTACCACGCAACGTTTTTCCCTGCAATAATGTTCTATGTAAATTTTTCAAATAACCAGGTGTCGGCCATCTTGGTTTTTGCACAGTAATTATGTCCGTTCTGACTAAGAATTAAGATTCATTGCGCTATGAACTGGCCGCAAAGTTTTTAAAGAAATTATTAAACAAAACCTGCAGTTTTCAGCAATTAGTCTGGCAGTTTAAAATGTTAATTTGATTATACGGCAAACCCGCCGCTCTTTTTTGCGACCCACTATCTGATAGGATAGAAACAACTGCTAACAATAGACTAAATTGAGGACTTTTTATTGCATATTCCAGTTTTCCACTGTTTTCCAAAGCGTTAAAACTGGATTTTTAAATCCGATGAACATTTGGTAAAAAGTCAACAGACGAAAAGAGAATGAATGAAAGCACGTCATTTCCTTGGTTTTGCGAAAAAGCGGTATATTACCGGTAAAATGGAAGCCATTACTGAAATCGCCGGCATCTCGGCATTGGCTGACGAGGCGACGCTCAAGATATATTGTTGGAGTGATATATGGACACTGCACGCTGCCCTGAGGCTACGCTACATATTTTTGGCGAGATAATAAGGAGCATGTTAGTATGGAGGTTCACACAATAAATTGTATGCTATTGTAAGTATTTGCTATGAGTTATATTGGAATTCATATTTACCAAAATAGGTCTAATTGAGGTAGTTGTTTGCTTGTCATACCTGAAACAAATTAAAGAGAAGCAAAATCAAAACGAAATGTCCAATTATGATTATGAATGATCATATTTGAATATTAATAATTCTATGAAATTACTGACAAAGAAAATAACAATCAAATAATATAAACAAATTAAACTAGTATTTACAATTGAAACAATTGAGCTAATTGCAGACTGTTGCAAACAATCTACAGATAGCTCACTTGGTCCGTATCAATACCAGTCGGAAGCGTCCCCAAGACGCTGGCTGCATTGCCTCGCTGTATGGCAATGCTAATGCGCTGCGCCAGATACTCACCAGCTCTCGGGTCACGCGTCGCTTCGACCAGGCGATCAGATAATAAAAATTTTGAAAACCCGGAGAATGTCGGTACCCCACGAATCGGTCTCGACTCCAAGGGGAGCAAATGCGTAGGCTCTGTCGAGACCTGCATATTTGCGCCTCTTGAGATCCTCGGCCAAATCTGCCGCCGAACCAGCCCTCACGGATGTCCTCGAAAGATGGGAAGCCGTTAGTGTGTCGACACATGTAGCGTCCCACACAATAGGCCTCCCCAGCTCCCAAGGGACTAATGTAGGGAAAGATTGATTAAAATACCTCTATGTAGATGGTTTAATTGGTTCTTATCCGGTACACAAAAAAGAGAAATAATCCGACCACCGTACGTTGCTTATATAAGATAATATTTGTAGCGAACGAAAGTGCCACGATAAATATTGCAAAAATAATACCTAACATAATTTCAGCATACCTGACAATCCGACCCCATTTTCTTATGCGAGTAAACAGTTTTGAAGCACGGCCGTTGCCGCGTTGCCTCAATACCATAATCATTCGATCAAAAGCCCAAATCAGGCCATTTCGGCCCATTCCGGCCTCTCCAGGGTTAATTGCACGTGAAACGGGTTACCGGTATATTTTAACAGTGGTTATAGTACTCCCGGTATTTTGATAGCAGTATTAGAAGGGTTCAGTGAGTTCTGAAGAAAGGAGCGAGCAATGATGTGTAATAAAGGCATACTCGTAATATTGAATGTTGTTAGTGGGCATTCTTCTCCGGTAAGCGGTCCGGTCCACAAAGCCCGTAAGGTCGGAGGTAAATGGCTACTTCTTTGTGCGCTGCGGTGACAAAGTATAAGGCGTAATTGATCGTTATATGTAGATCGCTCGGGCAGTACCTGGTAACCTACATAGATAACCTTTAGTCAGTTTCTGAATGGAGACCATTATGGTTCTTCCACACTTTGGTAGATCATGAAGGGCTAAGACTTTTACAGGCTGTATAATCTGTCATCACTATCATCTACGGCGTTTCTAATCACACGGTTACCATGGGCTGTTCCTGTGCACTGATGCGGTCGAACGGTAGCAAATTCTGAGTGAGTATGCGGTAATCCTAATGTTTCAATGATACTCCACGGAGCGCGCCAAACTGAGCGCGAAACTTACCGCTACTGGTCTGTGTACCGAATACCGAGTTAATCTAAACAGATCTTAACGATACCCGCAGAATCCCAGTAAAGAACAGACAGAAGCTTATGACGACTTCCTTCCACAGCGCTATTGTCGACAAAGTGCTCATTTGGTAGATAACACGAGCAACTAACAAGACAACGGTCAGTTCGTTTGTTCCGATGACTAAACAGTTTAATCTTGATGCATACACAATGCCGCACTAAATGTTACAGCTATTCTACACGTTGTTGTTGATTGTCTAATATTAACATTATAATATACATAACTATCTAGGCCTACTTTGTACCTATTACTAAGTACATGATTGCTCATGTCTTTTGTATCTTTAAATAATAACATTGATACAGATGTTATGATTGCCCGCTGTATGCGAGAGGCATGTCCAGCAGTGGACGAGCGTGTGCTGATGAGGAGGATACTGCTGATGAGAATACATGATGTTGTTGAAATGTCCAATTATAATACTATTCATGTTGTTGCCGTATATAAATTCAGTATTTTCTAAGCTGTGAGTTAGTATTGAGGCACTTGGCCAGCTTTTGGGTACTAATAAAACGCATAAACCTATGTATGTCTAGTCAAAAAAATGGGTCTAGATATATTTTATATATTTATATTATATACTAGCTGCTGCCCGCGCATTTGCTCTTTGCCGTTTGCTTTTATCGGGATAAAAAATAGCCTATAAGTTATTCCAGGTCAAAAACTATAGCCATACCAAATTTCAGCCCAATCAGTTCATTAATTTTTGCGTGAAAGAGGAACAAACATCGATACATCCAAACTTTGACATTTATAATTCATATTACTAGCTTACTCGCGACTTCGGGCTGTGGGTTGTGTATAAGTCAGAAAAAAATCGATGTCTTTTAACACTCATTTTCATTTGAGCGGTTCTATTGGGTGGTTTATAAAATAGGTAGTATTTCGAAAAGGGAGCATCGTAGCTCGAAAATGAATAAAAAATATAATTGTTTCACCTCTTGAGTGTAAAAAAATTTGTAAGAAAATGGCGTTTTAGCGGTTTCAGTTGGTGATTTTTAAAAAGGGTGGTATCCCAACTGGTTCCCTCTGGTTGCAAAGTCTCTCTGACCAATGCAGTGATTGAGGATTCTCTATATTTTTATAATGTTAAAAATTGTCAAAAAGACTCATTTTTTCGTTTTCGTTGGTGACAATCCAAATTTTGTAGTTCAGTTACTAACGGTTGCTGAGATACAGAGCATTTTCGTTTAAACTTAAGTTTTGCGTTTAAACTTAGATAAGGAAAATTCCATCTGAATTTCAGAAAACGGTCAATTAAGTGTGTGATTTATGATCGTTTTGTCAGGGAAATCTACATGTAAAATTTTGTAGTTGTATTGCTAACCAGCTGAAATAAACAGCATTTTTGTTTGAACTTTCAACTCTTATGTTGGACCCCTTAGAGTACGAATTTTCAAAATTCCTTTAGTACTCACTTTCGCAACAATACCTACACACCCTGCAAGTTTCAAGTCTCTAGGATAAGTGGTTTAGGCTGTGCGCTGTCTGTCACTGAGTAATTTCCTATTTTATAATATATATTGATTAGGATTCTGTAGAATGATTCCTGCTGAATTTTGATCATTGATCATCTTGACTGGAATGGCTATGATCATTATTATTTTATTCCTAAGATGAATACATTCGTGAATAAGTAGATAGGTAATTTAATAAGATCCCAAAAATATTTCGACTTCGACGGGACTTGAACCCGCAACCCTCCCTCAGTACGGGATGCGCTACCAATTGCGCCACGAGGGGAATCTTATTAAATTTCTTAGAAATTATCCCCAGTGTGAGGCTTACGTACTATAATAGCAAAAACCTAAAGTACATAGGTCTTAAAATTAAGTATACTTATCTACAACCTAGTGATAACCTATCTAACCTACCCTGCCTTTACAGGCATTTCTCTAATAGATCTAGAATAATGTCCTAATACAGTATATAAATATGTAAAGTACCTTCAAATATGTAAAAGGACGACGGAGAGCATTGCCTTCGATGAGTAACATTTGTATTGACCGAGAGATTAGCATACCATCTCTGTGCTATCTTATCTCTAGACTCACATTCAGTTTGTCTTTATATACTTAGTTACATATAGGTACATATGCAATTATGTACTACCTTCAGACTTTGTATGACAGACACCTAAGTATTATTTATTCATAGCTAGTATTTTTCAATTTAGGTACACATAAAATTAAAGTCTGTTTGCAAATTGTTATTATAGAGTTGTTATTATGAAATATTTTTTTGAGTTCTTCATAATATAAGTCTTTTCTTATTGAACTATGGCTATGACACTTCCGGTAGGATAACCAATAATAAAATAATTTATTAATGCAAACAGACATACACACAACAATTTAATTAACATAAAAATTATTGTACATGAAAGCCCGCAAGACACAAAAATGGCCAGTGCCTCACCATGGGCTGGCATAGCAAGCTAGTTACCAACGGTAGCTAACTGAGCCATGGGTGTAACTAAGTAAATATACATTTCATCATCATCATCATCATCAGCCCATACGTCGACTGCTGGACATAGGCCTCCCCCGTACTACGTCACAAATAGTGGTCCTGAGCCGCCTCCATCCATCGACTCCCTGCGCCCGCTACGATGTCGTCGGTCCATCGAGTGGATGGTCTCCCATATAGGGGGGGATTTGCCATAATCACCACGCGTGGCAGGCGGATTGGTGATCGCAGTGTTGGTGTTGAAAAATACTCAGAAGGAAGCTGCTGCCCTTCCTCTGGTAGGTTCCCTCAGTCGGCTCTTACGACATCCACGGGTTGAGTTGGAGGGGTCTATATTCGTACGCCGCGGCCCCACGGCCACCAACTTCCGAATATGGGAATCATAATAATTCCACCTTTTACGTATAAGGTGGTATTAGTCGTAGTTAGTTAGTTAAGGTTAAAAGGTTAAGACTTAGCGTACTGCTAAGTATGTACTAAGTAAATGTATATTCGTAAATCCACATAGTTCCGCAAATAATCGAGGTAGACGGTATCCCAGGATCGAACATCCTACTTTTTATCCCGGTAAAGTGCGTGCGAAGCCGCGGGCGGGAGCTATTTCTTATATACATATATTTCTGAACACAGAAGCAGAATACCACAAGAAGAACTAGATAGGTAGGATCTTGACAAAGTCAATAAGAGCTGATCTCTGCTTCCAAATTGACCCGCTTACTGACAAACAAACTAAAACCTTCCTCGAAACGACACGCACTAACGGGACGGGGCTAGAGAGCCTGCGCTGGCGCAAGGTAAAGAACATAGAGATTGAGATATGGATATACAAACATCTCGCGAATATCACAATCTATTTAAGAGTATGTGGGGTGTTGATCTTTTTCTGTTTTGTTACCTATTTTTGCAACCCATACAATATAATGTAGTCTCTAAATTAAACAATCTGATCGAAACAAAACGCACAGAGAACAAAATAATCAACAGAATCGAATTGTAACAAAATTCCGACGATTCGACTGACTCGACGTGGATAAGTTTAGCGTGCATTTAACTTTTTGCAGATATTTTTACTGAACCTGATCAAGTACATACATATGTACATACCGATCTCAAAAACGCACCTTTTCGTTTCCTGTACATTTAGACCACAAAGACAGCACGGTAACGGTTCGCAGCGCACGCGCAGACGCCTCTCTCGCTCTCTCGTAGGGCGTGCGAGCAAGAAGCAAGAACAATCGCTATTGAATTGTATGAGACAGGCGGCGGCGGCGGCTAATGAGCCGGGGTTATACGCGTAAAGAATGTTATTAATCATATGATACGGTGTTGTAGGTTTGTTCCTTTTAATCGACTGTTTGTTAAGGAGGGCAGGTGCTTTTCGGATTTATAAATGTAACCTTTGTTCCTGAATGACATTTCTGTGACCAACTAGTCTCGATGTGACTTGGAAAAACGAATGCCTAAGTGAAGCCTGAAATCTCAATTTTAACTCGTGTACAGAAATGGCTGGATAAAATGTAAGAAACAGTTATGCGTCGTAAACTGGAATCGGACTATACAATGTTCAAAAAAGTATATTCATGGGATTTGGATGAGGCCACTGGTGGCCTGCTTTTGCCAGCTCCGTTATGTCCTGTACTTCCCGCATCCTAGTACCTACTGTGATTAAGACATTTATTTTTTTATTTTATTGTATTTATTTATGAATACTATGGGATCACAAGGAACACTTAGTCAAGTCAATAACTCAGATTAAATTACATTTCAAAATGACATAACATAGAATCATTGAAAAAAAAATTATTAATTAAACCAAAAACTAATTTTAGGTATGTAGCTGCAAAAGCATTGTCAGAAATGTATTAGTTTAGAATATAATTAAAAAGATAATGTCAGATTACACAAGCAAAAATATTTTTGTCAGCACCTCTATCTAGTCTATAAATAATTAAGACAGTAGTTAGTATAAATAATTCTTAAAAATTAATCTATTTTTAATTAAAGATTTCTCCTCGGTGTTGGTTTTATGTTCACCACTAGGCTTATCGTTCTTCTCATTTCTTTAATCTACTTAGTCGAACAATATCTGTGTCTGTTTCAGTAACTTTAGTCTAGGTTCTCATATCAGAATCGTTAGCTTGCTTTTAGTTACTCCGCTCTTACATGCGATCGCTATATGGCGGGCTACGTAGTTATCAACTCTCTTTTTTCTTCTCAATCCTCCTGCTTCATTCAGTTCGATGATGTTCAGGTTGTTGTACAAGGACGTCGTTGAATACAAAATGCCATTAATATTCATGATTTTGTTGTTTGTATGCTTGTTTCTGCCATGAACGATCGTAGTTATTATGAGTTGCTGCTGATTTTTCTTTAGGTTAGTCGCTATTCTATCAATCGTATCAAGGTATTCTTTAATATTTCCATGTATTGTACTGTAGTTGCCTATTATTATAACAATTATGTTATCAGTTGTCCTCTTGTATATATTTTCTTCATTTATGATGTGCTTAAATCGCCACCCTGGTAAGCATGTGTTTTTTATTTTGTATGTGGGAACATGTTTTCCAACATTATACGCCATGCTCCTTCCGTAGTCATCAGAGTAGATGGTAACATCTTTGGTGTCTATAGTTCCTATGTTTGCTTTTGGTGTGAGTCACAGCTGCTGGCGTCTTAATGTCTGGAGTACTTGAATCAGCACTTGAGATTTTCTTTTGAATTATTTGTTGAAGTGTTCTTAGCTGGTTCTCCAAAAAAGATACTTTATTTAGTGTCACTTTTTGATCCCTCAGATCTTGTCAGTGACAGTTATCTAATCTACCCAGGCGGACAAATAAAGCCGGCCAACTGCGAGTCGACTCGCACACAGCTCCGTAACGTCGTAAATATTATGTAACAATTTCGCAAAAGGACCCTAAAACGACTTTTTTTTAAATCAAAAAACCAAAAATGCAACTTCACGCGGCCATCAAGTACTGACCGCGCCCGGCATTGTTCAACTTCGGTTATAGGTAAGTACTAAGTACTCAACTTAGGGACGTAGGAGGGGTCCTGCGTTTGTCATTTATTCGTTCGTTGTTTCAATTTTAATATTAAGTACCCGGATGGATCCGAGCTTTGCTCTGTATTTATATTGGTATTTTAAATTTTTTATAAATACGAATTATAACAAAACACTCATTGGTTTCCGTTTCCGAGATAATATATGTATATGTATGTATATACATACAAGAATTTCTCGTTTAAAGGTATAAGATAAGATTTTATTTTTATTTGATTTTGTAGCGGCAAGAGAAATACACATTCTGTGAAAATTTGATATAGCCCACTGACGAATGGGCAGACGAACGGACGGACAGACAGCGCAGGCTAGTGGCAGAGTCTCGTTTTTCACCCTTCGGGTACGGAACCTAAAAGACAATCTATTAAACTAAAGTTATGCTGATCAGATCTGTACTTATTATAAGTGACAATCATACATAATGACATATGTAAATGTATGACATTCCCGTCCGCTTCGTATTTGTATGACAACAGCGGATCAACCCATTTACAAGCGCACATACGACTAGAAGGCTGCCAGACTCATAATGTATGATTTATGGAGAACTAGTTTCAGCCCGCGGGTTCGCAGGTTTGTATGGAAACCAATGTGATTGTTAAGTACAATACCTCTTCAACTGTGATTGTGTGTGATTTGTCGGATAACAAGTAGTAGGTACCTATATGTGTTATTCCAGGTCTGTTACGTTTATCTAATGCGACATAAATGCATCCATCCAAACTTTCGCATTTATAATAATTAGTGTTATAGTGTGGCTAACATTTCCCCGCGGCCTCGCTGTTAGTAATTGAATAAATATAAGACATATCAGTAATATTTGAGTAGATTTGTTAGAAAGTAACCGGAACCTAGCTCTATTTGACTTATTTATATTTTTTGTTCTGTAGAAGTGAAGCAAAAGGTAATGTTAATTTTATTAATTATCCATATCTATCTATAATCAAAATAAGTACCTACCCTGCTTATATTCAAGAACTAAACGAAAATTATATTTGAAATTACGCCATACGTAAAAGGATTTTGGATCATTCTTTTTGAATGCTATTTACTGACATCAAAATTAGTTCAATATTTTTTGGAAGACATTCAGACTTTTGCCGTAATATTCAGTTTCGTTCGCGTTCGGGATAAGGACAAGAAGAAGATTCAGTTTTGTTCGCGTATCGCGTACTGAAGATGGACCTACTCGTAACTTTGTAGGTACTTAGGACAAGTAGAAGGAGTATACCGGGTGCTGTGCTGAATAGTGTGATGCCACAACTTGTTTCCAAACCCGTTTCGCGACGCCCCGGAAACTACAATTGCTGAGCTAGGTACATATGTGTATATGACTGAAATAACTAGGAATTACTAGATTCTTCTACGAGTGGATGGTCCACTCCACTCTTTGCCCTTTACGTAGGTGTACCTTAGTAAAGTTTTCCATTTATCTCCAAACTTCCCTACGTTCAACACTCACTACTAATATGATAAATGCAAAAGTAGCTCTGTCTGTATAAGCTTTACATGACTTGTAACTTTATGAAGGTATATCCTTCCTCAGGCAGGCAGGTAAGCTACTTTTATTCCGGAAAAACACGTGAGTTGCCACGGGCAGCAGCAAGTATGTAAGAAACTAACGAGTACCGTTGCAGTTGATCGCCCTTACTCGAATTTTTGCTTTATATCTGAATACCTCAGGCACAGGGTGTTATATTACAGCGCAGTCCAAGACACCCAGGATAAATACAATAGTGCGAGTACACCCTATACCTAAATTGTATTCAGCTTAATTTGGGTAATGTATGTCTACAACTCTTCAGCAGAGCTGGCGGGTTGCCAACGCGGTGGATACGGGCCTCGGCGGTCCCTATCCACGGAAATTGCAATCCACTCGCAGTTTTCAACTATTTTATTCTTTATCTGCATTTTGTTCAACTTTTATGATGGGATGGTCTCAGTAGAGGGCGAATCTACTTTTAATAAAATACTCCATAGATCTACTGTAGTCAGAAACTGTCGGCCTGTCTGGTTCAGACTTCAATTGGTATCAAGTTTCTACATGTGTTAGCTACAAAAAAAAACATCGTACCCCACGGGTGGGTACAAGGGTGCTGCCAGCTGCCAATGCTAGGAAATCTACACTGTCGTCCATGGCAGGCTTCACAGACACTATATTATAATTCACAGAACAAGTAATAATGAGGCCCATAGAAATAATGACTGAATCATGTGGCACGGGACGAAAGTTCCATTTCGCACTTTGACGGCTTATATTGTTTTTCATTAAATCATTTATTTATTTATTTATTGAGCACCAAAATAATGTACTACACTCAAACTAGCTTAGAGTTACCTTAATAAAAATCTTAAGTAGTTGAATTATTTTGCTTTACTTTCTGTAAAACAGTTCAAAAGTGGCCTGAATATTCCTAAGATTAACATCTCCACTCGTTCCCCTGCCTCCAATCCCATGGTGATGGGGCAGCATGAGGCTCGGGCACTCAATAATCGTTTAGTGCAGACATGGGCTGTGTTTTACGGGACACATAAAATGGACCGGCGGGTTTACGAGCAAACACTCAGCTGAATCTACGAGGAAACTGATACCCGGATACACGTTTCGAGCTTCTCAAGAAAATGTTCAAAGATTTGTAACCAACAAATACAACGATTTAGCACGAATAATTTTAAGAAAATCACGTTAATTTAGTGTCTTTCCATCAGAAATAGTGATCGCAAATTATTACCAGGAGATCTATGCCCAGCCGGCCGGCAGTGAGGAAAAATAGGCTGAAAACAAATTCCATTCAATGTTCTTCCTGAAAACCTACCCAAAGATGGTGACGAGGGGCCCATTTGTCTTAAAACTTTCAGGATTATAAACCAAAAATAGTGTTAATAATAATGCTCCATCTAATCCCTGTCCGAAATAACGACTCCGGTATATACTCCATAAACCTTGGGCCCGCTTAGGTTTATGGACAGTAGATCAATCAAAGTGGGGATGGATGATGGCAAAACAGAAAAGGCAAAATGGAAATGTTAAAGGCAATAAGGATTTTCTACTCTCTTTTGAAACATTGCAAAAGTTGAAAATTGAAACGAGTGATAAATCGCAAAAACCGGATTTTGGCAGTTGAATTCAATGAGAGCTTTGCCCCCTGTACACAAAAATCTGCATCTCTTGTCCACGGAAACCAAATCTCCCTAACTAGAGTCGCATTTATTTGCCCTTGCCTTTGTCCCGTTTGTTTGTTGAGGTATGTTTGTACCACGCCCTATAATTCCACCGGAACCTGTCCAAAATGTGCTTAGTTAGTAGCTTATCATCCGAACCTGCATTGCTAGTGGATTGGATGGGCCATAGCGATGCCGCGGCTGGCGATTGCATGCGCGCTATCGGCAGCATCACATTCAGACAAATCGACGGTTTGATTGACTGTTTCATTTGTCCTACCTATCATATTTGCTAGATAAGCTTCCATGTCGGTTGACACAAACGGGAGCTTGTCCACTGTACGTGATTGCTGTAACAAATCTCACTAATGGGCACAGGAACGTGGAATTTAACATACATAATATGTACTTCTGCCTAGCCAAGGTCATGGTCCGTCCACATTATGTTGGCGGAGCGGAGTTATCACAAACGGTCTTCTTGATGACCTTTGACAGCCTGCACTAGTCTATGCTCGCCATGACTAGGCCAACACGTGGATGAACCATAAGATTCAAATCTCTCTTTAGCCATTATCTGACTAGCCCACACCGTCCCACTTTAGAAAAGCCTTCCCCAAATCCCGTCCGTTTTCGGTTTCTATTATCCATTCTAATAGCAGTCTCATCGAGAATTCGAGATCGTTCATATTTGATGGAAGATTTGATTGCTCTGGGATTTAGACAGGAAAGCCTCAAAATCCTCATAAGGCACGGGTCGGTGACCCCGCCTATGCAAATGGCAGGCACATTGTTTTGGGTCACTCACTCGTCAGCCGCTAACTCACGAACACATATTTGAATTAGATATTTACAACATGTATCTACGCAGGTAGCATCTATAAAAATATTATAGCTCAAGTTAGGCTAGCTATTTTGTATTACAGCCAGTGAACGTATATTCCTGAGTATTAATTAACCTGAGAACATATCAATTATTGTCCAAACAGGTCTATTCACTCAGATGTATTCGTCATATTTCGCCGCTTATTGCTTCAATTTGCTTTGTTTCTTATTCGTAAATCGTTAAATTAATTAAAAAAAAATATAAAATGTTATCAGATACTCAGATACCGAATAACTTTCAGTAGTAAGTAGGTATCTGGTATATGTATTACATAGCTATGTACATTGTCGTATAACCGAAGTGGGAATTTGCTTTTAATCTGTATAGAGTGTCTCTACAAAGCCTCTAGCTAAATAATCTGCAAAAACTTGATACCCCAGAGAAAAACACTTCGTAAACTTTTCCAAAAATCTTATAACTTAAGAGATGTACTTAGTGCAATTTCGCAAGACCTCAATCAGTATTAAGTCTAGACCAAGTTAGATGAAACGTATCTAATAAGTCGACTTCGTTGCTCGTATAACAAAGTGCTAATATAAAGGTCGAAGTCCATGGAATGGCGAGTTGTCTGTCGGTTCGTTGGCCGGCAGACAGATAGATGGACGTGGATTTAAATAATGGTGTGTGATCGTGTAGAAAGGATGTGTCGTGTGTGGCGCAAGCATTAGAACAGATGATCCGGTGATAAGAAAGATAATACTGATGAGAACAAAAGACCTCCGCGGCTAGTGTTGGGGCTGTGATTGTGACTAACCTGAGCAGGCTAGATGCCGCCTAAAAATTACCTAGCTACTAAGACCTAATCAATTGTTTTCCTTATGTGTGAGTGTGACACATGTACTTTATTTTAACTTATGAACTAAAGAATTAAGAACCAGGAATACCTACCTGTGTAATTTTTTTATGAAAAATCTATCGGTTTGATTTCGTGGCAAAGTAAAAGATAAAAAAATCCAAATTGAGCCCATGACTTCTTTCACGACTTTTTTCTAACTCTCATGGTTTTGGATTTGACCATCCACTCCCATCTCAAAAATGTACCCTGTAATTTGTAACAACTAAAACCTAAGCATGAACATGTGGACAAATAAATGAGATTTGAATATGTAGGTACCTATTCGTAATTGCCAACACACGTGTAGATGTTTTCTACAGTTATACCCTTCATCACATCCTTGAATCCTCGATCCCCCGATTAAGTCGGTTGACGCGGACTGCAGCCGATCAATCAGCGGCGGTCCTCGATCAGCGCCGCCGTCACTCTCGCTCCTCCACGACAGACGGACAGCACTTCAATCAGTCCGAGTAGATTGAGGCTTCGAGGCTTTCAACGATTTCAAAGTGAAATATTAAATCGTAACCTGCAAGTATTTTAATTTTAATTGTGAAGATTGCATAGGTTCTTTTATTGTTAATTTGTCTGTAAACATGAGATTCATCGTTTGCTAGAGTTAAAGTTACCTAAATCTGAAATCAAAAATTAGTGTTTGCCTGTGTGTCAATAAATTAATTTTCTTTCATATTGATGTTTGTTGATTCTTTGCTGTAATTATTTATTCCAGTGGTTGAAGTGAAGAGAAAAATCAATAAATTCTTATTTGATAATACATAATTACTTAGTATATTTATATTGAATGTGTATATAAAGCTATTAAAATTATAAAATACATATACCTAACTTGTCTAAGTGCTTTTTTGTAAATCTAAAGAAATAAAGTTATTGAAATCTGAAACATAAGGCAGAACTACTGAGACTACCGCCGTTTCCCCTGTCGTCCCTCATTGAAACAAAAACTGCGTGGAACATCTCTACTCGTACAACAGTTGAGTAACAAACCCTATGTCGGTGAGATTATGACTAGTCCCTCGAAATACATACATACATACATACACTCGTATAGACTCGATGTTATACCATTGAAAAGAACTAAACGTGAATCGCTTTAATAACTCAAAACAGCTGCTTACCCGGAAATTCCTAAGAAATTACTGCAATTTTCTCGTATTTTTCCCTAAACAAGATTATTCCAATACCTTATTACGGACAACATCCTCATTGCTCCAAAGAAAGCGTACCTGCAAGAGAAAAGAAGCTGTATTATTATGTAGTTAAGGTTGAGTGTGCAACGCAGTGGCGGTACCAGTTGGTGTCAGGCTGTAGTACTAAGAGTAGGTTCGAACAGTGACGTAATAACCGGTGTGCTAATGAAACAGCATTTCAATATGTAGGTATTGGAGAGGATTGTTTTGTTTCACATTTATCTTGTTTTCAATTATATCTAGACTAGCTCCTGCCTGCGGCTTCGCACACGAGACAAATAGGTACCTAAATAAACCGTTGTAGTCTGTGATAATGATATCGTAGAGCCAAGCTACCTAGGTACAATGTAAAAAACAATCATAATCGGTAGTTCCAGAGATGACCCACACATATGAATATTATAAAAAGCGAAAGAACTGTCTGCCTGTTACCTTTTTAGGCCCAAGCGGCTGGAAACGCTATCCCATATGGACAATTAGACATAGGCTACTTGAAAAGCGCGTGCTAAGTCGCGGTCTGAAGCTAGTTACAAATAAATTAGCAAACATACAAACTTAACCACTTTATTATTAGAATAGTTGGAAATTAGTGCAAGCGGGAACAGGGCAAGAGAAAGATGATTGTAAATAAGGATTTTGAATTCAGTTCGCGTCGCAGTATATGAACCTAGCATTGTATCGTAGCTTTGCAAATAACACACACCTAAATACTTCCTACAAGTGACAACTGCCTGGAAAGAGCCGGAGCCGCCTCCCGAGGAAATCCCGACTAATTTCCACCACGTGTCTCCAGCATGCTAATTCGTCACGTGCAGCCTCCTCATCAGCACAGCCAGCGAGGTCGGTTCATTGTGAACTAGGTTGACAATACTGATTGTGTTCAGGTTCAGTTTAATTAAGATTAGCGTAGTTTTATCAATATTCTCGATGAAGGGGATTCCACTTGATTGTTGACATTGACTTAGTTGTTGTATAGCAAGTGGACTCTATTATGCTGGGGTCCAATTCTGGTGAATTGGGTTGCTTGACTATAACAATGGTATCGCCGCAAAATCGACACGTACATACGTACAATCCTTAGATGAAAGACGATAGTGCGCGCGGTGATTTCTGCGTGGAAGTTGTAAGAATGGTTTCAAACTTTGAGATGCGTCCCTCGATCTGTAGTTTCTTTCACCCAAGGCAGAATACTCAAACATGTAATTCTGTGAGTATAACACTGTCATAGTGAAGCTATCAGTTTAGCAGAATATTCACTTCTGTTACTTTCATATGTTCAGTTCAGAATTCTTGCGATATAGTATCATTTAGATCGTTGTCATTGGAGTAAACATTGTAGTTTATGTGCAATTTTATTGATTTCAATCTTTTCCTCAATAAAATTGAATATGGATGATAACTGCATGGATAAATAAAGGAGTTAATAAAATCACGTGCAGACTAAGTCCATATTAAATGCAATTTTGATTAGATCTTTGAAGAGAAGTATCATAAAAAAGAATTGAATCCGGGTCATTAGAAGAACGATAAAAATTGGCAAATTTATTCTTTTTTATGATATTATGCTTCAATTGTAGTTTTCATTGATTATTTTTTTTTTTAATTGTTTTTTAGGGACTGCTTCAATTTGTATCATGTTTTACTATACTACTATGTTGGGTATTATTTAAGGTCTACTGCAGTATGCTTCATCTACCAGGACCCCCTGCTGCCGCCAGCCGCTTCTCTATTGGTATGATTGTTTCATCAAAATTGTTGATCGTTATTGATGACAGTTTCATAACGTTCAGTATAACTAACTAATAAAATTTTTAGCGGCGAACCTCTTGCCGCTTGGTGAGACACCAAAGGATTCCATTCAACTTTGCTCAGTCGACTGTGCATTGCCGTACCTTAAGGTTTTTATAGGATTTCTCGCTAAATAAATTCAAAGGTATTAAAGTCTGGTTCATAATCTCTCTCTCTCTCTCTGTCTGTCGCCCGGGGCGATTCGTTTGGTACAAATAGGTACAAACGAACGAAAAGATTGTTCAGATTTTAATATGAAGTGAGCAGAAGCCAGTGAATTAAATAAAAGGTTTAAAAAGGATCAAGGGTGTTTTTTTGTATAAGTGCACTCTTCTGTCATGTAGGTATTATAATCCCTTAGATTAGAATGATGTACGGCGTTCCCTTTGATAACTAAAAGCGACTAAATCACAGACAGACAGAACACACCATATCCGCAGTCTGAAACCTCACCACGTATCACCAGGGGGAGGGTGTTACATAGTTACTAAAAAATATCACCGGATCGGAAGACCTCTAATAAGGTTTGATACGTCATTGTTTAACAGAATAAAAGCCCTTAGTTCGGAGAATCTATTTTCTGGGCCTTCTTTTCAACGCAAAGGTACTTAGACTCGTAACGTACAATACAAACCCATTACTTCCCGTTATAATTTTAAAAACTCATAGTTAAATCCAGTTTAAATATGTACAGCGTTTTTATTTTCACATGTTTTAATAACAGTGAGCGAGGTTGGTTCAACCTTTGTGCTTCATTTCAAAGAGCTTTTGTAACTATAAAATTGTTGAACCACGAAAAATATACATTGCATAATTTTATAACTTGAGATTAGCTTGATCATCCATCGTCGACTTAATAATTTCAGGAATCCCCTTGGGGTGCGTTTCTGTATTCTTGTAGTTTATCATTGAATATGCTGACCTTTTGCTATAATTTATTTAAAAGCTCACAATATCATTTTGCAGCCTTTAGCACAATCATCATCATCATCATCCGAAAAACCCGTCTTCATCCACTTCTGAGAGCTAGACCTCCAAACTCTTCACCACTCCACACGCTCGAATTTCATCCAGTACACGAGGAAGCAAGGTGCTGTGGTGGTCAAGGACTTGTGGGATGAAAGAGATGAGTTCGGTGTTGTTAGGATGGCGGTTTTGAAGACGGTAAGATGGGCCTCGCTTATGGTGAATATTTGTTCGCCCCGCGATGTTACTGATATCGTCCGCCCATGTCGCCGCCCCGCTGGACGTCCGACGAGGCTTCTGTATCCAGTTCAACACAATGCAAACGTTGTATTGTTCGTAACCTTTATCGAGTCAAAGGCTAAAACAGCAGCCATGAAGCTAGGAATCCTTAATAAGGTTAAGCGATACTTCACACCGGGACAGCTTCTATCCCTTTATAAAGCACAGGTCCGGTCTGGTTTGGAGTATTGCTGCCATGTTTGGGATGGCTCGGCCAAATACCAGCTTGCAGCCTTAGACTCGATATAACGAAGAGCCTTCAGACTCATAGACGAGCAGTACCTTGCAGAGACTAAGATCTAAAGTCTCGATCACCGCCGCAAGGTTGATTGTCTCTCGATCTTTTATAGGATACATTTTGGAGAAATGTATCCTATAAAAGATGTTTCCAGGAACTTCATGATCTGATTCCACCATCTCCCTTCCACTCCAGGACAAGCAGACGGACGGTACAATACCATCCTTATCTGGTGGATATACCATCCACTCGTACAAAGCGGTTTAAAAATGTAAAAGTCCTACCAAATTATATACAGTTAGTGCATAACCTGGTAGGGCAATCGGGTAGCGTGTTCCTGTATTAAGTGGAAGGTTGCGGGTTCAAAACCCGTCTACGCCGTAAATTTTGGCATGAATACATACAGAACAAGACTTTCAATATACAATTTATTAAATTTTCCTCATGTTGATCCATACTCTTGAGTAACGTTCATACATTATTACCGAGCTAACAGCAAGCAAGACAAAGCACATTGTCTGTCGGTTCGTCACACGGACACCCATTAAGATATAATTATTGTAACGAGCTGATAAGGCAACCTTGGGGACATCCATTGTGCCTTCATTCATTGATTTGTTACTACATTTCGAAATGGAATAAAATCTTGCTTAGAATCATGATTTATGTAGATATACATTTTGAAACTACGCTAATGATGATGCCATCTTGACATCCCACCCTAATCCGGTAGTCAAGACATAACGATGCTTCTAATATTAAACCTCCTCCTTTTTTCAAAGCCGGTTAAAAAAGTAAAACACGTCATATAGCTAATAAGGGAAATGGGAGCAATCACAAAGAGTTGTCAAGTTCTAGCATTATCCCTAGACAGCAGATCTCGGTCATTTATACTAAAACTTGTATATTAGAATAACAGCTGCATTAATTAACCAACTCTAGGGGATGCAGAGATAACTAGATACCACTCGAGGAGACAGCTCATTCTTTATAGGACTATAAAAAGGCTAGATCAGGGTAGACAGGCAAAATCCTTTTGTTTTATAAATCAATATACGTACTTTATCCCATCGCACTAATATTACTAATGGAATAGTCTGTATGGATTATGGATGTTACTTGTCGACTACTGAATTTATCAGAATAAAATAAAGCATTCATGTTGTTCTAGACAGGCTACAAAAGCTTACACTTGGAACTACAATTTATACAGTCAGCAACGAAAATACCTGTACATGAATTTCTACGCACTGACAGGCTTACAGATTCACATACTAGCTAAGAACCCTATTACAAGAACGTACACGGTAGAGCTCCGGGGACCTTGGAGAGCAAAATGATTACGAGGCAGCAGCATCTGATGATGAAGTAGGTACCGCAATATCAGCATTAATCTAAGAGCCGCAGATAATCTCCATTTTGATGGTTCCTCGCAAATGCCAGTTTCGTGTTGCCTCACTGAGCTTTGTGCTCACAATAAAATGGCGGTCTTTAGACATCTCGTGGGAATCGACAGAATTAGTAGAATAACTTGCCCAAGTATTCAGGTTTATTAGATTCAGTTTCACTGAATAAACATTGCCACAATATTCCAGCTAGCCGTTGAAGAGAATGGAATAGTATAAGAGATTAATGAGATCGTTGCTAACAATCATTTGTGAAGATGATTATGTTTGTTTGGGGGCTTTGAGTTAAGATAGATAATGGAATTCGAAGTAAAATAAAAGAGTCTGAATCCTATTTATGGGAAACGCGTACTAAATCATTCCGTTTCGTCGCTTGCACTCGTCATTATTTCTAGTCGACTATGTAAATAAATCTTATAAATTGCAATGAGGCAAAGATAACTCGTCGTAACTATATTATCATATTTATGACAGAAACTGCATATAGCAAATGAGGTTCGTTCAAATACTCGGCTATGCCCTATCTCCGCTCGCAGGCGCTCTAGGCGGCGCGTTACGCTCGCACTCCTACAATATAATCAAGCCTGTTTGTTTCCATTGCTAATTATGGCAGAGAGCTTCCTCCGAGTCTTTCAAGTTATTATTTGCCGTGTTCTTATGATTTTATGCAAATGACGGGCGTCTTTGTATTTTTGTGGTTTGTTTTGTTATGAGTTTTCGGAAGGATCCGGTTGGATGTAGGAGGAATAAAATTAATTTTAATTAGACAAACTGATTTCGATTTACTTCAAAACACTTTTAAAAGGGTAAATTATTAAAATAAAGCACTGACCTGGCCCCGTACTCTTAAAAACGAAATCGAAGTTTCTGATTCTTTCCGAGTAGGCCCCCTTAAGTCGAAGTGTTATTTTTGATTTCTGTCGCTTCGGTATGTAGACTAAAGAAGCGATGAAGAAACCTTTACTTAGCTGTCGATTCAGAAGATGTATTCCTGAATGTATCGCATACTATTTTCACCATTTTTTCATTCGTAATCTTAACGTAGCCAATGAGCGGCGAAAATAGTGTGAGTAATACGAACACATCTGATTGCAGGATCAAGTCATGGCAAGTATCGGCAGTCGGTCGGTACCTAATGTGGTTTCGGAACCTGCAAAGAAATAGTCGAATACGTTCCGTCAGGCGGGCCGTCGTCGTCGCGTCGTCGGATGGGTCGACTTAACTTGGTATGAATAAATCACAAAGCGAAAAAAGAAATACCTGGATGAGGGACAGACTGTTTTAGTAGGCTTTGACCTTTAATTAGTCAGAGGGATTAATAAAATAAAAAATGCTGTTGCATTTTGGCTCGCGACCACCTATTAGGCAAGGTTAGTTCGTCCGTCGCTGTTCTTGGAATATCTACGAAATGTATGTAGAGTCGTACAGGACAGATTGACTGTTCTGTGCATTGTATATTGTAGACTAGTAGGTAACAATCAGGTTGGCTCCTGAATCAGCAATGGCTTCTAAGTCAAGAGCGTAGAGCTGCAAACTGCACAGAACAGCCGCATTCGCATCAGAAGTGAAATGTAGCAGTTTCGGCGCGAATCGTGTCAGCGGGTATGTAGGTCGACTGCGACTCTAGGTATTGCACTTTCAAAATGTCTTCAGCTTTTTGCATTTCACTATCACGATTTATAATTTTTTCAGTGTATGCGAGTTATGTACAACGGAGCATTAGGTACCTACACAGATCAGTAACGAAGTTCACAGCAGACAGGGTTAAATATTGTGAGTTAGAACAGGAGGCTTATTCCAGTTTTTCCCCTTGAAACACCCAATGCTCTCTTGAGGTCCCTTGAAAACTATAATTAATATTTAATGTTAAGTAATATATCGTGATAATCGTATATTAAAATAATTACATCGTTAATTCATTAGGAACAAAATAAGACAGAAAGCTCAGAACAGAACCAAACATCCCTTGAGAAGAGAGTTCTAGCGACGCCGGAGGACAAGATCCACCATGATGGGTCGTTGAGCGACGACGACGGGAGTAACGATTAGTACAACATTCGTATCTATTTGTTTCAAAATAACGAGAACAGTAATCAAAGGTTGCCTGGAAGTGATCGCAGGTCGCACATACAACTACTTGTATTTTAATCGCACTGTCATTGATTTACAATCGTATGACATCTCAGAAAAAACATCCTAATGATGAGTCACTGCTTTACAATCCCCAACAGGTAGGTTCATGTTGTGTCCCACGTACCACTGTCAACAGTACAGTATCTGGTACTCAGGACTGCGCCTGGCACGGGCCGGCACGGTGCGTGCGCGCCGGTAGCCTTGCGCGTCGACGCGACCGCTCGTTGTTTTCGTATGGAATGTTATGGCGGGCTCTCGTCTCACCTTTCTTGCACCTTGATAAGCGACGTCACGGAATAAGATTATAGTCGCAAAATGCATAAATTGTTGTTAGGAAAGACGAACACAACTACATATTATACATACATATACATATGTTTCATGGTTGTCTGGGAGAGATCGCTCTTGAGCTATAAGACTTCCTATTGTAGCTTATTCTTTAATTATTATTTTGTACATTATTTCTAAGTTAAGTGTGTAATAGAGATTATCTATCTACATATCAATCCGACCGGGAACGGTCAGGGGTGGGTTATTCACTAATTTTCTGTATATTCAGTACATGTATGTGCTGTGTTAATTATTCCTGTGACGAAATCTATCAATCTATCTATCTAAGTATTCCACGAGATTATTTTTGTTGGTGGTAGCTTTTTCCATTTATCTATTCATTTATTTCCACCCGTAGGTATACGTACGTCTAGAGACTGCTATTTGCAGGTTCGCGTGAGTGAAAAATGCACCAGATATTTTAATTCTGACTATTATAATCCCATTCGTCCCACTGGTGGGACTAACGGGACATCACGAGTTATAAGTACTTATGTTGTTGTTATATTATTTTCTATTTTGTTTTATATTTTTTATGTGTGCTCTATGTGTACATATCTCATGAATCTATGGACTTATTTGTTGTCTGAATTAAAGCATTTTTTTTATTTTATTATTTATAAGGCACGACAACGTGTAACGTTGCGGCATCGTGACCATTTTGTTTTTATAAAACACAAGAGAAATACGCGTTCTGTGAAAATTTCAACTGACGGACGGACACACGGAAAGACAGACGGCGGAGGTTCAATAATAGGATTCCGTTTTCACCCTTTGGGTAAGGAACCCTAATAGGTACTCACTAATATGTACTCAAGTAATTTTGTACGTGTTGTTCTTCAGCAAGATATAACAAAGGATACCTTACATTTCTTTTGTAAATAAAAACATGGAAAGCCCCCCTTACCCGGAACTTACCAGATCTCAAACACAAATAAGGTTCGTTGTAAGCCCGCTCACATATGTCCGTAATAAACTTACATAGCTTACAAACAAACATTGTTCGGCGGCCGCGCGGCAGGGACGAACAATCCTCTGCATCTCAGGTGCACCCTCGCCCACTCTGCTACACAGGCTCTTCGAAATTGAAGGTATACTATACTAAGCATGCAGTAGCTTCAGTTGAACTACTAATAATACCTTTGGTCGACCTTAAGAGTTCGCTGCAAATTATATCAACAAAGCTGAACAATAATATGGCGTGTTTTAAAAAACGATAAACAGACTTCAAATTCCCTTACTTTTACACTTATTTTATGATTTGCGGGATAAATACTAATCCCCTGGGGATGCAAATTTTATGGGACTCCCTCGAGATCATTTTCTATACAATAGTGAAATGATTTTAATAATCGGTCCATAATTGGCGGAGATAACGCGTAACATACATAAAAAATACATACAGACGTATTGAGAACCACCTCCTTTGGAAGTCGGTTAAAAAATTAAATTCACGTGCTTGGAGCATAGTTGAAGATAATACTTAATTATGAACAATATTTATTGAGCAAATTAATAAGTACTTTCAATTGTGTTACTGCGGGTTTATTTGTTACTAGGTGCTGCGCGCGGCTTCGCCCCCGTCGAATTATTTTTTTCGCGCGGAACCCTAATTTTTTTGTATCTTATTTCCTTTTCCTGGTTCCAAGCTACCTGCACACCAAATTTCAGCCAAATCGGTTCAGCCGTTCTCGAGTTATAAATAGTGTAACTAACACGACTTTCTTTTATATATATTTTCGCACTGAATTAAAAAAGTAGTACTTATAAAATAAGAACTTTTTGATGGATTGTTAGAAAACTAGCAAATGTTAAGCCAACCCTAGATCCATACTACAAGACAGGCGCACGCGCACACTTCCAAACCCGTTTCGCCACCACTCGTCCGATAGCGTCGTCGAGTTGAATACCCTTGTCTTTTAGAGGTAATTTACGATTATACCTAATCTATGGCTAACGGGATTTATAATATAACATTTTATATCCTAGAACAACGAGAAGTATAAGGTGAATTTTAAAATTTATATGTAATTAATAATTCAGAACCGGCAGCAAGTGCTGCCGTTCAGCCGCCGCTGCGCCGCCGCCGCCGGTTTGAAAAGGTAACGAAAGATGATTTATGATAAACTTAACACTCACTTACAATCTTACATTAACTACTTATGTAAAAACGTATACTCACTTAAGAAAATACTTTTGTTTCTAAAAAGTAGGTGTACCTACTAAAACTTTACTTTTTTTACTTTGGTATTTTTACGGTACATAAACAACGCAATTACACATAATACCTAATAATAACTTAATGTCAATATAACACCTGTTCAAAGTCAAGTTGACATTTGAACATTTGTGCAAACACCTCAATGACTGCTAAATATTAATAGGAAGGTAGACACGTTACTAAGAGGTAGGTAAATAGTTATCAAGCTGAAAGCACAGAAAGCTCTAGAGTTCGTGATGAAGTTTCCTAAATATAGGTAAGTGTTTCAGTTCCTCGTAAGTGCTCGAGAGAATCCCTCACGAATGCAGCCTATCATCTTTAGTGTCAACGTTTTTATGAAACCTAGCACCGCTCGCTGTCCGCAGCAAGTCGACCGAAGCATCAGAATTCTTTGTTTCTTCATTTGGTTCGCTTTAAGTGACGATATTTTGTAAGTACTAAAAATCAACATAATTACCAAATGCCACACATGACATTTTCTAAATAAATAAATTCTATAAATATTTTCAAAGTTATCAATCTAACAAGAGCAAATCCAAACAAATAGCGCCCTGCCTGACATGGTTTTTATAAATTGTGGACCCACGAAGACCCGTATGCATAAAATCACAATTAATTATATGAATATGTTCCATTAATATCTTTGAATCGAAATTAGTTCGTTTATCATCTGAACATAGAATGGTATAAATAATATTTCCGACGTAATTATTAACTTATCGTTAGTTTGATTCATAGTAGAACGCAGAAAATATAACAAAGTTTGATAAAACATTTATCGTGTGCCAACATCGTACCTAAATGAAACACTTTCACTTAGATTCCAGCGGCTCTTTCGCCGCTTAGAAATAGATAAATTGTGTCTTTACGGCTTCAGACACGTTTCTAGCGTGAGACCTGTGCTTTGCTCAGCGTCACAACGTCATATTTGGTGAATTTGGCTAGACATTTTGATGGAAGTAATACTTGTATGTTAATATGTAAGGTACCTACTCGTACAGAGTAGCTACACGTAAGTACCTACATAACTGTACCGTAAACATTAGAGTCGTGACCAATCATAGTTATTATAATAATTCAGGTGTTTGCGACTTGAGCACGAGTCATTTGCGTTATTATTGTGTTATTCGCATGTACCTAGTACCTACTCGCACTCGCACCTGCCTATAATTAACGGGAAATTAGAATGGTACAGTTTTTTTGTGAACTTATAGTTCTTTGTAAAATCGCCTGTCAAACTGGGGGTACATTTAACATAAAATGAGGTCTTATCTATCATAGAGCCCAGGGTCTTTCGTTTGTAAAGCAACAGCATTTTGGAAAAACGACGATACCTAAAACAAATGAAAATATCTAATAAAATAAAAACAACATGGAGACTAATAAATAACGAAACGGGTAAATCAAAGCCACGTTCTAGAGAAATTAGGTTAAAAATTAATAACTCAATTCTTATACATGAAAAGGATATTGCCGATGCTTTTGATGCATTCTTCTCCGATATTCCTAAAGTTGTTTACCCGGACTCTAAACTCCCCACCTTCGAAGGCGGTTGAATTATTAGAATCATCTGTTGAAAAATGTAAAGAGGTCTTTGTATTTGCTCATGTAAATGCCAATTACATAGTCAAAACGTTTAAGTCTATTAACATCAAAAATACTGAGGATCTCTGGGGTATCTCAACCAAAGTACTAAGTTCAATTATAAAGGAAGTGGCTCCTTGTTTGGCCTATATTTTCAATATTTGTATCGACGCAGGAGTTTTTCCTGATCTCATGAAATATAGTAAACTGGTTCCTCTTTTTAAATCTGGAAGTCACACTGATCCGGCCAATTACAGACCAATTTCAATACTTCCAGCTACAAGTAAAATTTTGGAATAATTATTCTCACACAGCTGTCCTCTCATTTCGTCCTTAATAGGCTACTCCATAAAAATCAATTTGGCTTCACCAACGGTAGATCAACAACCGATGCTGGTACAGTTTTACTAAAGCATATATTGGATGCCTGGGATAAAGCGAAAAACGCTATTGGTATATTCTGTGACCTTTCTAAGGCTTTTGATTGTGTAGATCATGGTACATTAACTAGAAAATTGAGTCACTATGGAATTCAAAACAAGGCACTGGACCTTATGCAATCATATCTATCTGATAGAGATCAAAAAGTAGCTATTGGCAAAGAAAGATCGAGGGGCTCAAAAATTGAATTAGGCGTCCCGCAAGGATCAATATTAGGTCCTTCTTTACTTTTAGTATACGTAAATGATCTCCCCCTTTTTAGCAAAAGATCTGTGTGATATAGTCTTATTTGATGATGATACTTCACTGATTTTTTAAGTTGATAAAATAAATGTAATTATCACGATGTAAATGATTCGCTTTCACACGTACTAGATTGGTTCACCGCCAATAACCTCTTACTTAATGCTAAAAAAACAAAATGCATTAAATAGTGATGATGAGGTACCGAATGTAAAAGAATTTCCAACTAAGATAATGCTAAAGAATGAGATTGTTCACTTTGTAGACTACTGTTTTCTTAGGGTTATATGTTAATATTGATTCCACTCTTCAATGGAAACCGCAAATTGATGCTCTCGCAGGCAGACTTAGTTCAGCAGCCTATGCAGTTCGTACAATTACATATATTACCGATGAAGATACAGCTAGGTTAGTTTATTTCAGTTACTTTCATAGTATTATGTCCTATGGTATTTTGCTTTGGGGAAAGGCAGCTGACATCTAGACTATCTTTGTTCTTCAAAAAAGGGCTGTACGCGCAATTTATAAATTAAAGCCACGCGACTCTTTGAGGGAATTATTTAAAGAAATAAGTATTTTGACAGTAATATCGCAATACATCTATGAAAATCTAATGTATACGCACAAAAATAGAGATAGCTTTTTGAAAAAGTGTGATGTTCACAATAGAAATACAAGAAACAAGAACAAATTATACATCCCAGCATATAGATTACGAAAAGTAGGGAAATCATTTATGAGCAATTGCGTGCGCTTCTATAATAAGCTTCTATCTGAAGCAACTGAACTCCCTATTCGTAAATTTAAACAGTACATTAAACAAAATCTTATCAGGAAGGCCTTTTACTCCATAGATGATTACATCAATTATGTTAATGCTTGGCCAGATGTCGCTCCGTTCCGCACTGTCAGTAGTATGTAAGAAATTCAATGTTCTGTTTAGCTTTATAGAAATATCGACATGTATCTAAATCGCATTAAATTTAGATTTAGATAGGCAAAATAACCATGTATTAGACACATAAGTGATATTATAAATGTGCTAGTGGTTTCTTTTTCACTTCTTCCACTAGTGGACAAAAAATTGAAGTGAAGAAAATATCAATAACACCTTATTACTTATTTGATAATAATAACTATGTTTATAGTATAAAATTTGACTTGTCTAAGTGCTTATTTTGTAAGCCTAAAGAAATAAAGTTATTGATTCTGATTCTGAATGTAACCGATTACAAAGTAGAAATAATCAAATGGAGATTCAGTTTGATTCTGCAACTCTTTTGAAACTTAAATCTGTGTCAAACGGCGCAAGAGCAGCTCTTCACAATACAACCGTGTGGAGAATGTCAGAGTTCACAACAATTCTAGAAAGAAGTAAGCCTTACTACGCTTGTATTAAGATTTAAAGTCTTTTAAGGTCCGTATAGTGATTTGCAGTGGTTCCATTCGTTATTGTAATAACCTAATAACAGCTATTAGTTATTGAATCGTTACAGAAAACTTTCAAAACTGTTTTAAAATGTCGTTATTTGCTCGTTAGACCTTTCTAGGTTAGTGGGAGAGAAAATGTCGTAATTGCAATTTTTACAGTTTCTACAATTTAAAGAAAAACTAATACGAACATCTTCAGCACTCTCACTCGAAAACTTTATTCCACTTGTTAGCAAAAACCGATTATGCTCACTGTCTTTGAGTAGCAAAGTCATTTTCGAGCTAGAGTGGTGAAAACGATTCAACTTGTTGAAAAGTGGCAGCGCTATTTTTATGTGTACCTTGACAACTTCGCTAGTGAATACGATTCTTCTAGCTAGGCGGATAACGTCATCTTTAATGAACGAAGAGTTTTGGCCGAAGGGTGTCAAGTTCGGACGGTTCACCGACCGCCTGGGGGGGATACCGCCGCCGTGCACAGACGAAAGGTGACACCCTGATGCGTGACACCTTCCTACCTGGGTAATTGTGCATTTAGTACTATTTTTATATTCCTATGTATGTTAGTCTGTAAGGTATTTGGTTATATATAGGGCCCTAGAATAAATTTATTACCGTCCATAACTGTTCTTATGATGCCTGAAATGATTTATTATTATTATTATTCAAACAAACAACAGGTTTGGCCTTTAAAATATGGCAGTTGCACCCTTCTAAGCTGTACAAAAAAATTGTTTTGCTTACATTGTTGAACAAATAACTATTAAGCTTTATACATATAGGTATAGGTTGTATAGATACCTAGTGTACTTTTGATGATTCATCAGAAGTTAAACTTGAATTTTGCACCTTCTGTGTGATAAAAGCTGTGGGTGAAACTAATTAAACTTTATCAATCAAGTCTTCGCTCATCGGCCGATACAATTACCCGTTTGGCAAGAACCCCGGCGCCTTTTCCCTCGCTCACTCGTCTTCTACATCAAGTGTCTGTTAAACCTCATCGAACTTCTAGAGTCCTATTTAACTTTAAGCGTTAAGACTGCATAGCTCCTACTTTTCCGTTAACACATAATATAATAAGTTAGCGAATCTAAAAAGCCTCAAAGTCGCCTAGCGACTGTAGTGGTGTACTCATAATTTTCCAGCCAGCGCACCCATCGCCAGTCAATGACCCGCGCACGACACTATCTTTGCTTACTCCGTCTATAACGTTTCCTCTCTCATCGCTCACACAATATGCATATACAAACCAGCAATGAATGCCGCGCGCGCCAAAGATATTTCCATGCCAAATGTCATTTGGGGACGCGTCGAGGCTCGGTTGACATTACCGTGGGCGTCACGGAGCGGTTTTTTGACATTGACAATGCATTGACAGATAAAGGCTGTGCGCTATGCGGGCTCGAGGTTCTATTTATAGGAGTGATGTGTAAACGCTGCCTGGTGAAATATTGTCCTCGCCATCATTACAAATTCTGGAGGCACGACCGTCAATGCGTGAGTTTACAGCTTTCGACGTTGAATAAAGTAAACGTTTATTTATTCGACGATATTTATAGTATACTAATTTCCTTCATGGCCTTTTCGTTGTGCGAAATTTGGAATTAAGTAGGTAGTTCATAAACTAATCAATTATTTTTTAATTATTTTAAGTATCTATCCAATAGAAATTACTCAGTGTTTAAGATTTTATGTAAATTTCTAGATCAAATTTAAGCACACGGTAAAGTATGCATGCATAGTGTAGAAAATAACGCGCATTGCCAATTGGCATTCCACGTGCTTCGACATTCAACACTAATGGAAAACGAGAAACCACCACTCGCAAGGAATAATAAAATTAGTCTGTCAAAAACAATTTAATCAACTGAGCACCGCTCCTGATGGATGATGATAGAGCAACCTTCAAACCAGGAAGGCCTGAGTTTCCGATGTTACTTTTTACCTTCTTTTTGCCCAATAAAGTTTCGCTGCACGCAACGTTCGCGTGAATAACGTCGTAACAGCTCTTTTCTAATAATTGCAGACTATCAAAATACTTCCTGTGTTATGAAATTGTTACACTAATCGATTTGTTTTCTCTAGGTGTTGTTTGATTGGTAGAACAAAGACGTAGGTACCTAGACTTTTCTTAAGGAGTGTTTGATTAGGTCAACATAAAATAATTAACGTCTGTTATGTACAATATTATCATTTTATCGTCTAGTCTAGTCTAGACTAGGCTCTGCGCCTGTTCTCTTTAAAGTTTTCTTCCGATAGGCACTGTAAACTTTTACCAAGTAAACTTGGTAAAAGTTTACTTGTTGATTTTTGTTTTGTGAAATTCTGTAAAACTTTTATCAATTTATCGCTGAATTATAAATAACCACAAAGCAATCTTCAAACATTCAATGGAAAGTTATCGCCATGTTACCTTCTTGTTTAGCAATCAGTCAGAAAGAACAGTTCATGTATCAGACATTCCAAGGTTTCATGAATAAGAAACCTGAGTACAAGTAGCACAAGTACCTCCTATCAATGGTCCAGTATCTTCTATCTGCCGCGCCGCGCCCGCCGCCCGCGCCGCCGCCGCGCCAGCATGACACGACTAGCGGTTTGACAAGTTCAAGGCGATATCCGCGAAACTCGTTTTGCAATCTCTCTTTCACACTTGATAGTAAGAAACGAGACGGCTGAGTTGCTTAGAAAAACGATTAATGTTGGGATATCGCCGCGCCGCCGCCGGTTCGGCGGTATGATTTTATAGCGAGTAATGAAATAACAAGTATTTTATCAACATTTTTGCGTTTTTAAACATCACTCAATCGTAAAACCTGCTGCAGATTATTTCTTTTAATTTATTTTCCAAACGCCCATAAGACATTTCGCCCGAAGCGAGCATGAGTTTGTACTCTGAACAAAAAAAGAGAACAGAGAACACAGCCATACTGCTATAAAATAAAATAAATAACGTAGAAATAGACAACTTGTAGTAACAGTCGTCTAATAAGTTTTTTACGATTTTTGTTTCATAATAATTGTTTTCTTAGTATAGTCGGTGAAAGTACGGAGACCGAGTTTCATTGTATTTTTAGCACATTGAGCACAACGCCCCGACTTCGAGTGATAATTTTGATTACGAATCCCTAGAAACATAAGGGCTGCGATTTGTCTGAATTACAGATATCGTTTCATCCGAGTTGGAGCCAAGTTGGTAAAGTACTACCATGGCAGTATTTACCGCCCCCACAGCCCCCACTTCCAAAGTAGGTATATTTTCTGTGAAAGTCTCCGCGTTTTAATTTTTCAGGATAACTTTAATCCGGACTAAGGAGTGTTTATTTATGAGAGGAAATGGCGGAGTTCCTTATTTCTCCTTTTAACGCGAGTCTGCGCCGGCCGAGGCTTCCTCGCTGTTATGTCGCCGTTATTGTTCTTGTTACTTTTCTAACGTTACACGTTGATTTACAACTTGAAAATTAAGTGTTCTTGTTATAATTGGATGGTATTTAAACTTGTTAATATACTAAATATAAAGAAAACTGCAGATCTCTGGGGCATTTCCGTTAGAATTATTAAACCATTGATTGATACTATTGCACCAGATCTAGCTTTTATTTTCAATGAATCTATTGATTGTGGCGTTTTTCCTGATCTGATGAAAAATAGTAAGATAATCCCACTATTTAAATCGGGTAGTAGGTCTGACCCCACTAACTTTAGACCGATATCAGTACTGCCTAAAGCATTCGCCCTTGTCAAAAGCATTCGATTGTGTACACCATGGAACATTAATCAGGAAACTACATCACTATGGAATAAAGGACACCTCTTTGGATCTTATAACTTCTTACTTGAGTGACAGGATACAAAGAGTTGACATTAATGGGAAACTGTCTTCGGGATCTGTAGTTACAATGGGTGTACTGCAGGGATCTATCCTCGTTTCTTTCCTATTTTTGGTTTATACTAACGACCTGCCTCATCTCGTTAAAAATAATCACGAGATTGTATTGTTTGCTGATGATACTTCTCTAATTTTCTAAATGATTCGACAAAACACAAATTTTGATGATGTAAACAATCCAATATCAAAAGTAGATAGATAACTCTTTATTGTACCACACAAACACAAAATACAATACAACAAGGAAATGCTAACAAACAAAGAAGTACAAAGGGCGGCCTTATCGCTTTAAGCGATCTCTTCCAGGCAACCTTGGGATGGACTGGACATAAAAGAACAATATAGACAAAAGTAGTCCATTGGTTTAGTGTCAATAATCTTTTGCTTAATAAAACCAAAACTAAATGTATTAGATTTATTCTACCAAACAAATGTAAGACAAGTTAAGGCTAATATAAACGTAAAAGGAGAAACTTTATAAAGACAGTACCGTATTCTTAGGGATAACTTTAGATAGTAAACTTCAATGGGGCCCACACATAGATAAACTATCGAAGAGACTTAGTTCTACAGCGTATACAGTCAAAAAATCCGTAATCTTACAGACGTTGATAATTCTAGACTTGTCTATTTCAGCTACTTCCATAGTATTATGTCTTATGGCATATTACTGTGGGGGAACGCTGCAGATATTAACACCGTATTTGTGCTGCAGAAGAGGGCTGTTCGTGCTATCTATAACACGGGTCTTAGAGAGACCTGCATGATAAATTCCAAGAAATAAATATAATGACAGTACCATGTCAATATATTTATGAAAACGTATTGTACACTCATAGAAATATCGATCGATTCCCTAAAAATTGCGACATACATAATGTAATACTAGAAATAAGAACAAACTCGCTTTGCCCAAAACTAGGCTGCACAAGATTAGTGTATCTTTTAAGGGCAATGTATACGCTTCTAAAACTAAACTCAGAGTGAGTTGCAAAAATTATCAATAAATGAATTCAAACAAACTATCAAACATATCCTTTGTAAAAAAGGCTTATTACAAAATATCTGATTATCTAGAGAATAAAAAAACATGGGACGACTTTTGCTCCAACTCGAAAACTAACAACCTAACAAGGTAAAGGTTTCTTGTTCGCTTCTTTACCTAAAAAAGATTGAAGTGAACAAAAAATCTAAGTGATCATGATCACTCTATTTCCCTGTTTTACTTTTGTAATTTTAATTTTATGACGTGTCCAAGAGTCCTGTAAGGTCTAAAGGAAATAATAAAGCACTTTGAGTTTTGATATTATTTGGTATGATATTTTTTTTTTTAGAGTACTTAAGATTTTTAGAAGTAAGTAAAGTACTTACCTCAGAATCGTGATTCGATCAGGGAGGACAGGGAGTGATCAGGGGGAGGACTTCGCCCAACAGTGGGACGTTACAAGCTAATTGTAATTGGAAGTAGTACTTAGGTACTTATTAGTAACATCTTGTGATAGTGTTCCCAAAATGCACATTTAGACTACTTACAATAATTATTCAACATAACTATACATTTTATATTTACATAGGTACCTACGTAAAGAACAAAATTAATGAAGTAAGTACCTACCTACCACATTATCTATGTAGACGGACGATTATTATAAATAATTTTATTACAATGTTTAGGTACCTGAACAACCGCGCGCGCCAGAGCAACGCTGTTAAGTAAACAAACACGAGTAAAACATTAGGTTGCGCACAAAAAAGACGACCTTATTTCGCTAAATTGCGGTCAGAGGTAAAAAGCACTTTCTTTTGAAATTGTTTGTAAAAGCGGCTTGGAACAGTTTTGTTAACGTGACTACAAATTATTTATTTTATACCTACCAAAATATCAGAAAAATTTATGACGACTAATGCCAACTTTATTGGTTTTTGGCAATTCTTTACCTCATGATTTAAGTAGGTATGCATAGATGAAAGATAATAGTATAAGTACCTAAGTACCTAATGTAAATAAAGGTTCTAATATACACAAACAGGTCTTTATCAACGTGCAGTTCAACATTAAATGAACAAGGTTGAATATCATTCGTCAGTTGATCGGTCTCAAGACCGGAAGTAGTTTATTGAGCGGCAACGCATCGATTTCCGGCGGTCAGTGTCACACCGTGCTGGAACGTTCTTATTTCATTGTAAGTCATTGTGGTTCATTATAAGGTTCATCTCGATCGCTGTTTATTCATCCAATCACTTTGCATTGATTAACGTAAAACGAGTGATTTCGTTGCGTGATTTCGCCCGATCGCACTATTCTCTATACAAAAGACATGAACGAGCACGCACAGATTTCCCGCCTGTTACAAGATTATAAGATTTTGTCTCTTTTCTTTGTACCCGACTGTGCAAGGAGTGTTATCCTAATCCTAAGTCCTAACTAATATTATAAATGCGAAAGTGTGTTGGTTTGTTTGTTTGTCCTTCCTTCACGCCCTAAATAAGCAACCAATCGACTTGATTTTTGGCATAAAATTAGTTGAAGGGATGGAGGCTACCTTTTGTCGGTATTTTTTGTCTAATTTTGACTGTATGTAAAATTATAATTTAACGCGGGTGAAACCGCGGTGGTCAGCTAGTTCCTTAAATATTTTTTTCCGGTGTTTGAAGAGAGAATTTCAGCCTTATCCGTTGAGTAGTTTTGTCGTAAAGAAGTAACATACATCTAAACATCCAAACTTTGTTATTTATGATATTAGTGTGATACCTAGGTACTTAGTGTACCTATGGTTTAGGGTGGTCGTTATGTATAATGTGGATAGACTACATACATATTAAATTAGTTGATGTAAAAGTGACGTAGGCAACTTATTATGAAATGAAGCCTAAAAATACAAAGGTGAACGTACTGTCAGTGGTGTTCTATAGATAGATGGAGAGTTATGTACATACATATGTATGCAGCAGGTTAGGTACAGTGCGTCAGTTTGTCACACCATTCAATTCATGTAAAATTCCATGTAGGTAGGCAAGCCACGCACACAATGGCAGACTTAGCTATTGTCTCCACTTTTTGTGATAGAAACCATTAGAGAACCATTATATTTCACTCATACCTAATTCAATTCGATGGTGGGTTTTTTAAACAATTTCATGTTTACGAATGGATTGTACAAAGAAAGGTACCTACCTACCTCCTACTCCTACCTATAGGTAGGTAGGAGGTACCTATATATGTACTCTGTTCTAAAATCATAGATCATACCTATTCGCAGAGCTTCCGAACAGTCTTTATTTTTGTCAGCTTTCATCTCTTTCAAGATTTCAATTCGTTTCTCGCTCGTCGGTTTTCCAAGTCGAATTTCCAGCTTTATTCGCTGTTCGCACAATAAAACATTGTTGATGTTTCTGTTCCTATTGATGTTATCTACATTATGTATATGTTTTTTGGTATTGGTATACATTTTTGCTAAGTTTTCGTTCATAAATGTCTTTGTTTACAAGAATTATTTTTGATGCTAGAACAGAGTAGGTAACTATGTAAAGATCAAAGATGTAAACCGTTAGATATGCCCTGACACCAAAAACTGTGGCATTGTCTTTGAATGTGTGCGTTAACAAAATGCCGACGCACGCACACTAATGAGTACTAGTTAAAAATAATGTTTTTGCCAGTAAACCTAACCACGGACCTAACTGTTATTATAACCATATTGTGTGCAATCACATTGCACACACTTTCGTGAAAAACTAAATGTCATCTAAGCCCTGAAATCGAAAATGTCTCAATGTGTGCGTCAAAATCCGACGCACGCACACTACCAAATGAAAAGTTAAAAATAGTGTTTTTGTCAATAAACCGAATTATTATTTATCCCATTTATTGTGCAATCATATTGCACACATTTTTATGAAGAAATAAAGGTCCTATCATGCCCTGAAATCGAAAAGTAAACTAAAAAACCTATATTATGTTTGTATACCTATATGTATGTAGGCGGATTGGTGATCGCAGTGTTGGTGTTTAAAAATACTCAGAAGGAAGCTGCTGCCCTTCCTCTGGTAGGTTCCCTTAGTCGGCTTTTACGACATCCACGGGCTGAGTTGGAGGGGTCGATATTCGTACGCCGCGGACCCACGGCCCATACACACGACACATACACCCATGCGCAGTTATCCCCTCCGCGTATCGCGTGCCGCTACTTGTACGCAAACCGCCCATCCATACCTAACCTAAAATTCCGTCTGTTGCGGCGTGTTTTTATACGCTATTTACTTAACTTGTCGATTTGAGATACTTCTTTAGATAAATATTGCTTACAAAATTATATCTGAAGTTCGACGGCCATGCCATTCAGTTTTAGTTTTTGCGTTGTGGTTTGTTAACAAACATTTCACATCGAGTTTGCCTAGTGTAGGTATACGACATCGACAACCAATCCTCACCTAACCTACCTACTCGGTTTTAGAATCCAAGATATTTTAACAACAAATGCATTTATGAATGAAAACTTCGCAAAAACTGGTTACAATAACAGAAAACAAATTCCTAATGAAAAATAAAACAGCAAAGTAATCACCAAAAACAAAAACATAGTTCAACAACGCATAATTGCAAAAGCGCAGCGAAAAGGTTAAACGCGAATTCGAAAACGGACGAAAGGCAAATGAAATTATGAATGAAAGCTTGTAATGGTACAGCCACACTGTCGCGACACAACGCGAAGATTTGCACAAGGCGCGACAAGCCCAAAAAACAATAAAGTTAAAAACTAAAACCCGGCTACGTAATAAAAGTCTTAAACAAGTGTTCACCTATTGTCTCTATCATTTTCTTTTGATCCTTAGGTAGTCCGTGGCCTTGATCCCACTTGTACCTACCCTAGGTATAGGGTGCCTCGGACTAATTACTTAAGTATCAAAAGAAAATGATAGAGACAATAGTTGAACGCTTGTTTAAGACTTTTATTACGTTGTCAGGTTTTAGTTTTTAACATTATTTTTTTCACACCTTTTTGCTGATTGCTTGAGAATCATTAGCCTCGCAAAAGTATGATAAACAGTTTTGGAAAGTACAAACAAAGACCTCTGCAACGATACCACACACGCGCCGTTATACTACGATAACCAATTAACCCGACATTTGGTGGAAAATGAACGAATAATGCCAAAATACTCAAAATATTGTGCTCTTTCGTCTGATAAAACCCACTCACCGATATAGAATATCATTGACTCACCGCTGTCTTTTAGTTTCGCTGCTAGCTAATGTGATAGTCAATAAAATCAAGTATGTCAGTCATTCATGCATGTCAGTGTTTGTGAAGGTTTCTCCATTGAATAAAATAAAACAAAATTGGTTGGCACTGAACTCAAACTATAATAACAACTGAAAGTATTGAAACCATTCACTTTGTATAGTTAATTCATTGGTTCTTATAATTTTCTACAGGGAAAACCAATTATCTTGATACATTTTCTCTTGTAACTTCAAAAGGGACAGCTGTCTAGGTATTTTTTTATCATAAGTACTTAGTAAGATTTTATTATCTAAATGTAATAGGTAACTGGTTTGTCAGGTTATGCTATATTCCTACAAATATAGAAAATAACAAGATTTGACAACCTACAGGGAAAAAACAATTAAAATATATAGGAGACCTATGGTGACATACTAATAGAACCTGAACTAATGTACTGATGTTAATATAGTAACAAAATAGATATTACATGCAAGCTATCATTTCAATACGTTAAACTTTACTAACGCGATATCTCATTTTGAACTTACTCTCTCTAAACTCTTAAACTCATTTGGTTTTCGCAGTATAGCGGCGCACGAGCATATTTTTAATAACATTGGGGTTTTCCCTGCATCTGGTTAGACCTCTATTTTTATCTGACGTCACATAGCCTATAACGATCGGGCTAAAAAGACGAACCCTACGAAACCTCATTTGTTGAAATCGGACCAGTAATTTCAGCGCTATATGGGAACATAGAAATCGGCTTCATACATAGGGTGCCAAACTCATAACACTCGTCCTTCGGTAGTCAGGTAAAAATTCGTCCTATCACGAATCATCATGGCGAATACGAATGCCCTTCTGCGGTAGGTAGGTAAATTGCGCATATCAAAGGGTTTTATCGCGACAAAGTTCGTGCGTTTGGCTACACTTCGCGCGCTTTGCATCCAACATCGTCATTTATTTATCTTCTTAATGTCTTCTTATAGGTACTCTTTTATTGATAATATATCTCTATATCTGATATTTACCTACATAATAGAGCATTTTTTTTTGTGAAAATTGGGTGAAAGTATATAATAGTGACGTTGCGAAGTTATTTTCCAATGTGGCCAACCAAACACTTCGTCGTAGATAGGTGGCTCGAAACGCTCAAAAACGAACTTTTATCGCAACAACACGAACACGAATCTTTGCCTCGTAGTGTAGCCGTTGCATATAAACAAACATTATTTATCAAGCTTCTGTGATTAGCTCCGACGACGGGTAGGTATCGTGTCGGAGCGACCAGTATTTAAATAATAATTGGTATTTTTAAAATACCAGCAAGTAGGTAGGTACGTACCTACTCCAAAAATACCACCAATAAGTTTTTTTGTGGTGTAATAACATTGTTTACACAAATAATCTAGGTTTCTAGAACAGAGTTGAAATAGTTGGTAGGTGGGTTACCTACTTACTGAACTTTCGGTGCTAATGGTAGGTACCTATAGGTACCTACTATAGGGTGGCTTATTGATTACAATCATGATCATCATATCAGCCTAGGTAGGTATACAGGTCCACAGCTGGACATAGCGCCCCCATACGACGCCACAAAATAGTGATTACAATAAGCAAAATTAAATGAAGACTGTTTATACCAACCTAAGTACATCTAGTGCATCTAGAGAAAGTAGGTACCTCTCGTTCCTGGTGACCTATACCTGCTTGTGAGGTAGGGTAGGAACATAATTATGTATTCTACCTACCTCTACCTAAACCCTAGTGGTTAATGAGTAGGTATAGGTAGGTTACATTTACGTACACAATAATGATATAAGACCAGTTAGGTATCTAGTTTCCTATATCATTCGAGTGCCACGGATTGAAAGGAATTCGCTACTTATTGACTGTCCACGTCACTACAGACAGGTACCGTTCTGTTCTGAGTGACCGAGGTAGCTAGAGGTTACTTACCAGACAAACACCGGTTTTAACTCAACCTGATCAGTTTCTACGACAACCTGCACCGAAACGCAAAGACAACGTGCAAGACTTTCGAATGTCTGCAATACCCCACATGAAAAACCAAATTGGGAACGCTTTTGAGCGTCAGAACTTTCATCATTTCACTGACCTGATAAATGGCGTGTGTCGAGCTGCGCCGCCGCCGCCGCGGCCAGCACCAGCAGGCAGCACGCCTGGGCGCTCCGCATGTTCACAACACTACCACATCAACACTTCACTAAACATACACAAAGTTATTACGAAAGTGGGACTCGCTGGGAAAGTTTCTGGTGAGAGCGCGCGTGGACGTAAGTACGGAACGGGCGCGAGAGAGCGACTGACTGAGCAGTGAGCCGGCCGGCAAACGGAGCGCGGAACAGGCAGGGTGGCCGAATCTACAAGACGAAATTGCGCGATTTTTGAGGAAAATTATAGGATTCTATGATATAGGTGGACAGGAATGTACTACCTTAGTACAACTTTGTAGGGATGTTGAAACATCTCAAAAACTAGTGCAGTAGGTAGTGGTTGGTTGAGAAGGCTAGTGAGTGAGAAAGGTCACCTCGGACTCCAGGGTCAATTTACCTGTCTTCGGTATAAGGGCCTTCTGTGGTACGGGTCGCCATGGTAGGTAAATGGTAGATAGGTCTACCTATAGGTACTCATATTTTTGGATCATACCTAGCTGGAATATCCACTAGAGATTTGATGGCGACATGGTGTCATTATCCACTACTTTACATAGTATATAGGTAGGTACATCACCTTCATTTGGTATTTATTTCATTACAGGTATACCATAATGTAATAGTTCAATTTAGAAATTAATTATAAGTAAACATCACAATTTATCACTAGATACCTACATAACAAGCACACACAAAAAAAACAATGTAGCAGGGACTTAATCTTACGGAGTTCATTCAGGGAGACCTGAAACAGGTCTATTTTATCTCCAATCAAATTGAGCGTGTGCAGAGTGCGGGTAAGAGATGCTTTTCCCAGTAAGTTGGTCCTGCTTAGAGGCACTACAAACAGAAGGAGTCGCCTGCGCCGCTGATGTATATAAAAATCGAGTACCCAACACACCGACCTCATCATCTCAGTACTTATAAATAGATAATGTCCATGCCCATCCAATTCACCATCTGAGTACCTACCTACTTAAATAACTATGTAAATAATGTCCATGCTACCAAAACGTTATAAAAAAAATACCTAGTAGGTATTGTAAGGAATCACTAAATAATAATTAAATAATGCTGGACACCTTCGTATCTGCTCCGTGCTGGACACACAGCGTCATCTAGTCCCAAGCTAAGAAGAGCTTGTGTTATGTCTACTAGGTAGATAGATGTGATCTAGAATGCTTTATTCAGAAAAACTTATAACTAAACAGTTTGTTAAAAAGGTAAAAGAATTGGCGGCCTTATCGCTTACAGTGATTTCTTCCAGGCAACCAAAGCCATACATACAGCAAACTAGATGACTTAGGTATATAATACAATACATTACACATATAGATATTTATTTGTACACAGAAAATGCCCAGTACACTCGGAACAAATTTTTGCAGGTCATACCAATTTTCGTTCGCCGCGCCGCGTCACATCTGTCGTCAAACCAAATAAAACAAAAGATCTGCCCAAAACATTGGGTAATTTTCCCTTAAGCCAGGCAGATTGCTACAAGCGGTCCACCCAGTTCACACAGGTGGTCGCGGGCGGGGGCACCAGCGGGCAGGTAGCGGCCAAGTAAACATGCTCAAAGTCACTGCTTGCTTGCTTTATTTGTGCGTAAAATAAAAGCTTCCTTGGCTACTTACGTTAATCAAATGCCTATGATCATTAAGGAAAGGGAAGAGAATTTCGGATTTTTACAGTTTTACATAACTTACATAAATAAACCTTTGCGTCGTCGTCGTCGCAAGTATATTCAAAAAGTAGGCACTAGGATTGCGGCTTATAATTACACTAGCGACCCGCCCCAGCTTCGCACGGGTGCAATGCTGATACTAAATTATACGTATAAACATTCCTCTTGAATCACTATCTATTAAAAAAACCGCATCAAAATCCGTTGCGTAGGTAGGTAGTTAAGATTTAAGCATACCTACATAGGGACAGACAGACAGCGGGAAGCGACTTTGTTTTATACTACGCGTATGTAGTGATTATATAGATAGTGTTAGATATAGGTAGGTCGGCAGAGAATTATACCTAACATAGGTATTTCTATCTAAGTGTTGGTGTTACCCAAAGTGTTACCCGGGACTGACATCCAAGACCAAGTCTCCCATATATAGAGTAATACGAAATTAGTTTTTCACTTCTCTTGCTCAAAAAGTGTATCATAATAGTGTAGCTTAGCGGGCCTAAAACTCGAGTTTAATACCTCGGTCTAAAAAGTATTTTTTCTTTTTAATTTTTGTCTAAAATCATCAGCCCGTACAAAGCATTCGTTCTCTTACATAAAAACTCGACTTCTTGGTGCTCCGTCAATCTTTTTTTTTTAAAATAGAACCGTCTTGGTGATGTTTTATGAAGGTTGATTCTTCCCTTCACGGTAGAATGCGAACTGTTTCGTTGCGGGTTAAATAGAGATTTAAAAAAAAAGATGGTATTGGCGCTAAATCTCTAGAATTTTCTTCATTCTAAATCACAAACTTTTACGAGTACGTTTAACTTCCTGACTTTTACTTCCAAATTGTGAACGTGAAAAATGTCATCAAGTGATAGTGAAGATGCTAATATGCAAATGAAAGAAAAGGGCAAAGAAATAATTATGAATCTGTTGCCGACAAAATCACGTGGAATATATTTTTAAAGAGTTACGAAAATTTTATGAAATGGAGAGATGAGAAACGTGTGGATTCTTTTATAGAAGGGGTTTTCCTCACTTATTTTGATGAATTATCGAAAAATTTCAAATCGTCGACTCTTTGGAGCACATATTCAATGTTAAGAATGACCTTACAAAGGAAACACGACGTCGATATTAAAAAATATGTAAATTTAACGGCTTTACTGAAGAAGTTGTCCACTGGATACAAGGCAAAAAAATCTAAAGTCTTGACGACACAAGAAATCGAAACATTTTTAAATAACGCTCCAATTATACAATACTTGGCAACAAAGGTAAAACCTACTTATGTACATACTCTACTCAAACTAAATAAATAGATACCTACCTACATACCTTAATTATGTACCTAGGTTATTACGATTATTAACACACTTATTTTTTTGTTCAACAGGTTGCTTTAATTTATGGAATCAGCGGTGCATGCAGAGGAATAGAGCTTACCAATATAACGCTAGCAGACGTAGAAACTGATACAAACCTACAAGCTGTGAGTCTGCCGAACACGAAAACAAACAAAGAGCGTAAATTTGTCATCAGTGGAGAATACCATAATATAGTTAAAGCCTATCAGGAGTTACGTCCCACTAATGTTTCAACTAAAAGATTTTTTCTAAATTATCAAAATGGTAAATGCACAAGGCAAGTCATAGGCAAAAATAAATTTGCTAACATGCCTAAAGATATTGCCACTTATCTAAATTTACCAAATCCGGAACTCTACACGGGCCATTGTTTCCGCAGAACATCCGCGACTCTGTTGGCGGACTCTGGTGCGAATATAACGACATTAAAACGGCACGGTGGATGGAGGTCCGATTAAGCGGCTGAAGGTTATATAGAGGACTCCATACAAAACAAGTATCACGTCACGCAGCGGATTACGGAAGGAATCAATATTCTACCAAACATTACAGAACCGCAAGCATCTACATCGCGGGATTGGATGAATATGTCAACTCAGCTGAAGCCGCACTCAGATCTTAATAATGCAGGAAACTCAAGCATGAGTCGAGTCTCTCCAACTTTTACTCCACAACAATCAACTCAAAATATTATCACATCCCAATCACAGAGAGCCGAAATAAAATTGCCCGGGAAAAACATATCACTAAACATTCAAAATTGCTCTAACTGCACATTTAATTTTAATAAAATTTCTGAAAATTGTCTAATTTTGAATAGTTTTATTTTCTCGCAATCGAAGTGAAAAGTAGAGTGTTTTACTCGGGCCAAAACCACCCATTATAACTCGGTCTTGTCATCCATAACAACCTCGTATATAATGGGATGGTTTAGTCCCTTGTATAACAATCTACTATTAATGATTTAAAGTACCTAAGCTCCTTTTCTGCTGTTGATATTGCTTGTAGAACGCAGAAAATATTAAAAATCGCTAAAATATCTTATAATTTCGCGCGGAATATTTGATTTTCGGGCGGATTTGTGTCAGATTTCGAATTACGGAATTTTTTCGATCGAGTAAGAATAGGTCGCATCATGGTTTAATAGCGCCGACCTTGATGTGCAGAAGTGGATTTTTAGATTTTTCACCGCTTTACACCTGCGCAGAACCCCCCTCCACTTTCGCCGAGCGCTATTAAACGGTGATGAGACGGATAGTGTTATAGATGGTAACCTCTCCTCCGTAGACCGAGATCCGTTCTCGGTGACCCCGTTGATCCAATCACCGCCGCTAACTCGGAGATGACGGCAACCGATTCGCTTCCACACATTTCTACAAAACCGACGACCCCGCCGCCGGATGCAGGGTCGAAGAATTCCCCGCTTCCCCTCCCTTTTCCCTCCATTATCCTCTTGTAGCATCTGGCGACAGCCCAAGCTGAGGCAGGCTCGCATCGCACCTAAGTGGTGGCCCTTGTGCGTGTCGCTCCGCCACCGGCGCGCCGGTAAAGTTAGGTTGGAGCGACACGGCGAGGCGCCCTCTGCGCCCGCCAAAAGTCCGGTAACGCTGTCATGGCCATCTGCGGTCAATAGCATTATATTCCTTTCGAAAAAAAATACCTATATAGTTAAAGGAAAACGAGACCATCCATAACTTTTTGAGATGTGCTGAATTGCTGAAGCTGAAGTTCAAGATTCTTTATTGCGAGACATGCTGTACATAGATCCAATCAAAGATTATCTTTGGTAGTAATAAACTAAATAAGTATCAAGCATGCACCCTGCCAGGCTAGGACCAATAATTTTATGGACTCCGCCTTTCAGTTTTACGCATGTCCGCTTTGGAAGTGTGCAGTGGCAGATTTGTAATAGTGTGCGTGACTAGGGAAGGGACTTCGCTGTCGAGCCGAACTGCAGGGCTATTCAAACTCGATCGAAAAGTTTCGTCGACTCGGAATCTGACACATATCCGCGCGAAATTCAAATATTTTAGCGGTTTTTAATATTTTCTGCGTTCTACAAGAACTAAAACTACCTAAAAAGTAGTTTTTCATTCATAGCTGACCATTTCTATCAACCCATGTTCCAATGAAGTACGATTAATGGAGCTTTTAGTAATAATGTTGATTTTAATAATAAATCTACTAAATTATTAATTTCTCGCAAAGTAGAGGCGAATCGAAATTAGTTAAAATATGGGTTCATAGAAAATGTTTTACAATTTTCGGTAAGCTCCTTTTCTGCTATTGATATTGCTTGTAGAACGCAGAAAATATAAAAAACCGCTAAAATATTTGAATTTCGCGCGGATTATTTGAACTTCGCGCGGATTTGTGTCAGATTTCGAGTCACGGCAACTTTTCGATCGAGTTAGAATAGCTATGCTGGCCTCGGCCCAAACTGGTCCGAATTAGGAAAATAAACTTGAATACCGATTTCATTCCTGCACGGCTATTCTAACTCTATGGAAAAGTTTCCGAAACTCGAAATCTGACACAAATCCGCGCGAAATTCAAATATTTCAGCGGTTTTTAATATTTTCTGTGTTCTACATGGAATAAAACTACTTCTACTTCATAAATCGCTGACCATTTTCTATGAATCTATGTTCCCATGAAGTACGATTAATGGGGCTTTTGGTGATGATGTTGATTTTTAGTAATACATCTCATAAATTATAATTTTTTCCAAAAGTCGAGTCGAATCGAAATTAGTTAAAACATGGGTTCATAGAAAATGTTTTACGATTTACGGTAAACTACTTTTCTGCTATTGATATTGCTTGTAGAACGCAGAAAATAATAAAAACCCCTAAAATATTTGAATATCGCGCGGATTATTAGAATTTCACGCGGATTTGTGCCAGATTTCGAGTCACGGTAACTATTCGATCGAGTTAGAATAGCTGTGCTGATTCGTACCATATTTAACAGGTAGGATTTAGTACTTTCAACCAGAGTTATAGATGATACCATTTTTGATACATAACCGGATGCTGATGCTGATTTTGGAGCGTACCAAGCGCAAACCGAGTATGCCACACTAATTGAATCTAGCTGATTCTACCAATCGAAAAAGATCCATACACGAACTATACACTTTTTTATAGAAAATCTAAGTACTTTTTTGATATTATGTTAAGTTTTAGTTAAAACGCAGTAATTTCTTAGAATTTCAATAAAGTTCATCATTCTTACCACAACTTTGAACTAACTAGTCAGTCACAAGATGACACGATTGACACTGACAGTGCAGCATAGCTATACATACACCACCTATCTCTTTTACTCATAGCTTGGCTCAGCCAGAGACAAAGATACATGACCAATATGGTGATACATAGATATAAGACCGGAAATGACTTACGTAAGCTACCTCTACCAACTTATTAACTCTATGGTTCCGTCACAGGCAGTGTGTCCAGATTTAGCAGAATTCTGCGATTTTAGCAGAATTCAATCTGATATTTAGGGTTTAGCAGATTGTGTCGCAGATATAAAAAAACACACAGAAATCTAATAGGGAAGCAGAAAACACATTTCTAATACTATGCGTGCCAATTACACCTACATACAAATATCACGTACACATGGACAATCTATGGGCCTAACTCAGGAACAAGGGGGCATTACAACTGTGGCATTATAATCTACCTATTCCGATAAATACATATATTGACACATTTACGAATAAATAAGCACAGGTTGTATGTTCTTTATTTTTAAACAAAATAATTGTCAATCAACATAAAATTTCAGGAAAAAATCTTGCAATTTTACATTACTATCACATTTCAGCTCAATTAATGTCTTTTTTAAATTGTATTTATTCATCACACTCCTTCTTGTAAATATATTTTCTAAAGATTCCATCATATCTTTCGCACTTTTGCACTCTTTAACAGCTTCCAAAAAATTCTCTGACATACATTGTATAATGAGCGACCTGGCTTCTGCATCCCGCTTTTTATCATCCATCTTTACCACAGCAAAGGTCAACATATCTTCAAGTCCTCTCTCTTCCATTATTAGTTCAAGTCTAAATTTCCAATTGTGGAAATTGTGTCCGTCCTCCAGCTTACTAATTACACTTTGGGTTTTCTGCTGAGCCATGCCTTCTACTAAAAAAAATCTGCTCCAGTAATAATTTGTAAAATTAAAGAATACTTCAACCAAAAGAAATTTCGTTCGCAGAATCACAATTTTAGGAATATGAGGCGGCCCATAACCTGGCAAATTCCTGTCGTTATTAATTGCACAAGGAAGTCTCCATATTCCTATATATTATAAGAAAAACGATCCGTGCACTTCATATCTTTATTTCTCACTGCGACGTAATAATTAACAACTTTTATGTAGTAACTTGTCCAAATGACAACTATCAAACTCAACGACAATAAACTAAAATCTGAGAAAAAAAAATTATCTGAGCGCCTGGTCGAAGCGACGCGTGACCTGAGAGCTGGTGAGTATCTGGCGCAGCGCATTAGCATTGCCATACAGCGGGGCAATGCAGCCAGCGTCTTGGGGACGCTTCCGACTGGTATTGATATGGACCAGTTGAGCTATCTGTAGATTGTTTGCAACAGTCTGCAATCAATTGTAAATACTAGTTTAATTTCTTTATATTATTTGATTGTTATTTTCTTTGTCAATAAAGATAATAAACTAAAACCTCATCAGATTCCTGTTATTCATTAATTTTTGTATTCATATTCATTAATATTTGTACAATTGTTTCTTCATTCAATAGCATAATTTTGTCATAATAAAAATGTAATTAGCAGACTTTAGCAGAATTTAGGCGAGCAGCTAGCATAATGTTCAATTTAAATCTGGTCACACTGCCGGCGACGTCGAGCAGAGTACAATATTTATATACTGACTGAACGTCGAGTTTCGGCATAATTTTTACAAGATCTAAGTAACAATTTCGTAAACTTTATGGAAAACATCCAGGGCAGATCCGAGTGATATAAAAATGTCGGCACCTGAGACACCAGACCTGTTATTTTTCGACACATTTTCGCATGACACCAGCGAGGTGAGTCGCAGCGCATACAAGAACATTGTTTGTTCCTGGTTTGTTCAATGCAACATGTCATATTACACGCTATTGATTTTCAGGAGCTCAATTTAGATCTTGTGCAATTCCCGAAGTCTGTGTACGTCAGGGAGATCCGTATAATTCCGCTGGGAGCCCGAGTGGAGGGAGATTTCCCCGGTGGTGTGAGGCTCGGCGCGACGAATCCGACTAAGTTCCAGATAGATTTCTTTGTGAATGACCTGAGCAAGCCCGGAGCGTCGACTTTCGAAGCACTCGGTAGTTTAGAATACTGCCAAAATGGACAGATACACATGGAGTGTGGTGCTGGCTTGGACCAGCCACAGATACCAACTGATGGGCTTGTTTTGAAAGGTAGTGTACATTTTTGTTAATGAAGGTCTTAAATTGCGTGTCTTATGGGTGTTAACAAAAAATTGAATGGATAATGCAGCCTGCAATTGATTTGGTTACCATTGAACTGTTGGGAACCATTAGCCCGTTGAAGGTGTTTTGGACAGGTATTTAAGAAAATGTTTTTTTAAAACCCTGTCCTTAATAGTTACACTTTCAATTATTAACCTGCTTTCAGGGATAACCTGGATTCAAGGGGGTTACCCTTTGATAATAATCCATTCTTGTAGGGTTCAATCATTATAACAAGGTAACACTTTGCATCTTGAAGCAGTGTAATATAATCTCAAATGACAGTTCCATTAGCCTAGTTTTGGTTCTTCCATAGTTTTGATAATCCATTCTTGTATGGTTCAATCATAATAACATGGTAACACTTTGCATCTTGAAGCAATGTAAAAGAGGTGCTCTCTCTGAAAATTTTTAATTACTCTGTTTTCAAATATGCCCATGAACTTTAATGTTATCCACACTAAAGTGTTCTAGCTCATTTTTCCGAAAAGCATGCTTCATTTGATCATAATATTCGTGCTATCATGATCTTTTCTCAAACCTTCTTCAGTGTTTACCTAGTTTCCGTCGTATTCGCAACGACTGGAGGGGTAGTCATGGTGGAGGTGTGGCCATTTACTTACTTTCTTATTTACCCAAAACCTTTATTTACCAAAGTTACTTTGGCTGTACTCCTGGATAGCTGTTACCTGCGATTTGGAGAGTGGTTCTTTGGTACAGACCTTCTCTTTGCCGATACAAGCAAGTATGCCAAGGGATTTGTGGCGCATCTCAATATTTTTCAGCTGTAACTAGATTGAGGCTGAGGCTGATCCAAAAAGCCGAAGCTGCGGAGGCGAGCAGTGGTGCCTGCCACTTGTTACGCAATAGTGGCTGGACTTCGGTAGATCCAGAGCCTAATAAAAAAATTGATAAATTCAAAATTCGATTTCACGAAAAATATTGAGATGCGCCAAAAATCCCTTGGCACACTTGCTTTTACTGTCGAAGAGAAGGTCTGTACTAAATTTAAAGCAAATCGGAGGTAACAGCTATTCGGAAGTTTATCCGTTACTTTTAATATGGAGCTTAAATATCTAAGTTTCAAATGATTATACATATTAATAATGTTTACTTTAAAATTGATAAAATATTGCCACAAAGTTATTTCCCAAAAAAAAGGACAAACGGTCACACAAAAAATTAACAATGCCGGCCTTACCCACATATTAGAATAAAAATATGTCGGCCACATCGAATTTTTAAATATCCATCATGTTCGTAATTTAATAAGTAGGTACACGATACCCAGTGTACATACCAAGTGTGACCCTCCACCACAGTCTTTGGTTGCAAGTTGCAATGGCACGATTGATGATTACTGCATAGTTTTATTTTTATTGTATAAGTTTCCTCAGTTTCTGAATGCGTGCTTCAACTTTCAGGAGTTGAAGCGATAACCATGGGGTAGCGCTAGAAAACTATACAAATAGGTATCCTCTTCAACCAGAAAACATTACGAAAGGGTAAGAGCCTATCGTCGCAAAGTATTGCCCATTCAAAGGGGTTGACTGAAACTCAGGGTTTGACTCGAGCGCAGCTCCACCTACAGGGGAAACATTGAAGTTTATCCAAACCTGTTCAATGACTATAGTTACGCTTCTACCTACGATTAAAGCAATGTTTATATTTAGTGAATAAGTACCTATTCAATATTGCAGCTATCTAGTAATTAACTAGTCTTGGAAGCACCCAACTTCAAATTTATACTTATTTATGGAGAGGGTTGTATCTCCTTTTATTGTCCAATGCAAATTGTTGGGATAAACAACATAAAATAAAAGGCAGAATTTTTTTAAATGTTTTATTGAGTTTCCTGATGAAATCTGAACCACCACTGAAAGTTTGGATCTTACTTCTTGTTGTAGTTGTGGTCATATGTATAAATAACAACTATTTGAAGTTCCAGATTTTTTTATCTAAATCTTGTCATGTGTGGTTACATAATATTTGTTCCTTCTTAGAAGTAACCAGTTATTTTATGAAATAGCCACATGAGTAGAGCCAATGAGATTACGAATATAGAATGAAATCTTTAACGAGTTTTTTTACAAATTTTATTTATTCTATTTCAAGTTCTTTATTGATAACAAATTCATCCTGGCCATGAAAGGTCCCACATTTTCATTGAGGATCTCTTCCACGTAACTCTCTGCATTGAGAGTTCCATTTTGAATCAGTACCAGCTCGGTGCGGGCCTCGGCAGAAATCCCAGCCCAAACTGTGCGGAACCTCCACTGTACGCCACTTTTTCCTCCACACACGCTTGATGGAAACTTTCCCCTGGTCTTCTGTACACCAACTGCCTACCATCACTTTCTATCCGTGAACATTACCCCAGACCAATCGTCTAGTGTCCAGTTTAGGTGCTCGCGCACGTATCTCTGTCTTGCAATTCGATGTCCCCGTTCCTGTTTGGGGCCATTTGCGGGCCTCAATGGTTTCAAATTTGCTTAGGCAAGACGTCTCCTCACTGTTTTTTTATACTATATAGATCTTCGTTTGACCACAATCTCACCTGATGGAAAGTGATGATGTGGCCGATGTTGTATCACGAAGGTCTAGAAGACCTTCGTGATACAACGGAATAAGGGAATTCTCCAGGAAAACTGAAGCAGGCAGCGAGTTCCATTCCTTAGCGGTGCGAATGATGAAGGTCAACGAAAACTGCTTTGTACGAGTAGATGGTATATCCACCTGATAAGGATGGTATTGTGCCGTCCGTCTGCTTGTCCTGGAGTGGAAGGGAGATGGTGGAATCAGGTCATGAAGTTCCTGGGAGCATTCTCCGAAATGTATCCTATAAAAGATCAAGAGACAAGCAACCTTGCGGCGGTGATCGACACTTTGGATCTTAGTCTCTGCAAGGTACTGCTCGTCTATGAGTCTGAAGGCTCTTCGTTCTATCGAGTCTAAGGCTGCAAGCTGGTATTTGGCCGAGCCATCCCAAACATGGCAGTAGGCTTGAGGCGTATTTATCGTCACTGATAAAAGTCAAAGGTATAGAAAATTGGCGATATTTCACAGTGACAGAAACTAAATATATCTGTGACTGTCTCACAGGCAGTGCCAGTGTCACGAGTGCACGATATTATATTGTTGTTATTTTATTTGGTACCTACGCAATAAATCGCTTCAGCTCGATAATATTGCTTCTATATTCTCTCTTTGATAGTATTACTAAGTCAGAATGAGACACACCTAGTATTTTATACTTTGAAATTTGAAAAGTATACCGCAATGTAACAAAGTTGTTACATTGCCTTATACACATACAATTCAAGAGGAATTTTCGTTACGTAGCGGTACTATTGCTGCAATAAATATATCATTCAATCAGTAAAACAATGAATTTGTACGTGATTGGTAGAAATACTAGCTAGTATTTTGTCACTGGTATTTGTCACAGATATTTCGAAGTCGCAGTAAAGTAAGTCACAGGTATCGGATTTTGCCTAGTATAATCCAAAACTACATGGCAGCAATACTCCAAACCAGACCGGACCAGTGCTTTATAAAGGGATAGAAGCTGTCCCGGTGTGAAGTATCCCTTAACCTTGTTAAGAATTCCTAGCTTCATGGCTGCTGTTTTAGCCTTTGACTTGATGAAGATTCTGAAGTTGAGAGTTGGTGTAAGAGTGACACCGAAGAGTTCCAGTTGATCCTTTATAGGTACCGGTACATTCCGGAAAACGGGAACCCTGTTAAATGGACTCTTTTTTGCAGAGAAGAGGCAAGCTTGCGTTTTCGAGGCATTGAAATTAACCCGATTGGCTTCGCCCCAATCAGAGACTGTCTTCAGGGTCATTCAAGCGTTGCAGCATCCCTTCTCTTTGCGGCTGTAACTCAATTCGACTGGCCCTGGCGTCAGAAAGGTACCTATCCACCACAGTGCTGTCGTCTGCGTACCCACAATACCGTTGATGTGCAGCAAGAACAACGTGGCAGAGAGTACTGACCCCTGAGGTACCCCGGCGTTGATCGCCAATTGATCAGACGAGCAGCCGTCAACGACTACCCGAATAGATCTTTCCCTCAAAAAGTCACAAAGCCAGTTACAGAAGAAGTCCGTATGCTGAAAGCTTGCTAATAAGGCTCGTGCCAGACCCTATCGAAGGCTTTCGAGACATCTAGTGAAACCGCTATGGCTTCACCGTGCTTCTCGATAGCCTCGCTCCAAATGTGAGTAGCATACACAAGAAGATCTCCTGTAGACAGTTTTCGGCGAAAGCCGTACTGACGGTCACTAAGGAGGTCGTTGTCTTCGAGGTATGCCAACAGCTTACCATTCAGGACACGCTCCATGCATGTACATAGCCGGGAGGTGACTGAGATGGGGCGATAGTTCGTAGGGTCAGCTTGACTACCTTTCTTGGGCACAGGCTGCACATTAGCAAGCTTCCATGATTGGGGACTTTACCAGATTTCAAGGACAGCCGAAAGAGTCGCGTAAGAACGGGAGACAACTCAGGAGCACAGGACTTCAGCACCACAGCCGAGATTCCATCCGGGCCACTAGCCTTATTCACGTCGAGACCACGCAACGTTTTGAGCACTTTTTTCTGATGTATGCGGATATCAGGCTTATTTGTGCTACATCGAGGAAGGCTAGGCGGAGTAACGTTTGTAGGCTAAAGACGTGAAGCCTCTGCAAATTGAGTGACAAATAAATTTGCTTTCTTATTCGCAGTGTGGGCCAGCGATCCATCCGGTTCAGCAATGGGGGAAGTGAAGGACGGCTAAAGTTGGCCTCGACGGATTTAGCTAATGACGAGAAAGCTTTACTGCCTGTAGGGAATGAGGCAAGCCCAGTCGGCCTATCCGGTCAAAACGAGCTTTCCTTAGCGTTTTCTTCAAGGACTTAGCGGCTTTGTTCTAGGCGGTCTTCCTTTGTGATGTGTCTGAGGCTTTGCTGTTCGGAGCGTCGACCCACGTGAGATAAGCCATGTGTTTCAGCGCAGCAGCACTAGCACACACGAAGTTTAACCACGGGGGAACCCTGTCAGAGGGTGAGGTATAGGTAGTGTATGGAATAAAATACTCCATTGCACTTTTGATCACCCTCGTTACAGCATCGGCACAGATGGTCGGATCACAAGAAGTGAAGCACGTTTGCCGCCAAGGATAAAAAGCGAAGAAATTACGCATCTCATCCCAATCTGCTGACTTGTATCGCCATATTCGTCTGCTACCCTTAGGGGTAGGATCTGGAGGCGAGTATGACGATACTGACCGTACCAGGCAATGATCAGAGCTTCCTAAAGGAGGTAGCACTGACACTGAATTTCGGTCTGAATCATTAGTCAGCAGAAGATCCAGGCAATTGGCGGTGTGGCTCTTAACGTCGGGAATCCTGGTCGCCTCGTCCACCATCTGGGAGAGGTTTAATGACAAAGCAAGTTTGTGGGCCTCTCGACCAGCATGATCGGTGTTCTGGTACGGGAAGAGCCAGTCGCGGTAGTTAAAAGAGGAGTACCACAGGGCTCGATACTGGGACCTATTTTCTTTGTAATCTTCATGAATGCTGTCATAAATTACAGAACTTGGTCGTTACCTAACATAAGACTAGTCATATATGCAGATGATACGAATGCTGTTATCCCGGCTAGCAGTACACAGGAATTCAGCAGCATCTGCAATTTTTGTGTTTAACGAATGGTTCCGGGCTAACAAACTCAAAGTAAATCTTAATAAGATAAGGCTCTTCTATTTTAAACCACCACCCGTCAACGTGAAACAATAGACATAACATTCAAAGAGGGAAAGGTGGAACTATCAAGCTGTGTCAAATTTTTGGGCGTACAAATTGACGAATTCCTCAACTGGAAGAAGGAGCTAGAGGCTATTGTAAACTCATTGAGTTCGGCATGTTACGCAATTAGAAGCCTTCGGGATGAGGTGACAATCGATCAACTTAAGACGGTCTATTACGCTCTTGTAGAATCTAAGTTTAGGTCAAATTCAGCATCAAATTCTGGGGGGGTAGCTTCAAATATAATATCAGCAGGGCCTTTATTATTCAAAAGCGCGCTATTAGGCCAATAGTTAGAATACCACAATGGGATTCCTGTAAAGAACATTTCGTAAAGCTAAATATTTAGACAGTACCTTGCCTATACATCCTGGTAACGCTGGTAGATGTAATCAAGCACCCACAACGATACGAGACCGCGGATCATAAGCTAGAACGCCTTACCACAAGGAGAAAAGATATGAGCACTCCTTTTCAACCAACGCTTGAAGTGTCAAAACATTACTGCAGGTATAAAGCTGTAAAATTGTTCAATGCGTTACCTACTGACCTAAAAACAATAGACAATCCAAATTTATTTAAATTAAAATTGAAAGATATTTTGTTGAAGGGGTGTTACTACTCGATAGATGAATTTATTAATGCTGACATTGCATCTAGAATAATTTTGCGTTTTGACATTCTATCAATATTCTCTAATAAATAACATATTTTTTTTTTTGTTATGAATTTGAGTTTTTTTGTAAGCGTGTAATTTTAACGTTTATTTTGAATGACATGTGTTATTTTATTATATTAAGGTCCGTATGTAATTATTTATAAAAAACTCAAATACTATTTTATTATTGTGAGTGAATAAATATTATGAATTAATTATGGTGAGCGTTAAAGTCTCCCAACAGTACCAGTTTGGCAGCAGGTCGTTGAGCCACATCAGCCTTATTACAGATGTAATCAAACAACCTGTTGTCTCCTAATCTCCAGTATGTGACCGATAAAGACCGGTGTAGATAATTTTATCTAGGTCAGTATCCACCAAAATCCATGTTACTGAAAATCTTGGTCCCTCAAGATCACGAAGGCGCAGACAACAAATGTCATCCCGAGCATACACACACGTACCGGCTTTGGATTTAAAATTGTGCTCCAAGGTATACCCTGGGTATGTGAGGTATGAGACATCGGTAGGCATTCGTATCTGCGTCTCCGTGAGAAGCAATAAGTGGGACTTCGCAGTCTCTAGGTGGTGGTGGACTGAGTCGATATTTGAGTGCAGTCCTCGGATGTTACAGAGGTGCACGTTAAACGAGAGGACGTGCTTCCGCTGTGTTATTGACACGACTTATTGTTTTTTGACTTTTTCATGATGGTGAGAGTGAGTTAGATGTGTGGGTGGACGGCAGTTGAGTGCGGCACTGGTCAGGGAGCACAGTACTACCAGCAGGTTCGTGCACTATTGGAGTGGCTGGACATGGAGACTGCGGGGACGCCCGAACCCCCCCAGGAATGGCTATCGGGTCCTCTCGACCGGTCGCCAACCGGCACGATAGAGCAATCCGGGATTTTTCGCGAGGCGGCGGGGCAGCCTTTCGCGTGTGGCTGGCACGCTACTTGGGCAGTCTACAACCTGCGGTCGGCCAGCGGAGAACCGTGCTTCGGATCCTGCTACCCTCCACGTCCAGCCGTCCGATACACTTACACTACTCCACTATGGCTACTCCGGACCACATTCCGAAACACAACGAGTTGCTTCACGGACTGGCTCAGTCCGGAGGGTGGTGACAAGCCACGGCCGAAGCCTACCTCCAGAGAGGTACCGCTCTTAGCACCACCCAGATACAGCCTACACGTGTAGGGCAACAAAGGGTAAACACCTACGGACGTGAGCAATACAACCCCCCAAATATTTGAATGCTTAAATTGCCACCTCCAAAGCGAATAAAGTGATTTTTTAGACCAACAGCAGTTTGAAAACGATTTCGGAGCATTGTAGCCACCAGTTGTCTGTCTTCCCTGGCCGTTGTGCATCTTGGCCTGCCATTTCCTGGTCTCCTAAGGTGTGATCCGGTCTCTTGGTACCGCTGAACTACCCGCTGGACAGTTGATAAAGATACACCAATGTTTCTGGCTGTATCACGCTGGTTCCGCCCAAGTTCCAAAAAAGTCAGGATTCTGGTACATTCCTCTAGCGTGACTGCCATGATTCACCTCGCAGAATAATAATTATACACGTGGAAGACGTTCACTGTAATTTTTTTTATGACAGAATAGAAATGGAAAGCATCCATAATGAAATGAAACAAAAATTGTTGTTATTAAAAATAGTCATTTTTTAAAATTTTGTTTTTTTAAGAGCATTATTACAATCAGTTTAAATAATATGTTATTAGAAGCGCAACTAAAAAGTCTTTATTCTGTTTATTATTTCATTGATCTTACTTTTAAAGTTCTGGAGATATTTCGTTTTTTGTGACTGACCCGTTATTTTTGGAACCGAGAGTATAATAGGTTCAGTCAGATCTAATGTGATGTATAGGTAAAGTTTATTTATTTTTTAGCCAATCATGTGTATCAACGAATATCTATTTATTTTTTAGCTAATCATGTGATTAAACGAATGTACCGCTAGTAGTAGAAATACAAAAAAATGCATGCAATTAGTTATACTTGTTAGTCTGAATAGATCTTCCCTTTAAATAAGCGTTCTTAGTTTTATATTATATGACCACCAATATCTAAAAATAGCTCACATTTGATTGTAATTTCCAGGCTGGTACACAACAATCACCCTGGCAGTCTACGGCAACCTTACCCAAGTAGTACCCGAGAATCCTATCAGCGTCAACCCTCCACCCTCGGTCCCCAGACCAGCCATTGTCCGCGAAGCACCTCCCATACAACAAACCCTTCCTCAAAACCCAGAGTGGTCTCAAGAAACTTCAAACCCTATTCCATCGTACACGGGCAACATAACCACGGCGAACCCTGATGCTTATGGACCGACCAACTACCCGGAGAACTATGACGCCTACCGAGGAGACTACTACGAACCAAACGCGCCCAAGGATCCTCGAACCTACCACCACATGGAAGAGACGGAATGGGAAAAGCGAGACCTGAGCTGCGAGAGAGATGACAGATTGCGGCGAAGCTCGCGATCCGTGGAGTTAGAACGAGATAGAGATAGACGAGGGCGAAGTCGACGGCGTTCTTTAGACAGGCGCAGTCGAGAGTCGTCCAGAGTGCGGGAGAGGAGCCTCGATCGTCACCACAGTCGCTCTCGTAGCAGAGACAGAGACTACAAAGAGTATCGTCCTCAAAGCCGCTCGAGATCTAGAAGTATCGACAGGCGTGTTTCCGGCGACCGTGACTGGGACAGAGGCTCCTACAAGAAAGACGATTACAGACGACACAGGGACTCCTCGTACGAGCGCTCCCGCGGCGGATCCTACGAGAAAGACTCCGCGTCCTACGAACGCAGATCTCCGTACGAAAAGCGCGCGACATCATACGAACGGAAGCCGTACGACAAGCGAGCTTCATCGTACGAGAAGCGAGGTTCCTCTTACGAGCGTAGAGCGCCGTCGTATGACAAAGGCAGCCCGTATGACAGGAAACGACATTCACCCTACACTAGAATCAGAGGGTCCAGCTTCAGCAGTAGATCACCGAGTCGCGACGACCCGCGGAAAAGGCCTAGGACTCCGCCCGGTGAGACACGACGACCTCTGTCCCCTAGAGAAGGTGACGTCTCCAGCCCTCTTAACTCCATCAGATCTGAAGACGGAGCGGAATTCGACAGGAAGGAACGACAGATACCCAGAGTTGACTTCTACCATTCAAGCTATCGACACAAGAATCCAATCAGAAGTCCGTCTCAAGAGGTCGAAGTTGCGCCTTACGTGGAACAACATACTAGCCTGGTGACGGTTCCGATCGTGGACACGCCGACTCCTAAAGTGGTGGAGTCTCCGGTTCAAAACCCTGAAGAGGAGAAATCAGATGGAGAACAGTTTGAGCCGATTCTCTCTGACGAAGATATTTGCGACGACCTCGAGGGCTCAGCCTATTTGGATGTCGATTACGATGCGAACGAGTACTGTGGGATGGATGATATCATCAAGTACTACAACCCATTCAAATGTGATTGGAAGCCGTACCAACACGTCAACAAAATGCATTTACTCGGAGCTGAGGGCGATCACTCCAAAGACGTGCTAACGGCGTCTTTTGACGAACTGTGTGAAGCCAGTCCCGACCTTTTCAAAATGTCCGAAATGTTAAAAACACTTATCAAATCTGAACAAAAAATTTCGATAAGCACTTTCACAGAAATCGATAATTCCTCCCGAGAGGACTGGGTACATCAATGCGAACAAGTTTTCGTGTCGACGACTAATCTCTGCAAGAACACGGATATTATACTCAGAATATTCCCTACAGAAGAATCGACTAAAGAATTCGATGAAATTCGTGATTTGCTGCTCACTTACACGAAGATAGGTTTAAACTTTGAATTTGCTCTGGCGCAGCAGCAGCCTACGTACAAAATCAGACACATGAAGTGCGGGATCCGCCTTGCCGAGGCTTTAACGTCTCACAGACATAACGAATCAGTTGTCAAATACCTACTCAGTATTGGGATAGACCTGCCGATGCTTCTACTCGAGATGTACGCAAAAGAGTACATGGCATTGAGTATCAGACTGATGATTCTAAAGTCCATTAACGCATGTCTATCTTCAAAAGTCGCCATCGACAACTTTATGAAAGAAACAATATTCCCTAAACTAAGCAAGAATGAAACAGATGTAAAACGGAAGAACGGTTATCAAGCTCTCATCACCATCATGCAAGGAAATCCTTTGACTCGAATCAAATTTTCAATCAGTGCTTTGATTAAGAAGCTAAATATGTATGAACTATTAGCGAAGCTGCAAGATCTTGTTTTGAAGTTGAGTTATAAGCCAGAAACTACTGATAAACCCGAGTCGGATTTATCTGACTCTGATGTGAATTTCATAGTTGACGCGTTAGAAGAAGTGTTGCTAATGTATCGAACCCAGTGCTTTCACATGTCGCAGCCCAAACGATTCCTACCAGTATCGGCCCAGTTCGACATCAGCAAAGAATGCTCCAACGAGATTCTCTTAGAATTCTTCAAAATACACAAAATTCTCGAAGTCTTGTTGTACATTATGACAAGTCCATCGACGTCTAACAATGTTATTATCGTCAGTCCTATCCATGATCTCTTATACGAACTGGTTCATTCAGAAAACGGCATAAACTACCTTTACATGAATATGGACTTGAGTGAACTGATTTTCAAAACTCTGATTCATCCTTACGGACAAAACCCTGAAGAATTCATCTACCCCCATGACCTGAGTAATTACACCGATCTACAAGTTTTAGGCCTTGAACTAGCGTATAGGCTTAGGGCTCTCTATCATTTGAAATCTGTGTGTGATTGGCAAGACGGGAAGGGAGATGAAAATGAACTTATCGATAGGTTGCAGTCGTTATACTGCCTCAGTTTTGGCAGCGTAGGTAAGACGGCTGTTCCTGACGTCATCGTCATGGGGGACAACGCAGACTGCCTCATGGACGTCTTCGAAGTCGAGCTCAAGAGCAAAACCAAAAATGATTCGCCATCGAAACAGAAATCCCCCGCCAAAGGATACGCTATTGAACTCATCGTGTCCGCGATAAGATTCTCAGCACACGTACCATTTCTCAAGAAATACGGGCAGAGACTGATAACTGTCTCGAAAGATCACGACAGGTTCGAGCCGAGCGTTTCAAGCGTGCTTCAAGAAATGACGCCATACCTGAAACCGATTGAAAAGCCCACCGTTCTGGCAGGAGATGACATGGCTGAGATCATAGAGATAATCAAACTGAGCTCAGAACATGCGCCCGACCTTCCCGGAGAACTTACAACCTGCCTCAGGATCTTGCGCCACTTCTGTATTTCGGATTACGATAAGAACATAACAATAGCGAATGAAACTGCTACAGAAGAATACGTAGAGTTGAAATACAAGTACAACATTCTTCAACTGTTCTCTCTAGATGGTGTGGCGCATCTGTCAGCGATGTTGGAGAAACTGGCAGTACACTTCGATCAGCCGAGCATGCATACGTCATTCTTCGCATCAGCTAAGGGGCTGCAGCTAGCGCAAATGATGCTGCCATGTCTGAGATTGCTAGACGAGATGCTAGCCAGAGTTGTACGCTGCCGTGGACCGCGATTTAGGGATTTGACCGCCGCGCCAGTATTGCTCAAGAGCTATGGAATAACGAAGACATTCCCCGTCGGTTCCGTTGGCTATAGAACAGCCGCACGAGCTTCGCAAGCCGCGGTCAGGGCGTTACTTGCCTACGCGCAGCCCATAGCTGACGATGCAAAAGATGGCGACTCGATACGTCGCGGACCTTGGACCTCACTCTGCTCCGAAGTTATCTCCTACACCATGACGGCTCCTTATACCTTTGTACCAGGATTATTAATATTTTCCGAGCTGCTACCGCTGCCCTTACCGATGCAGACGAAAACTACGCCCACAGAAAGAGAACTGGCAGACGCGGCTAACGAGAGAAGACTATGGTCCGCGCATTTACACGCGTTGTCGAACGATCTGACGGATATGATTCAGATCATCTGCATGTCGACGTACAGACCTGTAGTGCACATGTTAAGGCGAGTATGCGTTCAAGTGGCAGATCTAGCACCAAACACAGCGGCCACCGTCGCTAAAGCTGCGGTCGGTGCTGTCACCAGGGAACTTAAAGCTGGGGAGGCGGCTTCGGCAAGTGCGGCCAGGGTTCTCGGCTTCCTGGCCTGTTTAGTCTCCCACGCTCCAGTCAAATCCGCGGTACTTCACGCGATGAATTCCGGAGGAGCTCGCGCGACCGACGTAGAGAATGCACTTTGCGGAGTCTTATCTCTACCCAACACGTCGAACGAACACGCAGCGGCGCAAGAATTCGCCGCTCACGCTCTAGCGGCCTTCTGCGATATCGAAATCACACTAACTCCTGCCACTTCTCCAGACCTTTTGATAGCCAACTCGTTACCGAACAAGGAACGCTTAGCGGCGTTCTTAGAAGCGTCCGCTGATTGCCTAGAATCGCCGAATAAAACCTGTGCTGTTGCGCAATCGATCTTACGAGCGTATTTTGTGCTGACCGATCACGAGTTCGGATTCCAGCAATTCCGAAAATTTGTCACGAAGAGGCGAGATTCCCTCGGGAAGTTCTTCAAATGGTCTATGGAAAATTCTGGGGAGGACAGAGCGGAATGCCTGAGCCTTTATATAGATCTAATCAGGATATTGCGGGGGGAGGAAGGCGAGGGGTGCGCCGTCAGTCGGAAGACAGTGCTGAGTGTGCACGAGATGGCGGACATGGTGGGTTACGCGGCCGGGGAAGTCGACCATCCTATTATGAAGCTGGAGACTGTTTTGAAGGTATGTTTTGCAGGTTTTTCTAAGCCTTTTTTTCACTTATTCACTGTAGGTGCTGTAGATAGAACATAATCTTGAAAAATTGCCCACGTACATACAACCAGTCTACAATGTATGTTTGATTGTTTTGTGTCTTTGTACGTTTTCTTGAGTTTATTTATTAAGGAACAACAAACGACTACATTAAACTATTATTATATCATTATATTTACATTATTATACATTTATGTTAATTCTTTACTGTGTAATGATGAGAAATATTCACAATTTAGCCCACAGCGCTATCCACGTACACATTATATACATAGAGATTAAAAAGAGAGTTGGGTCGCCAAATGGCTCTGTTCGAAAACCAAGGTTTGTTGTAACCTGTTTACAATCTATTCATGGTGCTACAGATATCATTTGGTGTCTCAATCCTACTAATATTATATATGTCAAAGTTTGTAAGGATGGATGTATGATATGTTACTCTTTCACACAAAAACTACTGAACCGATTTGGCTGAAATTTGATAGGGGTATAGTTAGGCACCTGGAATAACATATAGACAATTTTTTATCCCGATAAAACGCGGGCTAAGGCGCGAGCAGCAGCTAGTCCAAAAATAAGTCTGTTTTGTTTGTGCTGCTAACTTTTATAATCATACACATAACATTTGTTTAGGTATACACCACACGTTTAACTTGGGTAACAATTTCGTGAAAAAAAAAACACAAATAAACTAGCTTTTACATCATAATGCTCGGCAAGAAGTTTGTACAAATTAAGCAAAGAGGCTGTGTAAGATGGTAATCGCAACACAGTACATTTTTAAAGGAATTCCATTTTCAAATCTCATTACGTCACACTTTGTTTGAATTGTAAAGACTTTACAGTTCAAGCTATGCAAAACTCCTTGGTAAAACAATCTCTTTTCTTATAAAATGATAAGAAAAATTTTACTGAAAAAAAAACTGTGAAAATGGCGGCATTTCATTTCATTTGATTTGTGCGACTGTAATAAACTAAAGTTTAAAGTTAAAACTGTAATAAACAAGTTTAAAGTGGTAGTTCAGTATGTCAAGTACTTCATCAGATGAAGAACTGGTCCGCACGCCTGATTTCTGTCATCTCGAAGCAGAAGATGTTGTACAAAATCTTTTAATACATAATTAATTTTTCTAATAAAAATTACATTTTGTCATACCTAAGTATATAAATGTTTTATTTGCCTCGCCATTATGATGTAAAGTAGAATGCTTACCTCGGTTGCAAGTAGCTATTACACCCTCGAACTATGTTCTCGGGTGCACTCGATCCATTAGCGCCCTTTGCGAGCGCTCGCAAGGGCGCGAAATTGGATTGAGTGCTCCCTCGAACTATATTCGTCTAAATATCTCGGGTGCACTCAATCCAATTTAGGGCCCTTTGCGAGCTGAGCTCGCACTGGCGCCAAATTGGATCTTGTTCTGTAATAGCTCCCTTACTAACCTTGTGTAACAATCTACTATTACATTTCTCACAGAACATTCGAATAGGCATTGTAAATTTCATTTAGCTAGATAGAAGTTTTTATAGTGAAATTGCCTTATTTGTCAGGGTGCCTAATCTGGTTAAACAATCATATTAGAAGCAATTTTGTTTTATATTATGTCGTAAAGACCGCTTTTTGGTGTAACAGCGTCCTCCAATTGTTTCCCTTCGTCGGTCTCTAGCGGCTCAGCATTGCATGGACACATGATTTGTTTGTCACACATTTAAATTAACTATTTAGAAATTAAAATAAAATACTAAACACACATACATAGCAAGTTTTTTGAGTCACAAATGTAATATTATCTTCCATAACTGTTCCAGGACCGTAGCTCGGAGGAAGACGCCCTAGCAGCCCACTTCGTGACCTCCCACCTCTCGAAGCTAGACTCCAGCACGCCACCCGTCCCCCCCGGACCGGAGACCCCGGAGCCCGCGGGCGGGACCGCCCCCCTCTCGACCCAGTTCCTGGCGCGATGCATACATGCGTCCGGGGAGACGGCCGATGACAGATTGACGACCAGTTACTGGCTGAACCTGCCGGTGGTCGCCGAGGATGATGATGCTAATGAAAATGAACTGGTAAGTGCGAGACACTGTGAAAATCTAGCGATAATAATAAGAGTGTGAAGCCAACTGGCTCAGGTCGGTGATTGTGACGTATGGAGGGATCAGGACCTTTTCTCCTGGAAGGTTTCAGGGTAAATTAGAAAAACACTGCTATGTTGCTCTGGTTTTTGATATCATTGGGGCTAGGCTAAACGTATGATGCGCATGACGAGGACGGGTCGTTGTGACGATCCTTGAGGAAGGTCTATGTACAGCTTACGTGACGACTGTCGGCCGAGACAACGATGAACCAAAGGTAGTCGACGAATTAGACTCATTAGCGTGGTTTCTTTACAACGATATGCTGTTTTGAAACATGGGTTTCTGGCAGCTCTTGAAATGTGATTTACGTGTTTTCCCGGCCTCTTTCTTGACCAAATATAGACTTAAGTTAATGTTTATTTCTTAATTCTTCACTTATCTACTTAAATCTTGAAGCTGTTGACATGCAGATATCTCGTCTTATTCATAAGCCTATTGTATTATAATAATACTCATAATCTTGAATTGTAGACCGAGCTGGCCTAGTGCCCCAGCTAATATTCTTGTAACTATGATGCGCAACTGGTCTGATTGTCTCCAGGTATCAATGGACCTAGTGAGCATAGCCACAGCGCACCTGTCGGGCGGCGGCGCGTGTGGTGGTGCCGTGCTGATGGGAGCGGTGCGCCGCCTGGCCGGCTGTCTGGACACTAGGCCTGCTGCCACGCTGCATGACGACAAGAGACCTGCAGGTAGGCGCTGACAGACGGACAGATGGCGGAGGCTTTGTAATAGGATCTCGTTGGCAAGTTGACACCCTTCGTGTACGGAACCCTAATAGCCCGGCTACACGCTCAAACATTTGTATAATCATGCACGCACAAACAAAGTTTCCGCAAGCTCGATGGAGCGTGTCGCCGGGCTCGTCTTGCTTGCGCAAACTGGTTTATGCATGCATGTTTGCACAAATGTTTGAGCGTGTAGCGGGGCTATAAGAACAGACATCGCAAGCAACAAGCACACTGTGAGCCTACATTGTGGCCACTCCCCTATATTTTGATTCGTTTGTTTTCTCTTGGCGAATCGCCTAGCACGGCGCCTGCAGTGTGACCTTAGAAACATGAATAGAATGTATTTTTTCCTGTCAGTGGCCCTCTCCGTGGTCCGCGGCGACGGCGCGGTGGACGCGTTCCGGTCGCGCCCGCCCAACACGTCGCGCCCGCCCTCGCTGCACGTTGACGACTTCACAGCGCGCACGCGCTACCCGCCCCCGCATCACCACCCGCCCTCGCACAGGTACATCATACTATCGTACACCGAGCGGACAAAGTGACTGATTACTGACAAGGCGAGAGGGCGTCATAGCCGAGGGCCTTTACACACGTTTTAGGAATCGCGCTTTCTCCCGAATTAAATGTAGTGTGGCTTAGTGTAGATTCAGCGTCAGTTAATGGTTCATTAGCGTCCCTTAATGGCAATAAAAGTTGAGTATGGCAAACCCTACTTGATTTTGTCATTTCATATTGCAATTAATAAGCATTGAATGTAAGATAGATAAGTTTTTTGTAATAATGTTACTGTGTGGGGCATTTTATGTGATGTCACTGTCCATTTATATAATAGTCCTATAGAATTCTTTAAACAGAAAATCCACCAGCAGTTGGTTTTACCAATTATTCCCAAAATATCTACAATGATTTGATAGCAAGCAAAATTAAAGCTTTTGTCAAATTCTTCAAATGTAAGTTTACATTACGTTAATCTCTGATTTAAGTTAATACCTAGAAGGCGTTGTTGACAATATCTGCAGATAATTATTTTGTCAGTCTCAAGAACACAAAAGATTGTTTTCTAGGCGAACAACGAAAACAGTGAATAAACTAGCCCATCTGGAACCATAAATTCGTGAGTGAATCGACCAATAAACAATCGTCGTTTACGCTCGCTCCGCCCTACGGAAAGTGTCATTAATAAAATGGCGTGTTTGAAAAAAACGATAAACCGACTTCAAATTCCCTTACTTTTATACTTATTTTAAGTTTTGCGGGATAAATACTAAGGAAACAGCTTGACAACTATGGACTTTTCTCTCTGCGCATTAGAAATGGATTAGCATACACGTTTTGATATGATAGTACAAAAACATGGGACGTTTAGTACTATCATACTTTCTGTCTCATATTTAGAATAGGAATAGGCTACTTTCCGAAAGTCATGAGCTGGCGTGTAAAAGAGTAGGCCCTGTTCCCAGCAATGGATGTCGCTGACCGAGCTGGATTGTCCCTCACATTTTTGGTATTCTTTTAGTTTTCTCTGTCTCAATGTTATTCGTTCTCGTATATAGTTTGTTAATACCCTAGCGCAGATATGTCCGGCTCTGATTATAATTTAAGACAGAGCTGCTCTGATTGCTCGCATACGAACGTATTTTGCATTATCCCTTTTACAGGTGCCGGGGAAATGTCTGAATGTAATGAATTATGAGCCTAACCAGGCCCTAGCCTGCCCAAATCCTTAAAGTAGCGGAGGCGGAGTCCTTCGGTTTAGTTCAGTCCTATAAGACCTCTGGTGCTTGACAGCTGTGTTTCAGCATCGCAGCAGATATATGTACAGTCAGTAACGAAATTTCATGAACAAATCCAACATTACAGAATATCTTAAAACGAAACCATTCTACAATTGGGTGACAAGACTACCAACGAAATTGTCTTGTGTTGTACGGTTACAAACATCGATGAACACCAATTTTCCCAAGTTACTGATCATTTTATAAAACTAACGTTTTACTCAGTTAATAGGTATATTTTTGTCATGAGTGCTGATGATACTGATGAAACAATACATTAGTATCCCAATTTTTGTATAATTTATGTGCTACGTATATGTATATAGAGTCAGGGCAGGTATTCCAATAAAGCACTATGTATAACGATATATATTTACTTGCAGAGGCGTCCGCCGCGGCGGGCTGGCGGTGGCGGACCGCGGCAGGTTCGCGTCGGCCGCGCCCGTACACACGCACTACAGACACCTGTGAGTTACCTCACCTCACCTCACATCGCCTCATCTTCCAACGTCTCCTACCACTATTGGTTAAATTGATTGTAACGTCCACACAGACTACGAACGCACGTCTATTTGAAATGCAAGGGTTCTCTAATTCCTTCAAAAGATTTTCACTGTGAGATCAAAATCACTGTTACAAGTTTCTGACAGCGAATAGAAGACTCACACAAGCAATTCTTCAATTCCATTCGTTCGTAGATTGCAAAGGCTCACAATTCGGCTTTGGTATTATATTCACTTGTATTTACTTGTATCTTTCAGTCGCGGGCGCGGCGCGTGGGAGATGGGTGCTTCACATTTCGGCCACTTCCCTCCCTCTTCGCAATACATGATGGGTAAGTTTAGAGCTAAGATCAAGCAGCCTGCCTTGTAAACTATACTTTCTCCTAGGTTTAGAGTAACAATAAAGTAAAGCTACCATAAATCAAACCATAATCCTATTTAGTTAAGCCCTGTAGTAATAATTATCATTTGTCATAACTCATAAGTATGTAATGCACTTTATCTCTCCCAAACGTTACATTGACCCAGTAATAAGGTGTAAATCTTTTCATTATAACTTATCAATGTACTATCATATATTTATTATACATATAAAGCTGTGATTTACCAATAAAGAAAATATAATACTACTATAACTACTTAGAAGTTTCTTCGTACTGTCCTTCGTACGTCCAGTCTTATCTATGGAAGTGCCCTAACCACACCATTTACAATAAATATATAATATACCCAAATCATTAAGATAACAATCGCATTCACAGATAAAAGAAAATTAAAAGCATTTTGGAACGGTTATAAGTTTTATCATCTTATTCTTAGTGAGGAAACTGAGATCTTTTTGAGACTGAGAAGTTTTATCATATTTTTGTTTTAATTTTTTATGCAATTCTAGTTCTATATTTAATATGTTTTTGCTATGATTTTAATTTATTTTTTATCCCATCTATTCGAAAAAGACGACTTTGTTCGCCTTTATGTGCACCCAAAGGTGGTGTTTTCTTTAAGGCGAATTATAAGGGGAAAAGACGAAAACGACGTCTTTTTCGAACATGTATTTGACGAAAATATAGATCGTGGACATTTGAAATTTATATATCCGATAACACATATCTTAAAGTATTATGTGCCGGTTTCAAATGCTTGCCAGTAGTTATAGTAAGCACTCAGAAAAAGTTTAGAGAAACAATATCTTCTGGTGAATGAGCACACTTTTTGGCGGTGTGTCTTATTCGTTTACTACCAAACTCAGTATAGTTATTTATGTAGCGCGTATGCTTCAATTGCCGGTCCATTTGTTTTGAAATAAACTCAAAATAAGAAGTTTTAACGAAAAAACTATTTGCGCCTACTAAAACGTCTCTCTCCCACGAACGATTGCTCGCAAAATTTGATTAGGCAATGTGACCGAGCGAGGGCGCGCGCTAGGCGAAGACGCGACGTTGCAAACTCGATAGCGGCCGGCTCGAGTGCGAGGTTGCCAGACCAAACAAAACAATCGTGCCGTCGTCTTCGCGTTGTCGCAGCCGTCACGCGTTTTTCTTTTTGCATTATCATGCCTACATAATATCATCTGAAGCAGTTTCAAAAATAATGAAGTACCTACCTAATTGATTTTCTAAAATTCTGTGTTGTGATTTGTCTTTAGTATTTCTTCTCGAGTTGGGTTTTAGTGAAACAATAAGAATATGGGAAATAAAAAAGGGCTGAAACACCTGTACCTACCATGCTACCTATATCTGAGGGCCGCCAAACACGGACTACTCGGGCAGTTAGCCATTGATCAACATACACGGACTGCTTCCGAAGCAGTTCAACTGCTCGAGTGGTTCCGTGTATGTGTGTATGAATGACTGCTCCAAGCAGTCCGTGTAGTATGGTTGGTATGGTGGCCCTTATAAATAATAATTGCTTAGTCCCCTAGTCAAGTTCTCAGGCATAGTCTAATATAGATGCATCGATGCATAGAGTAGTGCTGTTACAGAGACTTATTAGCATCGTGTTTCAATACCAACTTTTTACACACGCAACCGAAGTAACATTACCTAATCTGTGGCGCAACTTTTACCTAAGTACCTAATAGTTATGTATCTTTAGGTACCTACTAATTATTGACGTAATTGTTATAATTATTATAATATATATATATATATGGCTGAAGTGGCGATGGGCAGGCCATATAGCTCGTAGAACCGATAACCGTTGGGAAGTAAAGGTTCTCGAGTGGCGACCGCGATGCAATGCAAAACGGAGCGTGGGAAAACCTCACACTCGATGGACCGACGATATCGTAGCGGTCACAGGGAGTCGTTGGATGGAGGCGGCTCAGGACCGCTATTCGTGACGTCGTTTGGTGGAGGCCTATGTTTAGCAGTGGACGTGTACGGGCTGATGATGATGATATATATATATATATATATATAAGAGTAGACAAAAATTGTATGAACTGTATATTGAAAAACAACACAATTTTAGCCTGGAGTTCAAAGACAAAGTAAAAAATCGCCCAAAAATATTTAGAAAAGTTTGTCAAATGGCAAAATCAAATTATATTAGCTCAAAAATTAAAAACAGTGAAAATGTAATAAAATAACGAACGTATTGCACCAGATCTAGCTTTTATGTTCAATGAATCTATTGATTGTGACGTTTTTTCTGATTTGATGAAACATAGTAAGATAATCCCACTATTTAAATCGGGTAGTAGGTCTGACCCCACTAACTTTAGACCGATATCAGTACTGCCTACATTCAGCAAAGTTTTTGAAAAACTTATTTTACATCAATTGCTTAGGCATTTCAATGGCAATGACCTGCTACATCGTAAGCAATTCGGGTTTACTCGCGGCAGGTCAACTACTGATGCCGTGTAGAGTTGGTATAGCATATTTTTGATGCTTGGGAGAAGTCGCAAGATGCTTTAGGTGTTTTTTACGACTTGTCAAAAGCATTCGATTGTGTACACCATGGAACATTAATCAGGAAACAACATCACTATGGAAAATTGACACCTCTTCTTGCTACTTATTTGAGTGACAGGATACAAAGAGTTGACGTAAATGGGAAACGGTCCTTTTCTATTTTTGGTTCATAATTACGACCTGCCTCATCTCGTTAAAAATAATCACGAGATTGTATCGTTTGCTGATGATACTTCCTTAATTTTCAAGATGATTAGACAAAACACAAATTATGACGGTGTAAACAAAACAATGCAATATCAAAAGTAGTCCATTGGTTTAATGTCAATAATCTTTTACCAAAACTAAATGCATTCGATTTATTCTACCAAATGTAAAACAAGTAAAGGCTGATATAAACGTAAAAGGAGAAACTTTAGACATTGTAGACAGTACCGTATTCTTAGGAATAACTTTAGACAGTAAACTTCAAGCCCACACATAAATAAACTATCGAAGAGACTTAGTTCTGCAGCATATGCAGTCAAAAAAATCCGTCATCTTACAGACGTTGATACTTCTAGACTTGTCTATTTCAGCTACTTCCATAGTATTATGTCTTATGGCATATTACTGTGGGGGAACTAGAGAATCCCTGCGTAATAAATTCAAAGAAATAAATATAATGACCGTACCATATCAATATATTTATGAAAACTTATTGTACACTCATAGAAATATCGATCGATTCCCTAAAAATTGCGACATACATAATGTAAATACTAGAAATAAGAATAAACTCGCTTTGCCCAAAACTAGGCTGCACAAGATTAGTGTATCTTTTAAAGGGCAAAGTATACGTTTCTAAAACAAATCTCTGAGTGACTGAGTTGCAAAAATTATCAATAAATAAATTCAAACAAACTATCAAACATATCCTTTGTAAAAAGGCTTATTACAAAATATCAGATTATCTTGAGTAGTAATTGTAGTAATGTTTTAATCCTAAGCCTACCTATATTCATATACATCATATAATATTTTTAGACAATTATTATTCCTTTGGTCAGTTTCTCTCAAGGGGTATCTCTGATCATCATTACTCTGTGTACTGTGTGTACGTATGTACTACACTAGTGCGCGCCATCTAACTGCAGTGGAGGACACCGCGCGCGCGTTTTGCTTGCTCCATAGATGGCGCGTGGTATCCCCGCTAGGCTGCCAAATGCCCAAGGTCATTTGCCTTTGTATACGCCTTAAGGAACTTTTAGCGGGCAGAAAAGAACTTTTACATCATAATGCTCGGCAAGAAGGTTTTACAAATTAAGCAAATAGGCTGTGTAAGATGGTATTCGCAACACAGTACATTTTTATACGAATTCCATTTTCAAATCTCATTACGTCACACTTTGTTTGAATTGTAAAGACTTTCCAGTTCAAGCTATGCAAAACTCCTTGGTGAAACAATCTCTTTTCTTATAAAATGATAAGAAAACTTTTTACTGAAAAAAAAAACACTGTGGAAATGGCGGCATTTCATTTGATTTGTGCGACTGTAATAAACAAGTTTAAAGTGGTAGTTCAGTATGTCAAGTACTTCATCAGATGAAGAACTGGTCCGCACTCCTGATTTCTGTCATCTCGAAGCAGAAGATGTTGTACAAAATCTTTTAATAAATAATTATTTTTTCTAATAAAAATTACATTTTGTCATACCTAAGTATATAAATGTTTTATTTGCCTCGCCATTATGATGTAAAGTAGAATGCTTACCTCGGTTGCAAGTAGCTATTACACCCTTGAATTATATTCTCGGGTTCACTCGATCCATTAGCGCCCTTTGCGAGCGCTATATTGGCCCTCGCTTCGCTCGGGCGTCTAAGTATCTCGGGTGCACTCAATCCAATTTAGGGCCCTTTGCGAGCTGCGCTCGCACTGGCGCCAAATTGGATCTTGTTCTGTAATAGCTCCCTTACTACCCTTGTGTAACAATCTACTATTATTCCTCTTTATAAATTCTTAATTCAAAAAGTGCGCGGAAAAGTGTATTGCCGCGAAGTTATTGAATTCGGAACCGCCGCCGCGCCGGCTGACTGAAAAAAAAAATAAATCAAATTAAAAACGCGCGAACTACAGCCCGCGTTTTCGTAAATTTTCACGGATTCGGTTTTGTTTTGAAAAATGAGTTCAAGTGACAGTGAATTAGAATTAACTCCTGAAAGTATTCGAACTGAGGCAAGAAGTGTGATAGATAATCTATTACCTGCAAAATCCCGGGAGAAATATATGAAAGCCTATGGTAATTTTATTGAATGGAGAAATGCAAGAGGCGCCAAGAATTTTTCAGAATCAGTGTTTTTGGCCTACTTCCAGTACTTAGCTAAAACAACCTTCCACTCTTTGGAGTACCTACTCAATGCTAAAATCAACAGTCAGTTCTAATAACGACGTAAAACTGGACACATATTCGAAATTAATAGCGTATCTGAAGAGGATTTCTGATGGATTTAAATCTAAAAAATCCAAAGTGTTCTCAGACAAAAACGTGGAGACTTTCCTTAATGAGGCACCTGACAAAGTATTTCTTGCCGTAAAAGTAAGTGAAGTAAAATGTGCATTTTATTGTAAACTTTACTTCGATAGATACTTGTCTTATTCACATTCGGTTTTGTTACAGGTGGCTTTAATTTTCGGAGTACATGGAGCTTGTCGTGGCAATGAACTTAAAAACATAACTGTTGATGATGTCGAAAATCACTCGGATGATTTACTGTTAGTAAAGCTGACAGATACAAAAACAAAAATTGACCGATCCTTCGTAATCCAAGGAAAATACAAAACTATTGTACGAAAATACCTGGACCTGCGTCCTGCTGATATGAAGACCAATCGGTTTTTCATCCGTTATCAAAATGGCAAATGCTTCAAACAAGTTATGGGAAAAAATAAAATTTCTATCATGCTACAAGAAATCGCTACTTATTTGAAGTTGCCAGATATCAAGCTGTATACAAGACATTGTTTTCGTCGTACTTCTGCTACCCTTTTGGCAGGTTCAGGAGCGGATTTAACTGTTCTCAAGCGACATGGAGGATGGAAGTCGAGTGCTGTAGCAGAGGGGTATATAGAAGATTCCATTGAGAACAAGGCGAAAACATGTGAACGCATTGTGCAACACATTAAACTGCAACCTTCAGTTAATCCATCCATGCCACTGTCGCCGCGCCCATCTACATTTTCCTCAATATGAGCCAAAGTCGGACATAATTTCAAACACGCAGAATATGAAATCTACAACAATCTCTCATCCTAATAAAACTGTTACAATAAATTTTCATAATTGCGAAAATGTCTCAAATGTAATAAAATAAACATTTAGTTGATTTATTATTATGTACTATTTAATTTCATTTAGTTGTTATGTACTTACTATTTTATACTTAATAATTATATTACAATAAAATATGAGGCACCTTTTATTTTCTCATAGAGGGTGATGAAAAGTAGAGTGTATCACTCGGGCGCAAAATATATTTTTGGCTCGGGCGACATACTTTGAATCCCTCGCTACGTTCAGGAGTCTACTAAAGAATCCCTCGCTCGCTCGGGATTCTACTGTAGAATCCCTCACTCCGCTCTGGATTCAAAAAAGCGCCCTCGCCGTAAAAATATTATTTTGCTCCCTTATGATACAATCTACTATTCCATTGATTTAACTCTTTGTTTGACATTGTACGAAAATATTGCACGCCGCGCCGCCGTACCGGTAGAAATACATCGTTTCTCATATTAGCATACGACATCTACAGATGTAGGTACCTTACACACGTGTATTTGATGCAATAAAATATTAGTTTACTTACTTCACATGTCCACAGATCAAGACCTCTATATAATCAAATTACATTAACAGTATTTACTTACCTCCAAAATACTGCGTCAGGTAGCACCAACAGGTCAGCAGGTCTTCTTAGCCAAATTTATCACTATACTTACTCCGGTTCTAAAACCTGTATATTTTTGTATACAAAGAGGTTACAAAACTAACGAAAATATTTAACGACATTGGTTTCATCGAAGCAAAGCACAGAAGCTCGAAACAATTTTTATTTTGAAAGCTTTCATTCGTCATATCTCTAGTTCGGTTTCAAATCCAAATTTTTTTTTTGCTACATTTTGAGATTATGCATTGTCGAAGTTTGTATTTAAATTTTTAAGATAGTTTGTTGTTACCTTGTTGTTTTGTTATTGTTGTCAAAATAAATATGACATAAAATATCTTGGGTACTAATTAAGAGTAAGTATAGCTACTTTATGTCAGAGAAAATGGCGAGTGAAGCCGCGAACTGAAGCTAGTTTTTTTTTGCTTTAGCTCATTTAATTTTGTTGTTGCAGGAGGCATGGTCTGGGGCGGCGGCCGCATGCAGCGCGGCCCGAGACATCGCAACTTTATGAGATAATATTATTTATTTAACTGACTCTATGTATATTAAAAGACCAGACGGAAGTACATAGCGATGCAGATTTATCGAATTAAATCAAATAGCTAGCCACCGTCCCTTTTATTTGGTGACACTCATTATAATATCAAGACTTACAGGATTACAGTGTATGACAATAATAAGGAACTCTGCTCATTATCCCTCCCTGTTGTGATAAACACAGGATGGCTGTAGGTAGGTACAATACAAACTGATGTACCACAACAAGTTAGACAACAGAAGGAAGATGGTTTCAATGAAAACAAACTTAAAAAATTTGGAAACAAATAATGTTTATTATCAAGATGAAAAAGATCAAATCAATATAATATAAATATAAGCTTATGAAAGAGATATGCAGCCGCCGTGTCACGTGACGGTCGTGACGGTCGTGGCGGCCCAACATAACCCTTACTCCTTACTGCAAACAAACACAATACCACTCACTATACAATACTATATATATATATATGTACATAGTTATATATTACATATACATAAACGAAAACTATCTATATTATCATAAAACGCATTTTCCAACTAAATAATATTAAAGATGTAAAATTTACAATTATTTATTATTAATATTAACTCCACCGTGAATTTACCATAGCGTTTCCTATAATTGTCTTTGTTTTTTTCTTATTTTCGTTTAATTCATTAAATGATAAAACATCTCACTAGCATAGGTTTATTTACATGGCCGTGGGGCCGCAGTCTGTATAAAAGTATCACTCGCGACATGGCACGTGAGGGGCTCCCTTGAGGGCCTGAGGCCGGCGCGAGACCGCGGGGCCTCCGGGCGCCGCGTCTAGTCGCCCGGGTGCTCGGGGCACGATCTGTTCACTTCGAACCATTGGTCTATACACCTGGAAATAAAGAAAAAAACGCGTTAGCAGAGTGTTATAGACTTTCAAAGAAAGTTTTATCTCAAAGAAAGAACTTTCACTTGTTGTCAGTCTTTATTTCCACAATTCACTAATTAAAGGTGAATGATCGATGTTGTCTGTGTTGTGCCACAAGACTACTGAACAGATGGTAGGTCTACTGAAGTTTTGCATTAATGTACCTTACTTCTAAATCTATAGATAACGTATATACGTATGTTTGTTTGATAGATAGATAACTCTTTATTGTACCACACAAACACAAAAAACAATACAACAAGGAAATGCTAACAAACAAAGAAGTACAAAGGGCGGCCTTATCGCTTTAAGCGATCTCTTCCAGGCAACCTTGGGATGGACTGGACATAAAAGAACAATATAGACGGTGGTGTTTAAGTTTAACGAATTATAAATATAATATAATGATACCTACACAACGTAATATATACCTACTTAATACACATATACCTACTTAATACATATAAACTTACATACACATAAAATAAAGTTGTTTGAATAGTTACAAGGATAAATAATGTTGATGAAGCAGTTTTTTGAAAATAGGAAGTGATTTCGCGCGTCTGATATCTAGAGGAAGAGCATTCCATAGACGGATGGCTTGTACAGTAAAGGATTTTTCGTAAAATTTAGTAGAGTGAGCAGGAACTTCTTAGACGAGGGTTTCGGAGGAACGCAAAGAGAGAGAGTGAGAGTCGGAGAGGAATTTAAAGCTCTCCTTGAGATAAGATGGGCTGGGAGGATAGAACAAGATACTGTACAAGAGAGATAGTATGTGAGTATTCCTGCGAAGTCGGATGGGTAACCACTTGAGCTTAGCGCGATACTCGGATACATGGTCATATTTGCGAAGGCCAAATATGAACCGGATACTGAAATTTTGGAGGCGCTCAAGCTTGTTTAATTGGTCTTCAGTGAGGTCCGGATAGCAAGCGTCGGCGTAATCGAGAATGGGAAGCAGAAGGGACTGGGCAAGTGTAACCTTAGTGGAAGTCGGGAGAAAATTGCGCAGTCGCCGTAGTGAGCCGGCCGATGCGAACATCTTTCGGCTGAGTTCAGCCAATTGCGGACCCCAGGACAACTCGTTGTCTACAATCAGACCCAGGTTTTTGACGGATTTGCTGACTGGAATTGACACCCCGTCAAAAGAGATAGGAATTACGGTCGTCATATCAATTTTAGCTAACTTCCTTGAGCTACCTACAATGATGACTTGGGTCTTCCCGGGATTCACTAGAAAGAAGACCGTGCGCTTTGCTCCACTCAAGGATTCGCGAGAGGTCATCATTTATTCTGTTAATAGCTGACGTAAGGTCTGGAATTGGAGCTTGTTGGTAGATTTGGAGATCGTCAGCGTAAAGGTGGTAAGAACTAGACAAAGAAACAGATATGGGGTTAATAAAAATTGCGAAAAGAAGAGGAGAAAGTACGCCGCCCTGTGGAACACCAGCAGTAACTTCACACCAAGATGACAATTTGTCATCGAGGCGAATGCGTTGCCGGCGACCAAACAGGTAACTATGAAACCAGTCAGTAACGATTGGAGATATGTTAAGAGAACGAAGCACAGCAAGAAGAATGTCAAAATCGACATTGTTAAAGGCGTTACTAAAATCAAGCAACGACAACACTGTCACAAGCCCACCGTCCATGCCCCAGCGAATATCATCCGTAATTTTAGTGAGGGCCGTCATAGTACTGTGACCATGACGGAAACCAGATTGTAGAGGATTCCAGAGAGCGTTGCTAGAGAGAAATCTGCTGAGTTGATTATGTACCAGACGCTCTAGCACCTTTGAGAGAAAGGGAAGAATGGAAATAGGTCTGAAATCGGAAAAGCAGGAGGGTCTAGATTTTTTAGGAAGAGGGATAATCTGGGAATTTTTCCAAGTGCTTGGGAAAGTGCTACTTGAAACGGAGTGGTTAAGGACGTGGACAAGGACATGAATGACATCGTCGAGAATGGGCAGCAGCATATTACGACTAATGTTGTCATCACCGACTGCATTTGATGTGATTGACATGACGCTTCTCCTAACATCACATTCGGAAAACTGACTTAGACAAAAGGGTGAGGTGGCAGGGATTGGCGACAGAGAAATAGCTCGCAGTGTTAGATTTAATTATCCCATCAAATTGGGAAGACGTAGAGAAGTGAGTATTTAAGGAATCAACATCTATTTTGACTTAGCTACTTTTTATAACTGAAAAGCGGTGACAAATCGTACACACGCTCGCGTCATAACTATGAAATTAAATTGAAGCTAAATTCGATTTTTACCGCAACTACGTTAGCAAAGTGTAAAAGCTCATTTCGCTAATATTGCAGTCACCATGGCAACAGTACGTACCTAGCATAGCACTAGGCTAAGTCATACAGTATCTGACCTAGATCTAGCCCGAAGGGTGGCTATACAGCCTTTGTTAGCCCTTAGTGGGTGCATCGGCAAACAATGCATGTAGGCTTTGTGAGACAATTGAAACACTGGCTCAAACGGCTCAACACTAAGCCGAATTTAAAATTCCACATTAAAATAAATAAAAGTAAATAAGAAGAAAATAATAAAAGTAATGTTATAATGTAATGTTATAATCTGATCGTGTTATCTAAGTGCAAGAACCACAGAGTGGCGAGAGCCTCCTCTAGGTTACAATCTTTCATGGCTTCTTTGGCTATTTCGTTACTTCTATTGTGTTGTGATAATTCCTATACTACCTGAGTAGATAATTCTCACATGCCTATAGCCAGCTGTGTGTGTCTGAGTACCGAACCTCGGTCTTCCCAAACTATAGGGCAGAGTTGGTAGAGGCAAGTGGTGCCTATGTAAGTGGAATGGAATCCTTCCTCACTCACCCCTTGTGGTAGATACAGAGGCAGGGCAGGCGCGCGATGGTGTCTCCGGCGCTGAGCTCCTCCAGGCAGATCACGCACTCTCCTTTCGCGTCATTTAGCACGTCCTCTGGAATATACAGATACATACGTCAGCTATACAAAATATTATGTAATATTTTCGAAGGGTTTGCTTACTTCTTAGGTTATTAAAACTAACCAGAGAGCCTATCGGATCCCATGGGACTGCAAAGCAAAAGGCAAAGGCTTCCGACTTTTCTTCTAATCATCACGGTCTAACAGTTATTATATTAATCAAAGATCATTGTTAACCGAAAAAGTACCCAGGCAATGTGCTCATGGCTAAGCAATCCCATTCGATATTTATCGATAACATTTTGTCAAGGAGACCTAACAAAAGCCTAGTATTCCGATATTCTGAAGACTAATCTTTACCTTCCGAAAGTTAGTGAAAGTAATTAATTTTTATGAGTTGAATGGTGGACATTACAAAGCTCTGATAAATTCTGAGAGAAGAAGAAGTCAATCAAATTCAAAGTGTCTTGTGAAACCAACGTAAGGTAATATGCCGTTACGCTATCGAGAAGTTGTGAATCGTGGGTCCAGCGATTAGCCCTCGTTAGAGCCGTGCTAAGTGAACCAAGCGGTTGATGGCACATAGACAAGACTAAGTCGGCTCCGAGTATGGGTCCGCGGCTAAGACTGCAATTAGCACCTTCTATCTAATTGATGAGCTGTAATGATTGGTTTACTCTTCACGTTTAGCGGACACGTTGCCGGACGGTCGTTATAAGGAAGGAAATTGTGCACTTGTCAAATGAAACATGTTCTAGAACTGGAAGAGTTATGTATGTGGGACCAAGACACCTAATGGGCAAGTGACCAATTGATTTCTGCAATAAGTACGCTGGATACCTGACGCGATATCTAGATAATATTGAAAATAACTTTTTTATATTCGTAATGGAAAATCTCCGGAACTTTTGGTCCGATTAAAAAAGTATTTCACAAATATTTAGGTACACTATTCCCGAGTGCTTTCCGCTACATTTTCTTCGACTAGGTACCACGTAAGTAAAGCAGCAGATAGAAGCTCATCTTAGCATGTAAAGGCAGGAGTAGTGGTTCCGTCTGTATTGGCGGGAATTTGGTGAAGATCGAAGGAAATGGGGACAATTTTCTCCAACGTTGAGATTAGTGGATTAATGCTCTGTTTACATATATAGAACATAAGGTACTAACCATTATATGAAAGCCTTGGCCTCGTGAGGCACATCACGAGGTGGCACTCGATGTCGTCGGGCAGCACGAACTTGCTGCACACTGGACATTTTATTCCTGAAACAAACACAAAAAGTTACATTAATAAGGATTTAGATTTTTTTATAAGTAAAGAAGGTTCCGTTTTGTTTTGATGCAAAATGCTTTTTTTGTGCTCGTTAATTTTTCTTCTCTTTACAAGGAATAAAACTAACGGAAAACTGATTTGCCGTATAGCGTAAACCATTTTCTATGAACCCATTATTAAAACCAACTGTCGATTTATTGCATATTGGGAGAGCATTTGATTTTTAAACAAAAAAATTAGCTTCGTTCCATTGGTATTTTTTGATCATTTGTGAAAATAAGAAATTTTGAGCCAAAATCTCTCTCGAAGCTAGTTTTTTCATAAGTTAAAAGAAAATGGTTTTCGATTTACCGCGAATTACTTTTCCGCTAGTTTTATTCCTTTTAGAACGCAGAATAAATAAAAACCGCAATTTTTTTTAAAAGCAACTCAAAACAACACACTCAACATAATCTAGGCGAGATTGGTTGAGACCCTGGTCCTCAATAGAGGGCTCATTTAAATGGGTAAGTATGGTAAATCCTGATTTTAGTCTCTATAAATGTAAAAATCATTTAGAAATGAACCGAAAACACTTTAGCTCTTTTTCAATTCAAGGATTTATTCTATAAAAATATGAAATTCTATTAAATGTCACACCTCAGATAGGGTCCAAATTCATACAAGTCAATGTAATCCACATAATCAAATGAGATTCAGACAGAACAAATCACCTTACACGTCCCAGACACGTCTGAGATCGATGCTCTAGCTGGCGCGGCGCGGGCTCAGATCTCGGATTAAATAATGATTCAATAGGCAGAGTTTTCACAAATCAGCCGCCTCCACCCTTTCCGTTGACTTATGCATTTCAATTCTTACGTTCTAGTCTAGATGATAGAAAAGAGGATTTTCCAAAGAACCCTACGTTTACAGTACCTAGGTACTAACATACTGATGATTTGAAGATAGGTTAGGTAGAGTTTTCCTTCAACTAATTGAAAACAATAATTTAAGATTAAAGTTTTTTCAATCAGTTGTTTTAACAATGAAAACCACCACAGTTATTTTACGATTAAGTAAAATGGACATCATCATAATATGTACCTACATTTAAGAACTAAGGTACATTATGATAAAATAAAACGACTCGCGTCTCTAAACGTGGTCCCGCATTAACTTGCTCCAAATCAGTGCAGCCCGATAACTTACCTGAGACACCATATAAGCCACAGAATGCGTATTGTTCGTCGACAGGAACACATTAGTTGAAGGCAACATTCATTGTGTGCTCTATCTAACTGCAGTCTCAAGCGATTGGCCGGGTTTAGACAGACACTAGTTGGTTTATCTATGTAAATACAGACAGATTTGCTGCGCAATTACATAAATTTTGCATGCATTATTACATATTATAATGCATGCAAAATGCAAACCATCAACCAAGCACCAAAAAACCAAGTGGCAATCGGCTGGTTTCTCGGACGGATCTTCATTAGCATTAACTAATCAAAAGTCACTTGTCGCGTGCTTGGGTTGATATTGTAAGAACATTAACGCCTATTTGATCAGTCTCTCATATTAAGTATAATTGATCAAAATATTTTGTCAATCAGCAGTTTTTATTTACATAACTTACAACACTAAATACATAATGTAACGTTATATACTAGATAAATATTGTTTATTATACATAGAGAAAAAAACCAGAAAAATATCTGTATGTATGTACATACGAGTATGTGTATATAAAATACAAAATTCAGATACTGGAATGTTATGGATGAATTGAAATACTTTAGTTAGAGACTAAAAACATTGATCCGAACAAATTTCTTAAGATCTACAGATATTTTTCTGGGTGTTTTCTATGTATAATAATAATAAACAATATTTATCTACTATATAACGTTAGATTATATACATTATCGAAAAGTATCTATCTATCAAAGAAACTAGAATGAAAAGCTGGTAAGTTCGCTGTTCCTTGTCTACAGCAGCTTTGTGAAGGTTTTACGCGTTTTAATTAGTGGTACATCAAACGACTCATTTTGTTCGTTAAGTTGGCTGCGGCTTACGGTTACTCCTATAGGTACATAGGTAGGTACTCAGCTAATGAACTTTCTTGTGGTAAATTTAATTAACACAATCTTTAGACATATCCATTGAAATCTAATATTGAGACCCTAAATAAGATAAGATGCTGGATGAGGACATAACTTGCAAATCTAGCTCATAAAAAAAATCGAGAGCTGTATGCAAATCCAAAACGAACTCACCTCATCATTATCATCATCAGCCCGTACACGTCCACTGCTGAACATAGGCCTCCCCCAAACGACGCCACGAATAGCGGTTCTGAGCCGCCTCTATCCATCGACTCCCTGCGACCGCTACGATGTCGTCGGTCCATCGAGTGAATGGTCTCCCATGTAGGGGGGGATTTGCCATAATCAGCACGCACCTCACATAACTTTTATTCAAAACATAATTAAAAAGCCACCACAAGTGTACACCTCCTCGCACAAGTGTATCCAGGATCTGCGGCTGGCCACATCCGGGGCACTCCAGGGCCAGTGAACCGTCATCGTCCGGCTACCGTCCACCCACCATCAGGGGGGTTGCGAGGCAGGATCAAACACTTCCACGAGGCGGAGCAAGATAATCGACTTGTAACCGACCCCCCAATGTGCAGCGTTCTTTGTGGAATAGCTTTGTACCTACAATGGTTTCTTCAATTGTATCGTCGTCAGCTAGACATTGAAAATAAGTTTTTATTAGTGTGCCTGTCTTAGTCGTTGTGTATTAAACTTTCATATCTGAATTAATATTAATAATAAATACACTGACTTGTAAATATAACTACGCTTTATAAATGTACAAAATTTTAAATTTTGTATTTAATGAAGTACATACATATATGTACGTTTTCTGTTGCGCGATTTTATTTAATAATACGTGATTTTATCGCGAGGGAATAGGCAATAGGCATAAATTCACATTTCATCATAAAACACCGCGCTGGCGGCGTCAACAACTCATAAAAATAATATATATGGCCGAAGAAAAACCTCCAGAGCCGAATGTGCTAACGTGCCAATCTCGGATAATTTATAATAATCCACTTAGTGATTTGCGAAAGGTTTACTTTTGTACTTAGTTAGCATACCTTACTTAGTTTATTAAACTTACTGTTTTTAAACTTACGTTTTACAGATAGATGTTTACTTGAAAAACTGTCACCCACGTAAAAAAAGGAACTTTCGTATGGTTAAAAGTGCCTTACTTTTGGTACCAATTCGCTCGGAAAACCATTATTTTAGAAACTCGTAGGAAATAGCAAGTTATATTACCTAAATAATTAAAAGTTTTCAACTCAACAGGGTCATTTGTGAGAGGTTAACACTTAGGTATGTTCTGAGTTAGTAACCTCGGCCTCCACTGAGGAGACTCACAAAGTTACAAAAAACCAGTTGAGAGGAACGGAGAATAACACAGGAAGTTATGAACATTTCAGAAGGTTATTAAAAGGTAAGCTCACATTTCTATAAGCTTTATACGTATTTTTTTTTATCGTAGACCATAATGCCTTTGGACATCATCTCACATCAGATAGTTTTGTTGACTTCCTCCGCTTTCACGAAACCCTATCAATGTTTCGTTGAAATTATAGATGTCAATTATGGTATGGTATTCAGTCGTCTGGTACCTAAACTATGTAGCTTTGCTCACTTTGTGCGAAGATGTTGTGTAAAGTGTCCGATTTTTTTAATAAAACTTCTTAAGACGCACTGCACTCTTTTTGAAAGGTGAACGAAACCGAACCATCGCACTGGTTGCTGGTGATGCTGAATCGCGAATACTCGGCGGTGAATCATTGTACCTACCTTGTGGTTATTAAAACTTCCTCACTTTTAACCGACTTCGAAAAAAGGAAGAGGTTCTATGTTCGGCTGCATGTATGTTTTTTTCTGTATGTCTGTCGATCTATCCGTCAATCATTGACAGACTTCGATGCTTCCTTTACAGTTGTATTTATTATCATACAAAATGTATTCCCGAGGGATTATTATATTATTTATTTATCCCGCAAAACATAAAAACAGTTTTAAACTAAGGGATTTAAAGCCGGTTTTTACTTTTCCAAAATAATCAAATTATTCATATTCCAGGTGTTATGAAGCTGCAAGCTCTGGTCCTGGTGCTATGTGTAAGCAGCGCTCGCGGCCTCATCGACTGCCGCACAGCATGTCGCTCGTGCCGCACGGCCAAGGAGCCTCCAGAGCTGCTCAGCATCCTCTGCGCTATGTGCCAGGAGTGCAAGGCGCGCCGTCGCGAGCGCCTCGCTTCCAATCAGAACCCGGCACTTGCCGACAAAGCTTCGCCGCCGCCACCCGCCGCCGCACCGCTGCATACTGGACAACCACCACCCTGGCGAGGTCTCATTTATAATTTAAAAGTTAATATTTTAATAATTAATAGTTGCGAAGAGGCTAAGCTTTCTCTTGTTGACTTGTATTCATTTGACAACTTGTGTCTGGTTTTCTTAGTCAGTACAGTACCTGCTTACCTATATAATAACAAGCTGTTCCAATTCTTGCTTCGGCATTGAAGCAGCATTCTATGGATTTCATGCACCGGTAACATAATATGATGCTCTTATTTCAGAAACTCCAAAGTATATCACAGAGGCTCCAAAATATATTACCGAACATCGAAAATATATTTCCGAAACTCCAAGATATATATCTGCGCAGCCAAGTTCCTTTGAGCCGAACAGAGTCCTGCGTCAGATTGAGGCTCCCCAGGGTTGCCCGCAGCCTCCCGCCTGCCCTGGAGACACGGTGCTAGAGACGGTGGTGCCGTGCGTGGTTCCACCGCTGCCTCCGACCACCATGGCACCTGCGACGTGTCCTTCCATCACGGACTGTGTAATGAGAAACCAGCCATGTTCGTCTTGTTGCATACCCATGGTACCTTGCATCATGACTCCATGTCAGACTCAGAATCAAATTTCTGCTCCTGTTACTACAACGCGACGATACATCGACGTATATGTCGGTATACCTCCAGATGCTAAGTTGAGGAAAAACTTGAATTTGAGGAAAGGCGAACAGTTGCCCGCATCCAAAGTTTTTAATACACGCCTACGACAAAATATACTGAACGATCCGAAATAAAACAAAGCTAGTGGCTGAGGTGATGTCGGTTCGATTCTCGCATAACAAGCGAAGTAATACGCATGTAATGTACCAACGAATATCGATTTACGTACGTATAATGATTAGTATAATAATAGTAACCTTTCGTGTGTAGGTTTGATCGATCGACTCGAATGTATGAACAGTACTGTATGTACATATGTATATCATTGTTTATTGTAGACCTACCGTCTTATTATTTTATAATACGCCTCTTAATTTAATGCTAAGATGGTTACCCACTAGTTTGTACAAATAGATACGTTGGATGAAATATTATAACGGTGAAATGTAAACATATCATAGATAGTAGAGAATAAAATATAATGAAAAAAAAAAAACAGAATAGGATTTCAAAAATACACGGGGTAAAGCCGTTGTAAATGATACGAAAAACACAAAAACTACCCGACTACCGAAGGACAAGGGTTATGAGTTTTGACACCCTATATATGTACGTATTTATGTATGTAGCCGATTTTTATGTTCCCACGTAGCGCCGGAACTACTGGTCCGATTTCAAGAAATGAGGTGTCGTATGATTCGTCTTAATAAATAAAATAGCCCGATGGTTATAGGTTATGTGACGTCAGATAAGAATGGGGGTCTAACGAGATAGCGGGGGTCTAAGTAAGGGTCGAAAACCCCAATGTTAGTAAATATGCTCGTGTGTGGTATAGTTGCAAAGGTCTTTGTTTATACTTTTCGAAACAGTTTAAAACTTTTGTGAGGTTAAAGATTCTCAAACTATCAGCAAAAAAGGGTAAAAAATATATAGTTAAAATAACAACTAAAACCCAGTCTGGGTTTTAGTTTTTACAAACTAGACTACATAAAAGTCTTAACAAACAACAAGCGTTCATCTATTGTCCTTATCATCAAAAGAAAATGAAAAGGACAATAATTGTCCTTGTCAGTTTCTTTTGATACTTAGGTGTATGGGGGTGGGTGCCTCCGACTACCTAAGTATCAAAAGAAAATGATAAGGACAATAGGTGAACGCTTGTGACTTTTATGTAGTCTAGTTTTAGTTTTTAGACTATGAATTTGTTTTTACATAGCGAGCGAAGCCGCAGGCAGAACGAAGTACCTAAAACGTGCTTCCTCTGTACTGTATGTTATCGACGAAAAATCAATAGTTCGAATGATCCCATCACGAGATTAGCCGATGTAATGATAGCACACATTCGGGCTTTATGACATACCTTACCCTGTACCTGCGTTCAATATGCTTTCCAAATAATAAAGGTAAAAAATTGCAAACTTCCCTGAGGAAGGGATTTGAAACTTTCTGATATTGTGTTTAAAAATAATCATAATATCGAATTTTCATCATTATGTGTAGTAGATTGATTGTGTCGTATTACGACTTTGGCTTAGAAAGGTACCTGAACTAAACCGGTCGCAATCAAAGTCAATTCTTTACTTACTAACATGCCGTGCAAGTTATGCGAGATAACGAGCCCGCCCTAGCTCCTGCCCGCCCTCGACGACACGCGAACACTTGTTGACTAACTGATGATTACTTTAGCACTTCCCAAAACTTATAAGAAGAAAACTTTGCGGGAAAATGTAGCGTCTATCAGTATTGTGCAATAATCTGGATCTATTACGACTTTTCCCTCTGGAGGGCAACCGCGACACCCTGAGCCCCTAAGTGGTGAGTTCGGCAGATTAGATATACATATCTACATGGTATCTCAACACTGGAGGCACAGATAAAATTAGTTATCAAGATAGTATCTTTCTTTGGGTATTTTTAGGGCATAATCTTTCAAAACAATCCAAATGCATGTATTAGACTGTATGTATTAGACTTTTCTGACCCCCCATTACTCGCCACTTCTTGGAGTCCAGTTTTATCTACTGCCAGCAAAACACAGCCGCGAGGGACTTGATAACATAATAAGCCTTTAGCCTAAGTCTTGCAGGTGCCTATCTGTAGCAACCTTGACCCATCTTTCGGGATCCGCGCTATCCTATTTAAGCTTTAGGTAGCTGATTTATAACAATTTATTTGCATTTTAGCATCTGTTAAGTTATTTTTACGCGAGTTCGTGTTAAAGCGCAATAACTCGGCTTATTTACGTTCAGAAGGCGGCTTGGTTACAAGAAAACTGACTTTATGGATTGTATTTATGAATAACCTTGTCTGGAGCACCACTACTAATTCAGAAATAATAAGCATTAAGACACCGCACACCATTAAAATGAGCATTCAAATATTACCTTAAACTCGTAGTATTTAGATACATTTTACAGTGACAAAATGGCTTATCACAAGCTTCAAGCGTGTGGCCCGCGAGCTGTTCTGTATCTGGGTGCAATTCTGGCAATATATCTTCTAGATAAATATGGAAAGAACAATCAAAATATCGAGTGATAAACAAGCGTTGTCTCAAAATCTGCAATTCAATATTTATCGAGAGTTTTTCATTGATGATTTGCTCGATAAGTCGCACGAGAATGCAGTTTTTGGCGGTACTCGATATTTATCTTCTGATATTTTTATACCGTGATACTCAGAATTGCCCCCTTGATGCCGTCAATATAAAATGCATCTAAATTACAGTTTACAAAAAATACGAGTTAAAACTCATTATTTGAATGTTCATTATCGTGCTGTGCTGTGTGGCAGTGCTGCGTTCCATATCTGCAATAGCCTTCATTTGTATGAAACTGCTTCAGAAAGTATAATATTGTTCATTGATATTAATGCTTTTGTTATGATTATGATGAAGCGGTAATTATAAGACATAATGATAAAGACTTACTTCGTCTTACGTTCTAAATCATTATTTCCTCTTAATATCCAGAGGAAAGAAATGGTTTTTAATGTCTGAATTGTCAATGTCTCTCTCTCTCTCTCTCTCTTTAATTCCGTTACAGGACTCTGACTGAACACGCACGTCAGACAACTCACTCTGGACCTTCTTTTCTGTTTCTCATCATTTACAAACATGGGTATTTCCCACTCGGCCAACATAGCTAGTCACCACCGCCAGCAATATATAGTGATAATACAGAAATTATCAAACCGTAATCCTAGCAAGCTACGACATTAGAAGCACGAAAGCTGCCTTAGCTACGCTACGCCCTAGTGTTCCCTAGAGCGTAATTACACGATCGTTGCCTTTTATTACCTAGGGAATAAGGAATATTACCGGGAAAACATAGTCCTATCTGTTATCGGAACGAAATACTAACCACAATAGTATTATTGAAACAAACATGACAGGATGATATACATAATTATTATAATTAGAGGAATAGGTAATCAATGTATTATGCTGGCTACCTTTATAAGGTAATGTACCTATGTACGTTGTTATGACGATAATTGAAGTCATAAATTAACAACATTCGTGAGTTCAATTGTAGTTAGGAATCAATAACAATAAAGTATATTCATCCATAACGAGTGAGGAAACTTTTGTTTTATTTTGACTGGGTTTGGTTCAGTCAGACCAGCAGTATGTGTTGTCGGAGAGAAGGCTTGTCTATCGGTAAGTCATACATTTATTAAATCTTCTGTAGGGTGGTAAGGTCACCAGTTGAGAACATAAGGACAGAGTTGTTTATTTTTTTGCCTAAAAATGATTGAAGTAGTCCTAGCAAGGTTAAGGTAGATTTTCAGGAAAATCTGAAAGTACTATCGAACTAGTTATTTGGTAACGTTATTTTCTTAAATCCATTATACTTGATAAAGGTGCTTCGAGCATCTGAATAGTTTAGCCAAATGGGCCATAGGCTAGGCAATAGGCTATTTACCGTACAATATCCTCCTGGGCGGCCTCCTCATCTGCGCGCCGTACGCCCCCGAGTCCTGCTCCGCGTCAGGCACGCACGTTCCGATGCTGATCCCCATCATCACACCACTCTCACCTCATATCCACAAGTAGACCAGGTATCAGCTACCATCACTGGTGTTCACACTCACTGTTAAAAGTTTGTATATAACTTACACTTTACACTTCAGTGAGCGAAAATTGTTCAAGAGTTAATGAAGAATTAGAACTCAGTTAAAAAAATATTGTGACGGATTTGGATTGTTAGAGATTAGTAGGTATGTAGGTACTAAACGAGTGAACTTCCCGTTGTGTGATAATAAATTACTAAGCACTTCAGTGCACGAAAAGTGCACAATAAGAACGACTAAAACTTAACGAATATCATGGATCGGAACGAGTGTTCCATAAGGCAGTGGGAATGTTACTAACTAGTCGTAGGTAGTGTTATATAGTGGAGTGGCAATGCCGATTGCCGTGCCATACCAACTAGCCTGTCACGAACTGTCATTCGACACGCGACCGTGACGTCACAACGCACGTCACGGTGTACCTGCGGCGGACCCCTTCCAAACAGTGACGTCACAGTGTACACAGTGGAAACGTTTCTCATCACACTCGTTATTTCGGAGTGGGCGAGCTTTTCTTGGAAAGAGGTATCGTATCGTTTATTTTAGTACGTAGTTTGAAGCGCGAAGTTTTAATTCGCTGTGAGTGGCCATTATTTGGATGAATTACTAGAGACGTTTCAGAGAACTGCGGCGGCGGCGGCGGCGGCGGCGGCGGCGCGGCGTTAATTGAACAAGTACATATGTATGTATGTTTTAATTCAGGATTCATTCGGTTTCATTAGGCGGTTAAAGACGATTTCTCTTGAGATTGGATATGTTGGCGTCTTGTAATTAAAATTCTTTAAATTCATATGGTTTATTTATCTACCAATTCAAACAGTTTGTATAAATAAAACTGACATAGGTAATAAAACTCCTAGAACCTAGCTGCATAGGTGTAGTTAATTGTATTTAGATTTTTGACGAATGAACACTTGATTGCTTTTGTTACGCATCAATAAGCATCAGATTTATACATATGTATATGTAGCTATCTTGTCCAGCACGTTCATTAGTAGGGATTCATAAGTCTAGCTGAAAATATAAATCGATAGTACTAATTGGATTAGCGGTGCCAGCCCACATGTTGTATTTCCAATAACGTACAGTCTGTCTGACAATATCTTTGTCACCGCGTTTGTGTGTTGTCCAACAGAACACGTAATGTTCTGTAGGAGAATACTTAGGTATTTGCTTTAATTAACATTCTAGGACCTAGGATAACGATTTAAACCATGTTAACAGAAAATTGGGAAACGGAATGATTGCTCTTGTGCTCGAATAAATACGATGTTGTATTTCTCTTCGAGACTAAATGAATGAAATAAATAAAGCTGCAAATGAACGGTATGCGAGAGGCGAGAGCGGAGTGTACGAACAAAATACTGGCAGCAAACAAAATTCAAGATGAACGTCTTAGACCGAACGTTTAATTTTCTTAGGCTGTAAAATTCCCATGTATTTCTTTTCTTCTCACTCCTCTCGCATACCATTAACGCAAAGGAATATCTAGGACCTTGTGCTAGTGAGTGAAGTATTACACTGGAGTTTGCGTTCGCGAATAACCCATAACGACAAACAGCAAAGCAAATAAACCAACAGAAAATAAAAGCGAGATAAGCTCCTGAATAAGCAAGTTAATAGTCGGAAAGGGTGGGCCGGAGAAGCTTTAGGGTAGGCTGTAAATAACATTCATATGAATATCTGCATTGAGCGCTTTTTACGATTTGCTACACCTGATTCTACAGATATTTACATTATATTTTAGCTTCTAACTGTGGCTTTGTACGCGTCCTTCTGGATAGAAAGTTGCCTCTGTCCTTTCTCAGGATCTACTACCTCCATGCCCAGTAATATTAAGATCCATTCAGCTGTTGGGGTGTGAAAAAGGCAACGACAGAAAGACACTCGTTTAGGCTTTAATATTATTGTATTGGTTTATTAACAAAACTGTTCCACAATTATAGCATTACAGTTTTTTGAATCACAAATGATGATACGTGTTTTTTAAAGTAACAAGGTATATTTGTAGAATTATTAGTCGATAAAGGCAGTAAATTATTAACGAAATGTCAGAGTATGTACTGAAAAATTAAGTTAGTATGAGACAGCACTTTTAAATGATGGGTTATTTCAAAACTTTGTGTGCGTGTGTGGGTTGGATGTGTGACTTCAAAGCAAAATAGTTGTATACCATATGAAATCACGAGGTAATGATATAAGTAAAATCATAAACTTACACCCTGGGAGTTTTGGACTTAGCTAGAGTTGGCCATAACGTCGTGGACATTTGAACTTCATTGATAGCATAGAAATTACCTCTAGTGTTTTGTTTGTCTATGCTGATAGCAAGCTCTACAAACGACTGACCTAAGCACAAGTCGTATAAAATCCAGTTGTTAACACGGATAAAGATCCGCCCAAATGAAATAACCAAGTTCAAGGGCGGGGGACAAACTGCCGTAATGCCGTGAACACTACAGTTAATGTTCTTATCTTGATGAACATTAGTATTAACGAACATTCGTTACCTTTTAAAATAATATAATAAAAAAGATATATAGGTGTTTCGTCTGCTTTGGTTTCTTTTATGGAGTGCACGGTATGTTCATACGTTATATTATAACTTAATTACGACTAGACTATGTTTACTCACGGGCTTTAGGCTTTACCTAGTTATAATTAACTTTGCTAATGAATTATTCAAATGTTTGCTGTTTGTGTTTTAATAGGATCAAATGAACACTGAATTAGCTTGGATTTTGTTCTATTAGTAGTAATTGGATGAGAAAGGTTAAAAACCATTGCTTTTAACCTTTCTCATCCAATTCAATAGTCACTGCTTCGAAAAGTATTTTTATACGTGTCACCATCACAATGGTATTATAACGTACGTACAACGTAAAACCACGTTATTAGATTACCCCCCGGGGGGGCAATTGAACAAAGCCACATCACTACAATAAAACGTAAAACCAGCACAAAACTTGGAGAAGAACTATAAAACGAGCATTGTATGAATATAGGTAATACAAATTTGCTGAACATGGTGAGGTGAAACGATCGTTAGAGATAGAACCCCTTCGGGGTTAAGCTACTGGTCACGCAAGCTTGTTGAATACGACCAACCAAAACTGATAGCACTATGATTTATTTGAAGATCGGAGATAGGGCTAGTTAAATTGTCCCGCAGTGTACTTAGTGTTTGCTTGCTTTAATTTCGAATTTTGTTAATTTTGCTAGAACAGTAAACTGTGTCTGCTTGGTATTTAATTACAGAATTTACAGAGGAGTAAGTTTTGTAATTATGTTAAAATGCTGATACAAGTCAGTAAAACAACAGGAAGCTTTTGGACATGCTAATATATGGCTAATATTATAAATGCGAAAAAAATAAATGTATCTATACGTCTTTTTGGCTCTTTTTGGTCTGTTATTTTTATCCTTTTACTGCCTTTCAATAAACAGCTGAAATAATGTCAATACAATTTGGTACGAAGATAGATTGTATCGTAGGGTTTCCCCGGACGACTCTACTGAGCAAAACTTGGTTTTTCATAATTCAATTTTTGTCCTGGAAAAACGTGTAAAGCCGCAGAAAAACCCTAGTTTTGTTATGTTTTCTGAAACATTGAAAAAGCAGAAGTTAGACGAGGCGAGTGGCGAAGAGTGCCCCAGAGGGAGACCTATTTCTCACAAACCTCTAGCTTGCTGCAATCACGGGTTGAGTGATTCCGAACGCGATCGATTCCTGTCAGATGTTTACGACTAGATAGATGTACTGACTGTGAGTGAGATTACAGTAAATACCTTAGGATATTTCTTTCGATCTCGAAAAGTTTGTTTTTGGGACAAAAAATAGATTTCTAAGATGTTTATTTTTTGAATCATTTGAAAAGATTATGTCTGAATTCAAAGAGATTAAATCACAGAGCAGCCATCCTAGATGGGTAATCACAGAGTGAAAAGCTAAGGAGCTGAACACATACAAACTTGTGAGCGATTTATTAATGAATGGATGTTGATTCAGGCAATCAGGGCCTCTATTCATCTGGCATCTTCAATCAGCGAGGCATCTCTTTCATTTGACGAAATGTATCATTTCTTGGTCGTAAAAGGTAAATCGAATTAATAGAATTAACCTATAAGTCAACTTATTCCGGAAAGAATATGAAATTAGCGGATGAATTATTGGAGGAGAGTTTCTTGCCTAGCAACCCTCTTTGATTAAAACCAACCATTATTTTTATTTATCCTGGACATAATCAGCAGTATAAATCCCACCGGGACCTGTATTTTCTTGGCTAGACTAACAGAACTTATGTTTGCTATTACTTTATTAGCAAGTTATTTATTCCGAGGTTAAGGTAGCTTGCCATAGTTAAGTTTCTGACCAGCTTCAGCCAATCTTGTTTTCAGTTAGGATCCGAATATAAAACTGTTATTTTACTATTGTTCATAGATTTCTAGCCATCCATTCGTTTACAATATAATGCAATACAAGAATTCTTTATTGTACGCCAACCAACTACATAAATTATTTAAAATTAATTTTAATACCAGATCGGGCCCTGTTTTTCCCTTTTTTCGCAAAATGGGCTTCATAATGTAACTAAGAACACTAATGGAATTTAGAGAAGTGTTTTGATACCTCATTTACTAAAATCTTTAGTATCTTTAGTGGGAAGACAGTATTTATTACATTAAAAATGTAATAAATACTGTCTTCCCAATACACTTAAACATAATCTTCGCGGCGGCGGCGGTTCAAAATCCTACTAATATTATAAATCTCAAAGTTTGTATGGATGGATGTATGGATATTTGTTACTCTTTCACGCAAAACCTACTGAACTGATTGAGCTGAAATTTGGTATGGGTATAATTTGGGACCTGGAATAACATATAGGCAATTTTTTATCGCGAAGAAACGCGGGCGAAGGCTCGGGCAGCAGCTAGTACATTAAAAAGAGACATCACTATAACACAAGTAAGTTGCCTAATCGCTTAAAAGAGAGCTTTTATAAGAAAAGTTTACCTATTTTAAATTTTTCGTTTTGTTTCTAATATTTTCATCTTTAATTTGAACTTTCCTGTTACCGTTTTAAGTACACGTTGGAACCTGAAACCAGTTCCAACTTCTACGTGTGTTCGTGTTCTACCTGAACTGTAGCCATCCTAAAGAATTTAATGATATCCCAAAAATTTACGACTCCGGCGGGACTTGAACCCGCGACCCTCCTCTGAATACGAGGATGCGCTAACCAACTGCGCCACGGAGGCAAGTACCCGACCTGTCGAAAATCTTTGGGACTTACGGACTATAGCGCCGTTAGCTCCACCTACAGGGGAAACATTGAAGTTATCCAAAGTGCGGGCATAAGCACTATAAAACCTTAGTGTAGCCATCCTATTCTGCCTCTATTCCGAGCAATGACTCCTAACTAACGATGCCTTTGTGACAAAAATATGTCCTCCTAGCAAATTGCGAATACTTGTTATAGACCAGACAAAATGTAGCCTAATAGAAATTTGTTTTAATACGACAACATTTGGGGTTCAGTCTTGTGATTTATTAAAGTAGCTACGTAGGTAAATCGGATAAGTTTAGTATAGGCTCGTTTGCTAATCAATGTGTTTCAGGCGTTGTATCTACTTTCTTCTCCTGTAAAAATGTCTGAGCAACCGGCTTTAATTTCCTGTAAATAAGTGCAGGTGTCGGTGTCATCTCGATTCAAGCTGCGATTCATGCACATAGAGATTGATGGATCAAGTGTAGGTACGTATATACACTGCCGGCCAAAAGTTTGAGACCACTTAAAAATTTCGTTGTTACCAACAAAATATTTCAAAGTACACATGATAAAGAGCTTATTTGAACATCTGCATATTCTATTGTTATTAAAGAATTTCTAAGAGTAATTCTTTTTGTATATTTTTATGTTATCATCTTAAAAAGGTCTATTGTTTCAAAACATCAATGAGTGTTGCGCAAGGACCAGGTGGTGGAGTCTTTGTAACATTTGCTCATTACTTATTATTTTGGTCTTGTCGTTAACCAAAATTCAGGATTAGTTTGGCTTCTTAAAACATATTAGTTACCTGAGTTTCAATTGAGTTACCCTTTCTCTAGCTAATTTAGTCTGAGCTCGTCGTTGTTACAGTAAAGACATCCAAAATGGGAAAAGTGCGCGAAATTAGCACTGAAACTCGTTCTGCCATAGTTGTTCTACACGGCGAAAGCAAATCTGAACGTGAGATTACCTCTCAATTTAAGCTGTCGAAGACTTGTGTTCCTAACACAATAACTCGATACAAGGCGACTGGCAGTTTTCAAGATCGTTGGCGATCGGGAAGGCCGAGAGCTACCACTTCTAGCGAGGATAGTTTTATTGTTGTTACCAGCAAACGGAATAGACGCCTAACAGCACCAGAAATCCGGGCAGAAGTGAACAAATCCCAAGCAGAACCTGTGTCACTGACTACAGTAAAAAGACGATTACGAGATGCTACGTTATTTGGTCGCGTCACCGTTCGAAAACCACGCAGTGGGCCCTTACCTATCGAGACTGGACAGAAGAAGACTTTAAAAAAGTTCTTTGGACAGACGAATCCAAATTTGAAATATTTGGTACAAAACGACGAATTTTTGTACGCCGCCGCGCCGTAGCGGCGAGGAAAAGATGATACCAGACTGTGTGGTGCCGACAGCCAAGCATGGTGGTGGTTCTTTTATGGTCTGGGGATGCTTCTCGGCCCATGGAATCGGAGATTTGGGACGAGTCGAAGGAATCATGAAAAAGGAGCAATATAAACGAATATTACAACAAAATGCCGTTCCGTCTGGTTTAAGATTAATTGGAAATGGATTTTTTTTCCCAACAAGATAACGATCCAAAGCATAGTTCAAAGGGGCATGCAGGGGTTATTTAGAACATAAAGAAACAGAAGGGGTGTTAAAAAACATGGTGTGGCCCCCTCAGAGCCCGGATCTCAATCCAATTGAGGTTTTGTGGGGAGAGCTTGATAGAAATGTGCGCAATGGTTGTCCCTCCTCGCAAGAAGACATGTAGGAAGGCTTTACAAGAAAGCTGGAATAATATTTCACAAGATACAATCGACAAATTGATTGCTCGTATGCCGAGATTAGTGAAAAATGTTATAAAATGCAAGGGAGCGTTTTTCGACGAAAAATTTGTTTAAAATAGGAACGGCATTTTTAACGTAAATGATTGATATAACTTGATTTTTTCTTTTTTGTTCTTCATGTATTTGTGTTAGTAAATAAGTATTTTAATTAAAAATTACACCTCTTGCTTTGTATTTAGAGTTTTATTTCATTTTCTTCATTTTTATGTAGATGGTGTCAAACTTTTGGCCGGCAGTGTATAAAACTAGCTGCTGCCCGCACCTTCGCCCGCGTTTTATCGGGATAAAAAATAGCCTATATGTTATTCCAGGTCCCAACCATGGTCCATACCAAATTTCAGTCTAATCGGTTCAGTCGTTTTTGCGTGAAAGAGTAGTAAATATCCATACATCCATCCATACACACTTTCACATTTATAATATTAGTAGGATTGAATTGCATTGCCGACTAACAAATCAAGCCTGTAAAAAGTAGAGCGAGGCGAGTTTTTTAAGCCAGTATAACATTTTGGTAGGCAGGCATATGTATTTATGTAAGTTTCATTGGAAAATAAATTATTTTGTATTTGCATGGATAATGTTTCGAACATTAACCAGTTTTCCTATAAAAATATTGCATTTGTAGAGCCCGTCGCGTCGAGAGGCAGGTCGTTATGAAATATGTTCGAGCTCACTGGTCCGACACGAACGGTCTAGAGAGGTCAGTTTTAAATAAATCTTTCAATTTTATAACAAGAATTTAAATTTTTATAACGTAGCTTATTTAATAAGACAGAGACATCTGTTAAAGCTTCACAGTCCATTGAAACTGCACGATAAATTAAAGGAATAACGAGTTGTTTAGTAAACTGAAATGGAAATATATCGACATACTTTAAAGTTTAATTAAGTTTTCATTTTAAAATCAAGTTATAAATATTAAACTAGTTCTATTATATAATAAAAAGCTTTTACGGCCGAAATTAAATTTGCATGTTTTAACGTTTTCAATGTTTCAGTTAATTTTATACGCACAAGTTTTTATCATAGTAAGTAGTATAAATAGACAGGGTGTCCCATACTGAGTGGATGACCTTGAAGGTGCTTGTGCGCAGGGGAAAGGCCCACTAGACACAGAAACAAAAATCAAGAAAAGCCGAACCGTCTGCAAGTTATTTTTTTGAGTTTATAAAATGTGGTCCTCATAGTACATACGAATTATCAGAAGCAAGTATTCAATATGCATAGTAAATAAATAGACAGCCTACACTAAATTAACTAATAAAGACCCGAGCACTCCAATACGCAGATAACATCAGCACGAGTATCGATCCCTCGTGTTTAAAAACTTCTAGTACGTTGTTACTTTAGAGCTGAAATTTAGATAGCTAATAGATTTAGCTACGTTCAAAACTCAACTCTGCATGCTGGTGTGAGAGAATATCACAGGTCATCCATGCAAGCGAAGCGCTGTTATGAATGTAGTTCGTAGCATCATGTGATGGATGGATAGGCTTTCGATGAATATGTTCGGAAACGTTTTTATGATTAAACTAGGTTCTGCTAGCAGCTGCGTTCACGTGCTGCTTGGATACAACATAGCCAGTACTAGGGAAAGTGAAACTATATTTATGTGAAATCATTTTCAGCTTCGGATCAGTCGTTTGTAATATTTCCAAAGCTCTAAAAAAGTACGGGCTTTAAAATTGCAGGAACGAGCTACGGAAGACTGACATGAAACACAAGTGATTTAAAAACTAGCTTTTCATTAAGGAATGATGATCAACAAAATATAGCTAACAACCATTAAGAGTTTATCAAAAACGGGTTTAGCCGTTGAGTTTTGATACTTGGAGGTAATAAATATTGTCCACCAACCACAACAACTCGAAAAACGTAACCCACGCTTTGCAGGCAAAAATACCCATCCCCAAGAACATCGTAGTAGTTGCGGTGCCTGAGACGATTTGCAAATTACTTTATAATATTCATCTAGAGCAGACTATAACAATTGTATCAAAGTCTAACGAGAGTAGGTTCAACGCCCGTAGCGGGTTTATTTCCCGTTCCGGCAGGGCTGGGCGGCTGCGGCGCAGGGCGGGGCGGTTCATTTCCGCCCTACACCGATGTCGATTCAATTGTCATCTGAATTGTGCCGGCATTTATACGCTCAATTATTTTATTATTGGAAATATTTAAACGGCTTATCGTTTTTAATTTAATTAAAATTAAACGTTTCATTCGTAAACAATTAATACGATCTGAAAGATTTATCTTTACTTAAATCATTTCTTCTCTTGTTTTGTGTTTATACTACATTTTCTTGTTCTAGATTTCTTTTTAAATGTTTTAAATTAAGAAGATTGAAACGAGGAGAATGAAACAGCATGCTTTTTTACTATTTTTAATGTTTAAATGTGAACAAACAACAGTTAAGGATCACAGGACAACGTTAGTGAAGTCGCTGGGCACACATGGATGCGGACCGAAGGCACAGGACAGAGGAGACTGGCAAAAAGTAAAGGAAGCCTTTACCTTCGCATCATCTAGTCACCCACTATTGATGGGTGACTAGATGATGCGAAGATCTTTATAAGGATACGAATTGTGGCGCGGGGAAGGAAATATGTTACTTTCTATACGGGAATAGCGCGTAATATGTCACGGGCATAAGATAGTTCTCTATAAAGAAGGGAAGCTCTGCTGCTGCCGCGGTCACAGTAAGTAAGGCTATATAAACTAAATTAACTACATTTCAAAAAAACCCTGAAATAGTTATGTTCAAGAAGTGGGCAGAACGACTTTGTCACGAGCGTAGCGAGTGGCTCTAAAGTAGACTGCTTCGCTAGCTCGGGATTTAATATCAGCACGCTCAACAAAAAATCGTTTGGCCCACTTGTTGAACAAATAACTATTGTTCCACATGTGAGCCAAACCTGATTTTGCCCACAGTTTTTGAGCAGCAAAGTCACCATTTTCGAGCTGGATTCGTGAAAAATACTCATCCTTTACATTATGTCATGTAGTTTAAAACAAAGCATCTTTATGCCGTTGAACATCGATCCAGCAATGCTGACAATGGTGTAAGAAATGCCAAGCGACTCTGAGCCCAATGTGAAGGGATTAAATAAAGGCGTGTCGGCCGAAGGGCAAGAGATAATGGATATGACATGTCAGCTGTGTCGTCAAGGCGTTATGGTGGACAATAATAATTAACAGTAGGAACCGTATCCTTGGGTTTTTTATGTATTCATATTATTGTTATATATATGATAACGATTTTAATATTATATGTACAGTCAAATAATACGCCAGTAGTCAGTCACCAAAAACAGTCAAAACTTTGAACTTCGTCGATAAACTAAACTCAGTGTGCCTTTCGAAACGTCGAGATCACAGAGCGATGTACGAGTATATCGTTGACTGTATATTGTTGTGCGATGTAAAAAAAAAACCTCTTTAGTAAATAAACTCATAATATACTTTAATCAAAGGATTAGCAGAGCAAAAGAAGCTTGTAAACTACTAAGATTAATATTACTAAGGATTTTACGGTCGTCTATTTCGGCTCTCGCTTCAAGCGAGACCCTTCGCTGTTTAGAGAAACCCTCTAAGTACCTGACTGTAACTCTATAGAAAATACTGTCAGTTTGTTCAGTTTAGAACACTTTTAGCAAAATCACGCTGTATTAGTTTCCAATTTATATGAAGAGGGGTTCATTCGTCTGGGATTACTTAGACTGACATATGTACATAGATTTTTTAATATTTTTAGCGATACATGACTTCGGAAATTCTTAGCTACGTCATCCACAGTTATCTAGGTACAAAATCCGCATCGTGGGAATAAAGCCGTGCTATATATAAAATGCAATTGAAAGTAAAAACCATATTTTCCCTTATTAAAAGTTTTAAAATGTAACGTCGCGCTGGCATGTTTTTATTTTAAGCCTGCTGCAATAAATACTGAGTAAAATATCAAAGTCTTTAAAATGCAAAGCTGCCTTGCGACTTGCTTCAAAGTTTATCTTATTGCGTGAAACTTCCAAAGTTACTTAGATATTCAGTAACATGCGATTAAAGGTGCATGTAAAGAAAGTGTTACACTTAGATTTATTTATTTTGCTCACACGTACATGTTTTCAGCTTAGGTCTTAATGTTACCTTAGGTCAATAGTGCATGCACCCTGCAGGGCACTGTAAAAAAATCTCGTGTCAGTGTTTGTAGGCAAACTCTTCCGAAACGACTTGTCCGATTTTCATGTTTTTTTATGTTTATTCGGTAGATCTGAGGTAGGTCAATAGTTATTTTTATACTCCTAGATGAAATGGGTGGCCCACTCTAAATTTTTTTTGTATTTTTTATACAATATGTTACGTTTTTATATTTCCTTAACTGATTTATCACGAAAACATTGGCTGGTAGCAATCGCGGAAAACCCTAAGTAGACTTTTAAATAAATCTGTGTTCAACCTTTTAGGAAGTAGCTCGAAGACAGGTCAGAACAAAACAATCAAAGATCGAGATACTAAGTAGATTGTAGATACCCTTTGGAATGCTTTTTTTATTCATTTATTTATTCTATAGACCTTTGTTTGACCACAACCTCACCTGATAGAAAGTTACGATGTGGCCGACGTTGATCACGAAGGCTTAGAAGACACCTATTCACTCTTGTCTTGAAGAGACCCAGATTTTAATTGGCAGGAAACACAGAAGCAGGCAGGGAGTTCCATTCCTTAGCGGTGCGAATGATGAAGATGGAATAAAACCGCTTAGTACGAGAGGATGGTACCACCAGATAGGGATGGTATTGTTCCGTCGTTCTGCTTGTCCTGGAGTGGAAGGGAGATGGCGGGATCTATGATTCTAACTACTGGGTCATCGGATCATACGTTTGACAATATCAGATAAGTATTAAGTACAAAATACGCAAACTAGGTCGACTAAATGTACGAAATGAGACTGGCATTTATTATTATTGACAAAAAATATCTCCTATCCTATATTTGAGTTTGTATAACGAGAAATATAAAAAAAACCCTACTAACTAGGAATGTTATTTAATTCAATTTCCATTAAATAAATAACGCTAGACAATTCACACAGCATTATCCTAGCCCCAACAAGCTAATCAGAGCTTGTATTAAGGGTACTATGATAGACAATTCATATATTTAATAGAATACATTACATATTTTTATTATACATACATAGAAATCCAGAACACCCGAAACAATAAGTGCAGATCGTACAAACATATGTCCCGAGGTGGGAATCGAACACGCAACCTCCTGCGTCGCAGGCTGGTCTTCGCCCGCCGCGTTACAGAGGTCGCCAATAGGGGCCGGGAAGAGATCCATTAAATTTCTTAAAGTAGAAGCTGAATTATAATTATTTATTATATCTCCGTAAAATGCAGAGTTAATGTTAAAATGCCGAAAATTCATTAAAGTAGATATTAATATTGTAGGACGCTCGTCTATTCCATTCACGACAAACGGCTAATTGGATCCGACATTTGCATCTAGATAGCGTGGAGTGGGACACTAGCTGCTGCCCGTGACATCGGCTGACAAACTGTACGAGCCCCCTAGCATGGCAAATGTTTGTTGAGAATAGAGAAAAATGCAAGAATTATTGAATTTGAAGAAGTTGTATTTAAATTAATATTTTCTATCGATAACGATACGATGTATAATATACAAAGTAATTTTTTCTTAACTAAAATAGACAAAAATTTCTGCGCTTGGCATACTGCTTATTGGGTTATGATTATATTAAGATTCGATTATTGCATCCTCTGTAATGCCTAACTTCAATTCATGTAGGTACATAGATAAAAGATCACACATTCACCAAGCCGACCGACCGTAAGTCCAATAATTTCAGAAGCTTAATTTGAAAGCTTTTCATAAGTTGTTCTGTTCGCACGCACGACGCTGATTAAATCAATTTGTTTCTAAACCAGACGTATATTTTACAGGCATTTAAAGCACAGTTTCGCGAAATGAAAAATATATTGCGTTAGATATTTTGTTCAGTTTCAAATTGAATCATTTGTATCACACAACGGGCTTAACGAACAGTCACAAAAAAGCACTAGGTAAGATAAGGTAAGCTGAGGAATGGATCCTCAGCTTTTATAATTCGCTTACGTTTAGCTTTTTAAATTCGAGCGCGTTAAAAAAATGGTCGAGAAATAATTCGCGGAGCGTGAGGCGTCCGCCCGCGGCCGGCGCCTGCCAGCGAGCGACTGGCGGAAGCGAGCCAGCGAGCGATGCAAGGGGAGAGGATAAGTAAGGAAAACTCAGGAAATATTACCTGGAGCATACTCGATGTATACTGTCTGCATAGCTGATCCCTATCGTGACAGGCATCACATATTTACACGGGTGTACGGGGTTTCTCGCTGAGCCAAATATTTGGAAAATGGAAAGATAACAGACAGATGGAAAATTGGACGAGTAAGACATGAGAGGTGCAAAATAGAATGAACCTGATGGTAATCTCAATCGGATACGATTTGTGTTTAGCTTACATTTTTGCACAATAAAAATAACCGACTAGCTGATCGTGAACATTACGTGTTCGTGACTCGTATATATTTGTTCAACAAGCGGTCATATATACGAATGTCTACATTTTAGCCCCAAAGTATACCTACAGACGAGTGCTACAAGCTGCAACATATATTTTCTACAAATCAACACCCACTAACATCCTCCTGAATGTTAGTGGGAAGAGAGCCGCTAAAAGCCGCATTTCCACGTAGCATCGGTTAAAGTAACGTGTCGGGGGAAAAGCTGGCAACTATCGGACGGTAGGTAATGCTCGAGTTTTTGTATCCAGTTACTTGGTGGCAACGTTATTAGTGGAGTCTACGTGAGTTCACGGATTTTTCATTAAATGAAGTGTATGTTTGAGTGCAAGCAAGCACACACATGGAAGTTATTTGTAGAGTAACATTTACTAACTTTCATACACCTTTGTTTAATTAGTATTAGTCTTTGATAGTATCATAGAAAACTAATTAAAAGTAAACAAAATTGAGTTTTCTAAGATACTTAAAGAGCTAATTTGATGTAGACGTAGATTCAGTAAACTGAAGTAAATTTTTTTTACCAAAAAAAATATCTATCATACTTAAAGTAGATTTTTTTAACAGACTTAAACTATAACTAGAAAAGAGGAAGAGGTTATACTCGTATGTTCGACTGTATGTTTTTTATGTAAATTCCACGATTTCTCCGTCAATTATTATTATGCACCGATTTAGTTTTTTTTGGAGAGGCATATGTCTAGCAGTGGACGTGTATGGGCTGATATGATGATCTAGAATGATCCCGAGGTAGCCCCATAATTTCCGAGGGTTAGTATTTCACCCGCAAAACTTAAAACGGTGTAAAATTAAGGTTTCAAAATTGGTTTAATTTTTTTTTCTAAATGAAGTTATTTACTTTCAAATACTTTGATGGTGATTGAAAATAAAACGAAAGCTGAGTTCTCGTTTTAGTTACCTACGTTACTTCCTCGTCATATTATAAAGGTGATTTTTTTTTGTGTGATGTTTGGGCTAAGAGATATAGATCCGGAATGACAGTCATATATCGCTATTTATTTCAGAAAAACGTGTGCAAAGCCTTCTGCGCATTTGCACGTGACGTGCTAGTCATTCAGAAAGCCTTTTCGCTTATTTCGAACCTTGTTAGTTCACGAAAGGCACTGGAAAACTTGCAATCGGTTGAATACAATCATAAAAGACAACCAGTGTATCGATTGTAGCTCCGTTTTTAAATATAAAAGTACAGCCTTGACGCACGGAAACCACCTCCACTTAGGGAAACCGCAACTGCCTTCAACAATCAAACATGTACTTATAGACTTTATACTTAGCAATGCAATACATAGACAACTGAATATCTATACTCAAATTATAAGGAGGTAAAAGTTAATTGGAGGTGGTTCAGGACCGCTATTCGTGGCGTCTCGTTTGGGGGAGACCTATGTTCAGTAGTGGACGTATACGAGCTGATGATGAAAAGTTAATTTGTTTGTATTGGGAACTACTGATCCGATTCTGAATATCTTTCACTGGTAGGTTGTCTGGAAGAGATTTTAGCGATAAGGCCGCCCATTGTAAATTATCTGTATTTGTTTTTGTGTTCTCTATTTATTATTTTTAATATTTGGTGTGCAATAAAGAATATTTCTATTCTATTCTATAGGTAGCCACTATATCCCTGGTGCTAGACTGATTTATTCAGTTACCACATGAGGAAAGTCGAGGGCTAGAGTTAGTTTATTTGTACTCGGTGTACGCCTTCATTTCTTAAGACACGCTTATTTTATTGAAGCATCAAAAATACAGATTATTACCTGCCAAGAAACCTTTAAGAGACTCTTAAAAACTACCCCAATCACATTTATAAATGCGAAAGGTTGCATGTTTTTTTACCTTTTCACGTCTGAACCTAAAGAAGGGATCGGGTTGAAATGGCTACATTTTATACCGAAAGAACGCGTGTGAAGCCGCAGACTGAAGCTAGTAGATAGATATGATACACTTTATAGTTTTAATCTTTTTACATTTTTTTTAATTTTCCCTGCCATGCATAATATAAGCTGCAAGTAGACTTATACAGCCAATCCAATAACCACTCGTATCATAACTTTCTCGCTATCTTTGAAATACGTGAAACGGTTTGTGTTCTCGTCATTCAGAGTATTCAGAATACTGAAGTCATCGGAGCGAGCAATTACTTCTACATCCTATCTGAACGCCCACGTCACCTACTTTCAAGCATACCTACCTACCTAACCTACCTACGTATGTACCTAACCTACCTACGTACGTACCGGTACCTATCTTACCTACCTACGTCGATTCTACTTTGAACTTGTGCGGCTTCACATTATTTACATTGTAGAATGAATGAATGAATGAACACTTTATTGTACTTAAATTAACATTAATACAAATCATATATCTAAATGGAAAAAAATAAACAGTACAAAAGGCAGCCTTATCGCTGAGAGCGATTTCTTCCAGGCAACCTAGATACCACGATACCATTATAAGGGGATGCGCAATAGAACGAGACTTCAATTAAAGTGCCTTTATTTGTAAACTATAATAAATCACAAGAAACGAATGCAAAGAGCGAAGAGAAATCTTTTAACAGAGTACAAAAATCGCGTCTAACTCTGAACACGACGAACTAATATAAATTACTCATAGGAATAGTAAGTAGCTTTTGCTTGCGGCTTTGCCTGGGTAAAAATATCAATGGCCTGATTCCCCAGTACAGTCTATCTTATCTCTATCTTTTTGTCACTTTTCATCGACATTAGTTCAGCCATTAAATGTTGTAAATCTTACAGGCAGAATTTCGTTCCCATTTGTCACACAACTTATATAACTACTGCTTATGGACAAAGATTTAAATCTTTGCTTATGGATGCCTTGGAATCAATCAGTTTGCATATAGCTAGTAACTAACTACTCATAGGTGGGTTCGTTGCATTGCCTCCAGTGACGGCATCCACACAGGAGCTGAACCAACATTAGCACCAATTGATCCGTACACATCGCTTACGTCAGCAGTAAACGTTCGAAAAACCTTAGAATCTGGGTTTATCCTTGCTAATTTATAAATCCAGAGATATGTTGATCACAAAATGACGTCCATAACTACTGTACCTGAATTTCCGTACTGTATAATATTCGTGATAAATACCCTAGTTTCTGGAAATTTAACCCTAAATATATTAAATTTAAACATAACCATTAGATGTTGTTTGTGCGATGGAAACTGAGTATCATAAAGTTGGGCAGGCTTACGGTCTAAGTTTGGGGTGTTTTCAGTTCGCCTAGCTGGTGGCTGAGCTTCAAAGGAAATGAAACACAATGGCTTGAGGAGAACCGTTACAAGATTTACCATTTAGTTTACAGTTTCAAAAGAAACTTTCTTATTTATGCTAGTTGAAGGAAATTGACTGTTTGGTTTTGTATTGTTTGTTTGTTGTTTTAAAACTATCAATTTTGTGGATTGGATAGTTACATGTATGAAGTGTTCACTGGAGTACTTTTACTGGTATGAAGTAAAGTATAAATAGGATATTTATAGTTATGTATGTAGCAAGCACACATACAATAAATTACAAATACATTCAGCATATTTAATAAGACCGGACTAATTGCCTCAGAATTCTAAATTCACAAAGGATAAGTAAAGGGAATATTCTACTCTACGCATAAGTATATGACATTATTTTAGTCTTTCAAAGACCCAACCTATCATAACATATTAACAAAAATAAACAGCCTGTTTATTAATAAACGATAAATACCTGCCTGAGTGTATTACGAAATTTTATGAAAGTGAGGGTAGTTGAAACATGTCACACACGCAACCTATCTCACTGTCGCGCCTCGTGCGGTCAGGAAATGACAGACACAATATAATGTTTGAAACAACCGTTCAACATATGCCATTATTTCAGGAACACAGCTCGCAATAAATTATGATACGCCGTGAAATATTGCCTCGGAAGTTTATGAGATCAATGGATGGGTTTGTTTTGATCATTGCCCATTTTATTGATTATTCCGAAGACGAGAAATTAGTATGAATTTAGTTAGACTTTGTATACTAGGCCAGACTTTCATAACGTCTTACTTCTTTGGTTCAGCGACTCAACGCGACGTGTGTCTTGCCCTCCGATAGGAGAAGTCGTCATTTTCCCTGACTCTGGACTAGACCCTATCATAAGCACCAATTATTTGCAAAAATGTAGTTACTCTTCCGAAAATAATTTTTCTCAGTTCAGTTTCCTTTGCTCCAAAGCTAGCATAACAATACCTCCTCATATTATTTTCTTAATGTGAGCCCCGAGCGCGCTACCATTTACATTTTTGTGGACCTTTGGGTAATTGAATTCAAATGTAATCTAATTTCCGTCACAAAGTTACTCCCAACTGCCAGTTACAAGTTAAATGAATAACTTGTAACGAGGAAAAGTTGAAGAATTTAATAAAGTAGACTCTAAAACCACTACGGCAGGAAACTTTTTTAATTGAACCACTGCGGCCGCGGTTCAGACTATAGACGACTATGTAGATAACACAATTTTCTGCTGCAAGAAACTGATTGGGAGATAAGGAACCCAGGACCCTGGTATATTTACAACATGGATATATCCATGTTCTATAACTAGATTCTAGTAAATATTATGTGTAGAAGTCGGGTAGATAGCTGACTACATGTAGCCTTGTTTTTTCGAGTTACTCGGTTTGCTTCACTTCCCGCCGTCAGATCTCAGGATGTTCACGGGCGCTTTGGGAACGATTGCCTGATCCGCCGTCTGTACGGCTTTATGATTTTATTTACTGACCTCCGAACGAGGAAGAGCTCCCATAAGCCGGCGAAGACACACTGGACCTAGACGTAATGATAATTTGAGAACGGGCACTCAGTAATTAAATAATACCTACGGTCATTTGACACACCATCTCCGTACCCAAAGTAAGTTGAGCTTACCAGATTACTGTTATACATACAATACACCTAGGCAGATTTATCTAGTATCGATGTGCTTCCATGATTGTTCGTACAGTGACGTTAAAATTAATTCTGCAATAGCTTCTGCTAGGAAACTCTAAATTGGTTGAAGTCACCTTGTAAATGTTGCTTAAGGTACCTACAGCAAAGCTAGATGATTCAGAGCAGTAATGGGACTCTATGGCTATCATGTTTTTTACCAACGAAATATATTTAGACTACGCTATTAGTATCTAGTAGGTACATTTCTGAGTTTTTTACTATCTTTTTCATGATATGTAGGTGAAGTTATTGAACATTCAACGTATTTTTGTTAAGGTCTGACTCATAATTTCCTTCAAATAACGTGGAATACGTGCAAGTGTAGCATCATCGAACAATGTAAAATAACTTTCTGGTGATGTAAACGTCCATTGTGCATTGTGGCATTACGAGTGCTTCAAGTCGCACTTCTACTTTCTAATAACAATATTGACAGAAAATACGTCATTCTGAGCCAGGCGAAATTGTACAGTTTCATTGACTAACAGCCGGTTTCTCGAACGCTAATCAAATCGCAAATCAGTTGACAAGGCAATTAACTTGACACACTGGTCAATTCAAATCGGGTTGCACGAACGATGATTAGACAAAAATTAACTAATCAATGATCATCTTACGATTGTCAAATCAGTGTATATTTTCATATGGTCACACATAATTTAATCATTCCTTCCGTTCAATCATTCACTCCTAAACTCAAAAATAAACTTCAAAAATGTCACATGTTTGCGCTGCGAATCCTTGTTTCTACTTCATCTTCTTTAATGACACCGCTTGCTTTTCGCTACGATTTGTCAGTGTCTGTGTCAGAGATGGAAATATTATTTATAAGTAGGTATTATGGTGAAGCGAAAGGAGGCCTATACCCAGCAGTGGGTGATCCCAGGCTGATATAACGACTAGTTTGGTGGTATTATGCCACCGTGCCGAGGGGGTCTCGATTAGGGGAGGTTTGCCTTCAAGTTGTGCCAGACTCGGACCCTGTTCCACTTCTCCTTGACAAAAAGCCTACTCCAGCCCTGAACCTCCTTGAGGGTCCAGGTGTATTTTCCTCATCAGATTCACTGTTGCTGCTCACTGTTAAATCCGAAAGCGACATCCTAAAATAATATGAGGTTATTTTAATTTAGGGTACAAGTATTTTTTATTGATAAAACGATCCATAAAATGTGAAACGTAATTAAACCACTTTTGGAGTACCAACCTGATAGTTTTTTATATGAAGAAGGTTTAGAACTTAGCAAACGCAGTAAATTGTAGTAATTATTTCAGCTAATTAGAGCAAAATCACCGATTAGTTGATCGTTGATTTAACAAGCGCTTGACTAGAGAAAAAGGCCTAATTAGCGTTCCAGAAACCCATTTTGATGTTTGACAAGAGATTTGCTTCAATGATTTGACAGACTGATCAACTAATCTCTGTTCAAAATCATAGTACGTAATCAAATTCGAGCAACCCAAATGATACTTGATCAGAGATTTGATCATTGATTAGTTAATTATGAAGATGATCTGCGTTCGAGAAACCGGCTGTGATTTGACTAAAACTGTGGGCTAGACAGATTTATTGTTGGTGAAAACTGTCGTTTCATCCTTACAAGTACATATGTACCTAGAAAATAAATGATTACAACAAAGACAGTAAAGGATGTTCCAGTTACAGTGGTTTAAACTGGATTGTGTAAGCAAATAGCAGTTTTCACCCGACTACGGTTTAGTTAGGTCATATTGTCCTAGCTTTATGACAATCATAAACTTCTATCAGCAAACCGGATGTAAACAAGCTGATATACGCGCATGCAGTCAGAGCCTCGATTACCCGCCCAATCTCGCGACATCACACTCGTGGATTATGGATGCGACAACTATTTTGGCAAAGCAAGGCCATGAACATGGGAAATAAGCACAACATGTCGCGTCGGCTCATATTGCGTTGATGGAGATGGAGCGGAAGCCAAGAAATGCGAGGAAACTGCGAGGGCACTACTCTACTTGTGTCAGAGATTTATATCGTACATTCGGAATGTTACGAAATACACTCGCTAATAGGAAATTTTGACGGAGACTAATATGTTATTACTTTCAATATTCCTCTTTTACATTTATATCTGTCCATTACGAGAACGAAAAAGTTGGAAATAATCCTTATTAAATTGGCAAGGAAGACTCGACTTTATGGAAAAAAAAAGACCATTGTGATATTTTCGGTAATCATTATAACAAAACATTTGCGGAAAACGTGGATATAAAAAAAATACCTATAATAATTTCTCCTTAATCGATAGAGCTAAAGATATAAAGCGAGCGACGACGGTGTACAGTAGAGATCGAAAGTCGCCCGGGCCCGTACGAGTAAAACGAAAATTGAAGTTTTTTTTGCAAATGATATCTCATCGTAAGCGACAAGAGTAGGTTTTGTACGAGCACGAATCACCCGCTGGTCCTGTAACAGGCACATCGCCTTTCGATCTTCGAGTTTTATCAGAATGAGATTCAATAAATACAAAGTAAGCACATACTACATAATATATATAGATACGTCAATACTGCAACTCAACTACCACAGCCAATGCTGAGTGTTGCTTACTGTTTCAACTTTCTTCAGATTTCAGAAATAAAATATTTTTAGAGCATTTTACTTGAATATCAAAGTGCATCTATGTCGCGTCAGGCCCGACAGGGGCGCAAGCGCAAGGCGGCTGCAAGCGATTCCAACATGCCAAGCCTCCAAGTTCGATACCCCTGAGTGCCACTATCAAACCGACAGAATTATGCAGCTGTGAATTTAATTCAACGAACAATCCTTTGGGATTGCCGTGACGCGACAACAAAATGGTATAAAATTCTGGGTTTGGTTTAGTAGAGTAGCTTTTGGACAGGTTACTTTGTCTTTTATTATCACAAATGTTGACTCTATACTTTGCCAAATATCCAAGTATCTTCCGAAAAGTAGCCCAGTCAGTCAAACGATTCGAGTTATTTGCTTACTTTGGTATTCCTGTTATGGATACACATAAGATTCAGACAAAGCAGTTTCTATAAGTAATACTTGCGTATCCGACTGAACAGCAAAGGATGTCCTGCTCATGTTTATTAACAGTATCTGTTATCTCTTTGTCTCAGCAGATCACAAAGGGCTGAGATGACAATATGCAATAATACCACACGCATCACATGTGCTGTGCAAGATGTAATGGCGGTCTCACAAATATCTGACACGACACATGTCATTATAATGAGAAACAGCATTCAGTAGCTGCTACAACTCTCGTCATAGGTATCCACAGAAATATAAATGATTTACACAGAAATCCAAATAGTGAGGCACATTTAAATAATAATTTATAATTTACATTTCTGTGTAAGTAACAGAAACGAACACTCCGATCCATGGAAATGCTGCGCTTCATCAAGAGATTATCGATATCAGGGATAGACTTGCACTAGTGTTAAAGTATTGACGACCGATGTGGCGCGGCGGGCGAAGGTTCGCCTGCGGCGCAGGAGGTTGCGGGTTCGATTCCCGCCTTAGGACCAATGTTTGTACGATCTGCAAATATTTGTCTCGGGTGTTCTGGGTATTTTCTATGTATAGTAAAAAGTATCTATCTATGAAATATATTGTATTATGTATATCGGTCATCTACTACCCATAACACAAGCTCTGCTTACCTTGGGGCTAGATGATGTTATGTGGATTGTCCAACATTATTTATTTATTTTATTTATTTAGTTATAGCAGATCTGAACCGCACCACTGCCGCACAGTACAAAAATGTGCATTCGAATATGGGCTTAGCTTGTAATATTTAGATGCATTTTATATTGACGGCATAATATACCTTACAGCTAGCGTGCCACTCGCAGCTCGCTCGATGCGGGAAGTCATCATAAAGATATTTGTGGCCGTGGGCGGCATAGGTACCTTCTATTGGTAAGTAAGTAAATCATTAAAGTTAAAAATCAACACTCGCTTGCCACCAAGAACGCGCTCTTAGTTTACTGAAGAGACTTCTTTTTCCGCATTTGGCAAAAGTTGTATTTATTTGTATTTATTCAAAAACATTACTTCTATTAATTACAGGTCAGACCTAATACAATAGAGTAGTCATCAAATTAAGTTAAGTCATTCAATAAGCAAAACACATTAAATACATGTGTCAAAAAGCAAAAACATTCCACGATTCAATAAAAATAATAAGTAAAATAAATCAATACAATTGTCAAATTAGCAAATAATTCAATAAATCTATGCGTAAAAAATACATGTCATAATGATTTCGTAAGTCATAATTTGATTTGTAGTGTAAAAAATAAATATTATTTATCATAGCACAAATCAAATAATAAAGCTTTTACGAACTCGCTCTGTGAACAGTGGAAGACGTCAATGGTCCTCGCTACCAGATTTAGTCTTTGCATGGTACGCGTCAGTGGTGCTTTGTTAAGTAAGTTCGTCCTTCCGCGAGGCACTGCAAACAAAGGCGGCCGTCTACGCCGCCCTACGTATTCGTCCGGTACGCACAGCCTCATCATTTCCAAGATGGTCGGGTTGGATATCATCCCCCGGAACACCCTAACCACATACAGCGCAAGTGCCACATCCCTCCTAATTTCCAACTTATTGTATCCAACCATACCCAAAACGAATAAGGTTGGATACATTAAGGGATAGAAAGGGTAGACGCCATATCTCTTCCAATATAGTTGGAGCATTATGCGCGGAAAGCCCTCGAAAAGTATTTTTTAAAACATAAATAATTATCATGTTGGTTTTTAAGTAGATGATCAGGTATGCTATGGATTTGAAAGACCGTGTATGTTGTAAGTTTCAGTCGTAGCCGGCTTTGACCGTTCCAGTCGTAAAGCGCGTCGGTTATTGGACCACTTGTATAATACGACACTTTAGGATTGACTATACGATAATACATTAAAAACTTGTATTTCTGCATCTTGGTCACAGTGATGAATATCATCGTTGAAAAATTTGAGCTTTGTCTGAGCGATTGGCTGTTTCCGAAATTGCGGGCGAAGTAGTCGTTTTGAGAAAAAGGTACCTGTTTAGAGACTATTTTAATTAAGAATATGAATGTTTTATTTCCAAAATTTACCAGGTAGCCATAAAGTTAATTATAGCTAATTATTTATAACGAGTATTTAATATGGGCTTAAACTCATACATAAGCTCATAACATTAAGATAAATTTTACAGTGACGTCAAAAAGAGTAACGACAGGAGTGAGAGAACTAGTAGACCAAGCGCGGGTTCGAAGCTTGCGGTAAAAATCTGACTTATAAGAACAGCTGGCTGATAAGTCAGATTTTCGGTCTTCTTATATAGCCGTTGCTTTTTAAGAAAAGTATTCCTGTGGGCGCTTCCACCGAAGTCGTGTCGGCCACTCTAACACCAGTCTCGGTGTATGCAATAAGTTCTGTGCACGACAACAGCAGAACTGTTGCAGCTGGCTAAGCTATGATTACTCTAGCCTTCCTACTGAAGAAAATGCGAAGTATACGAAGTATACGTAAAGCACAGTACCTATTCCTTACCGTACCCATCTTTACAAGTAAAATAGCTAAGTAAAGACGGTATATGGAAAGCTGTACAAGATGGACTGTAATTGGACTTTAAAAGGCTATCGATGAAATTTATTCAAATTGGCTTCGAGTGGATTACATTCAGTTCAGATGGGCCAGACCAATAAAATCGATGTGAATATACTTTCTGTACATTTTGTACCAAATTTAAGATAATTTCACATATTACAGCTAAAGCGTACCCAGACTCCCCTGTAGTAGACGAGTACACACGTCCTTGAGAAAAATCCTTACCTGAAACAAAAACAAGACTTATGTAAACGACAGTCGGAGTCAAGTGCTCAATTAACATTTTATTAAAACTTCGCTTTTTGTGTATTGTATGCTAATCTGTAGAATTATATACTGTGCTTATTTTAAAGTTTGAAAGTTTTTTATAGACCTTCGTTTGAGCACAATCTCACCTGTATGCTGAGTGTGAACTGCCATACTGTTTACTACAAAGTTTGCGTAACTTTATTTTCTATGGAATTCCTGAACAGCGCTCCAAGCGGAAAGTTTTAAAAATAGAAATTCCATAGAAAATTAAGTCACGCAAACTTTGTAGTAAACAGTATGGCAGTTCACACTCGGCATACTGATGTAAAGTAACGATGTGCCGACGGTGTATCAGAAAGGTTTAGAAAACACCTGTTCTCATCTTGAACTAAATCAGATTTCAATAAATTCATCATCTAATTAAATGTTACGCGAAGGAAATCTTAGCGTTAAACTTTTGTGTTTTTAACACCTCTACTGCGATCACCAATCATCCTGCTAGGGCGGTGAATATGGTAACACCCCTCTTGTTTGCATTGGAGGAGGGTCCTCGAGCAGAGGATGTAACTGTGTTGAGGAGGTATTTCAGAACTAGATAGATTATTACTTTATTGCACCATCAATACATAAAACAATAAAACAAGGACTTAATACTAACTACATAATATACATATCTGTGGCAGAAACGGCAGCCTTATCGCTAACAGCGAGCTCTTCCAATCAATGTTTAACCGAACCTGGCGGTTAACCGAACTAGGTTAGATTCATGTCACCAAGCCAGCATTTAGAATTCTAGGGGGGTAGATATGAGTCTCGAACGCAAGGTCAGGAAATTGCACAGGGGCTGTGAGTTACGAGTAGTGCTGCTTTTTCTGAATACACGCAAAGTTCAGAGCCAAAGTTAGCTGAAGGCTAATGAAACATTGTAGTAACTTGTTATGTATACGTGCCTTGCATTAAAAAGTTTACAAATGCTAGCACGTCTGTAAAATACTCTTGCTAATTTGATTGATTTTTGTTTGTTTAATTTGATTTAGTAATAACCTTAAAGTTCATGAGTAAAATCAAATCATTAGGGTTTTAGAAAAAAAATCCTTTTACTGATTATAATCATAGGTGGAACAATTGATTGAAATCCCGTTGGAAACAAAAAATTAGGTAAGTAAGGTATTTTCATTTAACATTTTTACATTACAAAATCTAATATGAAATAAAAACATTCACCAAGGGTGAGTTTTGGCAGGTAACTATTTATCTAACCTACGTAATTCACTTTACAAAATCAAATAAAAAAGAAATCATTGCCCAAGGGTGATATTCTTCTTGAACTACTCGTAGATAAAAAAGATTGAAGACCCGAGTCCCAATATGCGTGACCACTCCTCCGATTGCGCTGAGGTTCATGGGTCATATTCTGTTAAACCAATCGTTTCACCGTGACTATGGTATCGTCTCAGATTATCACATAATGGTATTCTACCTTAGATGAAAGAAATTACAGACGGAGTTGGACGCACGTCAAAGGTGTCAAGGTTGAAACCATTCTGTCAATCCCTCCGTGTAAATATCACCGCACGCGCTATCTAGAATTTCTTAGGTCTAACGATTCTGGGAGACGATACCATAGTCATAGTAAAGCGATTGGTTAGTATAATTGTACAGGTCAAATCATATCACAGCCTCCAGGGCCCTTTACTAATCGCACTAAGAGCAAGACGACCGGGGGAGGATGGAGGAATCGTACACTTTCCACAGAGCTTTCCACTATACTAGTTACATACAACCCAGATTGATTTTAACTTTTCTACCTAGCGGCGGGGGCGGCGGCGGCGAGCGATATGTTTTCCGCAAGGATAATTTTTATTTGTGTGTTGGATCTTAAACTATATTACGGCATTTTTAGAGATAGAAATAGAAACGTTTATTTGTAACTCGGACACATACAATTATAAAGAAATGAACATAGAAAAGAAAACAGTTTGCTAGAGTCACAAAACGGTCCCTGTCTCAGCATGTACGTGTGTACAATCAACGCTGGTCTTCCGACAGAGCCGTTTCGTAGATAGATACCACCTCCTACTCTATTGTCTTTGCTTGATATTGTTTTGTGCTGTCTATGTTTGTGACCCAAATATGTAATCCATCTATGAATTTTCATTTGATTGGATATCTAACTCTACAACCTGTAAGCATCAAAACAGTTGAAACGTTTTTGATAATAATGGTATCAAAAAACTCGTAACTCCTAGGTTATTTCCCTTCGGGTGGCCGAGTCGGGTTTTTTATATTTTGAAAGTTAATTAAGTACATGTACATATATCGGTCGTATTCGAAAAAAAATGTGACTAATAAATATATGTACATACATTATGTACTAGTATGTAATTGTACACATCTGTACCCTTTAGCGCCATATCGCTTTAAAGTCGCCGGTACCATGTTGCCTTGCCACCACCGAGTTCCTTCCTACTGTCAATCTGTCTTTACTATGACAAGGTACAATGTGCTACAAGGTAGTCGAACGACCGGAAAACTGCCACAATAGCAATCAGGTTTATAATGATAACCATATCAACAAGCCATGTTCACAGAGTCAATTATGCATTATTTTACGACGGTTTTCCTTATTATGCTGGCTTATTATTATCAAGGATATCTTAACTTCAAAGTGAAAAGTACCACCTTATACAGAAGGCATAAAATAAAGAACTACATTATTATGTCTCATTTTAAAAGCACTCTTACTTGAAACTTAGGACATGTTAGTTAGAACTTACGATATTGCACATAAAGATCATGTAGAACATAAATAAATAAGTAATAGGTATGTATGTATATATAAGGATGTCTTACGATCAAACAAGGAAATGGCTTTACGGATGAAACTGTATGTTACAGTCGAGACACTCAGCAGGCCTACTCGGAAAAGGAAAATCGAAGTTTCTGATTCGTTTTCGTGCAAAACCAACTCTTATGTCGCTTGCATAAAATTACCGTTTGCTTGAAAACGAATCAGATACTTTGATTTCCGTTTTCCGAGTAGGCCCTCAGGACTCATCACTAGTTTTCGTTGTCAAAACAGTTATTGTACAATCGGACAAAATGAGATTTATTGTGGCTGGAAAATATCGGCCAACCCAAAAAGTTTCATACAGAGATGAAACTTTTTGGGTATAAACCCTATAAATAAAAGAGTTCAAATAGCCCATTGTTTTACTCACTTAGTGCCAGAATCTCTGTAATTTATAAGCTGTAAGACAAAGGAAAGAGGTTCAGAGACCCTATCCTGTGAGTGCACATGACGTCATCAAATGAGATGGATGAAGATATATGGGATTGTAAGTACTTGATGAGATGGAGTTATTTGCAGGGCGCATTATGCTGAGTGAGAATCCATTGCATGCAGCTCACAGGAAATGTAATCTTAGGTACGATGGAAGAAAGCTTACAGTGCTTTAGATGAGACCTCTAGTATCATTTTAGAGGGCATCCAGTATAATAATTAATAATACCTAGAAGTTATCAGCAACAGAATCCGTAGATGCAAAAATACATTGAATTTTTTTTAAACTCATGGGTTCGACTTTATGCAACAGAAAAAAAAGTAATATGCAGTTTTGGTTGTTTTATAGATTGAATCCATGATTGTTTCACGACTTTTGTCTCACTCTCATGGATTCCGATTTTGCCATACACTCCATACTCAAAAGCAACCTAAACACAATATCTATCAAATCATCTAAACACGGCTTCTGCTCGGGTAGTATGAGTTGATTTAATAATTAATAAGGAAAAATTAAATAATTTTCCAAATCTGAGGACTTCACAAAAGGCATTTTAAACAAATATACAAATCCCCTTTATAATATTGATGTATATATATATACAGTATGTACTTACATATATATATATATATATGACAAATCCGTATGAACTGTTATTTTAAACAAGTTATTTTAAGACTTGCTAAAATAACCCCTTGCGAAAAGAACTGAACACGGAACGAAGTTACAAGGACCTAAATAAATCTCTGAAATGAATAAAACGTCCATACGAAATGTTTTACGAGGGCATTGATTCTTCAATAAAATATAAACCCTACACCACATACTTACTATCCAATTTACCAATACATTAAAGTTAACAAATGTACAGTTGGCAGCAGAGAACCACATGATGATGAATGTAAGCCGGTTAGTTCGTGTTGAATTCATAATGAATTCCTCAAACTACTATAGTTCAAATAGCGAAGTCGCTTACTGGTAGCTATAGTTTCTGTTTAATTGATAAAAGTTTGTAATTTGTAACTGTCGGCGCGCGAGTCACATTCGCACTTTATGGATCATGTTACAAAAATAAAATACCTTATTGGCAGACTGAAGGCATTCCTCGAGTATGGCTACTTTAGAGCGACGTAAAATGCATCAAATTATCATTCCACTATGGACTTCTATAACAATGACATATCTATTCATAATATTAAGACGATATTAAAAAAATTATGAACAGATCAAGATGACCTGTAACGTATATCTACTTAATTAACAATAGGACTAAGATAATACACTTGCGAGCTATAAACTGGAATCACTTCATCGCTGGTTTTTGCAGACCATATTTTACAGTTTCCATGCAATAAACTGTAGGTTGTGGTATATTATTTTAAAGATAATTTTATTAGCTTTGAAACTCTTTCGATATCATAGCGAAAAAAATGTTCATCATATGTCATGGAACGTGAAAACAAAAGACATAAATTTTTGGAACGAAACATCATTTTTTTCAAACTCCTGAATCCCTATAAAAACTGGGAATTTATGCAATTTTGTCATCAGTCCAATATATCACGTCACTCAAAATACTGGAATTACAAGAAAATGGAAACCACACCAATAGAAGCCGCTCAAATCGTCACCCTAATCCAGCAAGGGTTCTCTCAGCGTACTATCGCTCGACAGCTTCATCTGAGCCAGTCCTGTGTCTCCAAAGTATACAAGAGGTTTAGAGAGACTGGAAACTTAGTCCGCAGACCAGGATCTGGACGACAGCGATGCACTTCGGCGAGAGATGACCGATTTATTGTCAGCACTTCTATCCGAAATCGACATCTAACCGGCGTTGACGTCCAGCGGGAGCTCGGAGAAGTTCGAGGGAGAACTGTCAGCGAGTGGACAGTGAGGCGAAGACTCGAAGCTAACTTGACCCCAAAAAGGCCAGCAACGTGACCCAAATTGTCTACAGCCCACCGACAAGCTCGATTTCAGTTTGCTCGTGATCACTTAGATTGGGATATACAGCAATGGAGCCGAGTTTGTTCGCGGACGAGACTAGGATGTGCCTGCATGGCAGCGACCGTCGACGGAGAGTCTACAGGAGACCGGGAGAGCGATACGCACAATGCTGTATAGCGGAAACAGTAGCATATGGGGCTGGGTCTTGTATGATGAGGGCGGGGATTTCAATTGAAGCTAAAACGGAGCTGGTATTCGTACCCGGTGGAGGTCGGGGAGGAGGACTAACCGCAGAAAGGTATATCAACGACATTCTGCTGGGCCATGTACTCCCGTTTCCTGCTAATGCACGACAATGCCCGCTGCCACACCGCTCGTGCGACTAGACAGTACCTGGAAGAAGTCGGGATTCCCACAATAGACTGGCCAGCCGTCAGCCCTGACATGAACCGTATCGAACACCTGTGGGACGAGCTGAAAAGGCGGGTACGAGGAAGATCTCCAACTCCGGCGTCAATAGAAGACCTAAAAACTGCTCTTATCGAAGAGTGGCAGGAAATTCAACAGGATTCCATCAGGAAACTCATTAGGTCAATGAAAAACCGTTTACAAGCAGTCATTAGGGCCAGGGGGGGCAATACAAAATATTAAGCGGGAAATAACAAAGATTTTAAATAAAAATTTGATATTTTCATATTACTTCTTATTAATTTAAACATCCACAACTTCGACCTATTGTAATAATTCACTAAATGAAGGTAGGAAACTTAATTAAATTTAAATAATTTTTATACCATTCGAAAGCTAACAAAATTTCTTTTCAAATGGTATACACCAATCTGCAGTTTATTCCATGGAAACTGTAAAATATGGTCTGCAGAAACCAGCGATGAAGTGATTCCAGTTTATAGCTCGCAAGTGTATTTACACGGTAATAGCGAGCTCGAAGTCGCGGTTCTCGCTCAATGCAGACGGTACCGAGGGAGTACCGGGAGATAAAACTACCCTCCTGGGGTAGGTGAGGTGTCCTTATATCTGCAGCTTCCAGAATTAATGCGAGGTGAGGGTCTGGTCTGGAGCAGGGGTGCTGAACCTAAGGCTTGAGATTTAGGTCAAAGAGCTTTTTTAATCAATAACACTTCTTTATGCCTGGAGAACCAAGGCCAGTACAAAGCCAGAATAATAGAGAGAGAACTTTCCACAACTAGGCTTGCTACAGTAAAACATGTATGTAGAACCTAACGATCTTATGTTATAAAAATGTTAACACATTTTATAGCAAAAGAATATATATTCTACACAAACTGCGACTTATTTCCCGGAAGACACGTGTCCGACGATGGGCGGAAGTGAAGGTGCGGCAACCCTGCAGCACTAGACTCTAGACCAGACGGCTGCGTCTCGACATTTCGATCGCGGGCGACGCCAGGTGGGGTGCTATAGCTAGCTTTACTTTAAAATTGCATGATGTTGTGTCTGTTGTGCACTTGTAGTAACGAGCTTTATAATGGCTGGTTTATTACTCTACATTTTTGAACATATATACGCGGCTTTTTTTAAATGCTGCCGGGATAAAACGTACAGTAGTAGGAGAGATATAAATAAAAGAAATAGTGATTTAGCCGAATACCGAATGTTCGGCGAGAGATCCAGTGCATTTCACGCGAACAGGTTTCTAGAACTGTTTTGACGAAGTCGCTGCAGAAAATATTACTATAGAAATAATATAAAAAATTGCAATCGCAGATGAGATAGTTTTAATTGAAGATGCCAGCTGCAGGCATATCACGAGTGTCTGACACTAAAGTCTACTTCCATAAATTGGGCCTCCAATGATGGCGTCACTAAAAAAAGAGGTAATGTCTTGGCTCACAAATCTCTAACAATAAGAACCTTTTTTATTTACGAGGTGTAACGAATCACACTTCATTTCACTGCTAAAGTATATGACGCCAAAAGCTATATTTAGAATCAATTAATCGTTCCAAATGAGTACATGATACATACTTGTCTACCAGGGTGTTTAAGCTTATGTAAGGAGAGCAGCATCAATTGGTAACTCTTTAACGTTTACACTTCTACCGCTAGAGGGTTAGCAATTGATGCTGCTCTCTGTACATGCTAAGTACATCCCTATGTGAAGTACAAAGAGGACATACATATTGCATAAAATGCACCAGAATAAACACTGTCTGGTCTGGGTGGGGGAGACAAATTAAAGGGAGTTTTGGAGGGAGGTAAAAACGACTTTACAGCATCTGCAAATTGTAAATTCAAAGTCTGTTTTTAAATAGTAGAGAGTATTGTGAGAGGGCTCGTTTGGTTCGTAATTTCCCTATTTCTGTAGCTATGCTGAGAGGGCAACGTTGTATTTATTCCTATAAAAACTTATATAGATACATAAAAGTTCCTTTTGTATTGAAAACTAATAAAATTCTGCCACAGAAAAAATTATAAAGTTCTTTAAGCCAGGCCGATGATAACAACCTCTATCTGGCCACCCATGTGTGCAAGATGAAATCGTCGCAAATCAAGATTTAAAGTTTAAAGCATACAAACAGAACATATACATTATCTTTTCAAAGGAGCATTATCGCTCAAAGATAAAATGTAAATCACAAAAGAACACAAACAGTAAATGGACGGGGCGACCTCAAACGGATTCTGCGAAGCCTCGTTTTGATTCCCATCCCATCCCATGTTTATCAAACAACGCTACATCGGTAAACAGAGACTGCTCCGAGTGTTCAGCGTATATTAAATACTAACCAATAACTTTGCGATTCAAACGCTACCAATATACAATAAAATTCGATCAAAATCGGGAGATACTCCAACTTTCACATCGAATCTCAAACAAGAATAACATCATATTTACCAAGCGTTCTTAGTATACTACGCTGGTATCGATCATTTATTTTTCTGGATACTTACCATCTGATAGGATAATGTCCAGCATCCTGTATAGTATGAATAGATTTCAGAATAGAAAGCCTCAGTAAGATGCAATCTCTGCCCGGTACACTGCCTTATCCTTATTTGACTTAGCAACCTCCCCTCAGGGATTCCTTTTGGATAGGATGTCTAGCACATGTATTATCCCGAGACAATGGCTAGCAGACACGAATACATAATGCATACAAAGGTGCAATATAGTCTGCGAGACCATACTGCTGGGAATGGACTAGAAAGTTGCATTGCACAACAAATGTGATCTGTGTTTTCGACCAGAACCAGGATAATAACTCCGAAGAAACCTACTACCTATTACATAAGTAATTATGGAGAGAAGAGGCTATGTTCTCAAAATCTAAATACAGTTATGAATCAAGCTACTTTTAACTTACCGAACAACGTCGAATGTCAGTTTATTATCATCAAACCACATAATTTAATAAAAACCACAGGTCAAGGTCTGAGATTTTGTGGCCAGGCACAAATAAATAATTTAGTCTACCTGGCCCAGCTCCAAAAGGAAAGCCTTGGGATGGGACGATTCATTAAACAATGCTCTAAACATCTACTAGTTCCAATAAAAACTAGAACTCGAATAACCCCTACATGTTGCAGTAGCGCAGGAAAATATTTAGCATTATCTGGCACTCTCTTTCTCACGTTAAAATTAATTATTCGTTGAAATGTGTTACTATGTAGCTGTGGAAAAGTGTCATCAATAAAACATAAATTAGATAAATTACTCAATTTGATGCAAAACAAAGCATCGTTTGTCCCCTAACGAAATGCTCTGGCAAACTTACGTTTCGCTACTTTCAAACTAATGAAATATTTGCATCACATTGTGTACTTCATTTCGGATTAGAGTCGCATTATTTATTCATTCGTACATATATTGTTAATATAGTAGATGGGATGCCATGCTTTGCTTTAGGTGACATACGGGTACAATCAGATCATAATCATTTGTTCATGTGATATCAGGTACATTATGTCTTAGCCATGTGCATGACCTCAGTTACGTACTGAGCTTTACAAATACGATTAGTCGACGTACAGTTAACAGAAACCCTTCTGGCTAAGTAGGGTGATATCATGACGTTATCTAGCCATTTCATCGTCAAATACCGGACATAAACAGCAGTTTACAACAGGAATGCATGTCAGCATTATTTCCCAGCCATTTCATTAGGTTATATCATCATGGTAAATTTGTTAGAGCACGCAGTATAGTAAGTAGACTGGAAAGTGTTACGACCAATCGGATTGCATGGTCTGGTTAAAGTGCCTCAGAATGGCGTAGCACTGCACAGGTCCTATACATATAATGCTAGCTTAGATTGACTGGATGCTTTGTCCTGAGCACAATGGCAGGTCTGAACGGGTCTGTGGTGTTATCGATCCAATTACCGATTACAAACACCTTAACGCACAATAGGAATGGGAGCCAAGGTCGTTTCATTTAGATTTTCCTGTTTGTATCCCAGTTCGTCGCAAACAAAAAGATAAAGAGCTTTCAGTTCCTGGTATGTTTCTTTTAAGTTTGAATTCGGACAACCGTATTAGTCCGAAGTCCGGCTGCGAAAAAACTTTCCCAACAATGGGACGCGTCAAGCTAATTCTTATCATAAAAAAATGTGACCGTGGTAAAGGCTATGGGTAAAAAACATCCAAGCTGGCTGGACCGTTTCTGAAAGTAAGGTTAGTTTTTGAAATAATCTTTACCCTGCTTGACACGAAACCACAATGAAAACCTTCATGACCATGCAAATCAGACGCAGTCATAATTAAGAAGTCGAAACAATATTAAGTAAATATTACCTGTTAGTTCAGATTTTCGGTTAAAAACGGCAAAGACCGCCGTTTATTAAAATTATTTTCTTTATACACTGCCCCCTCCCCCTGCAGAGATGATGAACGGTTTAATAAATTCGCGCCACAAACGCTCCTAAATTACTGGTAATGTTTTAAAAAGCTACGTGTTGGAAAGACACGGGGAAATTAGACTGAAGCGAGGGGACTTGGAAAAACGTTTTTGCTTTATTTTACGTTTCTTGTACGCTCATGGACGTCATCGCGCCATTGGAACTGCGGCGCGGCGGCGGCGGCGGCGCACCGCAAAGGCTGGGCAGAGAATGCGTTAAAATCGTTGTTTTGTTTACGAAATCTTGGAAACTAGACAATTCTTCTGGTAAGGGAAACAAAAAAGCAATATGATCCTATCCGCAACGAAAAGAGATAAGCAATATTGATTCATATTGATAAATTCGGCCATCTTGTCTTGACCGACTTATTTACAGGAAAATTCAGAGAATAACTTGAATGTGAACAAGTCCCATATTGCCATTTCTCACATAAAAGCAACAAATAAAACACACATTTTGTTCTATTTACGCAAGATATTATACACAAGTACCACTAAACTCTGCTGCATTGTAATAAGGACTATTTATTTATAATATTGATTGATTCAAGGTCGAATGATAAAGTCGACAGCTCACTGCTCCGCTCGCACTTGCTTCGCGCCTTGTTTTACACCTAAATGGCTTTGATAGTGCGGAGGAACTGACTGTGGTTATAGCCCATGGCTATATTCGCAGGACGGGTAAGTACCTAGTAAATATCGCTGACATTATACGGTTTTAAGCTGCTCTGTTGTTGTTTTTTTTATTCAGTTTTCTTCGAGCTTCTGTCCGATAATAAATCTATAGAAAACGCCAAGATAAAGGCACGCATTTTTGTGTTTCTTACGTAGAAAAATCTGTTTACCATAGACCACTGGTCCAAGCACGTGGTGCTCAACGACATCCACTCCCAGCGTAGCATAACATGTCATGAGCTGCGATGCCTGCCTACGTGCTTGTGGTGTTGTTGGCAGGGACCTTTATTCCACGCCCGCCCGACCGACCCCAATAGGTAACTGAACTCGAATAAAAAATGAGCAAAAATCACAAGACACAATGTCGATTGAATTATGTTTTTGTCGGTTGTGATTATACGAGGAACTGGAAACACTACGATTACTTAGCATTCAATCATGAGGAAAATGTGGAATATCGTTCAAGACAAGAGTGAGAGCTTGGTTATTATTACCTACCTCAAAAAGGAATTTCAGTTTTGTTTTGTTGGGTTACTTACAGAGACAGCGCAAATGATAAACACATAGTTTTCCCCTGATAGAAGCTACTCAGAAGGATATCCTAGAAAGAAAAAGAAACTGAGGCTGCGTGTTTGTTTTCTGTATGAAAGTTAATTTTGTTAACTTCAGGGAGACCCAACATTTTTCTAATAATTGTGTAACCACGGAAAGCAAAACCATTGAACTACCCGGAAGGATATCAATGCTCTCAAAGATAAACTGTTTTCATGATTGCTTCAACTCAAGTGTTATGTGAGAGTGAGTGGTCGGCTCTCTTGCTTCCTTATTATCACATTCAGAGTCATCATCATCATCAAACTGAACACAATGCTAGCATCCCCGTCAAGAATCAAAAATCTATAAGTAAAATCACTGTACACTTCAAAAAAGGAAACCCCATGTACAGGTTTATCTTATTCTCGGTCCTGCAACTGCCTGCAGGTCAATTTATAGCATTAATTGAGTGATGCACTGATACAAGTTTTGCCGTTCATGGGCTGCATTCTATGGTGAAAACGATTCAGGCAATACATTATAAGGCCCGTGATCATGGAAATGAGAAACAGAGTAATAATAATTATTATTATTAATCGTGTATTTATCACGTACCTTGTTTTATTATTTCCGCTACACGTTTACGTTACATACTCGTAGCTAATCATTAACTATGTTGACAAATCGCAATAGTTTAAAAAGATCCAGTGAATATGATAAAATTTACTCTTTGGGTGGGATGAATACGCTACCCCTCGTTCTCGCCACAGACACGTCTACGGCTGAACGTGAAAACCAAAAGGGGCTTTCCCATAATCACCACGCTTGGCAGGAAGGTTGGTGATCGCAGAAGAGGTCTTAAAAATCCAAAAGAGAAAGCCACTGCCACCACTCTGGTAAGTGTCATTAGTCGTCCTGAGTCGGGTTGATTTGGAAGGGGTCGGTTATTTATTATTATTTAAATTAATTCTGATTGTATGAGCGTTTATGTTTTTTAAATTGTTTCTACTATCTGGAACGGTGACATTTAAAACTAAAACTATCTTTTAGTTGTCCGAATCAACACGTTCGCCATGGCTACTTTACATACCATGAGAAAGCCCATCCGTCTTCCACTGATTGGCAAGACAGTTTTTACCCTTTTGATGAGTATATTAAGCACAATTAAATAATGAATCGCCAAGTCAAGGCATTAAGTCGTCAGTCGTCGTCACCCTGAGTTCATTAATGTACTCCTTGTTTATATTTAGTCGTTTTTGCTTGGCTTCTTGAGTGACGTGACGACAGATTGCATAATTAAGTGAACCTTTCAGGCTTTGCTTGTAGACGGGAATTTTCCGTTTTCTGAATTTACACTGAGATGCACGCTTTTTACCTAAATAAAAAGTAGCGTAACATAACGACTACAACAGGAGACAAAGTTGGTCTAACTAACTTTACTTAGAGTTATGTTATTACTTATTATTATTATATTATTTGTGGTTTTTTTTCCGCTTTTTCCGTTCAGTGGCAGTTCCGGCAATGGCGCACAAACAGTTACCTTCCAACGTCGCGACCTGCCTCTCAGTATCTAAATAAACTAATGGTTTTTTTTATGCTACAGGTACTAATAAAACTAATATCATACATACATATGTATATGTACTAAAGAAAGCTGTAAACAAAATATGTCGTAATTCAGTTATCTGTTGCAGGACGCAGGTAGAATAGAGGTACCTGTGTTTGTGTACTTACTTATACTTAGGTACTAATATTATCAATTTATGAGCGGTAATACATAAATCCATCATAAATATGCGATGACGTCATTTGTTTTTGTGAATCAGAAAGATTAGAAATGAGATTGTTTACTTTTGTTATCATATATTACAACCAAAATAAACCAGACTCTACGCTAGATTAAATAAATCCGTCGATTATCGATACCAAGACAACTTGATCCATCAATCAATAGCAAAGGACTTTGTACTCACTATTTAGAAGGAAGATGATTGATGAATGACTGTCTAAGGAGCTTACCAGGAAAAATAAATAAACAAAATGTTATTAAAAAAATAACTTCCATTTCTTAACTTGGACTGGTGCCATAGCCTCTGGCAGGAGGGAGATTTAAAACATCGGACATAAACAAATGACAAATTGAGGATGTCTTTGCCTAGTTGTGAGAAAGTTAAGGTTCCTAAAAATTGTTTTTCAAAGGACTTATCGTTGTATAAACTTTCCAATTAAATATTTCTTAAAGTTCAAAATCACTCTACGATCTAAATAAAATACTTAGATCGATGAAATTACTCTCATTAAAAGTTGCATGTACCTACAGAACTTACAATAAGTAATGTTTTGAGACAAACAAGTATGTAGATTGCGTGCTAAAAACCTCTTCCAACCTCGATCCAAATATTTAACTCCCCTGATACTTCCTAAACAAGACGCCATGCGCCAGTTGCGCGCGAGCATGGAATTTAATAGTGTTCAAGCACACTATATTATAAATGGAAACGTGGGATGCATGTACGTATGTTTGTTACTTCTTCACGTCAAAACAACAGAACGGTTCAGACTGACATTTCGCTTAGATGTACAGAGTACGTCAAACCGAACTTGGGACTCATTTTTATCTCATAAATCAGTTTCCATAAGACAAACAACCTTAACAATCATTAAACATTTGATCTTTGTTAATGACGTAACCATAGCTCTCTTTTTATTTATACCAGATATGTATATTGAGTACGAAACCGCGGGCAGAGACTATTACTACATAATCGACGTATCAACAATTAGCATAATTAGCATAATCAAGGACTGGAATAGATATTATTTCAGAACTGGGTTCAATTGAATAGCAGGTCAGTAAATTTTTCTGGTTGGGTTGGATAGTATCCCTGGCTCTATCACATCCAGGGACCCTGCACTAACGAGGGATAAGTAGATTATACCCCCTAAATAGATTATAATAGATGGCGTGTGCCAAAGGCTTTCAGTTTGGTACGGCAGATCCAATAGTCTGGACTTCGTTATGCTCGTCGATTAATGCAGTTTCGTTGCCATCTACAAACCAGATTATACGACGGAACGAAGGAAGTAGAATCGAAGATGTGGTAAAGAACTATATCTACGACTATCCTCGGAGTGAACCTTTCATTACCAGGCCAAGAAAAGACTTCTTGTAGAGAAGCAACAACACATCATGTTACGAGGACGAATCCATCGCCTGTATCTATAACAAAGCATTGCCTTGCATAAATATGATGACAGTGTATAATAGTATCGTACCTACATACGTCGCCACCGTTGTACAACGGATAATGTCACTGTGGTTGTTCAGCGCTACGGTAACGGTGATGTCGACAATGATCACAATTACATGAGGCATCTGATGCCAGCTAATAGCGCTGATATCATCTTTAGAAGGGTGCGTGTGCGCAAACCTCCTTGTTGCGTCAGCGCAGCGGTTCATTATCTGATCACTATCTACTGATCATGCATGTAATTTAGCTCATTAGCAACCTGTTATTCTTTTTTTACGGACTTAAACATGCGTGGTTAGGTTAGAGAGTCTCGCGAGTCACCCCGAAAATTCAGAGTGCACTGAAGTTAAGTACATCTCACAACGGTCAAACCCATACAAATACCCGCTGATGTCGTCAATGCATTCGACTGGAGAGTAACTAGTGGAAAAAGGGAGGAGAAACAGACGAAGTCCGGGTGCTTCCCACTCAGGGTGCTTAGGTTCTTGAAAACAGTTTCATATCAATCTGACTATCCTAATACACTCCTGTTCTTAGAACTGGACAACCTAAGACCTGTTCTGGATATTTTAATACTAACTGAAAGCGTATGTAATCAATCATTTAAACTCGCTGACTCAGCATATCGCCGAAGCACTGTATAGTAGGTAATATTACATTTCCAAATTCATACAACTGACGGAGGGAAGGGACGTCATCACGACGTAACGAAACAACGAGGAAGGACAGATTGCATGTTTGTTAAATACAGTATCGTATCGAGGCCGGACAAATGAAAGGAATACCAAGTTTTGAATCTTTAGCTTCCGCAAGTTATTTATTTGGTTACTTGTTCAAATTATTTTTTGTTTCTATTATTACACGGACACAATTCTAAGTCTTAGTTAGTCTTTCCCACTCCCAACCAGGTAGCTGGAAAATGCCTCTCGTATTATTTCAAGTACTAATTTTGCAATCCCAATACAATGTGAGAGGTATTAGGAGCCTGTTAGGGCGCCATGCATCTTGAGAGGTAGATGAGTAATTCACAACTGAATTTTCCTTAATTTCTATAAGTATTGCACTGATTAGAATTCAGCTCGTCTATGACTTTTCTAGTTTAAAGTTTTTCTATTAGGTGTGCAATAAAGAATTAAGATTACTTTCAGATTTCGCCGTTAACAATTGAAAACGACCCTTTCAGTTGCACAACAGTTGTACAAATAAGATAAAAGTCTGACCCTGATGGAACAGATGTTGAAGACTTGACAGAAGTTTTCACACATTAAACGTCAAAGTTAACCAACGAAAAAACTGCTTAACTGTCCGATTGATCTTTTGGTGCACACCAGCCCAAGGAATTTTTATAGTAACGTAACTGGAAGGCTCACTGATACAAAACCCGCGGTCTGAAAGAGACTTAATACTAAGGGGTGTGTCTCTTTCTATAAGAACGACCACAATTTATGAATGAAACAGGACAAGACAGGGAATAATCATGATTATTTTTTATTGCTTATATTCATTATTTTTAAGAACCTATCCTTTTAAACAAGATTTTTTTTTAAATCATACATACCTTTATTATTATAAAGTTAGATATTGAAAATTCGTTTAGTCAGAAACAATTAAAAACGTGCCCATATTGGAACCATCAAGTGTGACGTAAACAGGCTGTTTCTTTTGTATGAGAAAAGAGCTCTGAGATATGAAACTTTTTTTGAAATGACAGAAAATGTTCGGCGGGGCAACCGGCTGAAGTCACACTCCACTGTCATGCTTTTTGAAATTGCGTTTCTTTTTCGACTAAAAATACTGAAGTGGCAATTCAAACAATACATAGCAAAACCATTTTTTTATAAACAATCAATCATATTAATATTTATTCAGTTAATTACAATCATAGTAGGTATAGAAACAAAATAGAACTAATATTTACAATTTAAACAATTGAGCTACCTCCCTGCAGACTATTGGAAACAATCTAGAGTTATCTAGCATAACTGATTCATATGGCAATGCTGATGCATTCATGCAATCAATCATACATGACTAAGCAATATAGCCTTGTGCAATTTGTGGCCTAATGTTGCACGAGGTCCTATAATTTTTACCCGACTACCGAAGGACGAAGGTTATGAGTTTGACACTCTATGTATGTAACCGATTTTCATGTTCCCACTTAGCGCTGAAACTACTGGTCCAATTTCAACAAATGAGGTGTTCTATGATTCGTCTTAATAGCCCGTTGGTTATAGGCTATGTCAAAGTCAAAATTTCTTTATTTCCGTAAATACAATAAATGTACACTTAGAAAAGGTCAAATTCTTAAAATTAAACACTGATATGGAAATAAAGTGATATTTTGATTTCGGTCGCTTCGGTATGTAGACTAAAGTAAAGAAGCGACGAAGAAACCTTTAGCCTGTTAGGTGTTATTTTTAGAGTTATTTTACGAGTTCGAGCAAAATCCGTCCCAAGCTTTTTATCTTCTAGATAGTCTGATATTTTGTAATAAGCCTTTTTACAAAGGATATGTTTGACAATTTGTTTGAATTTATTTATAGAAAGTTTTTGCAACTCGCTAGGGGTTTTGTTGTAGAAGCGTATACATTGCCCTTTAAAAGATACATTAATCTTGTGTAACCTAGTTTTGGGCAGAGCGAGTTTATTCTTATTTCTAGTATTTACATTATGTATGTCGCAATTTTTAGGGAACCGATCGATATTTCTATGAGTGTACAATAAGTTTTCATAAATATATTGACATGGTACTGTCATTATATTTATTTCTTTGAATTTATCACGTACGGATTCTCTTGGATCCATGTTATAGATTGCACGAACAGTCCTCTTCTGCAGCACAAATACGGTGTTAATATCTGCAGCATTATGTCGTATGGTATATTGCTGTGGGGGAACCACAGCAATATACCATACGACATAATGCTATGGAAGTAGCTGAAATAGACAAGTGTGGAAGTATCAACGTCTGTAAGATGACGGATTTTTTTGACTACATACGCTGCAGAACTAAGTTTCTTCGATAGCTTATCTATGTGTGGGCCCCATTGAAGTTTACTATCTAAGGTTATTCCTAAGAATACCGTAGTGTCTACAATTTCTAACGTTTCTCCTTTTACGTTTACATCAGCCTTATCTTGTTTTACATTTGGTAGAATAAATCTAAGACATATAGTTTTAGTTTCGTTAAGCAAAAGATTATTAACACCAAACTAGTGGACTACTTTTGATATTGCATTGTTTACCTCGTCAAAATTTGTGTTTTGTCTAATCATCTTAAAAATTAAAGAAGTATCATCAGCAAACAATACGATCTCGTGATAATTTTTAACGAGATGAGGCAGGTCGTTAATATAAACCAAAAATAGGAAAGGACCGAGGATTGATCCCTGAGGTACACCCATTGTAACTACAAATCAGGGTTTTTGCTGATGCGGGTTTTTGACACATCAGCGGATGCTGATGCTGATGCTGATTTTTGGTCTTGACATTAGCGGATGCTGATGCTGATTTTGGCTAAGTACGTGTCGGACTCCCAAACCGAGTATTCTGCACTAGTTGAATATAGATGATTCTACCAATCGAAATCGAGTCTTGAAAAACTATGCATTTTTACCCGACTACCAACGGAGGAAGGTTATGAGTTTGGCACCCTATGTATGTAAGTAGCCGATTTCTATGCCACCTAGCGCTGAAACTACTTGTCCGATTTCAACAAATGAGGTATCAATTGAATCGTCTCAATATCCCGATGGTTATAAACTATAAGACGTCAGACGATATTGAGGGTCTAACGAGTTAGCGAGGTCTAAGTAAGGAGTGAAAATTCTAATGTTAGTAAATATGCTCGTGTGGGGCATAATTACAAACATTCTCAAGCAATCAGCAAAAGAGTTTGAAAAAATATATAGTTAAAAACTAATAATAAGCGTTTACCTATTGTCCTTATCATTTTTTTTAAACTTAGGTAGTTGGAGGCACCCACCACCACCCATACCTAGGGTACAAGTAGGAATAAAGGCTCTGACTACCTAAGTATCAAAAGAAAATTATAAGGACAATAGGCAAACGCAGTAACGTAAAATACAGTAGAATAAAGAGAAAATTTAAAGTTTTGGGCTTTGTTTTTTATTTTGGACACAAAGTGAACGCATACAAAGGGAGGCACTGCTGTAGTCTTTTAGTCAATAAATCACACAAAAGTACGTCGTAGCAAGCACGCGCAACACAAACGTTGATGCGATCGGGACTGAGGTGGGTGAACCTAGTGTAACCTAGTTTTAGCCTTCCACTTTCAAAGAGTTAGTGCCCAATCTTCCGTTTTTAATTTCATCAGTGTATCATGCTAGTGAATGTGTGAAAGGGACACAGCGACTGAAAAGTGACTCTCACTCGAGACCGTTTTTCCTTAAATCCAAATTGAATCAAAAAATAACCTTTTCTAGTTGTGATAAGGTTCAAAATCCTTTTTGCATTAAATGTCGAGTGAACTTTCCAGTTACGTTAGTATATAAATTCCTTGCACCAGCCTTAGTGTTGTGAAGCACGCGTGACATCACGAAGTGTCAACACACCATCAAGCAGCGTCAAAGAACGGTCAAGGCAACGCGATGATTGAACCTTTATCTGGCTCCCTTGTGCTGCGAACGATTGATAGTGTACGTTCATACGTGATACGTTTATGAGAATCAATTGTGAAACACTCGCATCGTGTAGGTTTTCAAAATTGATTGGCTGAAATCTATTTTTTTCTTATTTTCCTCTATGGAATATGTTCTGTGTCTGGGATTCGATAAGATTGATAGACAAGAATGTTGCTCCGAAAGGATTACATTTCGGCCAGTTTTGGACGATTCCGCATAGGTCAGGTGTGTCGTATACATCTAACTATTCCTAGTGTATATATACATAATATCACAGTTGCCGATAATATCCCAGTGTTTGAACGGATACGAATATAAATGAAGGTACGGAACCCAAATAAACGTGCACTAATCTTTTACCTACATTCGATTTATCAGGGGCTAGCTGATAGGTGACCGGTGGTGGTGATATATCCTTGCTAAATCCTTTATTTACCTACTGGCTTTGGCCTGTGCGGATTATTTCGGTGCTTTTGCAGCTGCGCATTTCACACAGTATTTTGCCTAAACCAAGCTTGTACTTTGTACTGGGGAATTTAGTTTTTAAATGTAAGTACATTATTAAATCTATTTTTAAATGAGCTTATTATATCTATAAGAGACGAGGACAATGACATTATTTTCCGATTTCATTCAGAATTTTTGGAAAATATTATACATATTTTTATTCTCTTTTATCCTATTTAGGAATTTTAAACAGCTCTTAAACGAGGTCTAGAATAAATAGAATGAACCACATTTAGGAGCGCGCGCAGCGTTATTGGTTTAGGTAAATAAAAATGGATCTGTTAATAATAATAATTGTAATATTGTCCTATCTATTCTGCCTATTGATTATGCATTTACGTTTCGAGAGCGACTTTCTAAAACAAGTCTAGCCAAAGAGGCCGCAACTTGTTACAAAATACATAATTTCCTTTCTAGCCATACAGGCATTTATAACTAGTGAAATGGAAACTTTCAACATTAATACAATGTCGTATTATGTCAGAGATTATGATACTAACATTTATCGTCAATTAGCTCTTACAATCAGTAAGCTTTGCTAAGGACTCATTTCTATGTAGATCTGATCCATATAAAAGTGAAGTAAATTCAAAGTAACGCTGACCATTGGAATTAAAACTCGGTCAGCGCGTCCTATCAGCAGGTGTCACCATCATACATTACTTTGTAATATTGAATGTGATCAGCACCGTCAGTCAGGGTAACTTAACAGTTAGGAAGCGGTGCCGTGTCGTGAAAACTAAACCGTTTTCTGACTGTTAAGTAAATAGTTGTAGAATGTAGAGACCGACGTGGAAGTAACCAATAGCGTGATGTCCTAACATCATTATCACGACACGTATTCCAGATTCTATAGTTCTTTTTAACCGACTTCAAAAGGAGTCTCCTCCTTTCTCAATTCATCTGTATCAATTTTTTTCTTTGTATTTATGTTACGCGATGTCTCTGCCAATTATGGACCGATTTTGAAAATTCTTTCACTATTGTATAGAAAATAATCCCGAAGGGGTCCCATATTTTTTTTATCCCCAGTTGATTAGTATTTATCCAGCAAAACTTAAAATAAGTGTAAAAGTAAGGGAATTTGAAATCTGTTTATCGTTTTTTAAAACACGCCGTATTATTTATTACCTATTTCTTTGTTTTGGAGGAACCGGGCTTTCGGGACAAACCTTACAAGAGGCACTAAAGTCATTTATAACGGGATATTTATCATGATTTGAGTTTTGAATATCTCGTTATGACTTTACGTGTTGTGTTGTGAATAACCATGATGTTTTTAAAAGTTTTAATCCTACAAATGTCTCGAATGCTTGCATCCTTCCACAATCTCTACAACTGCCCTGCAGACGCCTGCTGCCTGCTAGGATGTATAAAAATAAAATAAAGATTATCTTTATTGGAACTATAAACAAAGGTACATGAAATTTGGTGAAAACGAAAATACGCGCAATAGTGTATGCAACTGTGTCGCGAGTATTTACGCCCTCCTCCGAACGCAAGGTAGAGTTCCTTAAATTACAATTGAATTAAACATGCCGAAAAATTAAGACTATGTGTAAAAGTTATACAATGGAAAAAAAATAGTTTATAAGAGATGGTTGACGACAAACAACTTTACTAATGTATGTATAATATGTAATAACATTTGAAAAAAAAAATATATGGGCAGTAGATAATCAACTCTTGAGGTCTATTATCTACATAGTTAATTTGCAAAGATACTTCATGAGTTATAGGTAGGTAGGTGTAGGAAAATGAATGAAAATAGGTCAACTAGGGTATGGATCAAGGAATTGACTAAGGGGAATAGGATGGTATGGTATGAGAGCCTGTAACCGTCGGTTGCTATACATATTATCTTTATAATGTGGACAGCAACTACGAGTATATCAGCCACGCACAAATATTGGCCCTCATCACAAATCAGGCATAAGGTCAACAACACATATACAGCACAGCGCCTTCCGTTATCATCCGCTATCATTATCACCAAATTAGGTACGATTGTCAACGTCACGGTTTTATCTATTGTTTTCGTTTGTTTCTGTGTGAAAAATAAGAAATGCGCAGTATAATAAAATACGGTTTTTTCTATCAAGGTCGATAACTCGGTCGCTTCAATTACTTTTACTCTCTGGAACAAAAATCACCGTAGTTTTTATTTATGTACTTAAAACTAAAACTAGTAAGGAAGTAGAAAACTCGATTCATCATCATCATCATATCAGCTCATAGGCACACGTCCACTGCTGGACATAGGCCTCCCCCATACGACGCCACAAATAGCGGTAGGTCAATAGATAAAGTAACAGTTACTGAATATTTTTTATTAGATATACCTATGTATGTACAGGTCGCGTCACGGTTTAATAGCCGGCTTATTCATAGATTTCATCATGATGGCATCATAAAATTCATGGTATACCATATATATATATATATATATATATATATATATATAATAGGTACCTATAGTACCTCTAATGTTTATAGGGTATAAATGTGCGCACAAATTAATACAGGATCGCTTCCAAACATTATATTAAGATCATATATAACCGACTTTGAAACACGTTCAACATAATGTACATTGTAATGTATGTATTACCTTCTAGAGTAGGTACCATTCGTTACATTGTCCGACGCATTACATATTACAATGTTTATCAATAATTATGTGATTATACCTTCTATTCAAGGAAATTATATTTCGTCGGTTTGATACACCATAATTATTATTTTGCACTCGAAATACTTAACAATTCGACACCTAATCAGACCAGACTGATTTTAGACCGACTTTGAAAAAAGGAGGTTCTATATTCGGCTGTATGTGGGTTTTTAAGTATGATCGTCGATTTCTATGGTAACGATTTGGATTATTCTTTCGTATAAGGAGGATTTCAGATTCAGTTATTGAATCTGGAATCTGATCCCGAAATGATCCCATAAAAAATATTCCCGAGGGATTCATATTTACTCCACAAACCTTAAAAACAGTTTAAAAGTAACGGTATCAAAGTACGTTTTTACTTTTTTTAAATAATCAAATTATTATTTAAAGCATGCATAATTTAATTCAATTCAGATAATTATAATATACATTTTGCTAGTTGGCTTATAACTAGAGATTAGAACTTAAAAGTAATAATTGATTTTATCCTTTTGACCTATTTATACATAATAGGACAGTCAAATATTTCGCATGTATAAAGAGGGAACATCTGACAGCAACGACAAAGGTGGAAGATACCATAATAGTAAAGGTGAAGAATCGAGGGAGGTAGGTGAGCGAACAATACAAGAAATTAAACTCCAGATAGAGGCCTTTGCCCAACAGTGGGACGTTACAGGCTAATTGTAATTGTAAGATTACCTAGTGAACCCATAATATCCTCGGCGACATCGTAATTCCCAGTGACACAATTCAAAAGGAAGCCATTCAACAATCACAGTCTAATGTCACCAAAGGTTGAATTGTCTAGACAATTGAGGCATTTGAGGCAGGTAGAGGCAAAAAGCGAATTAACGGTCTACGAGTGATTAATGCAAATTGTCATTGTATTTATGGAATTCAGATGTGTGCTATGGTTAAACACGTGAGTTTTTCAGAATACAGGCCAGGAGGTTCTTTAAATGGTAGTGTAGTGACATTTCACATATACATAGGTACATTTACATATGTGTGGGTGAAGGTAAAACTCAAGTAGACACAAACATAAGAGATACACGCTAATGAATCATAGATAAAATTGATTAAAGATGATTTATTTATCACCTAAAACAAATAGAAGGTAAAGAAACATTAAAAAAACAACATCCCTACTACAATGAACCTCGAACTTAACTAAGAATTTAATTAAACTAAGTCAGCTATCGCTAGGTGCTTCTCTGAGTATAAATAATGTTATATGCTTACAACAACTTGCTCTTCCCCGCGGTTACACCCGCGTTAAATTCCAATTTCACGTATCTAGGGGGATAAAATGGTCTCCCATGGGAATTTGATGTTTTACCAGGACAAAAAGCCTATGTTACTTTCCATCCTTTCAACTATTTCTATGCCAAAAATCAAGTCGATTGGTTGCTTAGGGTATGAAGGACGGACAAACAAACAAACACACTTTGGCATTTTTATAATATTAGTTAGGATGACGTGTATAGTTCTGCCTGCGGAGGTCGGTGGGGCTTCGGGCAAAGTCAATGCGAAGGCCGAGCGCTCACCCCGTAATAAGATCAGATTTGACCGAATGCTGATTTAATTATGACAAAAACAGGTAGCTGCACGTATGAGTGGAAAGAAACCATAATAAAAAAAGAATAATTTACGTAAGCATATTTGAGTATTGATTGATTGTTAAAATAATTTTAATCTAGTGGAGGCGAAGAAAACAATCATACAAATTATATTAAATATCAATGCAACATAAGGACAACCAACGATTTGAGATTGCAAAATTTAAAAGCGTTTAACGAAGTACATAGTAAAATAACAATGTACAATAATGGTCTTGGGGACGCTTCCCACTGGTATTGATACAATATATGTACGACCAGTTGAGCTGCCTGTAGATTATTTGCAGCAGTCTCCAGTTAGCTCAATTATTTCAATTGTAAAAACTAGTTGTAATTTGTTTCTCTCCTTTGATTGTAGTAGTGTTTTTTGTAATATAAAAATAAAAGAAAAATCTCGACACGAAAAATATAAAATTTATAGAAAAATAATAGAAACAATAGAGATCAATAGCGCATTCACCTTTACCTTATCATTGGAACGTCTTTAGATTGTTTAAATTTTTAATAGAAAAATACAAAACGACATTTATTTTGCATGTGAAGTAGAAAAATCGACCAGTTTGACTGTTTGAAGGATCTACAAAGATAAGTTTAACGTTAGCACGGTAGGTACTAGACACATTTCCCTTTTTCACAAAGAATTGGCAGAATCTTCGTTCCAAGGGTCAATACTCCAACAATGCTCGAGATGATAACAAATAATAAGCTCTAGTGTTAATGCACTAGAGGCCAAATTGCAATCTTCAATCACTATGGCTCTGGTAAGCGGATCTCCTTGAAATCGCCTCACTTCACTGAGCAGTGTAAATATAGCATTCGCACTTAAAGTTGTTGAGCTCGACAACATTTGTCGTATTCCACCCTTTATAAGTCGATAAGTACTAATATAATATTGAAAGAGTGGTCTCATCCTTTTATGAAAATGTCAGGTCCAGATTATAAATATCGTATTTATACGGTTTTTTGAAAATAACATGATTTTAAAATTCATAACTAAGCAAAGTTGTGACCTTTTTGGTTTTGTTGCAAAGGACTGACAAGTAGTAGTGGGAAAGTAAACATTGAAACTAGGTGTACGAGTGGCATACCGTAACATTCACATTTTCGACACCCGACCGCTAACAAGCACAGCCTTGACAGCAAATATTGGCTCAGATGTCTGATGGTATTGTTTGGGTAGCATTGGAAATGACATGTGTTAGTTTAAAAAAGTACATAGGTACCTTGAAGAAATTTATCGTTTTGAATTTTGAACTTTTGCATTACTCTACTTAAAAAATAATAAAGCCGCTAGGAAATGAATAGTGATAATTATTTTCAATCCATAACTACAAAATTTTCAGCCGTGTAATGGATACCCCAAATTGCGCTGCGCAGGAGCACCCGACATACGATTACGAGACGACCGACGACGACATGATTCACAGAACAAAGACCGAGCGATCACACTCGAATTAACCGCAAGTGAATTTATGTGCCGATTTACCACTTTCGCCAAACGGATGATGGATATTTTGAATTCGAAAGCATAATGATGACAAAGAGAGATTTCACAATGAACTGAAACATAATACGGACGTTATGTCCAATGAAACAGACGTGAACCTTTGTGCGACGACCATGAACCTTTATATAAAGAAGAAGAAATTTCACAAGCAGATAAATATAGCCCACATGTATCAAAGGTTCTCATTCTCACACTCATGAATATGGTATGGCGACATCATTGATACGAGTATAAAGTATAATGCGAACTATAATAAAATTACAACACCTAAAATACAAACTTTTAGGATCAAAAATTACAAAATATCAAATAGCAGTTAACAGACTTTCACTAAGACCTTAATAAAGTTAGCATTGCAGGTTTTGCTTTTTTTTGTAATTAATCCTCTTAGTTAAAATATTTTTTTAAAGTATATCAGTTGCCTAATACCAAAGATAATGAATAAAACGAATAAAAAGGTCGGTATTGTATTTCCCAATTATAATGTGGAACACAAACAGACATATGTACATAATTTAACGCTATTTACAACAAAAGTTAAAACGCTTGTAGGAAATATAATGACGGCAAACTTAACACTTTCGCATACAGAATACGTGATTGTCTGCTTCCTAGCTGATATACTCGTACATACCTAAACACAAGACGACCGCCATACTAGCAAATAACAACCAAGTAATTTTCCTTTAGTGCGAAGTATTTAAGGTGCAGAGTGAGGGCATGAGGTGAATACGTAAGCAGTTCATAGTCAGGTAGAATAAATATTCATTCACGAATCATCTGTATTCAGCATTGCAATACAACTGCCTACACGAATTGTTTTCATTAATCGCTGAATGTATTTGCTACCTGGAACAGCCAAGCCGTTAACGTAACAGCATACGACGTAAAAGACAGAAGCTATTACGACGCGAATGCAAAATAAACAATCGGTCCTAATAGAGCACCCTGTGGAACCCGGTCTTGGACAACTGACCGGTTCGGTGCAGACTGCGTTCGATTGCGAGCTGATTATAGTTGCGAAACGCTCACGACTAGCCGGCTCGGAGGCTTTTATGTCGTCACATGGCGACGAGATATAGAAGGATTGTGTAGGAGATTATTTCGATGACAAATAATGGCGAACAATACACATAGCATCATCTATCTAGGCAAAGTGAAGAAATAACATATGTAATGGGTACTAAATAACGGATACTTACTATAAACGCACTCTTACGCACACTTGAGTCAAGTTTCAAATATTTTTTTGAACGTTATAATTTAGTTTCTCCATATGAAAGACAATTTGTTTGTTTTGGGCCATTCCAGCGAAAACGACGCCCCAGGTTAAAGAGTACTTGAATCTGTGATCTGGGTAAAGCCAATGAACTGATTCGACAGGAATCGACCAATTTTTTCTTCTTTTTGTGATATTCATCATTTTTATTGATCTTGAACACGGCTGTAGTGTGATTATGGTACCTATGGTACCATATTTTATCTTCAAGTTCGGAATACTTTTCTTCGCCTTCTATAGTATAATTGTATAAGGCGATTCGACATAAGAAAAATACAATTCAAGGCGTTTAAAACAGTAACAAGTTATTGCATGAGAATAATTTTGTTGAGAAATTATAAAAGATCAACCAAAATGCTCATCTGGTGTCCCAGCCGTCACAGCTAAACATACATACTACTCTTTTGTATCCTGACCTTTAAATAGTATAGAAGCTTTTGTCTTTCTGCAAAAGTAACAATTATGCCAGTGGTAATTAATGGTTTTGGCTAAACGGGACCAAATATAGCCTTGTTGAATTCGTGATTTACAGGGTTAAAATGTTTAATTTATTACATATAAATTACTTGAAGTTTGAGTAAAAAGGAGTTAGAATGTCCCACCCGTCACATTGGAATTACCCTCTTGTTTTTCATTGTTTCATGAATAATGTAATTTTTATTTTATTTATGAGAGTCTGAAAACATAATATAGTTGAAAGACGTTCCACAGTCCATTTCAATCTCAAATCACGATATTATTATAATGAACTGGAATAGAAACTAGCTAATTTTACCCAAAACAAATAGGGATTCCATAAATTCCATTTACATATGTAGTAAGTACTACATTTATATATGTAGTAAGTATCGGCTTCACAGTCTTCGAATAATATCTGGAAAACAAGTAACATCTCACAACACTTACTGGTGATCGAGCAATACAATTTAAAATGTCAAAAATAAAACTAAATTACAACAATCTTATTCAGAAGGCGTAATTAGATAATTATTATGCCTATGTTCAGCAGTGGACGTGTACGGGCTGATGATGATGATGAATCAGATAATTTTAAATAACAAGCAAGCACTTACAGCGTACAATCCAGTCATAATGATAAATTGGTTAAACAAATATTTGTCAAACAAATAGTGTTCTTAATGAATAATCTTGATAGGATAAGGAAAGTTACAATGGAGCTACAAAAATTAGCAGCTAATGAAAACCAGATTATCTTAATGATGGCGCTGTTATTAAACGAATGACTGTGTAGTGTTTTAAATGGGGCAGACGGTACCTTAAGCAAATAATACTTTAGGGAGACAAAGAAAGACAATTTGTATATTGTATTGTATCCTAACAAAGGCAAAAGTTTGTGAAGATGTGAGTTAATGCGCGTCAAAACTACTGAGCAGATAGAAAATGTTCTGAGCCACTTTGATAGGCGTAAAAGTAAGCTAAATTCTAAATAGTATTTTCGGTATTGTGCGATAAGTATGCTATTTACGAGCTGCTACGACTGAGCAAGAGCCTAGCAGGAAAACGAAATACAAAACAAATTCAGAACCCTGAAGTTAATTACAACCTAAAGCAAACTATAATATAGCAATCTAGTATTTTTTTTAAATGTTACTCACGAACTTTGATAGGTAACTTTTTCAGTTTGTATTTTTATTTCAAGCTAGTAAATAAATGATTATACGGCACAAAATGTAATAAATATATATCGATTATTGAAATATCAATTCATTGAGGTTTCCAATGCTTAGACACCGCAGATAATCTGTTCCTCTGTAGGTAAAGCCTTTATCTAAAATATTTGTATTATATGTTGATGCAGCAAAATGTTCATTTCAGAAAGTAAGAACATTACCGGCTTGTAGGTTATGTATGGCGATAAGATAACACAATGAGTAATAAAATAAAATAGATATTTGTACAAGAACGCACAAAGATACACAATCTGAGGTGTTACATAGATAGTACGGAACCCTAAAAAGCCAGATTATTCCTCCGCAGAAACAAAACAGATTGCCGTTACGCACATACAGACGGTTTTCAGAACTTGTAAATTATTTTGTGAAATATTCACCATAAATTTGAAGATTCCTCGAAGTGAGTGTATAAATGGGTAAATTTTATACATTTTGATTTTCACTCTCTGTCAAAAATGTCGAGGTTTTTTAATTTTCACATCATATCAGACATTAGAACAAGGTAGTAGAAGAGACTTACACCGTTACTAATAAAAATATGTCGCTTTTACGTTATTTTACAACGTTTGAAGAAGTAAGTTTCTTCCATAACTTTAAAATTATAAAAGGTTGTTAGTAACGAGGTACATTTTGCTACGAAAACCACTTGGAGGAAGCTAGTAGTATAGTCAGTATAATAACGGAATGGTGACTCATTTTAATATAGTCTCTCTGTAGAATGAAGTGACAGCTCTGTAAACATTGTAAGAGTTCTAGAGATACTGATCAGCGGCTAAACTAACCATACCTACCCATGACTGCTCAGCAGTCTGCTGAGTGGGACAGATATTATCTCAAGATATATAAACTCAGGTATAGATTCCGAGGAATATATAAACATGATTTTGATTACTCAGGTATACTATATGGTTTGGTTAGTCGATTGCAAAAGGATTTAGGAAACTTTAGCAGGAACAAAATCGAAATCAAAAGCAGCACAAGTGATATCACTATTGCACACTTGCAGTCCATAAATGCAAGTCGGTTTTGGGACCCACTTTACCTTAACCATATACTGAACAGAACGCAAAAACAGAGCATTGTCTCTCAACTACTCACCGATTTCTTTCCTCGTATACTGCCTCTCTCCATCGTGCGAATTCGTGGTCCCAAAAGCCTGACCCATTTCTCTGACTTATCACAGCACTTGAGATCACAATTGAGACCAGAAACGTCAAGTTTGACAATCAGCTGTTTATGTGTATTGTACGCATGCGCGGGCTCATGTCCGACCGGCGCGCCCAGTCGCGTCTCGCACTGTACTGAGGCGGCTGGTGGCGCGGCGGCGGCGCGGCGCGCTCCATGCGACGGACGGAGACGGTGACCGATAAGCTGTATGACCTACATTTAGAGCGAGGGAGATGGCTCGATTCAGACAGCACCGCTGCAGACCTGGTGCATCGAAGACACGGTCTGTTTACATTGTGCGGGCATGCCATAACAATAGTTCAGTTCAGTAAAGGCTAGTAGGTAGAGCTATTTTGCGATGATTTAGCTCGTCCAGGTTACTTTTGGTTGTTAGTAAGCTAGGTCATACAGTAGGGTTCTCGCCACAAGGATCAAGGTATTCGCCGCGGATGGATGGTTCTAGTATCTATAGGCAAATCAGAAACAGAATCAATAACTTTATTTCTTTAGGCTTACAAAATAAGCACTTAGACAAGTCAAATTTTATACTATAAATATAGTTATTATTATCAAATAAGAAATAATGTGTTGTTGATATTATCTTCACTTCAATTTTTTGTTGCAATACTCGCAGGTTAACATACATTACAGATTCACGGGATAAAGTGACTAGACGAAAGTCTGTCTAGTCCAAAGTGCCTGTCTCCTCCATGTTTTATGAGATCACGAACACAATTTATTGAAAGTGTTCCGTGACGTATCATGATTCATTCGATTTGCGTGTAATTTTCAAGATATCTACAATACTCCACATTCTACATGGTACATGTTTTAGCGTCGAAATAAAACACTGATAAGACCTATCGTTGTCTGATACGTGATTTCTAGCCAAATGTGGTTTTGGTTCGACCTTTAGAATAGAGAGTGCGTTTACCTTCGATGTAACTGTAAGGTAAAAACGACAACGTGTTAATAGCGAATGTAATTACTAGGAGTTAGTCGGTATCCATCGTTGAAACAAAATGTGAAGGAGTTATTTTTAATTACTTGAGTGAAACAATTAGAAAACAAGATATTGATTGACACAAACATTTATCGTGAAATTCTTTGTAGCCCATGGGCATGGATTAACGAGTTTCTAATGCTGTATCATCTGATCACATCATCATCAACTATTGATTGATCATCACATTCATTCATTATATTCATATCATAAATGCGGTAGTTTGTATGGATGGATGGATGCATGGATAGATACATTTTATTCCAGGTACCAAAACTGGTACCCGGAAACCTGGAATAACAGTTATTTAGGCTTTATCCATAACTGTGTTACGATGGGATAGAAGGAACGTTTACACGTTTCCATGAAACAAGCCGTGCGAAGACGCTACTTGAAACCACCACCACAATATATGAATCGTCTAACATTTTAAGACATCATTAAAAAGACAGAATATTTAACAGAAAGTTCTAGAACTGCGAAATTAGTAAATAGCGGTAATCCCAAAAACTAATGTAAATATAGCAATTACTGCGATAAATCTAACGGTGCATTGCAATTGTCTACAAACTGTTCTAGTACTCGTTTCACTGTTCACCTTTTGAGAATTCGCTAATTAGTCAACAAGTAATTAAAAATCTGTAAATGCTTCAACACCATTTAGAACTGAGACCTTTATACGACGACGAGGTCTCAAAGGTCTGTTTTACTTTACATACTGATAGCTGACCGCTACTGTATACATACATATTGATAGCATAATGTTACAGGAAGCAGAAACACAAGCATAACCATATATGTACACACATAATCTAGTTACTTAATCAGCTGTTACTTATTATAGCAAGTTCAAACAGTCCGTTCAGAAAAACAACATAGGTACTTACCGCGCTTATCTGTTTGACCAACACGGCCTGTCCACTACTTTATATACATAATTATCTATGTATGTATCTCTATCCACCTAATATTCTAAAGGCGAAGTTTGTGAAGTTGTTGTGAGATCTTTGGGCCTAGACAGACAGTCTCAAAACTACAGAACGCAGTGACCTGATTGATGAATTTTGCATAGACATAAATGTTAATTCGGAATAACTTCATGCTTATTTTATGTCGAAGAAACGTTTGCGGAGCAGAGGGCAGAACCTAGTTGTCTATATCAATGGTAGAGACGTCGCTTATTAAGTTTAAAAGATCGAGCCAGTCACATCGTTGTCGTCAAGGGTAGCGCACAACACAACACAATGCGAGTGAACTCTTTGTAGCGCGAGGCTCCCCGAGAGAATTGATACAATATACACATACGCGAACTGCGGCTTCGGGTGACCGTGATGGTGGGGATTATGAAATTGAGAACTGGAGGGAAACTGACAAGGACAAAATATTCAAGACTAGCTGTTCCCCGCGGTTTCACCCGCGTTATATTCGAATTTCACATTTAAATTATTTTCACACGTAAATCTTCCATGGGAATTGGATGTTTTACCTGGACAAAAGGAAAGCCTATGTTACTCTCCATCCTACCAACTAACTCTATGCCGAAAATCAAGTCGATTGGTTGCTTAGTTAGGGCGTGAAGGAAGGACAAACAAACAAACCAACACACTTTCGCATTTATAATATTAGTTAGGATTTTATAGGTAAATAATTAATTTATGTTGACATATTACCATAGTCTATAGATGGTAGGTCGCAGAGACCTTTCGGGTACCTGTGAGAGAGCTTGTTAAGAAAGGAAATGAAATATATTTCCTTTTTCTATTAAGAGTATGTACTCATTATTGAAATGAAGGAAGGTTAAAGAATCCGTTGAGCCAAGCAGTCAAAGATCATGGCTTGGTTATAGAGAACACCTTTTTTGACGACCGTTGTGGTGCGGCGGACACAGGTCCACCTGCGACGCAGGTGGTTGCGGGTTCGACTCCCGCCTTGGGATAAATGTTTGCACGATCTGCAATATTCGTATTATCGTACGTATCGTACACGAACGAGACCTCCTTAGAACATTTACTCAACTACTACTAACTATCAGAATTCTAAGCTAAGGGCTTAACAACCTGAAGGCTTAGGCTAGGCAAGAATATGGAATAATTTCATACAATATGTAAATTATTTAAGGCGCATAGTGATGCGACACTAGCGCCACTCTTTATTTTTTCTTATATTATCGTTATGGAAAAGAATTACCAAAAGTTCTCACCGCCAATTGATAATACCCAGTATAAACTATTTGTTTGTTATAGTTTTGTTTCATTTAGTTAATTATTTTCCATAACGAAAACATAAGAAAAAATAAAGAGTAGCGCTAGTGTCGCATCACTATGCACCTTAAATGGCATTGTTAGAAATTTTTCTCTATTCTTATCTAGACCATGTCTCATCCAAAATACAATTGAATAGAATTTAGTCTCATCATGGGTTCATAAAATAGTTAACGATTTGCGGCAAATTACTTTTCTGTTAGTTTTAACCTTGCGCACGCAGAAAAAATTGATTACTACATAAGAAATTGAATCTCGCGCCAACACGAAACGATCGACCTTTAATTGTGCAATCACTGGCTCCGACCGACGACGCGGCGACTAATTGATTGGCGTGCTATCAGCTATTGTGTATTATAATGTGTTACAGGACTAATGGGGTAATGAGAGGCTGATCAGGTTTCCAATAAACGTATACATAGTGAGAACGGGCGGCAGGTATTGAGAATCTAGGCTTGATGCTGACACTGACACATAATCTACTTACATTTATAAACTTTGACCTTTTTTCAAAATATTTATTTGTTATTCTTATTATGGATAGGATAAACTTCCGAATAGCTGTTACTTCCGATTTGGTTAAGTATCAGACCTTCTTTTCGACGATACAAATAAGTGTGCCAAGGGATTTTTGGCGCATCTCAATTATTTTAAGATTTGGCTTCGGCGCTGCGGGAAGTGCAGCCTCAGGTCGCAGAAGGCGACCAAAAAGCCGAAGCTGCGGAGGCTGCACTCCCTTCGCGCCAATCTACACTGTAGGGGCGCCACGCACAGGACCACGTGGAGTCGGGGTGCACTGTGTCGGATCCATCACTCAAATTGAACCTAATCAACTCTTGATGCTCTGTGTCGGGGTAATTCTCAAACCTAGCATCGCTCAACGGAAATTAAAAAATATGTAAATCAATACCTATTCGATTTCTCGAAAAATATTGAGATGCTTCAAAATCCCTTGGCACACTTCCTTGTATCGTCGAAAAGAAGGTCTATACCAAATTTGAACCAAATCCGAGGTAATAGCTATTCGGAAGTGCAGCCTATGGAAATAAAGCATTTCAGAGAATGACGAGTCTAAGAATTTAAACAAAAACGCAGGATTAGGTGAGACACCAGCTTGTAGGTAATGGAAAATGTTTTATGATTGTCCAACAATAAAACTGTTGATCTAGATTCTAGATATAGACTACGTATTTATTATATATTCTCTGTGTAGTCCGGGAACAGCGTACTCTTCATGCAAGTAAAACACGTGCAAGCCGCGGCTAGGGTATACAAAGAAAGTCACAACTCAATCACAGCTATAAGGCCTCCTTTATATTGTCAATGTATCCCTCAGGCCACTCGATAGCAGACAAAAGCCGCAGACAGACTAAACAGTCGCCGCCGTTGGAATATGTTTACAAACGAGCCCAACCTCATACGAACCAAGTTTAGACAATAACGTGCAGAATATGTGTCAAATGTGTGAATTCTCATGCCAACTTGAAATACCAGTGACATGTGCTATTACTGCAGTTATATCAAGACCAGAAAATATATCTGCAGATTTTAAGTCTATTAGTAAAAGATGATATTTTTCTAAAGGATTAAAGATGCATGTTCACTAGTTGAGATCGTGAGCCATCGCAGTTTCAACTTGAAATCAAGTTGGTAGTTGGAAACTGCTTGCTTACGATCAATTAGCACTAGAACGCCAGTCAACTGTCCTCTGGTATAATACTCTCGGAACCGTAAGTACCGCTAGCCGTGAAGTGAACTTACCTGAAACAATTGGAAAGGTAAATTAGTGCTGGCCTGGTTTTTTGATCGGTTTACCACTAGTTTAAGTAACTTTCGGCCGAATACTCAAACGCAACTCAGATGTAAGCACGTCTTATGTCGCAATATTTTGTCAGTTTTCAATGAAAATGTGTCAAAAAATCGTCACTTGAGTCGTGCTTAAATCTGAGATTCGTTTGAGTATTCGGGGGTTTGTGTTTCAGATTTCAATAACTTTATTTCTTTAGCAAAAAAAGCACTTAATCAAGTAGTAATAACAAGAGGGCATATAAATAAAAAAAAATTGTAAGTCGTTCACCCCAGGATACTCATACCACTGGTTCTTGTCAATGAATGACCCATCGTTTATCCTATTGACATATTATTTCACACGTTATATATTTTAATCATTATAAATGACTAGGTACAGTTTTAGTAAATGGGAAAATGCATAGTTTTTCTCAGAAAATATCGTGGTTCACATTCATATGTGAACCATAGATTGTGTTTACACAAACATTTCCTCCAAGTTCATTCATCTCACTTGCTTTTCAATCGAGGAGCGTTCACTTCACACACACCCCGAGCGCCTATAAATACATTCGAAACGCCTGAGAATTTGCAATAGCGATAACTCTTGCAACGTTGCTGCGGAAATTGCATAAGGCGCTCGATGCCTTGAATTAACGTTTTTGTAGTTTTGTTTTTATAACAGTAGGTTTACGTTATGGTCAGAAGTTGGCATCCATTTCAATGCCATAAAGAGAAATATGAGAAAAGCACAATATTTAACGATCTCAGAACGGAAATGAATTAACAACTTGTTATCAAATGTTTCTTGAAAAATATGTTGTTAAAATAAGATATGACGTTGAATTTGATAAGAAAAACAACAAATCACGTAGATAATGGTAAGATTATAGTGATATACAAAGAAAGCAAGTCCCGTGGAGTACCACGAGGCAGGTCTCACATGTACTAGCATGAGGTGAGGACTGTGTGTGATGGATGACGAATTGATGATAAAATACAAGAACAAAGTTATGCAAACAATTTAATACCACTGGGGACAGATAATATGTATGTAGATAGTAGATACAAAGTGCATAATTTTGTTAACGTACATGTATTATCTAATAACATGATTGACCGTCAAGCCATGTCAGACAGACTGACCCACTGGTAGACAAGACACTATGCACACTACTGCACACATTAGTTATTTCGAACCAATAGCATCATATCATAATGACAACTAAATACATAGGTATATAAGCTATGGAGGTTTTCAATAACAATCCAAACCATTAAGAGGTCAGAGTCACAGCAAACAATTTAGTTTATTTATCGCACCCATAGCCCTTACATATGCACAATTCAATCGCTCTCGCAAGTGTACTGTACCGCTATTCCTTTGTTGCCTGTGAGCGCTGTTATTGCAACCGAGCCGGTGTTTTCACATAGCAAGCTGTTATTATAGCAATATCTTAATTTATATAGATAGAAAATACTTTTATTGCACACTTAATACTAGAAAACAGTTTACAAATGAGATAAAAACAACATAAGTGACAATGGGCGGTCTTATCGCTCAAGAGCGATCTCTGCCAGACAACCTGAAAGTTATTATGTGAGCACTGAGTTGAATATACATACATTTCACAATTTTCTACCGAAGTCGCGAACCTCCCTGCCGAGTGAAGAATCTGCCAAAAGCATAGAGTAATTTTAAAAACTCGCTGCCAAAAGTAATACAATCACTTTCTGTTTTACTGAGCCAAGCAAATATCGGCAGATATCAGATGCCTAGAAACGTTACCAATGAGATTTTTATTTGCGATAACATTCCCTGTCAAAGCCGACATTATATCAGTCAGGATCAGCACAGTAGATCCTAAGCAAATAAGTCTGGTAAGGGAACAAAGACTCCTAAAATAACCAGCTCAGGTCTCACACAAGGACACGTAAAGGGCACTGACCAGACGGCCATGTTCACATTTAAGACATGTTCCTACGTGAATAAATATTTGCCGAAGAGGCCGAATTGATATTTGAATCTGGTTTGACTTGCTAATTTGACGTAGGATACCGTGTCTCAATCTAAATTAAGAGTATTTGTCTAATATAATAGGGAATTATTAACATTTACCGACGCTACCAGACTCTACCCAAGAATATAGGTAAAATGAAAATATCAAAAACATAATAAACAAAATAAACAGGCGCAGTTTTTTCAGATTTTCTGCGATCTTTGCAATAACCACACGTGAAGCACAATGTGAATAATGTTCGCTAATTCCATCTATCACTCCCCAAGTAATCCACAACACAACACGGATTCTCCAAATAAAACAACCTACAACATCCGGACGCAGTGACCTTGTAAAAATATCAGCAAGTTATAAATCTGCAGCTATCGCGCGCGACTGGAACGCAAACTGGAAAGACAAATTCATTATAGCGAGCGGCCACAACTCAAGGCGCACAATCTGTCAAACAAGTTGCTGGGATTGATCGTGGTATTGTATTTAGATTCGCGGGTTTAAATAGGACAAATTGATAGTATACGGCTGTCGCGGAACGATACGTTATTTTCAGTAATTTTTTTGGAAGAAATGCATATGACATTACCACAGTCAGACTTTTTTAGTTTCTGATACTGAATTGCAAGAAGTTTACTGATTATGTGTATTTTTTTATCAAGGATCGATTATTAAATTATCTGAGTCAGGTGTGTCAGTCATCCAAGCCACGACAAACCATGGATGAGCGGGTTCTAGCTGCACACTTTCACAAGAGTCGACGGATGATTGTACACAATGTGGCAGGTTGTTCTGAAAACTGCTTCTGCGAATTTCTCGATTAAATTTATTCATTACAATTTGACTAAGACATAACAATTATGAAGAGCGTTTGGCAAGCCCGCGGCTACAAGCCTAAGCAAATACAGTACGGAAGACAAGCTTGTATTAGAATTGCAAAGCAAACATAGCAGCCGCCGGTAACGTCCACAAGTTGGGGAACTAAACACAACCCGCCGGCGGCACACAGATGGCAGAGATGAGAAACTTCCGATGGAGTCGACGGTGTTGTTTTAATATAACAAATTATTCCTTGTTTCGTTTGCTACAAAACCAAAAAAGACAGGATACAGTTTAAAGCTTAAGAAAACTTAACTTATGTACTCAATGACTGATTTCGCAATCGATTTGAATCGCTTCTAAATACTGGGAATAAAATATACACGAGGTCTGATTCTTATGAAAAGGCGAGCCGAGATACTACATACACCTCTTGTATGTCAGGTTTTTTTTATTTAAATTCTTGTTCCTCTAACATACTAATCACAAACTTTGTGTAACCTTATTTCATATACAATACTTAAACGTATTTCTATTTATCGTATGTCTATTGTTTATATCTAAGTACTTATTATTTTCTAACAGCTTCACATACGTACATATATGTATTGCTGCCCGCGCCTTCGCCCGCATTTTATCGGGATAAAAAATAGCCTATTTGTTATTCCAGTCCCAAACAATACTCATACTCAATTTCAGCCTAATCGGTTCAGTAGTTTTTTGCGTGAAAGAGTACAAATATCCATCCATACATCCATCCTTACAAATTTGGACATGTATAATATAAGTAGGATTTAAATATAAGTATAGTTAATATCTTATCATCTGTTTCTGTAAATTACACAGTTTATAAACTGCGTGGTCGATAGATGGTACCCATCAGTAATTATTGTATGTGTAATAAACACACGTTCATGTAATTTGTACGTCCAGTTCACACAAACCTATTTTTTTTTATTATTTAAATCAAATCAAATTATTCTATAATCAATTTTTAAAACTAAAATATTTAATAACTCGGGTCTGTTATGTTTGTACTGTTCTGAGTAAAATAGCGCGTAGGACATTCGGCTCGGGGTCACGGGTCGAGTGGACGTGCGTGCGTCTATAAACGAAATCTGTGTTTTATTGGCTTTGGATAGCAACCCTAACCTGGTACAAGTGGCCATCCTGCCAGTGACTAAAACAAAATGGGTAAGTGCCAATAATTAAAAAAAATCAAATAAAAAAGTAAACTGACAACGGTCCAATCTGAGTTGCAAATAGTTTTTGGTAATAAATAATCGCATCGTAATATTGTAAGATTCTGCTAGAAAATCGCCTACCCTGGTAAAAAAAAACTGTATAAATGTGGGTAGACTCATGTTGTGTATCATTACCTTACCTACCGACACAAATAAATGACTGCGCAAGGAGGGTTATTTTAATATGGAAAATGCTTCGTAAAAAGTTTGACCTACCCTCAAAATGGGCTTGAGAGATACAAATGATCTTTTTATCAAATCAATGTTGGTCTGAGGTAAAGTTGAAATATATTATCTTGTAAATCTAATAATAACTTAACTACATAGTAAAAAATAATAATTTCAGGTATTTTACTGTCATTATCTATTTGAAATAATTTGTATTCAGCGACTAGTTTGAATTATTAACTTAGTATACCTTAGGTCTGCCTATGTAGGTATAAATAAATACCTATTACAAATTTGTTTGCAACACAGTTGGGTGACAGATGTTGGTTGGTACCTACAAAATCCATCATGATAAGAGGTAGTTCAAACGAACGGTACCTAAAGAACCGATCATGATAAATGATAGTTCAAACGAACGTACCTACAAAATCCATCATGATGAACCGATCATGATAAATGGTAGTTCAAACGAACGTACCTACAAAATCCATCATGATGAACCGATCATGATAAAAGGTAGTTCAATTCAAACGAACGTACCTACAAAACCCACTACGTCAATCATTATTTTGATAATTATTACTATACCATAAAAATCTGTTTAACGAATTCAGTGACAAAATGGAGCGCGCCGCCGCTGCCGCCGCCTCATGCACCTCCAGATGGTCATGTGCGTCTTGGGCGATGAAAGTGTTAAAGTATAAAATTTTACTTTTCTATGTCCTTGTTTTGTAAGCCTAAAGAAATAATAAAGTTATTAAATCTGAAATTTAATAAGAGATAGTTCAAACCGGATGGTACCTACAAAACTCCCACCATGATTACATCTACTTAGAGGTAGTACAAATTAGAGATGAGTCCGGTATTCAATAACTAACTCAGTACCTGTTAGCATGGTCCTAAAATATCTGACACTATTGTAAAATCCGCATACCGCTAGGGAATAACTGTGCAAAGCTAGCATCGCGCCTAATCGACCGTGAGCCATAACTACCCAACGCTACCATACCTATACTTACCTAACTATCATCTACGCATAGGTACTAGCGGACCGTTCACCCGTAAAGTTATGTAGCTGCAACAAGTATTTGGTATTTCTAACCAAATCGGTTAGAAATACATACATATTGGATAGAAATCAGGACAAGTATAGAGTATTGTAACGTTATTGGGTACCAGTTGGTACTTGCGCTATTGAAACAAAATACCCAAAGAATACCGGTAGCCAAAATATACAATAACTCCCATCCTTAGTTCAAATGAACGGTAACTGCCTTTCAAAATAAAAACCATCGCACAATATGCGTGAGTACAGGTTTTTCACCAAAATAAAACCATAAAAGGTACGCTAGTTCGATATAATTTAGTTTGGTTAGTTATTAAAATAGTTAAATAAATGTAGGTATCTACTTAATACGTTTATAACAAAGAATATAAGAATTAAGGAATATAAACAAATTATAACTAGTATTTACAATTGAGGTTGAGCCAACTGTAGATTGATGCAAACAAGCGGCTTCATATCAATACCATTCGGTAGCGTCCCCAAGACGCTAGTTGCCACAGAAGATTTTCTGTGCTGGCTACTATACAAATAACAATACAAACTGCATTGCCCTGCTGTATGGCGGTGCTGATGCGCTGCGCCAATACTCAGTAGTTCTCGGGTTACGCTTTATTAAATTAATAACAATTTAAAAAAAAATACATCAAGAGGTAGTTTCGGTGAAAATCGGAACTGAGACGGAGTCTCAAAAAATGGTACTTTATTATAAATCTATATTTATAATAAAGTACCATTTTTTGAGACTCAGTCTCGTATGATACTATTATCATAAAAATGGTAATGGTATTACCTTTTTTAATAAGAGTTTTTGGCAGGGGGGGGGGTCAGTTTCTGAAGCGCCCAATGCCAGCACTGCTAATAATTTGTAAGCAAGAGACAGTGCTCTACAAAGGAACGAGATGAAGGAAGTATTTAACCGAAGTAGCCCGATTATTCCGAGTATTTCCGATCACAGTGACACGCCTGTACAAAACTTAATATTTTGGTAGGGTTTATTGACTCCGTTATTGAATTAGTTTAAGAAATCTCATAAATTATAAATAAATGGAGTTTTTATCAAACGACTACGGTAAATCTACAACATCATTTCATTATTTAATTCGACTAAATATTACTTTATAATAAATTCGTACGTATAACATTATCTGTGTTCGTACTATAAAATGGTAATATTTTATTTCACGAGGCTGGCAGCACTCAAATTTAAATGGATGTTTTTTTCATGTCTGTTTTTCATTGTTTTTGTGTTGTCAAAACCAGGTTTTTGTTTTCTTTGCTTGCTCGTTCGTATATGCCGGCCGGTAAATTAAGTGTTAATTTATCTGGCTAACAATAACAACTGCGATAGCCGCTAAATACAAATATTGTGTGTGTATTACGAGATATAGATATATATTTTTAGCCAATCCGAACACTGAGGTATGTCATTTATTTACATCTTTTAAAGAGTATGAGGAGCACCGGTCCTGTCTAAATTACGTCCAACCCAGTTTCTGTGATCTGATTGAAAATGCTGCAACAAAAGTTAACGAATATTTAAATTACCATGCTCATAAAGAAAAACTTAAATTAAACTTAGTAAATATTTGTGAAAGTATTAGTTTTAACTGCATAAAACAAAAGCAAAATAATATGGAATACAATATGTATATGCTTAAAACGGTTTTGCACCCTAAAAAATAGAGGATTCGTTGAAGAAGCCTCCAAGCAAGCAATGTCAAGAAAAATAAAAATATTAAAATATGTTTAAATATTTGTTTTCTTTAAGAAAGAACACGTGCCATATAGGTAGCATTATTATACAATTTTACATAGTAGGTAGGTATTGGTATAGTAGTTGCCTATAGGTAGTACCCATTTTGAAATTCCCGCACTACTTCAACTTCTTGCTTGATGGCTCTGCGTCTGGATTCTGATTAGTTTCGTTACTATAGAATTGAAGCGCTAGTGAGCGCCGTGTAAGCTTTTCCAATGTTCGAATTTTTAGTTCTTCTTGTTAGAGTATTGTTGTTCTGTGGTTTTTGGGTTGCGAAGGCGATCCAGATTCAATGAGCATACGCTGGAAGCGAGCTATATTTTGTTACAATGCAACATACTTAAACTTATATGACATACAACACCTCTCGTAGAGGGTAACGCTTTTGCACACGAGTGGGCTAGACCGGCCAGGTGCTCGCGTAGAGAAATCATCTCTATTGATGGTGGTGAAGTGTGATAAACAAGAAAGTATTTTTCACCAAGACAAAACAATTTATCTTCTTCTGATTGAGGCGAAATGCGGTTACAGGGCTATGGAATTACATATGTACTTATATAATTAAGTATAATAGCAAACAAGTATCTATGTCAAAAGATTGAAATACAAAATAACAATTTATTTATGTATATCCAATTTATGTAAAATTTCTAAAATACGTTGCTACGAATCTATTATTGATTGCTTTGTCAGGATCAATGATTACTGACATATGATATATGTATATGAATGATCATAGACAATGGTCTATGTAGATCCTCCAAAATGTGGTCCTCTTATGTAGATGGTATAAGTATTTGACCCTAATTGTTGGGTGACCAGACCTAGAGGTTCCTCTCAACACAGATTTTCAGTTGTAATCTGGGAGGTAACAAATGAACTACAAAAACAAAAAGACATAAGACTGTATACCAGTTGGTTACCTATAACCAACTGGTATACAGTCTTATGTCTTTTGATAAAATATAAATCTATTTACGAATGGTACTTTAAATAAGTAGGTCCTATTTGGTAAATCTTATACAAATTAACGAGATGAAAAAGTTTCGATACACAAAACACACTTTATTCAATGTGTTATTATGTTATTTTATTAATAATGGAAACTTAATACCCTTTTGAACTATCGACTACTCTGAACTGAAAAGCTGTTATGCTAGCTAACAGTAATTATATTAATAGAGTGAAGAAATAAATTCAACATAAATAAATCATGCAATTGATCAAATAAATTTATTTAAAACTAGCACATTCATTGCCGTGGTTGGGTGTGAATGGGTTAATAATAATATATCCTGTCTCAATTCACCTCAGCCAAAAGATAGAAAAGAATACACGAACTTAGCATTAGTGTTTATGGTAATGTTTGAGACAAAATGGTTTGGGATTGCAAATGATTTTCAACAAACATTTATATTAAGATCACTGACGCTGGAACAAAATTGTAGTATGTATGTAGGTACAATCTAGTTTAAGGTCAAAAGCTTAGCATTTGAAGCTATGGCCAAAAATACGATGCAGAACTTTGCGTCAGGAGACTTGTAAAAGTTGTCCACTGGTCTTGACACTAAACCCTTCTAATTCAATGATAAGGCGAACTCTTCCAGTTCAACCATGGATTAATGTAGGTATTGACTGTCCCGGTTCACTGCCTCATCACAGTTTGCTCGTTATTGAAGAGTATTGAGGAAGCGACGAAGAATTTCATAATTTTTGAATTAACTTAAGCTTTCCATAATATAAACTTGCTTAAAGAAATATTTTCTCTGTCTCACTGCTTATAATGATCAACAGATCAGATAGGCACGCAGGTAGTTTGTACTATTTTGCAAAGCGTTCGGATTTAAAATATTTAGTAGTACCTTACTGGCTTCAGCAGAACGGCAAAGAGACAAGACAAAACCGTGTAATTGTATAAATCCTATTGGCAAATTGAATTAAAAAAAACATTCGACTATGTAAAATAGTACTCTTCACTCTGTCACAGATATAAATATCTACTAGAATTTTTATACTCAGACATACTTAGATGTAAATTTAGATATAAAGATGCCGTATGTGTTAGAATAAAATTTGCAGATTTTTTCTCGAAACTAAAAATAAAAGTAATGAAATGAAAGAGAAGGGAAAGAAATATGCAGATAGAAAGAGTGAAGTCATAGCATCCTATCAATGTTGTTGGAGAGAAAGAAGATTGCTAATGAAAACAAACAATCTGCTCCATTCAATGATGCACACGCAGTCGCCTACAAGGTTGGAAGCTACTCATAAGATCAAGCAGCCTACGTTCCGGTTGGAAGGGATATAGAATAGAAGTTGAAAATTATACTAACACGCCAACAACTACGTCAAAACGTTAGAACATCTCAAACAAATGGATGGCAGTCAATGGGAAGGTTGTGCAAATAAACATCAGTGATAAAAGCGATTATAAAGAAATGTTTAACAACAGATACATATACATAGGTACCTAGTCTGAAATCAATTACTGTTGTGATTTAGGTTTAAAGAGAAGTAATAAAGACTAATATTAAGGTAGTGATAATAAGGTACATATATTATACAAAAATAAATCATGAGCATTAATTTATTTTGCTGAGATTTGATTTAGATGTGTATAGTGTCACAGTAAACAAAATACCTATTAACATGTAGATCTACAAAGCAAATAACAATTTAATAATTTATGAAGGTTTATGGAGGTATTAAGTAAAGTAATATCGTACCTCGTATGGTGTGTAACCGACTTGCCTAAAAAAGTTGCTATTGTTATGTAAATCACTACGATGGCGTAACATCTTCCAGATGATATTTATGTGTCTGTAATCATCTTTGTTTTAAGAGTAATGTTTCTAGAAAGGTTGCAAACAATTTGTTTTGTTTTCTGTAAAAGGTAGATGTACTGTTCTGAGTAAAATAGCGCGTAGGACATTCGGCTCGGGGTGACGGGTCGAGTGGACGTGCGTGCGTCTATAAACGAAATCTGTGTTTTATTGGCTTTGGATAGCAACCCTAACCTGGTACAATGTTCATGATGATAGACCACTATTTCCCGCACATCCCTGCAGCAAACAGCACGTGGCACAAACAACGTCCGTGTTGTAGATACTTGTACGTTGTACTTACATTATACGAGATTCACGCACGGTGTTTGCGTCGCGCTGTTGTGACATGTTTGCCAATTCTAGTAAGTAAGCATGTCGTATTTTTAGGCGTTGTACTATATTCCGAAAATAGGGGTTTACTATTACAACTCCACTCTAGAGGTAAGTACATATTTATAACCAACCAAGTCATGGTTCGTCACATAATAATAGTACACAACACACATAGAAACTTTCTATACTCAATATTTTATCTTCAAGACGGAAAAGATTACAAGAAATATATGTGTAATGTAAGAAAATATAAATGTGGGTAGTTACTTCTTAGTTAATATAAAGTTAAACACTGTCATGGGTTTCTTCCTATCGCTCTACTAGATTACCTATCGTGACAATACATTTTAGCAATAAAATTTTGTCTTTGGCAAAAAAAAAAATATATCCGCTAATTAAAACTCCTCTTCCGAATCCAATAAAACTACATTGAGTACTTCATAAAATTGAAAGACATTAAACAATTTTAATAAAGCGTTTCGGCAATAAAAACGCGGTCGCTAAATAAACAAGAATAAACGACTAACAAGCAAAGTTTGTAGATCTACTTCCTGCGTTACTACAAGACTTTGATCTTATAAAAATCAAAGAAAATCTTGTATCGAACTCCCGTCGGCAGTACGGAGTATGGAATGGAATACTAGGAATGGTATAATCACTCAAATTGGAGTTCATCTCACTGATGTCACCGGCCAACGAAGACTCCCGATCGTGACATCACGCACGGTTACACAATATCTTTCAACAAAACGATAAGCATCGACGATGGATACCTCAACGTGCGTGCGTGGTTACAGGATTTGGAGTTTGGGGAGGGAAGCTCATTATTATGTACCTGGGTAGTAGGCCTAAATGATAACCAGACAAAATTTTTATCTTGGATGGGAAACGAATAAGAAAGAACGCGAAACACTTAATACGATATCCAAGATTTGCCAATTCCATTTATCTTCCCAAAGTGGCCTGCGGATGAAAACGTAACCACGAGTCTCCCGAGAGTCGTAAAATTAAAGTGTCTTGTAAAATTTCCGTACAAAGCTTTAAGTTGAGATAACAGGCGCCGTATGATCAAAACGCGTTCAATAACACCCAGAAAACCGGTTGGAAAAGAATAACCTCGAGTTTTTTCAGACGATTAAAAAGCATATTAATGAATCTCTAGACTAGTAATTTAGAAAAGAGCCGTGAGTATTCAGAAATAAGCTGTCAAGGTCGCGCGCGCTTAGATTTATACGAAAATAGAGGAACTGGGCCACTAGCGGGACTTGTGCGAACGCCTGAAAGATGCATGAGTGTGCTGCTGTAGGAGTTGCAATTCAAAAATGGCAGGCATTATAATTATTCGCGCGCAACACGACATCTCATGGGTTTCCTTCCAGAAAATGGATGACCGGCTCGAAAAATACGTCATCATCATCATCAGCCCATACACGTCCACTGCTGGACATAGGCCTCCCCCATACGACGCCACGAATAGCGGTCCTGAGCCGCCTCTATCCAACGACTCCTTGCGACCGCTGCGATGTCGTCGGTCCATCGAGTGGGTGGTCTCCCATGTAGGGGGGGATTTGCCATAATTACCACGCTTGGCAGGTGGATTGGTGATCGCAGTGTTGGTGTTTAAAAATACTCAGAAGGAAGCTGCTGCCCTTCCTCTGGTAGGTTCCCTTAGTCGGCTTTTACGACATCCACGGGTTGAGTTGGAGGGGTCGATATTCGTACGCCGCGACCCCACGGCTTAAACGCCCACGGCGAAAAATACGTGTTAGACGGTAAACAAGTATTTAGGTAAAGAAAATAGGTAAGATTATTAAACTTTTAATTGAAAATTATTAAATCTATACAAAAATATAAAATACAAAAATTGTTTATTTGAACAAGTATAACAGGTTGGACGAAGAGACGACAAAAGTTAAAAACTGCGACGTAGTTTCTTCGCCCGCTTCCTGACACGACATTAAAGTAGAGCTTATGGTAAAAAGCTCTTATTATTAGGTTAGATACTAACATGTATGTAGGTAATTTTAACTACTACTAAATGAAATCTAGGTATGATTCTGTAAGTATTAGGTATTTTTTTATTCAAGACTTTTGCACACAGTATTTCCAAGAGAATGTGGTATGTTTGAGTGGGTATGTGTATGAGTGTGTGTGCGAGGTTGGGTGCTCCTGAGGACACTGGTCTCTTGAGAGTCCAGGCAACAGGGGCTACCATGGTGTGAAGGCCAACACTTTTTCTTGTTACAAGCTTTATAATTTTAAACTTGTTAAGAAATTTACTACACTGGAAATGTTGACAGTGAAGATAAAGTTAATAAATAAATGCCCAGTAAAAAAATATTATCACCGTTGCAATAAACACGAAACATGTTTACCAAAGAATATGGGATCTGTCACGCTCAAGCCGCAAACACTTGGAGTGAACGGAATTGGATTTCAATCTCACAAATACAATGCCCTCTTCAGGAACACGCTGTCTCCGGGCTTCATCTTCACGACAGACTGCTTTATTTAATACAAATGGTATGACTAGCTTTATGCTTCCGATTTTATCTGCCTTGCCTAGCAGACAAGTGCATGGATATGATACTTACTCTATGAGAATTCGTAATGTTAGCAACTTTAAGTAGTATTACACAAAAGATGGAAGAAAAGTCAGCATCTACTTCCTGGTTCTATGCTACTATGAGATGTAATTATGATTAGAGGTAAGTAATATCAGCAACTTTTTAATGGGTAAACTCCAGAACATTATCCCCTAGCGCAATTTAATCCACATGAGCGAAGGTGCAAGCAAAAGCTAGTAAGTAATAAAACCACTGATAAATCAGTCAGCACACGTTCTTTTATAGATGAAGATAATATAACATTTACGAGAGTTGTAAAGCAAGTTGTCGTGAGATTGTTTCTGAACGAGACACTAAACTTGCGACTTGCACGTCAATATTAAAGATTCTGTTTAGACTTTGGAGCTGGTACTGTCAGATTATTGAATGGGTCTTATTTGTTCAGTCTTGGAATAAGCAGAAAAGTCGGATACAAACATACGATTATTCTTAAATACCTTGGTCACAGATTTGAGAGCAGCGAGTCGGTAATTTTAATCAAAAGTGTGAAAATTATTCCATTTTTCGGTTTGCCACTTGGCAATAAGAACAGGGCTGTCAAACGATAACAAAATAGATTCAACAACAAAAAATACCCCAAACAAGAACCTCATGGTCAGATTGCGTTGAAACGTATTTGCGGAGGAGTTTAAATACGAAAATAACTTGGAGAAAGGAGATCGGAGAAGAGGACAAGTGGAATAAGATTGTTGATAAGGCCAATAAGCGCAAAGGGAATAAACTTTTTTGGTTTTGAACGATGTATTTTTCCGCAAGGCCTATATCGCGATTGTTTACTCAGCTCACGATATGATTCAAAAGATATATAAACATCACGGTACCAAGGCTCTTGGCGGGAACGAATGGATGGCGCTTATTTAGATAAGGAGTTCGCCTGGCTTTATTTGCTTCAAGTTCCCAATTTCATACGAAGCAAAGATTGGAAATCTCTTGATCATATAGGAGTAAGTTTGTTTGAGAGAGTAAACTTGTTAGAGTTATCGTGAAATTCATAGATCACTGAAAGTTCAAATTTATGACTTTAAAAATATTACGTCGATTATGAATAAGAAAGCACGCTACAAAAACACATTTTCAGCATCAATCTAGTGCTATTTATAAAACATAGGTGCCTTCTCTATAATTACCTATCAATGCTATATATAATATTAAGGACTTACAATTGACCAGAATCTGAATTGGGAAGATCAGATTACAATACTAGAAGGGCGCGTTCGGAAACTGATCTTCATCTTCATCAAAATCTTAGACATATCCGTGACAAAGACGTTCTAAAAACTGTCTATTACTCGTTAGGACAATCTATTATCTCCTACGGAATACAAGCATGGGGTGGTACAGGTAAGACCCGTATGCTTGACATAGAGAGAGCTCAAAGGGCGATCCTCAAAGTTATGCTCTATAAGCCATACATGTACCCCACGACTAAGCTCTACCAAGAGTCCAATGTACTCTCGGTCCGACAAATTCTTCTAAAGACTTTGATTCTCAATCAGCATAAAATGAAAAGTGATGCAAATCGGTATTGCAAAAGAAGAAGTGATATTGTGTTTAAAACTCCTAACTGCCGGACAAAATTTTCCCAGAGGTTTTCCTTTTTCCTTGGTCCATATATTTATAATAAAATTAACAAACACATCAACATAAAAAATGATACATCCTACTCGTGTAAGAAAAAAGTTGAAAATTTTCTAAAAACACTTGATTATACAAAAACTGAAGCGCTATTAAAGATCTTATCTTAATGAATACATAATAGTTAAATACAAGTGGAAAAAAAAACTAAAAACTAAATACTTTTTCCATCTAACCTAAGCCGAAATCAGTACCTTATTATAATTATAATCATGCCTTGTTTATTAAATGTTTATACGTTGTAATTTATATATACATATTAGATTTATATTTATATATTATATAGGCCTTGTGCATAGGCTCAAAGTCTCCCAGCGAGCTATGGAGAAAGCTATGCTCGGAGTTTCTCTACGCGATAGGGTCCGGAATACGGAAATTCGTAGAAGAACCAAAGTTACCGACATAGCTCTCAGAATCAGCAGGCTGAAATGGCGATGGGCAGGCCATATAGCTCGTAGAACCGATAACCACTGGGGAGTAAAGGTTCTCGAGTGGCGACCGCGATGCAATGCGAAACGGAGTGTGGGAAGACCCGATGGACCGACGTCATCGTGGCGGTCGCAGGGAGTCGTTGGATGGAGGCGGCTCAGGACCGCTATTCGTGGCGTCGTTTGGGGGAGGCTTATGTTCAGCAGTGGACGTGTACGGGCTGATGATGATGACGATATAATAATAATAATACTAGTGTAAAATCTCCTTCCTTTTTTCCCTATTTCCTGTCATTTAACTTTAACCTATTAATTTATATATTAGATAGTATTCAAATATGTACTTACTATCATAACAAGCAAGGGTCAATTTTAAATAGGTGAACAAGGCATGAGTTCAAGAGCGAGACTCCCTGCCGTCATACAGTGAAAACTCGTACGGAGGAAAGTCACTTGAGCTTTTCAGGCCTTGCCATTTTACAACTTACCTACCCTAATCAACATAATTAGGACCTTACTGTTAACTAATCGTAACTACATAGTCTGTTTTTCTAAGTTAGTTTTAAATAGAATTGGTTGTGTTATTAGTTACGTAAGTCTGTAAAAGTTAATTTCAATTGAAAATAAACATTTCATTTCATTTCTTAGGGGATTCAAGGATTATTTCCCGTTCAACGTTTAAGAACATCGACAATACAGTCCACAAATCTATCAAATGTCCATCACGACACGAGTCCATCACGACACAATGCTGTTAGATTAAAATGGTACCAGCCAAGCATTATTTTAATGAGAACTGCCGCCGAAGCCTCCTCGTGGTTTATCGATGAAGATCTTCAACTCTGAATGGGTCAGTGTATGCCCTACTTTTATGTGGGCTATACTAAAATAGATCTAAAGACATGCCAAAATAAATCTTACGATGACGGACAGGGACAGCGTAAACAAAGACTGAGGGTAGGTAAGTACTTAGGTTAGTATCGTTTCATGTAAATTGTTTAAATGGATAAATATTGTTACGCTGTAGAGTCAAGAATTAATTAGCCTGTTATATTTGCTATTCAAAGGAGATTTTAACGCGTAAATAGAATCGGGACTGATTCTACGCGATTTGACTCAAAATGTTTATTATTCAAAGGTACACACTCTGTTTTTAGATAATAACGAGATGTACAAAGATTTACATAAACCAAAAGATGAGATGAGAGACAACCTAGTCAGAAACGTTACCCTTGTCAACGTATTTCGTGCGGAGCTCTGTCAGTCGAGCGATTGGCGGCACTGGAGATTCGCAACGAGCTGTTCGACGTCCACGGTACGACAAACTAGATTTAACCGCAGGGAATGGATAAATGGATTCGGTAGGGCTGGGGACAGAGATTGGTAAAATCGTTGTTAACGGTGCTTGGAAAAAATGTATAAATGTATATATTGACATGAAACGTTGTGTAAGGAAGGTATCAGATGATCTAACGAAGTGAGACGTAAATATAATTGGGATTTTGGCATAGACTAGCTTAACAAGATACTAAGCAAAATCTTCAGATCTCATTATTAAAGAATATGAAATAATATATATATATATAAAAGAAAGTCGTGTTAGTTACACTATTTATAACTCGAGAACGGCTGAACCGATTTGGCTGAAATTTGGTGTGCAGGTAGCTTGGAACCAGGAAAAGGACATAAGATACAAAAATATTTGGGTTCCGCGCGAAAAAAATAATTCGACGGGGGCGAAGCCGCGGGCAGCAGCTAGTATATGTATATAATAATAATAAAATGAGAATAAGCTGACCAAAGCTGCACTAACAACATGAGCCACTAACAGTAATCTTTGCTTTCTAGTAGTTTACATTTTTGCGAAACTACATCCAAATTGCAAATTTTTCTCACTCACATCGCGGGCGCGCAAACTTTTCAACTCCACAGCACTGTTTATGACAAACGACCGGCAAAGTTGAGCATGATAATAGAGAGCGCTTTAGTAAATCGCCTTCAAATTGTTATTGAAGACGTTGACTGACGAACATAAATTTATAGGAGCATCAGTGAGTGACGGGGCTTTTTAGGAAATTAGCAATTGATTTCCAGATTCCTTGGTGCTTTAAGTAAAAATTTATTCCACACAAGCTGGAGGAAATTAAGCTTACAAACGTACATATGTTTTCTTGTTGATTTATCAAACTAAAGTATTTATAATTATTTATTGCAGTGTTTAAGTAAGTTTTATGAAGTAGAATAAAAAAATACTCAGAACACTGATTCCTAGTCTTAAATACATACATATATCAAACCTTATGTGAAGGAATTAGGAGCCGAAGAATTCCTTTCATATAATTTGACGGAGCCTGGGCTGTTATTTGTACAATTCCCCAGATATAAATCAAGTGCAGTCGGCCACTCGCTGCGAACAATGTGCGGTGCATCAAAAATAGAGGTAGCCCCATTCCGCAAGGCCGCTTTATTTTAGTTGCTAAGTGATACGCTTTCTGCAAAACAATGGCTTTTTGCTGCGACGAGTACGGCTCAGAAAAATGATCAAAGTTTTTACGAACAACAGAAATCTAACCAATTATTATTAAGATTTCTGTGAAGTAATATGAAAACAGACGGAAAGCGGATGTATTACAAGAAAAACAAATCAAAGCTAGCACCAGCACTCTGCAGGCAATTTTAACGAACCAGTTGATTAAAAGTTTCTGAAGAGCCAGTACTCAGATTTTGCTCCAACTTGAAAACTAACATCTAACAGGCTAAAGGTTTCTTCGACGCTTCTTTACTTTAGTCTACATACCGAAGCGACCGAAATCAAAATATCACTTTATATCCATGTCAGTGTTTAATTTTAAGAATTTGACCTTTTCTAAGTGTACATTTATTGTATTTACGGAAATAAAGAATTTACGAGTCAAAGTCGCCTCGACTCGGATGAAGCGAAATAAGTCGAACCAGTACACTTCGCTATATTCGCAAGTTGCGATGTTTACAAGACAAAATCATAGCCCTAACAAAAGATCTCCATTTTACTGATAAAAATCAAGATAATAACAAGTTTTTAAGCCTCATTGCAACCTTTTCCTGGATAATAAAGATTGTATCAATGAACCGCATTTAAAAGGCAATTGCTACGGGTCTTTGAACTACCCTCAGAGAGAGATGAGTAACGAACTTCAACTGATGCTACAGCAGGAAACGTGATTAATCTATAGGGTCGGCCAGAGCAAGTTCACGGTGCATCTATGGATGCCAAGGTCAGACTTGTTTGATACTAAAGCGATGGATGATGGTAAGTGTAGAGCTAAGAAAGATTATATTGACAACTTTTACTGAGAAGACAACATAATTAAGATTCAAATTGAAGCAATAACGCGATACGACAACATAGTAGTCACATCGATCACAGTTATAACGTGCCACTTTTGGATCTGTTATTACTACAAATAGCGCACATTAACAGAAAATTATTTACGCACAAATCCTTTTCAAGTGCTAAACTGATGAGATTAAATTGTAAAATGTTTGACATCACGTTCCTTTATCTAACAAAATATACATTAAAGTACGCTGGCATCAGATAAATTATTATTTCTTTGTGGGTTGTTCAAAATAATAGAATAAACAACCTTTTCAATGTCAGTGCCGGCACCGAACTCATAAATCAAACAGAAGTAGACGTCACAATTACACAGGCAGTTTTTATAAATCTAACCAAAGATGTCGGTCGGCATTCTACGTCAAATAATAAATTGCAATTTGGCAACACTCCAGGATACCATGTTGTACAATGTACCATGAGTGCTACTACCTATTATGTATTGGGTTAACATCATAATTACAAATTATATCAAAAAGGTTCTTGAATCTGGAATATGAATGTAATATTGGTATAATTTTACCAGGATATTTCAATGCAAAACGTTATGTCATCATCATAGTCATCATTTAGACGACATTAATTTTATTAGTTTTTGGTAACATCTGCCTACACCAAAAGATAATAAAGGCTGAACTAACGGAATTAATATATACATATATATAAACTTAGTTCAAATAATTTCAAAGTGTCGCGTATTTCTAAAACTAAAATAGCTTTTTCAACAAAGCTGCGTACCCCCCTGAAGGAACTCGAAACACTCGTAAGCATTGTTCTGTAGAATGACACATTATATAGTATAATTTTCCATTTTTCCAAGAGCTACGTATAAATAATTGACGGCATAAAACAATAATGGCGAAAGGGATTAAATATGGCAGCATAAATATCATGGAACTTCAGCACGCTTCAAGGGACTTCAATATGCAATGTAGGTCCCCATAGGCCAAAGGGCTCTGTTCGAACAATGCTGGCGAGACAAGAATCTGTGGATTTGTCAGATGAGTGTTAACTAAAAATGTTTTGAAATTTCATAAGAGAAAATTTTTTTTTTTTCAAATGCTCGGCATATTCGCTATATTTTTTGTAAATTTAATCTAACCAGGCTGATGGAAATATAAAACACTAACAATTATAAATAATTTTCTTCATGGAAGTAGAAAATATGAAATAAAATATAAGTATCTTTCGCAATCCATGATGAAAGCATTTAATCAATCCTGCTTTCCTGATGCTGGTTGCAGCGGTTTTGATGGCAATGTTGTGAAATGATCAAAATCCAATTTCGAGAACTGGTCTGTTCAGTCGTAGGTTCATATTCATACATGACTGGATTCTGATTGGCTTTCCTACATATAAATCCCCAGATTTAATGTGCCGATGAAGTAAGCCAGTGATCCCAATATTTTAAATGCAACAGATATTGTTTTCGGGGCCGTTACGACTTATTTGTTTTATCTACGTGTTCTAAAATGTAAGATTATTTTGCAAGATGTATGTTCTATTATTATAAGTCGACTCTTTTGCTTTCTTGTCGTTCCCGATGGCAGTTTTTCAGTAGCTTTAAAACCGTTTACATTTTATATGAGCCAGAGCTAAGTCCTTGAAACGTCGATACAGCTAGGTTAAGCTGCTTGCTTCTAAATTAATAATACTTCATCACGCAACGTTTCCACGCTGGTTTCCGTTGAAGACCGTTAGGTTGAATATAAACAACAATATTTCTATTAACGATGTGGTAAATCTTACAACAGTTGCATTTAAATTAATCGTTATGAAAAATATGTTACAATTTTAAATAAATAATGCTAGTCAAAATTCACTCAGCATCATCATCAAATGTCGTTCATATTGGCAGAATAAATTCTCGAAACTTTTCTACTCATAAATTAGTACAGAAAAAACTTCTTAAAGTCAACAAGCACTCAATAAATCAAAACTACAGGTCAGCAAACCCGGCGTATACAAACTATGAAAAGTTCTGTGCCCCGAGTCAAGTGAGCGATGCTGACTCGAACCAACCCTGAAAGGGTTCGCAATTACAGTTTGAAAATACCGGAACGAGTGAAATGGTAATATCTAGCTTGCGCAATTCCATTAATAAAAACTGGGGACTGAGCTTTGCTTCAATTGCAAATAGTTCAGAGTAGTTTCTTGCAAATCGAAAAATTTTATCACGAATTCTTCGCTAGAGAGAAAGTATTGTCAGTTCACACCACACCTTTATCTCCGAAGTGACCAACAGGTACAATGTTAAAAAAGAAAATTTTGTCACATAACCGAGATTTCCTACATAAACATCATTATCAAACGATACTGACTGAATAAATAACTCATTAACTAGTTCGATACAGCCGCCGGTATAAGATCACGATTATATTAAGCACGTTAATCCGAACTTTTACGAGTTTATCGGGGTCTGTGTCACTGCCAAGGAAACAGCGATCTGAGAGATATTAATCTCTTCGTTTATTTACATCATCGCTAGCTTTTACTTTTCTTATTTACTCTTAGATACGGTAATGGTCTCTATGGAAAATTCAAAGTTTCCGTATTGAAGTTCGAGATTCAAAATCCAATTGCTGGCCGCAACTGAGAAGTTTGTTTTCAAATTCAAAGTTATATCTTGAAAGGAATAAGTGGGTCTTGAACGTCTTGCTGAAAGTCTTGAATAAGAACCGGAGACACTTAAGTCTAATGTCTGAAAACTTTGCCGACTGTGAGTTCAACAAAGAGATAATATAAAATGAGCGTTCAAAAACAGTTTCGCTGTTCGTCTCAGAGCAGAATTACAATTGGTAGGTACCATTTTATAGACAAGACAATACGGCGGATCGATCGTCTAGTTACAGGCATCCTTTCTTGAGTCTATACCTACTGAATGCTGAGGAGGCTAAAAATACCGGGTCCGCATGAAGACAAGTGGCCTTCAGACGTTTTTATAATACAACCGGTACTGCAGTCGGGTTTTGCTATTCGCGATTTTGACACCGAGTCATGACTAGTTCAACAAGCCAATTAACTAAATCTTCTAATACTCCTCTTACTCCAGCAGATTTGCGGTTCTGGACAATTATCATAAAATATCCAGTTAAAGTTTTCTATTCATCGCTTGCTTAATATTTGCGCTGGAGCGTACGCTTCAAAGGTAAAATAAATTCTCGATCAACGTCCATCGCAATTTTCTACTTTTATTAAATCCATTGTTGAAGTAGATTTCCTGAAACAGAATATTTTCGCACGAATAAAACTCCAATAAACTTTTGGATGTCATCCAATCCAAAATTGGATTTCGCCCCTCCAACAATCCGATTCTTGGAGGAACCCCGGAAACAGTTTGATTAGACCAATGACCCTTGCTTTCCACTGGATGTTGGTGCGTGTCCGAATCCGAAGCCATCCCACGCTACCACAATAAATGAAGGACTTTTAATTCTTGCCAAGCTAGCAACGATCCACCAGGGTTGGCGGAAAGAGCTTTGTCTCCCATGACAAATTGATATGATATTTATGTGTTCGCTTCATCATTTGAAGACATTCTCTTTGTTTCAAAATGGTAGCATTACAATGAACACAACGGGTAATTACAAGGCCTCATAAGAAAGGTGTTTTGATGCCACTGATAGCCTAGGTCCAAAAATAATGTCGTAGTCATAACTAATGGCAGTATTTATGATAAGTCATTGTGGCGCATGAAAGAAGCGGTCACCTGTGAAAGACACGTTTTCCCTCAGGAGTTTCACGGAAATGTAAACAAAATATATATAAATTGACGCACGAGTTTTTGAGGTACACAAAAGGTAAATCACCGAGCTGGAAGATATGAATGTACGATTGTGTTTCACGTTGAAAAACACTTCTTTGTGCCTGAACCTCTGATGGTTCTTACATTTTTATGACATTTGTATCGGGCTGCAGCCTCACGGCAAATAGTTTGTAATGTGCAAGCTTTATGAACTGTATTGACATTGAGAAGAGAAAGATGAACTCCTTTTCAAAACATGTTTCCTGTGTAATCTAAAATGGTGAAAGCTATGACCGATGGAGAGATAGCGCGAGAATCAGCACCGGCAAGATAGAAATTGGCAACCATGATGAGGTTCAGAGACCTGCAGTCCGTTTGATGGCTGCTAGATAAACACTGGCAGAGCTCCAAGCGGGAATCGAACTGAAATGTGATCGGGCGATACTTGTGCAATTGTGTCAGCGTAATTTGTACAGGAAGCAACAGTTACACTGTAGAGATAAATGACTGTCGTAGATCGTCTAAAAGATTTATTCTTGCACAGGATCATCATGAGCAAGACTGTGCCACATATAGGATCTAAGATCACCACTAGACGAAGGGAAGAAAGGCAACGTAATTAACTTTTGGGTAAGGATTTTAATAGCAAGAATTATGTTTTAGCTTTTTCAAAGAATTCGCCAGTCTTTATGAAGATAGTTCACAAATACTTCTTAATCTCATGATAGTTTTACCTTACTTAGACATTTATTTACACGCTGTGTATGTATGTACACTCACACACATAAGTTATCTAGTTAAATAATACCTACTAGGGTGTATGCTTGTATATAAAGTATCATCAAACGCATTCGCATTGTGAGCTAAGAGGTGTTTCAGACATTTCATTACGTATTAACTCAATGTTCATCTTTATTGCCCGAGCTCATTTTCGCAAATAGTTTTCCCAGAAGCCTAACCGACCGATTCGCACTAACCCTCTATTTAATATCAAATATCAGCAATAACAGTGTCGATATTGGCTTATATGTATGTATATTATATACTCTGTGTCACTATTATTTGGGTTTAGAATGTGCTTGTATAAAAACCGTTTCATCGTGTCTTTTAGAATAAATATGCCATAAGTTTAGCTTATAATCTGTCTCTTCGTGAAGGTCTGTCTTTGGAATTCTGTAGCCCATTATAATCTCTTTAGATAATGTATTTTCTGACTTGTGTGGTGTTTTCTTTGCTTTGATATAATCCCTGTGAAACGATCACAGAGAAACTTATTATCCAGGCACTGCTATTAGCGCTGTACGTACAGGCACTATTTAAAGATATGGGACAAGTCAGTGGAGCAGTTGAACGATCCGCATAGGGGCGGGCCAGTGCCAAGCCGCCAGGTGGCAACCAAGCCGTTTTACAAACTATTTGCTTTCAGTGCCGATACTGATTTATAGAACCAGCAAGAATGGTGTGACAAAAGGAGGTATATACCTATGTATGTAGAGGGTTAATTTGGGCGGTATGTATATTGAAATGCAGATAAGAATCCTCTTAGGGTTATTTAATCTGTTCGGATTAAAATATTTCACATGTCTAAAAGTCCTGTACGTTCATAATTAAGTAAATTGGTTTGATGGTGCGACAGAAGGAAGGCTAAAACAACGCGTGCCTGTGGATGGGTGCAACATCATGTAGTGTAGATTCGATTTATTGAATGTATTAAGTAACTTGTGATTTAGTACATTAGGCTTCTGATCTCAGAGCTGAGGTTATGCTACTGTTTATGATTGCTAGGTTTGTTTAATTGGCTCCATTTTGTGTGATTCGATAATATTCTGATTTATTGAATGTTTTAGCAATATTGCCGACTTATGATCTTAAATCTAAGGCTAAGATTGATCATGACTATACAGAGAGAAGTATTTGCTTGTAGCTTCGATTTGATTGGGCGTCTGGTTTATTGTTGAATGTTGGTGGTAATATGTTTTACTAATGAGAATATTTGATTAAACTAGTTTCTAAACATGTGGTTCGTCATTATCACTTTAGTTTACTATATCAAATACCAGTAACTCATACATGCTTAATTGTGGAAACTTAATTGAATTATGCGTTTATTCTCAAAATTGTCTTTTAACTCGCTACGGTACTTACAAGTCATGGATAGACAGGAAAATTACAAGAATCTCACAATATTTCCCGCGGTAAGTTAGAGGTCAAGGCTTAGTTAAACTCAAACAGCCCCGTAAGGAAATAACCCGACGCATTAAGTTATTAGAACTTAGACGAGTATCACATAAACGTGGGCCTTGCTCACTGTCACATCATGCTAATATACGTAATTTTGTCACTTCATTTCGGCAACTTTGTAAATTAGAGAACCATTAGGTATACTCGTTACTCGAGCGGTTGTTTGATTGAGATACTTGAAGCGAGATAGAAATCAAATTGCTGCTGAGAATAAAAGCGTAGTACTTTTTGTATTTTGTTGCATTAAAACAACATTCAAGTTGTCTTAACGAAAAATTATTTTGCACAAATTCCATGGTTAAAATGTTATTACTTTCCGCAGCGCAGGTACAATATTATCCTTTTGTTAAAAGGGTGTATCCTTTCTAGTCTGTACAATGTTAGTTGGATAACAAGCTAGTCTAGCAAGTTTTTGATTGACGGCCTTACAGTAAATATTTAGCTTCTTAACCCTAAATATCATCCAGAAAATATGCGGCTTCAGTAACTCTGGGTAACTATTATCTGTTCATCTTTCCACGTCACTGGAAATGCTGTAAGCTTTTGTGCCTTAAATATGCCAATGAAAATATAAATGAAAGCGAATTTATTCTACACAGAAAAGTTCAGAATAAAACGGTTTATGCTTGGGTCCATCGGTTTTTACGGCAGTCGAGGTAGAATTACATTTTAAAAGCACAGCACACGTTGAGAGGCTTTTTGTAAAAACTAAAGAGTGTGTGTTTGCATTTTAGTTTTGGTTTTAGAAATGGTTTCATTTTCAGTATGTTGAAAGTAATTCCGTTTTCTATTTTTCAAGAACAAGCTTTTTGGTAGATCTTATTTTTCAGTAGGTACACATATGGATGTGAAAATTCTAATTAAATAGAATAGGTAACAAAAAAAATTATAATATGTTTAGTTAGTATGGCATTTCCTTCAAACCGCTCTAAAGATTTAAGGAGTCCTTTGCTGCTCTTTAGGTCAAGGCAATATCAAGAGCGGTGAAACTCCTCAAGACATTTAAGAAAAAAACATCAGCCCACTTAGATATTATATTTACCTAGTTACCAACAGCGCGTGTCGAGAATATATTTTGAGCGGTAACTAGACTTTTCTTCTAACTACACTTGCGAGCTATAAACTGGAATCACTTCATCGCTGGTTTCTGCAGACCATATTTTACAGTTTCCATGGAATAAACTGCAGATTGGTGTATACCATTTGAAAAGAAATTTTGTTAGCTTTCGAATGGTATAAAAATTATTTAAATTTAATTAAGTTTCCTACCTTCATTTAGTGAATTATTACAATAGGTCGAAGTTGTGGATGTTTAAATTAATAAGAAGTAATATGAAAATATCAAATTTTTATTTAAAATCTTTGTTATTTCCCGCTTAATATTTTGTATTGCCCCCCCTGGCCCTAATGACTGCTTGTAAACGGTTTTTCACTGACCTAATGAGTTTCCTGATGGAATCCTGTGGAATTTCCTGCCACTCTTCGATAAGAGCAGTTTTTAGGTCTTCTATTGACGCCGGAGCTGGAGATCTTCCTCGTACCCGCCTTTTCAGCTCGTCCCACAGGTGTTCGATAGGGTTCATGTCAGGGCTGACGGCTGGCCAGTCTATTGTGGGAATCCCGACTTCTTCCAGGTACTGTCTAGTCGCACGAGCGGTGTGGCAGCGGGCATTGTCGTGCATTAGCAGGAAATTTTCGCCAATAAACCCGGCGTAAGGGAGTACATGGCCCAGCTGAATGTCGTTGATATACCTTTCTGCGGTTAGTCCTCCTCCCCGACCTCCGCCGGGTACGAATACCAGCTCCGTTTTAGCTTCAATTGAAATCCCCCCCACATCATACAAGACCCACCCCATATGCCACTGTTTCCGCTATACAGCATTGTGCGTACCGCTCTCCCGGTCTCCTGTAGACTCTCCGTCGACGGTCGCTGCCATGCAGGCACATCCTAGTCTCGTCCGCGAACAAAACTCGGCTCCATTGCTGTATATCCCAATCTAAGTGATCACGAGCAAACTGAAGTCGGGCTTGTCGGTGGGCTGTAGACAATTTGGGTCCCGTTGCTGGCCTTTTTGGGGTCAAGTTAGCTTCTTTGAGTCTTCGCCTCACTGTCCACTCGCTGACAGTTCTCCCTCGAACTTCTCCGAGGTCCCGCTGGACGTCAACGCCGGTTAGATGTCGATTTCGGAGAGAAGTGCTGACAATAAATTGGACATCTCTCGCCGAAGTGCATCGCTGTCGTCCAGATCCTGGTCTTCAGACTAAGTTTCTAGTCTCTTTAAACCTCTTGTATACTTTGGAGACACAGGACTGGCTCAGATGAAGCTGTCGAGCGATAGTACGCTGAGAGAACCCTTGCTGGATTAGGGTGACGATTTGAGCGGCTTCTATTGGTGTGGTTTCCATTTTCTTGTAATTCCAGTATTTTGAGTGACGTGATATATTGGACGGATGACAAAATTGCATAAATTCCCGGTTTTTATAGGGATTCAGGAGTTTGAAAAAATTGATGTTTCGTTCCAAAAATTTCTGTCTTTTGTGTTCACGTTCCATGACATATGATGAACATTTTTTTCGCTATGATATCGAAAGAGTTTGAAAGCTAATAAAATTATCTTTAAATTAATATACCACAACCTACAGTTTATTGCATGGAAACTGTAAAATATGGTCTGCAAAAACCAGCGATGAAGTGATTCCAGTTTATAGCTCGCAAGTGTAGATCTACTTTCTGTGTCCCAGGCCTTGCGGCGATGTCATGGCATGTTACTGACATCTCAGTGTCACTGAACAAAGTTACGAAATAGTCTGCGTCTATAAGAACGAGACTTGTTTATGTATTTTGAAGATTATTTTGCAATATATTTTTTGCAGGCGCACCTGGATCAGAGGAGACTGGCAAGAATTATAATAAATCATAAACAATGCTGGACAATCCACACAGCATCTACTAGATGATGCTGTGTGGATTGTAAGTAAGTAGCAAGCTAAGCAGAGCCTGTGTTATGGGTACCAGATGTGATCACATAAGTACTACATAATACAATACATGACTATATTTATTTATTATACATAGAAAACACCCCAGAGCAAATGTTTGCAGATCGTACAAACATTTGTCCCAAGACGGGAATGGAACGCGCAACCTTCTGCGTCGCAGACGGAACGTCGCTCGGCGCGCCACATCGGTCGTAAAAATTGAAGGAGTCCTATACCCAGCAGTGGGTATTATAACGATTATGATGATTATGAGGTACTTACCTTGATATATTATTATACCTACTTAATTGTACTTAAGTAAGTACTTACTTTAGGAAGAGTCGTTTCAATCATAATCAGCCTTTTAGAATTGTTTTGTTTTAATCACTCCTAAAACTTGTGCGATTTTTGGTAAAACGTGCCCCAGCGGCCGCAGAACGAAAAAACGCCGTTAAGTTTTCGCTAAAGCATTTAAAATGTAAAGAGCTGAGGGTCCTATGAATTATGCATCAAACTTGAAACCTCGTCGTCCGTCGGCATAGGGCCGGTCTGTAACCCCCATTGACCAGATAATTGAGGGACCAAGTTTACCCGTAGCTAACTTTGTTACTTATCTTAGAAATAGAACAACTATTCAAGTCTAAGTAATGGAACAAACGATGTACCTTTAAGTACCTGTACCTACTTTAGCTTCAATTTATTTCATCCAGCAGCAGATACTTCGGTTCGGTTTGGTTTCAATTTCCAGTCATTGCAATAAGTGTACGTGACATTTTAGACTTTACAACCATGTCCTATAAAGCTGACTTCTGTCGCTAAGTGTTAGCTTTTTATTGTGACATGGTGTGGTACTGAGTTCCTATACTAAATGCATCTTATTACAAGCGACTTTATCTCTATAAGAAAATTATATGAGCAACGGAAAGATATTCCTCAGAGATATGAGTAATAAGAAGACTAAGAAATATCAACGCTAAATTAAGAAAATGGATGAGAGCTGTTTGAAAACGTCACGGAACCTAATGTGTCGGACGAGCGAACACAAGAAGGGTTTCAGCAAATAAATAAACAAAGGCTTTGTTAAATTCAGCCTTGGCTTACGATACCAACGGACGGCTAAATGATTCTTTCTTTGAAGAAATTTGTGAGAATCAGATGTGAATCCTTGTGAGTAGTGCCAAACGATTGATCTGTCTTCATGAAAACAAGGATGAGATCTTTATTCTTTTACCGTAGGTACTCCTGACTTTCGAGTTGGATCTTTGGTACTACTTTTTCGAAGTTCGTACACAATAATGTCCATCTATTCACTAAGCAAAACTTATTTTCTTGAATTGTCACAACTCTGCCAAACAACAACTTAGACAAGTTTCATCTATCAGAGTCTACCAACGGACATACTATCATATTTATTTGCCCGATCGTAAGGAAATGAGGATATTGACGCAATACCAAAATCTATCCGCGCAGTTCCAATAACTCGTAAACTAAAACTACATAAGTATATTAATATTCTGCGAGCGACTGGCCTGACGTACTAGACCTAGCTGGTACATTAACTGATCAAACGGCTACTAAATGTCAAGTAGCCAAAACTCATATCTTCTTCTCAGGATGTTACATCTTTGATGAGAAATTAAATTAATTTCGAAATTATAATCTGCGGGTAAATGTGCAACTACCACGCATGATATTATATAACAGGAAAACCTACTTTACCAGAGAGCTTAGAAAATATTTACAGTTCTATCGTGATTTTACATTCTATGTCTTGATCACGGCATGCAGTTTTCTCCCTCAATTCATGGGGTTGCTATCTATCCATGACAATATGCTAGCTAGGATTGTTCTAACCCATGATATTTAATAAAATGTGATACTCCAGTTTATTAAATACAGAAGAAAAGATTTACTTCTGCATAACAACAACCGATCGTAAAACCAAACTCGAACATGTATTTACGACATTTCTTTGTACTTTATATAGGTCAATAGGTAGACTTCGTTGAGAATAAAATGTGGGGAAGAGAATTGAAGAGCCATAGCTGTGAAACTTATGACGCTTCTACCTAAGCACCAAGCAAGATTAAAAGATAGCATTATAACCAGTTAAACTTTAGAGCTAGACGCAAAGTTAGAACCTAATGCTCCAAGTCGAAGGTACATTTCAGTCAATTACACTAAAATTATTCAATAGACAATGTATTGGCTTCTTAATTCGCGTTCATCTTTATGTTGATTACGGCGCTGCAGAGTTTTGAATGAAAAAGAACATATTTTTTTTCAGGTATTGCCTACATTCATAGAATTATGACATCGCAATTCATGTAGTCACACAAATATACAACGAAAAATCACGTTTTTAACCACTCGACCTAGGTGGACGTAAAAAACAAAACATTGAAAATTCTAATCCAAAGTGTTATCCCAAAGTTACCCTGTCCTACCATAAAACTAATCCTATAAGCCCTCTAGCCCAAAAATATAGACCAACCTTGCGCAGTGCCGGCGTTTTCATACTTCGACTTGAGCTTCGCGGCCGTGGCTTTAGCATCGGACCGGACCGTATCCGTGACTGTCGGGACGTGGCTGGTTGTATGCGTCGAGGTCCTGAAGGACAACGTGGTGGAAAACGAAGACGAGAACGAAGAGCCGAGACCCAGGCCGAGGGTGGTGCGGTAGCGGCGGCGGTACATGTTACGTGTGTGCGGTGCGACGGATGGGACACGACTGAACGCTGAAAGCGTGGCGTGCGCCTACGCACCAGGAACCGTTCCCGTTTTATAGACGGGAGCAGCTGATCAACGGGAAACCCGCGAGAGCGCGTTCGGGCGACATCGACCATTGTCGTGTAGCGACATCTTTTGGGAGATGCGTTTAACTAAGTAATCGATCCTAAGTAAATCCTAAGGTTTAATAAAGGCATAACTACAATTTGGATTTCTGGACACTGCTGTGCTCACAGAAATCTATTGCTGTGGGCACAGCAGACTGTGGCTCTGCCCTGCAAGCTCCAAAATTTAGAGTTCACGTCATGGGCACTCAATGTATTAACCTTTAAGTACCGACGTGCCGGTTTTGTTACTTAAGTACCGACGTGACGTCTGCTAGACCACCAGTTTTTCTATAAAAAAACAATGAATCTCTTTGTATTAGTTAAAAATTATTGCTTTAAAGCATTGTTTACATATTAATTATTATATAAATAAAACAAAATACAAAGGTTTACACATTTATTACTAATTATAAGCATTCAAGTCACAGACGTCGATTATTTGGAAAAAAAATGTACTATTATCTTAATATTTATTAAATACTAATGAAACTTTTTTTTAACTTCAAAACAAATTATTCCTAATGATTAATAGCTAAATAAACTATGATAATAAAGAAAACATAAATAATCAGCCGTTTTCTCAAAAACCACATGCATCAAGTAATAGGAATTATCAAATCTACAAACAGTCTTTGCATACATGCTTGCTACATTGAAGGCACACATGTTTCGTGCAATTGTCGCATTTGAAAGCAGTCTTGCGCTTCAGCTTTGAGGGACAGATATGACACAGTTTTCTGGGTTTATCTGCCTCCATTTCATTTTCTTCCCTTACATTTTGTATCTGACCCAAGAACTCTGTTTATCGACTAGCGGTATACACTGGTATTGTCGTTTGTGATTGCCCGTTTCATGCCCGAAGAGCCTGGCTGAGTCATATTAACATTTTATTGAAAATAAAAGAGAAAAACCATATAATCTGAAATAAGTCTAACCCAAAAAAGTTACATAAGTGCCGACGAGTGGTCTGACAGACCACTAGCAATTTTATAACAATCATAACTTACCGAAATCACACGCGCCAACACTGCCACTCTCCACCAACGATGCCAGGTGACTGAGCGAGGGGTAGGTAGACACGCGAGGTGATAGGACTACGCAAACATAGGTAACATAGGGATTTTTTGAACGCGTGAAGTGTTTGTCAAACCACACATCGGTACTTAAAGGTTAACAAAGTGGTCCCACAATCTACAAATCTTTATCATGTTGTAATGAAATTGTGTTGTGGTAACTAAAAGCTTTTTTGATTAAATTACAATGAAATACAGAAAATTTTATGACACAATATATTAAACCCACAGCTATTTCCATGTTATTTACAATGACCAACCAAGTTGAGTGCAAAATAAAGATTAATTGAATAACAAATTATAGCATTATCATGAACTCAGTACTCCTGTGTCTGTGTGTTATGTTAGGTTAATTTGTTATCTAATGCTGAATACCATATTTGAAGATAGTTTCGCATGTAAATGAAAACTAAATGAATTCACTATATTATGTATATTAAATAGATCATAATATCATAATTGGACAGCATGATAAGTTCAATCTAATTCTTTATCTACCTACCTGACTTATAAGAGTAATCTACCATAGCAGTGTTGAGGATCATGCAAATAATGTTTTCATTCTTAAACATCAGATTTTTTTCATCACAAAGGATGGTTTCAGCATTGTCATTCAAATATGATACAATGCCTGTCAGTTCAATTAGCATCAGATAATTTTGTTATCGTAACAAACATGTAAGAATATCAGTCAGTGTTATGTCATAATGCAGACAGTCATATTATTAGTTAGTATTCAGAGTTCCCTATATTCCAATGAAAAACTGAATAGTAATAGGATCGCTCACAGTCAATTTAATTAGTTTAGATTTTAAATTATACCTGCTTAGGAAGTAAGTCATAATTTAGATGTACCATAGTGAATAGCCATAGTACTGTATTGTTATTGTCTGGTTATTAATAAATATTATTAGATATGCCAGTCAGTACTCAACTCACCATTGAGAGACCAGATGTGTGAGGGCAGCGAGTGCGCGGCGTATACCCGGCCGAGCGCGAGGGACGTGGTGGGCACGGGCACCTCCTCGGCCTCGCTGGAGTCGGTGTCGGGCGACGCGGCGGGGGAGGCCTGGAAGCTGGCCGAGTTGGCCGGGAGGGCGAGCGCCTCGTGCGAGGCGTGCAGGTCGGGCACAGAGGAGAGCGAGCGCGCGCGCTGCCGGTCGCTGGCCACCTGGATACCCGGGATGGCGCGAAGCAGGCTGAACCCCGCGCCGCTCGCTACCACGTCCGAGCTTGAGCTCGTCGAGAACGTCCTCGCCCGAGGACTCTGCCCCCCGTTGGCCGTGCTCGCCTTTGCGCCCATAACGTTACGCAAAATCACCTGTCACGCACGAAACAATGCTCACGAACGCGCGCGACTCCCGGCCTCGATTCCCACGGAAGGCATCGTACGGTGCGCGGTTATAGGCCTGATTTGGACCCGAAATTACACTTCGACAACAAACACAAAGTACGTCGCGAAATTGTAAACAGCCTGGCGTGCGCCTTCTTGCAAAATTTTGACAGCTCCGGAAATTATTGACTTGAACATAGCCGCATTTTGTGTGGATTGCGCAATGGTTCAGAATACGGTGAAATAGGAGTGGAATTGTTTGGTTGCGAGAAAGAACGAAGTTTATTCGAGTAGAGAAGGAACCGATTAATAGGGCTCTCAAGAGATTGACAGATTTATTTATTGTTTCGTAACCTTGATTTCTCCTTTTTGATCGACTAGGTATTAAGACAGATTATGTTTGAAAAATATTTGTGGTAGGAGACTCGAACAAGATTATCAAGTTTGTCTGGATGTTGCTGTCGTGTTAGTCTGATTTGTCACTGTCAGAAATATCAAACAAAATACATAATATAAATTCGATGATGTGGTTAACAATATTATAATAAATTGCTTGATTCTGTGTAAAATCTTAATTTTATGAAATATGAATAATCCAGCCATGGGCTCGGCTACCGTAAGTTCCTACTTATAGCTTATTCAAAACGAAAACAAAACAGTTTCAACCATACCATAGCTACATTTGAAACCTTTATTTAGATTTTCTGCGATTTGTTTCTGTTCGTTTACGTTTAATTCCAAAGTAATATCTAGTAGTATCTTCATTTGCTGACTTTAATGATTTAATATCCAAATATTAGCTTGAGAATTAAGCTAGCCATTAAGTACACTGTGTGATTGACCCATAATCTACTGAATTGTGCGTTAATATTAAAATTTTATAACAGCTTACATTCTGCAATAAAACTCGACCTAAATAACATACAAGATGACCAGACACCTGATCTAATAATCACCATATCCACCATTCATATTTTATATATACTGCAAGAATTCAGACATCATCACATAGCCCCAAACTATAGCTTGCATTATGGGTACCTAATACATAACTGAAATACTTGCAATACAATACATAGAATATAGATATTTATTAATAATACATAGAATAAATCTGGGAAACACCTGGGATTTATTGAACAATGGAACAACTATATTAGTTTATTTTTATGAACTATCTACAGATGATACCCAACAACCTATCACCAGAAGTGGAAAAACTTACCATGATTGCTGAGCTAGCTTATTAACATCCAACAAGTTCATTATCATGAAGATTTTAGAATTTATTTAGTGTGTAATGTAATTCATACATTTTATTTGCTTTGCACGGCTTGAGCTCATGTAGTGCCCCCATTACAGCCTGGTGTGCCCCAGGTGCCGCTGTTGGACGACGACACCATTGCCTTTGGGGAAGAAGATAGTGCTAACAAAAACCTACCGTAAGTATTTCTGTGTTCTTGTCTCAATTATTTATAAATTTTGAAAATAATGTTGGACAATACACAATTACAATCCAATGGACATGCTTAGCTTGGGGCTGGATGATGCTAGCCCTGCTTTTTAGCTTGGGGCTAGCATCATCCAGCCCCAAGCTAAAAAGCAGAGCTTGTGTTATTTATTCCATAATTGATGAGCAGCCTGTGGCTTATGTGTCTATATCAAACAGTGCTGAGTTTATGGTCATTGCATCACTTTTTTTGTAAATTTAATTATGTTGAATAAAAGTAGTGACTTAGTAAACTGTTGAATCTTATTAAAAAGATTGTGTGATCAAGAAAAACCAATCTCAATAGATTTCGGGAGATATGGTATGTACTTCCATCGTTAACTCAACAAATGGCCTGTGTTGTGTTACATCTAAATGCAAAGACACATGTAAGTATTTCCAATATTGTGCAATATGAATGAACAACAAAGACATACCTAGACTGAAGTATGACTGAGAGAATAATATGCTACAAATGCATGACTGAATCAGAATCAATAACTATAAACGACAATTTACAACAAGACTTGTTTTGCTATCTCTTTTTACGCACAAATGAATGGTATATTTTTCTCTTCTATCTATATTTCTATCTGTCTGAAAATGGCGAATTAAGGCATAAAGAATAAAGAGAAAATTGGGCTTTGTTTTTGTTCTGGATCTGGATTAGTACAACTGATGAACGAACGCATTGATGTAGTCTTTTAGTCAATTAAATACACTAAAGTACGTCTTAGAAAGCAGGCGTAACATGAACGCCGCGCGGGTCCGGCTAGGACTGTTGGGTAGACCTAATTTGAGCCTTCCACTTACGAGAATCTCGTATACCCTTTTACTTAGATCCATGGAAAAGTCCATTGCTCAGGAAACATTGCAGTATAAATTCTAACAATAATAAGTCCATAGGCACCTGAACTTATTCAAGTTGTTAGTAGTATTATAGTACTACAAACAAACACATTTCAGGCACCCCTACATAGTATTCTTCCACTGGGTGTTCCGAAGCTCCGCCATCGTGGTCTACGTGCTTTGTGGATGGTTCTCAGATTCGTTCATCGCTAGCTTCGTTCTGGTGGTACTACTACTTTCGGCTGACTTCTGGACTGTCAAGAATATTAGTGGTAAATACATAACCTTAGTTTAATGTTTAGAATTTGCACCACCGCAACTCTTCCCGCAGGGGTCTCAAGAGGTGTCTATAGAATATCCACCAGGGGGTGACAGAACAGATCCCCCACTGAACTGCGATCCCCAACCCTCATGCCCAGAGTGGGGAATATAGTATAACATAACAACCAATGATAAGCACCTTAATGGCTCTTATTAGGGGAGGCCTACGTCCAACAGTGGACTAGTATTGGCTGTAGGTAGAATAATATAAAATGGTTTATTGCACATTGTACAAATCAATTAAGATCTGATGACTGTATGAATGCAATAAATAAAAATAGTAAAATACTGTGTACACCACGTGCCAACACGACACGAGCGGCCGGATCTCTACCAGGCCGGTAGAGATCCGGCCGCTCGTGTCGTGTTGCTTCAAGTAGATCATGATGTAGGAAGATGATTCTGTAATTGGACCAATCACATTACCTAGGAACTAGCTTACCTATAATTATTCCTTTCTCCGAACAAGCAACAATAATGATTATTACTTAATTTAATTTTACGACTTTCGTATTATTTCGAAAGAAAAGTTTTGAGTTGAAAGTCGTAAATCAAATTTTAGTTAGGAAAAAATGTGGTTTTAACCCTTTTAACCTGTTCTAAATCGTAAACAAATGTGTAGGTACTTAAAAGGCTTTGTTTATAATATTTGTTTGATATTACTTACTTTAATCTTAAAAGGTACTAAAATAACATAACAACTCTTACGTGTATGTGTTTCAGGTCGCCTTTTAGTTGGTTTGAGGTGGTGGAACTACGTGGATGATGACGGCAAGTCACACTGGGTCTTTGAAGCAAGACAGGTACTCACGGAACAGGTACCCTATCTTACAAATTGAATAGAATAGATAGCCACTCAAGCGGACACTTCATTTGGGCCTAATTTACATCAACCGCCATTTGGCCCTAATTTACATCAACCGCCATTTGGCCCTAATTTACATCAACCGCCATTTGGCCCATTGCATTTCTTCCATTTGAAAACAAAAAATTGAAGTTAAGAGAAAATCGATAACATATTATATCATCTGATAGATAATAATTTATTTTTATAGTTTAAAATTGTACTTGTGTGTAAAGTGGTTATTTTGTAAGGCTAAAGAAATAATGTTGTTTACTTCTGACTTCTACACAAGATGATTTTAGTAGACTCAATCTGGATGGGAGTCAGCCGAGCAGTTTTGTAGAAGAGACTTAGTTATTCAGAATTGACGAGAAATATAATTTGCACAAGGAATCGTATGCCTACTATGGGGAGGTGTGCGGTTGATGAACTGACCTGATTATCCCGAGGCTTCCTGGTTGGAGAAGTTTACATTTTGAAATTTAGTATATCACTACCCACAGTCCAAAACTGTTCATTTAAGTTATCACTACCCACAGTACCAAACTGTTCATTTAGTATATCACTACCCACAGTTCAAAACTGTTCATTTAGTATATCACTACCCACAGTCCAAAACTGTTCATTTAGGATATCACTACCCACAGTCCAAAACTGTTCATTTAATATATCACTACCCACAGTCCAAAACTGTTCATTTAGTATATCACTACCCACAGTCCAAAACTGTTCATTTAGTATATCACTACCCACAGTACAAAACTGTTCATTTAGTATATCACTACCCACAGTCCAAAACTGTTCATTTAGTATATCACTACCCACAGTCAAAAACTGTTCATTTAGTATATCACTACCCACAGTCCAAAACTGTTCATTTAGTATATCACTACCCACAGTCAAAAACTGTTCATTTAGTATATCACTACCCACAGTACAAAACTGTTCATTTAGTATATCACTACCCACAGTCCAAAACTGTTCATTTAGTATATCACTACCCACAGTCAAAAACTGTTCATTTAGTATATCACTACCCACAGTCCAAAACTGTTCATTTAGTATATCACTACCCACAGTCAAAAACTGTTCATTTAGTATATCACTACCCACAGTACAAAACTGTTCATTTAGTATATCACTACCCACAGTCCAAAACTGTTCATTTAGTATATCACTACCCACAGTCAAAAACTGTTCATTTAGTATATCACTACCCACAGTCCAAAACTGTTCATTTAGTATATCACTACCCACAGTCAAAAACTGTTCATTTAGTATATCACTACCCACAGTACAAAACTGTTCATTTTACTTATATTACTTTTTCAAATTACAGGAAGTAAGTATACTTTCATAAATCTACGCAGGGGAAACCATTCATTTATATTTTCTGTCATTATTAGCTGTAAGTTTTGCTAACATTAATATCTAAATGAAATTAAAAAAATATAAAAAAACAAGGGATCAGTTACTCGTTAACTAATATTACATAATACATAAATGATGTACCTAGTTCGAATTAGGCATGTAGAGAGATAAGGTAAAGTTTGTCTGAGGAATTTTATATTGTTTAGAGTCAGTCTAAGAATTCACTAAACGAGTATACGGTTTTATCTATAGCAGCGAGAGATTGGATCGTACCTAGGTAGGTAGGTATGCAGCCAAACACAAATGAATAAATAATAATACTGGACAATTCACACAGCATTATCTAGCCCCAAGCTAAGCAGAGCTTGTGTTATGGGTACTTGGTAACTGATATACATAATAGAATATATTATATAAATAGATATTTTTTTTATTATACATAGAAAACAAGTTGTTGAAGTTACAAAGTGTATTGAGTAGGTACCTGGTACACGCCACACAGATACACAGATAGGTGTAGGTACTCAGTCAATTTAGCCTTCACTAGTTCTGTTCTGAGTACGAATGTCTTTACGATATCACTATGACCGGTACTTCACGGCACATATCTAACAAAAGAAGATTTACATTATTAAGATATTGTTTTTGATTAGTTATTTTATTAGTCTAATACACAATGGGAGTTAATTAACGCATTCACTTCCTCGGCGGTGGTGGTGGTGCGCCCGCGCCGCCTGAAGCTGCAGTTGGACATGTGCGCCTAGAGTCATGCAAGTGTAAGCTTATTTTGCGATCCTAGTACATACTCGGACAATGTGAGAACTCTTAAAAATTCCACTTAGGGGCTTGCTAGGTATTAGGAGCCCTGTTAGGGCGCCTGCAACTTGCGCATTGATGATGATTGATTGATGCAACTCTAAAATTATACGTATCTATGCTCTATGACTACACATCTACACAAACAGGATTTTTTTTTATTTCTTTGTTTATGAATTTTTGAGGTAATCTCTAGAATACCGACCCTATTTTGGAAATGCACTTATATATAAAAAGCTACGTTATCCTTGTAGTTGACACAGACTCACAATAATATTATAAATATGAAAGTTTGGATGGATGGATCACGGATGTACATATGTTTGTTGCGTCTTTACGCCAAACCTGCAACTGCTATGCCTCTATACAGCAGCTTTATTTTATTAATGACATATGAAATTAATTTTAGATCTGACATTTTCACTTTATTATTTTCTTTGTTGAAGAGTCGTGTTTGTCTGTTTTTTCTTTATACAATCCCTTTTGTGAAAAGTTTGTGTGAATATTATACGATATAATTACCGACATGAAGTGTAAGATGCAACACCTACGGTGGAAATAAATAAATACAAAATACTGCTGAACGGATCGAGCTGGAATTATGCATAGATGTAGATCTATACACTTGTATCAACAGATACTAAATAAACTACTTTTTATTCCATAAATCAAACCACTTTTTATTCCATAAATCAAACCTCTGAACGTTTCCAAAGATACAACGCGTGCGAAGCCGCGGGCAAAATATATTATTTTATAAATGTACGTACCGCATGAGCGAAGCTGCGACTAGAAACTAGTAATTTATACTTGGAAGATCACTTCTTGAAATGGTTATATCTGAATTAGTTTCCGTACAATCTGCCCTCTGGTTGAATTGACCACGTGTCCCTTCCAGAACCGCGTGAACCAGAACGAGAGCCGCCTGTTCTGGATGGGGCTGATCCTGTGTCCGCTGGTCTGGTCGCTGTTCTTCATCGTCTGCCTCTTCGGCCTGCGCTTCAAGTGGATGGTCAGTAACACCAGTTAGACTGTAGATATCCGGGTTGTCCTCTTGCTGGCTGTGTTAACCTTCGAGTAGTTGCGCCCTTGCGCGGAACATATGTAAGTAATCGTGCGCTGTCTGTGATTCCGCAATACTACGTGTCTGGTCACAGAAGACGAATATATATTTTACGACACCTGATAATGAAAAGAAGTCTTTTGCCAAAATAAAACTTCACGTACTTTTTTATATGTAATATTTATCTAAAACAAATCTAATATAAGAGACCCAGCGGCATGACCCATGACATTAGTCCCTTGGGAGCTGGGGAGGCCTATTGTCTGGGACGCTACATGTGTCGACAGACTTGCGCCTTCCCATCTTTCGAGGACATCCGTGAGGGCTGGTTCGGCGGCAGATTTGGCCGAGGATCTCAAGAGGCGCAAACATGCAGGTCTCGACAGAGCCTACGTATTTGCTCCCCTTGGAGTCGAGACCCTAGGTCCGAGGGATACCGAGGCTCTCCGGGTTTTCAAAAAATTATCTGAGCGCTTGGTCCAAGCGACGCGTGACCTGAGAGCTGGTGCTGCGCATTAGCATTGCCATACAGCGGGGCAATGCAGCCAGCGTCTTAGGGACGCTTCCGACTGGTATTGATATGGATATGGAGTTGAGCTATCTGTAGATTGTTTGCATCAGTCTGCAGTTAGCTCTGTTTTTTCATTATAGTTTAATTTGTTTATATTATTTGATTATTATTTTCTTTGTCATCTAATATAAGTAATGAAACTAATTACAAAAAAATACCAATACCAATATCAAAATATGACCAAAAAAGTTAAAATAGTTTTGGAAAAATATAAATTTTGCTCATCTCTTTGCGAATTCGCAAGACGTTTTAAGAAATGTGTTTTGGCGTTATATTATATTATTTGTATTGAATCACGAAAATCTTTATTATAAAACTACATAAAATATTATAAAATTGAATATTTTATCGTCTAGATCAGATATTGGTTACATTTTGTGATTACTTTCATTACTTATGTATATTAGTTTTAGAGAAATCTTTAAAACGGTGATGGATGACGGAATTGGGCAATTTTTCACAGAGCTCCCTTAAAGTTTACAAAATTCATTAAGGATTACGGACATAAGGATAAACTCCATTAAAATATAGGCTACGTATACTGGGTAGCGGCAAGCACACCGGTTGTTTGAAATTATTATGTCAAATTTTCACATGATCCTATTCAAACTAAAATTGTAGAAAAAACGTCAAGCGCCTGTTGGACGCGCAAACCGATGGTTCCGTAAATATAAGACCTTGTTTCTTGCCAAATTTCATGGTTCTAGGTCAACGGGAAATACCCTATAGGTTTAGTGTGCATGTGATTCCATTGGAAATTAAAAAAAAAATGGCCATAAGTGACTGTAACTTTTGATTGCGTTGAATTATTTCACGGCTCCAAGACAGTGGCGGATTTACACATTTATGCCGCCAGTCGGCTATTCCAATTTTGCCACCCCTTACTGACCTCTATATTTCGATACCCTAATCTAATTCACAATTATATCTATTTTAAAACAAATTGTCAATGAAATCACAATTTTATGATTAATTGTCCTCAGTACATAACTATCATATCATCATACTGATTGTGATGATTGTGTTATGTACCAATACTAGGGGACCAATTTGTCAGTTTCTAGATTTTTTTTAAACTCACGATTTAGTGAAGATTACACGGGAAGTAATAACATTTAGGTATTTAATTTGTTTTCTATTTCTCCACGACAATAAATTTTTGACACAAATTTGCCGCCCCCTAAAATCTGCGCCCTAGGCTCCAGCCTACTTAGCCTGCTGGTAAATCCACCACTGCTCCAAGAGGACTGGACTGATTACCTGGTTCTGGATCTGGATATTTGATGGTAATTTGAACTTGATAGCTCCACGCGTTTCTGAGAAAAGAGTGTTGACAGACGGACGGACGGACGGACAGGCGGATAACAAAGTGATCCTATAAGGGTTCCGTTTTTCCTTTTGAGGTACGGAATCCTAAAAATTGCTATTTCATTTAATTTTCAGTAATGCATTTATTTGGAAAGATAGATCCTTATCAGCAACCAAACCCGTTTATGTATAAATACAGAGAGTCATATTTGTTGGTATTTTTCTAATGATTTCTGATTTGGCCATCCACCCCCATCTCAAAAAAACAACCAGTACCTAGGTATGGTAAAAATATAAATAGAATACTTTTTGTCTATTTCAGCTGGTGGTCCTGATAGCGCTTACACTGAGCGGTGCCAATCTGCTCGGCTACATCAAGTGCAAGTTCGGAGCCAAGGAGGACCTCAAGTCGGCCACCACTGACTTTATGAAGAAACAGGTATGGCAACACAAACTGGCTATTTTGTTGGCTTTTTACCTCCTGCCCGTGGCTTCGCTCGCCCTATTCCGGGATAAAATGTATTCCAGCTCCAAAATTCCAACCCAATCCATTCACTTGTTTTGGCGTTGTCTTCGCCTTAACATCTCACAAACTAACGAACAAACTTTCACCTGTATAATTATTATTATTAGAATTCTTATACTGCAACAATATCTGCTATCATATCAGCTCATACACGTCTACTGCTGGACAGAGGCCTCCCCCATACGACACCACAAATAGCGGTCCTGAGCCGCCTCCCGTTCTCGACTCCCTGATCGACGCTACGATGTCGTCGGTTCATCGAATGAATGGTCTCCCAACACTCCTTTTCGCGTTGCATCGTGGCCGCCACTCGAGAACATTTACTCTCCAGCGGTTTACAGTTCTGAGAGCTATGTCACCTGCCCACTGCCAATTCTGCCTACTAATTCTGAGAGCTATGTTGGTGACTTTGGTTCTTCTACGGATTTCCGCTATACTTTCAACACCATACACTCTCAAGGACAAAATTAGCTTGACATGTTCATCAATTTTACTAACTGTGCCTATTAATGATTGCCCGGCACTACTTACCCTTTAAATTCCTACCTCGAACAAAATCTACCTTTGGACCTACAAAACCTCTATACTTTTTGCACAGATGAAGTCTTCAGTAGCGGTGACTTTTAGAGTCAATATAAAATAACGGCCATAATTACAATTTTAACCAACATAATAGAAAAGTTGTCACTGTACGAAGATACAAAGTTACTTTATTATGATTTTACCTGGTATGTATAGGCACCGCAGGACAAAGGCCTCCTTTACGTCCCATATCTCCGTGTCTAAATGTAATGTGATGTGCCAGACTGAAAGATGTGCATCTAACTCCTCCTGCCACCTATTATCCATCAGAAGTTATCTATCTAATATTTCTTCTTTACAGATCCTGCAAAACGCGACATCATTCATGTTCACTCAGCCCAATCCGCCCAACGCTGGGAACACAGGAGGAGTCGTATAATCTTTCCTGTTTGACCTCTTCGATGTTTTCCCCCATAGATAGACAATTATGTATATATGTATGTATATCCTGTATGTCATAGTGCAAGACAGTGTAGTACTATTTTAACAAAACTGCCCAACTACCAAAGCAGTGGTTGGCACCCTATATTGTCATATGGAGTTAGTCTATTTTGTTAGTCTAGTTAGTTTTGTATTAGTCTCGTTTATTTTGTATTACTTAGCACTTTAAACTGTTAACATTCCTATAACTAGGTATAGAATAAAAACCTATCATAGAGGAAAACGCTGTGACGCAGCACGCGTGAGTTGACAAGGATATTACCTTCATTCCTTACATGCACACAATCGCACCTTTACTTTACCGGCGAAGCGCCCTGTGCGCTTGCCATAGCCCGGTAACGCTGTCAGCCATCTGTGGTCAACGGGATTTAAGTCGAAAAAAACACGAGAGCACGAGCGAGATGTACCTATTTGTAACATTTTTTGGCTACGTCTCGTTTGCCTCTTCCTGCCTTGCACCTTGCATAAAATATACGCCCCCTTTTTCAAACAGGAACAGGATTTTGTTTGCATTTTTAGGTTATCTTGTAATGTTTAGGGATTTCCTGGAATCCTTGTCTACAATATGTATTAGCAGATTTATCAGTTAGTTTATGTAGCTATATCACAGGATGATTGAATTTAAGTAATAGGTAAATAAGATACGAAAATGTAAATATGTTTAAGTTTTTGTTAATAAATTAATTTATATCTACTTTAACTAGTTTTTACACTATCTCTTAATTGCATTACTTATTACATAGCCTAAGTACCTACCTACAGTGAATAGCCGGGTGCATACTCATCCAGTCAGTTGGCGGAATCAACTCCCCGCCCGGAAAAAAAAACAAAAACAGCAATCTATACTTATAATAAAACTGTAACAGGTCCAATTCTGTACATTGAAGATATTTTGAAAAAAAATTTTTTGGTGGCACTCTATTATCGATAAGATGCCTAAAATGTAACCATCATGTCTGTCTGTCTGTATCGTGGCCGCGCATAGCTCCGAAACTACTGAACGTATTGAAATGAAAATTGGCAAGATTTGAGTTCATATTACGAGGAAGGACATAGGATACTTTTTATCCCGGATTTCAATAGGGTTCCCTTGGGAGAGGGGATGAAAGTAAAATTTGCCCCAGGCAGTGGGGGCCCCAGGAGTGAGGACCCCAGGAGTGAGGACCCCAGCAGTAGGGCCCCTCACGCAACCTGACCCTCCCAGTAGCCCCCCACAGGGGGGGGCACCGGCAGTGGGGCCCCGGAAGTAGGGGCCGCCGGCAGATGGCCCCCCGAAGTGGGCCCCCCACATTGCCCAGCAGTGGGACCCTCAGTAGCCCCCCGTAGTGGCCCCCCCCGCAGTTGGGTAAAATTTCTTGGCTGCGCATAGCGCTGAAACTACTGAATGTATTCAAATTAAACTTGGCATGATTTAAGTTCATACTACGAGGAAGGTCATGTAATACTTTTTATCCTGGAATTCGTTAAAGTTCCCTTGGGAGTGGGAATGGAAGTGACATTTCTCGGCCTAAAATAGCGCAAAAACTACTGAATGGATTCGAATGATACTTAGCATGATTTGAGTTCATATTACGAGGAAGGACATAAAATACGAGTCCATACCCCAAAGCCAACAAAATGATTACAAAATTGTTATTAGTGCCGATAAACGACCTACTGGACAGCATCCGGTTGGTACAAAGCTCTAGCTACCAATGATGTTGCCGTCGTCCTGGTAGATTAGCACTGTGACAGGCCGGACGTTGTGCTGCGTACCCAGGATGACCGCTTGCAATGCATTGGCGAAACGCACCAGGCATTTGATGCTCTTCAGTCTCTACTCGCTTATATACCTCCTGTCGTGGCGAAGACGCATACAACTTTGATCTTCGACATGTGAATCCGAAAACTGACGTGACTGGACACTAAAAAAAAAATCTGCAATGCAATTCTACGCCTAGATACATTTTACCAATAAGAGAAGGTTGCATTGCTCACCTGCAAAGGTTTCGAGGTTTGTTTAACCGTTTTCTGGTGGACACTTACGCCAAAATTAAAATGGCTGGTGGAAACTTACGCCAAAATTAAAACGAAGCGTTTGGTATATGCATGTACATCAGAACAGAACTAATGAGAGAAGACTGCGCGCTGAGAATTATGTAGATCTGCGAGACGCCATGAATCAAGATAGAAATTGTGAAGATTTAGGATGACTGGTGATTCTTCCTTCCAGTTTTAGAACTAGACAATAGATGTGTAGTGCCCTATTCTCCAGTAGGTAAAAGCTTTTGAAGCCCATAATATACCTAGGTAAATGTGGAGCTGTGTGGCGTCCAGTCAATAAAATCTAGGTATATATATGTAAATCTATACTATACTACATTAATAAAAATAAGTAAGGTTTGTGTAGTTGTAGGGGGTAATCTCTGAATCTACTGAGCCAATTTTGAAAATTCTTTTACCTATTGTATTTGTTTAAACACGCATTGTTTAAAACACGTTATTTGCGAGTACTAAAAATGTTTACCGCCCAACGAAGTGGGCACGGGTCAGCTAGTCCAAAATAAAAATATAGAACTGCCTTGGGTTTTCGATGACAAATGAAATGAAAACGAGCGAAGCGGACAATTTTAAAGACTGTAGTGGTACCTAGATAAAAAGCTATGAATATAAATAACGGCGAGCGGAGCGAACCGCATTAGGTTTAAACGCATAGGGATTTTGGAGTTTAGTGAGGTCGGGATAGCGATAAAGATAAGGGAGCTAAGATGATGGGAGCGAGATAGCCCCAGCATTTTTTTTTTTTCCAATAGGACTAGAAATCCTGAAAAGATGAAATGGCGAGCGGGGACCCTGGTCGTCATGGCATTATTCTAGTCCGCTGCTGGATTTCCTTCCCTAATGGTCGACATAAAGCCCCGTCGTTCTTGGCAAGGAAATATGGGAAAGAAAATTTTGTCACATTTTCCTGTTCTGCAATCCCAACTGTGTGCGTTACCCCAGCAGAAAAGTTTCTTCTAGAATGAAGTGAGTTCCACAAATAATTAGTGCGTTCTAAGCTGTAAATGTGCGTCAAGTTAAAAAAATTGTGCATGTTCACGTTTTTCGAAAATTCCTTTAAAAATCCTTTCGTTCCATCAAATAACGGTTTTGGTGAGTGTATCTTCGGAGGTGCAAAATTATGCTCCAGGTGAGGCTCGAACTCACAACCCCGGCATTACTCACGAGCACTGTCTTATAAGTACCGTGCGCTAACCAATTGCGCCACTGGAGCTATGATGAAAGAGCCGAAAATAGTAGCCAGCCGCTACGACTCTCTAAAACAATCAAATGTCGTTCTTTTTGATAGCGATGTGTCAAAAAGTCGTGTTCATTTGCGATACGTGGTTGTGAAAAAACGGTAAACATTATTTTTTGTAAATTATTGTGATTACGCTAGTGATTTTGCATAAATTCTTGTAAAAAATACTTTTGACGTCTGAACAAATTGCAAATGTAAAAAAGTAAATCCACAACATAAACAAAATGGACTGGAGACGTCACCTGTGCTAATGTTGTGATTTTGTAATCGTGGAAAATGGGGTGTTTCTTTCTTTGCTGCTAGCATTGCAGCAAGTATATGGACTTAGTGTTTCAACAGTGCCGTGTTACGAGTTTCTAAGCCCGTCGATGGTATCCAAACATCATGAGTTGGTTCGACACTTCGGGGCTGACGAATCTCGCTAAAAATGCGCTGAAAGAGGCTCAGAAAACCATCGACAAAGCCTTGGACATCTCGGATGAGAGCGAGGAGGAGCAGAAAGATGGAACACCGAGCCCCGGCCAGGCGCAGGAGGGCTCGGCTCAAGGTACGCCACAGAGAGACGACTTTTTTGCCTCCTGGGGTCTAACTGTCAGTGCAGAGAGCGACAGCGCTTCTACAGAAGCAATAGTGGTCACCGAGAGCCCCACGAAGTCAGCAAACAACCAGAGCATGTGGGGCTCCTTTGCTGGATCATTCTTCGAACAACCCAAAACAACAACTACTGCTAAACCTACCAAAGCGCAGTCCATGAATGTGATTGCTGATGCTCAGTTCGGAAGCCAGGATGATCTGTTCTCTAAGAGCCAATTGGTCATGTCTGACAGTGAGGGTGCCGAATACAAGGCAGGTAAAAAGGACGAGGTAGCTAAAGATGAAAGGAGGGATTCTTCCAAGTCAAATATTCTGTCTCTTATGTCCAGTAGAAATAGTTCAGACTCTGTAGAAGTCCTTTCACAAAGCATGAAGACCACACCTGACTCGGAGACATCAGTTCCCTCTATTTCCCAGTGCAGTAGTGACCAGAAACGCAACTCAGAATCTGTAGAAATATTACCTGACAGTCTTATCAGCCCAAGCTCCATAGAATGTCTTGGCTTTGACAGCTACACCAGTGAGAAAACCAGTAGCACATCTTCTCTGTTATCTCCTTTGGATTTGAGTGATAAAAAGTCTACACCAATTGGAGACCAGACCGAGAAACATGAAACAGCTGATTCAGTCAGTTTAGTGGCTGATGATGATGAGGACACAATGTCATACAACTCCATTTCTGAATGCACAGCACCAACAGTCCTAGATAGTGATGACAAAGCTCATTTATTCCCAAAATTAATAAAAACTGAGCCCAGAAAAGGTATGGAAAGGGAACTGATGAACTTGGAACAGGCTATAATTCCACAGAAAGTATTTAGTGAAAATTCCTCAATTGATGGTTCATCTGACAGAACTCTAAATGCTGACAATGACAGCCTCATTCTAGAAAATACTATAGAAGGAGACAAGAAGGAATCTGACAGAGAAGACAATCTACTGGAGAAGCTTAGTGATTCATCTTCATTCTACAATATGAATGTTTCATCAGAAATGGTCCGTTCAGAAAGTTCCTTTGTTGAAGTAGAAAAGCAACAATGCGGCTCACATAGTAGTGAATCTTCACAGAAGGATAAAGATGAGAGCATCAAGGAGCGTACATCACCAGTTAGTTCAGAGAGCAAAAGTGATTTAGTCAAAATTGGGTCAGACCGCACCTCCGGCCATACTTCAGGGGATGAAGTTGAAACAGCAACCTCTTCAGACATTGAAATCATCCCCAGTCCCAATGGAGACAGTTTTAGTAGAAACAGTCCAGCTAAATACAACTTCAAAAACGGAAAATTTGATGGGACCACCTCCCCCAACCTAGTAGATTTAGTTCTTGGTAAATCTTTAGCAACAAAAATTCGGGGTCACACAAGGGAGTTATCTGAGACGAGTATCCAAAGTAACACGAGTGATGAGAGTCAAAGCTCAGAGAATGAAAGGCTGATGCGAAGGCTGTGTGAGATGACAGAGATCTTAGATGCCAGAGAGAATAGACTGATGGAGGTGAGTCGAAGCCATGCTGAGCTATCAGAGGCCAACGCTGAGCTAAAGAGCCAGGTGGAGTCTCTGAGCAAGCATGAAATGGGTGATATTAGTATGATAACAGAAGACTATACCCAGAGGATGTCAGCTTTGGAGAAAAAGTTTCAGCAGGCTATTAGAGAAAAGGTAAGAAAACACTTATTACAAAATGACTTAAACTGTTGTAAATGAATATAAAATTAGAACACTACTTGTACAGGGCCATTCTAATCTGATGGGTGGGACATTATAACTCCTCTTTGTTCAAACTTCAAGTAATTTCTCTTAAACTATCAATGATTGCATTGATAGTTTAAGAGAAATTACTTGACAGTTACAAACTAATGACATTATGAAACCAGATGGGTAATTCTCATTTTTGACAAAAATCTGTGTTAATCATCAAGTATCTACATACTAATTATGGGATGAGTTACCTACTTATTTTAGTAAATAGTAGATGAAATACTATTACATCAAGCTGAATTTATGTAAATAAACCATGTATTCATTTTTTTTATTAAATGTCAATGTGTCAAAAATTTCCCTTCCGTGAATGTTATAAGTATCACCCCGTTTTGGTGAGGGAAAACAATCTGAAGTCCTTATCTTTATAATATCCATTTTAAACTGAACCAATATTAACTACAATAATGAACTCATTAAATATGTAAAGTAGCACAAATTTTAATATGAATTTATCATAACAAAGTTTGTGAGGTGAAAAATTTGAATTTTTTCACATAAAAATTTTTCGCCGAGACGATCTAACAATAGCGTCCTCAGTTTTATGGCTAACAACATCTGCAGCCCTATGTACAGGTTCTGGCTCTCTTTGCACCAGAGTGGGAACCGTAAATAAGTAGGAGAGGTACGTGTATTTTAATTTATTTTTCAATAACTTATGGGTTCCTTCAGTTTTTTAAGGGTCATCAACTTCTTTACTTATACTTAAATCAAATTATAAAGGAAATTGATTAATTATGTACTTAAAAATAAAATCAAGTTTTACTAAAAATCTACTGGGCTACTTGTATATATTTTTTTCGTTTTCGTGCGATTTATAGGTAGCTAGCTTATTGCTATAGTTAAAATCGCTATTAATTTAATAATAGCGATTTTAACTATAGCAATAAGATAGAGATCATTTTCGGAGATTACAATGTATGTATGTATGTATATTAGGTATGGATATTGCTTCGAATGATAGAACGCCTACTACAGCTGTGTTCAAGATCAATAAAAAGGTTGAAAATCGTAAAAATATCAAATAAATTGGTCGATTCTTGTTCAATAAATTTTTTAGCTTTGCTGTATCATCATCACACATTCATGTTACAAATTTTGTAAATTAATTATTTGACGTAGTGTGTGTTCGCTTGCATGACTCTATAGCTAGACTATTTTATTCTTGATCTAGGTACACGTTAAATTACTGGGTTGACGATAGTTGCTACAAAACATTTTAAAAAGAGCTAAAGTCATCCGTCCTTCTATAAAGTCTAATTAACTAGTTTGTATCAGAAAGCTATAAATAAGCATTTGGTTTTGTGGAGCATCCCACATTATTAATTAAGTTATTTATTTACATAGGTAAAGCCTAGCCAGATCGCGTACCCAAGCTGTTAAATTATATAAACCAGATCTCACTTACGCCTTATTGCAGTTTTCATCTGCAGTCATCAGATTGCAGATAAAAACACAAGGCCAAACCTTCCTTTGTAAAATATCATGATTTTGCTTGACCTCAGAAACAACAAAGAGCAATCGAAATAGCACTTTATGGTTCTTTCAATTCAGTCTAACATTGAATTGAGTAGGTAGGTACTTATTAATTAAGTATCTAGGTATTATTGTATTGTACTCAGTGGCGTAGCGTGGGTGTCGGCCGCCCGGGGCGGAATAAAATTTTGCCGCCCTCTTAATTTTTTATTTTTTGGGCTTCTATATTTTTCTGCATTTTACAAAGAATAAAATTAACGGGAAGTAATTTGGCTCAAATCGTGAACGTTCTATGAACCCGTCATAAAACCAACTTCGATTTAATTGTATTTTGGGAGCTTTGGGGAAAATTTTGATTTTTAGCCTATATCTCTTATTTTCTCAAATGCTCCAAACTACCAATGATCCCAAATTCACAAGTTAGTTTTTTCCTATGTTAATAGGAAATTATTATTTCGGTATGGCACGAGATTCAATATCTTTTTGTGGTTTTTAATTGATGTTGCATTTTACAAGAAATAAAACTAGGTAACGGAAAAGTTATTTGTCGCAAATCAAACCATTTTCTGTTAACGTTGTGTTCTCGATTTGCGGCACATTACTTTTCCATTAGTTTTATTCTTTGTAGAATGAAAATTTAAAACCACAAAATAATTTTATATCGCGCCAACACGAGATAATCACCCTTAAGTTCTCGTACATCAAACACGCTCAGAAAGTTTGAGACGACCGACGGAATGGTAGGATTTTGCTCGCACACAGACTTAAAGCATATTTAGGCTTAAGTATGGTAATTTTCATGAGCGCCTCATTATTAAAATCTCCCTTTTTATCATTTGGAAAAACGACTCACTAATAATACAAGTCGGTAGCCTGCAGATAAAATTATGGTATTTTCGCGTAATATAGAGGCCTCGCGATACTACTTACTACACATGATGAAATAATGGTACAAATGGTATAATTATACTACGAAATCAAACCCTATTCTCGCTGATTATTAGTCATATACAATCCAAGCACAAAATAAAATACGGGCAATCCCCGCAAGTCAGTATAGACGGTGCTGCCAGCAGTCGCTACAATATACTAATTAAAACTACAAGAGTTTGTAGTTGCGTTAAAAATATGAAATGGTTCAAATATTTTTATTATTATTGTCTAATTTTGCCGCCCCCTTAAAAGTGTCGCCTGGGGCGCGCCGCCCCTGCCGCCCCTACTACGGTACGCCACTGATTGTACTGTAACAGACTCATTTAAAAAAAAAAAAAAACATTTTGTGCTATTTTTTTTCATGTACTACGTCATTTTTAAAATGTATTTTTAGGTCTGTTTTGTACGGCAGCAGCATATAAATGAGTGTCTATGTCTATGTATTTGCGTTGTCTAAGCCTAAGCCTTTATTGCATTACTTCTAATCTTGAATGCAATTAGCGTACCTACTCATTAACAACACCGCTTGTAAAGTTGGGTAAATAAAATAAACATTTAAGAATTTTGAATTCAAAAAACTAAGTAAAACAATATTCGACATATACATAGCAACTTTCATATAAGATCACAGCAAACAACAGGAAACAGTGGAAGACGCAAGGCCCGGTATATGTGAATTGAACTCAATTGGGTTACGTTAAAACCTTTTTCTCCGTAATCTATATCGAAAAAGCTTCGAAAAACAAAATTATAATCTATGCCATACAAGACCCCTGCCATTCTCAAAGTGAAAAAACTGTGGTGGTACCACACTCCTGTTCTACGCCACTGGCGTTTGTCCATCGAGAATAATGGAGTTAAACAACCTCTGAAGAATTTTAAGTCCCGGTAATCCAGCTGCTTTCAGAAAATTACTTATAATTAATAATATATGATTTCTTCTTACCGAAAAAATCTTTAAATCGATTTAGCTGGAACCGGGGGAACCGGTTCCCCCGGTTCTGACAGCGTACCGGAACCGGGTTTGAGAAATTTGAAAACGGAACCGGTTCTGCATGCCCTACACAAGAATCATCATTTTAATAGTTAGTAAAAACATGATATTTGCGCTTACGATGCTCGGCTCATCCAGCTCCTATGGACGCGAAATCCTATGCCTATCCTTTTCACAAAATGACGTCATATATCTCCCTCTGAAGAGGAGGCTTATGCCGAAAGACAAGCTGAAAAAGGAAAAGTGAATACCGACACAGTAGCGGAATAATATAATTAGGGATGAACTTTACATCGTTTGTTAATTTAATCCCACAGATTGAACAATGAAAAGTTTGTGTGGATATTATAATATAGATATAATAACCGACATCAAGTGTAACATGTGTACCTACGGCGGAAATAAATAAATACAAATACAAATGTTATGTAATGTTCAGCAATAAAGGCTTTTTGTCGTTTTTAGGGTTCCGTACCCGAAGGTTAAAATGGGACCCTATTAAGCCTCCGTAGTCTGTGTGTCCATCTTTCTGTCCGTCCGTCCGTCTTTCCTTCAGCTAACTGTATCACATGTACCGTAAAAGTTAGAGAGTTGAAATTCACAGAATGTATAATAATAAAAATAAGACAAATATATAAATTGAATGGGTGCTCCCATTCAATTTAGATATTTATTTTATTTTTATATATTTTGTTGTTGTAGCGCCGAGAGGAATACACATTCTGTGAATTTCAACTGTCTACCTTTACAAAATTGTTCGACGTTATTTTTAGGGGCTAACTACGAGTAAGTCCGTACACTCCATACCAAGTTGAGGAGCGATCGAAGTAAAGCAGCGTCGGGTGCGGTCAGTTGGATGGGTGACCGCGCGTCATGTAGGCTTTTGTTGCAATTTTTCGATTACAAAAGTTTTTATGCAATAGTTATGTACGATGGGGCGGAACCCTCCGTGTACAAGTTAACTCGCACTTGGCCGGTTTTTTATTTAATTTCCTTCCCCAAGACACAATCTCGCTCAATGTAACAGGCAGACATAGTGACTTTTGCAATTTAAGTACTTAATTACATTTAATTGAACATTTTTATAATAAATTATTTTATGAACTGATTTCATTTTATACAAGTATATTTGGCATTAATTATATGTACTTATGATGAATTGTATCGTATTATTAATTTGTTTGGTTTGTTAATGAATTTTAATGTGTCAAAATACACATTAAAATTCATTAACAAACCTAGTTCGTCTTGGTAAATTTTAGTTGTGTATTATTAATTTGAAATTCTATGATTTCAAAATGCGCTGTATGAATTTTCGATGCTGAAATAAACGGTTTAATTAAAATAAAGATTAAGGCCTTATTTATATTCCAGGATAGCCTACGCAAACAGCTGGATACGATTAAATCCAAGAATTCCTCCGACTTGGAGAACTCGATAAAAGAGAAGGAAGATATGATAACGCAACTGCATGAGGAGGGAGAGAAGCTGGCGAGACAGCAGCTGCAGCACTCCAACATCATCAAGAAGTTGAGGACTAAGGAGAAGGATAATGAACAAGTCATCAAGGGCTTAAGGTAGATTACTGTTTCGGTTTCTATTGCAACTATTGACATGCGTGTATTATACAGCAACGAGCAAAAGTATTAGGCACCCTATTGTACAAGCTATTTTAAGGAGACTTATAATAGGACATGTACAAAAACAACTTAATATGATTAAATTACCTTAGTTTACTTTATTAAATTAATATTTTGTAGGGCCCCTTTTGCATTAATGACTGCAGCCACTCTTTTTGGCATCGACTCTACCAGCCTTAAACAATCCTCTTGAGAAATGCGTTGCTACGCATGCTTTAACGCAGTCAATAACGATTGTTTATTGCTGGTAGAGTGTCTCCGGATGTTTTTCTTTAAAATAGACCAAATGTGTTCAATTGGATTTAGGTCTGGTGATTGTGGTGGCCAGTCCAAAACATCAATTCCATTTTCAGCTATCCATGCCATGGTTTGGGCTGACTTGTGACAAGTGGCGTTTTCTTGCTGGAATTTGATGCCGTCGGTGTTCGTGTCTCCGAAAATGTGCGTAACCGATAGCAACAAAGCAATTTCCAGCACTTCAGTGTACTTAGTACTGTTCATTCGCCCCAAACACAAGAGAATTTCACAGACTCCGCCGGCGGCCATGCAACCCCAGATCATAATGGAGCCTCCACCGTGTTTAACAGTGGGCACCACACACTCTGGGTTGTATTCTTCACCCACCCTCCGCCGGACATAGGTCACACCAGGTGTTCCAAACACCTTAAAAAAAAGAAAAAACATTTTATTTCGTATTTTGAATATTTTCATTGGAGAAGGTTATTTCAAAGATACGTCATAATGAAAAACATAGAGCAATTAACAGGTATTGTTAATTGCTGAGCTGCAAAGTTAGATTCGTCTGACCAGTCTTCCACTGTCCAATCCTTATGTTGCAGGGCCCATTCCAGCCGATGTTTTTTGTTGCGCTCTGACAGCCATGGCTTCTTCCTCGCTTTGCAACCTTTTAATCCAGCTTGCTGGAGCCTTCTCCTCACTGTATGCACGCCTACCAGTAGGCCTTTTGCTTCAGATAAACTTGCAGCAAGGTCTAAAGCAGTTGTTTTCCGGTCCTGTAGAGACTGCCTGATCAACAAACGGTCTTCACGAACTGAAGTAATTTTTTTCCTGCCTGTTCTCGGTCTATTTTGATAGGAACCAGTCTCCTCGAAGCGTTTAAGTGCGTATTGAACTGCACATCGCGAGCGCTTCACTTCTCGGGCTATGTTTACTTGAGACATGCCTTGTTCGCTTAAAATCTTAATTTTCAAGCGCTGGTCTGCGCTTAATTCAGTAATTTTAGGCATAGCTGACGCGAAAAATGTTAGTCTCTTCGAAAACGGGAGCAATAGTGGACGATATGCGTATGTTCAATGCAAGCACTTACAACACACTAAAATCTCAAAATAAAATTAGCAAATTCGGGACAACACCGTGTTGGCTTGCACCTGCATGTCGTATAGTCCTATCTTTGTTTTAATTTAATCAAAAGACGCCGCCTATTCAATAACGAAACCATAAAATATTTACCTGAGCACTATCTGTAGAGATAATGACAAACAATAGGGGTGCCTAATACTTTTGCTCGTGGCTGTACTTTATTGATGAATCGTGGCAAAGCCAGAAATTGATACTGGGTGGTAAAATTGGTAAAAACCTTTGATATAGCATGGGTGCCGCTAACTCGATATCGAGATGCGATGAGGAACCAGCTCCTTCTTTGCCCAGGCGTGGGCTAATTGTTATTGCATTGACACGAAGTGTGATCGAAGATGATATTGTGAGAAAGCCCGGCATCATGTAACACGACTGTAAAAGTAGCGAAGGTAGGCCTTTGCTTTTCCGTTTGAGTGAGATCTAGCGGGTCGAGATACGAGTACTCGTTGGAATCAGCTAACATGTTGACAGCTTGGCTCTCTGCTGGAAGAAAAATCCCGAGGCCCCTAGCCCCCTACATCTTTACAAATCTGACAGAGGCTTATAATCGTATTGTCTTTATTTATTTCAGACTAGCAGCTGCCCGCGCCGTCGTCCGCGTTTTATCGAGATAAAAAAATAGCCTATAATGTTATTCCAGGTCCCAAACTATACCCATACCAAATTTCAGCCTAATCGGTTCAGCAGTTTTTGCGTGAAAGAGTAACAAATATCCATACATACATCCTTACAAACTTTGTCATTTATAATATTATATTATATAATATATAGTAGGATAGGATAATAAAATCCATAGCATAAAATTTAAATAAAAATGTGATTAAAATTAGAATTAAATAAGACTAGCTAACGTTATATGTATAATAGATTAGATAAGAACAAATTAGATTACAGTAAAATGAAGTAATAATTAGATAAAATAACAATAAGCCAGCCTTTTAATTTCTATTATACGACCACTTGCAGAGATAAAATAGCGGAACAAACAGCTGAGCTGGACCGACTGAAGCGATCCATGTCTGCCAAGGAGGAGTTAGAGGTGACGCAGATAGAGGCGGTCTACCGGCTCACCACCGCCAACAAGAAGCTGGAGACTGAACTTATGGAGGTATAATATACTAGCCCGTGACTTTGCGTGCGTAAGGGCGCCTTCCCACCGGTATCGTGACCGTAAATTTACGTCCTGTTCCCGGTGATGACATTGCCTTGAAAATCTGGAAACTGCACGACTTTATGTCGTCACGATCCGATGGGAAAGCGCTCTTATTCCTATTTCAGTCCTTTCAAGTTTACATATAGAAATAATTAGTTGCCTCCGAGGTACCATTTATCTCCGATGTTTTTATAAAGGTCCGTTATATACCGTGTACTCGTGAAAGGTGTTCAACTTTCTTTGTTAATCTAGTTCACATCTTTGTTTATTCGGAATGGTAAACCGTTTGGCCATCTCACTAAATTAAGTGAAAATGTGTCGTAAGATGGAGCACGCTTTTCCAGAAGGTAGGTACTTATTCACTCGGAATTTGAAGACTTCGAGATTGTACTCGACCGGGATACAGATTTACACATTCGTCTCACTGATTTGTCGTACAAAACATAGCTTACTGTCAGACTGAACTCCGTCGTAGAATAAATTACATTAAAGGGACAATATTCTCACCTTAGCGCAGTCATCATTAGGATTGTTTAGAATTAATATTTGGAAGTATTACATACAACAATGGACCATGCGAAACATAACAAATAAACATCGGTATTTGCTGCTTCACTTCTAATAATAGTGGCAGTATTGCTTACGACCAAGACGCGTATATAATCTATTAATCTAGTAAATTCTAATACTAAAAGCTTATTATTTAGGTGAAAACAGTGTTGGTATATCTAATCTAAGAAATAAATTATAATTAATAGGTACACTCGTATCGTTATCGCAATAAATGAGTATCGACATTTAAAATAAATCTGTGTGACTGTATGTTATCTTGTAATCAGTTGTTATAAATCTATATATACATAAATATATATGTAATTATTGTGAAAGGAACGAGTGACCGTTTTATTTATCTAACTATCTTGTGTTCCGGCTTCGCTCACTTGGTGCCTGGATATAACATTGCCTATTTATAGCACTCAAGGATAATGCAGCTAGCAACTATTCATTATTGGAATAATTGTTAAACCAACCAGAAGTTTCTGTGTTCACACATTACAAACAAATATAACGTTAGTGTCGGACAAGCATGATCTTAAACACAAACTCACATAGATATGTGTTCTACTGATTAATTTAAATTACATATCACTAGTTTAAAAATTTATGATATTACCATGCGCGTGCAGCATCAGGCATCATCTTCTCAGTTAATAAATATTTTTAAATATATGTGTGTGTTTTGTTTGTTTCCAGACAAAAAGCGCGCTAGACGACACAACAAACCGCCTAGAAACAACGCGAACGTCCCTCGAGGCTGCTCGAACAGAGCTATCGGAGCTTCAGCAGAGATCTACAGAGCTGGCGCGGCTGAGAGGGCTGAGGCCGGCGCTGGAGGAGAAGGCGCGGGCGGCGGGGGCGGAGGCCTCGCGGCTCCGGGCGGAGATACAGCAGCTCAGGGCCGACATGGCTAGCGGTGAGTCACTCGCTGTACGACTCGGAGATAACAGAGTTGGCGCATCAACCCCGAAGTGGTGGGAAGTGCCCTCCGACGCAATAGATCGGCACCGGCTTCTGTCCTGCGCCGCCTCCCTCCATGGTACATCGCGGTCGAGACTCGAGGACCTTTACTCCACCCACAGCAGGGATCAGGGATCGAGATCTGCCCCCTGCCACATGTCGGTGACTGGTTCTTCTACAGATTCCGTATCCTAACACTTAGAGAAACTCTAAGGATTGCTCTCTCCATAGGTCGCTGATTATACCTATGTTTTGGTTATTCCAGAAAGTCGTCGGTGGGTAACCCGCGAGGAGAGCCTCCGCCGCGAGCTGACCGAGGCCCGGGAGGCCTGCGCCGCGCTCGAACAGGGAGGCCTCGGAGGCCTCGCGCCGGGCGGGGATGCCGGGGGCGCCGCGCCCGCCCTGCTGGACCAGCTCGCGCATCTGCAGAGAGCGGCGCTGGAGAGGGACCGCGCGCACGCGAGACAACTGGGTACATACACGTAGTACAACCAGCGACGATCTGACAATACTGGCAACTCTAATGGCACAAAAACTAAACTTGTATGACACCACTCGAAATAATATAAATAGATAAAGTATTTATTAACTTCTGCAACACATAATATGATGCCAGTCGTTTTAATTCGATCGATAAGAAAGTATCGGCACTATTTTTAGTGCAGTCAAAAATAAGTTCAGTTTAGTTTTTATGACATCGATAAAGTTTCTTCCAGACAAACAAAACAAATAAAAAAAAACGTTATAGAAAAAATATTATAGCCGAAGATAATAAGTAGCGTATTGTAGTAATAAGTGTATCAGTCATCCGTTACTCATACATAACACAAGCTCTGCTTAGCTCGGATCTAATGTGATGTGTGATATTAAGGTACCTAGTGAAGCTAGGCTAGTTGTTAAATAGTGATTTAAGTTATAAACTAGTTGACCTATCTAAGTACATGTAGTGTCTAAAGATGAATAAATTTATTTATTTCAAACAAAACATAATAAAATCAAGATTGATTAGTATTAGAGATATGATGGAACAGATACATTCACAGATACACATATAAAAACCAAAAACCTCTTTGTGATTAATAAAGGAAACCATGTCGTCTCGAAAATCATCACGTATCAATGAACATCTAACCTAACCTAACTGAATAAACTATATCTCTTCCAGCGGAACTAGAAAAAGCCCTCCTCAAAATGACGGAGCGAGAGAAAGTGTCCCGCGAAGAGAGCCTCTCTCTGACCGCGCGGCTCACGACGGCCGAGGAGCTGCTGAGAGAGTCGCAGGGTCGAGTCCAGGCCCTCACCGCGCACACGCAGCAGGCGGCGGATGACTGTACGCTGGCGCAGGAGCTTTTGAAAACGTGAGCTATTGTAACAAGTAACTTAAACCCGGAATACTCAAACGCTAATGTCATTCGAGAAGCTCTCAAGTCGCGAGGTTTTAATAAATTTACCTTAAAACAACACAGAGAAATCCAATTACATTATTTAAAGCTCTAGTTATTCCACTCTCTTATTTGCTGTTTGGTAGTTTGACTGACAATCAAATAGTCGGAATGTTCTAATGCTTTACCGATTCTATTCTTTATGACAATCGATGTTGTTATTGTTGCGTAACATTTTGTATTGTTGTCAGATCTTACGCAGGCGTTTTAATGACTTTAGTTATGAAATCAGAATATTCAATAAAATAATAGTTAAATAGTTTATTTTATTGTTTATAGGAACCTTCGTGAGTCCATATTTTTAGAGTCGACAGAAACGCATCTCCACCTGTCAAAGTAACTGTTTCTATGAAATTCTTCATTCTGTCATTCACTTACCTGACAACAATTAGGGAGCTTCATAGTTGTGCACGTACCAAACAGCAAATAAGAGAATGGACGGGGTATAGTCGTGAAGTAACTTACATAATCTGTGGTATAGGTACATTTATTTCAGAGTAAACTCTGTCCAAAATCTCAAGTTGACACCTAGTGTGATTGGCGTTAGAGTAGTCGAAGGTAAACATTCTAAGGTAAATTCCCAATATCCTATCTACGCGATACCGCTGTCCAGTCTTATAATTTTGACATATTTTAGTACAAGTTCAAAATGTAACTCTTTGTTATTGGCAATATGTGTCTGGATTGCTAATTTTCTGCCTTTGGCCAGTTCATGGTGATTTCATAGTCGTGGAATGATAGGTAAGAAGCCAGAGATGATTGATGCACATGGTTTTTTACAGCCAGGAGCGCTTAGAATTGTTTAGCTATAAGTTTATTTTTACAGCCAGGAGCGTTTAGAATTGTTTAGCTATAAGTTTATTTTTACAGCCAGGAGCGTTTAGAATTGTTTAGCTATAAGTTTATTTTAAAAGCGGCCCGTATTTCTTAAATCAAAGGCATGTCTCTGTTTAAATAAGTATAACAATAGTTTGTTATACTAATTATTATTATTTTTTTCAGTTTCAAAATTTCTTTGTTAGCATGATAAAATTTAATATTACAAGAACTAGTGTATATTGGAGCTTCGTACCTGTAGAAATTTTTTTAAGCCGCTTTTTTAAGCCATACTTTGTTTATTTAAAAACTTATGAACATTGTAATATTTGCATATGATATAAAGCTTATTAAACATAATTTTATAAAATTAAACGATACCTACCAACATAATCATGTATATTTTTGGATAATAATACACTTAATAAGGATGCTAATTTGTTATGCTAATTATCTGCAGGAAATCAGTGGAGCTAGAGAATGTAAAGTCTGAATACGAAGCACAAGTGACCGCACTGAAGCATCAGGTCAGTGCCTTGGAGCTGAGGCTGGCTGAGGAGGGCAGCGCCTTGGAGGTGGAGAAGAAACGGAACGCTATACTACAGGTATTCATTATTGGGAAACGTCATTTATACATGTTACAACACTTTACAGCCCCTAAAACAAATAAATATATTAAAATATCTGCAGAATAATTTAAAAATAAACGTTAATGGCAGAAAAGCAAATAGGGCAAAAAATACGAACCTATATTAAATATACTCCCTTTTTGGTATTACATTTTCCAATGTAGTGTTTGGGAAAATTCTGTGTAAAGTACCGGAATCAGAGGTCAACATCATGATTTCTCTAAAGTTTCAGTTAAACGTTGCTCTTATTACAATTCCAGGAGCAGCTAACCTCACGAGGCGACGTGTCTCCCCCGCACTCTGTCACATCGGACACGCTCTCCAACTCACTGTGGCAATCCGTACGTATCAGAGGCTCGGGGCTCTGCTGGGGTGCGATTATCAAAAGTAATCTTCAAATCTCGCCTGTTACAGGAGGACGGCAACTGGTCTTCCAACAACTACAGCGTGTCGTGCATGCAAGTAGACGACGCGTTGTCGCTAGCTCGGCGGCGCGAGGGCGAACTGCGGGCCGCCGCTAGTGCGCTCGACAGGCTGCGGGCCGAGCGGGCCTTGCTGCAGGGGACCTTGGCCAGCGCGCAAGCCAGGCTGGATGAGCTCCATGTATGTAGATATCATAGCAGGCTACAAGCGTACACTGCCACACACGCGTGCCGGACAGATGTAGGCCTCCCCCGGGCGACGCCACAAATAGCGCTCCCGAATCGCCTCCATCCATCGACTCCCCTCGACCGCACCTACAGCAGCGGTCCGCGCCGACCGTACTAACGAAATGAAGCCTAGCGTTTTCCTAGGACCCTCACTGACTACAACAAACTCTTGGGTGTCAATCCAGATACCGACACAAATGATTTGCGACAAATATTATAATCTTTCGCATACCTGTATCATGTCTATTTTAGACTGTTTCTCAAGATCCGGCCCTTAATGCCCCTCTGTTAGTCTCTCGTGCCTTCAAACCAATGTAGCCATGGACCAGGTGTCAGAATTCGGATACATGAGCAGTTACATAATCGTTCAGTTCTCGGATACATGAGCAGTTACATAATCGTTCAGTTCTCGGATACATGAGCAGTTACATAATCGTTCAGTTCTCGGATACATGAGCAGTTACATAATCGTTCAGTTCTCGGATACATGAGCAGTTACATAATCGTTCAGTTCTCGGATACATGAGCAGTTACATAATCGTTCAGTTCTCGGATACATGAGCAGTTACATAATCGTTCAGTTCTCGGATACATGAGCAGTTACATAATCGTTCAGTTCTCGGATACATGAGCAGTTACATAATCGTTCAGTTCTCGGATACATGAGCAGTTACATAATCGTTCAGTTCTCGCCACCATTAACTAAAACACTGACGACCGGAGTAGAAATACATAAATAAAATCTCAGAGACAGTAAAGTTTTATAATGTGACAATAATTAGAGAATTTATTTCTAGGGTCTTCAAGAGCAGTACGACGCTCTCCTGCAGATGTACGGCGAGAAGGAGGAACAGCTGGCGGAGCTGCAGCTGGACCTGCAGGATGTCACGCAGCTCTACAAGGCGCAGCTCGATGAGCTCGTGGCTCTCAAGCAGCGGGCCAAGCGATAACCATACTGCAATACTAATTCAGTTTATTGAACACACTTGTGCATATTCGCCCCCTAGAACATCTCTCAACTCTAAGCATTGGCTAAAATGCTCGCGAGAGGATAAGTTAAACAGTGTTTTTCTCGTGCTTACTTACGTCAACAGAAGACAACAAACGACTCTTAGTTAGTGCCTAAAGTTGAGAGTTATACATGCAGAAAATACTTATAAAGGGAAACAGATTATTTATTATCGAAGCTGTGTACAAAAAGATCTTAAAAATAAGGTGGAAACAACAGTTTGTCCTTATTTAATTACTGATGTACATACAATATTGAGCTTAAATAACTAGGAAATTCATTGAAGATTAAAATAATTCTTTGAGTTTATAAAAAAGTTTCTCTATGAGAAACATACAGAGAGATATGTATGTATATATCATGATTGTTACCATTTCTGATCATGAATATCCCGTTATAAGTGTTTTTGTAAAAAAACATGTTGGTCTCAATTTTTGAAAGGAGAGTTCTGTCATTACGGTAAGCAATAGAGAGATCTAACCTAGCAAGCTTCAGCACAAATAATAATTCAATCAAATAATAATATCAAATTTTATGTTAACAATGGTAAAATTGAATGGTAGGTCGAATTACGACTCGATTAGGATTAACTAAAGGAAAAAAATGTGATATTTTAAAATTATTGTCCTATATGCACTTGTTTTTATCGCCGCGCCGTTCCGCCCGTGCTAAATAACACTCTCACACCTCTGAATAAGGTTCCTTGTACTGCGTTTAGTAAGTAGGCGTATACATATATAAATTGACGTTTATGGTACTTCTAGTATTACAATAAATAGTATTTCAATGTTTGAGATATTAATATTACTGCCATGCAATTAAATTCGAAATTATGAGTTTGTTATATGTAGTACTTTAGTTAATTATTATCTATTATATAGTTTTAGAATGGAACGTGTAAATATAATTTGTTATCATTAGGCGAACATATAATATGCCATAGAGATAAAATACTTTGGGTTATATTTTATTTTAGTCAGTTTATTTAAAAATACTGAATAGATATTTATTATAAAAGCTCAGAATATATTCGAGTTTATCTTTAGATATCCACCATGTAAGAATTTTCATGAAGTGTATCATTAAGTTTTCGTTTTGAAAATACTTTTGCGTATAATTTACGTACCTATTATATGTGAGCTTTTTAGGAGGAAAGAGAAGCATTTTCGTGAATAAGTAATGCCGGGAACACTAACCGGTGTGTAGTGCTTTAAAAACATTTAAAAATGTTTTGTAAATATTTCATGTTCTCAATATTGCTTAAATTCAATAGTGTAAGGGGGGTATCGGGAGGAATGATAGTGAAAGATGGTTTATTAGCAGAACGGGAAAACGGTTACAGGGGGTGTCCCTAGTGGACGGTTGCGAATAGCTAATTGAGTCATACAAGTTTGTTGCCGCCGGCGGCGGGTGATCCGAGTCTCGTCTTCTCGTTAACTAGATATAGATTACCTACCGTTTACCGTTCACTCGGGACACCCCTTGTAACCGCGTTCCCGTTCTGGCTCATAAACCGTCTCTCGGTGATATAAGTACCTAGTACCGTCTGTCATTATAATACCCGTGGTGCCGCGAGGGGGGTCCCTCGCGGCTTCGTTACAGTTATTATTTTGGGCATTAAATAAAGCCGTTAGCAATAAATATGGGTTACTTATCAACTGGTCAGATATAAATTATAATTGTTATATTCCTTTTATAAAAATGCACATTATGGTAAATAAAACATTTCGAATTTTAAACAGATTTAAACGATTTCTTCCCCTTATGCCGGTGATAGACCAAGCGAGCGCGAGCGAGCGAAGGCTAACGACCGAACGCGAACGAACCAGTGTGGACGTCAGGGCGAAAGCAGGCGAGCCCAAACGAGGGCCTTCTCCTTCAGCTGTGCTCCGGCGGCTGTCGGTACAGTCAGCGTCAAATTGATATGAGCGTTTACATATTGTTGTAAGCACCCAAGGTGTTCAAAACATCTTACTACTCATTGTTTCATATTTATATGAGCAGTCAGGTGTTCAAAAATATCTTTGCAAACAAAGCTCTCAAAGGTAGTATGCAACTCTTTTGAGTGCATATTTTTAAAGGTACATTAAGTAAATGCACAGAACACCGTGACAGCTCTTAAAAATATGAAACAATGAGTAGTAAGATATTCTGACCACCTTGGGTGCTTACAACAATATGATGATTCAAACTGCGTACATCAAATTATTTTTGTTTTTCAGATCATTTTGACTACTCTAGACGCTTATATAAATTTGACGATGACTGTACATAAATGAAAATGGAAGTAACATCCGGACGCGGGCGGTGTTTATAATGCTCATTCTCAGTTGCAGCGGTTGCATGAAACGGACCTGACGATGATGGGCTGTGGGCCGGGCCCCGCGTGCCCTTAGGGTAAAGACAGTACTGAGTATATGTTCAAAACTTCAGCTCAATCCATTCAGTAGTTTTGGTGTGTGCAGCTAGTAGGACACGCAGAACTACATGTGCGTCGTTGGCAATGAAAGAGTTAATGGGCGGAACGCTCCTTAAAAAAAATACCAGCCTTATAAATAAATATTCATGGGCCCTTGTTTTCCGGTCCACGGCGAGAATCAAATCCAATTTTTTATGTGAATAAATCCTTATTTCACGGTTTTCGGATTTTCTCTTTAGTTGTGCTATAAGACCTTGCTTCTTGCCAAATTTCATGATCCTCGGTCAACGGAAAGTACCCTAGTTTCTGTGAGCATTTGACTCCCTTGCATATTTAAAAAAAATGCGCATAAACGGCTGTAACTTTTGATTGCGTTGACTTAGAAGTTTGATTTATCACGGCTCCAAGAAGTTACGGATCTGAGTATTTGATGTCACCTAATTTGAACTCGATAGGTCCACGCGTTTCTGCGAGTAGAGGGTTGACAGACGGACAGACGAGCAACAAAGTGATCCTATAAGGGTTTAGTTTTTCCGTTTTATGAAGGTACGGAAAATGCTGCCCCCGCTTCGCAGAGGTGGCAGTAGGTAGTCCAGTCATCCAGTGACCACGACAGAGTATAAAGCTGTTGAAAAGTCGGGAAAAATAGGTAATTAAATGAGTTGCCTTGTTCGCACAACAGCAAAAACTTTCGTACCTATTCGTAAAATTAGTAGGATCACAATAATCCCTGGTCCAGATCCTAAAACTGAGTAGATATTCATGAGAGAGAAGGCAAAACATATTCCCTTTGTACTACCAGTAGGACTTCGCGGTAGCACCTCGGGCGACAAACGGACTTCAATATTTGCAAATAAATGAAGAGCATTGAATGAAAAAATCACAATTTCTGCTCCTTTTCGTTAGTTTACCTATGTGTATGTCGAAACGTCATTACACCAAACAGTTTTCATAACTTTTTTCCAGGTGGCTTTTATGTGACCTTGTTCTTATTTTGACTGGATAATACTCGTAGTTCCAAAGTAGGTAAAGATGGGTAAAATGCATAAAATAAAACGAAACGTATACAGTCATACACCATTTATTATAATTAATGAAGAATTGATACAAATAAATCAAAGGCGAATGCATTTCCAAAATTCAAAAGTTGAAACAGAAGTTTTCAGAAAACACTGAAAATCCTGCACGCATCTTGAAATAATCTTCGAAATCACCGAAGTAGAATACATACCTATTGTATTTATCTTTACCATAAAGGTACATATATCTTAAACTCTGCAAAGAACTTCACAGTTGATAAGCATAGCCTTACGTAGATACGTGACATGAAGAGGACATACATCCTTCCGCTCCCTCGAACGTTAGCGCAATAGACATTAGAGATACATACTATATGATCTATATATAACTCATTTTCTGTAAATATTAAATATTCTGTAGGAGCATTCTTCCTGATATCGAATACACATTGAATGGTATCTACTACGGGAAAGTTTCTCTCGATATTACACAGTTATTATCAAAATTATGATCACGAGAGATCCCGTCAGAACTTTTTTTTTGCTACTGACACTAAATTGGCTAAATGTTGCTAATTAAGGGTATATATATATTGGATTGGATTAAAATGTGACGTCATTATTACATAGATTTTAAACTAATTTTGATCAATAGAATAGCTATGAAGTGTACTATCTTTATCCATGTTAGTATTGTATGCAGGTTTGTTTATGGAAATACGAGCTATTTTTTTATTAGTTAACATTTAAAAGATGGCTTTTGGAGTTTTACAGAAAATGAACTAATATTAAAATTACTTATATTAATATGGGTTACACACGTAGATGGTTAAAGTTAATGATGGATGATTGATATGCTTGGAGGTAAATTCACTATTTTTGTTCCAATGAAGTGGGTCTAAAGGCCAGGGTTTTTAAAACTACATTAGACGAACATATCGGCACCTCCAGTCGTAGACTGGCGAAATTCAAAATTTGCGTAAATTTAGTTTAGTATACAGAACGACTCAAAAAAGCGCTCTATCGCCTAGTCAATCAGAAACCTCATAAGCCTATAGAAGGAGAAACGCAATCTTGTGTCACTTTCTTAATAACGAATCCGGCGCTGCCAACTAGTGAGAAAGTGGCATAAACCTCAATGCATCACTATAGTACAAAACTTGGGGTAAGCTTACTACGTAAATTTCAATCGTAAAGCGACCGAAGTTTGTTTTCGGTCACCTCACAACTGTAAACTGAGCTATTTTTTGTGTCTCAAACCAAGTTACATCAGTTTTGTACTGAAGATTCGAAACTACGGGCTTTTTACAGTTTAAGTCTGTATTTGATTAATTAATGTTTACTTACTGACTGACTTTTGGTGCTCAGGTCTGTTTGTGAATAAATATGTATATAAAAAAAAATTGACTTTTTGTATTACTGTGTATTGTTTATTACTATATTGAAAGTTTTTTTTCTCCGTTAATTTGCTCCTATAGTTTTTAATATTTTGATAGACATTTTTATCCGTATCAGTAGTCCTTAGACCAAGTAACTTGTAAGACTTTGAATTTTGTCAATAGCTCTTTATTTTATAAAGTTATAGTGTGATTTACCAAAAACTGTCGAGGACAAGTTTTCTCCATTTTCCATTTAGACTGGCTCAATCCAAAATTCATGTTGAAATGAAGAGATGCGATATTTCATAGATGGACATTTTATGGTAGTCTATGTTTGGTTGATCCTTAGATTATTGTAGGATTTGTAAAACATTCTAATGGATATATTTTTACGGAAAAGACAAATGAGAGTTTACAATTCATTACCATATATTTGTATTTATTTATTTCCACCGTAGGTAGAGCACGCGCAAATCTTTATGAGCTCTGTGAAGTTGGCTTCAACGGCTGCGCATTGAACCGTTAATAAGACGTTGACGGGAAAGATCGTGAAAGGGGATCTGTCTCTCAAACCAGGGTTGCCAGCTAAAATTCTGGCGTAATTTTATTTTGTCTAGCACATTTATTCCGCAATTTTTTTTTCAATTCAAATTTTAATGAAAATATAATAAAACATCTTATACTCAATGACGGATTATTTTAAACCCAATATGTCAGAATAAATTAAACTTTTTATCTAACGCAATTAACCCAAGTTGACTGCGTCGTCAAACATGGAAAATGGTGTTCGATGTCATGAGTTTCATGACAAAAGAAAACAGTGAAGGTCTTAATTTAACCTCAAAATGGTACTTCAGCAGACTGCAGCTGCAACAGGTGTGTCTATTAGCGCGATAAAAAGGATTTCTAACCGAAGCCCGGGTGGGTCGCTAGTTGATAAATATCACTTTTCTATTTGATTGTACTTGCGCAGTTTTGCTTCCGCGCCTAAGTTCACAGAGCTCATTAAGTTTTGCATGTCGTTAATTCTATCTATTTTATAATATTCACACAAACTTTTCACATAGGAAACACTATATGGGATTGTACAAAGAAAATACAGACAAACATGACTCTTCCTGCTTCAAATTTACAAAATATCACTTTAAGAGGTCAAAAATCTAATAAGAATAATTTTCAAAATAAAATAAATTATAATTAAATTGAAAGGTATGTCAAAGTGCTGCCGTACAGGTACGCGCACAGGTACGCACACAGGTACGCGATACAAGCCAATCAGGAATAACCAACTGCATACAAGTTTCTATTGTTTTTTATTTTAATTTTCTTTGTTACTTAATAGTACATAATTAAAATTATATATCTTAGATATAACAGATGTGTAATACAAAATCCAAGTGGTGAATTTACCTCTGACATCTAAATGCGGCGAATACAATTACCATGAGACCTTACATATACATATATTTTTTTGTATTTTTTTTTTATAAAAAGCCTTATCTCTCGGAACTATTGAAGTGAATCGAAGGCAGATGTTAAGAGCGTTCCGAAGTCGTTAAGGCGGAGCCTTCCTTCTACTATCTAATCCCGGGCACAACGTCCCCGGGGCCTATCCTACTGCCCGATGCCCATCCTACTGCCCGACGATAACTATCGAATCATTACGAGTCGATGACAACGAGAAATCTCGCGAATCGATCCTCATTTTGAATCCGCTTCCGAACGCGCTCGTTTAATTAAACTTATAGCGCGAGGTTTGCACCTAGCGGCTTTCACTTAACGGCTTTCACCGCTGGCACCGGGCCAACATAACCAACATAAAAAGCAATCACATCGGCATTCCTTTTCATTGCCTGTTTTCATTTGGGGCCCTTCCTATACCTCGTCGCGACGCCTCCGCGCGCGGGCCTTAGGGCGCAGGCGCGGGGTCGTCTGAGGCCCGTGAGCGTCCTCGCTGGGGTCCTGGGGTCCTGGGGTCCGGCGCCGGGGGCCGGCTCACACCCACGCCATCCAGCCTTCGTACATCATGCACAGATTCTCTGAGCTTGTCGCTTCCTTTATTATGTAATCCACCTAGAACGGAACGATATGTTTCAAATTGTGCGAAGTGCAAGTAGAGAATGTGTAGCGACATCTAATCAAATGAACATTAAATGAACTACAGAGACAGCATCGACGTGCGACTCGCCAATGAAATTAATATAGGTTCGACGCGCCACTCGCTGGTGAAGTGAACATAGGTTCGACGCGCGACTCGCCAATGAAATGAATATAGGTTCGACGCGCCACTCGCTGGTGAAGTGAACATAGGTTCGACGCGCGACTCGCCAATGAAATGAATATAGGTTCGACGCGCCACTCGCTGGTGAAGTGAACATAGGTTCGACGCGCGACTCGCCAATGAAATGAATATAGGTTCGACGCGCCACTCGCTGGTGAAGTGAACATAGGTTCGACGCGCGACTCGCCAATGAAATGAATATAGGTTCGACGCGCCACTCGCTGGTGAAGTGAACATAGGTTCGACGCGCGACTCGCCAATGAAATGAATATAGGTTTGACGCGCCACTCGCTGGTGAAGTGAACATAGGTTCGACGCGCGACTCGCCAATGAAATGAATATAGGTTCGACGCGCCACTCGCTGGTGAAGTGAACATAGGTTCGACGCGCGACTCGCCAGTGAACGTTATTTCCTATTCCACGTCGAAATCGATCTCAACAGTTTATTCTGTCTTTCTTCCTGAAAAGAAGTATGCGAAGCCCACCTTCCTAGACTTAATATGACTGATGATGACAGTGATCAAAGTAAACGTTATACCTGCAGCGTAATGGATCCGAGCGTGATAGTTCAGATTTACTTCCAGTGCTGAAGTTGCCCCTCTCCCAAACAAGGGGGGTTTTGGGATAATCACCACGCAGCGGCATTAGCAGGCGGATTAGTGATCGCTGTCCTTCCTCTGATAATCGACCGATGTGGTACGGCGGGCGAAGGTCCGCCTGCGACGCAGGAGTTTGCGGGTTCGATTCCCATCCTGGGACAAATGTTTGTACGACCTGCAAATATTTGTCTCCGGTGTTCTGGGTACTTTTTATGAATAATAAAAAAAATCTATTTAATATATTACCCACAACAGAAGCTCTGGTTAAGCTGGGGCTAGATGAAGCTGTGTGGATTCTCCGGCATTATATATTTATTTATTTCCCCTAGTCGGCTCGTACGACATCCATGGGCCGAGTTGGATAGTTCGATATTGTTACGCCGCGCCGCCGCTGGCTCTCGTCACAGTTTAGTTACCTGCTGGTGACATATAAGTAAGGTACCTGTTCCTGCAAGGAGTGCCTCGTCGCGTCGTGCTCGCGTCCCTCCAGCTTCAGCCTGACGCGGCGCCACACGCCCGCGCCCACTGCGGAGAGACCGCCCGCCGATGCACCTGTACACAACGATACCATTACACAGTCTATCTTCTACGATAGACAACAGACTGTCAGGGTGGTACCCTTTAAGGTACGACAGGATAGAAGCATCCTTCTTCTATGCTCTTGGCCTTTTCTTGCTTTTTTCGATGGTCGGACGACATCGTCAGGATGGCCGCAAGATTGTGGATGAGGCTTGTAGAAGACGGATTGAGCTGGCGTGCAAAGAAGTAGAGCTTATAGGTGCAGAGCAGTAGTGGGTAACGACGGGCTGAATTAAACTTATTTACGATTAATGATGCCATGATGATAATTTTCTCCAGCATAATATGTTATTTTTTTCACTAACTTAGAGGAATGCTCTCACTGTAACTTCTTGCTCTTCCTTGGCTAAACCTGAGTGATACTTACATAAAAGCTTATTTGATGTGGTTTTTGTTCGAGGTGCCAGTTGAGGCCTCGAGAAAGTGAAACTGATTGACCCGTTATCTTCACATTCAATTCATCGAGATAGACCATACGTTATAATTATATTTGAATGCAACATAGAACGTAAATATATAATTCTTACCAGTTTTGTTGTTCCTGAGGGGCGCCGAGACGGCGGCTTGTCGCGTCAGTTTGTTTCTAGTCCATTGTTCTGCAGACCACTTGTTGTGCACTCTGAAATATACATATTTATTTAATTTTTAGGGTCCGATGTCATTTACTGAACAACAGGCTAAGATTGTAAGTAATAAAACTGTATTTATTTTTTTCTCACCGTTTCATTTTATCAAGTATTTCGTTAGGCTAGATAACATTCACACACACATCAAGCTGATACATTTATTTGTTAAGTATAAAGATTCAATTTAATAATTATTATAGGTTTATATTATGAACAGCATTGTGGAGGAGTAAACCAAAAGGAAATCCGACCTACATTTTCCTTTCTTGAGGGCGAGGTGGATACTCAGAAAATCTTGAGTTCACAGCTCGAGTAGAAATATTTTTTTAAGTAACTAGCTGCTGTCCGCGCCTTCGTCCGCGTTTTATCGGGATACAAAATAGCCTATATGTTATTCCAGGTCCCAAACTATACCCATAACAAATTTCAGCCTAATGGGTTCAGTAGTTTCAGCGTGAAAGAGTAACAAATATCCATACATCCATCCATACAAACTTTGACATTTATAATATTAGTAGGATAGGATAGCATCACCCTAAATAGCACTCTCGAACTGGAACTGGATTGGTGGAACTTTTCTCGTTAGTTTTATTTACCAAAGTTTGCAAGAGTATCAGTATGTAGATAATTTGTAAATATTGAATGTTATTTCTGCGCTATATTCTAATATACTCACTCTAACAGCGCATTCTTCAAGACTGGAAGTTCATGTATAAGCGCGGCCGCGGCGCCTGCGCAAGCGCTGACGGCCGTCTCGCTCGCACTCTCCTTGTCCTTGTCTTTCTTACAGGCGCCGTCTGCGGGGGAACCGAGAAGGAAGATCAGGCGCAACTTCTCTGTGACCGCGCGATCGAGCTTGAGGTAGTCAGCGGCTGGGTTGTCGCCCTGGAGAGAAAATCATAATAATATGTTAGAGACAATGATTATTACTACTTCATACATTTTAATGATCATTCCATGGCCGAAGTAGGGACGGCTAACTTTCTACCACTAATCATTGACAAAAGACTCAATGCGAAAACTCACATAAAGTTTATGCAAAAGAATGAGTAGTGTAGCTTATGCTCTTCATCAACTAGGCTCCACAATTAATAATGATGGGCTTCTAGTCGCCTATTATGGATAATCTGAATCTTTGCTCTGTTACGGTATTAATTTTTGGGGGGAAAAGCACCGAACACAACCGGGTTTTCAAAACGGAAAAACGTTGCCCGAGAGCAATGTTTAACTTTCTGTTGATAGTTTTAAGCCATACAACCATAAACAGTAACTAAGTTAAAGAAAAAATGTTTACTCTACCAGCTCTATACATTCTAAATGTGCTATGTTTGTGAAACATAACCGACATTTAAAAGTATCTCCGACGTTGTGGTACGTAACCGACGTAAATAAGAGACTCTGTACGCATCCATCACACAATTTCTTCCACTAGTGGACAAAAAATTGAAGTGAAGAGAATATCAATAACACCTTATTTCTTATTTGATAATAATAACTATGTTTATAGTATAAAATTTGACTTGTCTAAGTGCTTATTTTGTAAGCCTAAAGAAATAAAGTTATTTATTCTGATTCTGATTCTCACAAACTGTCCTAATACGAAAAAGTGTTTTAGGTATGGCACACAAAATATATAACCATGCAGTAACATGTTTAAACAACAATAACTCTGATACTTCGAATGTATGTATTTAAAAATAAACTCAAGAATGTACTCAAAGATAAATTTTATTATAGCGTTAATGATTTCTGCATGACGAATTTTGATTTTATATACCTACCAATTAGAATATATAATTAATTTTAAGTTTACCTGATAATTTTTTAAAAATGTTTGATTATATACTTTATTTAGAAAGGACATATCACATTAAACACACAAATGTGCAGTGTGCCCTCTCCTATTTGCACGCCAGTACTGGCAACACATTTAGGTCATAATTAATTTATATTTTAACATAAATGCATGCTCACACAATGTTTTAAACAAATAAATGTTTCTTATTCATTCCACTCTATCTAAATTCTATACTGAATGTAATGTCTGCAGGCTACCAGTTGATTTTGTACAGCAAGAATGCGTACAGGTGCAATGTAAGGTTAGTGTATCATACAAATTTACATTTGTGTTAAGTGAGTTCCATTTCAACATATTTATTTATTAATACATATTTGCTTAATTTGATTATTTCAGTGACATCTACTGTCATTTTAGTGATCTTTATGTTTGTATTTCATTTAGAGATCATTATATTTTTTGAAAAACTAAACCGCTACTAACATTGTTATTTTTCATCCGATTTTAATAAGATCGGGGACATAGTTTCCAAATGAAGCGGAAAGTACGTTTGTATGGGGGCTAAGGCTATCCGTTCCGTTCTTAAGTAGTAGTATATATAGTAATATGAATGTGCCTGTACTCGGGCGAGATATGCAGCTCTTCCGTCTTATGCATTAAATGTACTAAGTGCCCTAGTAGTAGTCTAGTGTGTAAATAATATAGAATGTTTGTGATGTTAGGCCTCGCATCAGGCAGCACGTGGTCTCTAGCTGCGCGCAACCCTGATATCTTATCCCCGGCGCCCCGGACCGTAGGACTTTGCTCTCCGCAAATTTCGTATAATACTCACGTCATTGACAGCCTGCAGAGTCTGTAGCGGGGCTTTCACATCCGGTAATAGGTCGTCTCTAGCGGCGCGCGCCCCGCCTAGCTTGTCCACGGCGGCGCGCAGCGCGGTGCGTGCGGTTTGTGAGCGGAGCGCTAGGGCTTTGCCCTCGGAGACTAGGCCGGACGTCATCTCGCGGAGGAGAGCTGATACATTGTCCACCTGATAGGGAATGTTTTGTTAGAAATAGGGTGATGATGTCCTTCGAAGGATCTACAAAAATCATTAAATATCATCAATGAACTATGCAGCCCTACGCGCACATAACTTCACTTCCAAACAACTGACTACGTACCTACGTGCAACACGACAACACGACAACACTCCGGTCTATGAATCCTTAATATATTATTTATTATATACATTATATCTCCTATCCTACTTATATTATAAATGTCAAAGTTTGAATGGATGGATGTATGGATATTAGTTTACTCTTTCACGCAAAAACTACTAAACCGATTAGGCTGAATTTGGTATGGGTATCGTTAATAGTAACGTGGAGGTTCCCATGAGTCGCTCGCATTATATACAGCATTCGTATCAGTTACTGACTCATTGTCAGCTCACGCTACGATACCGCTCGGACACGGACACGGACACGGACTCGGGTGCTTCTCGTATCTTGCTCCATCATTATTATCAAACTATCATCTTATCAATTTCCAGGAAGTGAAGGTGTACCTTCACTTTACAATATCACATTAATATAAATTACCCAGTGTGTGTCGATATTTCCTTCAGGATGCAACATCTCCATGAGCGACTCCTCCGTCGGAGACACGTCCAGGGAGAACTTCTGGATCAGCGCACAGGCCTGCACACAAGACATATTAGATGAGAGGGTCTAGCCAACTTTCATATATAATTAATATAATAAATAATAATGCCGGACAGTCACAGGAACATGAAGGAGTGCCCTAATTTAAGCTCAATCAATAAGATTGTTTAGGACATAGCTGAGAGATCCTATTACCTGATTGTCATTCTCTCGCTTAGCTATGGCGATAGCTCAGGTAAACAGCACCCTTTACAAGGAAACATAATCGGTAAAAAGTCTCACCTTTTAACGTTTTGAGACAATAATGGCAAAGGAAGAGGATATCTGCCGCTGGGGTAAACTTGTTCGTGAGAGGAGACAGACCACGACTCGGCAAACGTGGTTTAGGTCATCCCGAGGCCAGATGCTGGATGCGGCTGAAGACAGCGTGTTATGGCACTAATCGGGGAAGGCCTATGTCATATTACCTTCTCCCAGTGCTGTAGCGCGGCAGTGGCGTGGCGCAGCGGGCGCGGTGCGCGCTGATGGCGTGCTAGCGCGGCGTGGCGCGCGTGCGCCGCCACGCTGTGCCCGCACGCGGACAGCCGCGCCGCGCGACCGGAGGTGGACGACCAGGCTTCTTCCAGGGAGGAAAGGGCTCCGGATAGGGATGGGTTTGCGCCTACCCCCCATTTCACTCTGGAACGTAAAACAAATGAGACAAAGATAAACGAATCTGCAATTACTTACTCTAAAAAAATTATAGTTAAAAACTAAAACCCGACCACATAAAAGTCCGGGGAGGGGAGGCCTTTGTTACTAATTGTACCCTAGGTATATGGGGTGGGTGCCTCCGACTACCTAAGTATCAAAAGAAAAAACTATGGACAATAGATGAACGCTTGTTTAAGACTTTTATGTGGTCGGGTTTTAGTTTTTAACTATATTTTGTTTACACCTTTTTGCTAATAGTTTGAGAATCGTTAACCTCACAAAAGTTTGAGAAACGGTTTCGAAAAGTACAAACAAAGACCTTTGCAACGATACCACACACGAGCATATTTACTAACATTGAAATTTTTGACCCTTTCTTCGACCCCCGCTATCTCGTTAGACCCCCATTTTTATCTGACGTCACATAGCCTATAACCATCGGGCTATTAAGACGTATCATATGACAGCTCATTTGTTGAAATCGGACCACTAGTTTCAGCGCTACCAGGGAACATAAAAATCGGCTACATACATACATACATAGGGTGTCAAAATCATAACCCTCTCGTAGTCGGGTAAAAAAAATTCACTGTACCGTATAGTAGAATCAGAACCAAATGCAGACCACATATTATAACAAGGTTGAATCACTATAAACTTACCTCTGATGTACAGAGTTGAGCAACGTCTGCGCTCGAGTGTTGGCGGCCCCGAGTCGCTCCAACGCAAGAAGCAACTCCTTGGAGCGCCGGGACAGCATGGCGCTAGTTTCTTGGCCGTTACCCAGTAGCTGAAAGTTAGAAATATACCATGGCTATATGTTATTCTAAGTAACTTATAAGTGTGCCAATTTGGTTTAAGTATGAATATAAAAAATAGAATGACGATGTATCTCCGCCTTGAGTTCAATCAAGAAAGGTATCTTTTGTATTTAGCGGAGGTTTTCGACACGGTTGTACCCTGACCCTCAAGCTATACAGCAGTAAGTTCATTTGCGCTTCATTGGTTCCGAGAAGCTTCTTGTCTAATTCCATGAACTCGATTTGCATCGGTGGCTGGCCAGTCTACACGTGAGGAGTCTTAGAAGTGAAGGGTGCCTCAATGCAGCCCGCATTGCGGCACCCCTCTTCTAAAACATCGACATTTATGTTATGGGTACATAAATCATATCACCTTAAAGTTCGGAAATGGCTGCGTTTGAGAAGGCAATTGAGAAGGCTAGCTCCAATGACTCATCACCATCATCATCATTCATAATTTTTTTGGGAACCTATGAACTAATTCCTTCTTTCTTCTCGTACCTCGCTGTGTGCGGCGGCGCGATGCACGAGCGCGCGCGCCTGGCTCTGCGCAGCGGCGTGCTCGCGAGCCGCGCGCGCCGCGCCCTGCAGCCGCGCCCTCGCTGCCACCAGGGCGCCGGAGCCCCACGCCGCGCGTCCCTCACCGATAGAACCGCAGGCCTTCTCGCAGAGGGATTCTAGGGATACGCTCCACATTGCACCTGGAAACGAAGAAAATCGTTACAAGATTACTGTCAAGGCCCGAATTAAACAATTGATGACCGAGTAATATTGGCCGAGAAGGGACGAAGCAGAGTTCTTCTCTCTTTTAATAATTTTAAAACAAAACGAGGTCGTTATAAGTGTGCTACATAGTTGTTCTCCAGTTTGAGAGATGGCATATTGCGGGTACTCAGTCATCAACACCGCACCAACTTTTGGTATAGTTGACCCGGGACGCGACCGCGAGAGGCTGTGCTATAAACTGCCCAAGACTCACCGATCTCCTTTTGCTCGACCTCAGCCCGCAGGTCTAGCGTTCGGCGCTGCAGCAGCGCGCAGATGACACAGGCCAGCGCGCGCGAGTGTACGCCCAGCACGCAGCGAGACACGAACTCTGCTATAAACCTGGAAACATAAAAACAATTCGTCAAAGTTTGGACTCCGGAAAGTATTATATAACTATCTCACGCTGGTAGCGTAAACTTGACAACGCGATCCTCTTCCATTCTCTCGACATCTCCGGGTCATCAAAAACGAGCGATTTTGAACACGCCTATAGTGTTCGATTCAGCAACCAGGTCCTTGGAAGGTGACTCATCGTTGATACTGCTACTCTCTATTCTTCTCTATATTCGCTACTCTAATAATGCACGCCCTAATACTGCTGGAGAATATTATAGAAGAGGCAGTAGAATTGTTGTACCGTTTGACAGGCTTGAACAGCGCGCTCTCATCTGGCATGGTTCCATTATGCGGCTGCGGGCGCGCCGCGCACGCCAGTTGCGCGCACTGCGCGAACACCTCGGCCACGCACTGCACACGGCGCACCAGGAATATTTCCTCTAGGACGGCACGGACGGAGGGGCTTTGGAGGGCAGCCTGGAATTAAAAATGAGGTTGAGTGTTAAGCTGTAGAAGACAACGTAGAGAAAAGTGCGAAGTTTAGGAGATTGGGAAAAAAAACTGGCTCCGCTGTGTGGGTTAACTATCTGGAGAAAAGAGAGATAGAAACACAGCAGAAAACAGCTACTGTCCTTACCGACATATGCATAGCATCATTGATATGATCGATCTTCCTCCACGCCTGCGGGACCGGTATAGCCAGGTGGTCAGCCAGCTCCCTTGCCCGTAACTCCGCGGCTGCGAATAAACCGTTGAATCCCATGAGCAGCATGCGGCCGGAGTGACCCTCGTGCTCTGGCGCTGTGGTGAGGAGAGCTTCGTAGCGACTGCGGAGCTCTTCTACAATCACCATGCCACCGGTTGCTGGGGACTGGAATAGATATTGTTGATATTATGAAGATGACATATGTACAGTTAAATAAATGTAATGAAAATATTTTAATTCATAGCATAAATGAGTTGGAGAATCATTGTTAGGGGATTGGAAGGGTTATTCACAAGTTAGGCCACCGTTGGGTTACAAGAGAAAAAGCTGCTTCCTTAGGTTTCTTATTTACGCTCATCATCATCAGCCCATACACGTCCACTGCTGGACATAGGCCTCCCCCGTACGACGCCACAAATAGCGGTCCTGAGCCGCCTCCATTCATCGACTCCCTGCGACCGCTATGATGTCGTCGGTCCATCGTGCGGATGGTCTCCCATGTACGGGGGGATTTGCCATAATCACCACGCTTGGCAGGCGGATTGGTGATCGCAGTGTTGGTGTTTAAAAAATACTCAGAAGGAAGCTGCTGCCCTTCCTCTGGTAGGTTCCCTTAGTCGGCTCTTACGACATCCACGGGTTGAGTTGGAGGGGTCGATATTCGTACGCCGCGGCCCCACGGCCACGGCTTATTTACGCTACTCCTTGTTAATATTAGCTAACCTGGCTACGCAGAGTAGACTCTTACGGAGACTCCGCAAACTGTGAAAAACTGTTTAAATGACTTACTGTGTTCATCAATTAGCTGATGCAGGAAAACGATAATAATGGTGCAATTTACAAAAAAATTAATATATTACGTACCTCCATATCCATGATCAGATATCTCAGATGAATTTCGAGCTGGGCTAACAACTCGTTGAGCGGTACTGGCGAGCTCATTATAACCGCGTTCAGTTCGTTTATCATAATCAGCGTCGACGCGTCTTCCGAGTGAACCTTTTTCAACGCCTCCGGCAGAATGATCGTGCTATAGTTGAAGTTCAACTGCTGCAAGTCAGCAAGCAGCAAGTTCGCGTTGCGGACACATTCGACCGCAATAGGTAAAGTTGGGTCTTCGGTGGATGCCGACTGCAATGGTAGCAATGACAGCAGTTCCACGGCTTGTGTCGATAGGGAACTCATGTCGTCTAGGAACCACTCGCCCTCTCGAGATGTTAGGTCGACAAGGCAGTCGCCCGCGCTTTGCGCTCCGTTTTCCAACATTAGATATCTTCTGTTCAAGTTGCAGAGCATCCCGATTGCAAAGCATTCTAACGATGTCGCTGCGCCTTCTTCGGTTCTGACCCAGTTCGCGATGTTTGCTTTCGCTTCCATGTAGGCGTCCTGAGCGCGGGCCATCGCGTCCGGACCACCCTCTAGCTGTAATCTCTCAGCTGTCTTGTTCAGATGAGCGTTGGCTTCTGCGCAGAGAGCTTGGAGCCTGTAGCCGTAAGCCACCATCTGCTGCGACGGTTCTCCTTTGTTGTTATCTGTGTTGATCAATGCAGCGACTTGGTTCGACATCTCTCTGCATATTTCGGGAGATTTACTCTCCAAAGCAGTGGTTAGGAACTTCCTCATTAGGACTATGCGATGGTACTCAGTGTGACTTTGAGGGTAGTACTGGGAGACCGCTACAAACTGCGACAGAAGTTCAAGGCATGATCTGATGAGATGAAGGGTTTGCTTCATCGATTGTTTGAGTTCGGTTTCCGCTTGCTCGCATTGTGCGATCATGGGGCTCTGTCCGGCGTTTGTGAGGAACTCCTTGATATGGTCGAATATGGGTTTATCTTCTTCTTCCGGAGTTGAGAACTCTTGGATCCAGTTGAGGAGCTGAGGTCCGTTCAACACTTCGGTGGTGTTAGCGAATGCTTCTATTTGTGTGTCGTAATCGCCAAGAATTTTGACCAAAGCTTTCATAGAGTCCTCGAAGGCGTTCTTCGCTTGTTTGTAGCTTGAGTACTTTTGGGATATTGCGTACAGAGGATGGTTGTTGAGGTTCGGCCCGTACGCCTCTATTTCCTTGATCAGAGCCATTTGTTGGTGGCATTTCTGTAGTCTTGTCTCTACAGATTTCAATTCCTCATTCTCTTTGAGCCAGTTGTCGGCACACTGTCGTATTTCCGGTAGAACCGCCAGGAATTGGTCCCTGAAACAATTTTTGCAGTAGAGATAACGTGAGTAAACGATCAGTGAGTGTTGAATTTTTAAGAGCGGGTTGAATTGGGTCCTCCTCAATAATTCATGTATAGGTAAACAGGAAGTGAGTGATTTGCTTGCAGCGAAGTGCTTTTTAGTGGAAATATATTTCCGCTTTACATTCAGATTTCACGTATAAACTACGTCGTCAATCGAAGCTTTGCTATGAAAAATCAAGAAAAGAAGCAATGGAGTTTCCGGAGTAATTCAGTTTATGTTCGTCCCAGTTTAATATTTGCTAAACATAAAAGGCTTTTAATTAATTAAAGAAAGCTTACAAACTTAATGAAAAAAACATTGTGTTACAATTTTGTACTTTCCGTATTGTAGCCACAAAACCTACGCGTTGCTATCATAACATATACGTTACTACGTTATCCTACCGTGTAGGTACGTACGTAAACCTTATTTATTGTTCGCGTGCGCGATACGTCCTCTATTTACGAGCAAATAATGGAACAGATATGCATTCACATGCCTCCCGTGTCAATACAAATGTTTCTGATATTTAGTAACGTAGAGAACAATGATTTACGTAGCAGGTCGCAGAGGTTGCTACGTAAATGATAGGCATAGCTTTCTATCATTGTATGAAGTACGACGTTTTGTGGCGTAGCTTTGTTTACTGTTAAAGAATATGTAAGAGGTTGGTATATTATTAGTAAGTTGTGTAAGCAGCCAACAAAAGTTTATTTTCAAGCTGGCTATTCTGTACCCTGTCCACGAATTTATTTTCTTAATTTCTACTAACATGACTGGTCGATTCCACTGCTTTTCGGTGCGAATGCATGCGGACCTGTTTGTCAACACTAGACTGGACTAGCTGCTGCCTGCTACTCACGTGATCTCTCCCAGTTGATGCTTCAGTTCAACAGCCCTGACTGCCATCATGTCTCTTGCAGCCCTCACGTCTCGTTTCCCTCTCCTTCTCCTCCCCCCTCCCGTGCCGCCCCCCCACTCCACCAGAGGGTCGTACACGAAGGCTTCCAGTAGCGTGAGGAGAGTTTCTCGGCCGCGGCGCATGGTGCGGAGGACGTGCTCACAGGCTAGGCGGAATATGCCCTGGAAATAATGAGAAAGGTCAAATTATTTATTGTGATTTTAAGGCATACAGATACGGAAATGATGTTAAAGGTATTTCTATAAGTCTAATATACGAGGAAGTGTTTGAGACCTAGCTCACCGTTCGTAGTATCAACTCATTTAGCTAAGTTAGAAAGTTCTAGGTTTGGGATAAGGAGCAAGGAGATTCAAGAAGTATGTACTTCGTTATTTTGTACGACAACCTCAATATAATAATGTTGCACTACTCTATGTATGTATGACTAGTACGTCTATATTAAAGATTGCAAAAATTGGCTTACGACGCAGCTCAATCCATTACATTGTAAATTTATACGTCGACTTTAGCAAAAAATTACGCAAAAAAGGTAGGTAGCTCCAACGATTTGTTCCACACAAAATCGCCTCATTCACTTAGCATTTTATTTCCCTAGCTACTAAGTAATCAGTGTCCTGGTCGTAGTGTAACCATCAAATTGCCTAACAAACCTCAGTCAGGCCAGTAAAAGTTTAACAGTCGGAGTGGTGCCCGCAATAAGGTGCTAGTTACTGGGGGCGAGATAAATTAATATTAAAACAAGTTCGGACGCGCGACTCACACAACGGATATAAAAAACGCAAAATTGCTGTTTTACAGGCAGCGCATGTATGCGACCGTGGAAAGATGGTAAGCAGGGTGAACCAGGTTTTGATACAGAATGTTAGTGTTGACGGATGTTTTCATACAAAGAGATAAGTGACATCTATTCATTGATCTCGGGTCTTAAAAAACAATTCAATTCTTGGTCAAAATGTCGTGGTCAAGTCCCAATATTTTGACATTGGCATGTACTCGAGATTATTTTGGAATATTTTCCACTCTGCTTTGGTGGGAATCGGCCCTGAATCGATTTGAATAGTGATAACGGGCATAGAACAGTTTTTTCTAAAGATTTTTGGGATAATTAACAAGGTAAGTCTAAAACTCTAAAATCTGTTTACCTATAAGCATACAATAAGCCTTATATTACGAACCAGAAACTTGCATGCTATGTAAATAAAAACTCTAAACACAGCATCTAGGTCGAATCTAAGAGATTACCGAGATGCAAGCCGCATTCTGAAGAACATTATCCAATTTTGTAAACAGGTTTTAGAGAAAAGCGGAGTCAAAAGAACTTTCTACGTATAATAACGGTGTAATTCGGATTTAGAAAATGAAAGTCTAGCTCTCGCAGTAATTTGTTTGAAAAAGGTCGGAAGTTTGTTATTAAAACCTAACTTGAAGAGATGGAAAAAAAAATGTATACAACCAAGTTAAATTCGCTTTTAGTAATGATTCAGGATCTCTTTTACAAATTTTACTCTCATAAAAATGTACAAAAGCATTTTGTTTTCGTTCTTCATCACACAAGTAAACCCGGGAGCTGAAACTCATTTAAACATAGGCAGGAGTGCATTAAGCAAGCTTCCTCTAGCATCTGAGCAAGCTTACAACATCTCAGAGATCTTCTGAGAAACATCGACAAGAGACCCTAAAGTATTTCTAGAAATTTCCTCGGCATTTCATGTTATGTTTTGTAACTGAAAGTAAAGTTCAATATTCTCTAATAATAGCTAAGTTTACAAAATAATATAATATGTAGTACAAATAAGCCTTCACTTCTGTCAGAGATATTCCTGGTCCTACACACAAATTTTGATGCACTTTGGATAACTAAATTTTCAAAACCATTTAAGTGAAACAAGCATTTATGCATAAAAAGCCGGGAGGCCTAGCTAGATACACGTAAAAAATATAAGTAACGTATATATTAGGACCTATTTCGTCACCATTTTGAATTCACAAACATTCAATTCACATTAAAATGTTTTCGCCAGTGCATTTCTCGGGCCGGTAATAAAATGGAGTAAAGCAGGAGGTACCGAAGGCTCCGCTCGCTATCGCAACCAACTGGTAGGTATTCAGATTGATATTAAAATTGAATATTTATGATGATATTGGAATAGCAGTCCCAGTATGTTCTCCGTAATGGTAATTTTAAGATTTTCTATTAATAGGTATGAAGTAATGGGAAATTTTAATCGAATAATCATGATACTTTTGCGATTTTGTTATCTTCTAGTCTAGCTAGACCAGCAAGCTTTGTTTAGTTAGAGCTGCCTATGACATCGATGGGTAAGTCATACATATCACGCACCATCCTAGACCGAGATCACTTACTGCTTGGGTTAGGTCTCCTTTAGCTTTTTATAGTCTGCCACTGATTTTTTCCTGATAGAACTACATCAGTGCAAAATCAGTCCTATCAGTAGTTTTCTACTATATTACATCCATATTATCTATCTGCCTTTACGTTTACAGTAATAGTGTGACGATACAATCGAAAGACACAGTCCCGTGTGTTCAGTTAATCCGGAGTACACTCAAATAGGTACGCAAAGCTCGGCCGCTAAGCTGTGTACACGCTGAATATTGCATCTCAACTTTTCCCTATTATACAGAATGGGAAACTTACTTGTAATGAACCTCTTCAAGTTTGAAGATTAAATTTTAATAGTAAGGTAATGGTGAAGTTTCGTTGCATCCTGCACTCTAGTACTTGCTAACTTTGTTGCTAGATAATTATTATACGGATAATATTAGCACAACTAATTGAAGGAACATCTTGCAAAAAAGGAATTTTTTTCACATTAGATTAAGAGCTTTTTATCAAATTAATATACGAAATGGAGCTTAGATTTCAAATTCACAAGAAAAAAAATCTTCTAAAAACTTTAAAGCTTTGTAAAACTGATTTCGTTATTCAACCCACGTCGCATACACTTTATTTTATGAGATAAAATGAATGTTCAAATTCGAACGTACCTACATACATATAACGTAAGGCTTTAAATATTTGAATAAAGGAACCTCCAAGTATTCCACGCAGGCTTTCTTAGACGCTTCCTCTAAAATAGAGAAATGTTCTGCTCTGCTCTGTGCAAATACCGTCTGGATTGTCAATTGCATTTCATGCAAAAGTGCTGAATATTCTTGTAGGGTTATTGATAAATAATTTAGATTCTTTATGTAGATGATTATTTTTATACTTAATAGTTTATTTAAATATTTTAATAACATATTGGCCCTGTAGTGCCTTGAAATTGTCAACAGCCCAACTCTGATGCTCTGGCGAACAGCCCAACAAGGATGTCGTAAGAAGCGACTAAGGGTATCATTAATCAGCTACGCAACCTGCAGAACAATTTTACCACCGAACTGCAATCCCCAACCTGCATGCCCAGCGCAGCGTGGGTATAATGGGCAATATCCCCCATAAACGATAAAAGCCAAAAAGGCGCTTATCAGGGGGAAAGACCCAGTGGACTAGTTTAGGCTATTCATGTGTGACATTCACTCGTACTTTAATTTTGCCAGAAAGACTCCACTAGCTATTTAAAGCAAATTTACATAATTTTAGCACATAATACGGCCTGGTAGGAACTACGTACGTTCATATTTATGGTTTGTTTACATGCTGATCAGCGGTGCGCAAAGTTAGCTCAGTTTTGCATATTAATACAACGCTAATGGACGCTGTCGGATCACGCGTGGCTTACACGACTACACACAGTTATTTTAGGCATTTCGCAGAAAACCCGGTTTTTAGGCAAACAAATATCCGAACACAACGATATAAAACAGTTCATTCAAGAAGCAATCAACCTCCATTCCCTCCAGTCTTCATTCATTACATTAATTCCAGTCTTCACTCTATACATTCATTCCCATCTTCATTCTATACATTCATTTCAATCTTCCTACTTTACGCCGCCATTGATTTCAAGTTAGTAAAGCAATTTATGCATCACAATAAATCGTAACTAACTAAAAGGAGAAATTCCGCATCTACAAAGGAAACGAAAGGAATATCTGCGATCATTGTGAGATAATCTCTTCTTCTTCTTCTTTTAGCTTTGGCTCTGCATCTGGATTGATACAATTCTGCCAGTGTCAGTTAGGTATGAATCGCGCATTTAGGAACAATAGATAAATATTTCCTTTTTTTTCGAAAAAACTAAATTCATCCGGAGTTTGGATTTTACAAAAAAAATGAATTTACCAACAACCATATTAAAAGCTAAATAAAAAGCGTTAACAAAAGTAATCAATAAATACCCGGAATATGTATTTTCATAAAAAATCCAGTGACATTTGATACTGGAAAAATGTCAATGTCATAAAATTATGGGCTGAAATTCATGGAAGTTGTTATTGATATGTTTGATGGCATAATGTTGGTTTTAATCTACCTCAATTAACTTGTGTTTGCTTTGAATTAATATTCAAATAATACCAGATTTAACTAGGATATTTCAGCGGATCTGACAAACGAGTAGTAGGAGGCGCGCAAACATATAAATACACTTGAGAGCAATAAAATCGCACATCCGCACATTTTTACTTAAAAGTTCAATTTTTTTTTTATTTGGAGCCTACAGCAAATTAAAATAAAATAAAATTAAAGTGCATAATCTAGGCATTCGCAGAACTGAAAAAGGGTTGACATTTACCTTTAAAAACAACTCATTAGCAACAAAACAATAGACCCCCTTATGTCGCTCGATCCAGGTAAGGCCGGCGGCGGGATTTATCGCAGGTATAAAAGAGTGCATATTGAGGGAATGGTCATCATTTGCATACCAACGTACAGTGTGAAAGGTTCTCTATTGATATTGGCTTCAAACGGAACACGAAAATGGATACTACACCAGAAGTAGCCGCTCAAGTGGTTGCCCTTGTTGAATCGGGGCTTAAGCAAAGTCAAGTGGCTCGACAATTGAGTTTGAGCCGATTTACCGTTCGGCGTGTATACCAGAGGTATCAAGAGACTGGTGGCTACAAACGGCGACAAGGATCGGGCCGTCCCCGTGCTACAACAGAGCGTGATAACCGCTTTCTTATAACGACATCTTTAAGAAATCGTCGTTTGAACGCATTTCAACTGGGCCAACGACTTCAAGAAGTTCGTGAAGTAGAAGTTAGCCGGTGGACAGTCAGAAGACGATTGAGAGAAGGTGGCCTGACTGCACACAGGCCAGCAAACGGGCCGAAATTGACCCCAGCCCACCGAGAAGCCCGCCTTCAGTTCGCTCGAGACCATTTGAATTGGACCGAAGAGCAGTGGAGTGCAGTCCTGTTCTCTGATGAGTGCAGGATGTGCTTGCATGGCAACGACGGACGGGGGAAGGTGTATAGAAGATCGGGAGAACGATTTGCACAATGCTGCATAACAGAACGTGTCGCCTATGGCGGTGGATCAATCATGTTTTGGGGAGGCATGTCTATGGAAGCAAAAACCGAGCTTGCCTTCATCACCGGACCGAATACTGGTCGCCAATCAAGAGGATTGACATCCATACGATACATTGAGGAAGTACTCGAGAGCCACGTCGTACCTTTTGCTGGGTTTATCGGCGAAAACTTTCTGTTTATGCAAGATAATGCAAGACCGCATACTGCTGGCATAGTGATCGAGTACCTTCAAGAGGTGGATGTGACCGTTATGGAGTGGCCAGCTCGAAGCCCAGACCTCAATCCCATCGAACATCTATGGGACGAGCTGAAAAGAAGAGTTCGAGGCCGAGATGCTCCTCCATCGACTCTACAGGAGCTGCAACAGGCAATCGCAGAGGAATGGGAGGCTATTCCTCAAGACTTTATCAAAAGTCTAGTAACATCAATGAAAACACGGATGGAGTCAGTGATTCAGGCTAGGGGAGGGAACACTCGATATTAATAACAAACTTTAAATTAATTTTATCTTTTAATTTCATAACTTTGACACCAATACTTGAATAAAGAATTTTTTACTAAACATGCATTTTTGTTATTGATCCACAAAAGCATTTTTATGTAATGATTGAAAGACAAATCAGATACCATTGGATAGGTATTAAAATAGACTATGAATCTGCATTACAGAAACATAATATTTTTTGTTTTTTTTTTTAGTTATGTCAAAAAATCATGAATGTGCGATTTTTTTGCTCTCAAGTGTAGATCCATATTTTAACAAGACTATTCCAACATAACCTTATCCCTACACACAAATGTTTTTGCTGTAGAAAAATAACATTTTGTTCTATCAACGCCAGACTTTTATATTTCTCTACTGAACCATTTGTACACGTTCTTCCAAGGTTACCAGCAAATAACTAAACTAAACAGAAAGGTGCGCTCTGCCTTCTAGAGTAGTTTCCTAGCAGTGATCTAATCTCACACGTAGGACCTTGTCCGTTTCACTGCAGCTAATTTGCTAGAAGATGCACGTGTGGTAGGTGGCATCTCGAATGTGGACTGATTGGAATAGTGGTGGCATTGCCTGCAGCAGGAGAAATAATATTTTTTAAACATATAAAACGGAATGAGATGGAACTGTATTATACCTTATTGATAAAGATAATAGAAACAAAATTATAAGTAGTACTTACAATTGAAACAACATAATTGTATGAACCAAAAGTTTGAGCCGATTTTTCACAGAACTTTATCCAGAGAAATGATTTTGGCTTTTGGACAACCATTGTTTAGAAACAGTTCACCATTTTAACTATTATATACATCATCCATTGAACTGAAACTCTTTTCGCAAACCAGTCGAAACGTTTCAAAACCAACCTGAGTTTCCTCTCTAGACCAGATATCGACTGTGCACAGTACAACCAGCGTCACAAATTGCAATCTCAAACCCTATTAGTGCCCGTTAATGTTTCAGTGGGCAAGAGTCTACAATTTGAAAAATTATTAATAAAATGTTTGTCTGTTTATCTACTTTGAATAACTCAATATAAGGTTTCGAGCTCTTGGAAGGCTTAGACAACATAATAAAGAATACTTTATCATCACGTTTTGAATATCTGTTTGGATGACAAGGCATGGTCGCAGGCCTCCCTGCCTGTCAAATTGGGAGGCTTAGGTATTCGCAAGATTTCAAGTGTAGCCCTGCCAGCGTTCTTGTCTTCCGTCTACAGCACTAGTTCTTTAGTGGAAACATTTTTAAAGCTTTTGGTCACATCTGAGACAGGAATTGGTTGCAAGCACTTCCTTCATATAATACTGGCACTCTATTGGACCCTGTAAGTTTCCGTATAGCAACATGTCTTCGGTTGGGTGCAAGGTGTTGCGCGCCTCATCAATGCCAGTGCGGTACTGTTGTCGAACAGCATGGTCATCACGGATTATCGTGTACTAGAGCGACCGGCCGGATGTCTCGCCATGCCAGCCTTAACGAAATCATCCGACGGGCCTTTGTCACCGCTAACGTACCAGCTATTCTCGAACCGAATGGTCTGTTGCGTGACGATGGTAAGAGGCCCGACGGCATGACATTAGTCCCTTGGGAGCTGGGGAGGCCTATTGTGTGAGAAGCTACATGTGTCGACACACTTGCGTCTTCCCATCTTTCAAGAACATCCGTGAGGGCTAGTTCGGCAGCTGATTTGGCCATGGATCTCACGAGGCGCAAATATGCAGGTCTCGACAGAGCCTACGCATTTGCTCCCCTTGGAGTCGAGACCCTAGGTCCGTGGGGTACAGAGGCTTTTCGGGTTTTCAAAAAATTATCTGAGCGCCTGATCGAAACGACGCGTGACCCGAGAGCTGGTGAATATCTGGCGCAGCGCATTAGCATTGCCATACAGCGAGGCAATGCAGCCAGCGTCTTGGGGACGCTTCCGACTGGTATTGATATGGACCAGTTGAGCTATCTGTAGATTGTTTTCAACAGTCTGCAGTTACCTCAATTGTTTCAATTGTAAATACCTACTAGTGTCATTTGTTTAAATTATTTGATTCTTATTTTCTTTGTCAATAAAGGTTTCGAAACGCACAACAACGTACTTTCACCTCATCACCAAGTTGCTTCGGATGCGTCACAACGCATACGGACCGGTCGTCGGATCCGACGTGAGGTCCGTCATCGAAACTTCGTATTTCAAAGTAGAATTCCGTTCGCAGGTGCACGACTGCTTAATTTATTAATATTCACGATTCGCCCCGGGACGTCCAATTGCGGCCTCAAAGGACTGTGCATTTTTCACTATTCCATCCATAGACGATAATAGCAACAAAGGGAATGAATAAGGGTGTTAATATTTTAACGACCTCAGTGGTGCAGTAGTGAGCGAAGTTATGTCTGCGACGCAGTAGGTTGCGGGCCTCGGTGCAAATGTTTTTACGATTTGCATAATATATTATATATTTTGCAAATCGTATATTTATATATTTTCAGGTGTTATGGGTGTTTTCTTGAAATATCTATCTATGTAATATCATGTATTTAAGAATCGGTTATCTACTACCCATTACACAAAATCTTCTTACTTTGGGGCGTTATTATTATTAGATTTTTACTGACGGTATAGTGTTATATTATAGCACCATTTCACCTGGCTAGGTGAAGATGTGGCCTAAGATAGAGTATGTTTTGCCAGGAGGAACTGTTCAGTCTTGACATGAAGACTCCGAGATAGTATTACTCACTTAATGACTATAGTTTCGGTATAATATTAGCGCCCATCTATATTTTAGTGGTAATTTATGTTGAGTCGACATTTGCTGCAGTCTTTCATTGAGACGATTAATTTTCTACGTGTTTTTTCGTACCTTGTATAGTACCTACATATATTAAGTTTCTTTTTGTGAGGTCTGTTTTTTGTTTAAATTATGTGCGAGTAATTAAAAACAGATAATAACGTGACTATGGCTTAAAAACTCATTCAGTGCAGGACTGTACCTTCATTAAAAAAAGTTTGAAGGAAGTTGTATACATATGTATGTGTACAAACTTCAGGGTACTTGTTCAAGCACCGCGCGAGTTTCTGATTAAAGAACGAACTCGTATTTACATTTACTGGAAAACTGAGTACAAAATCCATTGCGTACTCTAGAACTCTTTACTTCGTTAGGAGTTTCTTACAAACTATGCAGTACGGTTCTGAAGATGTATGTATGTACGTATCATCATCATCATCAGCCGATCGACGTCCACTGCTGGACATAGGCCTCCCCTAAGGATCTCCACAATGACCGATTTTGCGCTGCGCGCATCCAGCGATTTCCCGCGACCTTCACCTTTATGTACGTATGCTGAGTTATAATAACGATACGTATTGTATTAAGGATTCACATTTTTACTTTTAATTCCCACAAAATCACCTGCGACATTATCGCCAAGGAAGTTAAGGCGTTATTTAATTATAGTAAATAATCACTTGAAATTGTTTTTTGTTTTTAGCTGAGATAGTCTTCAGGCCCTCTGAGCAATTAAAGTAAACAAATTTAATATAATTTGTATTGTTTTATTATCCTACAATATATTTAAATCTTATTTTTTTCTTATTTATCTTATTTATGAGCTTTTTAGCGCTCAATCTTTGCTATTCATGATAAAATTATACAAACTATCATGAGAAATTATCACATAAATTAAACGACTGCCTCACTCTTATTCAATGCTCATTTAAACTCAAATACATATATGGACCTTTTATCGGGCAGTCGCACAATTAAACCTCACGCAAAAAAAAACGATTTCACTAGTACAAGTTAATAAGTAAACACAAAATACGTAGGTTTCTATACATTCAGAAAGCGAAAGTATTTTCATATTATTCGTTCCTCAGCTAATTTGTGTCACGTCTCGGCTCGAGATAAGATAACACTCGAATAACGAGTAAAAGAAATAAAGAAACGAGATTAAACTCATTCTCTTATAGATCAAGGCTGCGACAGACTGCCTTAATAAGTTTTATGTATAGAACGTGAGAGAATTAAAAGGAATTTAATTTATAGAAATTATAGGGTAAAATTCCATATTTAACATAGTTTTGCGAAGAGTATAATTCGTTTCATTGACTTATCAGCCTACTATTACAAGTGTAAATGCGAAAGATTAGTTAGTTAAATAAATATAATTTAAATGTTACCGTTCTTCACGTCAAAACAACCAAAGTGATCAGGCTGAAATATAGTAACATAAGTACAAGTAGTTCTTAACCTGGAATAATAGATAGGCTACTTTGATCACATGAAAACGCATGCAAAGCCAAGGGTGGAAGTTAGTTCTGTGTAAAAAATATTCATACATACATCTTGGTGTACATGTTATGCTACGAAGCTAGCAAGCGTAGCACTGCTACGGAGCTACGCCGTAGACGAGCTACGAAGCTAGCAAGCGTAGCACTGCTACGGAGCTACGCCGTAGACGAGCTACGAAGCTATATTTGTAAAGTACAGAAGAGCATAAACAAAATAACTTTTGTATGACAAACAAACAACTTCTAGCCACTTATAAACTCGAAAACCAAAGTTCGTGAACTTGAACACAATGAAACATTAAAAGTTCATTACAATCGATGCTCACATTCAACAAACTTGTGACTTGGAGTCACAAGTTTGTTAAAACTTTCTCAGTTTGTCTTAACAAACATTTCACTTGACCATTGACATCGATCGACCCTTTCTAGAGTTCATCTTTACAATTAAATAAGAGGTGTTTTCCTACTAAAGATAAGCGAGGATATGCTGAGAAGGATGGATCATTGTTTAGATTCAACAGGGTGTAGGTAAGATCGAAAAAAGACGAAATAGGTGGGTAGGTACGTTCAATTTATTCATTTATTTTTACACAAAACAGAAAGCAATTATAACATCAATATAATAAAATCATAATTATGGCACTGTTCTGCCAAATATCAAGTAGCTAGCTTTTTTCGTCACTTCGCAAGCTTTTTTTCTCAGAACTACATGCATGCAAAGTATCAGCCTAATCTACTCAGTAGTTTTGTTGTGACAAACACAAATCTTAATATTTCACTTGACACCTAACCAGACTTTAGCCACAATATTAGTAGGAATATAAATTGTTATCTTCCTAGCTTGGCTCTTTTCTCTCGCTCCTATTATCGTATATTTATTAATTTATTCGCTCGTCAGTGGAAAACCAGCTGTGCCCATATAGTTAACAAAGTTACCGTTATTAATGAAGACTAACAGAGCACTCTGCGACGCGTAAATAATGTGTTACAATGCACAAATTACATTCAATTACTTATATTTCTACATTTATGGTTCCAGACACATTTAAAACTAAATCACATGTTTCTAGCTTCGGGCCCTTTTAGCGTAATAAAAGGGATTTATGCGAACAATGTTGTTTGATATTTTATAAAATTTTCTAAATAAGCATAAAATAAACAATTTTCACATGATGAGACTAGATTTAAACGTACCCTTTCTGAAATTAACATAATCTCGTCTATTTCGGGACACAGAATTCCAAAATGTTATGTTACGGATAAATATTTCTACAACAATATGCTTAGACAAAACGCTAGAAATTCTTCGAACTCGTCTCGACATAATAACTTTAAAATAAGTCTAATGATGAAATTCTGAGAAACCAGCATAAAATACAATTGGTTTGTATGTTCAGAACATCGTAGAATCTCGTCCTATTAGGAAGTCGGTAAAAAATAAATATTTCTCAAAAAACTGACACATTTACTAAAACACTGTCTTCCTCAAAATGGTCACTGCGCCACGCCGCCTGTAATTAAGTAGCATTACATAAACTTTAATAGCAATAAGTACAAAATTATCAATACGTGTATATTGATAAATTTTTGAGGGCTATTTAATGGATGATTGACATTACAGGTCATATTAACCTTTACACCCCCTTCACCCTTCACTGTTTGACCTGTGATTGACAATCTCTTAGAACAGCCCTCTGAATAAAACATACCGACCTTTGGTAATTAGCTCCCTGGCGCCCGCTGGCGAGATACGGGCTAAATGAATATGTAAACTTCACCAAGTGATGAAGTTTACTTCAAAATTGTATAACTGTCTGAAAAGTGTGATGGTGATCTGTCACGATGGTTTAATAAGGGGATGATTGAAAGTTCTGCTTATCGGTGAAGTTGCCAACTGTTCTTAGTTGTTATTGGATGCCGTCGTGTCAGCAGGTTTAAACTGCTCGCTTGAACCCGCGACCCTCCCCTGAATACGAGGATGCGCTAACCAACTGCGCCACGGAGGCAAGTACCCAACCTGTCGAAAATGTTTGGGACTTACGGACTATAGCGCCGTTAGCTCCACCTACAGGGGAAACATTGAATCATTGCGCATCCTCGTATTCAGGGGAGGGTCGCGGGTTCAAGTCCCGCCGGAGTCGTAAATTTTTGGGATATTATTAAATTCATTATGAATGTAAGCGGGTTAACTACGAACCTAGTTTGTGTTGGAAGAACACCAACGTTTTCATTATTAAATTCTTTAAGATTACCCCAAGTGCGAGCATATAAGCACTATAATAACAAAAAACAATACCCACTGTACACTACATATGTATATGTCAAAGTGTGTCATTCAATAACAAGGCGCAAACTACTTTCAGGACATCTACACAGAAGCTAACTGTGACAGTACGTTTTTAATGTTGAAATAAGCAACCAGCCAACGACCGGCCTCTTCTACACAGAAGCTAATATTTTAAAATAGCTAGTGTTTTCTTATTAGTAACTATCAGCAAATCACAAAAACATCTTTATTCATTGCAATCCGTGATATTTGACCTGCTTCTTATCATGATCCACATTCGAATTTGACCCACTGACGGGTTTAGGCCTCCCGAAGTTAATAAAAATAAATACAATTATTTTATTTAGAACTACCAAAGATCTTTAATTTGTTAGTAGTAAAGATCTCTTAAAATAAATGTTAGTTCTTAAGATAAGCACTAAAATCAACTTTAATGTAGGTAATAAAATAAAATTAAGTAAGTTGCAATAAAATAAAATTTAAATGATAATGAAATTAGAATCGATTAAATTAAGTCAGATTATTGAAATAGATTAGGTACATCAAATTACTTTTCGGACAAATGTATGCCATATCGGCGAAGTGATCCTGCCAGCTATAGTTTGTAGGATGCTATCCCGCACCCTACGAATCAGGGTCGCCGTCTTTTTTCGAAGGATGTTATGACCTCCACCATGTTTAACTTATAGTAGAAGGTACTATATGTAGTTATACTGTGCTAATATTATCAAGTTTTTAATAAATGATTAAAGCTTGGTGTATGAACTCCCCACCTTAGCATTCAAGTGGCGCGGCAGGATCCTGCAATCTTAAAGTGTCCCCCAACGTGAATTAATGAGCGTAGCTCCTACGTTGACTGCCTACGAGACGTAAGCACGGGACGCATCCAACGAACAAGAAAGTCACGGCGAAACGTACGTAAACGGTCTTACGATTGATAAATCAATTTTGGCATCGTGATGCTAACCTTTTTTATACTGGAAGTATATTTTATCTTCTTTCTTGAATTCAGTTTCCAAATTATTTATATTCCAAGTTATTATAAATGGTGTTGGTATCAGATCGGACAAAACCGACCCATACGATTACGGTACAGAAATTGATTTTTTTTTATGTATTGGTTGGTATTTCTTTTGTTTTATTTTTTACACACAAACTCAGGAACAATTAATCCTGAGTTTGTTTGTGGTAATCTCCGTATAATAGAATCAACGATACTAATATTTTTGATAATTGATATTTCTGAATGTTAGTATATATGTACGTATATATATATCGTTGCATTCATGTAAAACACACGCGAAAACTAGTACATCTATATAAACGATAATACGCGTCGCGTTTGCTCATGTTTGGAACCGGCGGCGCCGCTAGTTTTTAACTCCAGCCCCGCGACACTTCATTAAAACTTCTACCGACTTGGAGATAGTTGAGAGATGTAGTTACATGCAGTAGGTAAGCTTTGTTACAGTGCTCCTACTTACTCACAGGGGCGCAGCGACCCAAAGTAAACTTGCGTCACATGTCTTTGGCAAGAAGCGACGAGTTCGCGGAGATCACCGATATTCTAGGGTTTACTCTGCAAAATTAATCGCTTCAATATGTCGTTATGGTATTGTCGAGAACAACACATTTCGTCATTCTGCCTTCGATAAAAGTGAATAAAACAAATTACAGATGGAGGGACGCGCGTCAACAGAGGTTGATAGAATGCTTTCAATATTGTTAATGTTGAAACCATTATAAAATCAAATCATATCAAACTCATTTATTGCCCGAATTATTCAGCAGCTTATGTATATAACCCTGCATGCACAGGTATACAATATAAAATAGATATAAAAGAGTCACGTAACTAATTAAAAATAAGTAATTAATAGTATCTTTTATTATTCTTATTCTAACAACCTTTCGGTTCGATTCCCATCACAGCAACTATCTAGAGTGTCTTTCCTCTAAGGATTCCACGTGAATATTCTGCGACGTTGTTCACTGTCACAATAAAGCGATTGGTTAGCTTGTCAAATTTCATCAAGTTCCATTCAACCACTTAGGTGTAAAAAGGTAACAGACAGACATACAAATCAAATCATTTATTTGCAGATAACGGGTTACAAGTTGGTATGCTTATTTTAAATGTCCCTTGCGATGAATTACCAGCTAAACAGCTTTGTGTGCAAAATTATATAATAAAATAACTAATACAGACATGCAGATCAGAAACAATAATTAAAATAATGTCATATACATTGAGTCTATACTTCGTATAAGAGTCATATAAGAGTATACAAGTCGATGGATGGAGGCGGCTAAGGGCCCCTATTTGTGGCGTTGTATAGGAGAGGCCGATGTCCAAGAGTTGACGTGTGTAGACAGATATGATGTTGATGATGATATAAGTATAGATTTTAGCCCTTCTGGTTCCACCACATAGTGCGATAGCTCTACCATGTCCAGGTTTGACTTTCGGCCGCCCCGCCCAACTTCGGGAATTCTTCAGTTCAGAGTTCAGATGCACTTTGCTCAAGTGGGTCAGACAGTGTTCCGTATACCTACGTAGTGTTAGCTTAAGGGGTGTTAGAGAGCTAAGAAAATTTAATAAGGTTTAGAGTTTCTCGAGTTAAACAGTTAACGGGTTCTTTGAAATGACTGTACGCATTCTTACAATCTGGGAAATTTAGCAAAGTTACCATACCCCATGAATCATTAATCACCTGGCAAACTATTTCATGGTGTCATGGATTTTTCTCTGCAAAACTCTTAGTATCCCACAAAAAGTCCGTTTGGTCGCATGACTTAAAATTACAAGGTCTTATTAGGTCTATAACTAGAACTAGGCAAATATTAAGATGCTGGACATTTCCAACAGATTCATAACCAACGTAAGCAGAGCTTGTGTTATAGGTGCCAGGTGACTGATATATTATTAAACCCACACAAATTATGCACAAAAAACACCCTGATCGTTTCCAGGACATAGGGACATTCGCCCCGCGTCTAGAATAGAACGCGTTATTCTCTGGAGTCGTGTAAATTCCCTCAATGCGCCACCGAGGTCGTCACAATGCCTCGGCGAATGAGATTGAAATAATAATGAGCGCTACGCCCGGGGACGATGCAATATTCATACTTCTTGAGAAATACTTCACAACTATGACGGTTTTAGAGCTTCGAGTGGTCCGCAATTGGATTTATTTAATTTACTACTACAGTCCAGAGTATGAACAAGAAATATAAAAATTAAATATTTGGAGTAAAGGATGCACCGGCCACTGTCGGTTAAATTTACCTACTGTACAAATAAGTGGAGAAAGAACTATTATTCTTTGATATTACGAACAAGTAGTGCCCAGTGTTTTCATTAATTTAATAATTTCTTATTTATTTATGATAGAGAAGCTAAATAATCGTGAGACAGTATTGTATACCCAGGCTGTTTGTTCAACCGTCAAAGCTGCCAAGCACGTGTCGAGCCGCTTCCTCTCGAGCGCGACACGCGTCTGCAAACAAGCTCTGTGTATTTACTTATGTATTTACATATGTCGTAAAGCGGAAGTCGAGTTGACGTGTTATTTTTTCTTGAATTCGAAAAATGAGGGTATGTTAACTGGTACTTATTACCATTGACTTTGGAGGCTTATGTCCATTAATAATTTATCTTGGAAAACAAAACCTTAGAATTTGAAAATGAAAAACTTAAGTGCCTATTCATACGTCCCGGTTTCCGGGCAGCCGGTTCTGGATACCCGGCGGCGAAGTGTATGGGTATGTACGATGGCTTTTACACGTACCGGCATAATTTGTATACAATTCGCCCCCGGGTACCCGGCACCGGCAACCCGGCGACTGGGACGTATGAAAAGGTACAGTCGAAAAATTTATATGCTTCTTAGTTCTATTAAGTTATTTCCACACAAAGAAAAATAATAAGTATTCCAAAATATCCTACTGATATTATAAATGTCAAAGTTTGTAAGAATGGATGGATAGTTGTTTGATTTGGATGTTTGTTTGTTTACACGCAAAAACTACTGAACTGATTGGGCTGAAATTTTGTATGGGTATAGTTTGGGACCTGGAATAACAAATCATCATCAGCCCATACACGTCCACTGCTGAACATAGGCCTCCCCCAAACGACGCCACGAATAGCGGTCCTGAGCCGCCTCCATCCAACGACTCCATGCGACCGCTACGATGTCGTCGGTCCATCGTGTGGGAGGTCTTATAGGAATAACATATAGGCTATTTTTTTCCCGATAAAACGCGGGTAAAGGCACGGCCAGCAGCTAGTTATACATAAATACAAAACCGAATATTTGGTCAAAATAAAAGTTTTAATAGCCGTATGAATCGTTGAACCGGGAAAAGGATCGGTTAATAAGTAAATAATTACATACATATACCTACGCAGTATTACAATATATTGTTGTCCTACTACCTAAGTAATTATTTAAGCAGTTTATGTATTTTCCCATAAAACATTTACTTGTCTTTTAATTAATCTATGAAAAATGCCGTAGACGTGCTAAGGCGTAGAGGTGCTACGCCGTAGACATGCTACGAACATCAGAATTAGGTAGAGCAGAAAATCCATAAAGATATTGGTACTGATACTTTCATCGATCGACATCGCAAATATTGTGACGGTCACAGAAAACTGATTTTCTCATTACCGACAAATAATTGTGAGCCAGCTACTGCAAATAGTACGACAAATTATTTCTTTTTCATGCAATAAAGTGGTCAGTGTTAGGTTAGTGGTCAATTTATGATCGTTTATGGAAACCTGAAAAAGGAAAACAAAACCTAAGGTTTTCCCATTGTGGTTACAAAGATGTTGTATTTCACATAATTATGTAGTACTGGCTGCTGCACGCGTCATCGCCCGCGTGTTATTGGGATAAAAAATAGCCTATACATATATTATTCCAGGTCCTAAACTGTACCCATATCAAATTTCAGTCTTATCGGTTCAGTAGTTTTTGCGTGAAAGAGTCACAAATATCCATCCAAACATCCATCCATCCAAAAACTTTTATATTTATAATATTAGTAGGATTTAACATTAAGCCAAAAATCTACAATTTGTATCCTTCATCGCCTTCGGTCCAAAATTCCCGCCCAAAATCCAGAAGCACTTGAATATATTCCCGTACAAATAAATAAAACATGGAACCTTTGAGCACGATCACAAGTATTGCCCTGAATTTAGTTACGGTACGCTTTCATAGCGATTTCAAACGTAAACGTTAACGGTGGCATTTGTTTATTTTTTACGGGAAATGCTCTGAAAGCGGATGGATTGGAAGCGTTGTTTGGTATTGAAGTTAAAAATGTTGGTCATTTTGTAAATCGTGGAATACCAGAATATTTGTGTACGAGTAATAACATATTTATCTTTGACCGTATTAAAGCCCGAGAGGGGAAGAGGGTTTTTATCTAGGTCAGAAGGTCGTGTTTCCTCACGATTTCATTAGAATTTTAACAAAAGCTGTACACTCGAGACCAGAGCATATTACGTGGAGAATTCAATCTGAAGCAGACGACATATTATCTTCAAGCATAAAACCAATCTCAAACATAAAATCTATTTCAGTCTCTCTGCGTCTAATTTTTCCGCGGGTGCTTATCGCATCGACTTTGTTCCGCACCTTCTCAGCCGTCAGTCGTTGAAAGTGTTTTCACATTATACGATCCGACAGTTGTATTTCAAGTCAGACTTTAGCTTAGATAGTCAAGCTAAAGTCTGACTTGAAATAGTACAATAGCTAGAACATTCACTAGTTTGTCGACATTATTTTCGATTAAAATATTATTTTACTTTTAAAAGATAAAAACTGACAGTTTTACACACGTTACAAATAAACTTACATAAAAACTCTTCTTCGCAAAATGCCATCGCCATTAGCCAATTAGGTAAGTATTTGTGCACACAATAATTACATTTTATAACTATTTTATAAAATCTTAACGAGCAGTAAATTTATTCTTGACATCCCCCGGACGGGATTTATGACGTGTCCAAGAGTCATGTAAGGTATAAAGAGAATAAAGCACTTTTGAGTTTTAGTTTTGATTACCTGAAGCATGAAATGAAATGTATTTATTGTTAAAACTAGTATGTACAAAAGATCTTATTAAACTAGCTAGAAAAAACAGTTTTTCCTTTATTATGGCCGTAAAGTATTTAAATATATTGTACAAGCCTAATGTAAACAATGCAACCACTAGATATAATAGATAACATCCGTATTGGCCTGTCCGTTACAGCATGCGTTATCTGTAATGGAACCATCAGAGGCAGTGTCAGCAATAAGCCACCTGGAATGGGAGATGCTTATCCGAGGCTTTAGGGTTGCTTGGCTAATGCTGATTGATCAATTTGGCACTGAAACGATGTTTAGGAGTAAGTTAAACTTTAGTTATGGAATGTAATTCAATTAGTGTGTGTTACATTTAGTAACAAATATCAGTGTTCAGACGGTATCCTTAGATCAAGAGCAATAGACAGTGGTAAATGCAATGGCAGAGTCGAAGCGTATTTTTTTTCCTTTAGCTAATAGACCTTCGCGCGTGGACCGCCACGATTTGACTCAAACGAAGGTTTATCCTTATCTAATATTTACTTACACGTTTACAATTAACAATTAAATTATACGTAATAATTCCTTTCGCCGATATAATCACAGCACTGGTAAAAAAACTAATTTCCTCCCTCGCCTATTCATCTCCTAAATAATAGATAATTACCCGTTGTTATAACTTATTAAGCTCGGATACTTTCAGAATAGAAAACACAAAGCTCACGAGTACAATAACCCAGTTTTCACAAGGCAAATGTTTAACGAAATAGTGTAAATGAAATAAGGGATGAATGAGAAATTAGCATGTGGAACAACGCTCTAATTGTGCAAAGAATTCAATTATTACGACAAAGGGTTGCGGCGGCGGACGGAATTATGAATTAGTAAGACATGAAAAAACTTCGTTATTCCTATAAGATCACGTCGGCAGGGACGTTTCTATTGCTACTGACAAAGTGAAACCTGATGCTTTAGACCTTGTGGCTGTGATTGAAAAACTATGCCGGGAGGCATTCTACAAAGCAATTGTTTCGACCTCTCGATGTTCCGTAACCAAAGCTTTTCTTTTATGTTGTTTTTCCTAGAATAATTTAGTTTTGACGTTTTCATGTACCTACGATTTTGTGGAAATTACCTACACATGCAGATAGTTTTTACTTCGCGGCTTGGCAGAAGAGTTGCCATGAACAAAGAATTTGTTTATGACTCCATATAAGTGAAGTCTAGTCCGCGAAAAAATTCACGAGGTATGTAGTCATATTGGTTTTTATGGGTTTCTCGGAGGTCTGTTGTAGTGAAATATATTCATTTTGTTACGAAACGTGTCATCGGTGCTTGTTTTAGGGAATCCCTAATTCTGATACATTATACTCTATTCTAATGTATGGAATGCGCTGAACTACACTCACACTACAGCGTCATAAACGTAATGCCAGCCAGACCTAAATAACGTAGGGCTGCTCCATCAGTTCAAAGTCACTCAGCGACCTATGGAATGAACTATGCTCGGAGTTTCTCTGAAGGATTCATTATGAATTATAGCCGACAGAGTTATCGACATACCTCAAATAATTAAGCAAGCTGAAGTGGCAGTGGGCCGGCCATATATCGTCGGTTGCAGGTTCAATTGGCGTAACCAACAAGGTTTTAAGTGTTGACTACGCCAATCGAATCTACAACCGACGATATGTAACCGCTGGGGTAAACGTATTCTTGAGTGAAGACCGCTACTCGACAAACTTAGTGTAAGACAATCTCCGGCCAGATGTGATGACGACCTGCAAAAGACTGCCTGACAGATGCTGGATGTGGCAAGCTGAAGACAGGGCGCAATGGCGCTTATTTGGGGAGGCTTATGTCCAGCAGTGGACTAATATGTATAGGCTGATGATGATGATGAATGCGTTGTGAGCCACGTGGGCATCCCGCCATGGCCTGCAGTGGGATGTGTCAATAAATTCGACTGAATTCAAAGTTTTTATCGATTGAGATGTTCAAATAACTTCTGCTCTCAAGGCTATCGGTCCAATCTGAAACTTGTATGTCCAGCACTCTACAAATACAGCGAGTACCTCGACTCGGCGCACACGTAGTGGACTCTGGACTCCTCTTCAATTTTCCCTGTGATATTCGATCCAGACTAGACCTGTGTCACTTCTATACCCAAAAACAAAGCTATTGGATCTCACTGTTGAGTAAAGGCCTTTCTATTCGTACTCCACACATCGCGGTCTTGTGGTGTTTTAGACCGATCGAATCTAGCTGGTCTTTCGTCTTTGCTGCATATTATAATATCAATATGTCTTTTATTTCTGTAATTACCATAAATGTACACTTGGAAACAGTCATTCACAGGAAAAAGTCAAAATAAACATATGAATAAAGTGATATTTTTGATTTTGGTCACTTCGATGTTCGTCTTTCGAACTATAAAGGTTAGCGTCGACAAGCCTTCGGACGTTTAGACGTTCTGCACTGACCGCATTAAAGGGATTTTAGTATTATTGGTATGGTTTTCCATAGGAGTGCGTCCACTCATCCGTACCGCACGAACCGGATGTCATAGATTGTCGGCAATACTGGCGGATGACGTTATTCGCATTGCTGAACAGACGCACTAGCACGCCCGCTCCATCCGTCTATTCTGACCTCACTCGCTCCGCGCCGCCACCAGGTCTCTTCCTACAAAAAAGCAAGAACCTTGCTACGAAAATCCGGTCACGTCGTCGGCAATCCGGTTGCTGCTGTTACAGTGGGCGCCCCACCCAGAATTACACTCAAAAAATCCGTCTGATGCGATTAACGTGGAGCATCCTATGCCAGCCAGTCGATGCTAGCTCTAAAAAGTACCTTTTTGATTAGGCATCAGTTTATTATTCTAAGAATATCAAAGGAAATCCTCTTACGATAGTATAGATTAGTTGTCAAAAGCCCATTGATGATTGACCCTCTTCCTTACGATACTCTAAGGTAGCGCTACTCTAAGAGATACAGCGTGATCGAAGTGAGATGATAGTAGCTAGTATACTTATACTGTGACAAGGTCCCAACCTAACTGATAGAAAAGGTGTAATTCAAAGTTTCCGCTGGATGGTAAACACAGCTTTTAGTATAACACAGGTCGCCACGGTCACGTGGCTTTTTGATCGACGTTTAGGTGGTAATGGGGCGAAAATTATGTTTTATTTCTAAGCTAGCTTTTCCTAGGATAACAAGTATATGGTCTCGAATTAAACCTTTCAACAATATTCAGCCCAATCCGTTCAGCAGGTGTGTCGTGAAGAGATAAAAAAACATCTGAACATTTATCCAAAGTATTACATTAATTTATAATAAGTGTAGGTAATTAACAATTTGGTAGCGGATAGATTATATCGTTTGTGCTCGTTTAAGTGTTTAGTAACTCAATGCTGTTACCAAGCGATACAACATACGGACTTGTTACCTTATAAGTCGAAAAACTGGCAGTAGCGTTTTGGATCACGGACAATGAATGTGTTAACTTTCTGACTCGCGTAGTTTCCTATCGGCGAAAATCAATTTGCAACCTTCACTAAACAGTGTGTTTACTTTTAGGTGCCATTATTTTTTTTTCTATTGATGCTCCTGTATAAAATTGGATCCTCATCTTAAGACTTAAAAAAGACAAACAGATGTACTGAAGAACACGGAATTATAAGGATTCCGTTTATGGAACCAGTTTCTCTGAACTTTTTCATCAGTTTTATAAAAAACAATAAAACTGAAAATCCCAGTAAAAAGTAAAAGCACCTCGCCAGCAAACTTGCCTGCGCGAAAATGATTAACACACAAAGCTTTGTTTGTATGGTAATGTCATAAAAGCATTTTCACGAAGGTCGGACGCGGCGATACGGTTACAGGCGCAACTCGGTCACTTCTGACAGGATTCACATCATTAAACTACATTATTAAAAAGGCAAAGTGTACAAAATTTTGAATGTGAATGTGAAGAAATCGGTAGATTCATATGGTTCGCGTAAATAAATATTAGGATTAAAAATTCATCTCTCATACTGTCGTCACAAGGCTGCCATTTTTTTAACTGCCCTTTAACGTAACGGGTCACTTTGTGAACAATAATATTCGCTATCTTCATTGTGATCTGTAAAATTCTTAGTCTATTGTTTTGCAATTTATTAAAATTTGGTTCACTTACTGTTTTATTTGGGTGTTCTATGCATGCGAGGACACTTCCTCGCATGCATAGAAGAGTTTCACTAAACTCTGTGTATTTCATGAAGAACAAAGACTGTCCGTTCTGTACATTTTACTTTTACATGGCTATATGGCTATTAAATGTTATAGCACTCGTATTTTTAGCCACAACACGTTTAATATGAATGGTACACAGTTATATTGTTTGCCCTGTATCTTTACAAATTTATAGCCTCGCAGTTTGGTCAGACTATATTTGAACAATATACCATTGTTGTAGTAAACCACAATTACACTGATTTATTGCTAAGAATACAAAACGGTGTACAATAAATAAAACTAAAATGATTCCTTCGACTTTGTAAAGTTTATGCGTCTGCGGAACAGAAACTAAAGTTCAAATATTACCAGCGTAACCATGACCTTTTGTTGTTTTGGTGAATAAACCATAGGGCGGGCGCGTTCTACTGCGGAATACTCTAATCGCAAGAAGTTATTATTAACTTTACAGACACGATTCTACTAAACATTCCCGGTATGCTGCGTCCTTACAAATACATCTTCTCGCCCGTAGCAGTGCAAGAGCGAGCTACTGTGTTCAATTTGAAACTTTAGTGCCTGTCTTCCACGGCAGAAAGGTCACGACAACTTTAGTCCAGCTGTCACCTAAACGCTGAAGTTGGAATATGCCTTAAAATATCTTTCACTCCTGAATTTCTAGTTCAATATTGTAAAGTCGCGTCTTCATAATGCAACAAACACGGTAAAAAGTAGCCTATGCCCCTCCCCAGGATAGACTCTATCTCCTTGCTCAATTTCGCCAAAATCTATTCAGCCAGAAAATTATAATGAACAGAACAAACAAAAAATCACTGTCTTTTCTTCTAGTATCTTTATCACTACTTTCCTAAAGATATTCTATTAAGCAAGGACGGAGAATTTTTTTTTCTACTTTCATACTAATAAGATTATGGTGGTATGATGGGGTATGATATGGTAACGGGATGGTTACCGTCGCTTTCAGTGGCAAGCCAACTCACAGTAAACTGTTGCTGAAATTATGTCTCAAGTAGTTATACAGAGTTAGAGCAAGTTACAAGTGCAGCGGACGTGTCTCCCAGCTAACTGTATCAATCAACGTAACTCTATTGTTTAGTTATGTTATTGCATATTGGAAATAAGAGCTTTATTTATTTTAACGCTATGATTGGGAATCGCGTGTTTTGCGTCGAAAGACAGAAACACAAATAAAAAGTTGATAGAATTAGGATGTTTTTTATATGTAAAAGGTGGAATTATTATGATTCCCATAATCGGAAGTTATAAAGGGGAGGGGAGGGAGGAGGGTGGGAAGGCCTTTGTCCAGCAGTGGACGTGTATGCCTATATTTCGCTACTTTACTTTACCTTAAAAAGATTGAAGTGAACAAAAAATCTAAGTGCCTTATGTAATTTAAATTAATAACTTTTTTTAATTTTGTGACGTGTCTAAGAGTCCTGTACGGTCTACAGGAAATTAAGCACTTTGATATTTGATATGGCCTGATATGATAACGATGATGATGATTCGGAAGTCAAAAATGTAATATAGGTAGTCTAGTAGCCGTATCACGTTTCTAGCCGTTTATGCAATAAAAATCCTTCTTTCTCATTTCAATTTGCCATCAGGTCATCTGCGTATTTCGTGGGAACCAAAGAAAGAAAACCAATTCATTGCTTCACAAGTAAATATCCGTATAGTTCAATAAATTACAATCCAAATCTGCATAAAAAGAAGTCGTGGATGGATAGTCTGCAACGGACTGTAAATTGTATACGAGGCTCTAAATAATTAAAAGTGAACCTTCCAGTTCATTTGTCCGTCGGGTGTCAGATATTCGTTTCACTTCACACTTGAAACCTTTTCCGAACTTCCAGAAATGTTCAAAGTGTATTTTATAACAGAGAAACTGAAATCGTACGCTGTCAACCCCACTTAAGTTGAAGGTAGCATTTAAGCTGTTGAAGTTACAGAAACTACACTTGTGCTATCTATCGGTAGCCTGGCAGACTGATCTTAGTTAGTGATAAGGAAGGACATTGTCTCAATTTATTTTGTATAATTTATGCTGTCTCTGTTCCTTGTTTACAAACGGCTGTATGTGTTCAATATGGAGTGCTGTATACCTATATTGAATTGTATGCCAACTTGATAAAATGCGATAAGCATGCGATAAAGTTAACGAAAAATTTCTGAAATGTTTTGAATCGTATGTGATACGATACAAAACTCTTTCTTCGGAAATGTACCACAAAACTAGTCTAACGCTCGCAGATATATTTGTTGTTTTTTTTTTTTAATCTTGATAACTTCGTAAAAATCTTTGCTGCAACGTTTTTCCCTGAAAATAAAGCTTTAGATCACATTTTTTGTCGGACTTACCTCACCATGATTTACTGTTAATATAATTTGGGCTTTATTTTATCGTGATAACTCTATTCGAGGAAATGCTTTTTCTTCAGATTTATCTTATTTTCTTTTGATATTTATCATGGGTGAAATATGTATGTTTGGTTATTTTAATCATATTTTTTGATATATTCTCTGTTTTTGGTGATTACTTTCTGTGACCCAGTTTGTTTTCCCTTATGATTGGGTTTGGATTTGGTTATATTTCATGAATAAATTGTTATACTCGTACAGTAGGTACCGTATTTATTGCAAAGGGAATTATATTTTTTAAATGTAATACATAAAAATTATAATAACTTCTTTTTCGGATCCCAAGTTTATCTCATCAGACGCAATGATCAAGTATGTTGTTTTGTCACATTTTTTTATTAGCCCTACTAGTTATTCTGTCTTGTAAACTTAGACTGCCCATCCCCAGGTCCGTATTAAAATAATATAACTGTGTCTTTATATTCACAAATGTCTGGCTATTTTGAATCTTTTCAATCGCACCATAGAAACTTAAAGTCTTTATTGACAAAGAAAATAACAATCAAATAATATAAAGAAATGAAACTAGTATTTACAATTGAAACAATTGAGCTAACTGCAGACTGTTGCAAACAATCTACAGATAGCTCAACTGGTCCATATCAATACCAGTCGGAAGCGTCCCCAAGACGCTGGCTGCATTGCCCCGCTGTATGGCAATGCTAATGCGCTGCGCCAGATACTCACCAGCTCTCGGGTCACGCGTCGCTTCGACCAGGCGCTCAGATAATTTTTTGAAAACCCGGAGACCCTCGGTACCCCATGGACCCAGAGTCTCGACTCCAAGGGGAGCAAATGCGTAGGCTCTGTCGAGACCTGCATATTTGCGCTTCTTGAGATCCTCAGCCAAATCTGCCGCCGAACCAGCCCTCACGGATGTTTTTGAAAGATGGGAAGGCGCAAGTGTGTCGACACATGTAGCGTGCCACACAATAGGCCTCCCCAGCTCCCAAGGGACTAAAGTCATGCCGTCGGGCCTCTTACCATCGTCACGCAACAGGCCATTCGGTTCGAGAATAGCTGGTACGTTAGCGGTGACAAAGGCCCGTCGGATGATGATGATTCACCATAGATACATATGTAGGTCGATTCAATTGCAAAGATTATATTCTTCGTCTGAGACCGTCTCGAGACATCCATATTCACATTCAAACTCGGTCCCTGAAGTCGTAAGCCAGTGGAGTAGATTGCCTAACGAGGTGCATGCATAACGCATGTGCTGTAATGGCCAGGAATACTCCCGATATCGGGAGCATTCCTGGCGGCCGATATCTCGGGAACTACATAACTTAATAATGCTATGAGGTATCTACTGAGGGCATAGCGGGTTGCGAATCAGGTTTCTATATTGACGGATACGTAGACTAAATAACTCGTACCATCAGGTGCGAAGTCAGGCGGGCGTACCGGATTTCGAATGAGGTATATTGACAGCCCATACGAACTACAAGATAGATTATTGTTCTGAGTGCTGAACAAAGTTAATAGAAGAGACAGTATTCGAAATAGTTTCTAGGGTGGTTTCTAGGGTACATGGTTATTGCTAACACAAGCCAACTTGTCAATTCATATATATTCGTGAATGTATCATTCATACTATTTGCGCCACTTATTGACCCAATAAAATTCAACCCATCTGAATCAACTAGCAGAGCGGATCTTAGACGAGCAAAATTTACAAACTGAGGGCATCTCGATCCGACAAGGTCTGCTAAATGTCGTGCCGGGCGTGATGGTCATGTGACATTATTTTGTCGTCATCTTAACTATATATTTTACATATCTTCGCTCCGCTCTGCCTGAACAGAAATAAGTATATACATATAATAATATTCCCAAAGCTGATAGCTAAGCCTTTGTCATAAAAACTACAAATAAATTACCCGAGAGAGGACCCTTAGACCGAATTTCAAACTGAGTGCAGAGTTAATTGATTTCGGACAAGAGGAGACCCTGCTGTGGATAATGCATTCACTACCCAGCCTCCTCTACTCGGGGCCGGATAACGACATCTGCGTCTTGGGCCATGAAAGCGTTAGTATATAGTCGGGCTGCAGATGATGAAGATGGAGCCTGATTTCAGCACAAAGGTAATATCTTCAGCAATCAGTCGGAGAGCAGCCTGTACCGCGACAGTTGTGCGTGAATAATGCATGATATGACGAAGAGCGACGTCTTGCGACATGCTACAGATTCAATAGAGACGTGAAGTGACAGAAATGTCACTTCACGTCTCTATTGAACACATCCATACTAATAAGCGAAAGTAACTACACTTGAGAGCAATAAAATCGCACATCCGCACATTTTTACTTAAAAGTTCAATTTTTTTTTTATTTGGAGCTTACTGCAAATTAAAATAAAATTAAATTAAAGTGCATAATCTAGGCATTCGCAGAACTGATAAAGGGTTGACATTTACCTTTAAAAACAACTCATTAGCAACAAAACAATAGACCCCCTTATGTCGCTCGATCCAGGTAAGGCCGGCGGCGGGATTTATCGCAGGTATAAAAGAGTGCATATTGAGGGAATGGTCATCATTTGCATACCAACGTACAGTGTGAAAGGTTCTCTATTGATATTGGCTTCAAACGGAACACGAAAATGGATACTACACCAGAAGTAGCCGCTCAAGTGGTTGCCCTTGTTGAATCGGGGCTTAAGCAAAGTCAAGTGGCTCGACAATTGAGTTTGAGCCGATTTACCGTTCGGCGTGTATACCAGAGGTATCAAGAGACTGGTGGCTACAAACGGCGACAAGGATCGGGCCGTCCCCGTGCTACAACAGAGCGTGATAACCGCTTTCTTATAACGACATCTTTAAGAAATCGTCGTTTGAACGCATTTCAACTGGGCCAACGACTTCAAGAAGTTCGTGAAGTAGAAGTTAGCCGGTGGACAGTCAGAAGACGATTGAGAGAAGGTGGCCTGACTGCACACAGGCCAGCAAACGGGCCGAAATTGACCCCAGCCCACCGAGAAGCCCGCCTTCAGTTCGCTCGAGACCATTTGAATTGGACCGAAGAGCAGTGGAGTGCAGTCCTGTTCTCTGATGAGTGCAGGATGTGCTTGCATGGCAACGACGGACGGGGGAAGGTGTATAGAAGATCGGGAGAACGATTTGCACAATGCTGCATAACAGAACGTGTCGCCTATGGCGGTGGATCAATCATGTTTTGGGGAGGCATGTCTATGGAAGCAAAAACCGAGCTTGCCTTCATCACCGGACCGAATACTGGTCGCCAATCAAGAGGATTGACATCCATACGATACATTGAGGAAGTACTCGAGAGCCACGTCGTACCTTTTGCTGGGTTTATCGGCGAAAACTTTCTGTTTATGCAAGATAATGCAAGACCGCATACTGCTGGCATAGTGATCGAGTACCTTCAAGAGGTGGATGTGACCGTTATGGAGTGGCCAGCTCGAAGCCCAGACCTCAATCCCATCGAACATCTATGGGACGAGCTGAAAAGAAGAGTTCGAGGCCGAGATGCTCCTCCATCGACTCTACAGGAGCTGCAACAGGCGATCGCAGAGGAATGGGAGGCTATTCCTCAAGACTTTATCAAAAGTCTAGTAACATCAATGAAAACACGGATGGAGTCAGTGATTCAGGCTAGGGGAGGGAACACTCGATATTAATAACAAACTTTAAATTAATTTTATCTTTTAATTTCATAACTTTGACACCAATACTTGAATAAAGAATTTTTTACTAAACATGCATTTTTGTTATTGATCCACAAAAGCATTTTTATGTAATGATTGAAAGACAAATCAGATACCACTGGATAGGTATTAAAATAGACTATGAATCTGCATTACAGAAACATAATATTTTTTGTTTTTTTTTTAGTTATGTCAAAAAATCATGAATGTGCGATTTTTTTGCTCTCAAGTGTCTGTTGTGTATGTCTGTTTGTTAACTTTTAAAGCCTAAACGGCTGAACGGATCTTAATAAAATTTGACAGGAAAGTATGCGTGGAACAGACATAGGCTACTTTTTATCCCGGCTTGCGAAGCTGCGGGCAAAAGTCTGTTCTCTATAACTCAAAGCAAACGAATTATCAACCACAGGATTCAGTAAAGCTGGTCATTTACACACAACATCACCTACCATCAAATAAAGCACAATTTGTGAAGTAGATAAACAACTGGTCAAGTGCTAGTCAAGCTTCAGTAAAAAGGGTTAATAATAATAATTTCCGTTTACCGAATGGTGTTCAAAGATGACAGGTTTAGGTATATGAATACGAGTATTTCCTTTCATGTATGGAAAAAGAAAACATAAAAAAAATAAAGAAACAAGTAACCCCATGCAGGGAGGAAATGCAAACAGAAACTAAATCTACATCGTTCAGTACAAGTACGTAACTATAAATTGTTTACGACGACGGTTTCCACAAAACTCTACCGTTCATGTTTTGTTTTATATTCGGCAATAGTAAAACAAATGACTTCTCGGTAATAAAGTACAGAGCGGAATGCATCCTTGAACGAAGCCGATGGAACCATCAAAATGCAATTTTCTAGGTCAGACTCAACTATAAATACCATGTTGCAATAAAATGAGTACCTAGAATCACATCAAGATCCATTAGTGAACAATACCTATATTTTCTGGCAATCTTTCAAGGCGATATTTATTACAATCTTAAGCTTTCTCTCGGGCGAAATACATCTATTCAACTAGGGCTATAATAACTAGCATTCTAGGAACGATAGATCATTGGGGTCAAATAAATCTAAGTAATATTACGAGAGTGTTTGTTATGATGTAACGCATTACTTTGCACTCAGAATTAAGCTTTTGTTTATACATAAAGGAGACTAGCTGGGGTATTGTGTCTTGTAAAGGGAAGACACCGAAAATGCTGGCAGAGACAAGTTCATTTTATATTTCTAGTTTCAATATTCAGCGTTACCGCGCTGGAGCGACGAGTTTGAGAAAGACCTAAAAATTTCGTGCTGTCGCGTCGACAGGACTGAAACGGCAAGGGACCGGGACAACTGACGATATGTGATCCATGATTTTCGATCCACTTCGGTCCACTGCGCCACGCCGGTAAATAAGCGAATCATATTACTTTTATTAAAATTATTTTCCACTAGAGAAAGTACTAAATAGCCCCTTGTCCAAGGTGAGCGAAAAACGCGACGCCCACTTTTCAACCTCTCCGGTTCTCAATTAGGTTGTATGTTTTTATCTTTATTGACAAAGAAAATAACAATCAAATAATATAAACAAATTAAACGAGTATTTATAATTGAAAGAATTGAGCTAACTGCAGACTGTTGCAAACAATCTACAGACAGCTTTTTATCCTATTATTATTTGTGACAGGATATCTCCGCGATTATCGTATGATAATCAAAATCGTATGATTTTGATTTTAATTTATTGACATAATTAGAACGGCCCTAGGCCAATTATACTAATTACAATAAGATTTAATATTAAATATAGTTAGATTAAGTACATATGCTTTACATACCTATGTCAAATATACAATAATAGAGTTTAATTATATTATGATACAAGAATTATTTTACTATAAGATTTATGTTATTATGTATTTAAACAATATAAAGTTACAAATTAAGTATAGGTCAAAGTTGGTCAAAATTAATATATGTATAAAGTAGAGTTTTTGTCAAAATTCACATTCACAAAAAGTTAGACATGTAAGCATCAGAGTTCTCCACTCGTCGGCGAATATATCGGTATCCGGGAAGGCCAACAGGAGTCTGTTTAGGGCTTCGAGGGTTCTAGGTATGGGGGAGCGGGCGCGCGCAACCGTGCGGCTCGGAGGTGGAGCAAAAAGTCTATGTCTCCTGGCCCGTAGGTAGTTTTCAGGTACATAGAGCCGAACTGACTCATTCACCAAATCAGGCGCGTCCATAGTACCACGAAATACTTTGCAGATTGTTGTCAGCTGATCATGCGCTCTACGCGTTTGGAGAGAGTTAAAACCAAGAAACCCAAGAAGGAATCTCGTCGGGTACATAAAAGGGTAGTATCCCTGGTTATGTTTGTATAGGAATCTTAGGAACGCTTTCTGTACTTTTTCCAAAAGGAGCGCATAGGTGGATTCATAAGGATTCCATATACAAGAGCTTGACTCAAGCCTACTTCGAACCAAGGTGGAAAACAGTAGCCGCAAAACATGCTCGCTCCGAAATCCGCGAGCATTTCTCAAGATGAAGCCAAGTCTCTGGAAGGATTCCTTAGCAACTGTAGTAATATGTTCATGGAAAGTAAGCCTCTGGTCAAATATGACCCCCAAGTCTTTGACAGTGGTTGATCGAGGAATTACGTCACCATGTAGAATGTAGTCAAAGAGTATTGGGTGACACATTCGCCCAAAGGTCATTACTGAGCACTTTTTAATGTTAAATTCCATTTTATTGGTAAGGCCCCATTGACAGACTGCATCAATGTCTCCCTGCAGAGCTAAGCAGTCTTCCAAAGACTCAATGGCAGAGTATAGCTTAAGGTCGTCCGCGTAAAGAAGGCACTTTGCAAATTCGACGGAGGCAGGAAGATCATTCACCATCAACAAAAACAGCAGAGGGCCCAATACTGAACCCTGACTTACTCCGGAACGGGTGTGATAGGGCCTAGACTCGTAAATTCCAAGCCTAACATACTGCTGCCGATCGCGTAGATAGTCCGCTATAAGTAGAAGTAGACCAGGCGCGAAGCCTATGGCGCTAAGTTTCGCCAACAGTATGTCATTATTGACCCTATCAAACGCTTTCCGGAAGTCAAAGTACAGCACATCTACTTGTCTCTTCCTATTAAGCTGCTTGGAGACATATTCTACAATGGAATGCAAATTGGTATTCACTGACCTGCGGCTTCTGAAACCATGCTGATCAGTATTCAAAAATCTTTCCACTTGCGCGTATATCAGTTTATGCAGGATATTTTCGAATGTTTTAGCGGCAGACGACAAAATTGCTATAGGTCTGTGTTCATCAACGGCAAGCCTATTTGAGGTCTTTGGTATCGGCGTTACTCTTGATATTTTCCACTGGGAAGGGTACACACCAGTTTTCAAAGCCAGGTTGAAAATATGGCAGAGTGGGGAGGCAAATGATCGCTTTGCTTGTTTTAAAATATTAGAAGGTAGACCATCTGGCCCAGCCGAATAACTTGATTTTAGTTTAGCGATGGCTTTTACCACATCTAAGTCATTGAAATTAAATATGTTAATATAGTGGCTGTTACGAGTTTGATCAGCGCAGTTTGTACTTGCAGCATCTAATAGAGGTACGTCCGTAAGGAATACACTCGAGAAAAAGTCTGCAAAAGCTTCCACCGCCTCGACCCCTCGGCGAGATTCTCCCTTGTACGTCACAGCCGGTTCGAAGCCGCCTTTTGACCGCAGGCTAGAGATGTAACGCCAAAAATCACGAGGTCGCAATGCCAGATTGCTCTCGATGCTACACATATGTGAGTTATAGGCAGATTTACTGCGTGATTTGAGGGAAGCTCTCAGATCCGAAAAAGACGCATGGGCAGTCAACGAACCAGTACGTTTCCAGCTCGAATGAAACTTCGTTTTCCGCTGGATGTCACGGATGATGTCTGGTGTAAACCATACAGGATAGCGTCTCGACGTTTCATTCTTCCGCGTTTTTTTAGGTACGCAAGAGTCGAAAATACCATAAACTATACTATAGAAGTTGTTCATAGCACTTGTTACGTCCTCACACAGTAGGACTGTGTCCCAAGAACTATTCGCAAGTAGGTCATGCAAGACAACATGATCACACTTGTTAAAGTTCCAATCTTTAGAAGGATCAACATTGCTAGGTTCCATAGTATCGGAAAAATTAGACGCATCTACTTTTAGATCTATGTCTAAAGCGGGATGGTAGAGATCAATGGGGACCAAGCCCTCAGTGCTGGAGACCGACACCAACCAAACCTCAGAGCTCTCTCTAACCAAAACAACGTCCAGAATGCTCCCGTGTACATTTGCAATATCATTGAAGTCTATAAGATTAGAGAACGACACAAAATAACAATAATAATTACGAATGCTTTGTGATGCACTGCGTAAGTTCAAATCACCTAATATGATAACATGCCCCTTAAGGTCATTTATGTAGCTTTCTATATTACAGAACCATTTCATATAATCTTGATCATTAGCAGTAGGTTTAATATAAGTCACACATATAAAGTAGGGGCGGCCGCGCCACGTGAAGCTCGCCCAGAGGTCCTCACCGCAGTCCGTCTCGAGCTCCTGCCGGCGGCGCAGCATGAGCGGGGCTCGGGCGGCAAGCAGGACTCCTCCACATGGCGTGCATCGGTCGCGACGAAGGACGTTCCAGTCAGCAATGGTCAGCTCTGAATCACTTACAGACAAATCTAGAAAAGTCTCCGTCACTGCGAGTATTTGATGCTCAAGAAGCGCAATGCCATTTCTCCAGGTAGGTAGCTTGGTTTTTAGGCCCCTGACGTTTTGATAAAAAATCGGGATGACAGTAATTTTATTGTGGGTCGCTTGGGTCACGAAAGGGCAGCCGCCCGGAAGTATGTGCTCCTGGAGCTACGTTAACTCTCCCTGGGACTGCTAGTTTTCTGTAGTTAATCCAGGCCTTTATCCTAGCGTTAACCGGCCACACGTCTGCGGAATAGCACATGTCGTATAACGCCTCTGGGACACCAATCTTATAGGATTTATAACTACCCTTCGCCGTCAACTCCTCAACTGTGCAGGACTCTGTAGAGCACAAATGTTTAAGGTACTGGAGAACCTCCTCCGCACTGGACGCCATATTCCAGAGATGTAGGTATTTAAATGTTTCGACTGCTTTCAAAGATGTAACAGTGGGTCCAGCTGCTCCATACAACGATGAAGGTCCCCTGCTCTTCCGCTTCCTAACCTCCGTCCATTGCTGGTGGTCAACTGCGTCAGAGATGTCGCAAGGAGATGTGACTTGTGCGACATGAACATTAGCTATACCATTAGATGGCGCTACGGGCTTGGATTGCTGTGGGTTTTTGACCTTTTCTCGCGTCTGCTTAGTCGGCTCTGGTATGAAGAGACGTTTAGGTTCTGGTGCTATGGGACCAGCTTTAGGTATTTGACCGAAAGGTATTGATGATTCTTTCACTTTTGTATAGGAATCCTTGTCCCAACATTCCCCGTGCGAGTGCAGCGTATCTTTGTATCGGTCAAGTACGTAATCCCCAAGGCTTCATAGATAGGTATTTGGGTGAATCAGCTTTTAAGGCACTCCTTTTTTGTCCCTGTCATGGAAAAAACGATAACATGTGTATTTCAGTTTAAAATATGATTGTTTTAATGTTAACGTTAACTTAGATTATCTGCTAAGATGCTAGTTTCATCGTTTTTTATAATTTACTAGCTGCTACCCGCGCCTTCGGCCGCGTTTTATTGTGTTAAAAAATGGCCTATATGTTATTCTAGGTCCCAAACTATACCCATACCAAATATCAGCATAATCGGTTCAGTCGTTTTTGCGTGAAAGAGTAACAAATATCCACATACATCTATCCTTACAAACTTTGACATTTATAATATTAGTAGGAAGTAAGATAACAACAATTTTTATTTTCCTATGGTAACTCAGCGGGACATAGGCAGATCTCCATACAAAGTAGGAGAAGCCTGGGGACACATGTTTTTTGTATGTGTTCCGCTGAGTTACTATAGGAAAAAAAAAATATTTGCTATAAACTATAAAAAATCTGTGAAACTAACATGTTAGCAGATAATCTAAGTTTACGTTAACATTAAAAAAATCATATGTTAAAATGAATTACAGATTTTATCGTTTCTCCATGATAGGAACACACAAGGAGTGTCTTAAAAGTGGATTCACCCATTTGATAAACAAATCACAGATATTATCTACCATTCAGCAGTTATATTTCCCACAGCAATAAGCAGAGCTCATCGCTGCGTGTAACCATCTGCAGTTAATCATCGATAGCGACCGCCGGGGAACGCACTCTATCGCTCGCTGATTAACTCTACTGGGGCTGCAGACCGGGCATACAGAACGAAACTGGCGTTCTATTCGCTATATATAGTACATGGTAAAAAAACCCAAGGGTAAGTGGTACAAGGGAAAGTTGAGGGCACAAGAGCGCAAGATCAAATTTAAGTGGCCACTAAACGGGCCACTACAGGAAAGCAGCGGTACGGGAAGAATGGCGCCGGATTGTGAAACGTGCCACCCTCTCTGATATGACGGTTACGACAACTCTGTCAAGAGTGTAGCGACTAAGAAGAAGCATGTGGTAATAAAAGATCATGTCATAGTGCCGATCTTTTTTCTGTGAAATTAGTGCAATTTAAAAAAAATTAAATTCTGTATGCAGTGCTATTTATTGTCTTCTCTGATAGCACACATATTGCATTTCTAGCGAAGCTTCGCACTGGGATCCCTGATTCATGTGTGGGAATACGCGCCACTCGCGACGCGATTGGACGAGAATAATTTATGCGTAGATATCAGTAGATTGTTTTCAAGTATTGACAACTTGCCTTTAAAATTCGGCGAAGTGGTCGAAGGTTCGCCTGAGACGCAGAAGGTTGCGGGTCCGATTTCAGCCCCAGGACAAATTTTTGATTAGCAGGTATTGGTTCTAGCTTTCAGCTCTAGGTGTCTTCAATGATAGGGCACATGTTAAGTAGTGTATCATTTCGCTGATGCCAATAACTATCTTTCAGTTACTTTCATAGTATCATATCCTATGGTATTTTGCTTTGGGGACAGGCAGCTGATATCCAGACTATCTTTGTTCTCCAGAAAAGAGCGGTACGCGCAATTTACAAATTAAAGCCACGCGACTCTTTGAGGGAATTATTTCATCATACTAATCATAAATATTTTGACAGTAATATCGCAGTACATCTATGAAAATCTTATGTATACGCACAAAAATAGATATAGCTTTTTGAAAAAGTGTGATGTTCACAATAGAAATACAAGAAACAAAAACAAATTACACATCCCAGCATATAGATTACGAAAGGTAGGGAAATCATTTATGGGCACTTGCGTGCGCTTCTATAATAAGCTTCCATCTGAAGCAACTGAACTGTTTAAATTTACGAATAAATTTAAACAGTACAATAAACAAAATCTTATCAGGAAGGCCTTTTACTCCATAGATGATTACATCAATGATGTTAATGCTTGGCCAGATGTCGCTCCGTTCCGCACTGTCAGTAGTATGTAAGAAATTCAATGTTCTGTTTAGCTTTAAAAAAAAATTGACATGTATCTAAATTGCATTAAATTTTGATTTAGATAGGCAAAATAAACATGCATTAGACACATAAGTGATATTATTATGTGCTAGTGGTTTCTTTTTCACTTCTTCCACTAGTGGACAAAAAATTGAAGTGAAGAGAATATCAATAACACCTTATTTTTTATTTGATAATAATAACTATGTTTATAGTATAAAATTTGACTTGTCTAAGTGCTTATTTTGTAAGCCTAAAGAAATAAAGTTATTGATTCTGATTCTTGCTCTGCTTGTGGCTATAATGATGCCGTGTAAACATGTCCTGCATTAATTGTTATTTATTTATTTTAAGTTATGAAGCTGAGTTGCGTGGCAACTTTTATAATGACCCTTAATAAAGACAGATGGACTGATTCTCACAGAAGTGTAATAGAAGTTGCTAGACTTATTTATTATTGATACACAAAGGTCAATTAATGCGCACCACTACATTCAGAATAACAGACGATCTAAAGGAACATTGATTGATTGAGATACAAAATGGCAATTCGGCTACATTTTGAAGCTTTTTGCTTTACAGTTGACTTATTCGACGACCGTGTCAGTCACTGGTTTGCTAGGACATGGTACCTACTTAGAATAGAATAGAATAGAATATTTCTTTATTGCACCATCAATACATTTAATATTTGTACAAGAACTTAATAGTAACTATTTCTAGTGTGGTACTTAACATCTTACATACTCTCTACTCAAATAAGCAATAGCAAAGACTAGTTTCTTTTCTGCTGTAGAAATGAAATAAATCAGAAAGAGAAAAAAGCTCTGCTTATCCATTGCTTCAAGTCGAGATTTACCTATTTAAGGCTAAGTGTATACCTACCTAATCAATAAATACTTAATTTGTTGTTTTTATGATGCTTCTGTTTGCGTAGGCATGCTCGTTACATAACATGAACCATGTTCAGGTTGCGTGCGTGGGCCTCCACATTTGGAGGTATTCGAAATTCGGAGGACAAGTGCACAATGCTCACGTAACCAACCCTTAGCAGCCTTTAAATAAGTCCACGTAACACACCCCATTACTACTGCGCCGGCCGCGCGACGTCATTATCCTTACCTCGTAGAAATTAAGTTTTTTTTTATGAAGGATAGAAGATTAGGTTGGCCACAATCTTACCAGCTCGTCAGATTCATTTGGATTAATACTAGTTTCGCTGTTCATTTGTTTTTCGTTCGAGTAAAAAAGATCAAGTATGAGTAATATGGCAATTCACTTAGGTTAGTAATATCTTGAAGTTGGCGTTAATATTCCGTCGTCGATCGGCACCGCCAGGAACTTGTATAACTTTCTGGCGGGATCTCCCCGGATGGCCTATTCAATAGAAATAGGAGAGATTGAGCACAGCAGATCCCGCTTCGGTAAAAATATGATAGAACCCTAACTTACAGTGGAAGCTGTGGTAAAAGGGCGTATTATCAAGAAAATTGCTTTGTTCAGAGAAAATTACCGAGGACCTAGGATGAGATACATCAATCACACGGATGACTAGGCGACCGTAACTGTTATTTGAGAAGCTAGAGAACAATGTTGTGGGTAGACTGATGACGTCATAAGCTCTGAAACTAGACTACAATACCAACAAGATCAATCTTTGCCGCGAAGTCAATAGGCCCATTTAGTAAATGATTTGTCAATTAGCTTTTATTTAGTAACAAGTTGTAATTTATATATTCATACTATAGATTCACTTGGAACACTTAGTCAAGTCAAACTTACAGGTTCCAGACGAAGATCAAGTTTAGTATCTGATCATACTGATCATAAACCAAAGTGAATTAATTTTGACGACATCAACTGGATTAATTGTATAAATGGTAGATCTGTGGTGAAAATAAAATGAAAAAGTTTTCGGCACGGAAAGACTCACTTTATTGCGGGATTCATCTCCGAGACGTGGAGCAACATTGCAATGTTTGCAACGCTAATGTGGTACACGCTTGACATTTGGGACACATTTGTGTCACTGTCAATGTTCGGAACAATATTTACATGGCCCGATGACCTATAAAGCATAGTTGAGTCGTTATTGACTACTCATTGTTGGACAGGTTATTGACAAGGACGGGACATTCTTGGCAGACTTTCTTTGCCCATTATTAAAAACAACGCATCATTTGTGATTTTAATACTCTTTCTTAGGCTCGGTGTTGTACGATGGTATGTAGGGGTATTTCCTGCAGAAGGCAATGATTAGATCTCCCATTTTGAAGCGAATTAGGCAACAACGAGAAGTGGTATAACAGTATTGCTATCCGACTGTGAACGAAGGTAATGTTACGTAGTTTCCTTTTACTTTTGCTTACTAATATTCCAGTCGATGAAATCTGTGCAAGTAAAAATTAATCTTCTAGAAACATGTAGTTCTGAATCTAGACCGGAAGCGGGTTACTGTAACCCGGAAGGCTGTAGATCGCGCCGTAAACATAACTTCCATATCGTATGTTTGTATTATGCGCAAGTCACAATAAAGATCATATCGCTATGCTTGCCGCATTTAGACTTTACTAGGAGTAGTTTTAAGCAGGCTACAGAAAATTCAATAAAAACCTAGTCCTAACCTACATGTGTACATCCACGCAAGGACAGACGCAATAACAACTTCAATACCACTGGTAATTGTACCAGACTGGAATGTGAACTACGAGTAAATCTGTATTTTGTATTCATCCTTGTAAGCAGCCAAAAGTCAAGACTTTAACAAGTAAACAGTAAGTACCATGAAGTAGGTTCGTTAAGGATCATAAAAGCCAGGAGAATGATGATTACCAATAAAGCAGAAGCCATTTCATAATCGATTAATGTGTACCGTAACTGCATGGGCATATTTCCCTACTGACTGAGCTCGTTATAGGGAAGGCCTCGACTACGACATACAAATTATATTCAAAACGAGGATAGACGAATCTGTACCCTAAGGCTTGAGAATACGCCCGAACTATAGAAATTATTCATTTGCTGCCCAAATCTGTGTATGCCGCAGAGTCATGAAATACATATAGCGAGCACGAAGACGCCATTTTGTTTTTCTCAGTCTCATCCGCAAATGCCGCCTACAATAAAGATAATAAAAAGTGTTTTCGCCGGGAAATATAAGACGATTCAAGTCGCGGCGCCTCTACGTAAAATATGAGTTCAACATCCTTAGAGGTAAGGTTATTGCAAGCGTATCAGAAAGGTCACATAGTTCCGTCCGGTGTATTTCGCTATTTTTAGATGAGGGTTGAAACAACGATTGAAACATAGAGAATCAGAATCAGAATCATAGATTCGTTTCGTTTAACTACAATTGCTCCTGATTTTAATTGACGTGGCAGACATTAAATCAAGAAGGTCTATGTACCTATGCCTGCAGCTATGTTTAATTTCGCTTAAGTAACACTGAACTTGAGTTTAATATACATGCCTAAGTTTAAATAAGCAATCAAAACTCACCAGTAACTAAAAGACCCACTTAACATTAGTTTGAGTAGGACTTAAAACGTGTCCCACAAGTGTTACATACAAGCCAAATAAAATAAAAGCTGAAGCAGAATGCACGTCCACAAAGCATTAATATGCAAATAGACAGAACAGCGCTAATACGGTCACGCTTCGGAGCCTGAGAGTCATAATAACTTTCCTCCGACATACTTCTTCCACTAGTGGACAAAAAATTGAAGTGAAGAGAATATCAATAACACCTTATTTCTTATTTGATATGAATAACTATGTTTATAGTATAAAATTTGACTTGTCTAAGTGCTTATTATGTAAGCCTAAAGAAATTCTGATTCTATTGTTGCGTTTGCAATACGTGCTAAAATATGTGACCCTGAACTTATATTTTCTCTCGAAAAAACGTTTCAATAAGTCGAAAAGATTTTTTTACTATAAACTCACATACAAAGAGAAAACCATCAAAACATGAGAATAGATAAACAGCTAATGAAACCAACAACGTTCAAAGAATAAAACTAAATCAAAATCTACGGTTGAGAGCTACGGTACAAGTCAAATACATTATCTTAAACAACTCAACTTATACTATAGCTTTGTTTACGTCGTGGGTTAAAATACGCAGCCCCGGATACTAATTAAGCTGACACGATGGTGTCAAGTGAACATGAATAAACCAATTCCATCCATGTCCCTGACACTATACAAGTAGTGAGTTATCAAAGGATAAGAGAGCAATAAAGAGTTGCTAAAGTCATCGTCATAGTTCATAGAAATGAAGGGTTCAAATTTTATAGCACTACCGTAAAAAGTAAACACCGAGCTCCCGGAGTAGCATTTCCCGCATTCCTTAAAGGAAATCTCTGTAATCATGAGAAAGGAAATCTTCACTCAATCAGTCCAAAGGTGCTGAATCTACTTTATGTTTTATGAGTTTACATTTGATGAATTCTATTTGAATACAAATTGGAAGAGCTTGTGTAATTTCCACAAGCCCGTGCCAAGGGTCTCGTGAACACTGTGATCGTGACCGTGTCTAAATATATTATAGAGAAAATATTGAAAGCAAAGAAATCTGAATTGTATAAATATCGTTCCGTTTCGCTTTGGATCGATAATTTCAGGCTTAAACAGTGCTAGCGAAACAAAGACATCTATTACAATAATAATTATATGCATGGTGCCTTGAATCAAGACTTTAAACCGTACAGCAAAACCTTAATAGGCATCGAAATATAAGCAGGCAGTACAAAAGCTTTTAAATCCAGTTGCGGATCCATAAAAGCTGAGTAAGTACACAATCTAGATCCAATCACTGCGCATTGTTACCATCCGGGTAAAGAGATATTGCATATAGCCCAATATTGGCGCCAGAGGCTTGTTGTGGCTTAATATTCCAGGAATAGTATTGTATTCTTTTGGATGGCACTTCATAAGGATAAGAAAAGTCGCCACTTAACTAAGGTTTCGTAACCAACGGGGGATGATGATAAACAGAATTGCGGAGAGGTATATTAATTTCGGATAAAACAAATAATTCATACATAGCGTTTTCTTGACAGCAACATATGTTATGCACCAGACCAATGTTACTTAACACTTTCATGGCCCACGAAGCACATGTCCGTCTCAGCTGCGACTGGGCTGGGTAGTGAATGCGTTAATCAGAACAAACAACACACAGGATCCAATACCGGTAGCCGTAGCAGTAGATTTGAATAACGTCCACCAACTTAAAAGAAACGCTTGCAGCTAATTCCACTACCCGGAGCAATCTCTTTGACACCGCGTGGCATGAAATGTGGGTCGCTAGGGCCCTCTTTGCTTTGCGCTTTCCGCAGTCAAAATTCAAAGTAATTAAGAGTATATACTTTGTCAGCGCTAAGCAGGGTCGGGGCGGTGACAATTTAAAGCCCAATTATATTGGCGAACTAACGTGGTACTGAGTGGAGCTTTAGTTATATGAATCTGAATAAAGTTCTCGTAATAACTTTGCATTCTTACTCGAATAGGAAATAAATAGAACCTCATTTATATTTACAAATGACGGATAATAAGAGCAATCCCGCTCATTGCTTAGCAATTTTTTATTTGAGGCGATAATACATTTATCTGCACAACATACCCGAGACTGATTGCTACACGCAAATTTCAACTAGTGCGTAGCATAACGTTAAACAACTTTTTAACCCAACTCTTTCCTAACCAAAAAGAATAAAGCACGTACAAAGTTTAAAATGTAAAATTTATCCTTTCTATTCCGTAGAAGCTTTGAATATTACGCCATTTTAGATTGACGTCACACAGCAACAAGAAGTCCTGCCGAACAATGTTTTGCGACAACTTTTAAATCAATGTCAGCAACGTATTACTTGAAGTTTGAAGCTTATGTATCAGACGACAAGTCAGATGCTCACATAGCTGCTGCAAATAGTGAAGACAATCGATTAGAGCCGGCTGCTACCCTCGACCTCGCAACCGGGTCGAGAGGCACAATCTAAGCACATACTAACTTAATCTAACTACTTCTGTTTTTCGTACTTTTCTGTACGAAACTTACTTCTGTTTCATTGTAATGCATTTAAGCGGGTTAACTACACGTTTGTGTTGAAAGGAAACAACAATTCGTCAAACTACGAAAGTTTTTATACTCGTTATCTTCATTCATCAGAACACATGAAGGAAAAAAAAATTAACAAACCAGAAGTTAAAAAACTTTCAAAGTTTCTTCCAACTACAATAGGTTCGTAGTTAACCCGCTGACACCTAGTAGTAGTAGTAGCTTACATTCCACAGAAGTATAAAAAGACACATGGAACAGTCGCTTAGAATCTCTAAGACTCTGTGAAGGGGGCAGCAAATATACAAACCAATGAATAATTGAAAGAATTTGCATAGGAAGTTATCACTCACTTGAATTCCGTAGTGAAATCTCTGCTTAGTTGAGAGTTGGATGATATTGTGTTATATGTTCAGCATTATTATCTTTGTAGAGGTACTTGTAAGAATACAACGGTAAACAATAGGCCTGTCAATCGCCATCACAGCGGGTCTAATCTACGATTACCGGAGCATGTGCGCATGATTGCAGACGACCACCAGGGTGCCTAATAAAATATATTACGTACCCCCCTCATTTTCTGGCTCTCTGCACATCTACGTAATCAAGAGACTGTGGGATGTTATGAAGTTTGATTTAAGCTGATATATCTACGTGACGATATCGGGTAGGTGTGTGTGTGTGTGTGTGTGTGTGTGTGTGTGCACGTTTAAAGATAATGCAAGTTGCAACAGGGTTAGAGCAAACTCGTTAGCGAGATTCAGGGTACAGCCGAGATAGTACAACAATAATTGGAAGGAAAGGCTAAGTTATTAACTCAAACACCCTATTTGATTCAATAATTAAAATTACATAATTATCATAAATTCAGCAAATTGCGAAAGGAAACCATAAATTAAACTTAAGCACGACACGAGTAGATTAAAGATCAAAGAACTGCTTTCACTGACCCTTGCCCCCAAAATTACCACCAATGTCGCCCTACGTGTTTTACCAAAAAGTCTGGTCATACGCCATAAACACCTAGTTTTGAAAGGGGACCCAAACTCATAAAAGCTTTTACAAAGCAACTACTTTTAAATCTGTTTAAAATTGTTGTGTTTGCAAAATACGTGCCGGGATTTGTTTGTTTGCGGGCGATAAACTTTAACTCGATAACCTGCTGAAAGAGGTTGCGGAGACCGTACTGAAATACAATGCCAAATCCGGCCAGGGACCGCAAGCCTTGAACTTTGGGTAGCGTTTGGCATTGGTGGCAGACTAGTGTGGGTATCGAATCGTATAACTTAGGTATTTCACGCTGGAAAATGTAACATTTACATAATTGGATTTGAAGTTTTTGGAAGGTTCAATAATACAACTCGAATAAATCCGCAAAACGAACAGATGGATAAGATCACTGTCGCACATGGACACTTGCAAAACCAGAGACGGTGTACCATTTGTAAGGGGACCCGCCCTTTGAAGAGCCCGTAGCTCCGATGGAAAACAGATATTTTTGCAGCAGGTATTACTTCCTCTTTAAAACGCTACATCATCTAGTACAGCCGAAGGTTAAGCAAACACGAATCAAAATTACATTAATATTGATATCATAATAGATGTCTGATTTAGGCACTAGATATGACTTGAATATGGTAATGAATATAACATGAAGGAATAACTATCAAAACAGATCTAATCTCGGCGGACAGGTCGTGTATTAGCCTCGCGCCGCGCGTCTGCCTCCGTAACATGAATATTGAAATTGATTGATGTTTGGACATGGAGGTGGATAATTACATGTGTTATACGAGTTACGTTGACCACTTTACACATCGAACCAGCCAGCGCCAGTGGAATTAAATATGTCGGCGACATTGGTACATGGCAATATTGTGGCGAGTGGCGACATTTCGTTCTAAAAATTTCGCAGGCCGCCGACCGTGTATTGTCGTTTTGAAAGCCGCTGAAATGTCGCCGATGTTCTGTTGGACTATGTCGGTAGGCCGGTGACTTCAGTGTGGAGACTATTAGTTAAATATCATGTGTGCTAGCTTCTGTCCGCGGCTTCGCATTTGTTTATTCAGGATAAAAATTAGCATTACATACAGCACAAACAACTTTCTCTAATATATTCGGAAGATAATGTAGCAATGATTGCTGGGCATAATAACTTGTAATTTGTTACACAAAACAGTATACATATTTATTACCTTGGTTGGCCAAGGTGGGCAATAAGACTATTACTTTGAAGTGGGGTTATGGGGAGATGGGAGGAGGGAGGGTCAGTTTCTATGGTCAGATTTGTGCTAGATTCAGATATTGGTACTTGCCACGATCGATTCTCGTGGTTTCTGCTGCCCACAGGAAGTCTAATTAACTCTCGGTGATTTACTCACTGCTTTAAAATAATAGTTAATTGTTTCTCGCAACACATAAACCATAGAATTAACATAAGTTTAGCCGATTACGGCTATTTAAATAAAGTAACGTGGTTAACGAGGGTTGCATGCGGCGAGCGATTTAGGCAGCCCCTTGCATTTGGGCTGCATTATTTATTTACACGTCAATGGCTTTATTGTAGTCAAACGGTCTAGACTAGACAGTCATGAATTATTTAATTCTATTGTTGTTGAGAATACAGGTGGATTTGAGATAGTGCTGTGAGAAGATTTAAGGAACCTAGTGCGGGGTGTGGTCCCCGCACTAGGTTCCTTAAATCTTCTCAGTAACCTGCATTTTAATTATGTTCTCTTTTATTTCATATATCTTTTGTTTACTTTGTCGAACAATCTGATCGTACATTTCAGTAGAATCACTACATATATAAAACAAAGTCGCTTCCCATTGTCTGTCTGTCTGGCCTTATTACATCTTTAAAACTATGCAACGGATTTTCATGCGGTTTTTTTAATAGATAGAGTGATTGAAGAGAATTTTTTTATGTATAATTTAGTATCAGCATTGCACTCGTGCGACGCCGGAGCGGGTCGATAGTTAGTTTATAATTAAGGAAATAAGTAGATACATTGAAAAAACTGTTGAGACATGAAATAATACAGAAAAGTGCGAAAATCTGCGAAAATCGTAATTAATATATCCGCTAAATTGCACCTCTAATAAATGAAATGGTTGGACTCGTCAAATACTCTGCTCTGTTCCGTGTCTATTCGTCAGATAAATCTGCATATCATATTTGCCTCCCATCCCTTCGTAACTAAATGATTTATTAGACAATTTGTCGAGTTTTCTATTGTAGCAGTATACAATAACAATGTTTTCTCAAGTGTAACGTAAGTAAATAGGTCCTTGGGCACGCGCAAACATGTAAACAAACACGTCCCGCGCCGAATCATTAATTATTCAGAATGCAGGGAACTACATATGGAACTGGCAGCATCAGGATTATGCTTACCTTCTAAACTAAACGGTCTAAGAGGCTTAGCTCTTTTGTTGTATAGGAGACAAGGTTAACACGTGTAAAGAGTTTACGTCAAAATACAATTTACAGTAGAGATCGTACTTCAGGAGATGCCTTACAGAATTTGCGAGCTGTGCCTTATTCATTTCCATCGGTTGACCTAATCGTGACGTGTATTATGTGACAATTTATAATTTACTAATAAAAAACTTGAATCTTTAATCTAGCACAACTTTTGCGGTCACTATCTTTTAATCCGACGTAGGTCTCGGGTATCTATATGTAATGTATATAATGGATCTTAAAATATATATAATGGATCTTGGTAAAGGACGAACTTTACCAAGATCCATTTAGTATTTATACAATAACAAGTTTTTGTGTAAATAGATATCCATCCATCAATCTAAACATCTAAACTTTCGTCCTATTTATAATATTGGTGTGATCTTAATAAAGCAGAAGAAAGTGTTAATTTCAGCCACACACGAAAGTATGCGGCTGATTCTAGACCTAACAAAAGTCAAAAAACTTAACTGATGCCACCTACATCCTTCGCAGATATTTACAGCCTAATTTATATATTTATTTGATCTTAATAAAGTGCAGATTTTCTCGAAGTCATACCCCAGGTGCGGTGGGTACGATAGATTAGTTACCATCCTGAGCACGGACCGATATTGTCATTGGGTAGGGTGTTTCCTAATCAATTGTGAAGATAATAATAAACTAGGACAGAGACTATCCTGACGGTAAAGGGCCGTCGACGTCAGAAAGAGGTCACTTCATTCATGCTTGTACCTACGAGTTCCATTTTACTTTTGTGGTACTTTGATTTCCTTTGATTTCGACTGCTTAGACGTCATGCCAACGTCGGCCTTGTATGAAGTGGTATTAAACAGAATCAGAAATACTGACTATTTTCATCAGACTAAAGAGATTAAATAATAGTACTCCGAAATAAAATGCTAAGTATCTTCACATTTAATTTTATAGTCAGAGTTTTTGAATATTTCCAACAAGATAGCAACAGTGCAGTGTCATTTATCGACAGTTTTTGTTAACGTCACTTTATTTAATGACGTGCTAGCGTTGAAAACGACCTTTTCACTTATTTTTAATAGAGCATGCCTATTGCACTGCTTGATTTCTACCCGTATGGTATCTCTGCCCTAGTTCCGATACAATGCATGTAAGTTCATGTCTGAACGGAGCAGTGGTAAAGCACAATGCCGGGATATCTGCCTTCCACATCGGAGCCGATGGAATACCAAAATTCAACTATTTTAATGCACTCACCCAAATCACGAAGTACGTATACCTTTTTCAAGACTTTAGTATTGATGTTAAACGTACCTGAAAATATAAGTGTTGATTAGTAGATGAATCAATGGTACATATGTATGTACATTCAAAGTTCACTAGTAAATTCAAAGTATGTGTAACAGCAGTGTCGCTCATGAGCAGGGCACTAACAATATGACGTATAATGCTTTTAGTAGCAGTGAATCAGTATTTTCATTTACATTCTAGGCTTACGAGTCACTTAGCGCCTTAAACAAGCAAATTAGACTCAATTTACGTACAAAGCTTTTGCAAAACTGAGATACGACCCTCGGCTAAAGGGCAACCTGATGTAATTCTGTTGTTGATACTAAAACTTCACCGACAACTGAAGCACTGCAAAAACTTTTACTAGAGATTAATGTCTCCCTTGTTATCACTAAAAGGAAATTTCGGACACGTTAGGGTAAAAGGCAAGTTCTGATTGAAAAACCCTGATGAAACTTGAATCGTTTAATAGTTGTCGAGATAATTAATGTCAGCGAGAAATTCGATTTGAGAAACAAGTTTGGAATTCGGAAAGTTTAAGTCCTTGTGAATTCAGCTCACAAAATTAGTTGCACCCGGCTTAAGGTGTTCGTAAGTTTTGTCCGGCATGGTTAAAAAACCATTATTGCGATGACGCGACGGTCAGCTGTTTGCAATAAACTTTAAAAAACTCCCCCCACATAGACGCGACGAGATTTAGAACGTTTCTTGGTCAGCTTATCGCTGTTTTATTGCTTACTTTAAAAAAAGTTAAAATTATTTATTTCTCACAAAAAGCTTAGATTGTTCGCTTCAGACCAGACCATTTTTTGTTTCTCAGTTCTCGCGGTATTATTATTATTATCCTGTACTATGTCCCACTACATGGCAAAGGCCCCCGATCCCCCTTGCATTCTCAACAGTAGAGTTGCTAAAATTAATAAACTCAGCGTGTGCACTCAAGCAATAAGATAAACAGGAACTTTAATCTTGTAAGATATATGAACAAAGGGGTTGAAACTTCCCATTAAAAAGTCTTCCGTAATTTTAATCAAGACCACTGAAAGTCTCGAGTTCTCTGAGGCGTTGTATTCCCATCACGTCAGGTTTATTGTTCGCTGTCGCACCAAGTTATAATACAAATGAAATACAAACAAAATATTCCGGGAAACTAGAAAATTATAGAACAACCACTGGGCCTAATACACTCGAACAATGCTTGATGGCGAAGTACTCTAAGAATGCGGTGTTCATAAAGTATTTTCGGAATTGCCTCTAATAGTGGCGCCCAACGTGGCGCAGCGTTGCAACGGTTTTTCTGCAGCACTACTTTAAATTTAGAGTCGACACTTTAAGCCCATCGACAAGCCCTTATTGCCCTACCTGTGACCTATATTGGGCATAAACATAGATTTAAATCATTTCTCGTTTTTACGACTCTCACGTCCGCACCTAGCATGTCAGCCATGAACTAACCTTATCGATCATAACATAATTCGGGTCGTCAACTCTTTTATTCGCGACATTGAAATATCGAACATGTCGGAAGCGAAACATGCGAGGCAATAACCATTTGTTTTGGCGCTCAACGCGGTGTTGGCGGATGGAACGTGTAAAACTGTAGATGCAAATTTACTCGTGCGTAATTGTAACGGGTGTTATGTAAATGGGGTACAGCGGGTCTATGATAAACATATAGAAACGGAAATAGGACTGTTTTACCGAACACGAACGTCAATGCGGTTGTGATAGGCCAGCCATCCGTCTCGATTGGTATTTAGGTCGATGCCAATGTTTGACATTATACGGACACAAAACAAGCTCTTCTACAAACCTACAATGACCATTCACTTTAGAATGTACTGCAATGATGTTGCAAAAATTGCACTTTCACTATATTACAAAGGACTAACAAATTTAATCACGAGTACAGTAAAAGCGCTCGCTAAAGAATTCAATTACTTGTTTTATTTAACGTGAGCTTTCAAAATGAAATAGTTATAAATGCTATTTAAAACGTTCAATTAGAAGTGAATTTAGCATGAAATATTTTGAATTGAAATGTGCCTGGCTTACAGTTAAAACATTGAGGCTCAGGCTGAAAAACTAATTAATTTTACCTGCGCACCTTTTAAATCGTCATGAGCGAGCTGAGGCTTGCTTCAATCCAAATTGCCGGAGTTAGTAAACATTGCAAATTGAAACGGTTTTTAATGGTGCGATTTGAACAATATCCCGCCGAAGGTAATCCACTAACGCATATAATTCCAGCTTAAGGCTACAAGAGAACGGACGATTCTAATAAAATTTTATTAGCTAACATAAAAAGTAAAGGGTGCCTTTTTAGGGATTATTTTAGCGTCAGTTTATTTCAGTTTATATTATATCTCCGTGAGTTTTCGTGAAGTTATGAGAATTGGACATGGCACTTATTTCACGAAACATTTCACTCGAATCGAAAGTATATGCAATTTGGATGAACACCGGTTTTAGACTTGCAGAATTTAATTAGATATTTGCTGGCCTTAAAATAATTACAATAGCAGACTGTTACAGAGCAACGCAATTTGTTTTATTATGGTTGAAAGTCCGTTGTATATCTAATCTTATCGTGACAACGGTCAGCAATAAGTAGCCGACAGCCTGTCGAGTCGTGATCTGGGTACGACCTCTGCGACGTAGCGGGCGAAGGTCAAAGGCGCCGCAAAAGGCTGCGGATTCGAATCCCGAGGCGGAGTAAATGTATGTTTGATCTACATATCTGATGATTGCAGGATTCTGGATGTATAAAGTATCAGTTATCTGGCATCCATGGCATAAGCTCTGCTTTGGGGGCAGATGAAATGAGTGATAATGTCCAATAATATTTATTTATTCCGTTCGCTCCTATAGTAAACCCCCTGAATACGACACCGATCTTTATATCGCTCATTTCAGGATATATAGCTCATTCCGGGTTCACATGTCGTTGAAGACAGGCTCGTCAACTAAATTGGACGGCCGACGGTAATTTCCATGGGAATGGTGTTATAAAAAGATCGTAATCTCAGATAATTTAGATAATCTTGCTGGGAAATAATTAGTTGATACGTTGGCAATGTTGGCATAGCTTATAAAATAACTCATTTGAGGCTGATATCACTTACTGCTGGGAGAACCATAGGTAACTGCCCAAAAGTGAGCCTCTAGTCTCGTGCGTTCCAAGATTCTTGTATCCTGAGCCTTTGTGTCCATCTTAACTTTTCAATGGGACGCAAAGTCCGTTTAAAGACAAGACTGCGAGAATTCACCAATCGAGGAATATAAGGCTAAAACTACTCACTCAAAGTTCCATAGAAAGTACGACAGTAATGTTCTAATTCTGTTTCGCTCGAAGGGCAAGGATGCCGGTGAAATTACTAAACTCTCAGGGTCGCACGTATGTTTGGTTCAATGTCAAAGTGTTTTCTGTAAATGGTACCTACAACGGGCGCCGGCTTATTTGGGATTCCGAGACACGACTCGGCAGCGTACGTGTTATTGATTTTACATTTGTACTGCTTGTTTACTGTTGTTTGGAATAAAATACGGTATAAAAAGATGTCTCGAGGCATGTGTAATCCATACTTCCATATTATTTTAATGCGAAAGTAATAGTCTCTCTGTCTCTCTGTCCCTCTATCTGTTAACTTTTTACGCATAAACTGCTAAACACATCCCAATGGAATTTAGCAAAGAAATAAATAGTATAACAGGGAAGGACATACTTTTTAGCCAGTAAATTTGTGAGCAAAGACGCCAGCAGAAGGTAGTTTCGTATAAATAGAGTTCTCTCGAGGCATATGTTTATTATGTTTATTAATTGGTTAGTGAATCTTCAGGCCATTTTGTTGAATTAAAGTGAAAATAAAGAATTATTTTATTTCTGATAGAATATTTACAAAATTAAAAGTAAATGGAAAGGTCAGACACAAACCTGTTTCTACATCATATTTGTAACGAGGGTAAACATCGGGCAAAACTACACAGAACACTAGTAGAAAAAAGAGAAGTAGATAAAACAAATTCCAGTGCTTCACGGAATGATTTGTTTGTAAATATTCGATGGTAGCTGTTTCAGAGCGAGTGGACACTGATCGCGTGATAAAGTGAACCTTTACCGCCGCGCCGCCCCGAGGGGAACAAAACGAATTCAATTCACTTGGGATACGTACGTCTCATGGACACATATTTGAGCTTTTCGAGTTAGTAATTATGTACGTAACATTTTTTTTAAAGGTCCTTTGCTTTGTTTTATTTGTATGTTTCTTTCGCGAACTTAATGGCACTGTAATAAAGGTCCTCTTGCGACGCAAAAGGTTGCGAGTTCGGTTCACGCAGCAGGACAAATATTTTTATGATCTGCATATATTTGTCTTAAAGAGGCATATAACCTGCAGTTGATGGTGTCTATGGGAACTATAAAGTTACATTTATACACCAGGATAGAGTGCTTTATTAACAAATTAGAACTAGTATTTACAATTGTAAGTTACACTTAGACAAAGATACTTTATTTATTTGTTTATTTTGGGTCTGGGTGTTTTCTAATGTGTTAATCATTTACGACCGATTTGGCACAGTGGTCGAAGGTCCGCCTGCGACGCAGAAGTTTGCGGGTACGATTCCCGGTTTGGGACAAATGTTTGAACGATCCGCAAATATTTTTTCCGGGTGATCTAGGTATTTTCTAAATATAAAAATATATTTCTATATAATGTATTGTATTATGTATATAAGTAATCTAGTACCGATAACACAAGCTCTGCTTAGCTTGGGACTAGATGATTGTGGTGTATGATAAGGATAACAAACAGTATTATTTATTTAACAATCAGAATAGCTAATAAGTAACGCCGGAGGTCGGTAACTCCGACAAAATACCCTCATCAAGGCGTTCTCATCTCACATGCGCCTCAAAGAAACTAGTGGGAACAAACGCGATGTTTTATCATAGGAAGAACTTTGTTCGCAAGGGCTTGAAACTTCGAAAAGCGCCTCGAAAATTTGCTGAAACTTCTGATACGGATGAAATGCCAAGGTAACCGCGCATTGCGATGCTCAGCGTTAAAATTTACGAAATATAAATTAACGCTTGAAGACTCTCATTTCCCTCTCTCCGCGCGTATTCCTTTGACGCATCGAAGTTGACTGCCTAACCTGCTATGCTTGAGATTTTTGTAAATGGTAGGTACCTAAACGGCTAGGGGGTTTAGCTAAAATTGCCATGTTTGAGAGGCGTTGGCGATCTCAGTACGCATATGTCCAGCCGTGGACGTCTGCCGTCTAGGATGAAGATGGTGGCTTTTTTAAGTTTGGTGATGGGTTCATGCAAATGTCTAACATTGGAGGTCTTTTATTCGAGCTGATGATGATGATGGTTTGTCTTATTCTTTCTCTGAAAGAGCGAGACCGGTGGGCGTAAGACCGGGCAGTAATTACAGTGGACTGCAAAGTATGAAAGTGCCCCAGTCTATTTAATCTATCTTTCGATAATGAGTCCGTGCTCATTATCGAGGGTGTATAGTTTCTGCTTTATAGCGTAGCCTCTAACGAAGGGAAACTGCAGTGGATTAGAGGAAGTCGGCTTGGTTCTCTTCGCATTGTTTTTATTCTACGCGATAAAAATAGCCTATATGTTATTCCAGGTCCCAAACTATACCCATACCAAACAGCCTAATAGGGTCATTACTTTTTGCTTGAAAGAGTAACTAATATCCATACACCCATCCTTACAAACTTTGACATTTATTATATTATAAGTATGATTCATAGTAATATAATAAGCAATACAATGTACACACGAAATATAAAGCGTGTTGGGATAAGTCTAGTTTTATAAGTCATAGTTTTATATTTTCTTGAAGCGTGCTTCAATTTTATGAATAAATCGTGTGCTCAGTTAACTTATTCAACGTACTGAAAACTATCACGAGTTTCACATTAAAGTCTTTCTAATTTATTAAATAAGGGATTAACAAACAAAAAACTTAGAAGTTTCATCATTCTAACTCATTATCACGAATAACCTCTAAGTTTGAGATGATAATCACCGGGACACTTCGATCAACTTTGCCTATTAGAGTTATTATTTCGAAAGCTCTTCAAATAATGTTTGCGAGAGCTTTGAAAAAGCCTTACAGAATCCTTTGACACCCTTCAAGTTCTCAAATTAACGAAAATTTTCTAGAATGTAAAAAATATTTGTTGGAGTTATGAGCATTAACATTCGATTATTTTAAAAGCCTCTCAAATTGAGTTCAACGAGTTATAAACGATCGTATTAATACGATTTCGTGAGCTTAGCTAGGATTCCAAGGTAGGGTGAGGACACAAGGGAGGGTTTCTTTAGATTTACAAGCAAGATGCTTTCAATATTTAAACAGACTTTCCAAATACCAAGTAAATACAAATAAAGTTATAAATAATAACGCTAAACGAAGGTGGTAAAGAACATGATGTGATACCCGTTTTGGTGTCACTATGAACATGCTCTTGAGTATATTTTTATTGAAGTGATTTTAAAAATTGCAATTATATTCCCGACCATGTGAGAACATAGTGCTTTGGTAAACCTAACGTAGGTTTGAACGCAACAAAATTGTATGTCCGATAGCTATCTTAAATAATATTAACATGGTTGTTAACCCTGTAACAATTTTATAAACATTTCACATAACCACCACCCCTATAACCCCTCTAAACGGAACCGCAGAAATATCAGAGGGAATAGCGGAATTAATAACCTGGCTTCATATGTAGCGAACATTTCATTTGCCGCCGGCGCTTAGCCCTTATTACCTGAGGGACGAGTCTGATCTGACGTTAGTAACGAGACGTGATCTACACGTAGACGTCTCGATCACGCCTTGCTAGACTTGCCCCTCTGGTCGCTGGGCCTGCCTGTACCTTACTGAAGGTATATACACAACCATAATTGGTATTATAGATACACAATACACATCGTTTTGTGACTCGTTGATAGATAAATAATGCTGTGTGGATTGACAAGCATTATTTATTTATCCTTGTTATTATCACATCGGACGACCTTTGTGGCGCAGGAGGTAGCGGGTTCAATTTCCGCCTCAGGACAAATGTTTGTACGATATACTTATACGATCTGCAGATCGGGTTGTTCATATTGGGGCAGTTCCAACAGCATCCTACAGGTCATTCCAGATCGCTACGACCTGCCAGTAATGAGGGCCTTTATTTGGGTCCTGATCAAGTAGAAAGTCTCGCTTCAGATAGCTGGATCGGGAGTCTAGTAAAGGTCCTTAACCTTCCTTTAAATTTTATGTATTGTGCTTTCCGTGTATTTTTACCCGACTACGAGAGGGTTATGATTTTGTCACCCCATGTATGTATGTATGTATGTAGCCCCCATGTATGTAGCCGATTTCTTTGTTCCCTGGTAGCGCTGAAACTACTGGTCCGATTTCAACAAATGAGGTGTCATATGATTCGTCTTAATAGCTCGATGGTTATAGGCTATGTGACGTCAGATAAAAATGGGGGTCTAACGAGACAGCGGGGGTCGAAGAAAGGGTCGAAAATTTCAATGTTAGTAAATATGCTCGTGTGTGGTATCGTTGCAAAGGTCTTTGTTTGTACTTTTCGAAACCGTTTCTCAAATTTTTGTGAGGTTAACGATTCTCAAACTATTCGCAAAAAGGTGTAAAAATAAATATAGTTAAAAACTAAAACCCGACTATATAAAAGTACCTAAGTATCAAAAGAAAATGCTATGGACAATAGGTGAACGCTTGTTTAAGACTTTTATATAGTCGGGTTTTAGTTTTTAACTATATTTTTTAACATATATTTTAAGACAGATCACTAACAAAAAATGGACCTAATATGTTGTCTGATTCAATAAATGAATTTAATTTAATTAGTTCTACCTAATTTGTTTATATTATTTGATTGTAATTTTCTTAGTTGATAAAGATAATATAATTGATTTATTGGTTAACATAAATATATTAGAGATGTGAGTTTGTCCCGCGCCGTCGCATGTTATTAGTTTGGGTTTTAGTTTTGGCCTCAGTATTGTAAAATTTCATTTAGCTGCAAAGGTTATACATTTAAGTGCCGCCATCTATGTTAATGGTTCAGCGTTATTGTATTTTTTCGGAGTGCTTTACCAATGCCACAATATTAGGTTATTGCCAAGGCAGGGGTGTTTTTCAATGAAAACACTAATTTGAGCATGAAGAAAGGCATCGTTAAGCATTTTTTGGTCGATGGTTTAGCTCAATTGTCATTCCGAGTTGTCAATAATTCAATATAGTACAAATAGAAGTGATATTGCCAACAAGTAACACAATACACTATTCATAATAGCAGTCCATTAATGTCAAACTGTCTCTGACCTCACATTTATCTTCATTCGATTCAGTAATCTGTGTGCCCCTGGCGCAAAACTACAATCATTTACATAATTAATGCTCTTTCTCTAATAATAGACCTATTTCAAGGCTTAAACAGAAAGCAACAGCTATATTTCTTAGAAATCAAATATTTACTAGAGTATGAATGGCGCAAACAATAACATAATCCTAAATTGCCACTTGAAGGAGCCCTTTAAATAATTTTCAATGTTGTTTAATGCCTTTTATTAGAATCATGTAATCGTTGTCTTAAGGTTGCATTTTATATCGGTTTCAGAAACTGCTGAAGGAGAAAAGCTCCTTGAAAGGGTCTCAGCGTGTTCTGATCGTTGTCAGAACTTGGAAACATGTAACTTACGCGGCTTTAAATTCTTGTAGAAAAACTATCAACGATTTACCAAGGTCTCATAAAAACCAAAATAGACTACCCTCATTAGCAGAGCAAACATTTGACACATTACCCGCACTGGTCCATAAATAATGCGCGTTGAAACGCGGTCGGTTCATAGCGCGTCGACCGGCGCAATTTGCATTTTAATTCCTTGCCACTCACTATAATGGAAACAAACATTCGACACTTTGTTCTAGACAGGTCAAAACAAATTAACATCAACCATATTACCATGGTAATCATTTTGTATGGTAAAATCTACGATGACCTCCTTTTCAGGGTTGTAGGCGTTGTTAGGGAGGGTTAATCAACTTAGAGAGGGATAGAGACAATAGTTACTGTAATACCTTGTAGGTCACGCATTAGGCATGGGGACATTGCCTACTCTGCGTAGCCTCCCATTATTTTACATACTAGCTCTCCGAATATCAATTAATTTGCATTTCGGTTGGTGGACAACCTTTTTTCTAGCACCCTGCTTGCGCGAAATAGGATGCAAACTGAGGACGGATGCAGTACCTCCTTCACATAAAATATATTTAATTCAACGACCCAAAGTTGATCTTGTCCTCCGAGACCAGTTTTCTCTAGGCATCTCTCAAGCCCTACAGAGTACATAATGGCTATAACCCGTCGAGTAAAACTATCAAGACACATATTTGTCTGCCCGACACAGGAATGTCCATTTTCCCATTCCCCAGTTCCTCCCGAATCCCCGATATTGCAGCGGAGGCAGTAAACTCGCCCCGGGATGCGGGCTAATTTACGACGACGCCGAACGGAGCGAGCTACGAGTGTTGCAATGAAATATTACTACTGGGAATGTTCTGCAGAAGACTTTGAAGGTGTATGTGATTGTATTATTGTCACAAAATTCCAATTGTTTTTTTACTCAGATTATAAAGCATATAAAAAATTATTTCGACACAAAGGTACAAGAACATTTTATATGAACAAAACAAAAAAAATTGGCATAGACGTACTTAACGTACTATAAGTAGTGTTGTGAACATTTTTGCGCCCTACGCCGAAATAGGGGTTGAATTAACATTGTACTAACGACCTAGAACTATCGAATGTAGAACTAGCAAGTGGCCATATGTAAATGTTGTTTTCTATTCTATTCAATTGAGGTATAAGGAACGCCACAAAATACAAACCCATTCTTTGAATTCAGGAAATAACATAGTCATCAGCTACTTTTCCGCTAAATAACCATAAGCGTATAACTTATGGCCAGTTAACATGAACTTGGCAATGGACTCTTGGAAAATACACTCCAATGCAATCTGTTCATGCCAAAAGATGCTTTATCGATCGTACTCAACAACTTAAAGTAAGATAAATGTTCAGCTCATCCCTTATAACGAAAGTTATGAAGAAACTTGGAGATGGCGTAAATCTTGAAGCGTTTACATTTCCCTACATTTATTTTTTGCGGGGTCTACGATGATGTTTTGGCTGTTTTTTTTTTCAATAGTGTTTCACAACAGCTTCAGATCGTGAAATGTGGAAGAGGAAGCGAGAGGCTTTTGCCTTGTAGTATGACAGTGTTTTCTCCTAATGGCTCAGGTACCCCAAGTTAAGTCTGTGCCTCCAATAAGGTTAGTCGCCATTCTCATCTTTTCTGTGCATAGTTCGACTGAGGTTAAATAGAACGATGTACATATACAAGAATAGAAATATTGTATTGTATGGAAGACCTTGAATGAACGGTACAGAGTGATGTACAAACAATGCATACAATATCAGCTGCACGTAGTGCCCAAACTTCCAATCGGAAAAAGCTCTCGTATGAGATAACATGATCGTTATACTTATATGGAGGCCTCCAATCGATAGCAGCGGGTGAAAGTGAGGCAGGACTGAGCTGGCAGGCTGCCAAACTCTGCCAAGGTCTGCTAGCTGAGGCGCTCAGGCTGGGAGATTTGTGGGGGATCGTTGGCAACCTTGGCAATGAGGAGATACGAGGGCATTCAATAATTAGTAAGAGTTAGTTACTCTTCGTTCTCCGGTATATTGATTGTATTGTGTAACAGAACCGGATGGAAACTTTACAGCGGCTGTAAAATATACAAATGAGCGTTACGGAGAAATCCGTTTACTTCAAGGTAAAGATACGAGTATAATTAATTATTTCCACATTAAAGACGCCTTATTTCCATCCAACTGCTTTTAGAAAAACCTATTTGTTAAACCTATTCGTTACCTATTCTAACCCCGTTGGCGTATTTTTTATAAATAAATGCTTTACATGGTTTTTACTTTCATATATCCAAATTCCCCTTTGTTTGTTGTTTATAGTTTACTTTCAATATAATTGAAAGAAATTAGTAGGGCGTTGTCTATCGGCGCACAGCCGTGGCGCTAAGGTCAGTTGAGTAATTGATGATAAAGTATTTCGATTCCATTGAAGCCCCAACTTCTGGTCATAGCAAAGCCTTTTGAAAGTTCATTTAAAGTTCTGACAGCGTTGAATGGCAACAATGACGAAATCACAGACAGGCAATTTCAAAGAAAGCATTGTTCGCTGAAGTCCCTCAAATGACAATCATTCCCAAGGCGACTACGGAGCCGGGCTAATCCGCCAAATAAACCCTCCACCCCAGCGTTCGTATTTAAGCCAACTTTAAAGTGTTTAAAGTCGAAATCGCAAAAGCCGGGGCTCATGAGATGGGATTCAAAATGGAGAGCAGTGACCTGGGTAAGGCGTGTGAGCTCAGATGAACGGCTTCGAGTCAATACGACGAGCTCAATCAGGCGTTCCTACTCGGACTGTAGTGTTCGCGCGCGAGTTGGTCACCGCATGCGGTATGCGACCAAGCTAAGGATGCGTGAATAAAATAATGGCAGTTTAGAAAAACAAAAAGGCTGAGTCCGAGTGTTATTTTAATTTTTCGTAAAGCAGCTACATTCTATGTATATTGCACTGAGGTGATGATGAATGTTATTAAAACGGAACATTGTTCACTACCTTCCTCTCTCTTTCTATTTACTATTTCGCGTAGAAGGTGACGAGCTCTCGTGCAAGTACTATAGTCCGAGTGCTGTCTCCAGATTGCACGATTCGTCCAGCATTTCTAGAAGACTCAGATTAAACATTAATTATGCATAAAGTCGAGTCACAGTAGACTGTAATATTCTGGAGCTCAGCTTGCGCAAGCACGGCATGTTCCGACATGTTCTTGTTAAAATGGAATGTGGAGACGCCCTTTCAACCTGCCTGCATAATTGAACGCCTCCCTAGATCACATGAAAAACTTCTATAGTATGCTCAGAGCAGAGCCTGAATAAGGATATGGTTTCTGGGAGCATATAAAGGGGCAGTTACGGTAAAAAGCATTATATGAACAAATTTTGCTTGATGGCCGAGCATAGGCAAGACAAGCGTCAGGTCCTGGTATTAAGAGGGGTTGGTCGACAAAGCTAACGTCATCGCAGGGCGTCAGTAGTGATGCTAGTCGCATCTACGCATGACCGTGGCTAGTTGTCCATCACGTACAAACTTGAGGACTTAATCTCAACAGTGGATAAAATCTGGATACGAATGTTGACGATCATGAACGGAAGTCAAACCAGTAATTTAATAGTATTAAGCAAATGTATTAAGTCGCCTTTCCGGCCCTTGCATCCACCCCTGTGTTCATCCATCTACCTAACAAACACAGCGGTTGCTTTGGGAATAAATAATGTGAATTTTTAACTTGTTGAGCTATTTATGGTTGAACTTTCACTCTCACTCACGACGACTGAAACGACGACTGAAACGATGAGATTTTTTATTGCGGGGTGAAAGCTTCTTCATAACTTTGAATTTAGGTGACGAGTATTGCTTCCTTTTTTTAAATTTATATTCTTGTTTCTCTAACATAGTTAGAGATTTTCTGGCTATACATATTATGTTTTCTAAGCTCTGTTGGATCTAGTTGGTTAGATAATCTGTCTAACCAGCCCTAAAAACCAATGCTGAGTAGGGGCCTCTCCTTAATCCTCGGGCGGTCTTATGCAGCCGGATGGATGTCACTGTTTTCACCATGTCGTTTTGTGTGACCATCGACTGGGCACACCAGCGCTAAGGCACGAGCCAGGTCTTGTTTCATAAAAAATGGTGTTCTCTAATAAGTAAAGTACTTAAAGTAAGTACTTTACTATTTTTAGAAAGTATCCACAATTGATTAAATAATGTATTTTAGATAAAATGGGTTTCATATATTTGTTAAAAACCACAAAATTGCGTATTCATAATTCGACTAGGTAAGTTTTACTATAAAATCATAAGAAATTTTTAAAAACTCAGTTTTAAAACTTAATTTATCTTTTTTATATCCGAAATTTAATTAATGGCTTATACAAATTTTCCACCAAAGACTCGATTTAACGGTCGCGAGCACATTTCAGTTCAATCAACTCTCTGTCCATTCTATGGAGTTATTCGCTGGACAATTTTAAAAGTCTATTCAAATAGAAAAAAATTCAAAGAGATTAACAACTTTTTATCGAAAATGCACACATGACAGCTTGTAATATTATTTTAGGAGGAGCCTTTATTTTAATATATTCCAAATTTAAATTTAGGGGCTATCATCGATCATCACATAGAATCGCGGTCTTTTCTTTTTCTTTGCTAGTTATTCCAGACAGCATCCAGCGCAAAAGATACCAGATCTTGCGATATATATATATATTATTGCGTGAATGGACCAAATGTCCTAAACATAGTTTATCATTAGCAGTGAAAATAAATGAAATATAATAAAAACAAACTCAAATACGACGACATCGTAGCGGTCGCAGGGAGTCGTTGGATGGAGGATCGCTATTCGTGGCGTCGTCGTTTGGGGGGAGGCCTATGCTCAGCAGTGGACGTAAAAACGGGATTATTTGGGTTCATCATCATAATCATCATCACGGGCAGATGTTGATTATGATGATGAACCCTTTTTGTTATTTGATACAAAAAAAAACGGGATTATTTATCCCGTTTTTTTGTATCAAATAACAAAAAGCAGCATTGTCAATTTTCCGAGCCATTACAAAAATTAATGCTTCTTAAACGACTCTCAAAAGGCATTCTTATCTGAAGAATAAACTGTCTGGTAACGTATGGCAAGCTGTGCCAAAACTTTCAGGCACGATTCTTACTCTCAGGAGATAGACTATGACAAGTTTTTGAAAAGATTCGCTCACGTATGTCATGGACAGAAGAAAACTATAAATAAAAACAAAATCGTAGTTGTTCTTTAACAACTTCATTCGGACTCGCTTTTGTATGTAATTGAAATCTATGAAACTGAGAATTCAATCCACAAAATGCACTCTATATTATAAGAACAATGAGCATTGATTCGTTTGAAAGACGATACAAATGATTCATGCCTAAACGCTGAAAGTTTCACAGGCACTCCGTCAATAGGTATAATCTGCATTTTAATAACGCCCTTTGTTAATCTGGAGAAAAATGAATTAATTTTAATATCATCTGTGAATTTGTAACTGGTTTGTTAAAGTGTCTGACAAGGGGTATGACCTTGGTAATCCTTCTGATGAAAGACGAAGTTTTTGAAGATATTCATGAATTATCGAATGAATTAAATGTACCTGTGCATGAACAACAAGAGGTTGAACTGATATTACATAAATAAATAAAATAAAAATGCATTTTATTTGTTTGGAGTGAATTGATTGACAGTTTATCAAAAGTTTTTTTAAAGTCAATTTAAATTTTTTATAAGTAATTTAAGTATTATTACAGCAGTTTAACTTACATACTATTATTGTTTATTTAGTTATCTGCAAGAGCCACTCTGCAGGTGAAGGCCTCCTCCAAAGATGAAATTGAAGAACTGAAATTGTGCTTATATAAAGTTCACATGACGATATTATTTTGAGGTGAGTTTATCTGTGATCTATTAAATTTTTTGCCAAAACGTGCGAAAAAACGACCTCATAGGATAGCGATATATTCTTCTTAAGCTTTACTCAAATTTATACAAAGTTTGCTGGCAGCTTCACAAAACAAACGATGAATGAGCATTTAGTAAACTTAAACTATCGCAAGTTTTCTTTGTAAGAAGTAATATGCGAGCTGCGTAGTAATTGGTATTATTATAATCTTGCATATTAATTACGCTCGTATATATTTTGTATATACTCAGGACCGCTATTTGTGGGGTCGTATGGGGGAGGCCTATGTCCAGCAGTGGACGTGTATGGGCTGATATGATGATGATGATATTTTTGTAAGATCAAGAACATAACTGCCAATTTCACAAAAACCATAGGCGGTATTACTTTCGTGGATAAACAAAGCAATCAAATATGCATCAATCTATAAATACTGATACAGGCAGGTCACTAGGACACGTTATATACTATTGTAAAACTGTTTAAGACAAAAATTCTTAATTCCTGTACAAGGCCCTTTGAAAAGGCATAGTATTAGAAACAGGATAGTATTGATAGAACACGTTAAGTAAGGTCCTGACACTCCTTACTTATGCATGCTTCAGGTGACAGTATAACCCCTGGTATGCAGTAGTTTCTGCATGGAATGCAATTACGGCCCCGCATCCACACCCCTCAGGGGCCATACCTCCAACTGTTCTCCGCTTTAAACTTCTCACGCCTGAGAACTAGCGCTTTTGTCATTTTGTTTTAGATCTAAACCGCTACAAGGCAACTTTGTTTTTTTACTAGCACGTTTAAAATAAATGGACTACTTATTCTAAACAGAAGGACTAGAATACGAAATGGCGTTCCGGGAATGGAGGATTGTCCTCACTCTTACTTGGTCAAAGCCCTTTCTATTTAATTAAGGTTAATCGTAACTTAAATGACCTCGTGCAAATTTCAATCTTCCTCTTCAGCTTACATACGTGCACTGTTGTACGTGCAAGTCCCCAAACAAGGGGAATTTTATCATTATCACCACGCTTGGCAGACAGATTGGTGATCGCACCAGAGATGTTAAAAATATCCAGAATTACCAATTACCATCTGGGTCTCTTCAAGACAAGAGTGAAAAGGTGTCTTTTATACCTTCGTAAAAAAAGAAGGAAGCTGCTGCCCTTTATCTTGTAGGTTCCCTTACTCGGCTCTTACGACATCCAGAGGTTTGAGGAGTTGTTTCTCTCGCAGCGACCGTCACGGCTTTTCAGCTTCATCAGGTTAGGTGCCCGCGCGAGCTAGTCAGCTCCTGCGGTATGCCAGCGCCGAGAGGAAGCGTGAAAAAAAATACTAGCCTCTTCCAAAAACTCAAAATGAGCGCAATAAAGAATTAGCATTCGTAGTTACCTAATGAAATTGGCAGCACAGTCAGTTTACAGTATTGCTGTCCGCTGAACGTATAGCCAGCACTCAATCAGCCGCTTCATCATCCCGGCTTACCGGATTAGAACGCATAATGCATTCCTCTGATTGGTTCGTTACGTGAATACGGGAACCAAATCAATTTTAAACTGAGTTTACAGGTCGCCACAAGTCATTATCGAGCGGATGATTGTACGACGTTTCGGGGGCAACAGGGGCACAGGGGGCCTCTATTTAATCCGCTGCCCCAACACAGATAAAATAATAGTACGGGTAGTTACTGGGTGAGTCAACTGGGGCTGGATTGTCGAGTGTTCAGACAATGGAGCTTAGAAATGTTTCAAAATACAGTTGGACTGCGTGCACGGTCTTTGGACGGATAGAATTTGCAACAACTCGAATCTAAGGAGATTCGATCTATTGCAAACTCTCCCGGAATACCTACGTGTTGGAGCATTTCTACTCATTGTTCTGTTTGCTCAGCAGAACTATTTGAGCGTCTCAGTGAGCGCTTCTCACGGATACCAGTACTCGGACAAATGTGTACAATATACGGCTTCTGTGAGGGAATTGATCACGACGACATTTAAATGCTGTGCTGAAGTAAATCAGAGGCTCCATTAATTTTACAAATCATTTATTTCAGACTAAGATAGAGAAATTACAGATCTTATTATATTATTTTCATATATACCGTAGGTGTGTAGTCAGGGTGTCAGCTGACGATCCACGATGCACGACGGTGTGCCCTTGCAGGCGGCCAATTATCAAATTACCCTAATGTCCATGATAGCTGTTACGGAAAATAAAAAAAATCTCATCTTGCAGGGTGGAGGATCTGGCTTCATGCTGTCCTCGTAACATGCCATTAGCTCTTTACATGACACACTAAAAGGTCAATGTTTGTCGAATGATGCTGCAGAAACTGCATATAGCTGTATATGCAGTTTCTGCAGCATCATACGCAGGTCCGCGCCGGGATTGGAATCGGCGACCCGTGCGCTGATTGCCTATTAACGCCGACAACAGCGCCGCTTCTGGTGATTTGCGGCGGTAATGACTCGCAAACACGCCCAGTGAGGTGGGGAATGTCGCCACTTCCACTTCACTTTCAGGCCCTTCTAATACTGATGAAATGCAGATGCGAACACTACCCAGGTAACAAAATAACAATAACTATATCCCAGGTGCAAGTCCTGAGCGACGGCAAAACGCGATATCCGCAGGGCACAGGTGTGATCAGGCGCGCACTAACAACAGCTTTACGCGTATTCATATGAGACTCGCACTCATAGAATCTTAGCCTCTGACATAATTATTCTTCAGGCTGGCAGTTGATGCTATCAAGAGAAATCTTGCCAACAAGTAAAAGCTTTATTAACGTCTTTAATAATGTCCTGTCATCATTATTCCAACAGCTCTTAACTTATAGTCGATATAGTCGTTTTTTAATATAACTAGCTTTGTTATCATAAAAATAATTTCTTTCATTCCTCACTAAAATAGTGTATTTTATATGTTTGAATAAATATCATAAAATGTTGCATAAATGTGCTTACTCAAAAGCCGTTTTAATTATTGGGCTCGACCAGATGTCCTAAATTTTTTCTACTTCGATAACTAAATCAAACAAATTCATGATCTACCTGTGAAGATAACCACACCACATTGGAGGTATTCCCAATGTGGTGTGGTTGTTTTCATGATCGCCGAAAATCACGATCTGACCTTGCGAGATCCGAATTCCATCAGTAAATAAAACAGATCATAACCGCAGATTGTTTACGGCCAGTAAATTATAATATTTCCAGACAATAATCCGACATGTGTTTTGTAAATTATTTATTTAGTTCCCATCTGTGTTCATTCCCAGGTGGGAAAATACGTGCTTAGGTATTTGTTACTCACAATTCTTAATCTTTACTAAACGCACTCATAAAGAAATTAATGTATGAGATGCAACCAAACAAAACTACTTGCCGACGTTAAAAAGAGAATAAGACAAATATCACAAAATATTTGTTATGTAAGAGCACGTTTTTTCTTATTTGAATTCAAAATTGTGACATTATTATGTCAAAACTGGTCAGAAAAGAGCAGAATTATCCTGGAAAACTTGTAGGCCCTGGGGTTGGTCAGGGGTGTGTCGGGTATTTGAGAATTTCGTTTCGCTCTGATACTCCCTCGCATTCCAGCACTAAAATGTATACTAAAAACATATCCAAAAATAAACAAATTTATCTTTCCATTACTTACCCCAAACAGAAAACAAAACACGTACGAATGAGCACAGAAAAAAAGATACATTTGCAAAAGGTCCAATTCACAAGCAGCTTCATTACTATTCATCGTTCAGCGTCCAAATTAAAAGTAGCTGTTCGAACAATGCGTACGGGGCATTTGTATAGGGCGGGCACAATACGTACCGAATGTGTGACGCAATCGCGAGCGGAATATCAAAACATATCCGATACGTGGCTACTGTTGGATATTTCTTTTATTTTATACGCTGCTTTTCTTTTACTACGATACACGAAAAAAAAACAGGAGTTCGGCTTTCTACGAGACTACTGAAACTAGCTTAAAGATCATATTTTGTTAGATTTTTTTATGGAAAACGAAGACAGACATTTCAGTCTTCGACGAAAAAACGGTGTTCGGGTACCTGGGTTCCTTTAACAAGACAGATCTGAAAAGATATTGGAAAACGTCAGCTTAGACCGTAGTTAGACCGTATAAAATAGTTTAGTTAGTCGGTCTAACTGTGGTCTAGCTAATGCATATACAGATGTCAAATGTATCAGTGATGTTAAGCTCAATCCGCAAAAAAATGCCCAATTCTGTCCGCATCGCAACAAATTAAAAAATATGACCATTATTATATGAAAATACTAGGTGCTGCCCGCGCCTTCCCGTGTTTTATCAGAAACCTATATGTTATTCCAGGTCTCAAACTATACCCATACCAAATTTCAGCCTAATCGGTTCAGTAGTTTTTGCGTGAAAGAGTAACAAATATCAATCCATCCATACAAACTTTGACATTTATATTATTAGTAGGATGACAAATAAGGTTGAAATTGTTTTGGAAATATATTAAAATTGTTTCAATTATTGTTTCACTTTACAAAAATGTGTTTATTTTGTGGTTTTATAATTATTGTATTAAACCTAATAATAATCACGAAAATATTTATATTTTAAATGAAAGATATGTTATTGAAGTAGTAGTTTAAATTAATTTGGTGTTTTCTGTTTCCTGTGAGGGTTAAATTCATTCTCTCCTCTCTCATTTTTGTATTTTCTACAGTGATTTTTTATAAAAACGCAATTGTTATTTTGTGAAAGCAAATACAAATATAACAATTTTATGTATTTTATCGTATAGACGAGATATTGATCATATTTTGTGATTTGTTTCATTGCTTATTTTCGATTAATTTTAGAGAAATCTTTAAAACCGTGCAGACAGAATTAGGCAATTTTACGCGGAGGGGGCTCCGCTAACTTATTTGGTTTTTGAGAGAGTACGGAACGTGTAAATAATTTTGTGGACTCGGACACAAACGATAATACGCAAGATTTCAGTGACAAACACTAACAATGATAATACACTTCCACTGCTGGACATAGGCCTCCCTCGTACGACGCCACAAATAGCGGTCCTGAGCCGTCTCCATCCATCGAAACCCTGCGACCGCTACGATGTCGTCGGTCCATAGAGTGGATGGTCTCCCATGTAGGGGGGGAATACACTTAGGTATTACAATAAAAACATTCCACCCCATGTAGGATCTCTTCCCCGTACTGAGTGACCCGGTTAGCAAATAACACAATAATCAAGACATGCTCATTCACCAACTCCATCTTACGATGGTGTGTCCGTCTTAGGTGGCTGACTAACTGGCCATGTGGTTTTCATTAATAATACCGGGTACAGCCACTCTCCCCGAGTGGACACCCGACCACCTTAATAGGCAATTATGAATCGAGCTAGCCGGGATGAGTTATTGCATGCCGGTGCTTATTTGTTAAAGCTAGGGCATCTTGTTTGATTATGTAGTAATTGACTGGATAAATGGGTTCTGAATGTTGTTTTCACTACATATTATAAAACAAAGTCCTACGCTGCGTCTGTCTGTCTGTTCGCGATTTATGGTACCTATCTTTGAGCTATTTTTCTTTTCCTCTTTCTTCTATTTTATTCTAAACATTGTCCAGGCAGGCGTAGCCGCGGGCGGGTCAGCTAGTAGAAGTCAAATAACGAATAAAAAGGCAGAAATGAGCCACAGCATAGATTCATATCACTTTGAAAACTATGGGTGTTTCTTAGCTTTGACAATAATACTTATACAGACTATTCGGCAGAACGTTTGTCATAAGTATGGAAACAGGGGGTAGGTTTAAAAGCTTGGCGGGGTTTCCAGCCCTGAGAAGCCTCTCGGGATTTTTTAGAATATTTACTATATTTTTCGAAATTTTAACTATTTAGTGCTGCTGTATTTGTTTGAAATAACATGGCTATAAATTTTTTATAGCTGAGTTTTCAATTTTCATCACATTGCATGACCATAGCTGCTTTATTTACCTAGATCTCACGTAGATATTTATTATCATATCAATAACTAGTGTTCAAAAGTGAAATAAAAATTGAGTGTTTAAATTTAGAATGATTAAAAAAACTAAGCTGTCCCAGATCTTCCGATTCTCTGAAAACTGTTCTAGGTCATGGATATTCCAACGGTATATGTGTCAACACTACATAAAATAAATAAGTAATAATAATAAATACCCTAAAAATATATTTTTGTATGTAATCTTTTTTTAATCGTCAAATAACCAGTTTCTATATGACAAAACTTCTGAACATGTTGTATAAATGCAAAATCGTAAAGTTGACCTGGATGATTTTCTGTTATATGTGTTCTCGGGCTAAAATTATGGAGAGATGTGTTAGGCTTGGAATTACTAGGCCACGTTTTAGAAAACGCGTGGAATGCCGTAGGCAGAAGCTAGCAACGAACAAAAACAAAACCAATGTAACAGTTTAAAACTTTAGATTTTTATTAAAAAACAGCACTACACCATTTAATATCACTTTGTTTTGGAGTAAATTTTCCGCTTCTGCAACCACAATGTCTGTTGTACAAAAGTGGAAGCAGCAGCCGTCTTAAAAAGTCTCTCAGAGATGGTAATTACCTCTCGACTTAAGGAGGATCTGCAAAGGGAGCTTCAGACGTACGGCATTCGGTAATCTTAGATCAACATATACGCAAAGCTTCGGTCATCGAATATTCAGGCCGAATCCGGAATCTTACGTGGTTTTGAACAAGACGAATAGATCGCAATCATTCCGTATCTGATACAAACTACTACGCTCAATGATCCCTCGAAAGGGTCACTTTTGTATAATCATGACCCAGTTTCGAAGGGTCCAAAGATAATTTTAAGTTTCAAGGTTATAAGGTCTTTCCAATAAAACTATTTAAATTTTCAATCCCAGAAGTTAGAGCCTAACGGTATCCTCTAGAACTGGTGTTAGCGACTCGCGCTTAGCTCGTGAGTATTTGAATGAAATGTTGTAATCTCCTACTTGGGTATAACGTCAGTGCATAAAATATGCTTCAAATGAAATGCTTAAATAAAGTTCTTCTTTATTTTCATTGCTGTCATCAAATTCGAGAAGTTAATAGAGAAACACCGGGTTCGGCAAAGAAAAGTCTTCGTGTGCACTCAGCTTTACCACTTCAAGACAAGAGTTCTGCAGACCAGCCGCTTAAAATGCGTCTAAGTTGTAATGTGCCCGGCTTCTGGCAGCTAGTTGCAGTTTTGAAGATGCTGCGATATTAACTCCAGTACTCGCGTGCGTGGGTCGTTCAGTACCTACCTAATTTTGTAAGTGCAGAAGTGCAATCAAATCTTATAGGGGTGTACAATTATGTTGAACTGACTTTTTCCTTTGTAGTTTTCAACATCCACAGACAGATACCACCTTCTACTTACCTATTACCGCTCTATAACGACGACAATCGTGACGCGTTCGAATATCTAGTTAGGATGCATTGTTGCCACTTATGCACAGATCACTAGTTCTAGAACGGAATCTAACACTAACAACATTGCTAATAATGTGTATTATTTCTATCTAAACACAAGCTCTGCTTACTTTGGGAAGAAGTAACATTACCTGATTTGTGCTTTGGTGCTAAAGACAGTAAGAAATGGCCTTAGCATTTATTAAATCTTCAAATCAAGTCTTAAATTCACTAAAACTACTTAAAAACAAACTCATAGATCAAACAAAGGAAGCCTCCAGAAGATCCATAGATTGATTATGCTTCATTTACAATAGGCTTTCTCAATATATCGAATTTATCGTCGATTATAAATGAATGGGAACATCAAATTAATTCGAGATAGGAGCGGCAACAACACGATAAGGGCATCGATCGTGTGATAACGGTGACCTTCAGAATTCAGTCTAGCGGGCAAGAGCCTACCGCTTCCGAGATTTTGAGGTGTGAGGTCAGTTGATGGTTGATAACTTTAAAATCAAATGATGCTTATTGGTGAACATCGTGAAAAGCAAAAATCATCTAGATATTAACTAGGTGTTTATAGTCTCATGTTGCAAATGTTTGTAAGCAGCCGTACAAAATATCTCAGTTTTATGAGCTTTCTTAGGTTACTCGCGCGTTATTTTCTTCCTAAAATTTTAGCCAAATTTCAGCTCGATTCGTTCAGTGGTTTTGAAGAAACAAACAAAGTAGATAAACTAAACGTCGAACTTTTTTAGCCTCGGATATGTAGAATCTTAACTAGTTGTGTATTGCATAATGCAGATTTCTTTAATGTAATTATAGTTACGTTTTAAATTGTTTTACGTTTACACATATCCTCTGTGGTGTATACCAGTCCCTAGAACAGTACGGTCAAGTTGCGTAAAAAAAACCAAGTTGTAAGTGTAAAAAAATAATTTAAAAACTAAAACCCAACTACATAAAAGTCTTAAAATGTTCACCCGTAGTCGGGTTTCAGATTTGAACTATATTCTTTATTTATTTCTTTAATTCGGATTGCCATCAGCTTAACTAATCACAGTAAAATTTAAAATAGACACAGAAAGCTAATAATAGGCATTCGCTAATAGTATCATACTAAACTAAAAGTGTGAACACTAAAATTTATTTCGTCGACAATTGCGTACTTACTAATGACTTAAAATTATATTAATAAAATTGTTAATTATATTAATAAAAAACTATGAATATATACATTATGTGCAAAAAAAGTTGAGTCATGCATCGCCTTGCCCTGTGAATGCTGGTATTGAAAGGGTCAATGTTCAACGCCCTGCTGAATTCATTGAAAGTTCTACTCGCTCGCACTACAAATATATACACTTTTTTGCCGATAGCTTGAGAATTGTTAAACTCAGAAAAGTTTGAAAAACAGTTTTGGAAAGAACAAACAAAGACGTTTGCAATGATGCCCCACACGAGCATATTTACTCACATTAGAACTTTCACCCCCTACTTAGACCCCGCTAACTTGTTAGACCCCCAATATCGTCTGACGTCATATACCCAATAACCATCGGGGTATTGAGACGAATCAATTAATACCTCATAGCCTAGTAGTTTCAGCGCTAGGTGGGAACATAGAAATAGGCTACATACAAACATAGATACATAGGGTGCCAAACTCATAACCCTCCTCCGTTGGTAGTCGGGTAAAAATTGGCACGACTAGCATGACATAAATTCAAAAGTCCATTTGTTGATTTTGTTACCTCTTTGGTGGAAACGTAAAGGGCTTCTCAAACCGTGTTTGAGCTGGATTTTGCTTTGGTACTATTAAGGCTTTATCCTTTATAACTTGCTTGCGGCTTTAAGGTCGAGTCCTTGTTTTTTACAAGTGCGCATTAAAGCTTATCAGGGTAACAGGCCACCGCAAGATTGTCGTGTTATTAACATGGAACCTTAAGTTCCAATCTGCCTAAAATGAACCTTGGAGATAAGCCTAAGAGACTCAAGTATGAAATTATTTAATGAACAATAATGAAAAAGCAGGAATGTGAAACTTTTAATACTTTTTGTCTTGGATAAACCTTTGTCTGGGTCTCACCTCATAGTAAGTAACGAAGGATGTTGCCGAAGTTGTGTCAGGTAGGTCTATAAAACATGTATTTACTAGTCTTGACAGGTTATGTTATTTTAATAAACAATCATGGGAAAGCAACAATGTGTTCTATGTTATTTCTAAACTTTTTCTTAATTAAACTTATTGAAGGACTACTGTATATTTTCTTAGAGAAACGGCAAAACCACTCTTTATGAATTTTTTCAGTGAGAAAATTAGTAATCGAGGTGTATATTTGCACTTTTAGCGGAAGAGATAATATCTAAGAAATTATATCGCTTCGTTTTACTTGTTTATAAACCATTTTAAAAGGGAAGACTTGAAAACCTTTTCTTAAATTTGGGAGATTATTTCGCGGAATCTAGTTACCGTAAAACATTTTTGAATTTTTTTGGCAATAGTCCCTAAAGTTTAAGAGAATACCAAAATTGTCTAAGTAAACAGAAAATTACGAGTAAGCGAAAACGTTCCGAATTCACGTGAAAATGTGATAAATGGCAAACTGTAAGCCTCGGGGAATGGAACGTAACGTTTAGAGAAATACACCGAAATGTATACGAATGTTTGTTTTCAATTACCGCTGTAAGGTAATGCAATACTTGAATAAACAAGGAATATAACATTTAAGTTGTAATTAATAGGCAATTGCGGTAACAAGGAACCTTCAACAGGAAAAAGAAAAATAAATGTTTAAGGACGGGAAGATTTAATAGCTTTTCTTGGATGTAAGTAACTTTATTTGATAGAAATAAACAATTTTGTATATTCGTCTGAACATTTTATGGCTGTTACCATTTTAGTTATAATTTTCCATTCTACAAGCAAATTATTTATTCAAAAATCTAAATGATAAATGCTGCACACAGGGCGAACTGTAGTTATTTGCTTTAATTTAAAAAGCTGGGTTATCTTAAACAAAGCCTTAAAGAGAGAGGTGCAATTTCACTATGTAAATAATTTTGCATTGCATGTGCATGAGTAATACTAACATAGAATCGATGCTCGTTCAGCTATCGCGTGAAAATACGGTGCTAAAAAGAAAAAATAGCAATCTTTTTTCTATTGGGTACTGTCCGGGTGTCTTTTTCTGAGCGCGGCAAAAGCTTTTTTCCCATTACAGAAGAGTTAAGTCTCAAAAAAATACTTTCGCTTCCATTTAACCGTCTATACGGCTGCTGCTACGGCGTAGCTCTTTCGCTACGACCAAATATTTCGTAGCCATTTTCGTAGCGGTGCTACGAAGAACAATGGCCCTCGGTGCGCTACGGGAAATGAATATAATATGCAAAAAGCAAATTGCAACTTTTTAGTTCTATTTACTGGTGTATAAAATTGCGAATGGGTTATAGTTTTTTAAGAAAGGTTTTTCTTCCATAAGTGGTCTAAGTAGTTTTGCTGAGCTACGATAGGGATTTCAGGAAGCATGTTTGGTTTTACACAACTTTTTTACGGATTTTATACCATTTCGCGTCACACATTTCTTGTGGGCAGGTAACTTTACATCTTACCTTTTTAGTAGCAGTAGGAACTTTTAGATATTTGTATTATTCTCGCACATAACATAAACAGAGTTGCGGCCTTCCCGAATACTTTGCATATACGTCGGCTTTTATACGCGAAGTTGCGTACGAACAGCTCGCGTAATATATTGTGTTCTTTACATATTTTGAAACTTCGTACACGTACAAATTAAAGTCGTTTCGGGTATTTATCGCGTATCGTAAAGGTTATATAGAAGCGTTCAAAAAAAATATTGGCGTGCAGATAAATGAATTTATTGAGGTAAGTCCAAAACTTACAAAATTCACCTTGGACGGGAAGAGGAATCTTAAAAGATAAATCTAGAATCTTGAAGATTTTGTTCCGTTGAAAACTGTAAAAAATCCGCTTCCGCTGCACAAGAAAGCGGTTAGATTCTAAATCAAACCATGCAAGAATTTAGGAAAAATACCAAAGGTGATATATTATACACCACGGCTAACTCCTCAGGATCCATCATAAGATCTCACACTCTAAGAGCCAAACCAAATATCTTCCGAATACAAAAATTCTCGCCTCTATACATATCATAGGTAATTTTCCAATTTATGCCGCCATGTAATTATATCTATGTAAATATCCGTAAGCTCCCATCAAACCGTCAAATAAACTCATAAATAATGTTATTAATAGATTGTAGTAAAATGCTGGGGGAGATAAGATAGCCATTATCGCGCAATTACTACAAGAAAAACACTCCACGTGTTTGTAGCTTCCATATTGTTTACCCAAGTCTTTGGTATGATTAGGGAAATTATTTGATAACTAACGATTTCAAAATTTTTACCTAAATGCTATCTCGCTAACATCACAGTAATCTCACGTCCTCTCGTTGAAAATTCAACCACAGCGGTCAGTCTCATAGGAGACATACGGGGGAGGGGGGTAATATAGGAAAATAAGCTAGTCCGCAAGGCGTAGTGAGGTGACGTTTGTTTTCGGATTTTAACTCTAAGACACATGCCTAGCTACCAACGAAGCAACCAGCCAACCTAGCTGTCTACCTATCTTACAGAGCGACCGTGGCCTTACTAAACTGAGGCACTCGTCAGTTCCGCCTCGCTGAGCCGGTTCGCATCCTCTGGAATGAGGCACATTATTCACAAACCCAGTTACATACCGTTACCTCAACACAAGTGCGCCCTAGTTAATGCACTAGGCAAAGTTTCCGCTCGTATATTTGGTTAATTATTAACTACGAGCGCAACTATGGCGAATATTGGAGGTTTGCATTCGAGTAAAGTTTGAACAAACGCGAGAAATCAGATGAACAAGAATACATCAAAACTTAATATTTTTAATCTATCGACATGCTGAGCCACATTAATATGTATGCACATTGAGATATTTTTGTACACAGCCTTTTCACGGTTACGACACAAATCACAATAAGTGTCGACTTGTGTCGTAGCCCCGACTAAAATGGTTATATATGTATGTACATATATGATAATAACATGTTAAGAAATGTGCTATATAAAACACAAAATACGTATAAAAATTAAAACTTCCGCTTTTTTGGATGCACGTAGGTATTCATCTGATTCTTATAACACAAGTTCTGCGTACCTTGCGGGTCGGTGAGACACTATGAATTTCCCTGCATTATTTATTTATAATTTCAACCCAAAAACTCCTAGTTATAAAATAATATACAGTGCGCGTCAGAATTAAGTATCCCTCTTGTCTACAAAATATAGAGGAAGAAGGGGTACTTATTTTTGACGCCCACTGTACATAACATACGTATAACTATGTCTACGTATCGTAGCTGTCGAACGAACGAACCGATTCGGTGTTTTTTTGTTCCTGTTTGAAAGGCGATTTCATCGAGTGTTTTAGGTATGTGTGCGAACATCAGTGCTGCCGTTCTAATATTACAAAGTCTTGTCTATTTAGGCATCTTCTACATTTTCATCTATATTTTTTGTCCAACTCTTAAGTTTTTCCAAAGTCTTATAAAATTAAATAAAAATAACGAGAAATCATTGTCGGAATATTGGAGATTTTGAGAAAATAGTTATTACAAGATGGAACCAATCTACGGAGCATATTCAATACCTTGTATTTACAGCAACAAATCCGTCGAACGATAACACACTATAATGCACGCATCGAGTCCGCTCGTAAAACAGTAATAGCCCCTCCTGAGTACCAAGGTTGTATTTAAGGGCGTATCCACCGTCCACCACCGACTATCAGTGGTGAATTAAGACCAATCTGACATCTTTACGGCTACTTCACGACTCTTATCTACAGAATGCATTTTTTTTAAAAGCAAGATGATTAATCTTTCTTCAAAAAAACTTGCGTGTTGGAATTACGTTATCCATATGGAAAAAAAGGTTAAAATGAAAAAAAAATCTTGGTGCCCATCGTGCCCCGCTAAGACGAACGTATAATCATAACGCACTACCTTCCAAGCGTTTTGTTTTCTCCTAGGATCATTTAAAAATACGATTACAAAACCTAATTATACAGTTGGCCGGTGATCCCCGCACTGGGATCACTAAAATCTGAATAATATTATTTGAAAGACATCGTTTCATGTAAACATTAAAATTCCATTAACTACTAGCTTCTGTCCGCGACTTCACTCGCGTATTTCTGGGATAAAAAGTAGACTATATTTTTTATTGGTAATGGTAAAACGTTTGATCACCATCACGCATAAGAAAGTGAAGATGTGGCCTATTTAACTATGTCTATGCAATTTTCATCCCAATCTGTTCAGTAGTTTTGGCGTTGTAGAGGTTATAAACATGCAAACATCTAAACAATTTAACTTAACTTAATTGTTTGCAACAGTCTGCAGTTAGCTCAATTGTTTCAATTGTAAAAACTAGTTTAATTTATTTATATTATTTGATTGTTATTTTCTTTGTCAATAAAAAACTTAACGTCTAAACATTTAAACTTTTTCATTTATATTAATCATGTTTCACGGATTCGACCTACTATGCGCCCTTAAGGGCACACTAAACCGACATGGGGTATTAAATAGGGAAATGTACATCAAGAGAAAATGTGTCAGAACAAAAATGTCCTTGTCCGTCGCGACACGGCGTCAGTCCCCGAGGATGCTTGATTTATTATAAGAACGTACCGAATATTCTTATATTCCCTTGTTTATGAATATAGGACATAAACAATATATTGAATTAAGTAAAGTAAAAGTGCAAAATACTTATTTGCAGCAACACAATACAAAGTTCAATAGAAACTTAACCTGAACTATAAATATAAAGTACTTTTCTGATTTAAATACAGCCCCATTCGAATTTACTAAATCCCTCAAAGTCCACGTCCCTACTATTTCTGGTTGTCAGAACGAAAGTGTATCAAACTTGTAGCAGCGTAGCACTTCGTAGCCATCGTAAGGAGTCTACGAGATTTCGTAGACGGTCTACGAAATTTCGTAGACGTCTACGCACTCGCGCGTGAAATAGACAAAATTGTTGTTCTGTGTAGTCTGTTATAAATAGCTGACCTATGTACGAGTATCTCCAGAGTGAAACAACAGCGAAATATAATAAATAAGTAATAGTGATATATTGTATTAGATAGTTCGATTCTAGTTCGTTTCTTTTGGTTGGACATATTGATGGATAGGTAATATACAAGTTTATTGAATTAAGCTGTACTAAGATTTGCGATTGATTTGTAAATGCAAAGTAAATAATTAATCTGTCCCTGGTGGAATTTTCGAAAAAGTTTAGTTTGTTCGATACTCTACAACGATCGGTAAACAATTTTAAGTACCAAGATGTTTGCATCTTCTTTCATTTGAATATTATTTCAGGTGCGCAACTCGTCCAAGTGTTTTTTTTTTACTGGAAGCCAAGAAAACACCAATATCTATGCCAGTAATTTATGCGAGTACAGTCTTTCAGCTCATAAATTACAGAAGAAAATCTCTATTAACCCTGTAAGCTCCCAGTACTCATTAAAAGTTGCAAACTTCATCGTAAATTGGTAAATGGTTAATTTAGTTGCATTGTTATAAGTTTGTTGAACGAGTTGATTCAACAACCAGTGCCGCGGGTCAATGGGCCAAGTTGAACGGAGTTACTGTTGTACTGTACAAGACTGGTTAAGACGCGGAGTATAGAAGATACTTCTGGATCATATTATATGTATTTTTTATATTCCTTTATTTTAATTTTAAGTTTTTTGAATTTTTGTTTTACTGCGCGCGCACTCTATGGGAAATGTTATGTACACAAAAAAAATATTAGAATGAATACCTCATAAATTGTATGACATATAGTTATAATATGTATGTTTGTGTTCTTTGAATAAATAAATAAATAAATATTATGAGATACTAGCCCAAAATTAATTGTTTTCGTTGACAAATTGGTTAGGTACAGTCCCGCATTTTTCAAAAGGTTTTGTTCTCCTATGCGTCTTCCTGCTGCAGAATCGAAAAACTGTTAAATTAATCAATGGATATTTAAGCTAATGGCAAATTTAGTTTCATTGAAGCAGCAAGAGTGGGGCTCTTCAATAGTTTGCATCTACTGGTGGCACCTGCGGTCCACCTGGTTGGAGTAGCAGCAGCACTTAAGTGTAGCAGTGGACTAAAGGCTGATGATATTTGCACTCTTCCTCTTTTGTCACTGCGCAATTGATCCCAATATTATCTGGTTTCATAGCCAAATTCGTAAGGTCCAGTCCCCGTCGCATGTCACAATAACATTATTAATGCGAAAGTTTGGCTGGATGAGTAGATGGATGGATGGATACTTGTTACTTCTTCACAACTGAATGGCTTGGGCTCAAACTTTGCATAGATGTAGGACCTGGAATAATACATACGCTTTCTAATCAAAACCAAATCAAAGCCACGTAACAGAGAAATAAGGTTAAAAATTCATAATTCAATTCTTATACATGAAAAGGATATTGCCGATGCTTTTGATGCATTCTTTTCCGATATCCCTAAAGTTGTTACCCGGACTCTAAACTCCTCCCCTTCGAAGGCGGTTGAATTATTAGAATCATCTGTTGAAAAATGTAAAGAGGTCTTTGTATTTGCTCATGTAAATGCCAATTATATAGTCAAAACGTTTAAGTCTATTAACATCAAAAATACTGAGGATCTCTGGGTATATGTACTAAGTTCAATTATAAAGGAATTGGCTCCTTGTTTGGCCTTTATTTTCAATACAGGCAGCTGACACCCAGACTATCTTTGTTCTCCAAAAAAGAGCGGTACGCGCAATTTACAAATTAAAGCCATGCGACTCTTTGAGGGAATTATTTAAAGAAATAAATATTTTGACAGTAATATCGCAGTACATCTATGAAAATCTTATGTATACGCACAAAAATAGAGATAGTATTTGAAAAAGTGTGATGTTCATAATAGAAATACAAGAAACAAGAACAAATTACACATCCCAGCATATAGATTACGAAAGGTAGGGAAATCATTTATGGGCAATTGCGTGCGCTTCTATCATAAGCTTCCATCTGAAGCAACTGAACTCCCTATTCGTAAATTTAAACAGTACATTAAACAAAATCTTATCAGGAAGGCCTTTTACTCCATAGATGATTACATCAATGATGTTAATGCTTGGCCAGATGTCGCTCCGTTCCGCACTGACAGTAGTATGTAAGAAATTCAATGTTCTGTTTAGCTTTATGGAAATTTTTGACATGTAACTAAATCGTATTAAATTTGGATTTAGAAAACATGTATTAGACACTTAAGTGATATTATAATGTGCTAGTGGTTTCTTTTTCACTTCTTCCACTAGTGGACAAAAAATTGAAGTGAAGATAATATCAATAACACCTTATTTCTTATTTGATAATAATAACTATGTTTATAGTATAAAATTTCACTTGTCTAAGTGCTTATTTTGTAAGCCTAAAGAAATAAAGTTACTGATTCTGATTCTTTGATCCTAAAAATCAGTTTCTATGAGATATAAATAACTTTTAACGTGTCTATATAAATAAAGCAAGCGAAGCCGCGGGCAGAAACTAGTTTTTCATAAAGCATTGTTCTCCTTTCCTTTTTTCAGCTGCAGAATCAAGATCGAAATCAACTGTTATTATAAGCCTTGTCTATTTTGTCGTGTCCAGTCACCCAAACCTCCTTGCACAATGCCTCAGCAGCCTGAAGTATGGCGCATGGAGATACAAAGCAGTCTGGTACTGAGCCGCTTTGTTCAGGAGTTGTCGGCGGCAGATCACTCGCTAGTTTGTTTGTACCCCATTCGCTAGTTTGTAGTCCACTTCACTCGCTGTACGTGAAGCCTATTGTTTTCGTCATTTCAAATAACAATATATTGGGTCGCGAAATTTGGAACATCATTGGCCTGATTACAGAAACGAAAAATTATTAAAAATAAGATTATTAGGTTGCGTTTTTTTTTTAAACTTTAAGTAGATACGAACAGTCTTTAATTATATTGCAACTGCCAATGTTCGGGATGAATCAGACAATTGAGTTCTTTGAAGATGATAAAAGATACCTTCTTGCTACAAAACCTGGACCTGTGACCCAGGTTATCGTCTAAAACCTCATTAAAGGCAGACAAAGTTTCCATTTTATTTAAATCTTTAACTTGTTGGAAGTTATTCTTTGCACTTTTAACATGTCTGTTTTTAAAGTCTAGCTCTTATACACCGCGCGATATTTACAGAGACAGTTCAAACTTATGCAACTTAAGTTCCTTGCTTCATAATTTCCGCTCCAAACAGTTTACTCCCAACTTTACCATACTAATATCGTATGCCAACATTAAAGTACCAAGCACAAGTGTCGCCAGAATTGTTGGCGCGATCGGATCGGTCTCGGTAGTAAGGTCGCGGGTTCAAGGCCGATGGAGCACATTAAGCTGGAATGAGTGTGTGGAATGAGTTCCGGGCTTCTCGTCTTGTCACGGTCCAGCGAGGGCGGTGCAGACTGGCGGTGGAAACGCGCGTGGGGATATACCGAGATGCCGTAATAAACGTAATAGACTCAATGATTTCGACAATAAGACTTGAAAGACTGGGCCCACGCGATACAACGAACACGAAATGCAAGATAAGTGTGTCTCAAGGTCATCTGTTTTCATACAAATTCGAGCGACCGATCCGATCTCATAATGCGTCGCGGACTTTGAGTGATGCCATCGCAACTACATACTGACTTTTGATTTTGAAAACTGTACCTACTGTTGTTCTTATTAAGATTACGTAGGTCACTATAGCTTTATTTTAACATGAGCTAGTTTCAGAAAAATACCAAAATTCTTAGTGTTGCTGAGAATTTGCGTTGGCGTCATACTTTTATTCAACGAATTGAGAAATAGAAAAATCTAATCAATATATCGCCTGGAACCTATTTAAATTCTCAATGGTTGTTGAATGTTCTATAAACTTATGAAGAAAACTTTTATTGCAATTGGGGGTCTTTGATTGGTATCCTTTCAAACGACAAACAGTAAACTTATAAACTCAAAAATCACTCACAAATACAACAGGTGATCGTGAACGTCAAATCGCTCGTCTGCACCGCCCGCGATCGCCCGAGAAAAACATCTCCGTTGTTTTGAAGGAAACTCGTTATCTTTATTAGGGGCGATATTGGACTTACGAAGGGGTTGGGGTGCGAATGAGACCGAAAAAGTAACTTGAGCTGTTCTGATGAAGTTCAAATCAGTTGCGTAAGAGAGTGATGACACGCGGAAACTTTTATGTCTCACTCTGTTCAACCAATCGCATTTAAGCAGTGGTCAACACCATGACCAGTCAAGCGGGCCATTTATCAATTTCCTGTAACTATGACGGCCCATATTCAAGGCAAAACAAGCTGAATAAGGAATTGGATACTCGTTCAGCCCGCACCTACGTCAGTGTTCCCAAATAGCAATAATAACCTTTACGCAGACACGAATAACGACGAAATTTGAAACACGACCCAACCGAGTAGTTATACCAATTTTTATGCCGCAAAATGATGCATTTCCCTGCGGACAGCGTTTCAAATTTCACGCTGCCGTGGGCTAAGAGGCAGCGATCTATTTGCGACCGTCGTACGCTTTACATAACGTACACTTCTGTCTAATTCGTCGTAGATGGCAAATTCGTGAAGGCTATTTTCGCGTTTACGCTTGCTTTAGCGAAATATTATAAGTACACACAATACAATAATTTGGTATATAGAAAGATATTTTTACTATACATACATAGAGAACACCCAGATAATTTATATCTGCAGATCGTACAAACATTTATCCCGAGACGGGAATCGAACCCCTCTTGCGTTGCAGACGGACCTTTTCCCGCTGCGCCAAAGAGGTCGTCATACCCTTTCAATCCAAATATCTTAGTATCGGTTAGGTACATTCCGTGTATTAACAACAGACATTTCACTGAAATTACCACGCTACGTAGACAGTTAATTTACGCGGTAACCTACAAATAGAAAGGGGTACTTCTAGCCTAACAGTTTTTATACGACTAAGAGAGGTATTAAAGGCCAGTGGAAGGAAGCTCCAGTCATTCCACCGGTTTACGGTCCCGTTAAAGGCTGGAGACACGCACAAAGCCAGACAGACAGTAAGAACGTAAGCTTTATTTATATGGAACAGTATTCACAACAAGACGAGCTCATTTCTAATTTTTGTAACAAGTATTTTTGCAAATTTCTTTGTTTGGACAAAGCTGTGGATTTTTTCGAGAACTTCTATTATTTCCGGGAAAATCTTATTATGTTAGCTATTGCAGGTAGGGCCTCTCTTTGCATTTTTGGCGGTCTTGTGCTTGGGTAGCATTCATTAGTAGTTCAGTAGTTTATGTATAAACCAACTAGCTGCTGCCTGCGCCTTCGCCCGCGTTTTATCGGGATAAAAATAACCTATATGTTATTCCAAGTCCCAAACTATACCCATACCGAATTTCAGCCTAATCGGTCCAGTAGTTTTTGCGTGAATGAGTAACAAATATCCATACATCCATACATCCATCCATATAAAATTTCACATTTTTAATATTAGTAGGATAGGATGTTCATAAAGTGGATGACAAACAGGAAAAAAATCGTGACATATGCAATAGCATCCTTTTATATACTTCTTCATATCCACTAACAGAGTTGTCCGTTTTCCATAACATCTAACATCTCTGGTGAAAAGCCCGCTGTATTATATCATCAGCACGGGATAGGGTCAGGCGAGAGTGATGGCCTCGCATTAACGAGTGCTGTACAAAGGCGCGCAAATTTTATTATTTGCGTAACTTTATGAGGGGTTCGGAGCCATAAAAAGCGCGATAATGACTTGTGCTGCTTTTGCTACTCATCTCTATTTTCGGGAAAAGTTTTATGGATATTGATTCTTATTCGAAGGAAAAAGCTTTTAATAATAAGAGATTACGTATCCACACACAATCACATTCAACACATTCAATCACAATTGGGTTTCTTGTGTTGTAGACACATTCAAATAAACATCGACATTCAAATAAATTTTGTTATTGGCAGAGAAACTGTGATATCACGACAAATTCTCTAATTACTTTAGTATTAATTCAACCGATTGGAAAAGAGTGTTCTATTGTTATTCCAAACCTGAAGATATTTACCTATTCAAAGGACTTTTTTCATTTGAAAAGTTTTTAAATATTCCTGTCTAAATTAAGCGAGTTCAATTCCACCGCGTTTATTTAGCGAGTAGATTATAATTTTGCAATAATTAAAAAAGTTGATTGTGAACAAAGCAAATATTTCTTTTCAATTTTACGGCGAGCTATGCAAATCGCTGGGAACAAATTTAATTTGGCATCAATTTCGTTCGCTGGTAAAGTCCTTTTTTGAGGGTAATAGCGGGAAATACCGGAAGTTGGAACAACTTTGTCTACTAATCGCTTTACCTTGGGAGTTGGTTCTTTGCTCTCAAACTAGCTATAGTATAAGATATCCGACTTTTTAGTTGACTTTAAAATGTACCAACCAGCTGGTCTATTCAGATGTATTTGTGAGTGTGTCACTGATATTATTTCCATCGTTAATTGGCTATATTTTGTATATGCCACCTCACCCCCGGAATACTCAAACGGCATTCAAGATTTAAGCACGGCTCCAACGACGAATTTTTAAAAGACTTTCAATGAAAAAAATCACGAGTTGATCTGAGTTGCGTTTGAGTTTTCGAGGGTAAGAGCACAAAGTTGAAGAATACCTACTGGTTAAAGTTTGGTAACACACAACATAAACCGGCTCGTTTTTAAGTTATACCTATACTTACTTGTTTTGCTGTGAGCTCAAATGTGAGCTAATATTGGCATTAAGTTTAATACATATGTATGTACCTACGTTACATAAGTGAGGTTGTGTTCATTTGAACGAAACTTTGTTTTCTTCAGCTTCCCTTTCATAGAAGCAAATAATTATATCCAAAAGCGGGTGATGATTGAAGATATTATCATCATTACAGCGTAGGCCTTCTCTTTTGCATAAATATACCATAAGAAAACGTGTTTGTGTACGCATGATAATCAACTTTCCCATACAAAGCAAAAGCCGAGCCCGCGCTTGTTAAATTCTTACCTACACGAAGATAGAAGATATATTTTCCACACGTGCAAGTTCCAATTGATCAATTTGCAATGAAAATTCCCGAATATATTCTGCGTTTCTCAGCTTCGGCCGAAGCTTTCAAATGGAATCGCGTATTTGAGAGAATATCCTAATGAAATATAGCAGTCGTGTTGAGCAGTGCTTTATTTTAACTGTGTCGTTCCGAATTGTTTTTCTACGTCGTCGCTTCAAGCTATTGTTTTTGGTCGTCGCTATTAATAACCAATAATATGACCAGTTGCATAACTCAAAGTAAGCTGCTGGTCTATTCAGATTTAATGTTAGTGGTCGTTGACTGTTTTTGCGTAAACGGAACCGTTTTCTATAAACGGTCAACTAGTTGAAAAACCAGTTGACGTTTAACTGGTTTGGTTCGTAGAAACGTAAACTGTAGTAGAAGGAACTATGCGTTAAACATTGTAAAACCAACTCACCAACTGGGTGTAGTTATATTCAAAAACCAGGTGACATTTAACTGTTAGTGTCGTTGAATGAATTAACGAGTTAATAGAATCAACTAGTTTTGCGATAAGAAAACGGTTAACTCCTTAACTGTAGAAAAACTGTTTAAAAAACGGTTAGTTTATTCAACGTTCACTACTAATTCATACCATTTTCAACGCTCTATAGCAAATCGCAATATAATATAAATGAACAAGCATATGAGTGATACAGGCAAAATAATCCTTGAATTGACCAGCTGAGTTTCTCTCATGTGTATGAGACTGAATTTCCTGCGGTTCCTTCATAACTCGGCTCAATACAACGGCGGAAGTTTGGGAAATTGAAAACACACGATTACTTTGTATGCGGCAGATCAATTCCAATCCGCCCGCGGCTTTAATTGATGCAAGCTCCGATAAATGCTCAGTTATTATATATTTCTTTATAAACCAATCATCCGAATATTACGCCTTTGGTTTTATGGAAAATAGGTAAATTTAAAACCTTTTTTACCATGGAGGAAGGCACAATCTTCGCAAGGCGTATTTGCAGAAGTGGATGAAATTTAACTGCAGATGATGTTGATAAATTTTCTGAACAGAAAAACCACTCAAGGTCATCTCAGAGTTATGGGCAACTTATAATACTAAAATCAATTTACTTCGAATATACTAAACTTATGGGGTTATGGATCAAACAATACAAGGGTAGGTAGGTTTTGTTGATCTTGGTATAAACAAGTTTGACAGTTGCGAAGATAAATGGACGAGAGTATGAGAAATTATTCAGAGTATAGGTTTCGTTGAAACATATGAGATGGAACAATAGTACAGTAGCTAGACTGATGTCTAGCTACACAATTAGTATCTAGCTACATAATCAGCAGATATGTATAGTCAACTTTCGGGATTATCCCTAATCAAGTTACGTATTCAATCCCCATTCTCGTACGCGGGTCGCAAACAATTTAATAATCTGCAGCTCTTAACCTTCATACCTGAAATATCGGAGCAACGGCCCTTTTAATGCATACTTTAAATTAGATCCCAACCCACAAGATAATAATAATTAATAAAAACATTGAATACTGCTACTTGGTTCTAAAATCATACATATTTTTGTAAATAAATGAGTTCTGAAACCAAAGAAATATTAGTGGAAAATATTTTACGAAACTACGAGACTATACGAAGCAAATCGTAGACCGAAAATATTTTGATTTGACAGCTTTCATTCATCATTCGTATGTTTTGTACTTTTTGCACCTTATTTGCTGCACGTGAACGTTACACTATACGTTCTTGTAGTTTTGGTTTTGTATTTAGCAGTTACATTGTTTTCTGTTATTGTTATCAGTTTGAGGGATTTTTTCATACATACACATCTTTGTTTACCAAAAGTATCTTGGTATCTTGAATCGAGTATAGTGTTCATAGAGAGTAGATTAATTGTTCAAAGTTTGAAGTGTCGTCGTAACAAATAGGGGTGATCTACCCCGCCCCGCGGAGCGAAACGACATTTGGCATGCCATTGACATTGGCAGTAACATTTGGCCAGAAGCCAAGGGCGGCAAACACCATGGAAACGAAGGAGGTCACTGCCTCGACTACTTTCCGCTTCCACCCCCTGTAACACACCTCAAGAGGGTAGGAATAGGGAGAAAAAACGCAGCTTACTCGGCTACTTTTTAATAGCAGCATGTGCGTTTTATTGGCCGTTGAGAGGGTTCCGGGCAAACGGAATAAACAATATAGAGAAGCTTTTTGTAGCAGAACTATTTATTACAATATTTTTTTTCACTTTGACCCCAGACTAGTGAACCAAAGATAATGAACTAGCTGCTGCCCATGCCTTCGCCCGCGTTTTATCGGGATAAAAAATAGCCTATATGTTATTTCAGGTCCCGAACTATACCCATTACAAATTTCAGCCTAATCGGTTCAGAAGTTGCGTGAAAGAGTAATAAATATCCATACATCCATCCATACAAACTTTCACATTTATAATATTAGTAGGATGTCAAAGTGGATGGATGTATGGATATTTGTTACTCTTTCACGCAAAAACTACTGTACCGATTAGGCTGAAATTTGGTATGAGTATAGGACCTGGAATAACATATAGGCATATATCTGGCATATACCATATACATATATGTACATATACCTGGAATAACATATAGGCTATTTTTTATCCCGATTAAACGCGGGCGATGGCGCGGGCAGTAGCTAGTTTATAATATTAGTAGGATTAATATCACAAAAATCAATTGTCCCGTATGACGACTTCACTTTGTAAATCAGTAGGCAAGTCGTGACTGTATCACTAAGTCGTCACATTTCATTTCACATACACAAACGAAAAAAAATTGTTCATCAGTTTGGGAACTAAACCGACACATAGATACACGCGTCAAACTTTTTGTCGGGATTACAATATACCACGTTGGGCGCCAGCTTAACAATGGTCGTGGCAAAAGTAAGTCATTACATTCATGACATAGATAATGACAATGATTTATACAAACCCTGGCTCCATAAATAAACGTGTCCAGGAAATCGTGGATAAGTGGATACACTTACCTGAAACAAAAACAATTATTGCGTGAGACCATCATTCATTCCACAATTATGGCGACAAATAGGAGAAACAATAGAATTAGTGAAGTAGTTAATTAATTACCATAATGATGAAGTCAGTTTCAATTTAGCATAAATCAATGAAGAAATATCTATTAAGAAGGCTACAAACCTCTCCCAATCGGAAACGGATTTTCCCATGCAGATTTGTTGTTGTTTCACGGAGAATGAAATGGGGTGCGCTATGATTAGAAAGCGCGTCTAACCATCTAATACGAAGCTGTCATGTGGCTGTGTGCGTGTGCTTGGTGTTGGCACCATTTTTTTAAATATGTTTTCGTACTTTCCGATTCATTTTCAGTAAACGATTTATTTTAAAAATATTTTAGATTATTTATAATGTTGAATATATTTTGGATGTTTGATTTTCGAATAAAGGTGTCTATCATGCATAAAAAATAGCTTGAAGATTACTCGATTTGGTGGTCAAAATTAGTTCCGCTCTCATTTAAATACCATTATGTTTTTTCAAAAACTAAACCGCCGCAAAAATTGCTATTCTTTATCCAATTACGTATGGAAAATTTAAATAAGATCGGGACATAGTTTCTAAATGAAGCGGAAAGTACGTTTGTATGGGGAATAAGGCTATCCGTTCCGTTCATAAAATGAGAAACATGGTCAAATATTTGTTAAATAAATCGTCACAGCTCGTTTTGTAGCCATCTTAAATAATTATTAAAAAGAAAGAATCTCCGTTTGTTATGTAAGCTGAACATTTTATTATTCACTACATTCTGCCGCGCACACGTTTTTTCGGCATAAAAAATTGCCTATGTTTTAATCCAAATATTTAACTACTAATAACTTCATCTATGCAAAATTTCAGTCAGATCCGTGCAGTAGTTTTGACGTGAAGAGGTAACAAACATCAAAGAACTCAACATCCAAACATCATTAGAGTGATTTAACGGGGAGATCAGCATAATCCTAGAGAAATTACATAGGGTACTTCTGTCCCGGAAAAACGGTGCAAAGCCGCAGGCAGAAGCTACTATGAAATAAATAAAGCATGTCTTTATTCCATAATTCCATTGTATTCCATCGTGTACGCTGAGAGGTTTACCGGATTACGTACATGGGAGGGATCTGGTTTTTGCTGTCCCCGGCGATTACGTTGTTTTACTGCTTTTACTTCAGCTATCAATTCGCAAATTATTTGCTTTAGGAGTTTTATGGATGGAGAATGAGAGGAATTCAAATATATTCTAAAACACTTATTTTTTCACTTATTTTTTAGCCGATTTCGAAAAAGGAGGAGGTCCTCAATTCGTCTGTGCGTTTTTTTTTTGTGTGTACATATGTTACGCGATATCTCCGCCGATTATGAAAAATCTTTCACTTTTGTTTAGAAAATGATCCGGGTGCTCTCATAAAATGTTATCCCCAGGGGATTAGTATTTATCCCGCAAAACTTAAAAACAGTGTAAAAGAAAGGCAATTTGAAGTCGGTTTATCGTTTTTTATTAACCGACTAATAACAAAGGAGAGGTTCTACGTTCGGGATGTACATTTGTTCGTTGTCCGTCAATTATTGACCAATTTTGAAAATTCTTTCCATATTGTATGAGGAAAGATCCTGAGGTGGTTCCATAAAAACTGTATTCCCGAGGAAATAAGTCCCGAAAACATGAAAAACAGAGTAAATGCTAAGGAAATTGCAGTTTTTTCCAGAACAATCAAAGTATATGAAATGGCCGTAATGTATGTACCTGAAGGCTATCTATTAATATTAAAAAGGCAAAAGTTTGTGCCGCTGTGAAGATGTTTGGGCGAAGATAAAGCCAAAAATACAGACCGGGTCGTTCACTGAACGCTGCCCGCGCCTTCGCCTAATTGGTTCAGTAGTTTTTGCGTGAAAGAGTAACAAATATCCATCCATACATCCTTACAAACTTTGACATTTATAATAATACTAGCTGCTGCCCTTTCCTTCGCCCGCGTTTTATCGTGATAAAAAATTGGCTATATGTTATTCCAGGTCACGACCTATACCCATACCAAATTTCAGCCTAATCGGTTCAGTAGTTTTTGCGTGAAAGAGTAGTAAATATCCATACATCTATACATCCATCCATACAAACTTTCACATTTATAATATTAGTAGGATATTAAATATTAATTATTTATATAGTAAGATGACAAAATTCAGATAAAAAAGTCATCAAGTAGTTATATCAAGGTCAAGTAAGTACTAGAACCTGCTACCTATCCCTAGCTACCCTCAAGTCCTCAAGTAAATAAATATTTTCAGAGGAAATGTATCAATTGCAATACATATCTGCAATAAGCATCTGTTAGTGATTTAGCGTCACAGCTGTCATTGCAAGTATTATCAAGGCCCGCCAAGCTTATTTATAGCTGACTTACTTAGAGCACATAATCTAGTCTAGATTATTCTTGTATATTCCAAACAAGCACATAACACTTTTGAAACTGACATGGCTTTAGTACAAAAAAGTAAATATAAGAACACTTAAAATAACGCTATACGCATACGATGCAATAAGTAAGGGAACATCTTAATGCTCCAAGCATTGATAAATGTAATATTTACTAATTTTATCTAGGAATTTTTAAACAATTTTCCTTAGCGTTGCACTTAAAGCTTATGTTATAACTTCTATGTAAGTCTAATGGAATTTATGGAGCGCACTTTAGAAAGCTTAGTAAATTTTACTTGTAAGATGGATTAATGCTTTGTAACGAACGTCTTTTTTTAATCAACTTCGAAAAAAGAAGAAGGTTCTATCATGGTTACAAAACTAAAGATAATAACGGGATTTGCCATGATTTGAATTTCAGTTGACTTCAGTTGTTCCGTGATCAAGGCGGATGTAACTGTGCCGAAATATTGGAGAACTCTAAACTCAAATCAAGAAGGTTCTATGTTCGGATGTTTATGTTCGTCGATTTCTCCGTCAATAATGGATCTATTTGAAAATTCTTTCCCTAGTTTATATAGAATGTTCCCAAGGTGGTTCCATAAAAATGACGTATGTTAATAATTCTTACATTATGGGTCTAACTCCCGCTAATTTGTTTACTTCTAGAATATCTGATTGAGCATAGACATTTCTGACGACCTCTGTGGCGCAGTGGGCGAAAGTCCGCCTGCGACGCAGGTTGCGGGTTCGATTCCCGCCTCGGTACAAATGTTTTTACGATCTGCAGATATTTGTTCAGGGTGTTCGGGATATTTTCTATGTATAATAAAAATATCTATCTATGTAGTGTATTATATTAAGTATATCAGTTATCTAGTACCCATAACACAAGCTCTGCTTAGCTTGGGGTTAGATAATGTTGTGTGAATTGTCCAAAAAAAACTCAATACCCTCAGACTTGAGGCTCTGCCTCCAGCTAGCATCTAGTTCAACCAACACTACCAGCATTATCAACCCATGTCCTCGTGCGAGGCGTGATCTTGACATTCGCGTCCCTGGTTGCGCTGGCCGGCAGCCAGGATCTCGCAAATATGTCCTACAATAAATGTGGGAATCGATAACAATGTCGCCGCAGCCTCAATGGATTCTACCAGCTAGCATGCGGATTGCGTTGCTGGCGTCCGGGCCCCGTAATCGTTTTAATATTATGTTTGTTTTGGCACCGGGCGTGTTTGATAACGTTTTGCGGTTAAAGCGGTTATAATTAGGGACTTGATCGTTTTTGTTCTCACAAACTCATAATGATTTCCCAAAACCACAATTCGCGTTAACTCAAAACTTATTTCTATAGTCGGTACAGGAACGGCACATAAACACGTCATACATCGTTATAGCTTTTCGGTGGCACGGGCAATGTTCACGTAGATATTTTGATTTTGTAATAAAACTGTGTGTTTATAGTACTAAAACGCGAATTGATTACCTTCCAATTTAGTAAAAAGGCCACTCTTATCTAATCTTCGGTGGAGAGAGCCGGCGCGGCGCGGCGGCGGCGGGCGGTGGTAAGGTGGCTAGGTGCCAACTCAGGTAACGTATAAAATTCCAGAAATTGTGAGCTCATTCACCCTGTTTTCTACTCTTCTACTTTTTAATTTAAATTAAGTACTGTGCAACATTTACAAGATTAATGCAAAGAATAACTAACTCAAAGGGGAACAAGCTATACTCGTATGTACGTACATACGTACGTACTTAGATCTTTTTCGTGGGAACTTTTCCACGAAGCCAAAATTAGAAAACTCATTCAATACAGTGCGTAGGTAAAGCACAGTCTTCTTTTAGTCCTATAGTCCTATTACCTTAACATATGTAGCTTAAGGGCATCCCAATAAATCAGAAATAAACAACATCCCTCAAAACTAACCACTTGAATAATGAATGAGCGAGATTAATGGGCCGACCTGGCGGTTACCAAAAATGCGGAAACTCCCTGATTACAAGTGCCTTCTGCCATGTATCGCTTCTAATGGTTGTTCATTACAAGGTCCCCCCCCCCCCCCCCCCCCCCCCCACAGATCATTTGTCTTTGTTTCGCTTTCACTACAGAGGATCTGATTTTGCAGAAAAATAAGTAAACTCGTTAGAAAAGGTCTACATTTTTTTTTTATAAAAGATACAAGTTAGCGAATAAGATTGAAAAGCAAGAAAAATAAAAATATGTCAGTTATAAATTGCTAAACGGCCCGGCAAGTCCTAAGCAAACACACGAAGACAAAGAGACTCCATGCCCTCCAACTATTTCATCGGGATCAAGAAAATAAGGTAAAATATGGTAGCTGTTTGACTTTCAGATGTTACCTGGTTACCTTTATACATAAGTACAGCATATCAAGTCTACAAAAATAATCAATGGACTCTCTTTGAACATTTCTATTTCAATATTACTTCCCACTATCCTACTAATATTATATGTACTTACCTAAATGTAAAACTTTGAAAGAATGGATGTATGGATATTACTCTTTCACGCAAAAGTCATAAAAGTCATTTATTTCATCGTTAAACTCATACAAATACTTAGACATGTCAAAAAAATTACATACTTAATGTGTACTTGTACCTAGATTTCACTTAATTAACAATAGGTAACGTATCTTCACAAAATAAAGATTTATCCGCCATAGCAAAAACTACTGAACCGATTAGGCAAAAATTTGGTATGGGCACTTAAAGTTTGGGACCTGGAATAACATATAGGCTATTTTTCATATCGATAAAACGCGGGCGAAGGCGCGGGCAGCAGCTAGTATTCATATTAAATTAACACTAGTAGTAAGTAGTTAGTAGGCCCTAAGCATATCTTGGTGACCGTTTTAGTTTAATTCGTCTGTCTCGAGTGGTTCCGTAGTTATAGCGATATGCCCAGGCGTAATGGCGCAATAAATATATAAGAAAAATAAAAAAATTAATTATTATTGTTTTTTTTTTGCTTTCTCCATTAATCTGGGCTTAGTCACTCTCGACATAGATATCGATCGCAAGACGACCGACATCATCGGTCGCAAAGTCTTACCGGTCATATATTAAGGATTTTTGAATGTCTCCACAAGAATCAAGTTTCAAACGAATCGAAAACTATTTCCGTAAATACACTAGATGTACATATATACTAAGAAAAGATCAAATACCTAAAATTAAAATAGATCTACCATCGAAACTATCGATCTTTATCGCAACTGTACCGAAAACAACTGTCAACTTTACGATTTATGCGACTGTTATTGCGAGCAAATTAGACAGCCCAATAAGTATGTAGCGATCGGTCGGTAATCATTATCTATTTTAAATAAATTGCGGTAGTTAAAAACTTCATTTATCCGCTCTATGATTGCGGTTTTTTGATAAGTTTGCGACGTCTCAAGTTACGATTTTGCACTTTTTCTTGTCAGAAGATTTGCATTTAGAAAAAACATCAGTATATCAAGCAAATGTTTTCGTGTGAATAGTTAGCTATCTGTATTTACGATCGCTAACTATGTCGATGTCGAGACTGCACCTCCCTGGAATGGTCAAAGAGATTAGTTAAGTTTGTTGTAGTGTGTATGCGGTGTACGAATTCGTAGTCAAAACAAATAATGACAGATCGATCTAGCCTAGAACAGCTCTTATTTGGTAGAGATTCAATAGACCAAGAACTTTTGTCGAAATTCGTAGGTAGGATGTAAGAATAAGAAAATCTTCATTTGTAGCTAAGATAGAAACTAGTTTGTTACAGTTCTAATTACTACTAACACCATAACCATAAACATTATTAAAACTACATATAATGAGTTCGGTGGTCTTCTAACGAATGCACCGAGAATGCAATGAAATATACAACTTCGGTACAAAATACAAGTCGAGTTATTTAAAAAAAAAACCATACACGATAGAAAAAACAAATTGAAGTGTACTCAAATATTTATCTTACATTTGAGACCAAACTTAATCAAGTTTGGTACATATAATATGATTACAGAATATATTTGAAATTTGATAGTTGTACAGATGAGACTTGTGAAATATGCTGGTAACTTAGTGAGGCCAGATCGGTCTAGCTAGGGGCTTTTAAGACCAGAGGGTCCATAGTGGGGCAAAATCAATCAATTAGCTAGATCTTAGGCTAGACCGATCTGGCCTCACTAAGTTATCAGCATATTTGACATGTCTCATCTGTACACCTATCAAATTTCACACAAATCGTTTCAACGGTTGGACAGTAATGCTACTACGACTATTTCACCATCCAGCCATATCACCCAAGCTGCCACTGACAACTTCGCTCACTCCTTTCTATTAGTTGGCAGTTTAAAATTAGACTTGCCTATGAGCTTATTTTGTAAGCCTAAAGATAAAAAATGATTGATTTCTGACTAACTGTAAAATAACAGGTAGAATTAATAAAACCGGCCAAGCGCGAGTCCACTCGCACACGGAGGGTTCCGTACCATCTTATAAATAACTATTTCGCAAAAGGGACCCTAAAAACGGATAAAAAACGTAAAATCTCAACATGAGACGGTCACCCATCCAAGACTAACCGCGCCCGACGTTGCCCAACTACGGTGATCTGTACCTACTCAAATTGCTACATGGACGTTGAACCCTTTAATTATGAAATTATTTTTATTATTTGTAGTTATAACGGCAAGAGAACAATCAACAATCTACCTTTATATTACACCTGCTCGGAAAGTTGCCTATTCCTTTTCCAAATATAAGATAGAAAGTAAGTCATTGCAGGCGTATAGGAATCCGGGAGGAAAAACTCTATGGAATTTCATTTCTCACTCGTTTTAGCGGGAGAGAAAACTGTATGGAAATCCATTTCTAACGTGTTATTTTTTTTAATTTCCTAAAAGATCGGCCGGTACCTATGGTTATTTTCATAATAGGTCAAACGACAAAAAGTTTTTACTCCAAGTCCGTTTGCCTCTTCCGATTTCCGAACAATATTTTGAAAAAAGAACCCAAGTGATAAAGGCTGGCGCGGGAAGTTCTTCTAGTTTTGAATTTGGTGTAGGCAATTTTATTAATTCTATAGAAGTTCTTCGAGTGGTAGTGAAAGTTTTATGACACCGCCAGAAATAAAATATTTATTCTGCTTTTTATTCTCCTCGAAGGTGTAGTATAAAGTACTATGTATCACTCGGCAGAAAGTGCGATTCCTACCTCGTGTGTTTTAAGGCCCTCGGCTGCACCTCGGGCCTCAAATGACACACTCGATAGGAATTAGGCACGTTCTCGCCTAGGTGAACAATGTACTATTCAATACAATACTAAAATTCTCTATTGTACTGTTACGTACTAACTGTTCTGTATTGTATCTTCTATTCACCAGAAAAACAACATTACAAAGAGATGTAACATGAGATAAATAAAATGGGCGGTCTTATCGCTTAGAAGCGATCTCATCCAGGCAACCTTTAGATTGAAATACTATACAATATATTAATCTTACAGTAGGATTATATGAGCTAAACAAAATATCAAGTTTTTCAAAACCCGATTCCAGTATACATCCAAGATTAGCAATAAAGTGAATCGACTTCTTTTATCGGATGTTACGTAAAAAACAGTGACCGGGATCTAGGAGAGGCTCGGAGATATGGAAACGGAAATTAAGTCAAGCGAACCAGAAATATACTTCTGAAAATCAGATAATGTATCACATTCCGTAAATACAGACCTAAATACAACGGTTTTAGAAACAAACAACAATATCGATGTTTCCAGTTGATAAACACTATAATATAAGACCTAAACAAAGCTCTGCTCGAAATCTGGTGTTTTTGCCAGCTGACAGGAGGCCGATCTAGGTCATTTTTCCGAAATCGAAACTGCGTGCGTCTGCGAATAAATTCAATTCGATATCCTTGTCAAAAGTCAATCTGATATTAACAAGTCAAAGGAATCAAAGCATCGGAAAATCAGAAACATTCCACAAGAGAACGCCTCGAAGTCGCAACTCTTAGTTTTCGGGAATGAACACGTGACGCGAAAATCAAATTCCAATTGAAGGAATATCGGAGCATTTGTATTCGACACATGCACTGCGGATTGATGATCGATGTACCGAAGTCCTGTTATTGCTGAAACATAGCATTTAATGCCTGTGCGATAGGGCCGGGTTTGCGACTTACAGAACGGTTGAACAGGTGTCGATAGTTGGTTGTGCTTGGTTCATTACGAAGTTGGGGTGAGCAACAACATCTTTGATTGTGAATCGGAATGCTTACATATGAACAAAATCATATACAGTACATAGAAACTACAAGTATCTATGTTAACTTCTCAACATTTGCAAAAAACACTTTAGGTAGTATCAGTTTGATTTGAAGTCAGCCCCGCACTTTCGTTTGCTCATTTAATTATGTGATTTTAATATGAACTCTAAGATAAAACACCATTAGTTTTGGGATACGTTCTATCTTATAAAGCAAACAAGCTAAAGTTGTTTGCCAACCACCGGTTCCAGAACATTCATTCGGTTGCGTTTTTCCATTTTATAACAAGCATCGCGCGAGAATAATGAGTTTGATCTAGACAATGGTGGACCTACTATTTGCACAACCACGGAGCTTCTTTGTTAATGATGCCGCAATGTAAAGGCATTATTCCTACAATATTACATTTATTTTAGATATTGGGAGCCGGAATATAATGAGGACCGGAAGGCATGACATGAGTTTGACTTAGTTCAACGCAAATCCCTGCGGAGAGCGTTGGAGGTCAGCGGTTAATGCCCAGTTCTTGAGTAAGCTTAGTCATTTTAATACCGCTGAGTGACTTATTTTGTTGACTTACAAAACTTATACAAAATTAGTTTAGTGAAATCTTGAAGACAAGGGAAACATCGATCTCTAATGCTCTCCGGGAAACATTTAAAAATACAACTTTAAGTCTGATCCACCGGCTTTAAAACTGCAAAGAACACATAAACAAAATCGCAATAAGGTCAGTCGCAAAGCGATCCACGTCACTATAAAATTTATGGAAGCGAGATCCCAAAAAGCAATAACACTTGGTAATATTGCTAATTGGATGCTTAAACCGGGTACATCTGGTCCCACGGCGCGGCGCGGCGGCGCGCGGCGTGAGCTAGCATATTGTATCAGGATTGTTCAATTAACAGTATTAGTTATCTGTCGCTAAACTAAAACACAGCAACAATGTACCAGATGGAAATACTACACAAATACTATAGCTATACATAAACATATTACAAAAATAGACCGATTAAATCATATTTTGAATAATAACCATTCTATATATTCAAGATGCATTGTAAACTGTATTTATGCAGGAGTGCACTTCCAGAAGCTGCAAATTCATTACAAAACAGAAGTAATTAATTTCATACCTGTCAGTTATTCACACCAAAACAATAAATATCTACACACCTAAGCCCGTGTTCGCCGATTTACGTCCTATCCAAACTACGATTTAAATACCGTCAGATTCGGTTTGTTATTCAGAAATTACAGCGAACAAAGCTTTCAGCGGCATAAATCAAAAACAAATCCATGATTGAATAAATACATATAGAAGCTGTCTACGAAAATGCGAAAATCATAGACATTGTAGTGGCCGAATCAAAATATACTGATGGCTCTAATTTTCGCAGACAAATAAAAAGCATAACCTTTGTCACAGATGCTGAGCCCGCTAATGCCTCCGAAGAACCGGAGTTTAGTGAAGCAGCCGGCTCGGTCGGGCGGGCTCGCGCGCCAGTCTATAGCCACCCGTCGCCGCGCGCGAACGTCGCGTCGCCCCGCACGCTACACTCTCGAAAAACTTGTACACAGTGCGAAAACAAACATCGTGCCAAGTGTCTGTTAACTTAATTTTATTTGTGATGCTAGGCAGGGACGTACCGTTGGAACCACTTCAGCTAGCGGCATAGAGGTAAACATTTGAGAGCGGACTCCGAACTCTTCGGCTATCGGCCGCCGCCGGTTAGTGTTTGCCGAGCGTTCAAAGCCAGTAGATTTAATTTTAAAATTTACCCACAGACTAGCGGGAATACAGACTAAATTTGCATGTTGAAAATTGCAAAGGCCGAATATTTAGTTGGAGCTTTCTGTTGCAAATTTATAAACTATACATGATATCGAAAGTGTAGGTAGGTAGAGGGGTAAGGGGTCGATTCTCTGCTTTTGGTTTTAATCCCCAGTTAGTCACCGGCGTGATACCGCGTCCAATATATAAATGCGATCGATAGAGATCTTGAAGCCTTTCAAAAATTAAAATTTCCCTTATTAAAACCTTCAGTCTTGCTTACGTAAGCCTCGCTCCAGCCGCTTATGTAACTGCTAGAATAGGAATTTTATATTTCCCTTTTCAATTTCACGGGCATATTGAAACTCTGAATAAACTATGAAGGACTGGATAATAGCGCAATGTTATTACTAGGGCATTATATTAGTCCTCGGGCGCTAGATGTGGCGCATGTAAAATTTTCAGATCTATAAGTTTGGTCGAGCTTTTTTCGTTCTTTTAGTGGAGCTTTGAATAACGCCTAATAGGGGTTGCATGCTTTCTAAAAAGCTTTTGACTCAACTCAAAATGGATATTTACAGAAACACAGTTGTATTGAAGTCTTATCAGAATAGGTAATCGAAACAGAAACATGTTCAGTTAAAAGCATCAGTTAGTTACACTACTGTTTGCATCGCCACGTGTACCTGACCCGATACCGCCTAATGGAAGCTAATGCACGCCCAGGCTCCATCCTCGATGGCACACATTATCGGCAAAGACAGCAATAAACTTGAATTAGTTCTACGCTCCTAACGCCACCAGCTCGATACCACCTTGTCTAAATTAACTGAATTCGCTTTAGCCGACAGGAAGTGGTAATTTCGCAATCTGCTTACAAAGTCGACGGGTGTTTTGATGCCGAGAGTAGAATCGTTAAATCTGGTGTATCCCCTACATCTTGAGCAATTAAATCTTTGTTATCTGCGCTATTATCTTTGAATATAACAAGCCAACCGGCAAAGAGATCGTTTAGATTTAGCTTCGATAAATTTTCCGGTATGGTAAATGGCCTCAAAAATGCGGATAAGAATTATATATTCCATTACAATACAATACTATGGCGCCTGATCCCGAAGGGGTGCTTCGGTAAAACCAGCACACTGGCACACTGACCGCACTAAACTATACACACCTTTACACTGTACCGGTCGAAAATACGGACCGGATCAAAATGTGACTTTACGACTGAATAAATCCAACGTTACTGTAATAGTTACTTCTTGAATATACACGTAAACTCGGATAATCATTTGTGTGGCGAAAATTATATGAAGAGATGAGTCTATGAACGTAAGCTACGTATAACTCTATTTTTTGCGGAAACTAAGTGATAAAAATAGTTATTAAAGTGAATTCTTAAATTCGTTTATTGATAAGTCAAAATTAACAGCAAGCTTACAGACAAACACATTCCGCTTCGCAAGTTAAATCCAGGCTGAAAGCAATTGAAGAAATCAAGAGAAAATCAAACATTATATACGTATGTAATAGAAATCATCCCGGTACAGATTCAGATCAGTCAATTTGGGGAAACAGACAATACAAGAGTTGATCGCGTGGAACCACATTATTGAGGAGGTCAACAGTCGCAAATACAAATCTGTTACAATAAAATGGTTTTAGTCAAATTATGAATACCCATTTACTCTTAAATAAACTTACATCAACAAGTGTGGTATCGCTTATGTGGTCAGAATTCAAGTTCTTAAGACGTTAAAGAAGAATATTGACACCTTTTCAATTTTGAAATTGCTTTAGAAATTACACGTGAATCGAACCGAACTCACAATAGAACATAAACTAATCTCGAACAAACCGGGCGGGAGTGCAATCCGGGATGAAATCAAACTTTCCAACGGAGGTCCCGGAGGAGAGAAAACTTAGAAATTGTCTATTGAAAATTTGGCATTGGGAGATTTGGTAGCATTGCATGCATCGTATTGCTTCGGAACTAGAACCCATAAATAAATAGGAATATCAATTCGTGTTGCTTCAGTCTATTTCGAACTGCATACAATATTCGATCGTAAAATAGATCTCGTGAAATTCCATGAACGTCCATTTCTGTTTTAGCGTTATTTCCAAGCTTTATTCAGTCTGCATATCATGCAATGAATTATTTAGCCGAGTTCTTATCATAAAAAATGCAATGTCTTTTTGTTGTTCTATAAGAAATTCTTAAGCACATATAAAGGTTTTGTAGCATGCAGTTACATGAAATAAGTTTTCTAGGAATTTATGTTTTAGACCTCATAAACGTAGGTACTTGGTGTGATAAGAATGGCGGATGGCAACACGGACAGCGGTAGAGCACGCCTTCACAATGCGAGATTTTATCGCCGTAATAAAAGAGTGAAAGAGCAGATGGTACAATGGGAAAGAACTCGGGAAAATCCTCAGGATAATAACGTCACGAGTATAACGTAATAACATTTTGTTCAGAAATCACACGTGAGGCTTTGTAAGACGTGCCAGATCTCTTCTATGCTAATAGGACTGAAAATGTATTGTGTTCGCGGGAAGATATTTTTGGGAGCAATTTATTTTAATGGTCCATCTGAGATAGCGCTTTGTACGAATCGTTATACTATATGGAATCTATGGGATCCAGTCACACATATTTGTAATTTTATCGTTTTGTTAAAGCATAGCTATTTATTTTGTTTAAAGTCACTGTCAAAGAACAAACTACAAGCAGTCAGTCAGTAAAGCATTTCGCGGTTAGGAACGAGTGTGAAGGGATGGAGTAGCAGAAATCATGCCGAGCATTCCTTGGGGTGATAACGCAATTCCACGTATCTCCCGCGAGAGGATATCGTGACAAATTGCTTTATCTGTTCTTCGATATAAACCAAAACAATATATTTTCAGTTCTAGAACATTGTGCATTGTGCGTTTAAAATTTTGTCCATAAAATTTAGTTAAAAATGTATTTGAATAGAATTTCTGTCATCTGGTTTACATGGCAAAATTTCAGCTTTAGGGTCTGATGCTGTTTAAAATGTACAGTATTAATTATTTTATTTTATCAAAGGAACTAGAACGGCCGGCTTATTACAAAGGATGTTGTTTCTATTAAACAAGGCCATGTCACATCCACAGAAACTAACGTCTCGCGTGACATTTTAAACAGAACCGCCTAAATTCATTTTAATTAAAAGTACAAATAAAAGCAATGACAAACTAGCAACAATGATTACCGGGTACAATTTACCAATTGAAGTGGTTAAAAGTTGAAGTTTCCCACAAGAGTGAGTGAGGTCATGCTGATCGTAGAAGTTATGATTACTATTAGGTACCTCACGGTACGTGTGGGGGTGATTCTTTAATTCAACAAGAAAAAAATCTTCAATACTTTTAACATCGCGCAGGCCTTTTTTACACTGTCGTGTTTCAAACCTAAAACTAGTGGATGATTGAGCTCAAGTTCCCTCAAAAAGTCCTTACAATTGCTATTGTCAGTTTTCATGTGAGCGCTTTCTGTGGATCGAGACGATACACTTCAAATGACTTCGCTCAGAGCTAATCCCGGCTCAATTTTAGAGTTTTATTGAATTCTATTGTTACCATTCTGATGCTTTAGGTACTATAGATAAACGCAATCTACTTTTATGATGAGTTGCGGATATTACTATCTATCATCTAACTATCATTATTTTCGAAAAGTCTATCGATTGAGGTGTAAGCATGAGAGTATCTTTTTGATTTCGAATAAAGTTGTATAGCTCTAGAATTATTTGAACCTTTCCTATAAAATTCCCGATTGCAAAGAACTGTCGGAGTTCCACCCCGCCTTTTCGCTGTTCCCTCGCGAAATACAAACACTTAGACTGAGTAACAAAGAAAGTATTTATTAATGTACGTATCGTATCACAATGACAGCTAAACATTATTGTTCTGGAGCCTTGACAAAAGAGTATCCGATTTGTCTAAATACCAAACAAGGAACTAGCGCATTGTTCAAAGTCTGGGCAAGTTCAGCTAACATTTTAAAATTGTTCGTATGTAGCGTTAAGTTCCGCGTGTAGATAAAGTAATTTATTACCTTTCTCATTAATAATATTACTATGATGCCCACCATAATACGAGATTCATCAATTTAACCTGTCATTTATTAACGGTTTCATCATCGAGATACCCCACGCTATGACAAATTAGTCCCGCCACACAGTGCTGTCGTGTATTCGACACTGCAATCAATCACTGCAACGAAATACAGCAGATGTTTACATGATCATTCACTCATTAGCGTACTGCTAGCTTGTTAGTTTATTATACACAGTCATAGAGACTACACTACATTATTGTTGTGTTCAGTCCAATTCTTCAGTAGTAAGCTTGATCGTATTCAGAGCAGGCACTTTTATGTTCAACAATGGATACAGACTATTGGGTTTCTTGATTTCTATACTGAGAGCTACAGTGTATTGTATTTATTGCGTAAAATATGATAATATTTAAAACAATTCCTATTAATTCTGGAAGTTGTTTTGTATCCTCGTTATCAAAATATTTAAAACTTAAAGCGATCAAATCAGTTTGCTGTTGATCTATCATTCGATTTTAAACCAAACTCCGGCCCATTGCGTCTGTCTGTTATTTATTTATTAATTTTAGGGGAAACATGGTCTCAATATTGTCTAAATAAACATGTGTTTATTTAGATAATAAACTTATCGTTTTTTTTTTAAATCTTTTATTATTTTTATACAAACTTATCGTTTCGTAAATTTTTTAGCACTGTATTTATTTAGATTACAAAATCGTAACATTTTTTTTGTCTAATTTATCAACAAAAGTCGTCTACGCTATAATCACGATTTCTAGAAATATATGTTTTAATTTGTTTTTTTTTTCTGATACAAAATATAGAAATTTTAAAGCATTTTCAAATATAGATTTGCTGATATACATAGGTATATGTAGCCTAGGAGTGTTGAGTTTAACAACGTCATAAGAACGTGAACGTTAACGGCACGGCAGACCGAGCGACGACCTCTGCCAACCCCTAAACCATAATGTTATCGTTATTGCCAACAGTTTCGGAGGTAATAGGGGGTAGAGGTGCCCTATATGCTATTCTCGGATCGGTATCTGAAAATTCCTTTACTGTTAACCTTCAGTTAAAATTTGAAATCCCTGATGTCATCACATAGCTATTTACTCAACTTGTAGCCATCTGTTTGAATTAGTATTTGGTATACGAATTACTCATTTTAAATTGATACATATTGTTGAGAAACAAACCATACAAAAGTACATCGTTTAATAACCAAAGCAAACATACTATCTGTTTAGCAAGAATATTTATTTATAGACATACATTTTCCAATCTCTTTTATAACCAATATTTGATCTATAAATTACTCATTTCTTATTAATAGCTATCGAACAGCGCGTATTGAAATCATCTATTCACGAATTTCATTAGTCTGAAATCATGAAACTAGATGCATACTTCATTTATTAGACAGCTATGAAACAATTCAATAATACTAATTGCTTTTCTGATTATTCTATAACTTTGCTAGAATATAAACTGATTACCTACTTCATATATGTACTTGTGATTATGTTGATGGTGGAATTAATATCTCCTAATTGAATTATTTTCAAACACGGGAAGTGTTTGAAAATAATTCAATTATTCTTAGTGGTTCGTCCAAGTGTCAAATCGCCCTCAAATCCCTCATATTTCAGTCCTTAGACTTGGAAATTAGTTTTATCATTCTCGTTCACGGCGGCGTTGTCCAAATCCGCTGGGTACATAATGAAAATTGGACCGAACTTTTTCCTCATCCCCCGAAATTAAGGGAGGCGTTACCCCCTTCGCGGGAACGTGGTACCCCGCAGTCCAACTCCCTAATGTTATTCACCACTAACTCATTGTTTACCCCATTGGAATGTGCAATTGTTGAATACATTATTTAGTTATTACAAGGTATTCGTTTATTTGTTTTATATAACTTTATGTATGTGTAGATCTACTCGCGCGGTATATTATATCTTGAAAGTAATGGAATAGAAACAAAAGGATTGAATCAAAATATTTCTATTCTATATAAATCGTATAATGGTTTCTATCATTCAATAACAGTGGTCTTCATTGTATTCGGAATCAGCGTTGGGTGTAGTAAACATTGACCTCCATTGTATCGATCTGACAGAATTACGAGTTACGACTCTCTTTCTTTAATTATATATCGATTCGTATCAATTCGGTTAATGCCAGCTTTCTATCTTGAATTCGCAGAGGGAGGGATGCTTTTCTTGAATTTCTAATTAAATATGGAGGGAACCTCTAATATATACTGTGCTAGTAACCGTTTACTCTTCAAGAGATATCGGAAAGACTGATATACATACTTAGTGCTTTATAAATAGTGAGTAAATAAGAACTTTCATACGTTAAGAAAGCCTATGTATCTTGTATATTGTCATCCGTGAGAAGGAGATAGGACTAGTGATTACAAAATTGATAAAACTTAAGCCTGTCTCGCTTTGTACTCTGTACAAACTTAGATAAGAACGAAAGTTTAATATTATCAAGCCTAAAGCTATATTTAGGAAGCACAAATATTATGAAGATAAGGGAAGCAAAACTTTGTAGTCTGATATTAATAAAAAAAACCTCAATAGAAGTTAATGAATTTATGGTTATCAGGCTAGTCAATTACGAAATGAAGAAAATTGTTATGCTAAATGTTATTGTGTGTCGTATTTTAATGTTGCACGCGAATGAGGCACAACACGCCACATTACGTAAAGGTCGCCACAGACAGACAAAACAATTCTGTTGATATATTCATTTTGTCTCAAAATAACAAGGATATTACCGTAAACATCCTCCTCCGAAACACTAACAATAAACCTTAAATTGAATAGATAAATCTCCGGAGAAAGGAGAGACAATAGAAATAAACGTAACACCGCGGTAGCCAGTACGAAACACACACGTATCTGCCACAGAAATATAACTCGCAATCAACTCACAAAACTGATTAGAGAAGTACTCAAATGAAACACACTTGCAATGTTTATATATAACGATTGAAAAATTACAAATTGTCATCTTCTAGCATTACAAATAGTCCCTATCTACTCATACAACAAATTCAGTATTTTATAAGCCTGTCTTGCATCCACAGTCGGTGTTTTATGAGTATATACATACTTAGATAAGACACAAGCCCTGCTTTTTAGCTAGACGAAGCGAGAAAAGAGAACTTCTCTTACTTACAAAATTTAGACACACAAATTATCAATATAGAGGGTCTAGGGCCAGTACGACAGCAATGAAATGATTAGGCACTGGAGTGGCATACTAAGCACTGTCATTGGACGGCAAAGGGCATTTAGCTCTTGTGACCAGAATACTAGGCCCTCATTGTCAGCGGTTGCAACGCGCATTTACAAGATTTAGTCGTGAGATTTATTCGTTTTAGTGCTCGGTTAGATGGTTGAGGAACTTGGATGAAGATTGAATGTTTGTAGAAGCTTTGTTTTTTTTTTAATGGGGACTTACATTTGAAAAGAATAAAAAAAACTATTTGCTTAAATCTCTCACTCACTTCTCCTAGGAAATGTTAGTAAATTAATATTAATAAAGATTGAGCAATATTGTCTTGAATCCCCACATATTCATAAGGAACTGTCAAGAAATCAAAGTAAAATTTAGATTAGGACAAGTCAAGAAGCTTTGAATTGCCCGCCCAAAATCATTCGTAGGTTCGAACGTTGGAACGACCTGCTGATGTGAGCAACAGCAACACCCGCCGGTGACTCGGAAATGATTGCATAAAATACTATTTCCTATCAGTCACAGAGCACAATGCCACTAAAAAGCAATGCAAAGCCGCATTCGACGTTTCATTCATCAAACGTTGTTTATAAAATGTCTGCCAAGCGACGTGTGGCTTCTCTCATTAGAATGTTGTGGGTTACGTTGGCAATTATATTTTATGTTTTAATACATTGCAAACTCATTATGCAAATGTATTCTATGTAAATCAATGAGCACGTTACTTTAGAAAGCTCAAAAACCCAAGTAGATTATGCATCATTTTTCTGAAATCAATAGTAGGTACACTATAAAGTTGTTAAAACAGCCAAATGTCGGACGGAGACCACAAGCTTTTATCATGATCATTCACAGTATATATAATTGAAAGTAAAGTACAACTATATCTGCTTGCTCATGCAGTAACTCATTCGTTAAAACCATTACATCCGAACGTGATATAATCCTATTAAATCACTGATACAGCATTATCGATAAATGAACTTCGGAATCAACCTGCGAGTACATACATCGAACGAACAGCCCGGTCGTTCCATTACTTATCGTAAAAGTCGAGCTTCCAGGCGAAAATTAATAGTATAATTTAAAAGAATTGCCTCTGAAGTGTGTTGATAAATTAGGTTTAATGAAGCGAAAGTATATACTACGACGATCAGTTCTCATTTGAAATTCTAATTTTCATTGTCGAGTTGGCTATGGCGAGTATATTAGTAGACGTTCAGTTCGACTCGGATATTTCACGGACAAACAAATACGCCCAGGGATAAATAATGGATGATGATAATCATAACCGTTACGTGAAATTTCGTAGTTACAGTTATAGAACTGTAATAAATATGAGTATATAACTGTAGGTTAATATAGATTTACCATATTTAGGCAACACATCCATGTTTATAGCATTAGAATTATGGTACATTTAAAATCATATCGTGACTATAAAACTACTTTCCTATTGATACAAATATCGAACATGAAGCCACCCATAATAATAACAAATAACCAATACAAAACAGTTTCAAAGATGACGTCCTTGACTTGTAAGAAAAAGTCAGTCGAATTGTAACAACTTTGTGAACCGGCGGTGGCCTTCGTCTGGAAATAATTCATTTATAAGAGACGCGGGAATCGATTAGGCTGCAGACAGAGTATTGTCGGGAAAAATATTCATCGACGAAAGTCAAAACATCGGTGTCGGGCGCACCCGTCGGTCGCACCATTCGGAATCTCGAAACTTCATAATGTGATTTAGGCACGCGCCAACCGGAGCGCACCAACTAAAGTAATTTGCGAGTATTACGCGCCCTCGCATACCGAGCGGATAGTTACCGGAACCGCCGCGGTATTTGTGCTCGCCGCTATGCATTTCAAGAGCTCCCCTTCCATGATCCCCCAGCTAAATCCAACGCAAGTTCAATAAAATAACTTTCTTTGCAGGTATTCGGTGCGGAACTGCGATCGTGGCGGAAAATGTGCGAAGTGTGCGAGCGGAACCATACCGTTGACGCGTCCGCGACAGAAACGCGAGTTACGTGCGACGGTAACAGTTAAGAGAATGCGCGTGTAGAGTCGACCACGACGTCGAACAGTTCCGAGTGGACGCTGGCGAGCGCGCCCAGCGATGTTATGGACTTTGCACTCGGCAATGAGAGCGCGGCATGGCTGGCGCCGAACGCGACCGCGGCGTTTCTGCCACCGACGCCCGGAAACGACGACTACCTCGCCTGGAGCCTCCTGGACGGGACACTCATGCTACTCATCGTGAGCGGCAACACCCTCACCATCCTCGCGGTCACGCTCAGCCGGCGGCTCTCCTCCCTCGTCTCCAACCAGTTTGTTCTCAACCTCGCAATATCGGACCTGATGGTAGGCCTCACGCTTCCCTACCATCTCGTCTTCTACCTCGATGATGAATTCGGCCGGATGAAGTGGTCCTGCCTCATGCGGTTCATCCTGATTATACTGGCGTGCCTGGCGTCCATTTACAACATTATAGCGATAGCTGTAGACAGGTGAGTCCTACTTTATTTAGTCTGATAGTGTTTCCAAAGCTAAACCTAATAGCTAAATAGCTGGGTTGATCACGCCATTGGTGTTTTGTTGCGTACTGACTGACGGTGTGTTTATATGTTCCAGGTACATAGCGATAGTCCACCCGCTGCACTACAGCCGGTACCTGACGAAGGTTGTGACGCGACTGCTCATGAGCACCACCTGGTCGGTAGCTCTCTGCATCAGCTGTATCCCTATATTCTGGAACGACTGGGAGGAAGGAGTGTCGTGTGAAATGAATGAGGTATGTTTTGTGAATAAAACCTTTAAACTGTTAACAGTAAGATTAAGATGAAAGAAAATATGGCTAAAACATAGGCCCAGAACGAGTCGGTAATGACTGGCGACCATGATGATGGTATTAAATACCTGAGAAACAAATAATAGAGCAGCGCGAGATTTGTATAACATTGCCTGATATGATAAATCAAGACAAGCAGTCAACGTTTCCCTGTAATTACGACCATTAATTCAAGACATACATATGTATCTAGATTGTGGCTGTGGTTCTAATAGATCTTTAAAAAATTTCAGGTGGTTCCGAAAGCGTACACCACAAGCATCTTGGCGCCAATGTTTTCTCTGGTCTGGATGGTGATGTTCATCCTGTACTGGCGGATATGGCGCGAGGCGGCCTGCCACGCGCGGCGCATGCGCGCCAATACCTGCTCTCCTAGCGGGGCCAATGATTGGAAGAGCATTCAGGTACCTTACCTATCTCTTATTGCTATGGTAAGCATAAACAATTGCAGTCATGGATCACCTATTTCCTGATATTATATAGTTATAAATTATTAGGCTTTTCTAAATGTCCTGAAATTTGGAAGAAGGCACTGAGTTTTACCTTTATGTCTTGTACGATCTTAATGAAATTGAGAATATTATTCTGATTCATAAGGTTGATATTAATTACGTGGACTTAAGCTATTAAGCTAGAAATGGTTGGTCTGTTAGTTCACTGGAAAAAACCACTGAATGGAATTATAAGAAGAAATGAATACAAGATTCTTTACCTATTCTCCAATCAAATTAGGTACCTAGATGTGAAATGTTTTTAAAAACACAACAGAAAAGTTAAAACTCACGTGCTTGGCGTCGAGTTCCACATTTGTTACAAATACTTACTTAATGAAGGAAACATCTCAATTCGACTAGTAGGTGTCGAAAATAAGCATGGAATGTAAACAAAGTTATTTAGACTTCGATCTGAACTCATTTTTATAAATATGCACGAGTATTTGTCGCGTTTATTTAAATGAAAATTAACTAATTATTTAAATGAAAACAGATTAAATTTTAGGTAAATGTGGCCGGCTCGTTTACAAACATTTCAAATCGAATTCGGCTGTAGTTTAGTTAATACCATTGAATAAAAATATATAGCTACTGGGTTATCATCAGTAAACGTTCTTCAAGTCGTGCGTACACTTTGTAACAAGTAAACCAAAAGGTTACAGTCAACAAAACATCTATAAAATTGTACCATTTTCAATGATTACATGACGACTCATGACTACTACATAACTATTCAATAAGGTAACACAATTTATGTTACGTTTCAGGTAGTACTCCTAGTCCTGGGATCATTTTCAATATGCTGGATGCCATTCGTGGTGGTGGCGTGCGCACAGACGCTGCCTAAGATGCCGCTGAACAACCACATAGCGTACCGGCTGACCTCATCGCTGGCCATGTCCAACTCGGGAATCAACCCGCTCATCTACGCGTGGAAGAACGCCGGCTTCCGAGCTGCCTTCGCAAAGCTGCTACGATGCAAGAGACCCGACACCTCAGAATACCGAGGATCCCCCGCCCCGGAGCGGAGGAAAGGCTCGGTGGCTCTGCGAGAGGGATCTCTGACACATTCCAACACGCCTAGCACGCTCGCTAGTTTCGGCGGGAGACCCGCCAGGCTTATGTACGTGGAGAGGGAAAGCTCGGACACTTCGAGATGCCGGATCATAGAGAACGCGGGATACATGGACTCTGAGAGGGGAGACAGTAACCCCTCGTACGCGCCGGACGGCCCGACGCCCGTGCATCGGCCCGCAGTCGCCCGCCCGGACCTAGTGTAGTGTCAAACGAACAATAGACGTTTGTGGGAAACGTGAAACGCTTCTAGAATTAAAAAAATTGTTAGTGACTGTAGGTACCCTTTCGCATCTAGGTACCTGTTTGAATCTACGCTCAAGATTTTAAAAGCTTTATTGTTGAATTTTTATTGAGAGATTATAATGAGTTCCCTGCCGTAAGAGTTTATAATGATGTTTCTGACAAATAAAAATGAAAATATTTAAATTAAAAGATGTTCTATGTAAAATAAAGATATATGAAATTATGAATAGTTATCCTGACATTTTTATTTACAAATTTATGAATGAGTCACGTTAATTCATATTATATGTCGGTTCCAACCATGACCATGTCTTCGTGTAGAGTTTGAAAGGATTAATAATCATGAATGAAATGGGGAAAACATATTACTTAAACATCGCTTATCACTCAGACAATTTAGAAAGCAATCAAACGAGACGTGGCGTTCGATAGGAATACGAGGAGCCCGTGAGTGAATATTTGAGGTTACAAGCACAATATAATGTAGACATATTTGTAAATGTAGCACGTGCGCATTTACTCAGTAAAATCGAAATGAATGCGTTTCATATTGTTGCATCATGTTTCGAAACTAAATTGATACATTTATTTTGAACACATTATTGAGTAAGTAAGGTACGCCTTCATTCGATATGTTAAATAAATACACCGTTAACGAGGCAATTAGATCAACGAATAACATGTTATCAAATAAGTACTATTTATAAATCTACAAATATCTAATGCCATCTTTTCAAACTATATACTTAAGTTGTATTATATTGTACAAAAACGAGAACATTTTTTTTTAATTGGTAATCTTTGTTTTAAGAAAACAAATGCCACGACATTTCTGTAGCAACATGATACGATGATGCCTCAATTTAAAAACTCACCTCAACGCCAGTAACTCCAAGCGCCGTCACGAGGTTCGGCGTCATCCTGAAGGGCACCATCTCCGGAACCCGTAGCGTCTTGCCCTTCTCGAAGCACACGTTGTAGTCTATATGCACCACTTCACCAGAAGTCAAGTCCACGAGCACATTGTCCAAGTGTCTATCGCCCAACCCGATTATGTACCCGATGGTACTCATAACCGCCACTGAGTAACTGTACCTACGCACCATCTGCCACCACTGTTCCGGCGTAACACTTCCGCACCATAACTCACGCCAGAGTAAGTCTTTGGGAGTCTCCGCCGACAGTTCTTGTAAGACTTGCTTCAAGACAGACACCGGCCATTCTTTTCTGTTCTCCGTAGATACACCGGCTTCTTTGAGGAGGGTGTTGAGCTTGCTGTAGAATAGTTCCGATGGACGCGGTACGTTGACGGTTTTGTTTGTCTTTGCAGATATCATGGCCGCCTCTCTGTTCTGCCAGCGCTTGTATAGCGCAAATAGAGGCGTGACGTTATCCACCCAGCTAATGAGACCAGACCTGGGTCCTAAGGGGATGACGGAGTAGTGCCGCGCTCTGTACGTTTGATTGTCATTGTTCTCCGAGTCGCGTGCTAGCATTGTGTTCGTGATGGACAGCAGTTGCATAATTCTCTCATCTAGGTGCAAATCTTCCAAGCCCTTGAATAGATAAATGTAGGCTTTTCCATCAGATCCGTAGAATACTAACTTCTTCGGTCGAGTTTTCGTAGGCAATATGGCAACGTTATTTTCGACTGATTTGATGGTAATTCTGACAGTTCGCTGATTAGTATGAACTCCTGGCATTGTGATGACGGTATCCTTGAGATCAGCTAGCACAGGGCTGATATCAGACATCCGCAAGATGTATGAAGTTCTCTTGTTTACCTTCTGCTGAAGTTTTATTTGCAATTGTTTTAAGTGAGCCGAGGATTCCTGTGGTTTATCTGGATTTGCAGGATTCCGCAGTTTATCGATAACGTCGATAATGAGAGACTGGAATTTATTCTGAAAAGAAATCTCGTGCGGAGTCTCCGGCTTAGCCGACGTCACACGACTGAGTTGCTCAAGCACGTAAATTATCGGTTCGAATATAATTCTGTGCTTCTCTTTAATGAGATATTCTTTCTCGTCAGCCGTTAAGTTTGGGTTCTCTTTCACTTTTATTATCTCGACTCCCATCTGAGATAGACGTTTAGTAAAATCGGAGTGATGTTGAGCTAACGTGCCAAGGCAAAGTTCATCCCATAATAACGTGATCCTTTGCAATTCTTTAACCAGCAGCTTCACTTGAAGGATAGTTTTCGGCGCTTGTTTCGACAATGTTTCTACCATGTCTAGGAAGCAAGAGTTTAGTTCGTTGTTAATAATTTTGTCACTCGCCGAGTCATCTAAATCTTCATTTTCTTCAAGGCTCTCTGCGTCATGAGCTAAGAATGATTTTACAAAATTTAACTCGGAAAAATCATTTTGTTCGTTTTCCACTGCACCAACGACCGCTGGGAATGTAATAAGATGTGGCGTGTCTTCTGCCAGCCGGCACAGCAAGTCTGACACACATTTCCGCACATAAGTTTCGGGATGATTAAGCCTTGAAAACAGTTGCGGAATGATCACTTTCCAAGGTTGAGTCGGTGTGTTTGCTAAGCCTGATTCGAGTACCGTTTGCAATTCCATAGCATGTTTCACAATCAAACGGAGCAGCCTCAATGTCGCATTTACTACCGCATTTTCTCCGCTATGGTTGATGTAATCCGCGGCGCAAATTAGTTGTAGAAATTTGAAATACGCGTCAGCAGAGAGTTCGAAATAGGAGAATACTCTTTTCTGAGCCTGCCGCCAGATATCTACTAGCATGGCGAGATGTTCTGGATAAGCTTTACTGAGACACGGCACAGTTCGGAGCTGGCTTTCAATCATTTCCGATGTGTTTATTTCGTTCCAATCAATGTCTTCGTCATCACAAGTTGCTTTTGTTTTAGACAGTATTTCACACACAGCTTCGAAATCTTGAGGAGAGCATCCGATCATGACGCTTTCTATTTGCAACTTATCGTTATCAGTGAGTTGTTCACCAGTTTTAGAACTGTACTCTACCATTTTTCTCCCCCATCTGAAGCACCAGGCTGCGAAGCTCGCCCAAGCCTTCGCTAATCCCGGGCATTGATTAACACCGAACTGCAAAAGCTTTCCAACAGCCGAGTCACAAAGTGGAATGACATTCTCAGATACATTGTTGTCTACGAGTCCAATCTCGGGCAGAGCTGATACAAATTTTATTAATGGTGATTCATTCTCTAAGACATTGTCGCTTTCATTTTGCACCCATTTTGATAAAGTCAGTAACATTCTTGTGCCTTTTTCACGTAGCTCGTAACTCTGTTCTCCCATAGCCAGTCTTTGGGAGAAGCCAAGTGAAACACTTGCGCATAAATTGATGGCCCTCACTTTAGTTTCGTCCTTGTTATAGGTTAGTTTGCAGAGTTCACTCAAAGCTGTGGCGTTGTTTAGAGTCCAAATATCCAAATCATACGTGTTCGCTGATACAAGAAGTAGATCACTCAAATCGTCCAAATTATCAACATGGCCTAAATACATTTGGAATGCAGCGTTATGTTTAAAATGTCTCAACAGCTCTCTCTTGGACATAGCGGTGTTTGCATTTTTTCTAGCACTCTTGATAACATCGAGACGAAGGCATTCCGCGAAATAAATATTTTCTTCAGATGGGTTAAGCCTCGTAAAGTATTGGTTCCACCAAGATATTTTGCTCAGATTTTTTAGCTCAGTGCAGTATTTATAATCTTTTACTGCAGATGGTTTGAAAGGGTTGTTGATTATTTTTCCAATCTTGGTTATTTCTGTCAATCCACGATTAGCTAATTGTAACACGGCAACTTCTTTCAGAAAGTGTACAGAATTGCTTTTAGAAAATTCCTCTGTAGCAGAATTTAGTAACGCTTCACAGTATTTCAACAGATCTTCATATTTACTTTCTGTATAATTGTTATGGCAAATATTCACAGCTGTGTAAACTAGCGTAGTTTCAATTTTGTTGAGCATGCCTTGATAAGAACACGAGTTTTTAGAAATTTCATTTCTTTTGTGATCCAAAATATCCCAGTTACTCAGTTCTTGGGGAATTTCCCCGTCTTCATCGAATAACTTTAGATCCGCGAACGAATCCCATTGAGAGTTGTGCATGTTTTGTGCAACATTCTCTTTCCAGGTCTGCATATCACCCCAATTTTGAATGTACTTGTAACTCTCCATAATCTGTTCATCAATAAATCTACTGCTTCTAGTATCTAATTGCAACGTGCTTGATTCGTCTTTTGTCTCGTCGTTGGTTGATTTAAGGTGAATAATTTTCTTGTAAAATTCAATTGCTAATTCATGTCTAGAATTAGCTTGTTCAGCCCCTCCCTTCAACCATATGAACTTCTTGTCGAAAGTTTGCTTTATCCAAATGTAGAGACCGTGTAAGACTTCAGGTTCTTCGATCTTTATGAGAGCGCGCGCAACGCTCATTGTTATCGCCTCGATGTCAATGTTGGTAGTTGTATTGGCGGCTGTTTGTAGTATCAACGACGCGTGGTACACTGCGGCACCATAGTGTCCGGAATAAATGCTCACGGCCAGCGCCGCTGGGCGCACCCTATTCAGCCAATCACGACAGGTGGTTCTATTCGTGTGAAAGAAGGTTTTCACGGGCTTAGCAACCGCAGGCAAGACAGTCGCAGTGCCTTCAACGGCATTGTAAATGTACTTTTCCAAAAACATCATATATTCCGTAACCCAACGCGCTCTTTTCTGTTCTGCTACAATCACGTCAATCAATTTATGTTGGTTGGTACCTTCGTACTTGGACTCTGAAGAAGATGTATCTCTTGCGATATATTTCACAGCTGTTTCTATCTTAGTAAAAGTTTCATTAGGCTTTCCGAGAGGAGTTCTGAGTTTAAGTGCAACGCAGGTATGGGCTAATTCTGAGAGCGCCCAGCCGATACATATCGAAGAAAAATTTGTGGTACATTGACGGAAAAAGAAAAGGTTGTTGTCGTCATCCGATTGCAAAGGCCAGGTATTCAAGAATATATCTGCCAGGCAACTATGGTCATTAATTACCAGCTGGAGTAGGTAACTCACCACAACTTTGAACTGCTGTTGCGACAAGTTTGAAAATGATCCTCTAATAAGATACTCCTTGAATGAATTAGATTTCGTAACGCTGTTCAAACTTCGCAGATTTGTTTTGCGACTTGAAAATATTTTCACGAGTTGGTTATCTAGTTCAAGTTGCACTATGTCCCAAGGCAAGTGGAAAAGCACGTCTTTGGATATTTTAGACACCTCTTTATTCTGATTATCAATGTGCAAGATGCAAAGAACCGCGATAGTTTTCAGTACCATCATGTTCCATGTGAAATTGTTTTTCAGCAGGTGTTGGCAGTTCTTCATGACAAGCAGGACCACAGTTCTATCAAAGCTGTACCCTAGCGTCAACAAGTTCGTTACCAGAACAAGAAAGCCTTTAGATCTACTCACCATGTGCAAATACTTGTCTAAATGGCAAAGTATGTCTGAGGTCCAGTGCAAAGCCAACAGTAATGTTTCTTTCGGCATGTCGTCATCGAGTATCATGCTCAGGGTGTTTAATATGACCGTGAGGTGCCCCGAAGTTGGGCTGGAGCCTGAGACTTCGCCGATGCTCAGGTTGGACAACCCAAACATGTCCCCAGCCCTTTGCTGAGTGTTCGTCACTAGTTCGCTTGAGGCGACAAAATGATTGTTCTTTTTGCAATGCGAGTACAGCAGGTAGAGAACAGAGAACTGCAATGCTGGTGCAGATTTGATCAAGTTTTCATTGTTGGGGCACATTTTGATCGCCAATAATTCTAATATGCTAGGTTGCAATGCCCACATTCCTATGATTGAGTTACTGGCATTAGCAAGCTCTGATAAGCATTGAAGATAGAATATCACATTTTTCTCAGAATCTTCCATTCTCATTGTTTCTGTGTACTCCACTTTTATGATGTTTATATTAGGTACAATAACTATGTACGAGTTCTGTATATCCATCAAAACATATTTGTAAGTCTCTTGCAGAAGAGGAATGTTCTTTAGGTTCAAGAGATTACTGTAAACTCTCATCACACTGCTCAGTATTTCAGAACTTTCAGATAATCTCAGGGGACGCAGTTTTGATTCCGGGCCTAACACCTCAGTTATAAACTCAATAGGAAGGTTTGAGGCTATTTCCTTTATTGTCACAGATATTAAGTCAATCACACTGAGGCAAACAGTGGGGTCAACATTCAAATAGCTTTCTAATTCAATGGTAATAATTGAAAATAATGCTGACATGCATGAAGTACTTTTTGACTGCAGATGTTTTAATAATAAGCAGATACATTCATTACCTGCCAATATCAAGTCAGTTTCCACTTCATCCTTCAATGCATTTGACAAAACTTGCAGGATTTTTGTCAATGCTTCTGTCAAAAATGTCCATGATATGCTGATAATACTCTGCGACACACCAGGGTTCAGCAGTGGCCCCAGACTCTTCACGACAGTGTTGAACACATTCAGAAATGCTGTTATCTTCTGTAAGCACTCCTCGTATGATGCAGCATCTTCTTTCTCTGATTCCAACTCATTGGAATAAGTCACCATGTCTTCTATAAATTGGTTCAACAAATTCACTGAAAAGCCAACATCAGCTTGCCAGTGACGACTCAGTTTCAACATTGACTCAAGTGCAAAGTCTTTTATCTTCCTAGGTTGAGCATTATCAACATGCCACCCTACTAAAATGTCAACTGTGTCTACAAAATGATTTGCAAAATGCTCAGGATATGAATTTGAAATTACAATTACTGCATTGATAGCAGCAATGAACACCTCAGATAAATCTGTGCTCTCAATAATTGTCTGCAATTTGTCCAAAGTCAACTCAGCAAAGTCTGTCAGATGGGGTGTTATCATATCCAGTTGATAAGTCTCAATGAAAGACAGTATAAGCAAATGTTTGATAGATGAATTATGAGTGGCATAGATGGATGAGATCCAGTCCATGTGCTTCCTAAAGTCTGGGCCCATCACATAGCCAATCCTACCAAGGACCACAGCTGCACCTTCCTTGGTTTCGGGACTTGGACCATCATACAACACATCGAGTAATGAATCCACAAGTATCTCGTAGGCCCGGCGGATGTAGTGGGTGTTATCGGGCAGCATGATGGCATCCTGAAGTTTAGCACAGATGAGTAATGATTTCTCGACGTCCAGCTCGGCGCAGAGCCGTCGCAGCAGCTTGGAGATGCGCGGGTCCTCGGGCAGATTCACGGCGAGCTCTTGACGCTCGTAGAATTTCCCGCCTCCGGTTCCTTGAGACCAGGTGTCGTTGGTGCCTTGGCCTAGCGATTCGTGGTATTTATAGGGATTGTCGAGCGGGTCGCGGTCTCCTCGCGCGCCGTAGCCGCCGCGGCCGCGACCGCCGCCGCGCGACGCCCGGAACTCAGACCCACGCCCGCGGGACCGGAAATGTCCATCCCTGGTGGGTCCCCCGAACGACGAGGACGCATCGTAGGAGCTAGCATAACCTCTGACCCTCTGGTGATTGGTGTTTTCTTGACTGGTATCTTCCCGCTCCAGAGCGTCGGAGTTATCCGCACCCCTAGTGTTTTTCACTTTACTATTTACAGTGGTGGATAGCATCACTGTATACTTTGTCCATTACACAGATATAACCGCACATGGCCGTAAAATTACGACAAAATACGAAAACAAAACAGATAAACTCCAGCAACGGACATGAAAGTGACAGAAAGTCACAAACGATTTGACCAATTTGACCAGCCAGCTGTCAAAAAGTATGTCACGATGTCATGTCATGTCAAAGGAACAACATGTTGCTAGCAATGATTTTTGAACGATTATCTATGTTTTGAAGATCTTCCTTTCCTCTCCTCAATAACGTTTAGTTCCTCATTATCGTGCATAGTTTATTCATATTTCTAGTTTATGAAGATATTGATCAAGATATTTAATTAAATCAGTTTCCAAAAAATATTTTAAACTATGATCCCAAATATTTTGCACTTTTCCTTTTCCAGTCCAACTTTTGGACGAATCTAACAATGCCAACAAAAATAAAATAACCTCACTTTTCATACATATCAAAACAACATGCAATGCAAAATTGCAAACGCAACTTGTCATCATTGCTTGTATTGAAAATTTCTCAATTTTGATGTACATATGAAAAATTTGTAAAACCAAATAACAAAATGAAGTCCACGAAACGATTACAAGACTTTAGAGGTACCATTTTATAACTCCACAACCTCGTATCATTTTGATTAAAAGATGTACTTCTCAAAACAAAATAATCCCTTCAATATCTCTTTTTCAGCTTTAGAGTTAAAATTAGACGAGGAATCGGAATCCCCACACACAATTTACTTCAAGGAACACTTGGTAAGAGATCACACTACAGACAAGCCTTCAGGGCGAACGTTATTCATTGTGAATATTCCACCGTACTCTGACGAAAAGGGAATCACTAATGCTTTCAGAGAAGCTGGGAAAATTCAATCAGTAAAGCTTAGCTATAAGCCGAATACAACAGAGCCTACCAGAGAACAGTTCATAGCAGAAATACACAAGCCAACATTCCAAATAGGTTATGTTGTTTTCAGCAAAGTATCAGAGCTGCACAATGCATTAAAACTCACAGAACTAAGACCAATGAACTCAGAAAAATATAAGATTTTAACTGGCATGAGTAAATGGATAGAGCAATACAACAGCTCAATACTAACACAGACTAGTTTAAAAGAAAAAGTGGAAAACTTTATGAAGAAACATGATGCAGAGACTAAAAAGGCTGAAGATAAAGAGAGAGAATTAGAGCAGGAAGACAATGAAGGATGGACAACTGTCACCAAACGAGGTAAGGTACAAAGCTTTGCACGTTCAGAGAAAGTTGAAAACAAAATCATACAGAAAGAAGAGAAGAATAAGAAACGGAAAGAATTGAAGAACTTCTACACCTTCCAAATAAGAGAATCCAAGATGAAGCACATAGTAACTTTAAGACAGAAGTTTGAGGAGGATAAGAGGAAAATTGCTCAGATTAAACAGAATCGTAGGTTTAAACCTTTTTGAAATAAACACAAATTATTATATCACAGTTTTATTAAATTAAGTTACTTTATAATTTTTACATAATTATTAACAACAGCTCTTAACTTTTTACAATAATGGGAAGAAAGGATACATAAATCTTAGGTCTAATTTGGATTCATCATGGTCTATAATGCAACCCTTATGCATAATTTTAACATCTCAGATGTATTTTAAATAAACAAAAGCAATTATGATTATTCTCTTTGTAAATCTCTACAATTAAACTTAAGCTGTTGCATTGTCAATTCACTGTTCAGCTTTCTCCAATGCGAATAACCACTGGTCTAAAAGGTAGGAATGCCCATCAACATAGCCGCTGGTCACATAGGCTGGTGAGTTTTGATGACAATCTGGAGCAGTCTGTTCTCGGGCAGTGTCTGTAATGTGGCAAGAAGGGTGTTCATGTTGCCATAGATGCAGCCATTTGCTAGGGCCACTTGAATTGATTGGCCTGTTCTATCTAGGCATTCCTGGAAAAGAATAGTTGATAATAATTATTAAAATGTAATTTCACGTAGCATGATCTAGCCCCAAAGTAAATAAAGTAGTAGCTTGCAGTGCATAGACATGTCTTCTTAATTTTTTGACTATTTATTTGATACCTACTAACCTCTGCCTACAGCTTCGCACGCGTATACGAGATAAGAGTAGTCAACATGTTATTCTAAACTATCTACTTAGATAAAAAAAAAATTAAAGCTCAATTTGCTCAGCACTTTGCACAGTGAGCTATAATATACATAAGTTCGTATGGTCACCTGTAATTTGTCATCAGTCTGCAGTTTCCCCCCTCTCTTTACAAGCTGGTGCGCATAAGCCTGCACCTTCGGTACTAGTGATGCTATTAGCTGCGGCCCGATGGCCGTGGGTGGGCCACTTATGCGCCGGCCTGCTCTCAGGCTGTTCAACACTCCCAGATGTAGCTTGATGTATAACTCTGGGATTGACAGCTGCTTGTGTGTGACTTGCTTTATTGTGCGCTCGGCTTCGTACTCTAGCTTGATCCGTTTTAGTGGAGTTTGTATTTCTACCATTTCAGGTTCTGAAAATAGAAGTAACATCTGTACATACCTAAAGTTAAGGTTCTTGTTATTATAGGGGTTATGCCCGCACTTGGGGTAATCTTAAAGAATTGAATTTTTAGAACCTTAGAGACGAGAGGTATCGCTGTTGCTAATCTCTAAGGTTTCTAACCTTAGAGATTAGCAACAGCGATACCTCTCGTCAAACGATCTAAATGTAACTTTAGACTTTGAGCCGGTTTGGATAACTTCAATTCAATGTTTCCCCTGTAGGTGGAGCTAACGGCGCTTTAGTCCGTAAGTCCCAAAGATTTTCGACGGGTCGGGTACTTGCCTCTGTAGCGCAGTTGGATAACGCATCCCTGTATTCAGGGGAAGGTCGCGGGTTAAGTCCCGCCGGAGTCGTAAATTTTTGAGATATCATTAAATACCTAAAGTAATTCACGAAAATCACTTAAATTTTTAAAATATTTAAAATGTATTTCCTTCCCTTTCACCTACTCTCGCGACGTCATATCTTTTACGCGAAGTGATTAGTTCTCACGCGAGCATTATGAACAATCACAACGGCGATTATTTAGAAACCCATACTAATATTACCTTCGTCGTCCACAAAGAGCGCCGCCCGCGCCAGCGCGCTCCAGCGCATGAGCCCCGCGAGCGGTGTGACCGCCGCCATGGGAATCGCACCGCTCGGCAGCGCGGCCGGGTTCAGCTGGGCTGGCATGCAGAGAGACGGGTTTGTGCAAACCCGCCGGCAGCAGCTAGTATGTAAGTATGTGTGACCGCCGCCATGGGAAACGCACCGCTCGGCAGCGCGGCCGGGTTCAGCTGGGCTGGCATGCAGAGACGGGTTTGTGCAAACCCGCGGGCAGCAGCTAGTATGTATGTGTGACCGCCGCCATGGGGATCGCGCCGTTCGGCAGCGCGGCCGGGTACAGTTGGGCAGGCATGCAAAGAGACGGGTTTGTGCAAACCCGCGGGTAGCAGCTAGTATGTTATAAAGTTACCTTCCTCCTCCACATAGAGCGCCGCCAGCGCGCACCAGCGCATGAGACCCGCGAGCGGTGTGACCGCCGCCATGGGGATCGCGCCGCTCGGCAGCGCGGCCGGGTTCAGCTGGGCTGACATGCAGAGAGACGGGTTTGTGCAAACCTGTCAAGTAATGTTGTAAATAACTCTTGGCGTGAGAATAAGGCTTGCCTTTTCAGACCTACAGCGGTAGCGAACGCTGAGTGGGTGCGGCAAAACTACTGTTCTAACAAAATACAAAATTGGGGGGGTGGACGTAAATTAACTTTTATCGCTGCCGCTCTGGAGAGAGATTTAGGATAGTAGTGACTGAACGCGTAGTTCTGACTGAAGTGAACAACAGATCTGATGGTTCCTGGATAAACCTGAGCCTATAGTACCTATGTTATAAAGTTATAAGGAAAATAAAATTACTAGTTGATTGACCTGCAACTACATATTTCAATTAATTAGGTACTCAAAAGTCAATTAATGCTATAATGCTGGACACAATTCAAACAGCATAATCTAGCCCTAAGCTAAGCAAAGCTTGTATTATTGGTACTAGAGAACTGATATACTGAATAGATAGATACAATTTTTTTATCATACACAGAAGACACCCAGAACAAATATCTGCAGATCATACAAATATTTGTCCCGATGCGGGAATCAAACCTGCAATTTCCATGTCGCAGGAGGTGCTAAGCCCCCTGCGCCACAGACGTCGCTTTATGTATACTTACACTAAAAGATTTAATAACATAACAAATTTATGACAAGCCTTACCCAAGAAGTTATCACCTCCAGCAGATTCTTAGGAGGCATTTTCCTCACACCCTGAACTTCCTGCATATACAGCTCTGTCACTGATGTGATGAAGTTGGCTACGAACTGCGGAACTGTGGTGGCCAGGGAGCGGAGAGCAGCCTGGTTGGAAGTGTTCAGGAAGAAATGGTCTCGGACTAAGCTCTCTACCAAGTTGAAGGACTGGGTGGATGAGCAACCCATCTGCTGGAGCCATACTCCCACTGCTGACAGCACCTGATATTGGGATAGTGATGACCTCTTGCATTTCCATAAATAAACATTACTTGCTACTATCTCAGTGGCAAAAGCAAGTTAATATTTAAGGTAACCATGGACTTAGTTGACATTGAGGTAATAGTTGATATCTTCAACTTTGGATAGATTTGAAGGTGTTCTTTTATTAGAATAGGTCACATAAACGCTTGATAGGTAATGTATCCAAATTCCGAACACACTGTTTGATTCCGCTATTTTGGCTTGTGTTTTTCTGTATGTGTTAGAGAAATGTAAATTATTTAAGATTTCTAACAGAGTTGAAAGAGGTGAGTGAATTTACAATCAGTCACATTTTTGTATTTACTTTGTAAGATTTGGTTTATGCATGTTATTCTTATACTTCACTTCTAACCTCGTGGATATGGATTTCATTATTATTGTCTGTGTCAATTACAAGTTACCTAGGGTAAGCAAACATCCTCAATCTACGCAAGTTACACATTTTTCTATATTTGTAGTAATTGACATCCATGTCAACTACTGGTTTTTTAAGTATAAGTCAGCATTTGGTGCATTTGATACTTTGATGAGTGTGTTGTGTTGCATATTTTTTTGTTATGTTCACTTACAAAATAATTGATTACAACGCAACAAACTAGAAAACACCAATTCATTAAGAACATAATTATAATGATGTGGGTGACTAAAATTACTTAGTGTAATAACTAAGTAATTCTAGTCACCCTACACAGTTCTTAAGTTGTCCATTCTGATCTATGTATGTGCCAACTGCTCCCCCATTTACCATAATATTGTTTATTGTGTTATTGTATTACTGTTGTTGTGTTTGATGAGCCTAATAAATATAAACAAATGAAATGCTAGAAGTGAATGGCTTCGGCACACTTACAGGGGTACTAGAAGCTGAGACGCCCATGCTTGAAAGTATAGTCAACACTTTCAGCCTCCGGAGTGATTCCATGCCCCCGAACATGGACAGGAACACGGCATTCTTCGTGATCTCATTGGCACACGAGCCCAGGTATTTACTTATCACATCTATGAGCTGCAGCTCTTGCAATGAACTGAGGACAGCCGATCGACGTGTTCCGCGACGATCGGTCTCACAAAACACAAACTCCGCTATGATTTCCATTGCCACATCGTATTGCTTGCTTGATGGTGCTCCACGGCCCACTAATAGTTGTTCTGGAGATAAGAAAGTCCGATAAAAACGTTGTATTTGATACAAATCTATGATTTGGAGGGTGTGAAGTGTCTTACCAATCCTGATGAGAGCTTCATGAGCACAATTTGGGAACTCATACTTTCTGAGTGTGTGCTTTAGATCCGTTATAGACATTTTGTTATTATATTGCTTTTAGACAGCAATATTTTGCGGTTTTGTTTCAGTTTTTCAGAATCAAAACAAATGAACACCTTGACTTGTTTTTTTTTTTTTTTTTTTTCATTTGTTTTTCATTTGTCCTTTTGGACAAATTAGGCTAAAGCCACTAAGGCCATAATACCTATAAGCTTAAACTTAATAATTAATACATATATTTTAACATTTTATATATGTACAATGTAACATACATTTGGTATATATAGAAGTACATAATATACAAAACAAAATTATAATTTAAATTTCACCGATAGTACACCTTATTAAATTATATGGATGAGTATAGGTTGAGACATTTTGTAATAGTTCTTGGGTGGAATGCGGGACCGAATCAGAATTGCCATAAATCTCAAGAAGTCCATCTATCAACACAAGGCGCTGAATGTTGAATGATGGACAATCAAAAAACATGTGATCAAAATTTGATCTCCAGTGTTACAAAAGTCACATGAAGGCGAATTAATAATTTTCAAACGGAACAATGGAAATTTAGACAACAATGACCAAAACGAAGACGACAAACAGTTGTATAAAATTTTCTGTTCGGAAAAAAACTTTACGGCAAAACCATGGTTGACTATCAATTTGGGCATCTAAATAAGCATACCAAGTGCCTTTGTTCTGAACCTGAGTATAATATGATAAGAATGCCCACCCCAAGATTCACACTTACGTTGTTTTAAAAGACTTACAACGTCTGTGTAAGGTAAATGGACATTTGTATCAGTACTCTTAGGGTCTGGAATGTAATTAGCCTGATTAACAATAGTATTTGCTAAAAAATCTACTTTTTCGTTGCCAACTACACCTATATGTGATGGTACCCATGCAAAATCTACCGTTATATTAGATTCCGTTAGTTCCACCCATAACTGTTTTATTAAATAAATTATGTAGTTAGTGTTAGCATTCAGTTTGTGATTTTCCAATTTTTTTAAAACACTCATGCTATCACTAACCACGATCCAATCAGTGTGTCCTAAATTACGACATTGTATATGTTTCAAAGCACTCAAAATAGCAACAGCTTCGGCTGTAAAAACGCTTGCATGCTTATCTATTTTATGACTAACACCAGCATTCAAAGAAGGATCAAATATGGCAAACGACACAGCGTTGCCATCTTTTGATCCATCTGTGTAAATAAATTTATAACCTGTCCATTCAGACAACATCAAATAGACTTCTTCTTTAGTGGACAAGTCATTATTAATAACTATATTCATTCCTGGGAATTTACTTAAGAAAGATCCTTCATAGCAAGGTAAAATAAGGTCTGATTGATAAATGTTTAAATTTTTAAGAAATTGTAAAAGGCTTTGAAAACCTTGTAGCATAAAAAATGGCTTTGAAACAGAAACAGCGCTGGAGAAATTAACCAAAAGACTATTGCTAGAAAAGCTAAAAAGTTTCAATATAAATCTTTCTTTTAAATAATTCAAACGAATACCTACTGATTGGAGGAAGCCTACACTCAATTTGCATAGCGTTAATAGGAGTACTTCTAAATGCTCCTGTGATTAAACGCAAACACTTATTTTGAAACACATTAATACTATTTACAATTTTTGCGTCTGCAGCGTAACAAAAGAAACCATATTCGAAATGACTTCGAACTAGAGATTTATATAAAGTAAGTAAAATTTTAGGGTCTGCTCCCCAATATGAGCCGGATAAAGATTTCAATATATTAAATGCTTTTTGAGCTTTGTTAATTATTTGTTTGCTATAATTATTCCAAGATAAATTATGAGTGAGTAAAATTCCCAAGAATTTAACTTCAGATGACACGGGCAATGGAGTATTATTATAATAAATAAGAGGGATATTGGCATGTTTGTTCCCAAAAACCACTATTTTTGTCTTCAACGAGTTAACATTAAGATCTAAGTATGTAAAATATTCCAGTTTAACCCTGTCTTTTAATCGAACATTAAGCATGCTTCTTTCCATACTGTGCCATGAGCCATTAAAAATTTCTATTATTAAACCTGTACATAAAAAACAAACCAAAGAATGCATGGGTAATTATAGACCCATATCTCTGATACCAGTTATTTCTAAGATATTTGAAAAGCATATATATGAATCGCTTTACAACTACTTAGAATCTAATCAAGTTCTATGTAGGGAACAGAAAGGATTTAGGAAAAATAAAACAATTAATATGGCGATCTATGATTTTTTAAATCTTGTCACAAGAAATGTTGATAATAGAACTCCCGTCTGTTCAATCTTCTGTGACATGACACAAGCATTCGATTATGTTAGGCATGACATTCTACTAAGCAAACTTGAAGTATATGGTGTGAGAGGAAATACTCTACAATTGATCAAGTCGTACTTAGAAAATAGAAAACAATTTACTAAGATTACAAGTATTAATTACAAAACTAAAACTGAAGAAAACCACCTCTCACGAGAACGGATAGTAAAATATGGCGTCCCTCAAGGGAGTGTGTTAGGTCCTCTACTATTTATTATTTATATAAATGACCTTCCAATGGCAACCACTCACCCAGTATCACTATTCGCTGATGATAGCACGGTTACTGTAGCTTGTAATAACATTGACACTTATAAAGATGATATTAAATTAGCTTTGACTTCAATTATAGACTGGTTAAATAATAATAACCTTAAAATTAACATAAACAAGACAAAGATCATACACTTTAGACAACGCGATAATGCATCTGCAAAAACAATTGACATTAATTACAACAATAACGAAATCGAAGAGGTGGATAATACAAAATTTCTGGGCGTGTATATTGATAAGAAACTAAATTGGAAATCACACGTAGAAGCTCTTTGTAAGAAAATCAACAGCTCAGCATATGTCCTCTACAAATTAGCACCAATTGTCGATATAGATACCTTGCTCATTGCTTATCATGGTATAATTGCTTCTAATATTAGATATGCAATAATGTTTTGGGGGAATTCGACAGATGTTTTAAAAGTCTTTAAATATCAGAAGCGCTGCATTAGAACCATGTTTCACCTTAAAGTAACTGACACATGTAAACCCTTTTTCCTTAAGTATAAAATTTTGACTCTACCATCACTGTATATTTTAGAGACAGCTATGTTTGTCAGAAATAATCAAAATCTCTTCGGCCGACCTTCGGATTTCGTTGTGCGCAATAGGCGCGACAACAATAAAGTCTGTCATATAAAAGTAAAAACCACAATGATGGGCAAAAGTATCTTTGCTATGGCACCCTCCATATATAATAAATTACCACAATCTATAAGACTGCTGCCGAATATGGAGTTTCAGAGAAAGTTAAAAACCATTCTTTCAACTAAATGCTATTATGCTATAAATGAATTTTTAATCGACAAAGATTTTTCTGCTTCATGACATTCGTTATTCTTAAGTTGCTTTCAGCATACTTAGTTGAAATTTTCATATGTTAAGATTGTTAAATAAAGGCTATTATTATTATATTATTATGCAAAATATTTATTAAGTTTTAATAATGCATCGTTTACAAATTCAGCTGTTTGAGCCAAATTTGCTCCCGAAGCATAAACAACTAAATCATCTGCAAACTGAAGATTTTTAACGTGTGTACCTAATATTAAATTTAAACGACGAATATACAAAATAAAAATTAAAGGAGACGAGATACCACCTTGACATACTCCAACAGAACAATTTCTTGGGCCATACAAGTGTCTGTTATATTTCACAAATACTTCTCTGTTCGTTAAAAATGTGTGAATCCAAACAATAATTTTATTAGGAATGCCTACGATGGACAACTCTTTGCAAAGAATATCAACGTTGACGCTATTAAAAGCTCCGGAAATATCAAAAAATACAGCAATCAAATTATTATTTACAGACAATGAATTAAGAACATCGAGTTGTAGTTGACAGATACTTTCACGAGCTGAATAATTTCGACGAAAACCAAATTGATGGGAAGGTAAAATTTTGTTTTGTTCTATATAAAACTCCAAACGCTGCTTAAGTAGCTGTTCAAATATTTTTCCAACACACGATGTTAATGCAATGGGACGGTAAGATTCTGGGCATAGCTTTGGTTTTGTAGGTTTCAAAATTGGTATTAAACAATCTTTTTTCCAGTCCATAGGTATAGAAATAGATTCCCAGAGTGTATTTTAAAGTTTTAGAAGTATCTTTATATCAGTGGATGTCCTCGTCGGGCAGCTCTGATTCCGAGGCGTCTTGCTCGACTGTAACCGAGGTGCTACCAAAGGGCTTGAGCAAAAGCTCGCCCAAGGAATCCGAGAGGTATAATATTTTCAGGTTACCGGGATATTCGCGTCGATAACCCAAAGACGCAAAAAAGGGTGAGCACTCCATTGCCCGTGTCATCTGAAGTTAAATTCTTGGGAATTTTACTCACTCATAATTTATCTTGGAATAATTATAGCAAACAAATAATTAACAAAGCTCAAAAAGCATTTAATATATTGAAATCTTTATCCGGCTCATATTGGGGAGCAGACCCTAAAATTTTACTTACTTTATATAAATCTCTAGTTCGAAGTCATTTCGAATATGGTTTCTTTTGTTACGCTGCAGACGCAAAAATTGTAAATAGTATTAATGTGTTTCAAAATAAGTGTTTGCGTTTAATCACAGGAGCATTTAGAAGTACTCCTATTAACGCTATGCAAATTGAGTGTAGGCTTCCTCCAATCAGTAGGTATTCGTTTGAATTATTTAAAAGAAAGATTTATATTGAAACTTTTTAGCTTTTCTAGCAATAGTCTTTTGGTTAATTTCTCCAGCGCTGTTTCTGTTTCAAAGCCATTTTTTATGCTACAAGGTTTTCAAAGCCTTTTACAATTTCTTAAAAATTTAAACATTTATCAATCAGACCTTATTTTACCTTGCTATGAAGGATCTTTCTTAAGTAAATTCCCAGGAATGAATATAGTTATTAATAATGACTTGTCCACTAAAGAAGAAGTCTATTTGATGTTGTCTGAATGGACAGGTCATAAATTTATTTACACAGATTGATCAAAAGATGGCAACGCTGTGTCGTTTGCCATATTTGATCCTTCTTTGAATGCTGGTGTTAGTCATAAAATAGATAAGCATGCAAGCGTTTTTACAGCCGAAGTTGTTGCTATTTTGAGTGCTTTGAAACATATACAATGTCGTAATTTAGGACACACTGATTGGATCGTGGTTAGTGATAGCAAGAAAAAAATTGGAAAATCACAAACTGAATGCTAACACTTACTACATAATTTATTTAATAAAACAGTTATGGGTGGAACTAACGGAATCTAATATAACGGTAGATTTTGCATGGGTACCATCACATATAGGTGTAGTTGGCAACGAAAAAGTAGATTTTTTAGCAAATACTATTGTTAATCAGGCTAATTACATTCCAGACCCTAAGAGTACTGATACAAATGTCCATTTACCTTACACAGACGTTGTAAGTCTTTTAAAACAACGTAAGTGTGAATCTTGGGGTGGGCATTCTTATCATATTATACTCAGGTTCAGAACAAAGGCACTTGGTATGCTTATTTAGATGCCCAAATTGATAGTCAACCATGGTTTTGCCGTAAAAAGTTTTTTCCGAACAGAACATTTTATACAACTATTTGTCATCTTCGTTTTGGTCATTGTCGTCTAAATTTCCATTTGTTCCGTTTGAAAATTTTTAATTCGCCTTCATGTGACTTTTGTAACACTGGAAATCAAACTTTTGATCACATGTTTTTTGATTGTCCATCTTTCACACACAAAAACGGAGATAGCTTTTTGAAAAAGTGTGATGTTCACAATAGAAATACAAGAAACAAGAACAAATTACACATCCCAGCATATAGATTACGAAAGGTAGGGAAATCATTTATGGGCAATTGCGTGCGCTTCGATAATAAGCTTCCATCTAAAGCAACTGAACTCCCTATTCGTAAATTTAAACAGTACAGTAAACAAAATCTTATCAGGAAGGCCTTTTACTCCATAGATGATTACATCAATGATGTTATTGCTTGGCCAGATGTCGCTCTCCGCACTGTCAGTAGTATGTAAGAAATTCAATGTTCTGTTTATCTTTATAGAAATATTGACATGTATCTAAATTGCATTAAATTTAGATGTAGATAGGCAAAATAAACATGTATTAGACACATAAATGATATTATAATATGCTAGTGGTTTCTTTTTCACTTCTTCCACTAGTGGACAAAATATTGAAGTGAAGAGAATATCAATAACACCTTATTTCTTATTTGATAATAATAACTATGTTTATAGTATACAATTTGACTTGTCTAAGTGCTTATTTTGTAAGCCTAAAGAAATAAAGTTTTTGATTCTGATTCTGATTCAACATTTAGCGCCTTGTGTTGATAGATGGACTTCTTGAGATTTATGGCAATTCTGATTCGGTCCCGCATTCCACCCAAGCACTATTACAAAATGTCTCAACCTATCCTCATCTATATAATTTTATAAAGTTTACTCTCGGTGAAATTTAAATAATAATTTTGTTTTGTATATATGTGCTTCTATATATACCAAATGTATTGTTAGATTGTAAATGTATAAAATGTATGTATTAATTATTAAGTTTAAACTTATAGGTATTAAGATAACGAAAGAAGAGGCAGTATGGCCTTAGTGGCTTTAGCCTAATTTGTCCAAAAGGACAAATGAAAAAAAAAAAAGTGTTCGGCCGGTGTTCGTCAACGTCAAATTTTTGATTCACCACAATACCTCGTCAGTATTGTATTCTCTTTGCACAATACTTACTCTATGATAATTCGCGTTGTTCAGCGTTGTTGCTTTGCATGCATTTTCTAGTAATTATTGAGTAATTTCAGCAATTTTTTTAGTCACAATGGAAGTTATAGTAGCAAATGTTGACCATATCAAATTCGACATCGATTATGCGTTGGAAGAGCAATTTGGAGCCCTCCCGTTACCCTTCCCGGGAATGGACAGTAAGTCCTGTTTATTCCTATGTTCCGAAACTGCTCAAATACTATTTTATCACAGTGAAGACCCTGGGTTTTGTCTTTTACTATCCATATAAAACTTCTTCTTACGCTTTTATCCATCAAATAATCCCGTAATAGAATAATAAAGTAAAAATTTCATCGTTTTTAGAATCGACAGCAGCTGTCTGTGAATTCTACACTCAGCTCGGAGACTGCAGCAACGGCCCTCAATGCCCGTACAGACACGTCCGCGGCGACCGTACTGTGGTCTGCAAGCATTGGCTGAGAGGGCTCTGTAAAAAGGGAGATCAGTGTGAATTTCTACATGAATATGACATGTCTAAAATGCCCGAATGCTACTTCTATGCCAGATTCAATGCATGCCACAATAAAGAGTGCCCATTTCTGCACATAGACCCTGAAAGCAAGATTAAAGACTGTCCTTGGTATGATTTACTTATTACAAATTCAAAAAAGAGCCACATATTTTATTATTGATATGCCTTGTTATGTCCATTGATTTTTAGGTATGACAGAGGTTTCTGCCGACATGGCCCACAATGCCGGCATCGCCATGTACGGCGGGTCCTATGCTGTAACTATCTTGCAGGCTTCTGTCCCGAAGGGAAGACCTGCAAGTATATGCACCCACGCTTTGAACTCCCAGCTCCACCTGACCAGAAGGACCTCAATAAGAGAATCCTGCCAATATGTCATTATTGTTCTGGAGTAGGGCATAAAGCTTCTACTTGCCATAAAATGCCAGCTGATGTGAGTAAATGTTCATTTCTAATTATCAGACCATAAACCTTCAACTATGTGTGTAACATGACATATGAGCTTACTAGGCTTTGAATTATGACCACAGGCTGCTCATTTAAATAAATTATCTAGTATTCACGTTATGGCATAAAAATGATATATCTTTTTGTATTATCCAAATCGGACCATTACTTGCGAAGATATTATGTAATAAACATAAATCGGTACATAATATTACGAATAAAAATTTTTTTAGGCATAAAACGATCTTTATTGACAAAGAAAATAACAATCAAATAATATAAAGAAATACAATTGAAACAATTGAGCTAACTGCAGACTGTTGCAAACAATCTACAGATAGCTCAACTGGTCCATATCAATAATTAGATAATTTTCATAAATTTTATAGATATTTTGTACTAAAAAAATACACGTGGTTTGGGTAGGGGAGGGGGTGTTAGTCTTAAACTTCACCACGTAAAAAACATCACGTGAGGACGACCCCTTAGGTAGATTATTTCGCGGAAGGTTTTTTAACCTACTTGCGCTTTATTTAGTGCATTAACGTCAATCAGCTGATCTGATATTTACAAGGAATTTATATACTAACTTAACTGGAAGGATCACTGATACAAAAACCGCGGTCTGAAAGAGACTGAATACTAAGGAGGTGCAACTCTTTCTATAAGGACGACCATAATTTATGAACGAAACAGGACAAGACAGGAAATAATCATGATTATTTTTAATTGCTTATATCTATCTTTTTAAATATCCTTATAAATAAGATTTTGATAGATTGATTCATTTACCTTTATTATTATAAACTTAGATATTGAAGATCGAATAAAAAACGTCACCATATCAATGAGAATACAATACTACGAGCACCATATTGGAAACATCAAGTGTGACGTCAACAGGTAGTTTCTTTTGTATGGGAAAATAGCTCGGAGATATGAAACTTTTTTAAATTACAGAAAATGTTCGGCGGCAGGGCAACTGGCTAAAGTCACACTCTGTCCTGCTTTTTGAAATTGCGTTTCGTTTAGACTAAAAATACTAAAGTGGCAATTAAAACGACACTCTTTTTGAACAAAATAATATATTGCAAAACTAATTTTTTATATACAATCAATCATTTTACTATTTATTCAGTTAATTACTATCATAGTATAGAAACAAAATAGAACTAGTACTTACAATCGAAACAATTGAGCTTCCTACCTGCAGACTGTTGGAAACAATCTAGAGTTATCTAGCTCAACTGATCCATAAGGCAATGCTGATTCATTCATGCAATCAATCATACATCATCGTCATCAGCCCATACACGTCCACTGCTGGACATAGGCCTCCCCCGTACGAGCGATGCCACAAATAGCGGTCCTGAGCCGCCTCCATCCATCAACTCCCTGCGACCGCTACGATGTCGTCGGTCCATCGAGTGGATGGTCTCCCATGGAAAAAAAAGAAAAAATCATTTGCGAGTGAAAAGTGATGCCTTTGGGCTTTGTTTTTTGTTTTGGGACACTAAGTGAACGCACACGAAGGCGTTGCTGTAGTCTTTTAGTCAATAAATCACATAAAAGTTCGTCGTAGCAAGCACGCGCAACACAAACGCTGATCCGATCGTGACTGAGGTTGGTGAACTTAATGTTCTAGCCTTCCACTTTCAAACAGCTAGTGCCTAATCTTCCCTTTTTAGTTTCATCTGTGTATAATGCTAGCAGCAGTGTGAAAGGGACACAGCGACTGAAAAGTGAGTAACCCTCGAGACCGTTTTTCCTTAAATCTAAATTGTGAATTAAAAAATTACTTTTTCTAGTTGTGATAAGGTTCAAAATCCTTTTTGCATTAAATGTCGAGTGAACTTTCCAGTTACGTTAGTATATAAATTCCTTGTATATTTACTAGGCAAGGTCGAATTTATTAAAAAAAATGAAGTCGATGGGCCCATTTACCTCCTTAAGCCGTGGCAGATATTTTGGTATATTTTGCTATATACTAAACAATTTTTACGAATATTAATACGATTTTTGGTTCCTTTGGTACGTTTAAAAATAGTTTTTCTGGCGTTTTATTAGAAGTGTTTTTAGATTTCGGCACTATAATTTTTTTATAAATAGTTAAAAAGATGAATTACACACTAATCGAACACTTAATTCGTTTCAATGTGAAAATAAACACTGCACGCCTTGTCGCTGCCAAGGGCTAACTAACGGGCGGCGGCGACGGAGTAAGTAAGCGACGTCACAGCTACGCGGCGCGGCGCGGCGGCCACTCGGTAAACTTCGCTAGTAATTTGGTCATAACTTCGTAAATTTTTGTCGTAGAACAAAAATTTTTGTACTGTTTGTTAAGGATTTCTTAGCTCTATAAATCTGCATTCTCAACTAAAAACGTTTATCATCATCATCATATCAGCCGATCGACGTCCACTGCTGGACATAGGCCTCCCCTAAGGATCTCCACAATGACCAATTTTGCGCTGCCCGCGACCCTCGCCAGGTCGTCGGTCCATCACGTGGGGGGCCTACCCACACTGCGCTTTCAGTTACGTGGTCGCCACTCTAGAGCCCTGCGGCCCCAGCGGCCGTCGGTCCTACGAGCTATGTGCCCTGCCCACTGCCACTTGAGTTTCGTAACTCTGAGAGCTATGTCGGTTACCTTGGTTCTTCTGCGGATCTCCTCATTCGATCTCGCAGAGAGACTCCGAGCATAGCCCTCTCCATTGCTCTCTGTGTGACCTTGAGCTTTCTGACGAGGCCCATAGTAAAGGACTACTTTTCTGTGCCATATGTTATCACTGGCAATACACACTGGTCGAAGACTTTCGTCTTGAGACACTGCGGTAAGTGGGACGAAAAGACACCACGTAGCTTCCCGAACGCTGCCCATCTGAGCTGGATTCTGCGGTTGAACTCCTTCTCGAAGTTGGACTTTCCTAGTTGGATGGTTTTCCTAGCTAGACATAATGGTCGACAACTTCGAGGCTGTTGCCTCCGATTAATACAGGAGTTGGTACTACATCGGACATTTGACATGATTTTCGTCTTGTCCATGTTCATTCTAAAACCAACTCTTTCGAAGGCTCTACCGAGCTCACCGAGCATTGTACTAAGGCCCTCCATGGTCTCAGCCATGACTACGATGTCGTCTGCAAAGCGAAGGTGAGTGATGTACTCGCCGTTTATGTTGATGCCTAGCCCTTTCCAATCCAGAACCTTGAACACATCCTCCAGCGTAGCGGTGAACAGTTTCGGAGAGATATGTCTCACTCCTCGCTGTAGTGGAATAGGTTTTGAGTTCTGGTCCTGTAATGGGACTGACATAGTGGCGTTTTCGTACAAGCACTTCAGCACTTCGATGTATCGATAGTCAACTTGGCGCCTCTGGAGGGACTGTAATACAGCCCAAGTCTCGACCGAATCGAAGGCTTTCTCATAGTCCACAAACGCTATACAGAGGGGCATGTTATGCTCTTCATCTATCGTCTTCTCTATAACCTGCCTTAGCGAATGTTTGTGGTCTATGGTACTAAAGCCTTTCCGAAAACCGGCTTGTTCGGGGGGCTAAGCTAAGCGCGTAAGACGGTTAGTGATGACCCTGGAGAACAGCTTATAAATATGGCTCAGAAGCGAAATGGGCCTATAGTTCTAGTAGAGTGTTATCACCCTACTGACTAACTACTGACTACTGACCCCTATTAACTAAAAACGTTACAGATCCTCATTGTGGTCTGACTGAATTAATAAATAAAACATGTCTCGCTCCCTGTTACTCATTGAGTTATACTAGTTGATACAAATAAAAAATGTTTTTTCAGCAAAGAGAACAAGCAGTGCGCCAAGAAGAGCAGAGGATACGCTCCTTCGGGGTGATCCGGCAGGTCAATGAACACCAAGAAAACCCAGTCAATCCCAACCAGCCCAACCAACAGAACCAGCCCATGAACCAACCCCTTGGCCCTCGTATGCCTCGACTTATGCACAAACCATTGGAAGAGGTAATAATATTAATAATTAACTACTGTAAAAATTAAAGTCGTGATTTCTTAAATTATCTCGTCATTAGCAGCAGGGGTGACAGGCTTGTCTCTCATGGGCAAAGAAAGTGTTAGTCAATATATCTTCAGTCAGTAACACTACTCGTATAGTATTATTATATCTGTGGTGACGCTAAATGTTTATTTTACAGGTCACTTGCTTCAAATGCGGTAACAAAGGACACTATGCAAATAAATGTCCTAAAGGTCATCTCGCGTTTCTCTCAAGTCAAGCTGGAAACCACCAAAATCAACACTACAACAATCAAAACCAATTTAACAGTCAAAACCAACCTCAGAACAACCAGAATGTGCCTCAGAATAATCAGAATCAACAACAAAACAATGTTTTTAAAAAGCCTGCCTAGTTTATGCTTACATCTTGAATTTTATAGAAATAATTCTTCTCTGAGTTGTACATAAGTAATATAGGCTTATATGGGTTTTTCAAATAAATTTAGTTTGATAAGAATCCATTCATTAGAAAATGATGTTACTATACTGAAATATTGCCTTAAACTGCAACTGTTGTACAAATGCCTTGATAAAGTATTCATTTTTCAAAAAAAATCTTTCAGAATAAAATGCATATGAAATAGGTTGAGGATGTTTTTTTGGTGTAGCTGTCATCGAAAATGTAGGTCTCGTTAACCTTTCGGATGAGACAGGAACTGAAAGTGCACGAGCAGTTTCCAACGGTGCATTCCGAATTACGATTACAGCGCTGATAGCGATCACAAAAATATTTTGCGTTCCAAATTAGATATCACGATATTGACAGTTGAGTGCCAACATTAATTCGGAACACTTATGAGCGCGCTCACGGTCACGTGTCGTGTCGTGGTGTCAATGTCAATATCTCATTGCAATACAAAAAGAGATCATCAAAGTTATTCTCCGACCGTTGATTTGGTCTTCTATATTAGTAAAAATTTGCAAACGAACGTTTTGTTGAAAAAACCGTTAGTAAACAAACCCAATTGTCAGATTTGACAGCACGCTCACAGAGATTTCAGTTTGCAGCATGGTCGTTGATATTGCAAAATGGCGCATGTAATGATGTCATCTATGACGTCGCACGGGACAACGTTGTCGCGCTCACGATAGTACGGAACGCGTGTGAGCGCGATGATATTGATTTTAGCGTAATTCGGAATGCACCGTAAGTTATGGCTGTTTCCATTTTGACATATGTCATTGTGTCATTCTATTACGACCGACTGGAAAACTCGGATGGACTGTCAGCCCGCCATTGGAAACGACCAGTTGTGTTTGGAGAGTTTTTGAGGGAAATTTAAATTTTATTGCTTTTTGAATGCACCAATTTGATTCAGATGTGTGTTGTGTTGTTTTTCTAAGGTATTGGTAGGTAGATAGCGTAGTTTCTGTTAAAGTAGTTCCTATACTACTGCTATTCAACCTTATTTGATGTCGCTTGGAAACCACGCTCTGCTACCACGACAGTTTCTGCAATTTCACCTACTTCATCATATTCTTTGGGAGGGCGTCACAAAAATCCTTTGTGATCGGCACCTCCAAATAAAAATGGATTCAGATGATGATTTGGAGCCCGCTCAAAAGCCGGCACCTGTTCCACCTGACCCTGTTCCTCCCCCTATTCTGTCCGAATCTCATTCGACGAAACGCAAAATTTTAGAAAGAAACCATATTCAGCAGTCGGCTCACACAATTGCTTCACCTGATTCGTCTGTTCCATCTATTCAGACTGTCTATACTGATCCATCCATTGTGATTGGGGCTATCCAATCATACAACTCGACTGATCGACCACATATGGATCGGGTACATATGTGGTCCATGTTTCAAGAACTGATACAGACCAATCCGCGGGTACAACCGTAAGTAAAGACAATTCAGTTTGGCCAATTACTACAAAAATTAATTTTTTTATTTATAATAAAAAATATCTATCCATGTAATATATTGTATTATGTATATCAGTTATCTAGTACCCATAACACAAGCTCTGCTTAGCTTGGGGCTAGATAATGCTGTGTGAATTGTCCAACATTATTATTATTTCTATGATCACGGGCCATATAGTGACCCGGTCCTTTGGGAGGCATGCGTGGAGCCGAAGCCAACAGCACAGAGGCCCTTTATGAGAATTAATCTAAAAGCGAGAGCTACACATAGCGGATATCATCCTTGGTTGCACAATATGATACACCCGAAGATAATATCCGCCAGGTATAGAGACTATTGCAAAGGAAAATGAAAATAACAAAAAAGCCATGTTATTGTGATGAATGGATGGACTGGGTAATTGGGCTATGGGGGAAACTATGGACGCCTGCCATAAACATACTCTCAATACTGTTACAAGCGACAGACGGTGGCTTGCAGAATGCTGGACGGGTTCCTCAAAATGTTGGCTTAAATGCCGGTAAAGGAACAACATCGGTGCAAACGACTAAGGGGTGTCGAGAGGTGCGGCCCCGATTTCACCATCACGAAGACACGTGAGCGGGCTTCCTCGTTATTACGCCATTAGACACTTCCACCCCCGAGTCTACATCCTAAGATGCATCTCTCGCGACTCAACTCAGACCGGCCAATGAAGGCAAGCAAGAGGTGGGGATCTGGTTCTCTTGGGGTACCACCCCGTAAGCGGAGACGAGAACCAGGAACTTCCCCGGGAGCACTCGGTATACCCGTGGTGTCGCTACTCACCAACAGCTCGCCACAAGCTGCCCTGCAGGTTTATTATTATTATTTCACTTCATTTATTTTAAATCTCATTAAAATACATTTTTTACTATAGAAATTACAATAGGTAACATATAAAACTAATCTACAGTAAAAAATATATCAAAACGGTGGATCACCGGCCGCGAAGCTAGGCTCAAGCGGCCGGTGACTAGGGCTGCAGAGAGAGGAACTTCCTGACGATACGCGCCGAGTCCAGGAGTACCGCCTTTTGAATCTGACCCTTGATCCAACTTCCTAGCGAGAGTCTCATAAGATGTTGATCGAGGCTCTTCGCTATTACGCCATTAACTGAAACGACTATCGGAACGATGGTCGCTGAATCAACATCCCACATGCTGACAACTTCGTTAGCCAAGTCAAGATATTTACTGAGTTTATCTTTCTCAGCTTTAACGAGGTTAGCATCATGTGGTATGGTGACATCAGCGAGCACCGCCCTCCGTTCTAACCGATCTATCAGTACAATATCAGGCTTATTCGCGAGAATAGTCCTGTCTGTAATGATAGATCGGTCCCAATAGAGCGTGGCACGGCCGTTTTCGAGAACTGGCGCCGGTGTGTACTTATAATACGGAACTTCAGGGCCGGTAAGGCCGTATCGGAGAGCAAGTTGCTGGTGTATAATTTTGGCTACTTGATTGTGTCTGTGCAAGTACTGAGAGTTAGCAAGGTGCGAACAACCCGAAAGTATATGACGGAGGGTCTCCCCAGGAAGATGACACGCTCGACAGATATCGATCGTGCCATCTTTCATAATATACTTCCGGTAGTTTTTCGTCTTTACCACCTCATCCATAATTGCACAGACAAAACCTTCGGTTTCCCCAAAGAGGTCACCGAAGCGTAGCCAATTTACTGAACTCGGGAGATCTACATCAGGTCCGGTGAGAACCTTGTAGAATCTCCCGTGTAGCTCTTTGCTCTCCCATATAGCCTTCCTATCCTGAATGCTCATCACCGTAGGTTTGCGCCAGTTCTCGTTAGCTAAGGAGAGAGGGGTAAGGTTCTTATCAACTGCAACCACATCGCGATGCATCTGGTATTCGGCTTGAAGGAAGTAATTTCTGAGATTGCATAGCTCACGGTTGTGTAGGGTCTTGGCGTTTAAAAAGCCTCGACCACCACATTTCTACGGGATATACAATCTCATAACCGAAGATCGGGGATGTCGCATGCGATGAGTGGTTAAAAGTTGACGAACCTTACAGTCCAAGGCGTCTAGTTCAGTCTGAGTCCATCTTAGTATGCCAAAAGTATAAGTGAGCAGTGGCATAACCCAGCCGTTGAAAGCGCGCACCTTGTTGCCACCTGACAAAAGGCTATTTAGCACTTTTGTAAGGCGACAAAAGAAACGTTCCTTCACCGACTGCTTCATGTCCCTGTCCACTATACCCAACGCTTCTGGCTTACCAAGGTACTTGTAAGTTTCACCTTCTGAGAGAGATTTGAGGGAAATTATCTCTGAAAGTTGTAAATTACTAGAATTTACAACTTTCGATGTATTTGTATGACCGCACACTTATCAACGCCGAACTCCATGTTAATAGCACTACTGAATATCTGTGTGATATTCAGGAGGGCCATTAACTGTGTTTTATTCGGCGCAAATAGTTTGAGATCATCCATATACATCAAGTGAGAAATAACCTCACCATCTCTTCGAAGGCGATAGCCTATCTCTGAATCTTTCAGTAGAGTACTGAGTGGATTCAGAGCTAGGCAGAACCACAAGGAACTCAGGCTGACGCCCTGGAATATACCCCTCTCTATCCTTATCAGATCATTGGTGGCAGATGGATCCATTCGGCTGCCTGGATGACGAAGGACAGTGGTCCACTGCCTCATACATGATCCCAAGAATGATCTTAGAGTATTATCTATTTTATAAATCTCTAAGACCCTCTCAAGCCAAGTATGAGGCACCGAATCATAAGCCTTCTTATAGTCAATCCATGCAGCCGACAAGTTCCCTCTGCCACGTTTGACCTGTTGACTAATGGCCATGTCAATGAGGAGGAGCTCCTTAGTACCACGGGACCCAACCCTACATCCATTCTGAGCAGGTGCCAAAATATTGTTTGTAACAATATGTGTGTTAATTTTTGTAGTCAGAATGGATGTAAGCAGCTTGTAGATGGTAGGTAAGCATGTTATAGGTCTATAATTTTTTGGTTCCGCAGTACTACCACCTATTCCACCCCTTAAATCTACAACTGGCACCTTAAGCGCCAATGCTAAGGAACAGGCTGACATCCTAGCAAACACTTTCTATGATAACATGCTCCTTACTCACGACTGGACCAGTGATCAACAGGACAATGTCATTGCCTCCTCCAATTACTTAAGTGATGAGATTTCCGACTTTTCTCAAGTAAAGCTAGTCAGACCCGCTGAGATCACTAAATATGTATCTTCGCTTAAAATACGAAAAGCACCTGGGCCAGATGATATCTCTAATCACTTAATTAAGCAATTACCCCGAAAATGCATAGTCCTCCTAACCAAAATATTTAATGCGTGTTTACTTATTGCCTACTTTCCCAACCAGTGGAAAACTGCGAAAATGGTCGCCGTACATAAACCAGGTAAAGACCCTACAGATCCTGTTGGTTACCGCCCGATAAGTCTTCTACCATGTTTAGGCAAACTTTTTGAAAAAATCATATTTTATCGAGTGGGTCGAGCTTCTGAACACATCTTAATTGACGAGCAATTTGGCTTTCGACGGGCTCACTCTACTACCCAGCAACTAGCCAGGGTGGCCGAGACTGTGTCCCATCGACTAAATATGAACGAATCCACCGGAATGTTTCTCCTCGACATCGAAAAAGCTTTTGACACAGTCTGGCACCAAGCACTTATCCACAAGCTGCTGCTGATTGGCGTCCCTCTCTCTATAATTCAAATAATAAAATCTTATTTGTCACAACGTTCTTTTCAAGTATATATTAACAAAATAAGCTCTGAACCTAAGCTAGTTCCAGCCGGAGTACCCCAGGGGTCGATCCTTGGTCCCCTCCTCTTCCTAATCTTCCTGAATGATATTCCGATACAAACCCGAACAAACCTAGCGTGCTTCGCTGACGACACTGCCTCATTCACGTCTTCGAATGACATTTCTCTTATTATTGATCGCCTTCAACTATCCCTCGACCTATTGCTAGACTTCTTCCAGCGATGGAAGCTAAAAATTAACGCGTCTAAGACTGAGGCAATTATGTTTACCAGACACCGATCGCTCCCAAGCCGAACCCTCAAAATAGAAGGTTATGCGATACCATGGAGTCGCTCTGTTAAATACCTAGGCACCATGTTAGATACTAAACTCAACTGGACTGTAAACACCCAAAACCTAAGACTAAAAGGATCAAAAGCTTTAAATGCATTATCTCCTATCCTAAACAGAAAATCGTGCCTCAGTAGTAAAACTAAATTATGTATTTACAGCACCTTAATACGTCCCTGCATAACTTATGCATGCCCCGTATGGAGCAGTACATGTCGCACTAATTTTGATAGCTTACAGGTAATTCAGAATAAAGCCCTAAAATACGCCTTCAATACTCCTTTTAAAACTAACTTACAAAAATTACACATTAATATTAAGTTTCCTAGCTTGTACGAGTTTATTTACAAATTATCTAAAAAATTCTATTTACATAACAATCACTCTAATAGTAAAAATAATCATATTCAAAACATCTGCAAAACTCGCAAGAAAAACCTAAACTACATCGATAAATATCATCGATATAAATTACCCCACCACTTGTTTCTTGAGTGCGATGAATAGCAGCGTACACTGGCCCGCGCAGGCTCGTGCGCATTGTGCGGCGTGCGCTAGCGTTTCTCGGCCTTTTACTTCACGTATAAGGGCGGAGACCGCATGCGCCACGCTCGCGGTGGCCGCGCGATCTTGCGAGAACCACTGTGCCTATTGATGCGCTTACTTACCTACGACCATCCTATTGTTCTTGTTGCTAGTTAACTTTACTGGGTTTCGTAAAATAATTTTATACCCTACCCGCCTTATTTGCGAGACAAATAATTAAGTTGGCCTTTTTGCTATGAATTTTTAACTCTATTTATGTATATAAAATGTAATGCTCAACTAAAGCTTGCATGAAGCCCAAATAAGATAGTGTTTTAAAAGGTTCAATAACTGATGTATGATACTTACCTATTATTTCCTTTATATAAGTTTGAAAAAGCGTACAGCGCTTATAAACGTGTTTAAATTTATGTTCAATATTGTCTAGGATTAATGTACACTGGATTTGTATTACTTTTATATGCTAAGTTCATTAATAAAGATCTTTAAAAATTGAAAATTGAGTACTACCAGACTTATGGAGCAGGAAAGTTACACCCATCGTCATAAAACGTGGGAGTGACCCGATCTCAATTGCTTCTTGGAATTGTGCGGCCAGAACCGAATGTGAGCATCGAAACCATTTCAGCCAAAAGTTATGCAATCCGTCCGGGCCAGGACTTTTCCAATTTTGGGCCGAGCGGATTGCATTACTTACATCTAACGAAGAGATAGTAATAGCGTCCATGGTTTCGATGTTTTCACATTCAGCTCTTACCACATTCATCCAGTCCGCCTCCGTGTGTTCGACCGGTGTGGACCAGATGCCTCGCCAAAATATATTTCCAGTTTCGACATCCGGTACCTGACCGTCGGACACACGTAGATCGGGTTTATCCCATTCGCGGTAAACTTTCCTTTGGTCACTTTGAAAAATGCGATTTTGCCAAAATCTGTCAACTCGCTTCTTATATCGTTTTATGCGACTTGCCCACGCATAGACTTTTTGCTTTAGGTAGTCTATGCGCTCTGTGGCACAGGCTAAATACTCCCGAGGATGAACTTCAGTTCCGTCGAAAGCCTGTGTCACAAAACGCATAACACAAGGTCTATGGTTGCCCTCCCTAAAGCAAATTAGTTATTATTCAGGACCCTCATAGCTAAGGGTCCTGAACCTACTAATACGCCTCTCTATTCTCTGTTGCCAAGTGGGGGTACTGCAGGCCTGGCGTGGGGCACGGTTAACGTCCGGGAACTTTACCCGTGCAAATCGGCAAGCCGCAATAGCCCCACAATAGAGAATAGAGTGCGTATCAGTAAGATCACTACTAGTCTGCAGATATGGGACTAGTAGTGGATTCAAGGCCCCCACTATAGCCAAAGCACGTCTATGAGTGGGGAAGCGAGGCAGACGTGGCTTTACAGTCGAATTTCTATAATTTAGAATCGCATCTTCCAAAGCCCTCCTCAATTGCTCATTATTCTGGGTACTTACCTTAATGCTCTCATGACTAACCTCTTCCACAGCGTAATCAGGCTGGGAAATCACTGGTGTTGATATGATGTGTTGCGGTGGCAACGCCACAGCCTAGTTACACGGCGGATGGTCCACCACTTGAGCACTGAGCACTTCACGTAGGAGTTGATCAAGCACAGTGGCATTCAACAATTTTGAGCGCTGGATGACCCGTACCTGATCAGATAGTCGCTGCTCGTTAACCGCGACTTTTGGTTCAAGGGCCTGAAAAAAAGGCAGCATCTTAGACCGGTACGCGGTCAGGTTAGCACCTCCCTCAGTAGCCCTATAGAACGCGCGCATGACATTTTCATTCATCTTCTGTGTCCACTTCATGCGCTGCGCTCTTCCGTCAGCGGCGGGGACCGGTCGCTGGGCAGTGCGCCCTGCAGGTCCCAAGCCAGCTGACAGTGGGGGTCGGCCTCGCCGCACAGGTGTTCGCGGTGGTCGAGGCGACGGCGGCAGCTCGTCTTCGCTGCTCAATACATCACTCGTCTCAGGCGGCGTTTGGAATTCCTCTTCATCCGAGGACGAGGATGTGGAGCTAGCCGAGGCGGGCTGCGGTGGTATTGTTTTGAGCGCTTGTTGTGCTGCCCTCGCACGTGCTCTAGTGATCATTTTTAATTATTCACATGAATATTTGAATAAAAATACAAATAAAATAAAAAAAATCTCAAGGAGACGTATGTCACGGGCGGTGGCATTTTTTATTATTATTCTGTTTCTCATTTCCATGATCACGGGCCATATAGTGACCCGGTCCTTTGGGAGGCATGCGTGGAGCCGAAGCCAACAGCACAGAGGCCCTTTGTGAGAATTAATCTAAAGGCGAGAGCTACACATAGCGGATATCATCCTTGGTTGCACAATATGATACACCCGAAGATGATATCCGCCAGGTGTAGAGACTATTGCAAAGGAAACTGAAAATAACAAAAAAGCCATGTTATTGTGGTGAATGGATGGACTGGGTAATTGGGCTATGGGGGAAACTATGGACGCCTGCCATAAACATACTCTCAATACTGTTACAAGCGGCAGACGGTGGCTAGCCGAATGCTGGACGGGTTCCTCAAAATGTTGGCTTAAATGCCGGTAAAGGAACAACATCGGTGCAAACGACTAAGGGGTGTCGAGAGGTGCGGCCCCGATTTCACCATCACGAAGACACGTGAGCGGGCTTCCTCGTTATTACGCCATTAGACACTTCCACCCCCGAGTCTACATCCTAAGATGCATCTCTCGCGACTCCACTCAGACCGGCCAATGAAGGCAAGCAAGAGGTGGGGATCTGGTTCTCTTGGGGTACCACCCCGTAAGCGGAGACGAGAACCAGGAACTTCCCCGGGAGCACTCGGTATACCCGTGGTGTCGCTACTCACCAACAGCTCGCCACAAGCTGCCCTGCAGGTTGTTATTATTATTATTTAAAAATATTATCCCTGGTGGGGTAAAACGTGTAGGACATAATAAAATTAGCGTCGTATTCTCATCTGCCAAAGACGCTAATTCTTTTATAATCTCTCCAACCCTTTCATTGCACAAATTACATGCTGTGATCCCCACCTACAATGTTACCCGTATGGGCCTCATTAGAGGCGTTCCCACTGACCTCTCCATGGAGGAATTTGCGGAATCCGTTTCGAATCCTGTAGGTGCTAAAGTTTTAAAAGCGCGAAGATTTAATAGGAACAAAATTGAGGATGGTAAGGTTTCTTGGGTTCCGACCCAATCCGTGGTCGTCACTTTTCAAGGACAAATTCTACCAGCAAGGGTTTTCTTATTTTATAATTCGATTCCTGTCGAAATTTATCAGTTCCCCACCATCCAATGCTTCTCCTGTTGCCGCTATGGACATACTAAAGTCCAATGCAGATCTAAACCCCGCTGTTTTCGTTGTGGCCAGGAACACTCTGGCGATAGCTGCGATATATCTGAGACCGAGGGCTCTTGCTTGCATTGTTTAGGTTGTTTAGGTTTAGTTTTAAGCATTTTGCCACTAGTAGAAATTGCCCCGAACTAGTAAGGCAAAAATCGATTAAATCTGTGATGGCTTTCAATGCTGTATCATTTGAGGAGGCAGCCACACAATTTCCAAGGGTTTCGCGTTCCTATTCGGAAATTGCCCAGGAGCAATTCCCACTCTCCCAGCAGATTTTCCCTCCCTCTCAGGGGCTGTTCTCTCCCTCTGCTTATATTTTGTCCTCAAATCATAGCTATTCCTCTGCCCCTAAGGCTTCTCAGTCTCATTTTAAGACTGTATTTTCTTCTCCCCGTTCTCGAGCCCCTCTTAGCAAGTCCTACGATACAGTTTCTCATCGAGGAATAGTTTCCAACCCCCCTTCTCTTCCAAACGGATGTGGTTTAAAGGCCAACAAAGTACTTCCTCACAGTGAGAGTCTAATAGACACCCTCCTCACATTATTAATAAATATTATCACTTCGAACCCTGAAAACTTACCGTCCAACGTTGCCGCTAAATTGACACAATTAGTGTCCCTATCTGGTTTTAACATAAATGTAAATGAAAGTTCTGATGTAAATAAGTTAAAATTGTAAATATCTTCTTTATCTAATTATATTTGTGTTGTTTTTAATATGTTTAAAATTTAATTTAATTTGTGTTCTTAGTGAAAATCTGATTTACCGCTCATATTATGTAGTGTGTGTTGTAATTCCGCCTCCATTCCATGACTTAGAAATTTCCATGAACTGGCAGAAAAGTGGCAAACCAGACACATATTGCCAATAACAAAGAAGTCAAGTCGAAAACTCGGATGAAGTACATATTAAAGGTATTATTCTATATCTTGGTATTTATTTATTTATTACATATAAATAATATATTTTCTACTATAAGTATATTGTTGTTTAATCTTATTTTTTGTATACACCCTTGCCTTTCTTAAATTGAAAATTTTCTATCCATCCTAAGGTTGCCTGGAAGAAATCGCTTCTAAGCGATAAGGCCGCCCATTGTACTTGTTTATGTTAATGTCTATGTATGTGTTTTATTTGTCTTTGTGGTGTACAATAAAGAGTTTTGTATTGTATTGTAAAGGATACCGCCAGTTCAGTTCTGCGCGTGTCCGTTTTTTGTTAGTGTGCAGTTGCAAATTTGTAATAGTTGCGTGACTAGGGACGTGACTTCGCTGTCAAGCCGAACTGGTTTCGGCCCAAACTAGTCGGAATCAGGACAATAAACTTGAATGACGATTTTATTCCTGATTCGTCCCATATTTCCTCCGCTGTATGTCTCTCTGTCGATCTATCGAGCTTTATTGTATCTCGTGATTGGTAAAAGGTAGACACCTGCATTTTTGTGTGTATTTCATTTGTCATATTATCAAAATAAATATTTAAATTATAGGGGGCTCCACAAAAAACATGTATGCCATTTTTTGGCTCCACTCACGCGATGCAAAAATCTAAAAAAGGGGTTAGGGTTCGCTCCGCTTTCCTTTGCCTTAGTTTCTTTGTCATTTTGGGCAAATGCCGCTATCAAACCTGACATTTCTTGTTAATCCTTATTTTACAACTTCTGCGTGAACATAATCAAAAAATATTAAAAATGATGACTTATTGTTTATGTATGTATCTATTTTACAAGCCGAATTATTTAATCAATAATTTTAATTAATTCATTAATTTTAAATTCAGCAAATAATACAGCGTAAGGGATCGCGGTAGACTAAAGGAACGATGGCGTGATGAACTAGACACCTTCGATAGAACGTGGGCCCAACTGGCTCAGAGTCGTAATTCATGTCAAGATTTGCCCAACAATGGGACGTTACAGGCTAATTGTAAATAAATTAATTGGTAAAAATTTTCCCTGACAGCTTTTGCCAGTAGCAGGCAATGCCCACTGAACACAACAACGAATCGTCCGATGCTCAAAGAGTTTCAACGCACACTAAACATGTTCTTCGAACAAGCTTTTACGTGTAGACGCAGGGTCGAGCATGTTTATAGATAGCCATGCTCGGATGAAACATGCTCATTGAGCATGTAGCTACGTACGTGTGTACTCACCATTCTAGACCTTCCTGATACACCGTCGGCCATATCGTAACTTTTCATCAGTAGCCTTATTACGTAAGGTTATATTAGCGTTACCGCGCTTATATTAGCGTTACCGCGCTTATATTAGCGTTACCGTGTAATTACACACCATTACACGCGCTTATATAGTAAAGGTAGGTATATATAGGATATCTTGATAAAAGTACCCATTCAATCAGTATGATGAATGAATGAATGAAAGTTCAATCTTCTAGCATGAATTGTGAACTTCAATGAAGTTGTAAGATTGTGGTCAAATGAAGGTATCGACTATAAAAAAGGTATATGCTTGAGACTGAGCTCACAGCGCGCCATACAAATGAAGAAGAATGTTTGCATAAAGGTAGGATTAGGTTAGGATACTAATATCAGAAACGTTATATTATAGTCTAGAGCGCTGATTGACACTTTGAACTTGTAGTCACGGATGTGATGTATACATAGATATATATACTGTTAATTTTACGGATATTATATACTGAGCCTTAATAAACGAAAAATAAAAATATAAACAAAGTAAATACTGATCTATTCACTCTCGTCTTGAAGAGACTTGTAACTGACCGAAAAATCAGCAGCTGGCAGCGACCGGTTACCATTCCTTAGGGGTGCGAATGATGAAGGTGGACTAAACTGTAAGTGCAAAAACTATAATTAATCACTTTTCATATTTTTTTATTGAGTTCATGCAGAAATTGGAAGATAAGTATGAGCCAGAAATTTCAGATTTTATAGAGGCAAAGAAATTAGCTTGCCCAAAATGACAAAGAAATTACCCTAACCTTTTTTTTTAGAATCGCGTGAGTGGCGCAAAAAATGCCAAAAACTTGCTTTTTGTGGAGCCCCCTTTAATTTTAATATTTATTTTGATATTATGCAGCAAATGAAATACACACTGAACAATGCAGGTGTCTACCTTTTACGAATCATGAGATACAATAAAGCCCGATAGATGGACAGACAGACAGACAGCGGAGGGTTAGTACTAGGGTCCCGTTGGTACCCTTTGTTTACTGAACCCTAAAAAGTGCGTAGATTTTCGATAAAACATTGTATAGTTTTTCGAAACTCTTCTTCAATTGGTAGAATCAATCATGAGAATCATGAGAGTCATGGTCAGATTCAATTAGTGTGGCATACTTGGTTTGCACTTGGTACGCACATGGCCAAAATCAGCATCAGCATCCGGTTATATGTCAAACAATGGTGTCAGCTATAACCCTGGTTGAAAGTACTAAATCCTGCCTGTTAAATATGGTACGAATCAGGAATGAAATCGGCGTTCCAAGTTTATTTTCCTGATTCGGACCAGTTTGTGCCGAAGCCAGTTCGGCTCGACAGCCAAGTCACTTCCCTAGTCATGCACACTATTACAAATTTGCAACTGCACACTTACAAAAACGGCATGCGTAAAACGGAAAGGCGGAGCGGAGTCCATAAAATATTGGTCCGATGTAGGTTAGGTTTTTCTACAGACATGATACTACTGCGCCTAGTTTATCTCAATATTTTTTTTATAAATAAGCAATGGTTTTGAATCATGGCAAAACTACACAATTATTATATTTTGTGTCCTCTAATTGATCAGAAGAGTTTCCTAGGCGTTGCAGAAAACAAGGAAGACGAACATGTGATCGTAACTTTGGGACGTAACGTTGTCAACAAATACAGGGTAAAAACGTCTTAATTGTTTGTAGTTACACTGAATATTGTTGAAGAACATATAGTTCCTACTCAAAAAAGCTAAGATCTATAAAGGATAGTTTAGCAGAAAAATACATTTCCAAGTTGCATGTAAGCATAACCTATAAATAATTGTTACGTCCGTAACAAACTACGTTTTTTCAGCTCTCTGATCAAAAGCAAGTCAGCGGTTGGACTTCCCGCGACCACATTACTGCTCCTGTTGTATACGACGCATCACAAGACAAGTATGTCGGCGTTTTCAATAACAACACCATAAAAGTATGGGCTGAAGACTCCTCCAACCTGGATAAACTTAAAAAATACAAGGTAACTCTTCTTTTACTAACAAACACTATTCATTTCAATGGAGATTGAACTAAATACACCAATTAATTTTCTTTTCAGTTCCCAATAAATATCCTGCAACTAGTCCGAAGGAGTTCAATGCCACTGATCATATTCAGTAACGGCAACACCGCGAGCTTGCCTTACGCGATAGAAAACCGAAAGACCTATGAGAGCAAATCCTTACTGCGAGATGCAGATAAGATTGTAGATCTGTCCTGCTGGACATTCAATGCTACAGATTACATCTGCTATGTCGTCAAGAATGAAGGTGGTTATGAAGTTGTGAGCTGCTCTCTTAGAGTTGAGTTGGGAGACTTGGACCGTTCCAACTTGAACAGGGAGAAGGTTGCGAGAAATGATGCTGATGATGTCTATGTTGTTGGGCAGTTGGTTTATAAAAATTCAGTTTATATTTTGTGTAAGTTTCTACAAATATTCATACTAGTTGGTCTTAGTTATGTCAAAATTGAACATAAGCATAAAACTTAGTCAAACATGGTGTTTCCATGTAGTTTTAAAATAATAGCCAGTTTTGTTTTTCACAGGGAATGATGCAAAACTCACAGTGTATGACACATACTCAAAAACATGGAAGATCATAGGTTCAGTCCCTTGGATCAGCACAAAAACTGCTGTCTCACTGGCTAGGATTGGCAAAAACCACCTCATTCTTTTTGGAAGCAACAAAGACCAAGAAGGTGCTATTATTGTAGCTTACAATTACAGCCTTGGAGTTGGATCCTGCAGATATCCCATGAAGCTATACAGGGAACACGCTAAAATCTATTGCTTCCACAAAAGAATTGTCCTGGAAGCATCTAACCACATTGGTATGCTGCCATTCACCTTAGAAACTAAACGAAACCTCTCCAGCCTGCTTGGATCCCATGATATTGTGGTGGATGAGAGTCCAGAGGTTGCAGATTGGAACGTTGCATCAGACCCTCTACGTGAACTCACTAGATTTGAAGAAAATGCCATAAGGCTGGGCATCACAGAAAGGAAAGCCGGTGTTCAAATCATACCAGATCTTATAAAACAAGACCAATATGATGAGCTAGTCATACTGCTAGAAGAATTTAGAGATTTGCCTGAGTCTGTAATAGGCAGTTTATTCAAATATGCCACAAAAAGACTTAATCCTGACAACTCTGATTTTACAAAAAAAGCATTCAGAGAGAGCTTTGATCAAATAGATAAAGATGGATTACAATTACTGAACTCTATTTGCAAGATCACTGTTTGTGATGCCTTAGTGATCCCACATTTGAGAGAATCATTGACTGTTGATGAGTCCTTATTCCTTCTCTGGTATATTGCAAGGTTACTGTTTGAATCAGAGGAACCACTTGATGTCTCTGAAGAGAGTAGGCTTTGTGATTGGCTGACATTGATCATGGATGCATTTTACCAGCAGTACCTGATATCTAAACAAGAGAGAGTGAGCAAGGTCCTGGCTACTGTGAGGAAGCTTGTTATAAGCCAAATACGAGGATTGCATTATTGTGACAGGATGATTGCAGAGATACAGAAAATGAAGACTTCTGGCAGTAAATCTGCAGCTGAAAAATACTACACTATTGAAATTATGAATATATGAGTTTGAACGATAGTGAAAAAATGCTTTATATTTCTAATGTTACATCTATTTTCATGTAAACAATAGGTTATGGACATGTTGATTATGTAAGTAAATAATAGGTCAAGCATCTATTCAACAGTCTTTTTATTAGCAGCTCTAGCAAACTGTACAACCATAGGTTTATCTTTCAATATGTAACCATTACTTTCATTCAAAGCAGTTTCTGCTAGCTCTTCATTAGGAAATGTCACAAATGCTTGTCCTTTCATCCTTCCCTCCTGCATTACCCTCACATCAAAACCAGTCATCTCTTCATCAGTCATACCTTCTACATATCTCTTGTAAATTCTCTTCAGATCTTGGTCTGTGACAGTCTTAGCTAGATTCTTAATATACAGTCTCATTGAAGGTTCCCCAGGATGGTAGTTTCTGAACACTGCTAGAGCTTTCATGTCACGGTATGATAATCTATTTTTGACAAGGTCTATTTTGGATAAGACTGGTTCTTCAGCTTGTACTGCTGTTTCTTCTGTCTTGGACTGCTCTGGTTTATCAAATTTTCCCAGTTCACCTATAAGCGTTGGTTCCTCACTTGGTTTCAACTCTTGGTAAACCACAATCGATATATCCTTGGCTTTCAGTTCTACAGGTATCTTTTCAAATACTGCCTCTTCATTTATCTTCTTAACTTTAGCAGCCGATGGTATAGGTACCACTTTTATTTTCCTAGATGGAACAGGGAGTTTTCTTTTTCTTCGTAACAGAGGCATTGGTGTAATCTTTTCTACAGTTTCATCACTTGACATCTCTGACTCAGTCTCACTGGGCACCGAAGGTTGGTCTGGGATAAAGAAACTGCTAAATATTTCTTTGAAGAATGTGAGTGCTTTGTTATTTTCTTTGAAAGGAGAATTGAGGTTCATTTTATTCATAAGGTGCAGAGTTTGAGTGTACAAAGGTTTGTGATTGAATAGACAATGAATCATGTTAATAGCTACTTCTGGTGTAATGTCTGGGTATCTATAATTCAAATGTGGTGGTGGAGGCTGGTAGAAATTGATAGAAGGACTCCAGGCATTCAAAACTCGTAAGAACTCTTTGACTAGCTTGGTTGTGTTGGATGTCTCTTCTGTCTCGGTTTTGGCTAGTGTAACTGGCTCTTTTTCAAAAGAATACTCTACAACCAATCTTCTTTTAGCTATTTCAAGCTGGTGGAGTCGTCCAAGGGATTCTTTAGCCTTCTCGAAGCTGTTGAACGATGCGAAAAGATAATTTCTTTTTTCCGAGGTTTCCCATACTTTATTTGCACCGAAATGCCGAAGAAGCTTCTCTTTATCTTGTAATGACAATGATGTAGGTAAATGTCGTATTATTAATGTTTTAGACATAGGTAGTTTTTTATTTACCTGTATTCTTCCAAATTTCAATAAAAAATATTTATTACAATCACATGTAATCGAGGTAAACAAACACAAAGAGAATTCAATATAGGGATGGGCAAAAAATATCGATATTTTATCAGAAAATAATCGATATAATTACTCGATATATTTAAAAGCGATATATCGATTTTTGATATTTATTTCAGGGTATCAAAATCGATATTCTCAAATTGTAGACAATTATCTATTTTAGGTTACCAATTGTAGTAGTGCCCTACTACAATTGGCATAGTCATCGATATCGATAAATGTGAACATGGGGACTTCACAGAGGTGCAACAATGAGAATGCCATTTATTTTGTGTTGGTAGCACTGATATTTTCTATGTTTGACTTAGCTTAACTGTAAGTGTCAAAGTTGTGGTCGATATGTTGGTTTTCCTCCCTTCTTCTTGGGGTCAAAGATGAGTCTAGGATACGAATAATGTCCAAAACCATGAATAATCAGCAGAGATAAATTTAGCGTCTGTGCTAGTGATGTGCTTAACATCAAATTTAGTTTTGGGGTTGTTCCGCATTCGTCCCACTGGTTTCGGTAGGGTTTTCGTTTACTAAGGCACGAACAGTATACAATATGCTTAAAATTAACAGTAGGTATATATCTATGTATACATCATTCAAAATGCAACGTTAAATCAATGCGGGCAAAGCCGCGCGCATTTAGCTATATAATAATATTGTATCTCATTTATTGTCCTTTTTTATATATTTTGCAAAATTTTATTCTTAAGTCTTAAAGTTGACATCGACATCGATGTAAAATTTTGGGCAAACACAACATATATACAATTAAATAAACTAAATAAAATTTATTCAAAGAAACTCGTACATATAAAAAACATGAGTGCACTTAATAAATAAATTTAGCTAAGTGTAACAATTTTGCCTGAACTAGGTAATCCTGTGTTTCAGGCGACATGAGTGCTAATTATTAAATAAAATAATCTTTTAATATTACGATAAAGGCACATTTAGTATAACAATGTTGTTTATTTTACAAACGGTTCATGGTATTAATAAGGAACTTAACTTATATTGAGTATAGCTAAATTAATCACTATCTTAACTAAATTAACTTAATGTATAAAAAATATAATTTATTTGACAATATCAAATAGCTTCTCTGTTTCATCGTAGGATAGAATTTGTAGTTTAAGTTTAATGCATTTTTTACAATTATTATAGTTAAGCGCGTAAAAATTAGACATTGAATTTAGTCTGTTGTATAGGAAGGGACCAAGATATAGATAAAATTTATACGTATAGGCAAATTTTAGGGTTGAAGGTTTAGGGCAAACTTTATCATTCCGTCTCTTATTTGTAAATTCAGTGCTGTAGGGAAGCTCTGCGTGCTGTCGTAGCACTGTGCTCATTATAAATAGTTGCCGGACTGTTAACATATCCCAGGACTCATATAAAATATTAGTGGGAAAGATGAAAGGCCGAAAAGTTGCCACTTTAAGTATTGCTCTTTGTGCTCTTTCTACTGTTAGTAACAATGTTTTCCCCGCTCCCCCCCATGTGGTAATGCAATAAGTTAAAATTGATTGACACGGTGCAAAATAAACTTGTCTAATTATATTATGATCTGCAATTGGCGTAACTTTTTAAAGATAAATATTAACTTTCGCACTCTACCATATAAGGTTTTTATATGGGATTTAAACAACAGATTATCATCTAGTATGATACCTAAGTATTTTATTTCATTTGCACTTTTAATTACGGGACATTGAGTGTTGTTTGGGTTATAGCAATGATGTGCGTATAATTTAGAGTTGGAAATAGTTGTCGTCCGTTTGCGCATTGAGAATTTAGTGTAATTAGTCTTCTCAGCATTTAATGTTAGTATGTTGTGCTGTAGCCATTTGTTAACCACATTGAATCCATTTTGCGCAAAGACTTGAATATAAGTCTTATCACGTTGATAAGCCTTCTTTGACCACAATCTCACCTAATGGAAAGTAACGATTTGGCCGACGGTGTATCAGGAAGGTCTAGAATGGTGGATACACACGTACGTAGCTACATGCTCAATGAGCGTGTTTCATCCGCATGGCTCTATAAACATGCTCGACCCTGCGTCTACACGTAAAAGATTGCTCGAAGAACATGTTTAGTGTGCGTTGAAACTCTTTGAGCATCGGACGATTCGTTGTTGTGTTTAGTGGGCATCACCTGCTACGTTTACTGTCAGGGAAAAATTTAACCAAATAATTTAATTACAATAAGCCTGTAATGTCCCGTTGTTGGGCAAATCTTATCATGAATTAGAACTCTGAGCACAGATTAATAACTCTGAGCCAGTTTGGGCCCACATTCTATCGAAGGTGTCTAGTTCATCGCGCCATCGTTTCTTTAGTCTACCGCAATGCCTTACGCTGTATTATTTGCCGAATTAAAAATTTATAAATTAATTAAAATTATTGATTAAATAAATTAATAATTTAATTAATTCATATATTTTTCCACAAAATCTCGAGAAAATGAACGAGTCCGACATTACAGCTCCGCACTAACATTCACAAAAATATCAATCACGACTAACATGCTCGACCTCGTTGCTACACGTACAAACATTTTTGCTTTGAACATCGAGCAAGAATTATGAACGTTTCAATCTTGTTCAAATCGAACATTTTGGTTGGCATGGCTTCGAGAATTTGTCTTGAGTCTTGCATGGTCCACACGTTCGTACTTGCTCGAGATCGAGCAAGTTTATCGAGTATGTACGCACAGTATTGTATTCTCTTTGTATGTACGTACCTGTGTACCCACCGGAAGACACTTATTCACTCTTGTCTTAAAGAGACCCAGGTTATAACTGGCCGAAAAAATAGGAGCAGACAAGGTGGATTAATTCGGCTTGCAAAATACATAGATACATAAATTATAAGTAATCGCTTTTAATATTTTTTATTGCGTTCACGCAGAAGTTGGTAAATAAGGATTAGCAAGAAATTTCAGGTTTTATAGCGGCAGTTGCCCAAAATGACAAAGAAACTTACCCAACGGAAAGCGGAGCGAACCCTAACCCCTTTTTTAGATTTTTGCATCGCGTGAGTGGAGCTAAAAATGGTCAAAAACATGTTTTTATAATAATAATAATAAAAATATGACACCACTCGTGACAGACGTGTCTTTGAGAGATTTTTTATTTTATTTATATTTTTAGTAAACATAGTCATGTAAATAAAGCAAAAGATGATCACCAGAGCACGTGCAAGGGCGGCACAACAAGCGCTCCAAATATCACCACCGCAGCCCGCCTCGGCTAGCTCCACATCCTCGTCCTCGGATGAAGAGGAATTCCAAACGCCGCCTGAGACGAGTGATGTGTTGAGCAGCGAAGACGAGCTGCCGCCGTCGCCTCGACCGCCGCGAACACCTGTGCGGCGAGGCCGACCCCCACTGTCAGCTGGCTTGGGACCTGCAGGGCGCACTGCCCAGCGACCGGTCCCCGCCGCTGACGGAAGAGCGCAGCGCATGAAGTGGACACAGAAGATGAATGAAAATGTCATGCGCGCGTTCTATAGGGCTACTGAGGGAGGTGCTAACCTGACCGCGTACCGGTCTAAGATGCTGCCTTTGTTTCAGGCCCTTGAACCAACAGTCGCGGTTAACGAGCAGCGACTATCTGATCAGGTACGGGTCATCCAGCGCTCAAAATTGTTGAATGACACTGTGCTTGATCAACTCCTACGTGAAGTGCTCAGTGCTCAAGTGGTGGACCATCCGCCGTGTATCCAGGCTGTGGCGTTGTCACCGCAACACATCATATCAACACCAGTGATTTCCCAGCCTGATTACGCTGTGGAAGAGGTTAGTCATGAGAGCATTGAGGTAAGTACCCAGAATAATGAGCAATTGAGGAGGGCTTTGGAAGATGCGATTCTAAATTATAGAAATTCGACTGTAAAGCGACGTCTGCCTCGCTTCCCCACTCATAGACGTGCTTTGGCTATAGTGGGGGCCTTGAATCCACTACTAGTCCCATATCTGCAGACTAGTAGTGATCTTACTGATACGCACTATATTCTCTATTGTGGGGCTATTGCGGCTTGCCGAGTTGCACGGGTAAAGTTCCCGGACGATAACCGTGCCCCACGCCGGGCCTGCAGTACCCCCACTTGGCAACAGAGAATAGAGAGGCGTATTAGTAGGTTCAGGACCCTTAGCTATGAGGGTCCTGAATAATAACTAATTTGCTTTAGGGAGGGCAACCATAGACCTCGTGTTATGCGTTTTGTGACACAGGCTTTTGACGGAACTGAAGTTCAACCTCGGGAGTATTTAGCCTGTGCCACAGAGCGCATAGACTACCTAAAGCAAAAAGTCTTTGCGTGGGCAAGTCGCATAAAACGATATAAGAAGCGAGTTGACAGATTTTGGCAGAATCGCATTTTTCAAAGTGACCAAAGGAAAGTGTAAAGAGACTGTACCTATGGATGTCGTCTCTTTGGTATTACAATCTATGGTTTGGTTGCTATAGTTACTTGGTGTTATTATTCCTAGAACACTGAAAATATATTTTTGTTTTAACTGCTAACTTGTACTTCTTAAAATTATAATAAAACAACGTTTTATATGCTTTAACCAAGATGTTTATATTATTCTTATCGTTTTAGAACTTTTCCACATTACAAAAGTTCATATGGTAGCAGAGCGTGGTTCCGAACAATGAAAAGTTGTCACGACGCAATATTATAGCGAAAATATTTTCGTAAGTTTTTTTTTTTGCTATAAATATGTCTAAAGCAACATATCATATTGATCCACTTGATAAGGATAACTATGATACTTGGGCAATACAGGCTGAAGCTGTATTGGTAAAAAGTAAGCTATGGAAGTATGTCTCAACTCCGCTTGACGAAAAAGCAGATACGACTGAGGTCGAAGCAGATAAACAGGCCAAGGCAGAACTAATTCTAATCATTGCTCCTTCCCAACTAAAAGAGGTTAAGAAATGTAAGACTGCGAAAGACTTGTGGTACAAATTGAAACAAATACATGCGAGCAAAGGCCCTGCTCGTAAGGCCACATTATTAAAGCAACTTATTCTGACCAAACTAGAAAGCAGTGATGTTCGTACACACTTAAACAAGTTTATGGACACCATGGATAAGCTCGCTGACATGGATGTCACCATAAATGAGGATTTGCTAACTATCATGATGCTCTACAGCCTTTCCTCAGAGTACGAAAACTTTCGCGTTGCTATAGAGTCTCGCGACATATTGCCAAAGCCGGAAGAACTAAAAATAAAAATCATTGAAGAGAGCGACGCTCGTCATCACAATGATAATTACGAACCTGGCCAACAACAACAAGAAGAAAACGCACTTTTCGCTTCTTGCAAAATATGTAAAAGAACGGGAAGAAGAATCTTTCAGAACAAGACACACAAAGTTTGCTCTGACTGCTGGAAGAAAAACAAAAACACTAACAAAAACGCTGATTCCCTATTTGCTGAAGAATGTTTTCTTAGTTCAACACGAAACAACCAGGATGACTGGGTACTTGACAGTGGTTGTACCTCACACATGACCTATAACCATAAGCATTTCAAAAACATGAAGACTGTGTCAAGAAAACTCCAATTTGCATCAGAAAATCACTCTACAGAAATTTTGGGTGAAGGAAGAATTACATTTTCTGATCAAGAACGAAAACGACGGGTACATCTGGAAAATGCCCTGTATGTACCCTCCCTTTCTACCAATTTACTATCGGTACCTAAAATGACTTCACATGGAGCCACCGTCTCGTTCAACAACAACCGTGCTTTAGTTCGCAACGAGTCAGGTGAACTTATACTTTCTGCAGAAAAGTCGAGCAATGGTCTTTACTACGTAAGAAAACCAAACATTGAACAAAGCTTCGCAGCAACGCCTGCAACTGGTTCGACAAACACAAAACAAGGTTCCATACTAGACTGGCACAGAAAACTTGGGCACATGAATTACAAAGATCTCCAACTGGCTCTCAACAACGAGACAGTGACTGGAATGAGTTTTAACAAAAATGAGATTTTGTCATTGCCAGACTGTGAAATTTGCATTCGAGCAAAAATGACTCGAGTACCGAGCCCTCCACAACGAACAACTCCTCGAACTACTGAACGTCTAGAAATTGTCCACAGCGACGTGTGCGGCCCAATAAGAACACCTACTCATGCCAAAAACAGATACTTCGTTACTTTTATTGACGATTACAGTAGGTATGGACGGGTCTACTTCCTGAAAAATAAATCTGAAGTATTAGATAAGTTCAAAGAGAACAAACAAGAAATGGAGAAGTTTACAGGCAATAAAATTAAACATTTGCAAACGGATAATGGAACAGAATACGTCAATGCGAAATTCCAAGCCTATTTAAAAGAACACGGAATTTCACGACGCTTATCTGCACCCTATACCCCACACCAGAACGGTATCGCTGAACGCAAAAATCGGACAATTGTGGAGAAGGCTAGAGCTATGCTTATTGATGCTAAAGCACCAATGCACCTATGGGCAGAAGCAGTAAACACTGCTAATTACCTAGCAAACAGAAGTGTAAACAGTGCTATAGAAAATAAAACACCATTTGAGAAATGGGTGTTAAGAAAGCCCTGTCTTAATCACCTCCACCCTTTTGGATCGAAAGTTTTTATTTTGAAGAAAGGACCAAGAGGTCATAAATTTGCTTCAAAAGCAATACCGGGGATGTTTGCTGGATATTCTGACACCAGCAAAGCATACAGGGTTTACGTTCCGAACAAGATTTTTATATCCGCAGATGTGAAAGTAGTCAAGGCTAATTACTACAAAAGCCCAACTGATGTAAACAACTTTGAATACAATAAAAACACTAACTGTGATTCGGTTTCAGAAACGATGAAAACGCAAATAGAAATCGATGATGATGACGAGACTCAGCAAGAACTTTCTATTGAAAATAATGAAACTGAAAGTCAGCAAGACGACAGTATTGCTGAAAACGCAGCTGATTCTACTCTGCAATATGAAAGTGTTGACGAAAACGTTGATGATGAACAAGATTCTTTTAACGAAAGTACTCTTCGAGAAAGTCTTAGTCATGAACACGCTAACACGGAGCCTGAATCTGAACCGAATAGCTACAGTCTACGAGACAGATCAGCAATACAAAAACCACAACGGTATGATGACTTTATACTAGCTGCTGTTGCTGAAGTTCAAAATTTACCTAAAGATCCTGTGACTTACAAACAAGCATTGGAATCTCCTAATAAAGGACAATGGATTAAAGCCATGCTGAGCGAGATAAACTCTCTGAATGAAAACAAAACGTGGGACTTAGTGAGTTTGCCTGCTGGAAGAAAAGCACTACCATGCAAATGGATATTTAGATTAAAGACAAATCCAGATGGCTCAATCGATAAATTCAAAGCTAGACTAGTTTTAAAAGGCTATTCACAGCAAAAAGGAATCGATTACGACAAAACTTTTAGTCCTGTGGCTCGACTCAGTACTATACGAGCTATTATCGCAATTGCTGCTAAAGAAAATTTAAACCTACGCCAATTCGATGTAGCTACAGCCTTTCTGAATGGCTCAGTAGAGGAAGAAATCTTTATGAAACAACCTGAAGGTTTCCAAGATGGGACAAACCAGGTATGCAAACTTAATCGCAGCCTTTATGGTCTGAAGCAAGCACCGCGATGCTGGAACTCATGCATTGCCGGTTTCTTAGAAGTGACGGGATTTCAACAAAGTGAAGCTGACCCTTGTCTGTACATTAGAATCAGAGGAAAGTCAAAAGTTTTGATTGGACTCTACGTTGACGACGGGCTTGTGGCGTCGAATACGTCAACAGCAGGAGACGAGTTTATCAAGGAATTGAAAACAAAATTCAAAATAACCACTCGACCTGCTTCCTACTTCTTGGGTATGGAAATCAAAGCTGAAAAAGGCAATATAACATTATGCCAACAAGCTTACATAAAGAAGGTTCTTGAAAAATACGGTATGACTAATTGCAAACCTACACCGACGCCAATAATCAAACAAAGTATCAACGATACAGAACCTGATGTTGATACCATTTTTCCCTATAGACAAGCCGTTGGAGCCCTTACATACTTAGCTGTGGGTACAAGGCCCGACATAGCATACGCCGTGAGCGTTGCTTCCAGAAACCTGGAGAAACCTAGCACAAACGATATCATGCTAGTGAAACGGATTTTCCGTTACTTAAAAGGAACGACGGATAAAGGTCTTGTATATAAGCAATCAAAAGAGTCACACCAACAGCTTTTATGTTACTCTGACTCAGACCTCGCCGGAGATCAAGCAACATGCAGATCAACAACTGGAATGGTATGCTTATTATCAGGAGCTGCAATCAGCTGGAAAAGTCATCGACAAACAGTTGTTTCTATTTCATCCACTGAAGCAGAAATTATTGCAGCTAGTGAAACGGCGCAAGAAATTATATGGCTAAACAGCCTTATGAAAAGTTTGGTGGATTTGAAGAAACCAATACTGTATTTGGACAACGAGTCTGCTATAAAGCTATCGCACAATCCGAAGTATGAATACCACAAACGTACAAAACATATCAAAGTTAAACATCTATTTGTGCGTGAATGTGTTATCAATGGTGAACTTGAAGTTAAGCAAGTACCGTCGGTGCGACAGCTGGCTGATATGCTTACCAAGCCGCTCTTTGGTCCAAGATTGGAAGTTTTAAGCGGGCAGATTGGATTGAAGAGAATTTAAAGATTCTTATAAGTTCCGAGGGTGTAAAGAGACTGTACCTATGGATGTCGTCTCTTTGGTATTACAATCTATGGTTTGGTTGCTATAGTTACTTGGTGTTATTATTCCTAGAACACTGAAAATATATTTTTGTTTTAACTGCTAACTTGTACTTCTTAAAATTATAATAAAACAACGTTTTATATGCTTTAACCAAGATGTTTATATTATTCTTATCGTTTTAGAACTTTTCCACATTACAAAAGTTCATAGAAAGTTTACCGCGAATGGGATAAACCCGATCTACGTGTGTCCGACGGTCAGGTACCGGATGCCGAAACTGGAAATATATTTTGGCAAGGCATCTGGTCCACACCGGTCGAACACACGGAGGCGGACTGGATGAATGTGGTAAGAGCTGAATGTGAAAACATCGAAACCATGGACGCTATTACTATCTCTTCTTTAGATGTAAGTAATGCAATCCGCTCGGCCCAAAATTGGAAAAGTCCTGGCCCGGACGGATTGCATAATTTTTGGCTGAAATGGTTTCGATGCTCACATTCGGTTCTGGCCGCACAATTCCAAGAAGCAATTGAGATCGGGTCACTCCCACGTTTTATGACGACGGGTGTAACTTTCCTGCTCCATAAGTCTGGTAGTAGTGCGGAACCAAAAAATTATAGACCTATAACATGCTTACCTACCATCTACAAGCTGCTTACATCCATTCTGACTACAAAAATTAACACACATATTGTTACAAACAATATTTTGGCACCTGCTCAGAATGGATGTAGGGTTGGGTCCCGTGGTACTAAGGAGCTCCTCCTCATTGACATGGCCATTAGTCAACAGGTCAAACGTGGCAGAGGGAACTTGTCGGCTGCATGGATTGACTATAAGAAGGCTTATGATTCGGTGCCTCATACTTGGCTTGAGAGGGTCTTAGAGATTTATAAAATAGATAATACTCTAAGATCATTCTTGGGATCATGTATGAGGCAGTGGACCACTGTCCTTCGTCATCCAGGCAGCCGAATGGATCCATCTGCCACCAATGATCTGATAAGGATAGAGAGGGGTATATTCCAGGGCGACAGCCTGAGTCCCTTGTGGTTCTGCCTAGCTCTGAATCCACTCAGTACTCTACTGAAAGATTCAGAGATAGGCTATCGCCTTCGAAGAGATGGTGAGGTTATTTCTCACTTGATGTATATGGATGATCTCAAACTATTTGCGCCGATTAAAACACAGTTAATGGCCCTCCTGAATATCACACAGATATTCAGTAGTGCTATTAACATGGAGTTCGGCGTTGATAAGTGTGCGGTCATACAAATACATCGGGGGAAAGTTGTAAATTCTAGTAATTTACGACTTTCAGAGATAATTTCCCTCAAATCTCTCTCAGAAGGTGAAACTTACAAGTACCTTGGTATGCCAGAAGCGTTGGGTATAGTGGACAGGGACATGAAGCAGTCGGTGAAGGAACGTTTCTTTTGTCGCCTTACAAAAGTGCCTTTTGTCAGGTGGCAACAAGGTGCGCGCTTTCAACGGCTGGGTTATGCCACTGCTCACTTATACTTTTGGCATACTAAGATGGACTCAGACTGTACTAGACGCCTTGGACTGTAAGGTTGGTCAACTTTTAACCACTCATCTCATGCGACATCCCCGATCTTCGGTTATGAGATTGTATATCCCGTAAAAATGTGGTGGTCGAGGCTTTTTAAGCGCCAAGACCCTACACAACCGTGAGGTATGCAATCTCAGAAATTACCTCCTTCAAGCCGAATACCAGATGCATCGCGATGTGGTTGCAGTTGATAAGAACCTTACCCCTCTCTCCTTAGCTAACGAGAACTGGCGCAAACCTACGGTGATGAGCATTCAGGATAGGAAGGCTATATGGGAGAGCAAAGAGCTACACGGGAGATTCTACAAGGTTCTCACCGGACCTGATGTAGATCTCCCGAGTTCAGTAAATTGGCTACGCTTCGGTGACCTCTTTGGGGAAACCGAAGGTTTTGTCTGTGCAATTATGGATGAGGTGGTAAAGACGAAAAACTACCGGAAGTATATTATGAAAGATGGCACGATCGATATCTGTTGAGCGTGTCATCTTCCTGGGGAGACCCTCCGTCATATACTTTCGGGTTGTTCGCACCTTGCTAACTCTCAGTACTTACACAGACACAATCAAGTAGCCAAAATTATACACCAGCAACTTGCTCTCCGATACGGCCTTACCGGTCCTGAAGTTCCGTATTATAAGTACACACCGGCGCCAGTTCTTGAAAACGGCTGTGCCACGCTTTATTGGGACCGATCTATCATTACAGACAGGACTATTCTCGCGAATAAGCCTGATATTGTACTGATAGATCGGTTAGAACGGAGGGCGGTGCTCGCTGATGTCACCATACCACATGATGCTAACCTCGTTAAAGCTGAGAAAGATAAACTCAGTAAATATCGTGACTTGGCTAACGAAGTTGTCAGCATGTGGGATGTTGATTCAGCGACCATCGTTCCGATAGTCGTTTCAGTTAATGGCGTAATAGCGAAGAGCCTCGATCAACATCTTATGAGACTCTCGCTAGGAAGTTGGATCAAGGGACAGATTCAAAAGGCGGTACTCCTAGACTCGGCGCGTATCGTCAGGAAGTTCCTCTCTCAGCAGCCCTAGTCACCGGCCGCTTGAGCCTAGCTTCGCGGCCGGTGATCCACCGTTTTGATATATTTTTTACTGTAGATTAGTTTTATATATTACCTATTGTATTTTCTATAGTACAAAATGTATTTTAATGAGATTTAAAATAAATGAAGTGAAATAATAATAATAAATTCTTTATTTGCAGACACGAGATCCATATACGTACAATTCAATTCTACTTACTACTTAAAATAGTTAAAACTAATACACAAAAAAAAATAACATATATAAAAAAGCGGTACATAGGGTACCAACGTCAGAACAAACTAAATTAAAAATGTTCTAGGTGGCAATAGCCACCCACCGTTTGTTCATGTCTGACAAGATCAAACGATCTTCCATACTCATTATAATAGAGTTCTTACACATGTCAACTCTGGACATTAACGAGGCTATTCTCTTTCTCTGGATGGCATGGAAGGAGTCAACACGAGCTGCTGTATACATTTCTGAAGCACTACAATAGCGCTTCAGTCCTATGAGATGCCTGAAAACATTGTTGTAAGTCACTCTGATACCATCGTGTTATTTTTTGGTATACTCTGTCCAAAGTTGACATGTGTAGAAAGACTGACAGTAGGATTTGAAAAGGGTGATCTTCACGTCAGACGAGCAGTTAAAAAAATTCCGCGCTATCATGTTGCCAACTACACACAATGATCTTCGCTGCCGCTCTATGTCAGTATCGTCCTTTATTTTATTTTATTTATTTTTCATTTATTAAGGCACAAACAGTGTACAATATTCTGAAAATTAATAGAATATGTAGTTAATTATAGACCAATTAAGATGCCACTAATAGAAACATTATTAAAAGAAAAAGAACACAAGTTACAGACGCTAATCTGGAAAACAGCAATAGCAAGCAAATAAAATAATAATAATGTAATGTAATAAGACAAAAAAATAACTTAAAAGAGAAACTTGTTTTTTGAAGTTGTTTTTAGAGAGCAAAAATATGTCACATCCAGAAAATTGTTCATTGTGCAACCTACTTACTCTAGGAATAAAAGAATTGCCTGCATAATTAGTTCTATGATTGTTTAACATAAAAATTTTATTTGTTTTACGACCATTCATACGAGGACATTTTATACCTAATTGATTTAACAAATACGGTGAGTCAACCATGTTCCTTATAATTTTAAATAACAACATTTGATCTTTGATCGTGCGTCGGCTTTGAAGTGAATCAATGTTAACTATAACAGGTTGATTTGAGTTATTGATTTTAAATTTAAGATGTTTAGTGAACTTTGACTGAATTCGCTCTAGGTTTGATGTTACGACATGTCCCAAGTACTTAAAGCTCTCTACTAATTTTATAGGTTGCCCGCCAATGCAGACGTCAGGCACGTTCTCCGGCCCCTTCCCCGATCTGAAGATAACCATTTCCGTCTTTTTGGCATTATAAATAAGATCGTGATCCTTGGCGTATTCCTCACAGATAGCGAGCAATTTGTCAAACATTTGATCGAAGGGCTGAGCAGAACCATATCATCCGCGTAGCTCAGATTGTTGACATACCTACCATCCAATCTGAGCCCTACCGGGGTACCGCTTAGCTCCTCGATCAAACCATTGACGTACCAGTTAAAGAGATCAGGAGAGGAGAGCCCCCCCCCCCCCCCCCTGTCACACACCGCAAGATAGCTGGTAGTTGTCAGATAGCTCAGTGCCCCACCTGACGCTGTTGGTCTCATTCTGGTACCAGAATTCAAGAAGATCAACAACGTCAGCCGGGACCTCCGAGACATCTCGCAGCTTGCCCCTGAGACGATCATGGTCAAAGGCGCGGCTAAGGTCGAGGAATATGGTATAAACGGACGTTCCTCTCTGTTTATAGTAGCGCACGACCCACCACTATTGTTGCCAAAGAAATCGGTCTGTAGTTGGCCACGCTCGAGATATCACCAGTTTTATTTTTGGTAATCGGAACCACTAGGGTTCGAAGCTAAGCTCCTGCGGAAGGTAACATTACCTCAAACAGAGAGAAAAGAAACGCGACAGCACCTCACAGACATGTTGACCCGCATACAGTAAGTGCTCTATGCTTAGTCCGTCATGTCCCGGAGACCTACCACGGTTCATCTTTCTCAGAATTACGACTACTTGTTCCGCTGTAATTATCACGTGTCCGGTCTCCGGGACCGGACGGCCCTTCTTAACGTACTTTCTATTCTGATTACTACTACTTTTGTCTTGACTGTTAATATTAAAATGTTTACGAAATAGGTTTGCAATATTTTTATGACTCTTTTCTCCCTGAACATTAATCGGTAATATATTTTTCCTATCCATCTTTTTAACTTCTTTCCAAAACTCTACAAAATTGCCAGCACTGCGACGTCGGGCCAACATATCCATCTTGATATTTTTCTGATTTTTTGTCATTTTTTCATAGTAATATACCGCGCGAGGCCTTCCAAACTGAACCCAAGTCAAAAAATTCTCCCTAGCTTCAACGTGGGCTTACCTGACGTGAAAATTCCACCCTAGTAATTTATTTCCTTTACAAACTAACTTACTTTCATAGCTTTTTTCAGCCGCTACTTGTAATAAACTGACCAAGTCCTGATACATCTCATCTAAATAATCATTAACATTATTACTATTATTATTACACATTGATTTTTCAAAACATCGTAAGTTATACTTATTAATTAATTAATTAATTAAATATCTAGTTTTTGTGGAGCTCCCTTTAATTTTAATATTTATTTTGTTAATATGTTATTATATCGGTAAATGGAATACACACAAAAAATGCAGGTGTCTACCTTTTACGAATCATGAGATACAATAAAGCTCGATAGATCGACAGAGAGACAGACAGCGGAGGAAATATGGGACGAATCAGGAATGAAATCGGCATAATTTATTTTTTCCTGTTTCAGACTAGTTTGGGCCGAAACCAGTTCGGCTTGACAGCGAAGTCACATCCCTAGTCACGTACACTATTACAAATCTGCAACAGAACTGTGTCTGGCGGTATCCTCTAATACTTCATCCGAGATTACAATACTTACGAAACAAACAAAGGACTTAACATCAAGGAATTTTTATACTAACGTATAGTATAAAAATTCCTTGCTTAATATAGAGTAGGGCTTAGATTCTTCTTCTTTTAGCTTTGACGGGCTTAACTTCTTTGTTAGTGGCAATGCATGTATGTTGGTTTGCCACTTTTCTGCCAGTGTCCAGTTCATGGAAATTTCATAGTCATGAAATAAGTTGATCTAAGTAAATTCAGGGTTACCGTATCTCAACCTAAAAAATGCCGTTTTTCAGGGGACATTAAAAAAAAACGGGCCGTATATTCTAACGGCCTTATGCATAATGATTTAGCGGCCTACTAGAGGCTCATTAGAGCATTGTTATGAAAAAAGTTATTCATAATGCAATCGTTTGCGGCGAGTTAGCAGCTGATTAGCAAACCCAGATCCCTTCTTTACGTGAGCTAGAGCGAGCTTAGCGACCGTTAATATTGCCGAATTCAAACACTTGTATGTTTTGTTGTGTTGTTTTGTACCCTTGAGTATAACTGAATATAAATTTACTTACTAAAATAATAAATATTATTGCATTTACAATTTTTTAGCAACTTCAGCCCGCGGGTACGCGAGCGCCTAACGATCTTTACATGTGCGAAATTCCACCCGATCTATTCACTACTTTTGGCGTTGTCTTCGGCCAAACATTTTTACAAAGACACGGCACAACGATACAAACATTTGCCTACATAATATTAGTAGGACCATTAATTTATTTTTTTATATTTTATGTATTATTTCTTTATTTTTAGGGTTTCTAACCCGACGGGTGAAACGGTACTCTATTACTAAGCCTCCGCTGTCTGTCTGTCCGACAGAATCACTGTATCTGAATCACTATTACAGGTTTACCAGTAAGTTAGTTAAAATGTTCGCTAGGGTTAGCCAACGATTGCTATCTTTTTCTAATAATAATAGTCTGCTAAACTGTCGCTTACTAAAATAAATAAGCATAGAGCACAGAAATATAGGAAGTCTATGCTCCAAATGCAAACCATAGACAGGCAAACCTCATTGGTAATGTGCTAGGGCACCCCAAGAAGTGCCAGCATGGCACCCTTCGGAGCTTGGTACCCGAGGCGGACCGCCCCCCGTCCCCCCCTTACGTCTCTATTCTTTGGAGCTTTTTCATTTTGATTGCCGGTAACACTCTAGTTTAACGACGAACTGAGGATGACATGATATTAACATACGAGTAATACCAAGGTAGGTATTACTCGTATGATAATATCATATCATCCTTCTATAATATAATATAGAAAAAATATATCATGTTATTCTTCTATTTCAATACTTGCGATCCTGCGATACTAGGATTTCATCGACAACAAATATGTATGGGCGCGCTACTATGCGCAAAATACTTCAATCAAAAAAATCGTTCTCGAACTATCTGTCAAATCTGCAGAACCGCTAGTTCAGATACGGTGGGAACCGCGCGGTTTCAAAATCGCGGGGGAACCGCGCGGGTCTTATTTATGTATACTAGTTTTTTGTAATCGTTCAGACGTAACCGCGCGGTTAGTCAAGCCGGGATTTGCATTCGCGAGATTCCCGCCTATCTAAACGGGTCCTAAGATCGTAGACTGAGCATAGTAGTAAGCATAAATCCTCCATCTACGCCTAAGATCAAGCAGCCTACTTATACATACTACCTCTTGTCAGAACCGATGATATTATTTTGAAGTTTATGACACTTCATACTGACACTGGCAGAGAAAGAAAAGCAAGCGGCATCATTAAAAAAGAAGTTGAATTGTTTACTCCAAATAAGAGTGGAATAACTTGGCCATAGAGAAATAAGTAGTTAGAGATAGTATAATTCATTTCCGGTCTTATATCTATGTATCACCATCTGCACGGCTATTCTAACTCGATGGAAAAGTTTCCGTGACTCGAAATCTGACACAAATACGCGCGAAATTCAAAAAATCCGCGCGAAATTCAAATATTTTAGTGGTTTTTAATATTTTCTGCGTTCTACAAGGAATAAAACTACCTAAAAAGTAGTTTTTCATAAATCGCTGATCATTCTCTTTGAATCTATGTTCCAATGAAGTACGATTAATGGGGTTTTTGGTAATGATGTTGATTTTTAGTAATACATCTCATAAATTATTAATTTCTCAAAAAGTCGAGTTGAATCGAAATTAGTTAAAACATACGTTCATAGAAAATGTTTTACGATTTACGGTAAACTACTTTTCTGCTATTGATATTGCTTGTAGAACGCAGAAAATAATAAAAACCGCTAAAATATTTGAATATCGCGCGAATTATTTGAATTTCGCGCGGATTTGTGCCAGATTTCGAGTCACGGTAACTTTTCGATCGAGTTAGAATAGCTGTGCTGATCACCATAGTTGTCATGTATCTTTCTTCTTTTAGCTTTGGTTCTGCATCTGGATTGATGTAATTCTGCCAGTGTCAGTTAGGTATGAAATGCGCATTTAGGAACAATAGATAAAAATTTAAGGAGGTTGAGTTTGGATTTTTCAGAAAATTAATAATTTATATAATCTCAATCAAGTTTGTATAGGTACAAAAACAAACAGAAACAACCAAATTAAAAGTTAAATAAAAAGCGTTAACAGAAGTGAGCAATATGCGAAGTCATGTATCTTTGTCTATCCCTCGGAGTCAAGCTACTAGTGTACGTATAGCTATACTGTCAGTGTCAATCGTGTTAGCTTGTAACTGATTAGTTAGTTCAAAGTTGTGGTAAGACTGATGAACTTTATTGAAATTCTAAGAAATTACTGCGTTTTACCTAAAGCTTTGTTGAAAAAGTGAAAATATGTCGTGTTTTGCTATGTTTTGTCCTTCAAGAAGCACAAGAGATGGAGTAAAAGTCCCGGATTTGTCATTACATGCGTAAGTTTTTCCCTCAGTATAAAAGTTAAAGTAATTATTTTTATTACTAGAAATCTGTAGTAACAACCTTTTAACAATCTAGTTCATGTGTTCCTATGGGTCTAGGATACAAATAATGTTTAAAACTATGAATAATTAGCAGAGATAAATTTAGCATCTGTGCTAGTGATGCGCTTACCATCAAATTTAGTTTTCGGGTTATTCCGCATACGTCCCAATGGTTTCGGCTGAAATTCAAGATTTCGTACAGAACAGTACTGTCTTTCACACTCTTCTCAAGCATGTAGTATTGATTTATCATTATTGTTTCCGTAGGATTTATAAAACTCAAAGTAGGAGGAAAAAAGAAATACACAAGGTAATAACTTTAATAACCTGCACAGCTATTCTAACTCGATCGAAAAGTTTCCGTGACTCGAAATCTGGCACAAATCTGCGCGAAATTCACATAATCCGCGCGATATTCAAATATTTTAGCGGTTTTTAATATTTTCTGCGTTCTACAAGCAATATCAATAGCAGAAAAGTAGTTTACCGTAAATCGTAAAACATTTTCTATGAACCCATGTTTTAACTAATTTCGATTCGATTCGACTCGACTTTTGGAGTAATTAATAATTTAGGAGAAGTATTACTAAAAATCAACATCATTACCATAAATCCCATTAATCGTATTTCATTGGAACATGGATTCATAGAAAATGGTCAGCATTTATGAAAAACTACTTTTTAGGTAGTTTTATTCCTTTTTCACTTCTTCCACTAGTGGACAAAAATTGAAGTGAAGAGAATATCAATAACACCTTATTTCTTATTTGATATTAATAACTATGTTTATAGTATAAAATTTGACTTGTCTAAGTGCTTATTTTGTAAGCCTAAAGAAATAAAGTTATTTATTCTGATTCTGATTCTGTAGAACGCAGAAAATATAAAAGCCGCTAAAATATTTGAATTTCGCGCGGATAATTTGAATTTCGCGCGTATTTGTGTCAAATTTCGAGTCACGGAAACTTTTACATCGAGTTAGAATAGCCGTGCTAGAATTATTTTGACGCAGTTTTTTCCGGAAGCTTTCGTTCCAAAAGTTAGGTAATTTGATTTTAGTTAAAATATACAGTTTTCGTAGGTATTTACTTTGTTTATATTTTTCTTTTATTAAGGCACAAACGATACAATATCCTTAAAATTAACAGTATATAAATATCTATGTATACATCAATCAAAATGCCAATGCTACTAATATAAACATTATTTACAAAAACAACAAAGTTAAATCAACCATGCGGGCAAAGCAGCAAAATTATATTCTTAGTCTTACAAAATGACATCGACACCGATGTAAAATATTTGGCAAAAACAACATAGAAACAATTACAAATTTACGCAAAATAAGTCCTTATAGCTTATCCATTAGACTTCCTGAATGAAGGATGTTTCACACCCGTGACTATAAGTTCAAAGTGTCAATTAGCGAATTGGAAGGATGAGCAAAAACATTCAGGTTTTATAGCGGCACTTGCCCAAAATGACCAAGAAACTAAGGCAACGGAAAGCGGAGCGAACACTAACCCTATATTTAGATTTTTGCATCGCATGAGTGGAGTAAAAAAATGGCCAAAAAACATGTTTTTTTTGGAGCCCCCATTAATTTTAATATTTATTTTGATAGTATGTTATTATAGCGGCAAATGAAATACATACTGAAAAATGCAAGTGTCTACCTTTTACGAATCATGAGATATAATAAAGCTCGATAGATGGACAGACAGACAGACAGCGGAGGGCTAGTACTAGGGTCCCGTTGATACCTTTTGTTTACTGAACCCTAAACAATTGCGTAGCTTTTCTATAAAATGTGTATAGTTTTTCGAAACTATTTTTCCGATTGGTTCGATTGGTAGAATCATCTACATTGAATTAGTGTGGCATACTCGGTTCGCGATTCCGACACGCACATGGCCAAAATCAGCATCAGCATCAGGTTATGTGTCACTAAAACGTGCCTGTTAAATATGGGACGAATCAGGAATGAAATCGGCATTAAAGTGTATTTTCCTGATTCAGACCAGTTTGGGCCGAACCAGTTTGGCTTGGCAGCAAAGTCACTTCCCTAGTCATGCACACTATTACAAATCTGCAACTGCACACTAATAAAAACGGACATGAGTAAATCTGAAAGGCGGAGTCCATAAAATTATTGGTCCTAGAACTTGGCGGTAAATTGGAATGGAAATCATAACAAACAGCTGATTGATTTCAGCCATTTTTTCACATTCTAGAACACGTAAAGTAGGGGTCTGGGTTTGCTAAAGTTAGCGAGCTGCTAACTAGCCGCAAACGTTAGCAAACTATTATGAATAATGTTTTTTGTTAACAAAGCACTAGTCAGCCTTAAGTGGTTCGCGATGTAAGCAATCATTAGCTTATCTTAGCGAACAGTTTAAGTAAGTCAAAACTAAACCTACGATAGCGATTTATTATCCATATACATATTAAGGCCGTATGTTTACTGGCTGAAAAGCTATGAGCTCATGTTTAACTTCAGTAACCACCAGGTTGGTAGTTCTTTTTGCAGATCACATGCTATTCGTGGAGGCTCTTTAATAATACTAAATAAATTCATAAAATTTAAAGAACGTAAGGACATAATATGCTTATCCGTTGAAGGCCACATTGAAGTAGCATGTGTAGAGTTGGAGCAAAGTATTGTATTAAGCGTATACAGCCCACCATCAGCTTCTTTTGAAATATTTGAAAAAAATATGGATGATATCTTATTTAAAATATCAAAATCAAATAAAAACCTCATGGTATGTGGAGACTTTAATATTGATCTCTTAGAAATGTACTCCCTTAGTAGTAGATTAACTAATTTATTTAATTCTTATAATTTAAGGCCATTATTTATGGAACCTACTAGAATAACTGAAACCTCAGCAAAATGTATAGATAATATATTTGTTTGCCAAAATAATAAAATTGTTAGTAAAAATGTAATAAGCAATTTAAAATCAGATCACTTAGGTCAACTAATAAAATTAGAAATTCAAGTAAAAAATAATAACTGTAAAAAGAGAATAACATACATACCTGTGACCACAAGTCGATTTGAACGGTTAAAATTGGATTGGGATTGTAAACCTCCACCTAATTACTCTCATAACAACCCAAATGACTCCTATTGCAGTTTTTTTACCAAATTCACCAATGCATTCAATTCTATATTCACATCCAAATCGACCATGGTCTCAGAAAAACTTAACTTTAGTGAGTAGGCAACAGTGGGTATACATAAGAGTAGACAAAAATTGTATGAACTGTATAGTGAAAAACAATACAATTTTAGCCTGGAGTTCAAAGACAAAGTAAAAATTACTCAAAAATATTTAGAAAAGTAGCAAAATCAAATTATATTAGCCCAAAAATTAGAAACAGTGAAAATGTAATAAAATCAACGTGTAAAATAATAAACAATGAGACTGGAAAGGTCAGTACCTACATTAATGATTACAATTTAAAGATTAATGATTGCTCCGTCAAAAATGACGTTGAAGTACCATTTACCCCTAATGAACTTAACATAGCACTAGACGGACTGACAGACTTCCCCTGGAATTGATAATATCCCTTATTCATTTTTATCCATATCCCCTGATTCTTGCAAAAGAATCTATCTTTTAATAATTAATGCCTTTTTTGAGTATGGCTTTCTCCCAGAACAATGGAAAACTCAAATTATCATCCCTGTCCTCAAACCTGGAAAAAATCCATCGGATCCTAATAGCCGAAGACCTATTGCGTTATCTTCTGTTCTTTGTAAGGTTATGGAACGGTTACTTAAACACCGATTGGAATGGTTCGTTGAGAACAGTTGCATTCTTTCGAAAACACAATTTGGGTTCAGAAAGGGTGTTAGTACGTCCGATAGTTTGAGCATTCTCGTATCAGATATTTACTCTTCTTATAAAGAAAAACAGTACTTAGTAGCTGTCTTCCTCGATATTGCAGCAGCCTATGACAATGTGTTACTTTCAGTCCTTAGGAATAAATTGTATAGGCTTAACGTTCCAGAAAGATTTGTTAGATTTATAAGCTGTCTTCTGATGGAAAGATCCGTAGTCATAAAGACAATTGAAGGCTTCCAACCTCCTAAAACTGTTTGGAAGGGTTTACCCCAAGGATCAGTTTTAAGTCCTCTCCTTTACAGCATTTACACACATGATCTAGACAAGTCTGTTGATTCCTTCTGTGAAGTTCTTCAATACGCGGATGACCTAGCTTTGTATGTGAAACATGACTCTATTAATTTATCAGTAGGAAGACTTAACTCAGCTTTATCTTATCTTAATGATTGGCTTTGTATCCATGGTCTATCTTTATCAGCCTCTAAATGCTCTTCTGTAGTCTTTACTAAAAAAAGATCTATCCCTGTTGTTTTGTTACATGTAGATAATGAACCCATCCCCCAAACAGATAAAGCTAAGTTCCTTGGAATTATTCTAGACTCACGAATGAACGGTTCAGCTCATATTGATATTATAGTTCAGAAGTGCGAAAAGAATGTTAACATTTTACGTTCTCTTTCGGGCGTCTGGTGGGGATCTCATCCTTATTCTCAAAAACTTCTGTACAATGCCATAATCAGAAGTCATTTTGATTATGGTGCTTTCTTACTGAATCTTTTCAACAAATCTGCTTTGTATAAATTAAATTAAATTCAGTCAAAATTCCTTCGCATTATTTTAGGAGTCATGAAGTCATCCCCTATCAATGCGATGCAAGTTGAGTGTGTGGACCCTCCTTTGAATATACGTAGACAGTTTCTGTCTGACAGATTCTTCTTCAGAATGAGTCAACATGCTAATCATCTACTTTTTTCAAAATTGAGTCATTTAGAAAATCTGTACAGCAATCTCCCTTCTGACAAATACCCTTGCCTTCTTCATAGCTATTTAAAATTTTCCAATTTACCATTTTCGTTTAATCAATTCTCATCCTATCCTTTATATCTTACTTCTTTTGAAGCTCTAATTTCACAACCTAAGATAATTTTAGATTTTGGTATAAATAAAAATTCTCCTCATGCATTTACAATATTTAATGATCAAATTGATTCGTTATTTCCTGGTTGGCATCTGATTTACACAGATGCCTCCAAGGAATCCTCTGATAGTTTTGTGGGTTCTGCTGTATGGATCCCATTTACTAAAATTTGTTTAAGTTTCAAATGTCCTCCTTTAACTTCAATTTTCACCGGAGAAGCTGTCGCTCTTTTAGAAGCAATTCTTTTCGTTAAGTCCCATAAATTAAATAAGTCTTTAATTCTTTCAGATTCAAAAAGCTGTCTTCAATCGATAACTTCCAATCCCTTCCGCTCTATGTCTCGGTTTCCTATCATTCTTAAAATCAAAGAATCTCTCTTCGAATGTCGCCGCATGGGAATTAATATTGTAATTGCTTGGGTCCCTGGTCACTCGGGAATCCCGGGCAATGAAGTTGTTGACTCACTTGCCAAGGATGCCTCTAACATTGGCTCCTTGGAACATGATTCAGTTTATTCACATGACTTATGTTTGCTTCCTAAGGTCTATCTCCAAGAGTCTTGGTCCAATTTATGGTCCTCTACGCAGAAAATCGTAGGAAAGCATTATGGTGCTATTCAGCCCGTTATCCCTAAAACCCCTTGGTTTTTTATGTTTAAAAAGATTAATAAGTCCTGTACTTCCACTTTATGCCGCTTGCGCCTTGGTCATACTTGTTATCCTGTTTTTCTGGCCAAACTCAGGATAAGAGATTCCTCGGTCTGTGAATGTGGGTTAGATGAAGGTAACGTGGATCACATATTTTTTAATTGTCCCTTGCTTCAATATTCTCTGTATGATTTAGTCCCTTTTGATATTCCGCGTCCTGTCTCTATGAATTGTTTACTTTCCCTTACGTTTTCACCTCCAATTATATATATTATTTGTAAATTTATTGATGTAAATAAGATAAAATTGTAAATATCTGCTATATCTATTTTATGAAGTCTTAGATGACTTTTATGTTCGTATGCAATGTTTTTAATTTAATTTAATTAATTTTTCCTCTTTAATGTTTTAGTTAATTTTGTTCGATGTAAAAATCTCATTGGTGTTTTTTGTTATAATTTACCGCTCATATTATTTATTACTCGCCTCCATTCCATGACTATGAAATTTCCATGAACTGGACACTGGCAGAAAAGTGGCAACCCAGACACATATTGCCAATAACAAAGAAGTCAAGTCAAGTGTCTTAACTCTTCTCAATTAATCGCTGAGTCTTTACTAAAAGAAAATGTACCTGCATGCGAAAATAAATTTAACTTCCATCATGTCGATGAAAAAGATATTAAAAAAGCATTTAAACTTTTAAATATAAAGAAAACTGCAGATCTCTGGGGCATTTCCGTTAGAATTATTAAACCATTGATTGATACTATTGCACCAGATCTAGCTTTTATTTTCAATGAATGTATTGATTGTGGCGTTTTTCCTGATCTGATGAAACATAGTAAGATAATCCCACTATTTAAATCGGGTAGTAGGTCTGACCCCACTAACTTTAGACCGATATCAGTACTGCCTACATTCAGCAAAGTTTTTGAAAAACTTATTTTACATCAATTGCTTAGGCATTTCAATGGCCTGCTACATCGTAAGCAATTCGGGTTTACTCACGGCAGGTCAACTACTGATGCCGGTGTAGAGTTGGTATTGCATATTTTTGATGCTTGGGAGAAGTCGCAAGATGCTTTAGGTGTTTTTTGCGACTTGTCAAGAGCATTCGACTGTGTACACCATGGAACATTAATCAGGAAACTACATCACTATGGAATAAATGACACCTCTTTGGATCTTCTTACTTCTTACTTGAGTGACAGGATACAAAGAGTTGACATTAATGGGAAACGGTCTTCGGGATCTGTAGTTACAATGGGTGTACCGCAGGGATCTATCCTGGGCCCTTTTCTATTTTTGGTTTATATTAACGACCTACCTGATCTCGTTAAAAATAATCACGAGATTGTATTGTTTGCTGATGATACTTCTTTAATTTTCAAGATTATTAGACAAAACACAAATTATGACGATGTAAACAATGCAATATCAAAAATAGTCCATTGGTTTAGTGTCAATAATCTTTTACTTAACGAAAACAAAACTAAATGTATTAGATTTATTCTACCAAATGTAAAACAAGTAAAGGCTGATATAAACGTAACAGGAGAAACTTTAGACATTGTAGACAGTACCGTATTCTTAGGAATAACTTTAGACAGTAAACTTCAATGGGGCCCACACATAGATAAACTATCGAAGAGACTTAGTTCTGCAGCATATGCAGTCAAAAAAATCCGTCATCTTGCAGACGTTGATACTTCTAGACTTGTCTATTTCAGCTACTTCCATAGTATTATGTCTTATGGCATATTACTGTGGGGGAACGCTGCAGATATTAATACCGTATTTGTGCTGCAGAAGAGGGCTGTTCGTGCTATTGCTCAGGTAAAAAACCGTAATGTACTGCGATGAAATTGGAATAAATATGGGCCAGTTTTTAAACATGAATATGGAGCACACATTAAATAATTGCTTACCTAACTGCAATCTCCATGACATTATGCATAAAATTGATACTGAAAGATTTCACAATAACTCAAATTTGATAATATTACTTGGAAATAGGGGTAATGTGAACAAATCAGACTTAATTAAATATATGGACAAATTATCTTCGCTAAAATTAAACCAAATTGTAATGTTCACATTCCCCTACAGCGACAGCTTGCCAAATATAGAAAATAATATTAGATATAAGCTAAATATGGCATTGCATACTATTTCATGCAATAACAATGTACATGTGATTGACACTAACAGTATTGTTAGTAAAAAATATTACTTGACTAAAAAAGGTAATTACTACCTTTCTAATTATTACAAAAAACAAATAGCTGTTTCGCTATCCTATTATTTTAATATTACAGCCAAAAATTTGGCTAAACAAGATGCTTCTTTTGAGCATTGTAATAAACTTACAACGCAGACCTTGGAAGTTCTTCCAAGCCATTTAAATTACTTAAAAAGACAATAGAGGACGTCTCTAGCCCTAAAAAGTCAAATAATATTAGTCACATAAAAAGTCAAGTTAACCAAAAGTGTAAAACAAATGCAAAGTTTACTAACTTGGTGCATCAAAATATTCAAGGATTAAAAAGTAAATTATTAGAGTTGGAATTGTACATGAACTCTTTCAATATTAACATCATCTGCTTAACAGAACACTGGCTGAAAAGCTATGAGCTCATGTTCAATTTCAGTAACCACCAAGTTGGTAGCTCCTATTGCAGATCACATGCTATTCGTGGAGGCTCATTAATACTATTAAATAAATTCATAAAATTCAAAGAACGTAAGGACATAATATGCTTATCCGTTGAAGGCCACATTGAAGTAGCATGTGTTGAGTTGGAGCAAAGTATTGTAGTAAGCGTATACAGCCCACCATCAGCTTCTTTTGAAATAGTTGAAAAAAATATGGATGATATCTTATTCAAAATATCAAAATCAAATAAAAACCTCATGGTATGTGGAGACTTTAATATTGATCTTTTAGAAGTCTACTCCCTTAGTAGTAGATTAACTAATTTATTTAATTCTTACAATTTAAAGCCACTTTTTATGGAACCTACTAGAATAACGGAAACCTCAGCAAAATGCATAGATAATATATTTGTTTGCTTAAATAATAAAATTATTAATAAAAATGTAATAAGCAATTTAAAATCAGACCACTTAGGTCAACTAATAAAATTAGAAATTCAAGTAAAAAATAATAACTGTAAAAAGAGAATAACATACATACCTGTGACCACAAGTCGATTTGAACGATTGAAATTGGATTGGGATTGTAAACATCCACCTAATTACTCTCTTAACAACCCAAATGAGTCATATTGCAGTTTTTTTAACAAATTCACCAATGCATTTAATTCTATATTCACACCCAAATCGACCATGGTCTCAGATAAACTTAACTTTAGTGAATGGGCAACAGTGGGTATACATAAGAGTAGAAATAAATTGTATGAACTGTATAGTGAAAAACAATACAATTTTAGCCAGGAGTTCAAAGACAAAGTAAAAAATTATTCAAAAATATTTAGAAAAGTTTGTCAAATAGCAAAATCAAATTATATTAGCTCTAAAATTAGAAACAGTGAAAATGTAATAAAATCAACATGGAAAATAATAAACAGTGAGACTGGAAAGGTCTACATTAATGATTACAATTTAAAGATTAACGATTGCTCAGTTAAAATTGATGTTGAAGTAGCCCAAGCATTTGAAAACTTTTTTACTGACATTCCAATCTCTACTACAAAGTGTCTGAACTCTTCTCAATTAATCGCTGAGTCATTACTGAAAGAAAATGTACCTGCATGCGAAAATAAATTTAATTTCCAACATGTCGATGAAAACGATATTAAAAAAGCCTTTAAACTTTTAAATATAAAGAAAACTGCAGATCTCTGGGGCATTTCCGTTAGAATCATTAAACCATTGATTGATACTATTGCACCAGATCTAGCTTTTATATTTAATGAATCTATTGATTGTGGCGTTTTTCCTGATCTGATGAAACATAGTAAAATAATACCACTGTTTAAATCGGGTAGTAGGTCTGACCCCACTAACTTTAGACCGATATCAGTACTGCCTACATTCAGCAAAGTTTTTGAAAAACTTATATTACATCAATTGCTTAGGCATTTCAATGGCAATGACCTGCTACATTGTAAGCAATTCGGGTTTACTCGCGGCAGGTCAACTACTGATGCCGGTGTAGAGTTGGTATCGCATATTTTCGATGCTTGGGAGAAGTCGCAAGACGCTTTAGGCGTTTTTTGTGACTTGTCAAAAGCATTTGATTGTGTACACCATGGAACATTAATCAGGAAAGTACATCACTATGGAATAAAGGACAACTCTTTGGATCTTCTTACTTCTTACTTGAGTGACAGGATACAAAGAGTTGACGTAAATGGAAAACGGTCTTCGGGATCTGTAGTTACAATGGGTGTACCGCAGGGATCAATCCTCGGTCCTTTCCTATTTTTGGTTTATATTAACGACCTGCCTCATCTCGTTAAAAACAATCACGAGATTGTATTGTTTGCTGATGATACTTCTTTAATTTTTAAGATGATTAGACAAAACACAAATTTTGACGAGGTAAACAATGCAATATCAAAAGTAGTCCACTGGTTTGGTGTTAATAATCTTTTGCTTAACGAAACTAAAACTAAATGTCTTAGATTTATTCTACCAAATGTAAAACAAGTTAAGGCTGATGTAAACGTAAAAGGAGAAACGTTAGAAATTGTAGACACTACCGTATTCTTAGGAATAACCTTAGATAGTAAACTTCAATGGGGCCCACACATAGATAAGCTATCGAAGAGACTTAGTTCTGCAGCGTATGCAGTAAAAAAAATCCGTCATCTTACAGACGTTGATACTTCCAGACTGGTCTATTTCAGCTACTTCCATAGTATTATGTCGTATGGTATATTGCTGTGGGGGAACGCTGCAGATATTAACACCGTATTTGTGCTGCAGAAGAGGGCTGTTCGTGCAATCTATAAAATGGGTCCTAGAGAATCCCTACGTGATAAATTCAAAGAAATAAACATAATGACAGTACCATGTCAATATATTTATGAAAACTTATTGTACACTCATAAAAATATCGATCGGTTCCCTAAAAATTGCGACATACATAATGTAAATACTAGAAATAAGAATAAACTCGCTGTGCCCAAAACTAGGTTACACAAGGTTAATGTATCTTTTAGAGGGCAATGTATACGCTTCTACAACAAAACCCCTAGCGAGTTGCAAAAACTTTCTATAAATAAATTCAAACAAGTTGTCAAACATATCCTTTGTAAAAAGGCTTATTACAAAATTTCAGACTATCTAGAAGATAAAAAAGCTTGGGACGGATTTTGCTCCAACTCGAAAAATAACTCTAAAAATAACACCTAACAGGCTAAAGGTTTCTTCGTCGCTTCTTTACTTTAGTCTACATACCGAAGCGACCGAAATCAAAATATCACTTTATTTCCAAATCAGTGTTTAATTTTAAGAATTTGACCTGTTCTAAGTGTACATTTATTGTATTTACGGAAATAAAGAAATTTTGACTTTGACTATCTATAACATGGGTCCTAGAGAATCCCTGCGTGATAAATTCAAAGAAATAAATATAATGACTGTACCATGTCAATATATTTATGAAAACTTATTGTACACTCATAGAAATATCGATCGATTCCCTAAAAATTGCGACATACATAATGTAAATACTAGAAATAAGAACAAACTCGCTTTGCCCAAAACTCGGCTGCACAAGATTAGTGTATCTTTTAAAGGGCAATGTATACGCTTCTACAACAAAACTCCGAGTGAGTTGCAAAAATTATCAATAAATAAATTCAAACAAACTATCAAACATATCCTTTGTAAAAAGGCTTATTACAAAATATCAGATTATCTAGAGGATAAAAAAGCATGGGACGACTTTTGCTCCAACTCGAAAACTAACAACCTAACAAGGTAAAGGTTTCTTGTTCGCTTCTTTACTTTACCTTAAAAAGATTGAAGTGAACAAAAAATCAAAGTGATCACTTTATTTCCCTGTTTTACTTATGTAATTTTAATTTTGTGACGTGTCCAAGGGTCCTGTAAGGTCTAAAGGAAATAAAGCACCTTGATATTTGATATTTAATATTTAGAAAATAAAAGATACAGTACCGTGGAATGGCGTGGCTATGTGCCACGCAGGTGAGAATGTGCAACAGCAAGATTTTATTCGCTTATTTTTTCTACTTTGACTTATGGCAAGGTTTTTAAAATCGATTAATCGAAGAAACATCTTCGATTAATCGATTTTAAAAACATTTTCCCATCTTTAGTTAATTTTGCAAAACATTTATTGTCAACGGTCAGTGTTATTCAATTTGTAGAAGTTTTTAGTTAAGGCGGTTAAAATCAACATCATTGCCTACTTTAGTATTTATACTGAGTGAAATACTTACGCATGTAATGACAAATCTGGGAATTTTACTCCACCTTTTGTGCTTCTTGAAGGACAGTACACAGCGGAACGCGATATATTTTCACTTTTTCAGCATAATTTTAAGTAAAACGCAGTAATTTCTTAGAATTTCAATAAAGTTCATCAGTCTGACTACAACTTTTGAGCAAACTACTGTGTCAGTCCCTGACACGATTGACACTGACAATGCAGCATAGCTATACATACACCAGCTATCTCTTTTACTCATAGCTTGACTCCGTGAGATAGACAAAGATACATGACAACTATGGTAATAAATAGATATAAAACCGGAAATTAATTGGGCTACCTCTTACCTACTCTCTGTGACTGTGATTTGATTTGACTGTGATTAAAACAGATGTTGAAGTTGACTAAAATCATCCGAGCCAAAATCTTTCGAACTTTCTTTTCATTTTTTATTGTTGTTTTCGTTTTTTTCGGTCGATTGAGTTTCGCCGTCACCGGTAAAAGTGTAAATTTTATCTGTTCGATATTGTCAAAGGCATACGATGGCAGAAGAACCAAATAGAAAGACGGTCAAAGTGGTGGTTCTAGGTGATCTTGGACGAAGTCCACGTATGCAGTATCACTCTTTATCTCTCGCAAATACCGGTTTGAGAGTAGTTATCATCACGTACGTGGAGTCTACACCACTCCCGGAACTTTTAGAAAACACAAACATCCACATTATAAAAATGAAGCCCTTAGTTTTTGATCACGGGCCGAAGTTAGTCCGGTATGCGGCTAAAGCACTATGGCAAATGCTAAGTCTCTTGTTGGTTCTATTCACCAGTGGAAACTGTGAGTACATACTGTGCCAGAACCCGCCTGCGATACCAACCCTTCCAGTGTGCCGTTTCTACTCTCTGTGCACCAGAGCAACGTTCATCATAGACTGGCATAACTATGCCTATTCCATCATGGCTTTATCACTAACTGAAGATCACCTATTGCTCAAATTCTCTAAGACTATAGAAAAATGGTTTGGGCAGTCTTCAAAAAACAATTTTTGTGTAACTTATGCCATGAAGCAAGACTTGTTACAGAACTGGAATGTGCAGTAGGTTAATTTTATCCTAAACTTAATTTTATTGCTAAACATCTCAGTGTTACTTATTATAATTTTTGCAGAGCTACTGTTCTTTATGACAGACCTCCAAAAATATTCCACCCAATATCAGTTCAAGAAAAACACAACTGGTTTTTGAAGCTAAGTCAAAAATATCCAGAGTTTTCTTCATCTGAGGATCCAACAACTCAAGAAGACACAGCCTTCACTTGGACAAAGAATAATGTAGTGGAACTGAGAAAAGATAGGCCTGGATTACTGTTTAGCAGTACAAGCTGGACAGAGGATGAGGATTTCAAGATTCTTCTGGAGGCATTACAAAGTATGACATCTCAATTTTACATATTGTAATGGACTTACTTGGTAAATCAAGACTGGTGATTGTGGGTAGTTGTTATCACAATCTAAAGATCTCTAATTATATAGCAGATACATACTTGGATAACCATTACAACCTTATTTTTTAATTTTTCCAGTTTATGAAACAACATACCACCTCACAGACAAACTACCCAAACTTATTTGTGTGATAACCGGCAAGGGCCCCATGAAAGAATACTACAGAAACCTCATGGATTCTCGGCAGTGGACAAATGTGACTGTCATCACCCCCTGGCTAGAAGCAGTTGATTACCCAACCATGGTGGCTACTGCAGATCTAGGTGTGTGTCTTCATACCAGCTCATCAGGGTTGGATCTTCCCATGAAGGTTGTGGATATGTTTGGAGCTGGGCTACCCGTTTGTGCTGTTGACTTCTTATGGTAGGTTATAGTATAAGGCTCAGATCAGAAGAAAACATGGTGTAATTTTTTTTGTTCTTTAGAATCAAAATATGATTTTCTATTTACTATTATTGTTATTCGTATTTCCAGAGCTTTTTGTAAGCATATGGAATTAAACATTCTGATCATCTATTTACAAAAAAACCTATTCTTCCTTTCTTTTTCAGTTTAGATGAGCTTGTTCAGCATGGAGTGAATGGATACACATTCAAGGATGGAACTGAGCTGTCTAAGCAGATTGTAGGCTGGTTTGAAGGCTTTCCTAACAATGAAAAGCAAAACAGAATTGCAGAAAAGATGAGGAGTGAGCTCACTAAGTTTCAAGACTCCAGGTGGGAAGATAATTGGAATCTAAGGGTTAGAAGATACTTCGAAATGTGATATAGTAATATAAGTAACTGTAAGAATATTGAATTGCATTTATTATAGTATACAAAATAATAATAAATAGTTTAGTAACAGCCTGTTGGCAACCTATGACATTCATCATATCAGCCTATCGACGTCCACTGCTGGACATAGGCCTCCCCTAAGGATCTTCACAATGACCGATTTTGCGCTGCCCGCATCCAGTGATTTCCCGCGACCTTCACTAGGTCGTCGGTCCATCGTGTGGGGGGTCTACCTACACCGCGCTTTCCGGTACGTGGTCGCCACTCTAGAGCCTTGCGGCCCCAGCGGCCGTCGGTCCTACGAGCTATGTGCCCTGCCCACTGCCACTTGAGTTCCGCAACTTTGAGAGCTATGTCGGTTACCTTGGTTCTTCTGCGGATCTCCTCATTTCTGATTCGATCTCGCAGAGAGACTCCGAGCAGAGCCCTCTCCATTGCTCTCTGTGCGACCTTGAGCTTTCTGACGAGGCCCATAGTGAAGGACCATGTTTCAGTGCCATATGTCATCACTGGCAATACACACTGGTCGAAGACTTTCGTCTTGAGACACTGCGGTAAGTGGGACGAAAAGACACCACGTAGCTTCCCGAATGCTGCCCATCCGAGCTGGATTCGGCGGTTGATCTCCTTCTCGAAGTTGGACTTTCCTAGTTGGATGGTTTGTCCTAGGTAGACATACTGGTCGACAACTTCGAGGGTGTTGCCTCCGAATAATACGGGAGTTGGTACTACATGGACATTTGACATGATTTTCGTCTTGTCCATGTTCATTCTAAGACCAACTCTTTCGGAGGCTCTACCGAGGTCACCGAGCATTGTACTAAGGCCCTCCATGGTCTCAGCCATGACTACGATGTCGTCTGCAAAGCGAAGGTGAGTGATGTACTCGCCGTTGATGTTGATGCCTAGCCATTTCCAATCCAGAACCTTGAACACATCCTCCAGCGTAGCGGTGAACAGTTTCGGAGAGATAACGTCTCCCTGTCTCACTCCTCGCCAGGGTTGGCATGATTAAAACAAATGGTTTTAAAACACATGTTTAAAACAATGTTTAAAACAGTTTGATTTTAAACCGTGTTTTTTATCACACGTTTAAAAACACAGATTAAAACAAGTTTTAAACATTGTATAAAACGATGAGAAAAAAAAAAGCTTTAAAACTACTTTTCATTGCGAATGAATGATATAAAATTAAAGTTATATTTTTTTGATAAGTTATTTATTCAGTCAAACAAAGATCTAAGTACCTACCAAGTACCAGGATTTATATGGGTAATGGGATAAGATAACACGCATTTTTGAAACATGCATTAGATAGTATAGAATATTAAAAATTTCAATTTAAAATCAATCAAAAACAAAATTATAACAAACAAAATTACCTATATTTAATAAACATTATAAAATCAAAATTGTTTGTCAGTCAGGAGAGTAAGACAATATGACAAGATCAAGATAACAATTATTTTTTCTTTTCCTTATTAAGGTATTTAAAAACTGTAACAAGTTTTGCAGCTTTCTCTGTACCCAGTTTATTTCGTACGTCAGAATGAATAAATCCAAATGTTGAAAACAGTCTTTCAATTCCAGCACTTGAAGCTACAGCAGTGTGAAGCTGAGCCACTAAGTTCATTGTTTGACCATTAATTTGTTTTTTTAATGACTGCCACCATTCGAGAGGTCCGACCTGATTTACTACATGATCTTCAAATAGAAAGTTATGAAAGGGATCTGTCATTGCCCTGTATTTAACAACATAGGGCATCGCCTCTTTGTGATAAGCTTCTATAAATAATAAAGCCTCAGAAATATCTTCACTCGTGAGTTTTTCACCCCTGTACTTAGGATGTAGTAAGTTTGCTGCAAAATGAGCTGGAGACATTGCCATTTCATAACGAGCTTTGAACTTCCTTAAATCATCCAATGAATACTCGGTCTCACGCAGTCGTACATTCTCTCCCTCAAACATATTTTTAAGCTCTATCCATGCTTCAGTCACTTCGCCAATACAGCAGGATGTCTTTTGGGAGATGTCAAGTGTAACTGCGATGTTTTCCAGTTTTTTGTAGAGAGCCTGGACTTGTTGCTTCAGCGCCATGTCATTTACTTTCAATGAAATTGACAGATCTATAGCAGTTGAATGATTTAAGCATATATCTGACATATATATGCCAATTTTCTAATAACACTTTTAAGCAGTCAGCCATTGTGTTCCACCGTACCTGTTGTGGTATAACAATTGCTTTTCCACCAGCTTCTTTATATTTGGCAGATGCAAAGTGAGTGTATTTGAAGTACCGCATTATCGACTTAACTTTATCAGTAATATCTTCTGCATTCAAATCCTTTGCTAGAAGGTTTAATATGTGTGATGAACAGCCGTATGTAAGTATATCCTCGTGAGAAGCTAGTTCTTCCTGTTGGGCTAAATCTCGTCTCATACGGCTCATATTTGCTGCGTTGTGACACTTCGCACCGTACATTTGTAAGTTTCACATTGTTTTATTGCCGCAGTAGTAACTTTAACCAAGTAGTCAGCTGTATGGCTTTCGGCTCCTGTGTCTATTGTATCAATTAAATGAGATGAGTCTGTCAACACATCGGTAACACAGACACAAACTATCGAGTCCTGCCTGACATTACTCCACCCATCAATTGCCAGATTAACAACTTTGTTTTTCAATTCATTTTTTACGGCTTCTTGAGTCGAGTTGTAGACTTCGTCGAGTAGCTTGCTAGCAATTTGTTTGAGGTTTGGAGGTTTATATCCTGGGCGTAAAATTTCCATTAATTTCAGTAACTCTGGGTGTTCTACGTGGTTAAAAGGCGTGTTAGTAGCAAACATATAACGAGATAATTGTAAATCAATTTTCTTCTTATCTTCTTGACTTGTAGCAATAATAAATCTTTTCATTGAAATGTTCACGCTCGCGCTGCTGCTGGTACTGGCATTTTTAGATTGAAGAGTAGTAACAGAAGATGTGGGTGTAGCAGAAGAATTATCTGAAGATCGGGAAGAACCAGCATCACTCAACAACTCCTCCTCCACGTCCCTGTCCGCGTCAAGATTTGCGTCAGTGTTAGAACCGGTGGTGGTGCTACATTGCTGGAAGTGTGCCTCCATTCTTTTCACAAGTCCAACTAGTTCTTTCTTACATTTTCTGCAACGCACCCTATTGGTCTTCAGTGTGGTATTTTCTTGGGGATCGATGTGAATTGTTCCCAAATTGCATGCTTTTTGCGTCCTGGAGTTGACATTTTTATGAGGTGTTATCAGTCGCAGAATTAATAATGAAATGAAATGTGAGAAAGAAAGGCACTCATATTTATAGAATTCATATTAAGTAATTCCCCGCCGGTAAAGTCCCGTTAGGAAAGTCCCTAATGGATGGCTGTCGAATGGAATAGTGGTTATTTTATTCCCCTCATTTAAATATAAATATTAGGGATAGGCCTAACTTCGGCATTCTTCCGAAATTCGGTTGAAATGCCGAACATTCGGTATAAGAAAAGAGTGAAATAGTTGCACAATTTTGATTTTAAGATTAATAAAACATAAAAAAAATCAAATCTGTAATACTCACTCATACCTGATTAAATAAATAAGCCTTTTACATAATTTAAAATCATGGTAATTTATTTATTAATCAAGTAACTAACTGTCATTATCAGTTTCCTTTTTCGACATTTCAATCTTAAGTTTTAGAATTAAAAAATCAAATTCAATAAGTTCTTATTAAATTAGGAAGTCTTATGATTTGAATCAAATAAACTTTTTGAAAATTCAATATATTAATTACTTATAGGTATATTTTATTGTTGTTTGTTAGTTGTTACCATATAAGTGCAGAATAAAAACCGAACTTCGGCATTTTTGATTTTTACCGAATGTTCGGCCGAAATTCGTATTCGGTTCAAACCACATTCGGCCCATCACTAATTAATAAATATTGGGGGTGCCCCTATTCATAGAATAGAATTTATAGTTTATAGGTATTTCCCCGCCGGTATAGTCCTGCTAGGAAACATTCAGGGTGAATGTAAATCGTTTAGTAGTGATTAGAGATACGCAACATAAAATAAATGTTTATCCATTGATCGTTTTTTGTCAATATTTATTTTACTATAGAAAATTTGAAAAGTCAAAAGATCTAGTCTGGAAATGAAACATTATAGGTCGAATTAATTTAAAATAATGCCCTAAACTAAAAAGGACAAAAAAAAAACAAAACAAACACTTGTTTAAAACAATTTGAACTGTTTGTTTTATAAAATTAAAAAAAAACTGTTTTTTTTCCAACCCTGCTCCTCGCTGTAGTGTAATAGGTTTTGAGTTCTGGTCCTGTAATCGGACTGACATAGTGGCGTTTTCGTACAAGCACTTCAGCACTTCGATGTATGATAGTCAACTTGGCACCTCTGGAGGGACTGTAATACAGCCCAAGTCTCGACCGAATCGAAGGCTTTCTCATAGTCCACAAACGCTATACACAGGGGCATGTTATACTCTTCAGTCTTCTCTATAACCTGCCTTAGCGAATGTATGTGGTCTATGGTACTAAAGCCTTTCCGAAAACCGGCTTGTTCGGGGGGAAGTCGTCAAACCTGCGCGCAAGACGGTTAGTGGTGACCCTGGAGAACAGCTTATAAACATGGCTCAGAAGCGAAATGGGCCTATAGTTCTTCAGTAGGGTGTTATCACCCTTCTTGAAGAACAGTACCACTACGCTTCCGTTCCATGCTTGTGGCGTTTTTCCCTCGAGGATGACGGAATTGAACAGCTTTTGAAGGGCCTTAAGGATCGGTTGTCCACCCACCTTCAGAAGCTCAGAGGTGATTCCGTCCTCCCCCGGTGCCTTGTTGTTCTTGAGCTGTTTAAGGGCCATACTAATTTCGTACAGGCTGACGTCCGGGATATCATCGGTGTAATGCCGGGTAAGTCTAGCTCTTGGGTCTTTTGCTGAACTAGGGACGGGTTTTTGCACCGACGTGTACAGCTGTCCATAGAACCTCTCTACCTCCCTCAAAAGCTCGGGTTTCGACGATTTGATCCTGCCGTCATTGGTCTTCAGTCTCATCAGTTGGCTCAGTTAGCAAATACCGTTTGGTTATTCTGAGTATAAGGTACGCCACCCTTGCCTGTCGATCTGCACGACGTTGTTTACGAGAGACTTGTGAACGATAAATCCGACACCACCTTGGGACTGTTGGTCGCCCTCCCGGAAGTAGAGCAAATTACCGGATTTCAGGGTTATCGAGTCCTCTCCCTGTCGTCGGACTTCAGATAACCCGATTATATCCCATCGTAACTTGCTCAACTCTTCCTCAAGTTCGGTTAACTTTTCGTCAGTCCGCAGTGTACGCTTGTTGTAGGTTGCCAGGTCCAATCTCCGTTTGTGGTGGTAGCCTGGTATCTGCCGGGGATTCTTAGCACCCCTTGCCCCGCCACTTGCTTGGCCGCTACCATAGCCAAGGGTAGCGGTGCCGCCGGGAACTGGGGGCCGATTTTTATTTGTGCCTGTCATGTTTTAGGGGGGGTTTGCCATAATCGCCACGCTTGGCAGGCGGGTTGATCGCAGTTTTGGTTGTTGGTCCGTTCTACAGGGGGCGCTGCTGCCCGCTCCCCGGTGTATAACCCTTAGTCGCCTCTTACGACACCCGCGGGAAGAGGTGGGGTGGTGCATATTCTAGGCCGGCACCACACGGCCATAATAAATAGTAATACTAATAAAATTAGCAGTGGACAGGGTCTTCAAAAAAGATATCTAGAAATCCTACTAATATTATAAATGTCAAAGTTTGTATGGATATTTGTTACTCTTTCACACAAAAACTACTGAACCAATTAGGCTGAAATTTGGGTATAGTTTGGGAATAACATATAGGCCATTTTTTTCCGATAAAACGCGGGCAGCATCTAGTAAGATATAAAGGTAGGGAAATCATTTATGGGCAATTGTGTGCGCTTCTATAATAAGCTTCCATCTGAAGCGACTGAACTCCTTATTCATAAATTTAAACAATACATTAAACAAAATCTTATCAGGAAGGCCTTTTACTCCATAGATGATTACATCAATGATGTTAATACTTGGCCAGATGTCACTCCATTCTGCACTGTTAGTAGTATGTAAGAAATTCAATGTTCTGTTTAGCTTTATAGAAATATTGACATGTATCTAAATTGCATAAAATTTAGATTTAGATAGGCAAAATAAGCATTTATTAGACACATAAGTGATATTATAAATGTGCTAGTGGTTTCTTTTTCACTTCTTCCACTAGTGGACATAATATTGAAGTGAAGAGAATATAAATAACACCTTATTTCTTATTTGATAATAATAACTATGTTTATAGTATAAAATTTGATTTGTCTAAGTGCTTATTTTGTAAGCCTAAAGAAATCAAGTTATTGATTCTGATTCTATAAATAAGGGAAGAAAATTTCTCAGGGTCAGAATTTACGTTTAAATGTGATATAGCTGTAAGAAAATGCAATGCAATCATGAATGTTTTGTATCATTATGTATTCTTTATGGCTGGTTTACACATACAGTGGAACCTCTTTAACTCAAAGTTCCAGGTAAATTTTGAGTTTCCAAATCTTTGTCACTCACACTTATCAAAGATTGAGTTAAGGCGAAGTGAGTCCCAAAACCCACGTTTTGACTGTACGAAAAATCAATTTTAAGGCAAGAAAACATTGTTTTTTTTATGAGCATCCTAAATTAGGTATTCTAGTTAGTGACTTATGGGAGCCTAAACACGATTGACTAAACTCGACTCAATACAATAAAATCGCGAAGTTCCCTCTAAATCTTCATTTTTACAGAGATACTCCTACGGAAAAACCAATTTCATTTGGTGATTATTCAATATATTTCGATGAAATTTCGTCTACGTGTTCCCTAATAAATACTTTAGAGGATTATGGTTTTATTTTATTGCGAAAGAGTATTATTTGAGAGCAAAACCAAATTTAAAATTAAGTATCGGAGAATTTGCGGTCGGCCGTTCTGCGGCTCTTGCCTTCCTTTCTCACCTTCCCCGCGTGGTGTTCGCTCATCCTTGTCTCGCAAAACCGAGCGCACTTCGTCTTACGTAATTTTAATTCAATTTTGATATAATAATAGAGGCATGTTATATGTATAATAATGATAACTACATCAAATTATATGGTCATGAAAATAAAAACTTTACAGAGATCTATTTAATGAAAATAATGAGCATTAAAATTTGCTTTAAACATATTTATTTATTCTATAAATATTAAAAGAATTTGTAATTTTTTTTTCAAGGAATTTACATGCTCTTGTCAATTGTAGTTTTAATTGCATCATCAGCCCTTTTCACCCCACTGCTGGATATAACCTCTAATGCTTCTGCCAGTCGCCTCAGTCCTGTGCTAATGTAGGCCCGGTGGAGCCTATGGTTTTGCATGTCATCAGGGCATCACGCCAGTGGACGTTCTCTATTTGTACAACCATGTCTCGTCCATCACTCTGTCCCCTACTGTTACTTCATAAAGTGTCCTGCATACAAGGCATCAAATATGTTGTCGTTGATGTCACCATTCAACAGCACAAGGAGTAATGAATGACACTTTGAACAAAGCAAATAATTATTTGATAAGAATGAAAAAATTTAGTCAATATTCATTTGTGAGAACTTTCCTGGGACACAACAAACCGCCGAATGGGCAAGTTTCTTGGAATTAGTTATTTATTGATTCAAATTTCATTACTTGAAGATAAAGGTACTTACAAAATTGCAATATAAAGAGGCTGCAAAGTTCTAGTTTTATTGCTTCTTCGAGAGAGTCTGCTTATTTTAATTCTTTCTTTAGAGTGCTAGATTTGTAGTAGAGTTACAGACATTTGCATGAATAGTACATCACATGGAAATCATATTCAAGTTAACAAGATCACTGTCCAGTGCCAATATGGATCAACCAGGGAAGCATTAAGGGAAAGACTGAAAGAAGTTTTATCCTAAAATTTTATAAAAAAATCTATTGAATCTTCTCTACGATGTCTATAGGTAAGTAGTTACTTGACTAAGTGTCAACCAGCTCAGATTACAAACTTACAAGTAGGGATTTCAATAATAAGAATGAATATAATTATAGTCTTATTATTATGAAAAATACACATCTTGTCACTTACACTAATAGTCTTTCAATTTCTTGCTGAATGCCCTGAATTTGGGGCTTCAGCTGTGAGCCCTCATTGATAGTAATGGAACAAGCGATGATCGGGCGGGATACACCGCATGCACGTCCCAAGGCCTGCTTAGACCGCACAAAAACATAGGGCACATTTTTATCTTCACACAGAATTGGAAGGTGTAGCACAATTTCCAACGGCTCAGCATCAGCCGCCATAATGATGAACTCAGAGAGCCCACGGTTCAGTGTCTTGGTCGCCTCATTGGCGCCCTTCCGAAGCTGTTTGTAGTTGGAGGCCTGTTGCACGAGATTCAGGATCTTCGCGGTTAGGGGTGCATCCGCAAGCGGGTAAGCTTTGGGGTTGACTGCTGCTTCAGTTTCACCCTGAAAATTAATATATAAGTTTATACGGCGGCATGAACAACGTGAGCGCGAGTGAGATAACCTCAAAAACAATGTTTATGTTTATAATTTCGTGAAACTGATCTACGTACATACTTCTTTTACATTTTTTTTTCCAATTAAGGATAAGAAAAATGTAAAGTTTGAGATAAAATTATAGCAGTGGTGTACAAAAGAGCACGTGTAGGTAAAACTTACCATGTCAAAAGTTTGAGGTTACCGGAGCGTTGATTTTACAACCTCTCGGCGATTTCTCGCTTCACTGAGGAACTCAGATGTACTAGAAACTTGTAGGACCTAGGCTGACCGTATTTCCAGAATAGTAAAAGCACAGAAAACAAATATCACGATAATTTCAAAAACGCGACCTACCGACGACACGCCACCAATGAGTATACTATACAAAATATACAAATACAAATTACAACAAACAGTGCTGCCAACTCTTAAAAATATTTAATGCTAAATCCATGTCTGTAAAATGCCAAAAATATGCTAAAATTTTCGGGATATGCCAAAAAAATAATGCTAAAATGATTTTACAAAATTTATATTCATATACTTACAATAATCATTCAATCCGTGATGGAAACAAAATATTCAAATCATCGTCGTCGGTATCTTCTTGGTCAGGTGCGATCGGTGGGTCTGGAGCAGAAGACGAGGACGCATATAAACATAGCTAGGGTGCTTTCAGCCTTTTTAGTGTTAAGATTCTTTTTGAATATCGGGAATTCAATTTTTTTTTTGGCCTCCATTGGGTTCCATAGCGTTGAGGTGTTTACAAGATGAAATATGCTGTTTCAAGCAGTACAATTTAGCTATGATATGACACTTACAATTCTTACAGTAAGCTTTAATAGAGTCGTTTTCAACTGGTTGAAGCCACTCTTTAAATTCGGACATCAACTCCCACTCTGAACGATAATTTTGACTATATCAATGCATTATCAAAGCTCTCGTCTTACATCAGTCCATCCACTATACCACGCACGAATTAAGTAACTGATTTTAACTCTGACAAAACTGCTAACAAAACAAACAAAATCCTCAACACAACAACAGCAAGTCGATTCTCACATTCACAGACCAGAGTTAATCTAACTAAATGAAATCTAAACAATCTCTGATCCGAGTTTCTTTGTTTCATGTTTCGAATGAACCGGGAAACCCCTATCTCAAAGATTAGGTAGGGCTGCGTTCCGTTTCTCGCTTATAGTTTTGCTATTCATAGACATATTTCTACATGTGACCTACGGCCTACATGTATCCATCTATCGTCAAGTAGCGTCGTCGCACCGCTAGACTTGACGCTAGATGGCAGTATCGATGAAACATAGCGAAAAAACCGTAGTCCCATACGCTTTTTTGAACAAGTTTTAGACCAGGAAAATGCTAAAAAATATGCTATATGCTAAATAGAAAATGTTCATGCTAAACCACTCGAAAATATGCTAAATTTAGCCATAAAAATGCTAAATTGGCAGCACTGACAACAAACAATACAATAAATTAAAGATGCGCGACTGTGAATGATTTCATTCGAATTATTCGATTTGACAAGTCATTCGAACGATTCGAATGACTAGAGCAAATTAGTAACTAATTTGGTTAATAATCGCGAGTCGTGCGTTCGTTACGACTGCCTGAGTCGGTTTTGATTCGTTATTCGACGTGGATAGCGAGCTTAGTTAGAGAGAGCTAGTTATACCTATATTTCATTCAACTCCGGGTTCGTTCGCTGCCACCACCCAACGCTTCACATGTAAAAGTTTACGAGGAAGGAGGAGATGCGAAAACCGTGTTTGTAGACCAAAAAGTGCAATTTCACATCTCATCATCCTAAACTATACAAAATAAAACTATTACAAAGGCATTAAAAAGCTTATGATAGGTATCACAAACGGGCAAAGGGATTTTTTAAATATTGTTTATTTATCGTTATAATACGATAAAATAGGTAGCGGCGCTAGTTTGGGTCAGGGAACCACCTTAACATAAAATATTTGAACAAAATTAACTTATATAAAAGGTATTATTAAACTCACAGTGATAGATAGCTGGTTATCTGTAATAGTTACATTACTGGGTTCAACATTAGACTCACCAGCTGTCCACTACACTATAACATTTCCACTATAACCATATTTACACTAAAAGCTAAAATATTATACTTGAAAAACTACACAATCTTATCAACCGCACAAGAATGATAAAATTAGTTACTAATCTGTTCCTTTCAATCCCCGCAGGAGCGACGAATAATTCATTCATCATTCAAAACCTACGGTCGACTAACAAAGTCGAATCGGAGCCATGAATGATCCATTCGTAGAGACATTAGTAATTACTAATTAGTAGTTTCATTTGACTTGAAGATTAGTATATTACTAAAATGCAAGTCGAATGGGGAAATTAGTAGTTGTAGATTATTCGAATAGACAGATAATTCGTATCTTTACAATAAATAACATAACCTCGGATGAAGTATTAGAGGATACCGCCAGCTACAGTTCTACGCATGTCCGTTTTTTGTTAGTGTGCTGTTGCAGATTTGTAATAGTGTGCGTGACTAGGGATGTGACTTCGCTGTCAAGCCGAACTGGTTTCGGCCCGAACTAGTCCGAATCAGGTAAATAAAATTTTATGCCGATTTCATTCCTGATTCGTCCCGTATGTCCTCCGCTGTCTGTCTCTCTGTCGATCTATCGAGCTTTATTGTATCTCATGATTCGTAAGTTCGTCCTTTTTGTTTGTATTCCATTTACCGATATAATAACATATCAAAATAAATATTAAAATTAAAGGGAGCTCCACAAAAACATGTTTTTTGACCATTTTTGCTCCACTCACGCGATGCAAAAATCTAAAAAAAGGAGTTAGGGTTCGCTCCGCTTTCCGTTGCCTTAGTTTCTTTGTCATTTTGGGCAAGTGCCGCTATAAAACCTAAAATTTCTTGCTAATCCTTATTTACCAACTTCTGCGTGAACGCAATAAAAAAATATTAAAAGTGATTGCTTATAGTTTATGTATCTATGTATTTTGCAAGCCGAATTAATCCACCTTGTCTGCTCCTATTTTTTCGGCCAGTTATAATCTGGGTCTCTTTAAGACAAGAGTGAATAGGTGTCTTCGGTAGGTACACAGGTACGTATGTACATATTCGATAAACTTGCTCGATCTCGAGCAAGTACGAACATGTGGACCATGCAAGACTCAAGACAAATCCTCGAAGCCAACTAAGATTCAAACGTACATAATTCTTGCACGATGTTCGAAGCAAAAATTTTTGTACTCGTATGTAGCCACGACGTCGAACGTTGAGTATGTTAGTCGTGATTGATATTTTTGTGAATAAGGTGTTAGTGCACAGCTATAATGTCGGACTTTCGTTCATTTTCTCGAGATTTTGTGGAAAAATTTATGAAATAATTAATATATAAATTTATTTAATCAATAATTTTAATTAATTCATAATTTTTTTATTCAGCAAATAATACAGCGTAATGCGTTGCAGTAAACCAAAGTAATGATGGCGCGATGAACTACACACCTTCGATAGAACGTGGGCCCAACTGGCTCAGAGTCGTAATTCATTGAGGGATTTGCCCAACAATGGGACGCAGGTTAATTGTAATTAAATTAATTGGGTGTGAAACATCCTTCATTCAGGGAGTCTAATGGATAAGCCATGAGGACTTATTTTGCGTAAATTTATAATCTTGATTGACCTAAACTCACAGGAACACATGAACTAGATTATTCAAATGTTGTTAGTACAGATTTCTAGTAATAAAAATAATCACTTTAGAATTTATACTGAGCGAAAAACTTACGCATGTAATGACAAATCCGGGAATTTTACTCCACCTTTTGTGCTTCTTGAAGGATAGTACACAGCGGAACACGACATATTTTCACTTTTTCAACAAAGTTTTAAGTAAAACGTAGTAATTTCATAGAATTTCAATAAAGTTCATCAGTCTGACCACAACTTTAGAGCAAATCTCTACCTACATATTTACTCCATGAACATGCTATGAACATAACTGTACGTAACCAGTGCTGCCAGATCATTATGTGAATTTCCCCCTAACTTTTATTCCAAATCCCCCCGAAAATTAGGTTGTTGTGAAAAAAGCCCAGAACACTTTTTATGAGAGAAAAAATAAGCATAAGTATTTTAATTTTTATCGAAACGAACAAACTGCGTGGGTATTGGCGCTAGTGTAAATATTTTTGTTACAAAACGATTCGACGAGTTCCGATTACAACCACACGTGTAAAGTTATCTTGCTTGCATGAAATCTTACCATGAATGAACAATTCAATTTAAGTAGTTATTGTTAGGACTAGAATACACACGTTATGTATATGTAGGTACACTAAAGTAGTGATGCGAATTATTTTATGTTTGTAATTGAATGATTGAGATACATAAGAAAACCTCCATAATTTCGTCCTAGTTTTTGACCTCCGAAAATCCCCCATCAAACCTTTACCCCCGAATCTCCCCCCAAAGTAGAAAATAACCCCCGAATTTGCAGGGAATCTCCCTCATCTGGCGTGTATGTAAGAGACGCGATGCGACGTACGAAGAACGCAGTTGTAGATTGAGGCAGTGTTACCATTTAAAATTTATACACAACAGTGTTGACAGGTTAAAAATACGGTGTTCTAGTTCAAAATTTCCCGTGAATAGATTTAAAAAATACCGTGTAAATTACCGTGCATTTTATTTATATCACTTCATTTATTTTAAATCTCGCTTAAAATACATTTTTTACTAGAGAAAATACAATACGTAACATATAAAACAAATAAAACAAATCTACAGTAAAAAATATATCAGAACGGTGGATCACTGGCGCGAAACTAGGCTCAAGCGGCCGGTGACTAGGGCTGCAGAAAGAGGAACTTCCTGACGATACGCGCCGAGTCCAGGAGTACCGCCTTTTGAATCTGACCCTTGATCCAACTTCATAAAACAACTTTAACGGGGAGGGGTAGCCCTAGCTAAAGGAAAGCCCACTCACTTCAGTTAAATAGTTATATTTCACAAAATTACGACTCGAACAATTACACACACAAAACGTGAGGACACAAGGAAGAAAACAATAGTCAGAACACGGGTAAATACACTAATACACAGAATAGGTACACTTTAGAGCCACTTTTACATATACGGTAGACCTCTTTGAGCCGAGAATCGCGGAAGACTTTGTATATTCGGATGACGTGGTTCGCGCGTAAGATGGAAATCTCGACTGGCCACCCCTGCCGGCGACGGCGGGTGCGTCCTTTCCCGATCGCCTTTCTTCTCCGCGTCTCGGTGTTTGGCGGGAACCATCGCGTCTCGGATTGGCCGGCACAGATCGCGTCACGCATCTAACCTAACGGACCGGCCAGTTCCTAGAACTGTCGCCGGCGCGAGCCCCCCAACACGATGCCGTCTACCTGCCTACCGCTGGCTTCAACTACCACATGTCTGACTAACCCTTACTGCTACAATCTCCCCCTATAACCCTACAGAGCGCCCTCGCCGTGGGGTTAGCAGTTAACACTCAGTGATTAGCCGGCGTGGCCTGCCGCGTTTACGTTTCTCCCGTACGGGGCGTTCCACGGGTCCGACGAAACTTGTGAGGTGTGAAACATGATATTTGCCTATCCCTTCCCCGGTTTGGGTGCTCTCTAACATATAGGTCGTCGGGCTAACATTTTCTCGGATTTTATATGGGCCATCGCGGCGTGGTATAAATTTCGCGGACTGACCGCGGCCTACGTCGTTGGGTCTCTGAGTTTTCAGAAGAACCAGGTCTCCTATCTGGTAGTTGGGTGGCGGTCTCCTGCCTTTGTCCGCGTTACGCTTCTGGACCTTTTGCGCCTTCTCGTGTGTATGTCTAGCCTCGTCTAGGGTAGCTGCCAACCTTTTAAGATAAGGGGTGATACCTGGCACGAAGTTGTCGTTATCAACGATCGCCCTCATATCGGTCGCAGAATCCGAAGGCGCTCGGAGTTCTCTCCCAAAGGTGAGGTACGCTGGGGAGAATCCAGTACTAGCGGTAATGGCGGAATTCATGGCAAACCTTACCGACGCGAGATGTAGGTCCCAAATGTCATGAGCTTGCCCTACTAATATAGCGAGCTGAGGTTTAAGATCCCTATTCTTACGCTCGATAGGGTTAGCCTCGGGATGGTAGTATGGTGTCAACGATTGTTTGATGCCTAACACGTGACATGCTTGTTGCATTACTTCGCTAACGAACTGTACGCCGTTATCGCTAATGAGGCGACGGGGTATACCATACCGTAGAAAAATCTCGTTTGTTAACGTCTGGGCGCACTCGGCGCTGGTAGCGCTTTCTAACGGGAAGAGCTCTACCCAGCGGGAGCTGACGTCTTCGACGATGAGAACCCACCTGTTTTTCCGTGATGTTTCGACGAGCGGACCAAAAAGGTCGACAGAGACCACCTCGAAACGTCTCGTCACGGCTGGTGTTTGTAGAAGCCCCGTCGGCTTTCGGTTGTCAGCTTTATACCGCTGACAGGCGACGCATCCTTTAATATAGTTCGCTACGAACGCGCGCATTCCAGGCCAGTAGTACCGCGTACGGATGCGCCCCATGGTTCTTTCCACACCCAAATGACCAGCAGTCGGGGCGTCGTGGAAATCTGCCATCACCTGGTTGCGCTCGTGCTCGGGTACGACTATGCATGCTTCCTCGCCGTCGTCTGCCTCTAGGCTGTACCTATATAAAACGCCATCGGATAATACGTACCCCCGATCGGACCACGGCCTCCCCCTGGAGGGTTCGTCCGACTCCAGATCATCGATGATTTTGCATACCTCAGGATCGGCTCGTTGATTCTCCCGAATCTCGCCACTTCCTCTCTTAGGCATGTCGACGACCGCGAGACATAACTCACCGTCTTGATCTTCCGAGCATACGGGTCGCGATAACGTGTCCGCTATCACGTTAGAGCGGCCGGGTGTGTATGCAATATCAAGGTCAAATTCCTGTAACGTCAATCGACCACTCGGTGACCGCTGGTTCATCAGCCAGCGTAGGGGTTGATGGTCGGTCTTGACGTGAATCTTAGCTCCTTCGATATACCCTCTGAACTTACCTACGGCCCATACAACTGCGAGAGCTTCTCGCTCAGTTGTCGAGTAGTTCCGCTCGGCGCTGGTGAGGAGTCTGCTCGCGTACTCTATAGGTCTCTCATCAAGGTCCTCCCCCTGCATGAGAACTGCACCTAAACAATAACCGCTGCTATCAGTTCGAAGGACGAATGGTGTCGACTCATCCGCTTGCCGCAGGATAGGGGCGGTTACGAGCAATGCCTTGATTGTATCGAAAGCTCTCTGCTGATCGGCTTCCCACTTCCAAACGCTCGACTTCTTGAGGAGACAGGAAAGGGGCCTTGCGACTTCCGCGTACTTTGGAATAAAGCGTCGAAACCAACTTGATGTCTGCAGAAAACACTTCAACTGCCTTACGTTTTGTGGGATCGCCATGGCGTCTATGGCTGATGTCTTCCCCGGGTCTACCTGTATCCTTCCTGGAACAATGACATGCCCTAGAAACTTTACAGAGTCCCGTGCAAAACAGCTTTTTTCTCTGTTCACTCTGAGTTTGAACATCTCCAGACGATCAAAAACAGCTTCCAGATCCGCCAGGTGTCTTTCAAACGGTCCGGGTGACAATAGCACCAGATCATCAAGGTAAGCCAGTAATTGTACCTGCTTAAGGTTAGACCTGAAACGATCGATAAGTCGCTGAAAGGTGGCGCCACTGTTGCGCAATCCCATCGGCATCCGCTTCCATCTGTAGGTACCCAAGGGACTTATGAACGCTGTCTTATCTTGGTCCTCAGGAGACACGTTTACTTGGTGGTACCCGGAACGAAGGTCCAATGTGGTCATATACTCGCTGGTTTTGGCTGCATGGAGAATGTCCTCGATACGCGGGAGCGGGTATCGGTCCGGCTCTGTAACCGCATTTAATTTACGATAATCGATACAAAGTCTCCAAGCGCCATCTTTCTTCGCGACCAGCACGACGTTCGACGCCCAAGGGGATTCGCATTCCTCTATGGCGTCATCGCGAAGAAGTTTCTCCAACTCCTTCTGTAGGGCTTCTCTCCTGCTTTGTGACATCCTATAAGGTGGTGAGGCTATCGGCTCTTGTTTGGCACTTACCTTTATATGATGCGTAGCGAAATCCGTAGCAGGTCCGTTTAGCGCGAATGTGGCTGCTCTCCGCTCGATAAGTTCGTTGAGGGCACGTCGCTGCTCGGCCGTGAGTTTGCCTCCTTCGTCGCCCCGCAATACGAGATCGGACTCGGCTCGCATCACGTCGGCGGTGGAGGTTTTAACTTCGATATCCTGTACGAAATTGTACGAACGTTCGGGCTCGTCAGCAAAGGCGTACTTACCTCTACCTACGTCCAGAATCAGTCCTGCCTTTGTGATGAAAGTCACGCCGAGGAGTGTTATGGTTCTTGCGCCGGGTATGACTAAGAAGTCGACGACGATCTCTCGTCCCTCCAAATATACCGGGACCTCGGTGGTGTGGACCTCTCTTGTGATCTGTGTCCCGTCGGCTAATCGAATACTTACCGATACTTCGGCGAATTCCGCGCCCCCCTCGGTTAGCACCTGGTACAATGCTGGACTAGCAATATTACGTGTGGCACCAGTGTCGACGAGGGCCACGCCGCGCCGGCCCATTGTGCCTATATTAATGCTTGTCAATGGCGCTGTGGTATCTTCCGGTACGACGACGGTTACATCACCGAGCCTGAGTTCGTCGTTCGTTCGACTACCTACCTTGTTGATGATCCCGGCACGATCGGCCCTTTCGGCACGGCCGGAATTTTCTAAATCGGCCGTTGTCAACATGTGGGTCGAATCCTCTTCGGGGCTCGCCAAACCAAACAAGGCTGCGCTACTACCTACTAGAGTCCTATTTCCTACCTGGGCCTCGAGGGTCGCGCTACCTACAGCCATTGTGCCTGAATCTACCCTATTGTAATTGGTCGCTTCGCTTTCATCGTTCGAACCGACGCCGCGTTCGAGCACGTGTATTATATCAGCGACATTAAACTCGGCCTTTTGCTTCTCCGCGTTACACACCTCGCATTTCGAACGGATAACCCCGGGTTTTCCGCACCCGTAACACTTAAACGTACTCCCTGCCTTATCCGGTTCGCTTTTGCTAGCACTGGTGCTCGGCTTCCTACTATCCGTACTTGTACTAGCTAATTTGTTACGACGGCGACACTCGTCGGTGGCGTGCCCAAACTTTCTACAAACCGAGCAGCGGGCTTTGGCGTCTAGCTCGTGCGAAGAGCTCGCGTTAGGGACAGAATTTTGATTGCTAGGTGTAACACGTGACGCGAGCGGTGCCGACTTCGACCGAGTATCCTTCGCGGTCTCCTCCGTGATTCTCGCCTTATCCAAGAGGTCGTCTAAATCTATAATCGATTCACGCGGCACTCTTTTCTTGATCCGGCAGTCGAGGAGTCCGTATACAATGTCCACTTGGACTTCCTCCGCCAACCGATACGGTAGCTGGGCCAGAAGGGCTCTTTTCGCACAGATAAACCTTTCACTGACCTCACTGTCCTGTTCACCTTGAAATACATCCCGAAACAGTTGGTGTGCCGGCCGTGGCGCGCCGTACATGGCGCGCAGCCGCCGCTTGGCGTCCGTCCACGATGCGACGCGAGCGCGAACGCCGCGCCACCATACGGCGGCGTCCCCTCCAAGCAGCATGGGAAGCCCGCGCAGCGCGTGCTCGTCCGACACGCTTGCGCAGTCCTTGTAGATTTCGACGGCGTCTAGGAAAGCTTCTAAAACCTGGGCGTCCCGCGACGCGCCGTCGAATCTCGCCGCGCACCTCGTAAAGTTGCCGGCGGTTGTGCCACTGTTGCCACACAGCGGCGGGGCAGCGCTCGATACCGGCGCTGCTGGTGAGGATACCCCGGAGTGTTGGCCTCCACGGGGTACCGTCATAAGGGCGCTAACGAGGGCTTTGTTGGCCTCAGCCTGCGCTTTGGTGATGGCCTCCATCAATATAGTCAGGAATTGGTCAGAGTCTGTAGGTATCATTAGACCGCGCGGCTGCTCTGGCGCCTTGCCGGCTGCGACGGGCCCCTCTACGATGCTGTTCGTCTCTGACCTCTCTTCCGCTCCAGTCAATGTACCTTCTTCTTCATGTTCCGACTGGTTTTGTTGTATCCGAGCTGCCCCATTACGTGTGAGCGGCATTTTAGCGTCGTTCGTCACGTGACACACGTGCCGACTGAGAAATGCTTTCGCTCTCCCGCGTAAAGCACTCGGCTACTCGTACGTATCTGCGTGGTTCGGCCACTTAGATGGGCGCCAGATTTAACGGGGAGGGGTAGCCCTAGCTAAAGGAAAGCCCACTCACTTCAGTTAAATAGTTATATTTCACAAAATTACGACTCGAACAATTACACACACAAAACGTGAGGACACAAGGAAGAAAACAATAGTCAGAACACGGGTAAATACACTAATGCACAGAATAGGTACACTTTAGAGTCACTTTTACATATACGGTAGACCTCTTTGAGCCGAGAATCGCGGAAGACTTTGTATATTCGGATGACGTGGTTCGCGCGTAAGATGGAAATCTCGACTGGCCACCTCTGCCGGCGACGGCGGGTGCGTCCTTTCCCGATCGCCTTTCTTCTCCGCGTCTCGGTGTTTGGCGGGAACCATCGCGTCTCGGATTGGCCGGCACAGATCGCGTCACGCATCTAACCTAACGGACCGGCCAGTTCCTAGAACTGTCGCCGGCGCGAGCCCCCCAACACGATGCCGTCTACCTGCCTACCGCTGGCTTCAACTACCACATGTCTGACTAACCCTTACTGCTACACAACTTATTTATATTATTATTATTTACCTAAATACGACGTAGTCCTTTCAATTACCTATACCAATCCTCGGCACACTATGGCGTACCTAGACGTTACAGTTTTTGAATCGAGACAATCAAGCGATTCATTCCTTCGTAAGTAAATTGTAATCAAATATTTTCCATATTTAATTAGACTTTGCGACAAAAAACGAACAAATCGGAAGTCTCATTAACAATGTTTACTGATAATGACATGGTTAAAGTAAACACAATAGGATTAAAAATGTCGTACATAGGTACCTTCTTTTTGAATATCAATGGCAAAAAAATATCACAAACAATCAATTTTCGATAAAAACCACACTATGAAAACAATAAAAATGTAGGCTAACAGATAACAATTAATGAGCACTAATGACCGTTACCACTTCGGGTGCACAAAATTAAAAATTTCATGTATATTATTGCGTTTTTTTTTTATCTGAATGTAGATGTGGTATTTACATGTGTCCTATAACCATAAATTACATCATAATTTGACCATCGACATTTTAGCTCTATGACCTATGGGCCACTGTGCGGCGACTTGGTGTTCCAAGATGGATTTTCGTTTCGTTTTACGTATCATTTTTTGAATAAAATTAATCCTTCATAATTATTTACATATTAACTGTCAAGGTAATGCATAATTAAAAATACCGTAGAAAATGACACTGTAGTGAAACATTACCGTAGACCGTGTTTCAGCCCAAAATACCGTGCATCTACGATAATTACCGTGTATCTGGTAACACTGGATTGAGGATTTTTGCTTCTCTTCTATAGTCACACTGTGATGTGACTATAGAAGAGAAGCAAAAATCCAAAATCCTCAATCCAGTGTTACCAGATACACGGTAATTACCGTAGATGCACGGTATTTTGGGCTGCTCAGTCTACGAACTACGAACGGAGTGGTTTTCAAGTGGTTTTGACTTGACTTGACTTCTTTGTTATTGGCAATATGCGTCTGTTGCCACTTTTTTGCCAGTCAGTGCAGTGTTTTAAAAAACTTTTGGAAAATCACAAACTGAATGCTAACACTAACTACATAATTTATCAAAGTAATTTATTTAATAAAACAGTTATGTCTGGGTGGAATTAGCGGAATCTAATGTAACGGTAGATTTTGCATGGGTGCCATCACACATAGGTGTAGTTGGCAATGAAAAAGTAGATGAGTAGATAGTATTTTTTGATTGCCCATCATTCAACATTCAGCGCCTTATGTTTATAGATGGACTTCTTAAGATTTATGGTAATTCTGATTCGGTCCCGCATTCCATCCAAGAATTATTACAAAATGTCTCAACTATGAAAATATGGATAATATTTGCATAATTTTATAAAGTGTACTATTGGCGAAATTTAACTTATAATTTTGTTTAGTAAATATGTACTTCAATATACCTAGGTACCAAATGTATTGTTACATTGTAGATATTTAAAACTAAGGTTTATTAATTATTTAGTTTAAACTTATAGAAACTAAGATAACGAAAGACGAGGTAGTATGGCCTTAGTGGCTTTAGCCTAATTTGACAACAGGACAAATAAAAAAAAAAAGAAATTTTAACTAATTTCAATTTTTGTGGTTTTTGGGCGAAGTTCAAGGTTATTTAATTTATTTACCATTTACTGATAGCATACGGTTACATCATCGATAAGCTGAGCAGGCAACTGAGATCAGTCAGTTAGTTTCCTATTTCACTATTTCATTTGAAAATCGGCAGCTGTCGAGCGATCATGTCTACCGTCGGCAAAGTGATCAAGTGTTCCGCGGCCGTCGCGTGGGAGGCCGGTAAAGATCTCTCCATCGAGGATATCGAGGTTGACCCGCCAAAGGCCGGAGAAGTCAGAATAAAGATCACTGCGACCGGTGTGTGCCACACCGATGCTTACACGCTCTCCGGCGCGGACCCCGAAGGAGTTTTCCCCGTGATTCTTGGTCACGAAGGCGGTGGAATTGTCGAAAGTATCGGCGAGGGTGTCACTTCTGTCAAACCCGGCGACCATGTTGTTCCCCTGTACGTGCCTCAGTGCAATACCTGCAAGTTCTGCTTGAACCCTAAAACCAACCTCTGCCAGAAAGTGCGCATTACGCAGGGCCAAGGCTTGATGCCCGATGGCACGAGGCGTTTCCGCTGCAAGGGACAGGAACTTTATCACTTCATGGGATGCTCAACCTTTAGTGAATACACAGTTGTTGCTGAGATTTCCGTCTGCAAAGTCGCTGACAATGCTCCTTTGGATAAAGTATGCTTGCTCGGTTGTGGAATACCGACGGGATATGGCGCAGCTTTGAACACAGCCAAGGTGGAGCCTGGCTCCAACTGTGCCATCTTTGGACTTGGGGCTGTAGGTCTCGCTGTGGCCCTCGGCTGCAAAAATGCAGGAGCTAAGCGCATCATCGGAGTTGACATCAACCCAGACAAGTTTGAGGTTGCTAAGAAATTCGGAGTCAATGAATTTGTGAACCCTAAAGATCATGAGAAACCAATCCAGCAAGTTCTTGTTGATCTGACCGATGGAGGCCTAGATTACACATTTGAGTGCATCGGTAATGTGAACACTATGCGCGCTGCCCTAGAGGCTGCTCACAAAGGCTGGGGAGTGTCTGTCATCATTGGAGTGGCAGCTTCAGGCCAGGAGATCAGCACACGTCCATTCCAACTAGTCACTGGCCGCACATGGAAAGGAACAGCTTTCGGAGGCTATAAGAGCAGAGACAGTGTGCCAAAGCTGGTTGAGGAATACCTAACGAAGAAGCTGCCTATTGATGACTTTGTCACCCACAATGTTCCTCTGAAGGAGATCAATGAGGCATTCCACTTGATGCACGCTGGCAAATCTATCCGTGCTGTTGTTCATTTGTAAAAATTTATGAGGTGCATTTTTTAACTATAAGCTCAGGGCTATTCCTATGTAACATTCAATATTACTCTTAAATCACAAAAAAATTTGTTATTTTATATGATTAATTATATTTTCTGATACAAAACATTTTTTCTTTAGTATCGATTCAAAATGTTATGTAATAAAATAAATAATTACATAAAAAATTCTAGCCTGCTTGGTGATATGAATTATCATCTTACCAATGATATCTTTACCAAGTCATAAGGTCACCATGTAACTAAGCATTATTCACTTGATACACTACCTATTTTGAAGTGTTGTTGTATGTACCTTTGGAGAGGTACTGATATTTTGGGAACTAAAAGGACACAGTAACATGAAATAAATAGATTATATATTTTTAACAAAATATACATTAGATTCTCTTAGAATAGTGTAATATTAAGGAAGGTTTTACCTCAGTAGGTACATTTTATTTATTTTTGACCTCTTGCAGTACCCACAGGCATATGTTTTTACACTTTGGCTGGAAGGGAAGTATACTATGATTCTTGTTGTAGTTGTACTGTTTCAGTGAGTTCTTTGTAGTATTCTAGATAGGTGTCGCATTGTTCGCCTGAAACAATAACAGTTATTATAAATAATCTGAACCCTAGATGGCTTGCAACACTACATAACTTTTGTATTAGACAATCTTCACTGGCCATACCTATCAGTAGATAGGATAGTAGATAGATAAATAAAATATTTATTTGACACTACAACTACAACACACAAAACAAAGATCACATTAAATTAGGTACATCAAACATAGTATCATAACATAACACAGAAAATCTAAGAAATTATGGGTGGAACAAAGCTCGGAGACAAAAAGTCGGTACATGTACATTATGTAGGTACTAAACAATCTAAAATTAGGAACGGATTAGTGAAAATGATGTGTGTGCTGCAGCTTGTCAAAAAGGCACTCAGGTTAAAGCTTTGCTCGAAGACCAAAACACTGATTTTCAGTATTACCTCTACAATTTACAGTTAGGCTGGATTCTAGAATTTTGAATGGCTGCTAGGAATTTACAGCACGCAAAGACAAGACCTACCTATAGATAGGTTTTCATTGTATTGGTACATGATACAACTTCGAGGCCTATGTCCATGTATCCAGTATGTGTTTACTACTGATGATAATAACTTTTCGCTATTTTCATCTTTAGTTTGATTGCTTCATTACGTTGTCATTTGTCAATTTATCATGTGAATATAATTGTTCCAATTAACACCATGGCCTTTTACGTCATTCCAGATAAGATAGGTTTAATTTAAAAACATTAATAGATAAAATATTGATTGGTTAGGTATCATATAGCAAAGAATATTGATTGGTTAGGTATATAGCAAAGAATATTGTAGAAGGTACCTAGTAGTTGTATCAAATCAATACAATCATCATCTGATTTTATTATATAATTTAGTTTCAAATTTACGAAAATTTCAATCAAATAATAGAAGCAAATTAGAACATTAGAACTAGTATTTACAATTGAGCTATCTGGCAGACTTACAAACATGTACAGGGAGCTCAACTGGTCCACATCAATATCAGTCTGAAGCGTCCCCAAGACGCCGGCTACTTGCCCATAAATGAATTGCTTCACTATAAGCTCCTTCTCCCATTACGAAACACGTAGGATACGATACTAAAGTCGCATACCTCTAGTTGAATACCTACTTGTTGGCAACTCGACGTTCGCACATTACGTTATGTACTGAGAAATAACAAAAAGCATCATTCATTGATGACCGATGTGGCGCGGTGGGCGAAGGTCCGCCTCCGACGCAGAAGGTTGAGGGTTCAATTCCCGCCTCAGGGTGTTCTGGTCGTTTTTCTTTATATAATAAAAAATATATATCTATGTATTAAGTATATCAGTACCTAATCTAGTACCCATAACACAAGCTCTGCTTAGCTTGGGGCTAGATAATGCTGTGTAAATTGTCCAACATTATTTATTTATTTGTTTTGTGCTTTTTCAAATGAATGAACGTTGTTATGTCGATTCCAATGATGAAGAAGCGCTTGCAGTTTATATGTCGTAGAAGACGGGACGCGCGGGCAACCAGCATGGGGCGGGTCGCGCGCGAATAGTCGCGGACGCGTACGATACCCGTGCAGGTGTGCGACACCAAACAAAATGTATACGTGCGATACTCCGCGGCACGTCATGTCGTCTGCGATGCGGCACGAGTCGTCTACGATACTAGAGTCGCCTGGGCGCATCCTAATGGGAGAACGGCCTACTCTTGTAATTGTTACAGAATTACATATTTTAGTATTTTATCTTACGACTAATAGCTGACCCGACCGACAGACGTTCCTGTCATTCAATTCAAAGTTCAAATATATTTCAAACGTGCTTAGCAAAGATTAGTTTACATCAAAAAAGTTTATAATAAAGGTTTACAATTTTCTTAATTTTTTAGGGTTCCGTACCTAAAAAGGAAATACGGTACCCATATAGGATCACTTTGTTGTCCGTCCGTCCGTCTGTCTGTCCGTCTGTCAACCCTTTTTTCTCAGAAACTCGTGGAGCTATCAAGTTGAAATTAACATCAAATACTCAGGCCCGTAACCTCTTGGAGTCGTGATATAAATCAAATTTTTAAGTATACGCAATCAAATTGGTGAAGCCTTTCTCAAGTTATAGCCGGACCAGGAGAAATAAGGGTTCATTTTATATAAAGAAGATAGATGAAACAAAACAAACTACAAATGCAGGGGGACGCATGTCAGTTTCAAACCATTCTATAAATCTCTGTGAAAATCTGCACGCACTATCTGAAGTTTCTATAATCTAAGGATTCTGCGACGATGCCATTGTATTGCGTTTTTACGTGCATTGTACACGATTGATTAGCAGAATCGGTCCCCTGTTTTACTTATATTGCTTGGATTAGTCATCCTTATCCACATTTGGATACGAAAATTTGGCTATTCTGCGTGTTAGTCTAGCGACAGGCACTCCGTCCACGCATTCATTTTCTTTGACTGAATGAAATAATTGAATATTTCATACACTCCGCTTCTTTTTAAGAATACCGATGTGAATCTATCGACTTGAAAAATATCGAGACTAACGAACGCTTCCATATTTATCGACCTTACAGATAACTTTTCTATTAAAAATTATATACGAAGGTCTATCGAATAAACAAAAAAAAACTGAACTCTAAATAGAATCCGACGAATCTCTGTGCGTTCTTACATGGCTTTCAGTAGTGATATCGAGTGTATTGAGGACTAGTTGCCGTGCTGTTACTTCCTTGTAATCTAACATAAATCACAGTAACGAGCAGCTATTCGTGGCGTCATTTGAGGGAGGCCTATGTTCAGCAGTGGACGTACGGGCTGATGATGATGATGAACAAGCAGCCCAGAGCCTGCGCTTGACCTCTCCCCTCGAGTGTCGGTCTGAAGTTATACTAGCTAGATTATTAGAATGAGGGAATAGAGAGTGAACCTGCGAACAAAGGTTCACTTTATATTTCACACATTTGTACAAGACGCGCATATGGCTAGTCCCCTACGAGACTGAAGAGGACACCATCATCAGATACTAACTCTTCAAGAAGTGCGGCGCGCCCCGACTCCGCTCGTTCCTAGTAAAGAGTGCGTGTGTGACCGCTACGAAGGCGGAGGGCCCGGCACGGCGCGCGGCCCCCAGCAGCTTGCGCGGCGGAAGGGCCCCCCACACGGCGGGGCCCGCTTGCTTGGCCACGCCGACCGCGGTCACTGGGTCGTTGCAGCTTAAGAGGACTTCTATTATTTCCTGGGGAGGGAAGGGCAGAGGTTTGAACACGTGTAAAATTGAAACGATGATGGATGTTATAGACAGAATCGGCATCTTAATATCAACTCGCACACATCCTCTGCTAAATAAAGGCCTCCCCCACAATATATATCTATGGCCTTCCCAACGGACACCACAAATAGCGGTCCTGGTAGATTATTATTATTTAGTAGCAACTCGCCCCGGCTTCGCACGGGTCATGGAGCATATTATCTCAAACGCTGCCTATACGTTTGCCATGAAAGCTCCCAGGCGGCTTCACTTTTCCGACACTTCCATCAATTCTCGTTATATTTTAACCAATTTTCACAAAACCTTTACAAATTATATAGGTACTTAAACCTTCCTCATGAATCTATCGATTGGTGAAAACCGCATGAAAATCCGTTCAGTAGTTATTGAGTTTATCCGGAACAGACAGACAGACGCGGCGGAGACCTTTGTTTTATAATATGTAGTGATTATAATTGGATCAGACTTATTACCTCCTGTAGACGAAATAATGATACATAAGAAAAAAACGGTTTTGGTAATCATTGCGTTGTGATGATATAATCTTTTTGTTGTACTCAGATATCTATAGTTCGTATTATAACTATTACGCACTGACAAAATACCTGCGTCGTTATCAGCTCAATGAGCAAGGTACTTAAATTATTACTTATCTGGATTATCGATTTGGAAAAAACAGCTAAACTTTCTGTCTGTTATGATAAGAGTCCGGCCGAACGTAGTTCGCTCCCCCCTAACAAAAACCCCGTATGTGTGGTGGAAAGTGCAGATGATAACCTGATGCGCATTGAGCCGGGTCATCATGTCGGTGGCGAGCTGGTGATGCGCGCGGTTGGAGTGTGCGAGGGACAGTAGCGCGCACGCTAGCGGCTTCGATTCCCCGACACCACCTGTGGATAGATTGTTCAAAATTAATAGAGTTCTCACAAATAACGTAAAGAAAAAGCGGTAAAGTTTCTAAATTCGTTAAGAGTCTATCTTAATGGAGTCTATGATCACTTTTTATCGAACACTCTAACAGCCGGTTTCTCGAACGCTAATCAAATCGCAAATCAGTTGACAAAGCAATTAACTTGACACACTGGTCAAATCAAATCGGGTTGCACGAACGATGATTAGACAAAAATTAACTAATCAATGATCATCTTACGATTGTCAAATTAATGTATATTTTCATATGGTCACACATAATTTAATCATTCTTTCAGTTCAATTCTTCACTCCTAAACTTCAAAAATGTCACATGTTTGCGCTGCTAATCCTTGTTTCAACTTCTTTAATAGCACTGCTTGCTTTTCGCTACGATTCTGCCAGTGTCTGTGTCAAAGCTAGAAATTTTATTTATAAGTAGGTATTATGGTGAAGCGAAAGGAGGCCTATACCCAGCAGTGGGTAATCCCAGGCTGATATAACAACTAGTTTGGTGGCATTATGCCTACGTGCCGAGGGGGTCTCGATTAGGGGAGGTTTGCCTTCAAGTTGTGCCAGACTGGAACCCTGTTCCACTTCTCCCTGAGAAAAAGCCTACTCCAGCCCTGAACCTCCTTGAGGTGTATTTTCCTCATCAGATTCACTGCTGCTGCTCACAGTTATATCCGAAAGCGACATCCTAAAATGAGGTTATTTTAATTTAAGTATTTCTTTATTGATAAAACGATCCACAAGTATTGTAAAATGTAATTATACCACTTTTGGAGTAACCAACCTGTTATATTTTTTTTTATTAACAAAGTTTAGAACTTAGCAAATGCAGTAAATTGTAGTAATAATTTCAGCTAATTAGAGCAAAATCACCGATTAGTTGATCGTTGATTTATCAAGCGCTTGACTAAAGAAAAATGCTTAATTAGCGTTCGAGAAACCCATTTTGATGTTTGACAAGAGATTTGCTACAATGATTTGACAGATTGGTCAACTAATCTCTGTTCAAAATCATAGTACGTAATCAACGTTCGAGCAACCCAAATGATACTTGATCAGAGATTTGATCATTGATTAGTTAATTATGAAGATGATCTGCGTTCGAGAAACCGGCTGTAAAAAGTCTATGAATATTATTTAGGTCAGACTAGGTAATTTGTCCCTCAAGTTACTACTAGCAGAACTAGCTATTTATTGTTATGTATTAGTGTTTATGTATTTCTATTTGGTATATGTAGCGGTCGCAGGTACAAAGATTGGTCGGCCCCAGGTGTTTTTACTGTCGACTTTGGCTAATCTAGCTAGACCCAAAAAATTATGTAAAGCGATGGCTTTACATAATTTTTTTGGTTTTAGTTATATTTAGCTCAGTGTAAGGGTGCGTTTTTATATTTCACGTTTTTTCCGTTATGGTCCCCATCATATGTTTGGGTTAAACCTACAGTAAAAGGGGCGGCAAAGGTAAAATACCAGATTATCTAGAGGATAAAGCTTGGGACGAGTTTTGCTCCAACTCGAGAACTAACAACCTAACAAGGGTTTCTTGTTCGCTTCTTTACTTTAACTTTTAAAGATTGAAGTGAACAAAAAATCAAAGTGATCACTTTATTTCCCTGTTTTACTTATGTTATTTTAATTTTGTGACGTGTCCAAGAGTCCTGTAAGGTCAAAAGGAAATAAAGCACTTTGAGTTTTGAATACCTGATTCCACCATCTCCCTTCCACTCCAGAACAAGCAGACGGACGGCACAATACCATCCTTATCAGGTGGATATACTATCCACTCGTACAAAGCGGTTTTCGTCCACCTTCATCATTCGCACCGCTAAGGAATGGAACTCGCTGCCTGCTTCAGTTTTTCCGGAGAAGTACAATCTGGGTCTCTTCAAGACAAGAGTGAACAGGTGTCTTCTAGACCTTCGTGATACAACATCGGCCACATCATCACTTTCCATCAGGTGAGATTATGGTCAAACGAAGGTCTATAAACTTAAAAAAAATAAAACTTATAAAATATTTTATCACCTCGCCTCGCCAACGCGCGGAGCCTCGAGCCCGCGCCTCTCGTGACCAAGGTCCGCACACAGAGCTCCGACACGCACTGTTGCACCACCATGTCGTGACGAGTCAGAGAACTCATGTACGCTGTCACCACCTGGAAACATGGTCATCATCAATGGCTTTGACATCCACGGATGTTTACCATAATCACTACGCTTGGCAGGCGGATTGGTGATCGCAGTGTTGGTGTTTAAAAATACTCAGAAGAAAGCTGCTGCCCTTCCTCTGGTAGGTTCCCTTAGTCGGCTCTTACGACATTCACGGGTTGAGTTGGAAGGGTCGATATTCGTACGCCGCAGCCCCACGACACAGGGTTATTGGTATGTAATTCACTGACGCTGCCTGAACTGCAGGCTCCGCTCATCATCAGGAATCGTTCGTGAACATGCCAAGTTTTAGTTCTTAAAATACCTCTCTCCATTCGATAATCGTTCATAAGAGAGGCTTTATTTGAAATAAACCTGTTATTTTGTGCGGAACAACTCTTGCAACTGAATTTTAGAGCAGTTATCCTCAAACGATTGAGCTGAAATTTGATATAGGAACTTATATAAATTCTGTGACAATACAATGTCATGATACCATTGAGCTGATCTGATGATGGAGACCTGAAGGTCGAAGGTGGCCATAGGAACTCCTTAACGAAACTAATTTACCACGTTGAGTTTGGAAACTTTTGTACCGCGGCGGCAATCGAACCCGCAACCTTATATTTCGCAGGCTTACCTGCACAATACACTCAGCGTCCTCCCTAATCTGCAGTACATGCGTGCACATGTCAGCCTGCGACACGACCAGATGTCGCGCGACTTTGCTTGAAGTAGGACTGCTGCCGGCTGTGTTCCTGGCCATCTCAGCATCAGCCCACTTTCTGGAACAACATCTTATGTTATGTACACTTCAGATATTTTTGGAAAATTGCAAAAAAAATCATGAAACTACAAACGATTTTTTTGAAATAAAATACAATCAGAGTAGACTCGAACAAACACACAAGAAATTTAATAGTATCCTAAATAAATCACATTCGACTATTTTACCTCGAGTGTGAAGGCTATGCTTACAGGCTATAATAACAAAACAACCAAGGCCCACGAGTCTGACTACGTTTACTGTATGTTTCGCGGTCGGACACATTTATTTTAATGGTTTAGAAAAAATTAAAAACAGACTTCAATTTTCTACTGTACTTTACTGTGTGTGTACTTTACTGTTTTTTAAGTTTTGCGGGAAAATAACTAATCTCTCGGGATACTTTTTTTTTATAGGAGCATCGTGGTATCATTCTCTATACAACAGCAACAGAATCATTAAAATCGATCCACAATTGGAGAAGAACATAGTATGTACATAGAGAAACAAACAGCCGAACATATAACCTCCTCATTTTTTTAAGTCGGTTAAAATAAATAATAAATAAATCGTTTATTAAGGAACAAAATAACAAATGGACGCATGGTTATAAAGTAGAAACGATGCCATCTGTAAAAGTTTAAAAACTGTGTCGCAGATGACATAGCCCTCCTCCGAAATTAAGGGGAGTTCCAAAAACAAAAGTATAGTTATTACAAATATAGTTAATTAAGCGACTTATTTTACTTACATAAGTGCTTATTATACAAAAAAAAATAACCAAATGAGTCTCAACCGATTTTGAAGATTTTGCAAAAAATAAAACAATCGATTTCGATAAGTAAAATGATTCTTATTTTTAATTCAATAAAATTAAGAATATGAATGAAGTATAATCTCACCTGTAAACAGTATTAATCTCATCAAAGACATTGGTCAGCTCCACGAGGTACGTCCTCGCTTCGATCACCAACTGGTTCAGTATTCTGTAGATAGTCTCCTTGCAGTTACTCCTCCGCAATAGCACGGCTACTATTTTTGATATCTCTTCTTTTGGTACCTACAATAGTATACTATAAGTATTTCCTAAATATGTTTGTCAAAGTTTAATTCAGAACTATGTGTGTAAGTCAAATCTTGAGGATACTATGTCGTAATCACAAAATATAAATAATGCTGATCGATCTACACAGGCACACAGCATCATCTAGGTAGCCATAAGATAAACAGAGCTTGTGTTGTGGGTACTAGATGACTGATTATATGCCTCTTACAACGTCCACGGGCAAATTTAGAGGGGTCTATTCTTACGACGCGACAGCCGCGATAAAACCTAAAAACGCTCGTATAGAAGTTATATTTGCTAGCTATTGTTGTTGTTCCTTGTGAAATACATACGGAATGTGCCAACCCCTCGGGAGAAAGCTGCACACGCCAAAGACAGCCCAGTCGCGCGTCTATTATGTATTCGGGCTGGAACATCACCCATGTGGCGGAATCTGAGTAAAGCTAAGGAATTTTATAAAAAAACATAATAGATCCGGGCATTACTTTGAGGTAATTTTTCATTGCAAATTATTAGAATGTAAAAGTAACAAAACCGAGCAATTTGTTGAAACCCATCAACAGAGAAGATTTGCGCGGAATTGTTACCAATATAAAACCATATTTAGTTTTAACACTGCTTAGCTTCTGCTCGCTAAGAAGCTTTTTTCCAGGATAGTAGCCTATATGTTATTCCTGTCCTAGAACTTTATTCGGGCAACATTTCAGCAAAATCTATTCAGTAGTTTTAGCGTAACCTTCACACAAGCAGCGAAATAATAAGAGGGTATTTCGTTACCTAGTTATATTAAAATAATAGATTCCGCAGTTTGCGGATTCATTTATATACTAGAATGTGAAATATTAAGTATTAACTGTAATGATGTCCATTTGTAGGACACCAGAATTTTGTTGAACTTAATTATTTTCTTATATCATCTCCACCCTATTAATGTAATCTCAAGCTGCGTTCATCCTACGGCTTTACAGGTTTTAAAACTTAATAATCTTTACTCATAAAAGGATACACATAGGACATGCCACGTCCCCCAACATGGCCGGCCGCATGGTATTGCCAACAACGATCGGGATGTGCTGGATGGTGTTGCCATCTGGCTTCGACTCCTCCATTATGTCGAAAATTTGGGAAGATTGGCTGGACTGGAATTTGATGCACATTTGATTAACACTTCATATTAAATAGATCCCTTCTCTGTATTTTTTTTTTAAATTAGGACCTGATTGAAGGATGAGGATTGATTGAAAGATAGTTAAATAATAAAATGGCAATGGAATAGATCAAGCTTTTAAAGGAAAAAACGTAGATTCATGATGACTTTCTACTGATTTAAAATATAAACAAGCAGATGGCCCTATTGTTGCTTAGTGGCATAACAAGCCTTTATCAGAGCAATACCTCCCAGGGTACACACTAGGAGTCCACTCTAACATCAGTACTTAGGTTAGATTGCATGGTTACCTGATGATGCACTACCACTAGGTCATCGACTATAGACACGGCGAAGCGGCCTGACAGTCCAGTCTTCAGGATATGTGTGTACTGCAGGTTGCTGGGGCCGGAGATAGGCATGAGCCACACCTGGAATCAGTGGAATCATAATGTTAGTTAGTTATATAGTTATTTTAGCTCTTGCCAATGTTGGCTATAGCCAAAGATTATTGTAATGGGTAATCTCACACTAGTATTATTCTAAATAATATTTCGCTCATAGACAGTTACTTTGACCCTGAATGCTGCAGGCTATGGGGGGCAGGAAGCAGCATCTCACCATCAGCGGTGATGTATTTTATGGTATGGGGAGATATACATAGATTGTAACTTCATCATCATCTGCTGTTAGTACATATAGCTGTGCAGAGTGCATAGACCAATAATACTTGCAAATAGCCTCGGTCCTGCGTCAGTCCGGGACACCCACGTTATTTACTTTGACTCAAGGTATTTATGTAAATGTGGTTTACCTCAGTATGTCCGGGGAGCGCGGGGCTTCCGTGTCGAAACACAGCGCACCAGGTCGACTCGCACACTCTTATTACAAACACATCTCGCTCCACAACTGGCTTTGAGGGATCCACTGCAAGGAATAAGGAATTGTTGGGTACGACTGCACAACTGGCAGAACTAAGTAAACTTATAGTCTCATAGAATTTAAATGATATCCCAAAAATTTACGATTTGGGCGGGACTTGAACCCGCGACCTTCCCCTCAATACGGGACTGCGATTTTTTTCAGTATTCGTTATTTTGCATCAAATTTGTCACACAGGGAAGGTCTCCTATGCATGACCGTTATTTACTTCTACATCAATATAATTTTCTGGCTCTGCCGATGCCGATGCAGGAGACGACGAGCGCGACATCTGTAGTGGCACGCGACTGCGCGGCCAGCGGCTAATCACGCCGGCTACGGCTCCACGCGACTTCTTACCATTTCCATATGTGGGAATGATGCGCGGCAACATTTAGCAGTGCGGGATAACCTTGGGACGGTAAGGTTAAAAAAAAAGTCAAGTTATTATTATCAAATAAGAAATAAGGTGTTATTGATATTCTCTTCACTTTAATTTTTTGTCCACTAGTGGAAGAAGAGTATGTCTAAAGATGTCTCTGTGAATGGAGGTGTATGGTCCTTAATTTCAAACTCACATTCCAGTTTCTGCAGCTTGGTAATAGAGGAGTTGTTAAGTGAGAAAGGCTGTAGTAGAACTCCATTGTTGCCAGCCAACAGGACCACATGGCTGCTGGCACACCATTGGAACCAAGCTCCACTGAAAAGTATACTAAAATGAACTTACAAAAATAGTTATATTTAATTATATTGTATTACTGAATGTTTTTTAAGGTTGTGAAATAAATAATTATCTATCTATATATTTTAGTGTTTTAGCCATGTAGCGTATTTAAATCCTACATAAAACTGTGGGTAAAAATAATTAACAAAATAATAATAACTCCATAAAAGTATTCATTTATACAAATAATATGCAGTTAGCTCATCTGTTTCCATTGTGAATATTAGTTCTAATTTGTTTCTATTCCTTAATTGTAAAAAAAATGCATTGTTGCAAATATAGTTACTTACAGGGTTCATGTAGCTTCTACCTTAATATTGTAATGCCTTTTTAATGGACATGAATGCAAGTTTCATTATTCAATTGTACAATAAATAACAATGAAAAGCAGGTCGAAAAGGAACTGACTGAATCTGTAGAGGGCTCTGCAGAATATTCATAGGTCACTCACTCAAGCTTTCTGGTCTTACCTGAATGTGGTATTTTTTAAGCTCTTCAACTGTTTTTTCTCTGGCAAAACCTGCAATAGTTCAATCCCATGGTCTGTTATAAATGCAATTTCGTTTACTTTAGGCCATACAAAACCCAGTATCCGAGCATTCTTCCATTTACATGTATGAGAGTACTCCACGTTAGTAGGCGCTAGGTCTTTGAAGTTTACAAACTCAACGGTTGCATTCTGGTTGTCTTGGTTGCGTTGGATGGCAAGTATGTTCTGGTCAGGGGAGAATTTTATTGATATTATTGGCCCTCGGTCTTCCATACGGAAGGAGGTAGACTTTGCTTCATCCATGCCGCTGACTGTGACTCCTGTGACGCCTCCTGATCTGACTGTGAAGACCTGTTGAGGAAAAAAATTTGCCATTGTGCAATAAAGCGCCAGTTCCACATATCCCTTTTTGGTAGGGAAGAATGGATTTTTTTCTACTAGGTGGGATACATTTCCACTTCTAATACCTATCTACTGTTAAATAAAGTACTTAAACGTAAGCATACTTTTTGAAGAAGTTAAATGTAAGAACCATGTTCTACAAAGTTCATTATGCGATATGGGTATAATAAAATAGTGAAATTAGGACGAGAAAACTTAGAAGAGGGCGTGTTTTACCTGTCCATTGGTATCGTCAAAAAACACATTTGTGGCGGGGCTGTCTGCGTCAAATCGTTTGGGTTGGTCAGAGAGGCATAAATAGTACTGGTCGCTACCTTGTAGATTAAAATTCACCATTTTTAAAGGAAGCTACTTTTTACTTTGAATAAAATTTCTTTGTTTTGTTTTGCAATTTGCATTTTGTTTGATTTGCAGTGTTGCCAGATTACTATGTGAATTTCCCCCTTTTCTTTATTCCAAATCCCCCGAAAATTTGCTTTTTGTGAAAAAACCCCAAAACACTTTTTATAGGAGAAAAAAATATATTTGAATTTTTATTCAACCTCACTTATAGCTTCAATAATTATAATAATATAATTATAGCTTAAATCACAAAATGATCTTCGGCTTCGACACTGAAATAATATAACATTTTTATTTCAACAGTACATATTGTTAGAAGTCAGTGGTTCTTTGAGGAAGCCAAATATCATACTCAAATAAGAAAATCATAATAAAACAAGAGAGCGTTTGCTGCCATTAGTACCTAGCTAAGTGAATAGATTTAGTTCCAATTGTCACTTAATTTAATTGGTAAATTAAGCCTACAAATAATTGTATATAAGAATAAGAATAAGAAAAACTTTATTTATAGCATTATTCACAACTAGTAGCTATGTAATTAAAAAACTTAAATGCTATAAAGTGGCGTCCGACTCAGCATTGTGTTGAGATAGCTTTTGCGCATAGCTATCTCAACGCTGATCTTCCGTCGGAACCAAACCCAACGCGTCACGTACACTAACACAATACATAATAAATAATCAGGAACACGAAAATGTCCAGCTAAGTTACAATACTACTTACAATACAATTTAAAACTAAAACAAACAAATAACAATTTTAATAAAAAAATAACAAGAATATCCAGTAAAATTAATTTTTACAGTACAATGTTTACCTACAATGACTCTTTAACACAAACAAAAGGAAACCAAAAAATTTTAATTAAAAAAAAAAAAAAAATATATATATTTACAAATTTAGTTAAAAAGTAACAATTTTGTTTATGAAATAACAACAAGCATATGTACAGAAAACGCAGCAAATATAAATGTAAAATACCCATTTCGCCCACAGGCTTTTAGACCAGTGAGAGAGCAGCGGTGGTAGAGCTCTGCGTAAAGCTTTCAGACTACAGAATATACATTTCATTTCTGAAATCTTCAGTGCTTTTCTGGTGCTCTAAAATAAACTGATTTAATTTGGTCCTAAAAGTATTGAAACACTGAAGATCCCGTATAGGTGGTGGGATGTTATTCCAGCACTTTGCGGCAGCGTACTGGAAGCTGCCTCTAAAAGCTGATGAGTGATGACGTGGTGTCGACAGCTGTTTAGAGCATTTACGTAATGATCTCGTTTTAGCCACCCAACTGAGTTTTTCGTATAAGTACACAGGTGTACGGTACTTAATCACACCAAATAGTAAGCAAGAGAGATGGAACTTCTGACGTGCTTTCATTCTGAGTATAGAGTTTTGGTTCAGAAAGGGAGAGACGTGAGTCCGGGGGGGAATTTTGAAACAGAAGCGAGCGCACGCATTCTGTACTCTCTGAATTAGGCGTTGCGTACGGCCCAGCAGTCGAGGTCCCGTTACAGTGTCCACGTAATTGAGTCTAGAGAGTATCAGGGATTCGACCAACTGAACTCGTAGCTCTTCACTTATGTAAGGTCTGATGTTATATAGCACCTTGAGCTTATAGAAACAAGATTTGACGGATTCGGTAATATGTTTCTCGAATCTCAAGGTACAGTCAAACAAGAGGCCCAAATTGCGTGCCTCATATACTCGCTCTACAGGCTCTCCCAGCAGTAAGATGTCCAGAGATGGATTAAAGTTAGCAAGTTTGTGTTTTGTACCAATTGCCAAATATTTAGTTTTTACCGGATTAAGCACCAAACTATTCCGCTCTGCCCAGTCCGCAATTCTAGTCAGATCATCATTGAGTTTATTAATAGCAGCACATGCATCCTCTGGCCTAAAAGAGATATACAATTGGACGTCATCAGCGTATATGTGATACCTACAGTGCTCTATATAGTTACAAATATCCGAAGAGTAAATGATAAATAGTAAAGGACCTAAAATTGATCCTTGGGGCACGCCTCGCTCGACTCGCGCCTCATCAGAGACACTGAAAGTTCCATCTGACTTAGGTAGCTTAACATACTGACGACGCCCACTCAAATAACTATTAAACCATTTGACAGTGCTAGCGCTGAGGCCGTAATAGCTCAGTTTAGACAGTAGCAGGGTAATGTTTAAGGAATCAAAGGCTCGAGAGAAATCAAGAAGAACCAACAGAGTTATCAATCCCTCGTCCTGCGCTCTAAGAATATTATCAGTAATATCTAATAGTGCAGAGGCGGTGCTCCGGCCCTTTCTGAACCCGGACTGTACCTCTGGCAATAACTTATTCGATTCAAGATACTCAGTCAGCTGATTACATACTACTTTTTCGAGTATTTTTGAAGTACAAGGTAGTATGCTTATAGGACGAAGGTCTTTGATAACTACCGGTTCTGAAATTTTAGGAAGCGGCAAGACATAAGCAGTTTTCCAGGAATCAGGGAACGTTGACGTGTAAATAGATGTATTTACAATGCATGTCACTACTTCTAGAGTTTCCGACAGGGTCAAAAGTAACATTTTTAGGTTAATTTTGTCCGTACCTTCAGCATTAGATTTAAGCGAAGTTATAATTTTCGTTATTTGGTCACAGCTTACCGTATTTAAGCTAAAAACAGCTTCTCCGTACTTATGATATTCAAAAAAAGTAAGCATGGATATGTCAGTACGGGGAGCACCTGGAACATTGAGAAAATGCGAGTTTATTAAATTAGAGTCATTAAATTGGGGCGGTAGTTCACTAGATTTTGGTGGCAAAATTGATGTTCTTAAGTTTTTCCATAAGGTCTTAGGATCTTTAATTTTATTATTAATATGTTCATTAAAGTAGGCAATTTTCTCAAAATGTAAAGCTCGTTGAACCTCTGATTTAAGATCTTTATAGTACGATTTTTTTGACTCTAGTTTAGTTCTACGAAATGTATAAAGCGCTTCGTCCCGGAGCTTCATCATTTCCTTCACGGTAAATGTGATCCACGGATAACCGCGGTCCCTGAAGACAATAGTTTTTAGAGGCGCGTGAAGGTCGAATAGAGAAAGCACACTGCGGTTAAACTGCTCTACCATGTCATTTACATGATTCAGTGAAGTAATGGTCTGCCAGTGCATTGCAACTAAATCATTATTAAATATGTCAAACACAATATCGTTAAGCGGTCTAAATGTAAGAAATCTAGGAGGTATCTTGTCGCGCTTAATTTTAAATTCACATACTATTAAATTATGTCCATTCGATCGCCCAACAGAGTCATCTGTTACACTCTTCACAGGTAAGTAGGAGCATACAACGTCAATAAGAGATTCTGTGGAATCTGTGTAATGTGTAGGCATGGTAATCAATTGCGAGAGACCTAGGCATTCTAAAAACGTTTGAAATTTATGCAGTTTAGAGTTATCATTAATGTTAAAATCCCCGAGTAAAATTAAATGATCAGAACTAGGAAAAGCATTGATAGAGTCGGTGAGTGCATCGAAAAACAAGTCAGTGTTTAAGCGTGGCGGCCTATAAGCAGTCCCTACAACTACTTTCTTCCCCTTTACCGACAATGCTACCCACATCTGCTCTACAGAGGCATACAGTGGATCAGCAGGATGGGCCAAAGTACGTACGGCTACCCCGTTCCTAACATAGAAACCAACTCCACCACCTCGTCTAGCAATAAAAGAAGGTCTGGGTATATGGCGAAGTCGGTAATTGGGTATTGTAGGTGCTCTATTATCATTCCTAGAGGTGAGCCATGTTTCGTTTATTGCAACCAGATCCATGGAATACCGACAAAAAGCTGCCACTAAATTGTCATGGTTTGTTCCTAGTGATCCTGGATTATACAAACCAATCTTTAAATTTTTATCTAAAACCATTTTTTATCTGATAATTTTTGACAATCGAGAACATAAAATAATGCAGATTTGTAGAAATGAAATTGACATAAACAAGGAGGACAAGAACAGTTATTTGCAAATGTGCTCTATAACTATAACAACGTTGTTTCTTATATACAATTTTATAGGTACATATTCCACCAGTAAGTGTACATTTATAGGTATTAGAATACGAAGTAAGAAGTAGATCGATTTGAAATGTAGTAGTGCTATAAAGGCGATACCTTAAACCGTAGCTTAAATAATATACGTAAGTACTAATATAAGAGAAGTACAATTTATAGAACATGTAAGTATATGATCTACTGAATAACAATAACATAATGTGTAGATAGGTAAAAGATAATCTGTATGAGTTATCCATTTTTAAATTAGTGCTCTTGTAAAGATACAAGTCAAACTGACTCAGATCCAAAAACCCGTGTTACTTCCTCCATTGATCGGAACAAGAACCACCTACCATGTATATTGCCATGTCCTTGCAGGGTGCATGTTGGACATTGTAATTTAATTTTAAGACCTACTGTACACATGCAATAAAATATTGAGTATTGATTATGTGGCACTTCAAAAAAACATGAAATAAAACCAAAACATACCGGCGAACGTCCAGCTAACAGGCTTCGGAAAACGACTGGTGGGAAGATACGTATTTTTTAGATGTCGATTTCCCACATTTTGCACAGCGTCTTGGCGTGTCTTTCATATTTATAAATTGCATTGTAATTTATTACAAAAAAAGAAAGTAAAACCGGTACTTTTGATTGTTTGAGGTAGTTGACATTATGAACAATGAAAAATTGAATTTTAGTAGTATTGTTAGGACGAGAATACACACGTTATGTAGGTACACTAAAGTAGTGATGCGAATTATTTTATGTTTGTGGTTGAATGATTTAGATACTCACGGAATCCTCCATAATTTGCCAAAGTGTTTTTACCCCGAAAATTGATGGTGGCAGAGCGTGATCATGATCTACGGACCTCTGGGTTATATAGAACTAAACTAATAAAATACTTTTTGACAAAAAAAAATTGTATTTTTCTCGACAACAAAACTCGAAGTTATTCACAATAATAAAAAAGGACTCTGACACCCTGTCTGATATTCACCAATTCAAAAATATTATTGCCATTGAAGTTTAAGTTGCACAAGAAGTATTTATCTATGTCTAAAGACTCCTTGCTCTAATACTCCTCCTCAACTTTGACTTCATACAAACTTTCATACAAGTCCCATACTCCAAACAAACTTTCCTTTCAACAAAGGTTTGGTCAATGAGTCAGCAACCATACATTCTGTCTGAACATACTCCAACTCAATGTGCCCATGTTCAATTGCCCCTCTCACAAAATGGTGGCGTACAGCTATATGTTTTGTGCGCTGATGATGCACAGGGTTGCGCGTAATTGCAATAGCAGATTGGCTGTCACTATAAATCTGGATCGGCAACTCGATTTGGCCAGTTATTTCAGCCACAAATATTTTCAGAAATATTGCCTCGCTCGCAGCTTCTGACATTGCAACGTACTCTGCCTCGGCTGTGGATAGTGCAATGGTCTTCTGTTTTTTGCTTTCCCAGCTGACAGCAGCTCCCATATGCAAAAATACTGCTCCTGAATATGATCTCTTATCGTAATAGGAAGCGTGACTTGCATCTGCATAGCAATGAATGTCACCTGATGTTCCTCTCTTAAACATCAATCCAAAATCTTTGGTTCCTTTCAAGTATCGCAGTACACGTTTTACAGCAATCCAATGCTCATCACCGTAGTTGCTGTTAAACTGACTTAGGTAATTTACTGCATATGATATATCTGGTCTTGTGCACACAGATAGGTACATCAAGGAACCTATCACACTTTGATAAGGTATGTCAGGATTGGGTACATGTTTCAATCCAGGTTTATTTATGACCGGGTTATGATGATATTATAATGTGCTAGTGGTTTCTTTTTCACTTCTTCCACTAGTGGACAAAAAATTGAAGTGAAGACAATATCAATAACACCTTATTTCTTATTTGATAATAATAACTATGTTTATAGTATAAAATTTGACTTGTCTATGTGCTTATTTTGTAAGCCTAAAGAGATAAAGTTATTGATTCTGATTTAGATTTAGACCCGTAACCGCAGGCGTAGCAGCTGGCTTGCAGTCTTCCATTACAAAAGTCTTCAACAACTTGTTGACATACTTCGTCTGATCAATTTTGATCCCTAACTCACTCTGAGTTATTCCTAGGATGAGTTCGGCTTTTCCTAGGTCCTTTATTTCGAACTTAGACATGAGATCCTGCTTGTCCTTCCGTAGTTCATCGGCATTGTTCCAAAAAATCAACATATCGTAAACATACACAGCTAGTATGATCACATTGTTGCCTTTCGACCTTGTGTACACGCAGGGTTCATTCTTCGATCTCTTGAATCCTAGCTGTAGTAACTCGCTGTTGAGTTTAGTGTTCCATGCCCTTGGGGCTTGCTTCAGCCCATACAATGAACGTTTCAATAAACAAACATGGTCTTCTTTCCCTTTTTCTTAGAAGCCTTCCGGTTATTTCATATAGACAGTTTCATTGAATTCTCCATTAAGAAATGCTGTCTTAACGTCCATCTGGTCGATCTTGAGTCCTTGTTTCACAGCTTGAGCAATAACTGCTCGTAGAGAGCTATGTCTCACGACTGGCGCGAAAGTATTATAGTGAACACTACACACACTTGATAATTACTTTATTTTACGCAGTAATAACTCTTATGACAAGTTGCCAGTTTGGCGGTCGGAACCGAAGTGTCCCCTTTTTTGCTAGCTATTTTACATTATAGCTCGAAGGCGGGAAACTTCCACGGTGGGAGCCGCCTTGAATGCTTGTTTACGCGGGCTTACGCGTCTCGTCCAATCGTGTGTCCCAATTATAATGTTGCCAAAAGCTGTTGGTGTTACCATACAAACTAAAGTAATACTTCAAAAACGTTGACAAATGATTAGTAATATTCTATCAGATACCAAAAATCACGACATTCGGCCATATGACATCGTACGTTCCTCCAGGCGTGCGACAAACACTTCCTTTCATTTCTAATAAATCATTTCCTAGCTAAATAGTTACCATTTTGTCATAAAATATACCTTTAATCTTTTAAAATTTTATAATTCGCTGTTATAATGAAATTAAAGTCACGTACATGACTCAACGCAATGTTTGCGACGGAAGATCAGTGTCGTAGTAAATGGAACTGAATAGCTATCACAACATAATGAAGAGATGGATGCCATTTTGTAGCTTTAAGGTATTTTATAAGTAGGTATTAGTTTAGTACATATTGTTGTTATAGTTTTCAGCAACAAATACATTATATTTTATTATAAATAAATTATTTATCACTTGTACCTTGAAGATATACATCAATAACAATATAAAAAACAGTTACAATTTGAGAATCGAAAAGAAATAGAGCGGACAATGTTGATTACTTTAATTAGGTATCATCTTATAAATACAAAAGATATCGATTATTTCAAACCTTTAGGTATCAATTTGTACAAAACATATTATCCGTCTCGCTAGAATCACATTCTGAATTATTCAATAACTACGACATTCGGTTTAATTAAAATAGTCTGTTTTTTTTTTGTACTGTTTTGGAGAAAAAATTCCAAATTCTGATTAAAGTTAGTGGTTTAATTAAGATTACAACCTTCTGAATAATGTCCTACCATAAGCCATTTTATGACTTTTTTCATTCTTCAGTATATTTACTCGCACAATATGGACATCAATAATAGAAATTTAAGAAATACTTTTTAGGAGAACAGCCGTTTCTTTTCGTTTCATAAATCGTTATTATGAGAAAACAATGTTCCTTGCTAAATCTCAGAACAGAAAACGTAACTGATCAACATCGCGACCATCTCAAAATTAGCAATTCTGCCACACATTAGCCATAATCTGCCAAATTTGACGTAAAAAACAAAAACGCCAAAAATATGCTTTCATACTATCTACTTCATGGAATTGGAAAAATCAATTACGTTACATTTCGTTCAGCTATATTTGTATCATTTGTACCGTCAGCAGAAAGCTCAAGTTATTCTTGTTAAATATAGTATACAGGTTGGTACAAACGAACCTTAATAAGTCTTTCTTAGTAGACTAAATCGATATTACTAACTATTATCTTACTAAACTCTCAACACAGACTCTGCGCTGGTCCTGGTTTCATTGGCTTAAATATACTGTAATGTTGTTCCGATCCGTATTATTGCTTTGTTTAAACTGCCAGTATTATGTTGTTTTTATCTACTACTAGACTGCGTTTAAGTTTTTAACGACACACTACATATTCCCCATCCGCAAATGGAAATTACAAGGCTTAAGGTAGTCAAAAGCTCCAAACATTACCGCTAAATAAGCTGTTTATTTTTCAAATAAGCAATAATAAGTAATATTACAATTAAATTAATTAAACTGATTATTTAATTGAAAACTCAGTCTAATAAAAATATTGGTGGGATCTTTCAAATCTGCCAAAATGGTCACATTGCTGTCCAATGGGTTTATAATTTTAAAAAAAATCAGATGAAAGATTGTTATTACTTCAGTCCATGGATTGGCCAACCCCAACCAATAATGGTCATCCACCGATAGTAAGTATCTGTCTACCAATTACGAGCGTCGGTCAATAATAAACTCTTTGACCATAGACAAATCGCCTCAATACTGGTGGACGCTATCCAATTGCAACCATTCACGAGCATCATCCAATAGTCAGCCATTTGACCGTAGACAAGACTTCAAAGAGTTGCCCGTTCAAATAAATTCAACCAAAGAATGAAAGCTGTATCAGTTGACTAACATTAGTAAACATAGTAAACGTCAACAATTTCGACTAGTATTGAACGAAGCGTAACACCATAATATAGAAATTAGATAGAAGAGATGCATATCTAGCCCGAGTGCAGGGACGTGAATGTATTTGATTAATAATAATACTTATATTTTCTTCTTTTAGGAACCATCCGCACACCATACATGAATAGGAAATGCAATATAATTTTATTGGCTATTATTGTCCAATTGTTTATGAATAAAGAACTTACTTAATTAGTGCTTTAAAAAGTAAACCTTAATATAATAGTAAAATAACGCTAATCTAAATAAAATTTCAAAAATTCTGAAAGATAAATAAAAACGTGAAGGCTTCTGGTTTCATAAAATTTAAGCCCTCTGCACCGTTTATAACAGATTTGTTGACTATGCCCATGTATAAAATCGACTTAATATGTCGCTTTGGCAACGTTCTTAAGGGTACATTACTCGCACTCGCGAACTTTGATTCTTGTTACCGGGATCAAATTCTGAGATCACGCTTTTCATGATGTTTAAATGATGATAGTATCATCAAATCAAATCAGGCAAACTTGATTGGCCTGTTTCACCATAGAATAGTTAAGCTTTCAGTACCTCGTTTGCTGCTACCTCCTTTTGCCTTGTGTCAGAACTCTCTTCGTCCATCCTGCTTCTCGTTGTTATATGCAATTACCATTGTTGTTCATTACCTCGGAAAAACAATTATAAAATATTAGTAAGTGTCCAACTGGACCTGTGTACCCTACTGCAACTAACTGTTCAATAGTGAATATAAAGAAGGCAACCGAGCAAAGATTGCACTCAACTAATTTATTGTACTCTTCTGTTATTAATTGATCTCAATTCAAATTATTCATTTACACAAGACTAACATGGCAGATACTTCCAAATTGTTATGCCTCAATTGTATAAGACTGTGGCTGAAAGTACTCAAATTAAATTAATTGAGTTATATTTTATAAAATTGTATGATTTTATCTTCTATTCTTAACACTCACAACACATCATACTTTATACTTTTAATTTGCGTAATAGGCTTGCAGTCATCCAAATTAAATAAATTGACTGTAGTCTTCTGTTGCTAATTAAATGACACGTGAAATAATTGTAATTTTTTATAAGTAAGTGTTGTCAACTATGATTAATTGTGCTCCACGTTTTCCGTTCGTGCTTGATTTTTCGTGCACGACTTTGATTGATAGTTCTCAACATTTACTAATTGTGCTCGATGAATATTAATTGTTCTCAATTTGTGCTCAACGTTTATTAATTGTGATAGTGGTTTATTAATAGTGCTTAATTTGTGCTTAAATTTTACCAGGTTAAGTGATATGTACTCTACTTTAGGTAGTTGTTTTCGACGTTAGCTAATTGTGCTTTATTTGTACTTGACTTACTAATTGCCCGTAATTATACTCAGCTTGTAATTATTATTATTTTTTTTTTGTTTATTGTGCTCAACTTTTACTAATTATTGGGCTTAACCCCGATTTGGCATACTTAGCCCGTGATATACATAGCCACTTAACCTGGTTAATGCACACTAGGCATAATTAGCCTATTACATACATTGCATACTTGGCAATCGAACACACGTGGTACTTGCCCATTTGAAAATTTAACGAGCATGGTTTTTCTAAGACACTGATTATAGTCGAGTCAGTAATTTGTTAATAAAATTATTGTAAAGATTGGTCAAAAATATCATAAGTTTTTTTTTTTTTTTTTTTCAGCAGAAAGTGCCGTAATTTGCTCCCACCCACATTCCTGGGGTTTCCGCGGAAAGTTGAGGGTAGGCCGGCCGATGTTTATTTGTATATAAATAGATTTCTACTTTATAAAAAAAAAGGGTGAAAGGTGTTTGTGTAGCCTTTCTAGTTATTAAATTCTTTAGTTTGACTAGTAAATCTATACTGTGTCTAGAAATTCTATTTGTTTATAATGTATCACGATAAATAGAGAACGTTGAAAAACAAACAAATAATTAATTTATTTATTATATATATTTTTTTATAGGTTTTATTTTTTTATCAATCCTTTTTCCTGCTACCGATTTTTTTGCGATTATTAATATTTGATTACCATAAAGAAATATCATAATGTATTCATTTCATTATTTTAGATGACCAATTTCGCCTTTGATCATTGTTTATTAATTAATACGTTTCTCCTGCCATAACTGGGTTTCCGCCCACCATCGGATCGCGTGAACAAGATGATGAGAGAGTGTGCGAACGATTACATAACCGAGGGAACGGACTTTACACTGAATTAAATCGTTCGTAACGTATAATTGTGATACAAACTACAAACTTTTTAACTTTTGGGCCCACGCTAAAACATGGTAGGTATAGTACGTACATGGTCAACATGCCTTGGCTTGGTATTGATACAATTAGCCAAAATTTTATCTGTTCTGATAGGAGTAGATACAAATGACCATGCCTTGACGATACTGATTTACTGAATTACTTTTCATCGGTGTACTTAGCCATGGCATACATAGCCATTAACTGATAAATAAATGATTAAATAAATAAATATACGTATACGGGCTGATGATGATGGTGATGAAATAAATCTGCGGTGGATCAGCGGCGTACTTAGCCATGACATACATAGCCATTAACTGATCAACAAATAAATAAATAAATATACGTATATGGGCTGCTGCTGATGATGATAATGATGATGATGATGAAATAAATCTGCGGTGAATCAGCGGCGTACTTAGCCATGACATACATAGCCATTAACTGATTACCGTAAACTTTGCACTGGGCACTGGTTATTGCACACTTGGCAATTTCATGATCAGCGGCGTACTTAGCCATGACATACATAGCCATTAACTGATCAATAAATAAATAAATATTATTTATAAATAAGATCAGCAGCGTACTTAGCCGTGACATACATAGCCATTAACTGATCAATAAATAAATAATCATTATAAATAAGATCAGCGGCAAACTTAGCCATGACATACATAGCCATTAACTGATCAATAAATAAATAAATACTATTTATAAATAAGATCAGCGGCGTACTTAGCCATGACATACATAGCCATTAACTGATCAATAAATAAATAAATATTATTTATAAATAAGATCAGCGGCGTACTTAGCCATGACATACATAGCCATTAACTGATCAATAAATAAATGAATAAATAAATTTGCAGTGAACCAGCGGCGTACTTAGCCATGGCATACATAGCAATTAACTGACTGAGTACCTCTATAATATGTAGTATGTAATATATTTAATTTGTTAAATTTCTGACATAATTTTATTAATTATTGTAATTTTATAAATAGGTACAGCCCTTTTACAGCAAACTCTTATTTTTAATTTTAGTGTACTTAATATTTGACTGTCTGTCTGTTTTCTTTCTTCATACAATCCCTTATGGTGCTTCCTTTTTTGATTATAAATTGTGTGATAATGTAATAGGATGAGAGTCATTTTAGAAATTAACGACATCAAGTGTATATTAAGAAATACCTACGGTGGAAATAAATTAATTGAATTGATTACAGCAAACTTAGCAATAAAATAAAACATTTATAGGTTTAAAATTCTTGGCCACGCTATAGGTTAAAATTGCCCCATGAAATAATTTACTCATAAAGTGTCAATTCAGCACTTTCTGGTTGATAGATACTCACGGAATTCAAAACACATGGTAGCTACTTATATCCACGCAGTCCACCGACAGTTACAAAAATCGCTATCAGAGATTAGCCCTGATCAAAGCAAACTTCAGCAACCATCGAGAAACACACATAACACATGCCAACACGATCGGAGAGTGAGCCCCAATCACGTATTAGGCACATGCTATCTGGACTAGCAGTCAACACGTGAAATACTCATTTATCGATTGTACAAAGTGATCTGAACAAAACCTTCGCAATTCGAAAGGAATAATGTACAAACGGATTGTCTCGGTACTATACCGACCGCTTTATACATAAAACTCCACACGAAATGATCGATTTACTGCAATAACTAAATGTCATGAAATTAGATTTAAGAACGGGTACCAGAAAACTCTCCGATTAAAAGCGTCATCACGTCTGGATAGTCTCGGTATAATACCGACCATTCGTTCGAACAGCTATTTAAATTGGAATATTTTGTGGAAGGTACCCGCATTTAAATCACTTAAAATTAATCTAGTCAATCTGGCCACGAATTTTTTTGTATTATACTGAAATACTTATGATGTAATAATTTTCAACATACCTGGGCTCATCCCTCTTCTGAAATATAGTGAACACTACACACACTTGATAATTACTTTATTTTACGCAGTAATAACTCTTATGACAAGTTGCCAGTTTGGCGGTCGGAACCGAAGTGTCCCCTTTTTTGCTAGCTATTTTACATTATAGCTCGAAGGCGGGAAACTTCCACGGTGGGAGCCGCCTTGAATGCTTGTTTACGCGGGCTTACGCGTCTCGTCCAATCGTGTGTCCCAATTATAATGTTGCCAAAAGCTGTTGGTGTTACCATACAAACTAAAGTAATACTTCAAAAACGTTGACAAATGATTAGTAATATTCTATCAGATACCAAAAATCACGACAGTATCTTCATAGTCTTTGACGAAATCCTCTTGCAACAAGGCGTGCTTTATAACGTCTTCTATTCCCCGCCACTTCTTTGACTCTGAAGAGCCACTTCGAGTCAACGATGTTACACGCCTTTTGCGGTTTCACGAGAACCCATGTCCCATTTTTCTTCAGCGCATCAAGCTCCTCCTGATTAGCTTGTTTCCAATTCTCGCTGTCTGATCTTGATAGTGCCTCGCGCACTGTCACTGGATCTCGTTCCATCTCTGCGTGGTAAAGGACGTAGTCAGGGAACTCCTTCTTCTTTCTATGCCTGAATGGATATCTCCTTTCGTTTTCTTGTTGTACATTTTCAGGTTCGTCAACTGACTCACATTCTTCAAATATTTCAGTTTCTGGTTCTGTGACTTCAGTTTTAGGTTCCATTACTTCAATTTCTGTTTCCGTAACATCTTCTGGTCCACGTTCCTCGTTCTCAGATCTCGGACTCTCAGATCCAAACTGTATAACTTCCACATTTACGTTTGTATTTGGATCCCCATTATCAAGAACTTCTTCTGGAGGCGTGTGTACAACCCCTTCAGTGTTTCGAGCTTCCTCACTTTCGGGTTCAGGAAATATCATGAACTCCACTAGATTTTCCTCCGATTTTTCTGTGTCCGTGTATTTGCTGTTTTCCAGGAATACCACATTTTTAGACTTGTACTCCCTTCCTGTTAAAAAATCTATTAAGCGGTAGGCTTTCGCGTTGTCACAAAAACCAGTATGAACCAACTCCATGCTCTTTGCATCCCATTTGGTTCGGTTCTGTTTCGGAATGTGCATGAAAATCTTACACTCAAAAACCCTCAGCATGCTCAGATGACATTTCTTTCCATTCCACTTCTCTTCCGGTGTCATGCTTCTCACCGCAATGGTTGGTTACCTATTCTTCAAATATACTGCATGATGGACAGCCTCTGCCCAGAATATTTGAGGTAGTCCAGATACTTGCAGCATACTCCTCGTTTTCTCACAGATCGTACGGTTAGCCCTTTCTGCAACTCCATTTTGCTCCGGCGTGTAGTCACAAGTCAATTGATGATGAATCCCGTTCACTGCTAGGAAGTCATCCATCCATTTGTTGACGTACTCGGTGCCATTATCTGATCGCAAAGTCTTTATCTTCTTGCCCGTTTGATTTTCAGCATAAGCTTTGAACTCCATAAACTTTTCAAAAACTTCATTCTTTTGTTTCAAAAAATATACGAAAGTCTTACGCGATAAATCGTCAATAAACGTAACAAAATAAAGATTTCTACCAATTGAGGGAATACTCATAGGTCCGCACACGTCTGAGTGTACCAAACCTAGGAACCTTCAGTAGCCCTCGTACTGTTTCTAGTAGTGGGTGGTAGGTTGCCTCGTTTGTTTTCCCACTATACAAGAAATGCATTCAAATTTGCAAGAACAATTTGGAAAACTTACCCCAGTTGCCATCTTGTCCCTCAGTAACTTCAGGTTTCTCAAGCCCAGATGACCCATAAATACGTTTGTGCCATAAAACCAGGTCGTTTGGCTGACCTTCTGTAGTTGCCAGTGCAGAACTGTATAAACAATCATTGATTTTGTAAATACCTCGTTCTTCCACACCCGAGCCAACATATTCGCCATAGACCTCACATTTGTTACTCTTAAAAATGCCGCAACCGTTCTCTGTAAACACTATCACATGACCTTTCTTAGCTATAGCGTTCAAACTCAATAAATTAGATGCTAAATTTGGTACAAAAGTTACATCGCTTACCGTCATCTTGTCAGACACAACCATACCAATACTTTCGCCCAAAACCTCGTTTCCATCCGCACACATAACTTTTAATGGCCTAGGAGTCTTCTTCAAATCCTTCAGCCAGGCTTTCGTCTTCGTCATATGCGTTGAGGCCCCAGAGTCGATCACCCAATCTTCTCTAGTTGCAGGTTCAGACGCAGTTCCGAAGGCAAATGCTTGATGAGCTTCCTTCTTTGAATTTCCTTCTTCTCTCTTTGAATTTTGTTTGTTTGGACATTGGAAACATTTATGAGGGCCATGGCAGATGTAGCACTTCAATACTTTCTTTGTAGGTTTCTTAGTATTGCCCTTGCTATTGGTATTTCCCTTATTCATTGTCAGTAGTGCTGATGTTGACGTCTGGCTTCCACTACTTGAAGCACTGTATGTATCTTCCATTTGAAAACAATTTATTCTTCACATAGTCTCACGTGAGTGAAGTTTGATTATTCTCAATCTTTGAAACTCCGGCGTTAGACCTTGTAGGAGGAGGGCAGCCAAAAGTTCATCATCGTTTTCCTTTCCAATCTCTTAGCTCCTGGGCTACTGTCAATACAGCTGTCACATACCCCCGTACCGTTGAAAATTATTCCAATTTCAAACTGACCATTTTAGATAGAAGGCGGCAGCGATTATTTACGCCTTTATCCTCAAACGTCTGACTCAGCTTATCCCAAGCTTCCTTTGCTGTCTTCGCAGACCGTATATGCACAAGACATTCAGGTAGAACCATCATACCTATCTTGGCTTTTGCCTTTTGGTCTCTTTTCTTGGCAGCTGCATCAGTTGGGTTTGGCTTTGCGCTAGTGAACTCCCAAAGATCATCTTAGACAAGTGCCATCTCCATTTGCACTTTCCACGTAGCATAATTGGAGCTTCCTTCTAGCCGCACCATTGGTGGCATGCTTATACCACTACAACTTGCCATTTCGACTGAATTTACTTCGATGGTGTCTCCGTTTCCACCACCAGAGTTGACACTCTGTAGACCTATGTCCAGCATCAAATCTTGCTAGGGGCCCATAACCTGATGGTGGCAGAGCGTGGTCATGATCTACGGACCTCAGGGTTATATAGAAATAAACTAATAAAATACTTTTTGACAAAACAAAAATTGTATTTTTCTCGACTACAAAACTTTAAGTTATTCACAATAATATCGTGAACACTACACACACTTGATAATTACTTTATTTTACGCAGTAATAACTCTTATGACAAGTTGCCAGTTTGGCGGTCGGAACCGAAGTGTCCCCTTTTTTGCTAGCTATTTTACATTATAGCTCGAAGGCGGGAAACTTCCACGGTGGGAGCCGCCTTGAATGCTTGTTTACGCGGGCTTACGCGTCTCGTCCAATCGTGTGTCCCAATTATAATGTTGCCAAAAGCTGTTGGTGTTACCATACAAACTAAAGTAATACTTCAAAAACGTTGACAAATGATTAGTAATATTCTATCAGATACCAAAAATCACGACATTCGGCCATATGACATCGTACGTTCCTCCAGGCGTGCGACAAACACTTCCTTTCATTTCTAATAAATCATTTCCTAGCTAAATAGTTACCATTTTGTCATAAAATATACCTTAAATCTTTTAAAATTTTATAATTCGCTGTTATAATGAAATTAAAGTCACGTACATGACTCAACGCAATGTTTGCGACGGAAGATCAGTGTCGTAGTAAATGGAACTGAATAGCTATCACAACATAATGAAGAGATGGATGCCATTTTGTAGCTTTAAGGTATTTTATAAGTAGCTATTAGTTTAGTACATATTGTTGTTATAGTTTTCAGCAACAAATACATTATATTTTATTATAAATAAATTATTTATCACTTGTACCTTGAAGATATACATCAATAACAATATAAAAAACAGTTACAATTTGAGAATCGAAAAGAAATAGAGCGGACAATGTTGATTACTTTAATTAGGTATCATCTTATAAATACAAAAGATATCGATTATTTCAAACCTTTAGGTATCAATTTGTACAAAATATATTATCCGTCTCGCTAGAATCACATTCTGAATTATTCAATAACTACGACATTCGGTTTAATTAAAATAGTCTGTTTTTTTATGTACTGTTTTGGAGAAAAAATTCCAAATTCTGATTAAAGTTAGTGGTTTAATTTAGATTACAACCTTCTGAATAATGTCCTACCATAAGCCATTTTATGACTTTTTTCATTCTTCAGTATATTTACTCGCACAATATGGACATCAATAATAGAAATTTAAGAAATACTTTTTAGGAGAACAGCCGTTTCTTTTCGTTTCATAAATCGTTATTATGAGAAAACAATGTTCCTTGCTCAAAAATCTCAGAACTGAAAACGTAACTGATCAACATCGTGACCATCTCAAAATTAGCAATTCTGCCACACATTAGCCATAATCTGCCAAATTTGACGTAAAAAAAAAAACGCCAAAAATATGCTTTCATACTATCTACTTCATGGAATTGGAAAAATCAATTACGTTACATTTCGTTCAGCTATATTTGTATCATTTGTACCGTCTGCAGATAGCTCAAGTTATTCTTGTTAAATATAGTATACAGGTTGGTACAAACGAACCTTAATAAGCCTTTCTTAGTAGACTAAATCGATATTACTAACTATTATCTTACTAAACTCTCAACACAGACTCTGCACTGGTCCTGGTTTCATTGGCTTAAATATACTGTAATGTTGTTCTGATCCGTATTATTGCTTTGTTTAAACTGCCAGTATTATGTTGTTTTTATCTACTACTAGACTGCGTTTAAGTTTTTAACGACACACTACATATTCCCCATCCGCAAATGGAAATTACAAGGCTTAAGTTAGTCAAAAGCTCCAAACATTACCGCTAAATAAGCTGTTTATTTTTCAAATAAGCAATAATAAGTAATATTACAATTAAATTAATTAAACTGATTATTTAATTGAAAATTCAGTCTAATAAAAATATTGGTGGGATCTTTCAAATCTGCCAAAATGGCAGAAATCTACCAAAATGGTCACATTGCTGTCCAATGGGTTTATAATTTTAAAAAAAATCAGATGAAAGATTGTTATTACTTCAGTCCTTGGATTGACCAACCCCAACCAATAATGGTCATCCACCGATAGTAAGTATCTGTCTACCAATTACGAGCGTCGGTCAATAATAAACTCTTTGACCATAGACAAATCGCCTCAATACTGGTGGACGCTATCCAATTGCAACCATTCACGAGCATCATCCAATAGTCAGCCATTTGACCGTAGACAAGACTTCAAAGAGTTGCCCGTTCAAATAAATTCAACCAAAGAATGAAAGCTGTATCAGTTGACTAACATTAGTAAACATAGTAAACGTCAACAATTTCGACTAGTATTGAACGAAGCGTAACACCATAATATAGAAATTAGATAGAAGAGATGCATATCTAGCCCGAGTGCAGGGACGTGAATGTATTTGATTAATAATAATACTTATATTTTCTTCTTTTAGAGGAACCATCCGCACACCATACATGAATAGGAAATGCAATATAATTTTATTGGCTATTATTGTCCAATTGTTTATGAATAAAGAACTTTCTTAATTAGTGCTTTAAAAAGTAAACCTTAATATAATAGTAAAATAACGCAAATCTAAATAAAATTTCAAAAATTCTGAAAGATAAATAAAAACGTGAAGGCTTCTGGTTTCATAAAATTTAAGCCCTCTGCACCGTTTATAACAGATTTGTTGACTATGCCCATGTATAAAATCGACTTAATATGTCGCTTTGGCAACGTTCTTAAGGGTACATTACTCGTACTCGCGAACTTTGATTCTTGTTACCGGGGTCAAATTCTGAGATCACGCTTTTCATGTAGTTTAAATGATGATAGTATCATCAAATCAAATCAGGCAAACTTGATTGGCCTGTTTCACCATAGAATAGTTAAGCTTTCAGTACCTCGTTTGCTGCTACCTCCTTTTGCCTTGTGTCAGAACTCTCTTCGTCCATCCTGCTTCTCGTTGTTATATGCAATTACGATTGTTGTTTATTACCTCGGAAAAACAATTATAAAATATTAGTAAGTGTCCAACTGGACCTGTGTACCCTACTGCAACTAACTGTTCAATAGTGAATATAAAGAAGGCAACCGAGCAAAGATTGCACTCAACTAATTTATTGTACTCTTCTGTTATTAATTGATCTCAATTCAAATTATTTATTTACACAAGACTAACATGGCAGATACTTCCAAATCGTTATGCCTCAATTGTATAAGACTGTGGCTGAAAGTACTCAAATTAAATTAATTGAGTTTTATTTTATAAAATTGTATGATTTTATCTTCTATTCTTAACACTCACAACACATCATACTTTATACTTTTAATTTGTGTAATAGGCTTGCGTTCATTCAAATTAAATAAATTGACTGTAGTCTTCTGTTGCTAATTAAATGACACGTGAAATAATAATTTTATAAGTAAGTGTTGTCAACTATGATTAATTGTGCTCCACGTTTTCCGTTCGTGCTTGATTTTTCGTGCACGACTTTGATTGACAGTTCTCAACATTTACTAATTGTGCTCGATGAATATTAATTGTTCTCAATTTGTGCTCAACGTTTATGAATTGTGATAGTGGTTTATTAATAGTGCTTAATTTGTGCTTAAATTTTACCAGGTTAAGTGATATGTACTCTACTTTAAGAAGTTGATTTCGACGTTAGCTAATTGTGCTTTATTTGTACTAGACTTACTAATTGCCCGTAATTATACTCAGCTTGTAATAATTGTATTAATTTTTTTTGGTTTATTGTGCTCAACTTTTACTAATTATTGGGCTTAACCACGATTTGGCATACTTAGCCCGTGATATACATAGCCACTTAACCTGATTAATGCACACTAGGCATAATTAGCCTATAACATACATTGCATACTTGGCAATCGAACACACGTGGTACTTGCTTATTTGAAAATTTAACGAGCATGGTTTTTCTAAGACACTGATTATAGTCGAGTCATTAATTTGTTAATAAAATTATTGTAAAGATTGGTCAAAAATATCATAAGCTTTTTTTTCAGCAGAAAGTGCCGTAATTTGCTCCCACCCACATTCCTGGGGTTTCCGCGGAAAGTTGAGGGTAGGCCAGCCGATGTTTATTTGTATATAAATAGATTTCTACTTTATAAAAAAAAGGGTGAAAGGTGTTTGTGTAGCCTTTCTAGTTATTAAATTCTTTAGTTTGACTAGTAAATCTATACTGTGTCTAGAAATTCTATTTGTTTATAATGTATCACGATAAATAGAGACCGTTGAAAAACAAACAAATAATTTATTTATTTATTATATTTTTTTTTATTTATAGGTATTTTTTTTTATCAATCCTTTTTCCTGCTACCGATATTTTTGCGATTATTAATATTTGATTACCATAAAGAAATATCATAATGTATTCATTTCATTATTTTAGATGACCAATTTCGCCTTTGATCATTGTTTATTAATTAATACGTTTCTCCTGCCATAACTGGGTTTCCGCCCACCATCGGATCGCGTGAACAAGATGATGAGAGAGTGTGCGAACGATTACATAACCGAGGGAACGGACTTTACACTGAATTAAATCGTTCGTAACGTATAATTGTGATACAAACTACAAACTTTTTAACTTTTGGGCCCACGCTAAAACATGGTAGGTATAGTACGTACATGGTCAACATGCCTTGGCTTGGTATTGATACAATTAGCCAAAATTTTATCTGTTCTGATAGGAGTAGATACAAATGACCATGCCTTGACGATACTGATTTACTGAATTACTTTTCATCGGTGTACTTAGCCATGGCATACATAGCCATTAACTGATAAATAAATGATTAAATAAATAAATATACGTATACGGGCTGATGATGATGGTGATGAAATAAATCTGCGGTGGATCAGCGGCGTACTTAGCCATGACATACATAGCCATTAACTGATCAATAAATAAATAAATAAATATACGTATATGGGCTGCTGCTGATGATGATAATGATGATGATGATGAAATAAATCTGCGGTGAATCAGCGGCGTACTTAGCCATGACATACATAGCCATTAACTGATTACCGTAAACTTTGCACTGGGCACTGGTTATTGCACACTTGGCAATTTCATGATCAGCGGCGTACTTAGCCATGACATACATAGCCATTAACTGATCAATAAATAAATAAATATTATTTATAAATAAGATCAGCGGCGTACTTAGCCGTGACATACATAGCCATTAACTGATCAATAAATAAATAATCATTATAAATAAGATCAGCGGCATACTTAGCCATGACATACATAGCCATTAACTGATCAATAAATAAATAAATACTATTTATAAATAAGATCAGCGGCGTACTTAGCCATGACATACATAACCATTAACTGATCAATAAATAAATGAATAAATAAATTTGCAGTGAACCAGCGGCGTACTTAGCCATGGCATACATAGCAATTAACTGACTGAGTACCTCTATAATATGTAGTATGTAATATATTTAATTTGTTAAATTTCTGACATAATTTTATTAATTATTGTAATTTTATAAAAAGGTACAGCCCTTTAACAGCAAACTCTTATTTTTAATTTTAGTGTACTTAATATTTGACTGTCTGTCTGTTTTCTTTCTTCATACAATCCCTTATGGTGCTTCCTTTTTTGATTATAAATTGTGTGATAATGTAATAGGATAAGAGTCATTTTAGAAATTAACGACATCAAGTGTATATTAAGAAATACCTACGGTGGAAATAAATTAATTGAATTGATTACAGCAAACTTAGCAATAAAATAAAACATTTATAGGTTTAAAATTCTTGGCCACGCTATAGGTTAAAATTGCCCCATGAAATAATTTACTCATAAAGTGTCAATTCAGCACTTTCTGGTTGATAGATACTCATGGAATTCAAAACACATGGTAGCTACTTATATCCACGCAGTCCACCGACAGTTACAAAAATCGCCAGAGATTAGCCCTGATCAAAGCAAATTTCAGCAACCATCGAGAAACACACATAACACATGCTAACACGATCGGAGAGTGAGCCCCAATCACGTACTAGGCACATGCTATCTGGATTAGCAGTCAACACGTGAAATACTCATTTATCGATTGTACAAAGTAATCTGAACAAAACCTTCGCAATAGGAATAATGTACAAACGGATTGTCTCGGTACTATACCGACCGCTTTATACATAAAACTCCACACGAAATGATCGATTTACTGCAATAACTAAATGTCATGAATTTAGATTTAAGAACGGGTACCAGAAAACTCTCCGATTAAAAGCGTCATCACGTCTGGATAGTCTCGGTATAATACCGACCATTCGTTCGAACAGCTATTTAAATTGGAATATTTTGTAGAAGGTACCCGCATTTAAATCACTTAAAATAATCTAGTCAATCTGGCCACGAATTTTTTTGTATTATACTGAAATACTTATGATGTAATAATTTTCAACATACCTGGGCTCATCCCTCTTCTGAAATATCGTGAACACTACACACACTTGATAATTACTTTATTTTACGCAGTAATAACTCTTATGACAAGTTGCCAGTTTGGCGGTCGGAACCGAAGTGTCCCCTTTTTTGCTAGCTATTTTACATTATAGCTCGAAGGCGGGAAACTTCCACGGTGGGAGCCGCCTTGAATGCTTGTTTACGCGGGCTTACGCGTCTCGTCCAATCGTGTGTCCCAATTATAATGTTGCCAAAAGCTGTTGGTGTTACCATACAAACTAAAGTAATACTTCAAAAACGTTGACAAATGATTAGTAATATTCTATCAGATACCAAAAATCACGACAATAATAAAAAGGGAATCTGACACCCTGTCTGATATTCACCAATTCAAAAATATTATTCCCATTGAAGTTTAAGTTACACAAGAAATATTTATCTATGGCTAAAGACTCCTTGCTCTAATAAAAATCCACCCAACAAAACTTTCCCCAAACTCGAAAAAAAACTCCCAAATTTGCAGGGAATCCCCCCCATCTGGCAGCACTATTGATTTGACAATATAACTTCAACTTCTTCTTTTATGGCGCCCAATATAACTTAACTTTGAATTTGATTTTGACGTCCCACCTAACATAACTTTGACAGTGACAATTTCTGTAAAAGAAAGTCTGCGACTGCGACAGAAAAAGTAGTTACCATAGTAACATTTGGCGGCAACATTACAAACACGCTGTACGCTCCAAAGATAATACCTCGTCAGTATTGTATTCTCTTTGATTCTCTTTGGAGAATACAATACTTACGCACGCTGTTGATATTCCCCATGGATATTCCTAAACGTAAATATTTCGTTGTAGATAAATCATGACAGAAAACGTTGAAATGTATTCCTGTCCTGTACGCAAAGAAGATGATATCGAAGTGTACCACGAGACTTTGCACGATAATGCTGGAACTACAACAACCACGCTATCTTACAGTTTAGCTGACCCTATCAGTAGTTATGATTTTTTCACTATTCAAGAGCCGAAACAGATCAATAAAAAGAGCGCAAAGAAAAAGAAGAGCAGAAAGAAAGAGAAATCGCCGAATATAATGGATATTGTATGTAACGAGCTTGCTTCCTTGAGCGTTCCTATCTCAAAAAATGTTATAGAAATTTTAGAGACCAACAACTACGACTTAAGAGACTGTTTCAACTGCATCACGAGAGACTTGAGATTAACTCAGCGGAGAAGTTCATATTTTCAACTTAAAAACAGGTTTTACAATTCTCAGACGGTTCACTTGCACCCAGTGTTTCTGGATATTCAAGAACCTTCAGCTAATGAAATACAAGACTCCTTCGTTGGGTATGTAGAGCCAGCTGTGTTTGAAGATGTAATAGCCGCATATAGTAATGTCGACGAAGAATATTCCAGTAAGTTTCTGAATGTTGAACTAAAAAATATAAAGTTCAAACATCACCACAAATTCTCACTCGAAAATATTTTATGTGTCAAACTAATTGAACAGTTTCATGAATATGAAAATATTAAACAATCGCTGAAGGAACTATCTAGAGATATAAGAGTAAGTAGAGAAACAAAAAATAATTTAAAAACAGACCTTTTAACAGTAAGTCCAAGTAAGAAGGAGGATCTGAGATGTGATGCTACTTTGAGAAAGTATACAGCAGAACTTTTGCAATTGAAAGTGAAATACATAAAGCTTTTTAAAGAGTACAAATCATCTATACACAACGTACTCTCAATATGGTCAGATATAGAGATGGTTAGAGATAAGTTTCAAAGTAGAGATACTTCCTATGACTTATATGTTAAGAAATACTGTCTAAGCGATGAGGAATTTAAGAAGGAATGGAACGAAATATATCAAGTCGAATTTACTGATATGATTGACAAACTAGAATACGAATTTGTAAGTAAATACCTCGAATATAAAGAGGCCAAAAATTACCAAAGGCTTGAAAACGCAGTCAAGAAAAACGTGAACAAACCAAAACTGAATGTTGATGAAGACGAGTTAAAAGTTGAAGTGGAACAGTTAGTAAATTATCTAATTTTGCGAGAAAAGACAGATTTAACATTAGTTAAACTTGAAAAATGGGTATTGGATAAAACAAGCAATCACTACCATTTCGATGTTTACGTGGATAATATTTTTGTTTGCCAATCAGAAGAATACATAAGTGATAACGAAACACTAAGTGCATATTTCACTGAAACCTTTTCAGTTGAAATTCTACCAAGAAATGAATGTTTAACGATTGTTTTGTTAGAAAATGACGATGAAGTAGCAAATATACAGGTTTATCTATCTAACGTAAAGAACGAACGACTAGATGATACATTTTCGATACTTGAATTCAAATATTCGAACGTCGAACCTTCAAAACCCAACAATGTTGGAAGCGGCTGTACCATTAAAGAAATAGCTTCAGTCAATAGAGTGAGACTGAAAAGCAGTAACTTGTTTAAACAATGTTTGGTAACTACTTGTGAAGTATTGATCAGAATAGGGTGGAGGGAAACGGTGAATCAAATGGAAGCTATAAGAGATTCGATGGAAATAGGTAGGAGACTGCAACGGTTGATGCATGGGATCGACAAGCCTAATATAGAAACGCTTACCGATATTATTGGAAAAGTATATGGCAAAGACGTTACAAATGACGAAACCATGATTAACACAATTCTCAGACTGTGCAAACTTATCACCAAAGTAGACGATACATTCCCTATAAATGAAAATGGTCCTGAAAGTGTCAGACTGAAACTTCTGCAGCTGAGAAATTGTGGTGGTTTTACTCAAGTTGAGAACAAAATGATTCCCTTACACGGCAGTCAAATAACTACTGAACAGCTAAATTGTCTCGAGAGAACCAGAGAAAAAGATATTGATATCGATTACTTGAAAAGCAAAGAAGCTGACATGGATCGTGTAGAGATGCAAAGGTGTATTGCGGCAAAATACATACAAAAGTTAAATAAAAATGTTATGAAAAGTTTAAATGAACATCTGATGAAGAAAACCCAAAAAGACGTAGTGAGGGAATACCAGAACTTTAGCTTTAGGTTTGTTATCAGGGTACAAAATTATTATTATTATATTTATCATGGAATAATAATAAGGTATCATGGATACCTTACTTAATACTTACGATAATAGTAAGGTACTTACTCGATAAAACTTTAATACTAAAACTTGATAAATTTTCAGGGCACTTTTTACAAAGCAAGGCAATGCTGCATTTTTAGCACCAATTTCCAGCAACACAAAACAGCAGATACTGACAGATTCGCTCAGCCAAAATCAGGAGATCCAAGTAACTGTTGTCAGGGCTTTCAATCTGGTGGATAGATGCACTATAATAGAAGACAGTGATAACGATGCTGACATGATTGCAGGTGAGGCTGAAGAAATCGTAAATATCTAACAATCTTTTATCTAAACAATATAACGTAGAAACGCATAGGCAATAAAAGAAAATGCAGAGCCTGTTTCAGGTTTTAAAGTGCGGCCGCTGCGTCCCTTCGTGAAAATAAGTTACCATGGATATAGCTCGCAAACTGTGACTGCTATGGGCTGTCATCCTACCTGGAATCATACCCTCAAGATAAGTTCAAAGTAAGCAAAGACCAAAAAAGTCCAAGAACTGATTATTTACGACAAAATGCCAATGCTAACTTTGTTTCAGGTTTAACCCTCTTTCCTCGATTCTTATCAATGTCTACGACGAATACAAGGAGAATATTGGAGAAAGTGAGATCAGCGAAGCTTTGAACAGCAAAACAGTTCACTACAGATATTACAGTAGATGGATTGGTACTGCACAGGTCCCACTTTTTACCGTACTCAGTTTGGGAGCCGTAAGTTTTAGTTCTTAGAATAAAGCTTTCGATTAACGCATTCGAATTCGCACCCAGCCCCGGCGGCGGCGGCGCGGTGCGATTCATAGGGGCCGCGGCGCGGCGCCGGCCGTCTCATTGAACTCTAGATGGACATGTGTGTTTTGGGCCAAGTGTTAAGTATGTAGGTAAAGTACCTACCACAATAGTTGCAGGACTTTCAATTGCAAATGAGCTTTACAAAAGTAGAATCAAATTGTACTTAACTTTCGAACATTAATTTCAGCTACACGGCACATTTAAATTAACAACACCACCGCTTTTATTTGGATATGAAACATTGCAAAACAAGGAGTCCTCATCTCTTTTACCTGAAATTACACAACTCATGAAGAAAGATGTATCATTTATAACTCTACACATAACTACCAGTCTTTCCCATTTGGGAGGCTTCAAAGTATACAACCAACCTTTGCCAAGTACAACTGAAGATGACTACATCATCAAGCATTTGAACACCTTCGTAACAAATTACACCAACGATTTCCCCAATAGAAACATATCGCTGACTTTCATAGACAGTGCGGGTCGCAACAAATGTGTAACACAGTTTCTACAGCCAATCCCGATGCCGAATCGGGAATACTTTCCGAAAAACCCGAAGAGTTGTGGTTCTGCACTGTCGAAGTCTTCCGGACACTCCCGAAGTTCGTCTTCGAAAAGCAGCGGGAGAAAGAGAGACTTGGATTTAGAAGCCAATGCGGAAAGAGAGTCTGTTTACAGCCACGGGAGTTGGAAAGGCGGGGACAACTTGGGGAAGATGATCAATAGTTGTCTGAGGTATGTCGCTCTGATACCGAACTATGACGTCACTGAATCACATGCTGTTACTTTGACCGGATTGGTAAGTTCTTTAGTGAAGACCGTAGGGATATGTTGCAATAAAGTGTCATCTTTCCACTTCTTCACAGTGGTTTCAAACAATCTTGCTGTTACAGGAACTGTTGAAACTCATCCATGGCACACCATTAGACCACTCAATCCTCCTCACCAGTTACTTCCTCTACATCGGCGTAAAGTCCTGGGTGGCCATCGGCATTGGCCTTCCTCGAGGTCGCAGCAGCTACGTCATCATCTCATACGACTTGACCTCCCGTAGATACGTGCTGACGACTGATGATATGCGGAGTACAGGGTTCTTGAGGGGAGACGGGTATTTGTGGTTGGTTTGTGACGCGGTCAGCGGGGAACGGAGCGAGGTGCGCGATGTAGCGTGTCCTATGAAGACGGTGGATTATGTGTTTGATAGTGATAATGTAAGTTTCGACTTGAATGAATATTATACATAGGTACCTACCTAGGTAGGTACTATTGAATACAAAGATTCCTCTATCCTGAGGATAGCCTCCATCAAATTGTCACGACACAGGCCACTGTCCGTGGTTCCAGTCTTGGTCGATTATGAAATCAAGGCTCTTTTTCAGATTTGGGTAAACGTGCAGTCGTCACAGGAATGTGAAAGCATCGTATTTGATTTCTCAAAATCATCCGATTGGCAACCTGTAAGTTATGATCTTGACCAATTAACTGTTCAACAGTTCCTATTCATGTGAATTCAGAGCATTACCTACCTAATCTGTGGCTATAGCGAGTGTCTGGAACCCTACAGGCTGGAATGCGGCGTAGGACCAGGCGGGTTGAGCTCACCCAAACTTTTCAACGTAAACGAGCTCATCGTGGGGCTCAGCAGTGCGTGTGTCGACTGCTCAGTTGATAAAATGTGTATGAACAATATCAGCTATGCAGACGACACAGTACTACTGTGTCCATCGATCCGTTTGTGAAGAGTACGCCTGTAAGCATGGACTCGTGTACACCTGTATTTCCAAAACGACGACAAGGTAGATATAGAACGAGAACGTAGGGCGTTGGCGGTCCGAAATAATATGCTGGCACGAAGGTTTGCTCGTTGCAGTAGGCAAGTGAAAATCACGCTATTCAAAACCTACTGCCAATCGTTCTACACGGGCAGCCTTTGTGCTAGCTTTACTAAAAGATCGCTGAGCGCTCTACGTGTACAGTATAATAACGCCTTCAGGACGTTGTTGGGACTGCCCCGCTTCTGCAGCGCATCCCTCATGTTTGCGGAGGCCCAGGTTGATGCTCCGCTAGAAAACCGCCTCGCTAGAACATGGGGCAGTACCAACACCATCCTACAGGTTGTAAGCAGCAAGTTTGCTTCGCCCATCATGCTGTCTTTCAAGAGGGTCTTAATTCTTTAGACTCCTTAGGTTGGGATTTGTTGAATGGCTGCAGAACTCTAAATTGTGACATTGATTTAATTTACTTAATTTTATTATAAAATATCAAAAAATGGTGCCAACACCTAGCATACGCACACAGCCACATGACAGCTTCGTATTAGACGGTTAGACGCGCTTTCTCACTCATAGCGCGCCCCATTTCATTCTACGTGAAATAACAACAAATCCGCATGGGAAAATACGTTTTTGTTCGGAAGAGGTTCGTAGCCTCCCTAATTATGGACAACGTCTGAATAAACAATCTTTTTAATATTTATACATAGGTCCTACAAACGCATTCTTGACGATGAATGTCAAAACACAGAAACTAATGGGTGAATCTTCTATATTTTCCAGGTATTCGATAAGTCAATATTTGTAATGAAACAGCCAATCTTTAACGACTCAAAACTTTACTCGTCGCCAAGCAAGGTGGAGTCACTGAGGCAAAATTTGGAAGCAAAGATACGCGGGAAAGTGCAAAAATGGCGGCCGCATACAAAGACTATTTGGAACCGGTAAAAACTATTATACAATTATACAAGCAGACACTTATAAAGTGGTCCGTAGTAAACACGCTCTCATTCGTAATGAATTTGTCAAATAAACTACGATAGTTTTATGGTAAAAAACAAACAGGTATAAATGGATACAGATTATAATATGGCGTGGTTTAAAAAACGATGAACCGACTTCAAATTCCCTTACTTTTACACTTATTTTAAATTTTGCAGGATAAATACAAATTTCCTAGAGATAAAAACTTTATGGGACCCCTTCGAGATCATTTTCTATACAATAGTGAAAGAATTTTCAAAATCGGTCCATAATTGGCGGAGATAACGCGTACCTAACATACCTACATAAAAAAAAAACAACAATATACAGACTTAATTTTTGGGAGAATCTGTAGAAGTTTCGAATGACTAAACGTTTTCTCCAACTTTCAGATACTGCAGTGGCCTTCTCCGCGATGCGTTGCCCTACTGGGAGTACTGGACATTCAATTCAAATGAAACCAAACCGAGTTTCAATCAGAAGTTCAAACCGCTGATGGTTACTTACAAGGTAGGGTTCAATAATATCAAGAACTGGCCAAATTATTTTAAGAGCTTCATAAATTGCGTTCCATCAGCACACACACATACATACATACATTATATACAAAGATTGGTTGTGCCACAACCGGCGGCCGATATATGTACTTACCTAGTTTAAGTTCTGTTCTTCTTCCACTAGTGGACAAAAAATTGAAGTGAAGAGAATATCAATAACACCTTATTTCTTATTTGATATTAATAACTATGTTTATAGTATAAAATTTGACTTGTCTAAGTGCTTATTATGTAAACCTATAAAGAAATAAAGTTATTGATTCTGATTCTGGTCATTAAAGTAATAATCTATATCTATCTATACATTCACTACTGAAAATGCCTTTAAAGATCTCGATTTAAGAGTCTCTGAAAATCATGAAATACTTTTACCTATTGCTTTGAGCGTTAGTCAAAATGATGATGACTTCTACGTCGAATTTCGGCCACGGCGGCACGGCAGTATCAACGGAGACTAGCCGTCTGCGCAGGAAAAAATATTAGTGCACAAGTGTGTGCGCGAACACAGGTGCACTCTATTCCCTCACTCTCATAATCCGATGGGGGCACGGCAGATCCCCACAACCGCCAGCTGCAAGACCAACGGCAAAATACCACGTGAACGAAGCAGCGGGCGGGAAGTTTGATTCTTTTACTTCAAATATGTAGCTACGTATGTTTTAATCATCACCTCTATCGAAATGACGTGAACGCAACTGATCTAAACAGGAGCCTAGATAAAGCGGAAACACTCACCTGTTTTATTTTGCAGGTGTTCGGTTTCCCATTAAACATACCGTTTGCATCCACAAAGTCCGTGATATCCGCTGTCAAGGCCACCGGCATCCACCTCAACGACGACCCTGTCTTGGAGTTTGGCTTAGCAGTCGAAGTGTACGCGTATCCTAACAATGTGCTCAGTGTGTGGGTGTTCCTTGCTAGCATAAGTCGAGTTTAAGTTATAAATTGATGATGATTTCAATTAGATTTTTTAATACACCAAACAGAATATATTTTTTCCGTGTCCTGATCGAATACCTAGGTAGGTAGGTATTTTAAAATGCCTGAAGCAGATAGTGACAAGATCAGGATTTTTAACAAAAACGTGTACAGAAGAGCGATATAAAATTTATTACTTAAAAACCCATTAGGAATCTTAAAACAAAAAAAATATTTAAAATAATTTGAATTAAATAAAATAGAGCGTGTATGTCTTTTCGTTTTAATGCTAACAAAATAAAATTAACATTTATTTCATCGTAGTATAAAAATATACGTAAAAATAGAAAAGAAGTAATGGTGTTACCACTTTACGACTGATACGGCGAAGCGTGGCTGTTTTAGTGAAGCCACAGGACCCACGACAGGCAGTAGCGCAACTACACACATGAGCTGGCAATTAGCCACAGAAAAAGTCTTAAGTCCAATCGTAAATGCCTCATTGACTGTAGACCAATGGAACCTATTAGTATTCATACATTAGTGTTATGCAATGAAAATTACTTACATCAAGGGTTTATACCATCAAATGTTGCCAGCTCATGTTCCCCGACATTCATTATTTTTTTATTTTTCTGGCGTTTACTTTTAATATACTGTTATTTAATAATTTCCTACTTCATAAATACAACTAAGAATTGTTTCAAGTTAAAGAGTGCTTTAATAAATTACCTGCATTTGAACATTCCCAAACTATACAAAAAACAATACATACAATAGGTACTTGTGCTGCTTGCACAAGCATAAAAGCAACCAGATTGACACAACATATGTAAGTCCAGGTACTGGCAAACTTAACTTTTTTCATCTGTGTCCTGTCACAAATAAACAATCTGATTTCTACACTCTTGATGTCCTCCATACTTTTTTGGGTCAATTGTATTTGTACCTTATGCCCTAAACAAATATCTTGAACATTCTTAGGATATCTTAGCTGTATCATACATATTGTTTATTTGTTTCAACTTTATGTTATCGAACAGTGCCAATAGTGCTCAACTTATATGCATTATTTACATAGCATTTGCTGAAATGCCTACTGATTTATGAAATAGGCCATTGTGCTGTTAGACCATTTTTAAAACTTACTGTTCTAATTTGTCTTGGGAGTTAAAAACAGTAACTTCAAAGTTTAAGTGCTTTGAACCAAAGATTTATATCGTTAGATAGGCCCTTACCGTAGTGAGACCGCGCCCGTTTTGTGCCATATGAAATGAGATAGCTCGCTCATTTGGAATCAGTGTACATCTAAACACAGTGTCAGCCAGACGTGCTGTAACATTGCCATTTTTGTTGAAAAGTGTCACAAAATGCCATCGTGCGCATTTCGCAAATGAAACAATAATTCTAAACATACAAATAAAGACTAAAGCGTTACATTTCACTCTTAGGTATTGCAATATAATTAAATAACTATTATTTTTCTTTCTGTTTTATAAATCTGTGTTTCCGCTGTTGCGTTCTGATCGCACTACAAAGTAACATTATCAGCTAATCTGTGGTACAACCCAGATTGCACACTGTTTAGACTTTTCGATTTCAGGGCATGATAGGACCTTTATTTTTTCACAAAAGTGTGTGCAGTGTGATTGCACACAATATGGTTATAATAACAGTTAGGTACGTGGTTAAGTTTACTGGCAAAAACACAATTTTTAACTACTTATTGTGTGCGTGTGCGGATCGCACACATTCAAAGACAACGGAACCACGGTTTTTGGTGCCAGGGCATATCTAACGATAAAGGTCTTTCTTACAAAATAGCAGACACAAGTTGGTAATACTGAACCGATCACTAAGATACATAAGTTGCGCCACTGCCTTTGTTCTAGGTTCGATGCAGACACAAGGCGATCATGATGTTGCTGCTGGCCAAAGTCCAATCGAAACACTATATTACGCGCTTTTAGGAGCAAATAGCATGAATTTGACGAAATCGAGTAGCTGAATTGACGATGGAATAAAAACTATCAAGTCAAGACGTAAATGCACATTTCGTTCAGACTAAAGCCACCATTTTCCTGACGGAGGCGGTCAAATCAATGCTTTTCTTTACAATATCTAAAGCCAAGACTACACTCATATTCAGTAGTTACCTTCATTTAAAACTCTTATTTTTCAAACGCCAGAATATTATTATTAATAAATGATTAATAAATACATTTTAGACTGATATGTTCAAAGTCGAGTCGTTATTTGTCTGAAGATTGAAAATTCAGTCCTTTTGATCTGCATGACCACCTTCTGTCTAACGAACGAACGTGTCACATTACACAGTACAGTATACAAACACACACAGTAGGTCACGTGACCTGCCGCCCTTATTCTAACCCTACTACAGCCGGGACATACGGCGAGGTATCGCTTTTTAATGTTTACTTTGTAGTCCAATACATTCTGTGCCAATATAATTTAGAGCTAAACCTTTGCTTGAAATAATTTTGGCCGATAATTTAATGCTGGGTACTGACTTACCGGACGAATACTAGTCGAGGGTAGTTTTCTCCAATAGATACGCTCTTCACTTTCGTTGAGCGACTCTAAATTACGTAACAGGAAATGTCGCGCTCGGAATTAAAAATAAAGGTATTGGTGCGTTTACCTCTGCTCGGTCAACTTATAATTCATACCCAGTACAATAACAACCCCATGCAAAATCACTAGTTCATCTACGATACTTCCCCGCATCCCCCAGATTTCAGTACCAGATTATAGCCTAGCTATCATCCTTCTTAGACCGGCGTAGTTGTTGCAAGTAGTGGCGTTGTATCGGCTTGTGCAGCGCGAGCTGCGCCAGCGCATCGTCGATGGAGAACCACTGGCGCTTGCGGCCCATGAGGCGGGAGTCCTCCCATTCCGCGAGCTCCTGTGTTACTGTCATCACGTATACTTCGGTTCGGTGCTTGTGCTCGCGGTTCTGGAATGAGACAGATTTATTATAATTTGAAACTTTTAAATAAACTAAAATCGGTTTTCAGATTCATGGATATTTAAAAAAATTCGGGATAACTCCTATTCCTCGGGAGGAAAATATCGGTATCATTCTTTATCTATACAATAGCAAAATAATATTTGAAATCGATCCACAATTGATGGAGAACATAGTACCTTCTCCTTTTTTTAAGTCGGATAAAAATAAAGTACGTACAAGAATTGGCCCCGTTTAAACAATTATTTAGTGAGTTTGGCATACCTTTAAGATTTATAATCAAGTAGTTCTTGAAACTGGGACAATCAATTTTGTTTACCAACGCTCGAATATTGAACTTTAAGATTTCACTGATAAGACACGATTCACGAAGGATCAATGACTGCGAGAGCAAAAACGTCCGCCTTTACTTATTATGGTACGATTCATTGACCCACGTGACGTCATCGATGTGTCACCAATGCATATGCATACTTCATACTAGGTACAATGTTTGTAAACAACTACAGCATAAAATCCAAAATTCTCTTTTATCGTCGACTTATGCAAAAGCTCAAATCGACAAGAAGTGCAAATTCTGTCCAAAAACAACAAGTATGGGGGCAATGTTTGCCCACATTGTATCTTGAGTTTGGCCAGAGTGTAGATACATCCTCCCTATGATCATAATAATCCTAATAAAAATTGTGCCTGGGCTAACATTTTGCATAGATGTACCTACTACAAGCATGACCTAAAACAAGTCAGACTTCCTGCAGATTCCCTTGGATATTATCTAGTATAGTGTTATAAAATGTGTGCTAATAGGTAAAAAATTAAAAAAAATTGTTGGATCATAATTTTACTGTTGTTATTAAGCTGAAAAGTTTGATTTTATTTTTATTTTTATTTTATTTTATTTTACGAATTTTAAGAAAACTTACAGCTAGGATTTAACAATAAGATCTTTGCTTAACATAACATGCATGATATAATATGCATATTATAATACTGAGGGCTAATTACAAGTTTCCACTTTTTTACGAAAATGTATAATAGGTTTGTTAAAGTATTGGCTGGGCCATATTTTAGATACTTTGATTGTTTTGAAAAACCTTAAACCGACTTCAAATCTCTTAATTTTACACTGTTTTAAGTTTAGCAGAACAAATACTAATCCCTCAGTATTCCTCCCATGGCCCCCGGTGATACGTGGTGAGGTTTAACACTAATCACGTGTATTGTAAATCTTAAAAATTTCACGAATATTATCATCAAACACAGGTAAGTATAATCTTGCGGTTGTCGCGACAGCAACAGCGACTCAAGCCCACACGCCGCTTTTCGGATGTTTAGAAATCGCGCGTTCAATGACAAATATGTACACGTGATAACCTCACTACACCCCCCTTCCCCCTTGTGATATTCCGTGATTTTTGTCGAACCCCCCCCCCCCTTTTTGAGCCTCACGTGATTCATGGACAACCCCCAAGGTTAGGGTTTGCAAGCATCTCGACCAATAACTTACTGACACATTTAAAAACTTATAGAAATGTTTTGACCTTTAACTTTCAAGTAACGAGAGTTATTAGCTCCAGTAATTGATTAGCTAATTGGAGATTGTATGGCTTCTAGGTACATAGTTACATACTAGGTTTTCCATGTAAAGCATAGCTCCATCTTTTCCTTACTTATTAGTTTGGTTCATTAAATATTTCAATGATGGTTTGTTTTTAGATAGATTAGCTATTGTGGTAACACATGCGTTTTTCCTGAATAAAAATTGGGCTTCTATTTATAATGTCTCCTTGCAAAAGATCTGTTAAAGTTCAAAAAGTAGTGGCATTCAGTGCAAAACACGGTATCAAAAGAATTGAAACAAATGGAGAAGCTACCATTACAATTACGACCATAAATCTGAAGAAACAGATGCCTGTGAAGATGGGTAATCTCACAATCAGCTGTTTAATAAGGTGGAGTCACCCACATACAAACATGGATAAAGTTTAAGGGTCATTTTGTGGTTGTCTTTTGATTTCACACTAGAAACCCACTTCACCTGGATTCTCACTGGTAGGTGAGCAGCAAGATTTATAGTTGCTGATGAAGATTGATAATTTTTGAGTTTATCGCATTCAGACAGACTTACGAAGAGGAACTTTGTTTTATAATAACACTAGGTTCAGCATGTGGCTTCGCACATGAAGATTTATAAAATAAAAAGTACTTTATTCCAGACCTAGCACTGACTGTATGAATTTCAGCTCGATCCTTTCAGTAGTTTTGGTGTGAAGAACAATCATCCATTTAGGTTATAATTACCTATGACAGCTCATCATACAGTTAGACAAAGGGCTCTTCCAGTAAATGTATTTATTATTACTTTATTTCTTGGGTTCTGCACATTGTTTAGTATTGAATGATCCAAACAACTTTCTTGTATTATTGGTCATAGCATAGCAATTAGCAAAACAGGTAAATAATGTAAAACAACTAATAATATTCATTGTTTCTATGATGCAATTTATAATAGGCATGGTTTACAATGCATAAAAGTTTTGTGGCTGTTTCAAAGTTATATTGGAATGTTGGCTTAGCATGCAAAATACCTATAAATGATTTTGTAAATCAATCATACCTACCTAGTTGGAGACAAAAAATATTTTGATGATAAAGCTTTTTCAATTGTGATATTTAGCACTTGCGCTTATGACCTCATTACTTATTATAAACAGAACAAATATGAAGTTTTGTTATTTTTTCTGTTACTTGGCAATAAGTAACAAGCATGGCATGTAAGATTGAGTGTTTGGGACATATTACAATGTAATTGTGAATAAAACATGTAAAATTTGACAAAGATTTAAAAATTGCGCAATTATGTAGAAGTTTCCCTGTATGTGGAGCAATGACCTTTCAGCAAGGTTAGACATGTAAACAGGGTGTTACCTCGAAGACGCCGAGACAGCGCCCTAGCTTGCCGATGACGCCAGCCTCCTCGAGCACCTCCCGCATCGCCGTCACTGAAGGCTCTTCCTCCGGCTCCACGCCTCCCCCCGGCACTATCCAGTTGTCAGGCCGTCGCGAAGATGTCACCAGCAGCACCTGCCCACAAATGCGATGTATACATCAACAAACACACGTGGGAGTTCGGAACCAGGGCACGGAGGCTTCCTTCCATCACTAACCTCCGTTTCGGCGTCAGACCGAACGCAGATACACGCCGCGCGCCGCCTGAAACCCTCCTCGTCGTAAATCCGAATAGAATTGGGCTTCTCCTTCACCATTTTTATAAACACTTAAACACGAACGAAATGAACGATCACGAAATAAAAACAGACATCAAATACAAAGAAAAATTATGAACCGAACGAAATTTTTAATGATCAACAAACGCCATAATCGAGGGATCGTAAGATATCCATTTTAGACTAATAATGTTACACAACGTACATGTAAAAGAAACTATAATAACAATAACACTACAATTATAGCAGTATTTCAGCTACAACTAGCTCTTGATCGCGTATTTCAAGCCCATGATGAATGGTGCCTGACGTTTTCTTTCTTTGAGAAATTGGTTTTAGAAAGCTAGCAAGCAGTCTATCAGCTGACAGCCGGAAGTACGAAATCGTATTGCCGGTAATTTCTTAACTTTAATAGAACTACTGCAATTAAGAAACAACAGTCTCTCAGTTATGCGACGAGTTTTGTTTTTTTTAATAACTTAATTAAGTTTTAGCATAAAAATTAACAAAAATATTGAAGTATTGAGCTAGACTTTGGAAAACAATTAGTTGTGTTGGATTTGTTTTGGTAGTACATTCTATTGTCTATGCCATGATTAACTTCATAACAATAGTGATGTCATTGGTCTTTAGTCCCGTCCCAAATGAATGGTTCCTTCCTAAGACGAATTATCACTAAAGACAGACTTTCACTATTCAAAACGGACACGTATGTGCAGTTGCAGATTTATTTAGGTATTTTATTTATTTAATTATTTTTATTTATTTATATATAAGGACTCCCAACAAAAAATAACATAGCAAGCGAAACATTAGAAGTAAGCGGTCTTATGTCTAGTATTTTTTATAATGGGTGCCACAGCATGTACAAATTGTGGGCATACTAATCAAACATTGCAGAGATACAGGTGAAGATAGGAAAATAATGAGATAAAAGAGAAATAAGAGAGATAAACAAATATATATATATATTTATATATATACAGGTAGGTACTGAATATATGATAAAGAAACTTGAACACTTAAAAACTAGATAAAATTACCTTAAATTACTTAGGTGTAATGTAATATACAATTATATGTATATGTAAGTATAGTATGGTATGTGCTAGGTGCAAAATTTAGCTGAAATCAAAACATTTTTGTGTGTGAGTGTGCTTGGCGCTCCTGAGAACACCGGTCTCTTAAGATTCCGGGAAGCAGGAACAACCAGGCTGTGTGTGCGTTGTGTCAGACGTGTGTTTGGTTGGCGTTAGTGTGCGTGACTGGAGAAGGACTTGCTGTCGAGCTGCACTGGCTTCGGCCCAAACTAGCTCGAATCAGGAAAATCAAATTGAATGCTGATTTCAATCCTGATTCGTCCCATTTTTGAAAGGCGGACTTTAGTACTCCAACGTCAATCACACACTTCTCATGTAAGAAATGCCTCACTTATTTGTTTGAATTGTAAGTAAGATTTTGATTACTATTTATATTATTGATTTTGATTAAGGTATTGATCATCTGTATTGCATTAAATTACTAAGAAGTATTAATTTCCAGAATGTTCCAGAGCACCAGTAGAGTAGAAGTTCCTTAGATAAAGGTACCTAGGAACATTAGGAACTCAACACTAAGATTTCAATTATAATACAAAAACAAAGTTTCCCAATTCCCAGAACGTCCCAAAGTACCAGGAGAGTAGAAATTCCTTGTACAGGTACTTACAACTTAGTTCACAGCGTGCCATCCAAACGAAGAAGAATGTTTGTATATTGTATATAGGTAGGATTAAAGTGGTATCATATCAAAAAGATTTATAAAGTCTAGAGTGCTAATTCACACTATGAACTTTTAGCCACGAGTGCAAAACATCCTTCAATTAGGAGGTAGAAATCCACCCCGGGCACCAGCTCATGCTATGCCACCACAGCTGGGGATCGCTCTTGAGCGATAAAACCGCCACATGTAAGTTAGTGGTTTTAAGTTGTTTTGTTGTATTGTTTCTACCCTCGATTATGTATTTTCTATCTTCTATTTATCTATAAATATATCTAAATGCATGTGACTTGGCCCGCATGGTTGATTTAATTTCAACGGGGGTAGCTGGCTCAGCAGTCAGCTAGACCCGCCCGCAGCTACCCCCGCGTGGAATAAGAATAGTATTACACCATGCATTCTTTTGTCATATCTCAAAGGGTTTTCGAGGAAAGCTTCCCTTGACTTTTTCCGTTAGATACCATAACTCAGTTAAGTATAAAGATTAATAAAACCTCCGACAACTTACACTCTGTATCTTTATATTTACCAATAGACAACAAACACAAAACAAAAAATGTCTCAGAGAAAAATGTGATCACCGTAGGTAGACCAAGGAATTTATATACTAACCCCCTTATTCATAATAGTGTGCTAACTTAAAGTATTGCTAATTCTCACTCGGTCTTCTTCTATTGACATAAGCCAGAGAGAGAAATAACACTGCTTAGCAGCTGTTTTAAGTTAGCAGGCCAATATAAATAAGGGTGTAACAGTATAAAAATTCCTTGCCGTCAGCCGTCGACTGAACATGGTAAGCAAAAATCCTCCGTCTACGGTCATCATCATCGTTTAGGGAGCGAAAACGCTGTCTATGACGCTGTTTTAAATGAAAGTGGTTACGGTAGCAGTATTGTATTCTCTTTGTACGGTAGTTATTGTATACTCATTGGAAAGCGGCTTGACTTTTTCCGACTCTTCCAATATTATGTATTTATCATTATATTTCAATTAATTTAGACAAAACCTTGACAAATTATATAGGTACCTAAACCTTCCTCATGAATCCCGTCATACCGCATGATCCATTCGGGTTTTTGAGTATATCGCGAACAGACAGACAAATTTTCACTTTCTTTTATGAAACTTAAAATTAGTGAGATAGTGGTCAAACGCTTCTCCATTTCCAATAAAAACAATCCTGTGACTCGAATCGAGCAATAAAAATCATGACCAAAACCAAAATATTATAATAATAAAACAAATAAACCTGCAGGGCAGCTTGTGGCGAGCTGTTGGTGAGTAGCGACACCACGAGTGCTCCCGGGGAAGTTCCTGGCTCTCGTCTCCACTTGCGGAGTGGTATACCAAGAGAACCAGATCCCCACCTCTTGCTTGCCTTCATTGGCCGGTCTGAGTGGAGTCGCGAGAGATGCATCTTAGGATGTAGACTCGGAGGTGGAAGTGTCTAATGGCGTAATAACGAGGAAACCCGCTCACTTGTCTTCGTGATGGTGAAATCGGGGCCGCACCCCTCGACACCCCCTAGTCGTTTGCACCAATGTTGTTCCTTTACCGGCATTTACGCCGACATTTTGAGGAACCCATCCAGCATTCGCCAAGCCGTCTGCCGCTTGTAACAGTATTGAGAGTGTGTTTATGGCAGGCGTGCATAGTCTCCCCCATAGCCCAATTACCCAGTCTATCCATTCACCACAATAACATGTTTTTTTTGTTATTTTCATTTTCCTGTGCAATCGGTAGTCTCAACACCTGGCGGATATAATTTTCGGGTGTATCATATTGTGCAACCAAGGATGATATTAGAGCAAGGAGTCTTTAGCCATAGATAAATACTTCTTGTGCAACTTAAACTTCAATGGGAATAATATTTTGAATTGGTGAATATTAGACAGGGTGTCAGATTTCTTTTTATTGTAAATAACTTCAAGTTTTGTTGTCGAGAAAAATACAATTTGTGTTTTGTCAAAAATATTTTATTAGTTTATTTCTACATAACCCAGAGGTCCGTAGATTATGACCACGCTCTGCCACCATCAGTAGCTCTCGCCTTTAGATTAATTCTCATAAAGGGCCTCTGTGCTGTTGTTGGCTTCGGCTCCACGCATGCCTCCCAAAGGAGCGCCCGTGATCATGGAAATGAGAAACATATAAATAAATAAATAATAAAGTTAACTACTTTATCTTTAGTATTATTATATACCTTTATGTGTGATTATATCTTAAACCTGTGACATACAGGTTCAAGATAAATTGAGTTAACTACTTTATTTTTAGTAATATTATATACCTATATATATATATATATATATATATATAGAGGTATATAATATTACTAAAAATATATATATATAATATATATACCCAATCTAATTCTATATGTTAGCTGTAACTACCTGTAATTGGGGGGTCACATTTTTTTTTTTTTGTCACATTTGGTGATGCCTTAAGTGTTCTTTTTTTGTTCTTTAAGTGTATCCTCTGTTGGTAGTTCTAAATAAATAAATACCTAAAATGTGATTATATATTTTTTCTAGCTTGGATGTACTTAAAATAACAATAAGTTTACGTAATAAAAACTCTGCTGGCTATGACGAGATAACAACCAAACTGCTCAAACAAAATATTGGTCATATCACAGACATAGTAGAGCTGACACACGTAATAAATCTTTCTCTCGAAAACGGTGTATGCCTGGAAGGTCTTAACTATCTGTGGTCAAACCTCTATTCAAAAAAGGTTCTAGATCCGGTACTGGGAATTATCGTCCCATTACACTAGTGCCAATCATCTCAAAAATATTTGAAAATATCATGAGCCGATAATTAATTGAGTTTTTAGAAAAAAACTAAGTTTAGTGCGAACAACAAAATGGTTTCATAAAGAAAAAATCAACAACTTTAGCGTGATTTAAACGTGTTAAAGAAATTCTAGACTCCATTATCCGAAAAGAAATACCAGTCGCCATCTTTTTGGACATGAGTAGAGTAAGGCTTTTGACATGGTGTATCACGACCATATGCTAGATAAATTAGAATGTTATATGGCTTATGTGGTCCTGCATACTCTTGGTTCGAAAGTTATCTAAAGGGACGAAAGCAATGCACCGAAATAACAAAAATGTATTCTGAATTTAATACACAAGAATGCTTCAGATCTTTATTTTCCTTAATTAGTCACGGTGTGCCACAGGTTAGTGTTCTGAGTCCCTTACTATTTATAATTTATATTAACGATCTACCAAACGCTACTGACCAGTACACAATCATGTTTGCTGATGATACTACAATATTCATTAAAGAAAAAACTGTTATAAATGCTATGAATATAGGGAACACATATCTAAATAATGTAATTACACGGCTAGGTGATAATAACTCAAAACTAAACACTACAAAAACTTTCATGATACCAACGAAATATAACAGTAAAATTAAGGTCAACATTTTCATAAATTACGATAACAATGATATTGAGCAAGTATTTGAATTAAAATTTATAGGATTCACTATTGATAAATATTTGAATTGGAAGAAACAAATTGATAATGTGTTTAAGTAGATTTATATTTGTACTGAGACGAATAACAGATCTATCTAATATTGAAACCGCTCTAACAGTTTATCATAGCCATGTTTGATCTGTTTTGAGATATAGCGTCATAACATAATATGGGGCAACTCCACGGATGCTCAGAGAGCTTTCGTTGCGTAGAAAAAGTGTATTCGGGCCATATTTGGCATAAAGCGAAGAGACTCCTGCAGACCTTTATTTGTGAAGCATAAATTATTGTTAACTTTCCCATCATTCTATATAACGGAGTGGTTTTATCACTCTGTTGCACTATATCTTCGAGATGCTAAAGTTTGTAGCAATAACATAATTCTGTTTGAGAGGGATGAAAAGTCCATATACAGAGGAAAACTAGTGCAAAAATAACATAAAGTGCCTCAATTAGACTAGAACTGTGTAAAAAACTGTTACGCAATGGCCATACAGTTATTTATGCTACTAAACATTTGCACGACTAAAAGTCATGGTGTAGTGATACTCATTTCCAAAACAATCTGATTGGTTACCTATATTATGCAAATAAATACTATTTTATTTAATTTTTTATTTATTATCGTAAATACGAATGTTCGAACTTTTTTACTTCTTCATTCCGCGGCGGCGTAGCAGTATGCGTAGCTTACTGCCTACAAAAACTACCACTTACTATACTACTACTATTGTACTACTACGTAATTTTGGAGGACTAGGTACAGCGCTATTGCGCTAATTTTAACGTAAATAATGTGCTACGTAAATTTTAACACGTTATAAAAAAATGAACAAAAGGAATTAGCGCTTATAGTGCGTTATCAGCGTTATAATTAACGTAACGCGTTATTTACTTTAAAATTAGCGCAAATAACGCTGATAACGCGTTACGTTATATATCCATGGTAAGTCTGCTGGACATCACTAGTTTTGACAGTTACAAAAAATACAAATTTTAATTGTTCAAATCGGATATGTAACACAGCGTTGAGCGTGCAGTTTTGCGTTTCAATTTAATTATTTCATAGTTTTTCAGGTTTTCAGATGGGTACGTAGTTAAATTAAAAATTGTCAGCTTGTACGTACACTAGTGGTACTTCTTCCACTTGTGGACAAAAAATTGAAGTGAAGAGAATATCAATAACACCTTATTTCTTATTTGATATTAGTAACTATGTTTATAGTATAAAATTTGACTTGTCTTAGTGCTTATTTTGTAAGCCTAAAGAAATAAAGTTATTGATTCTGATTCTACAACAAATCCCGTACAATTTCTTTCAGAGAGACCGAGTTTTGATTTCGTGCGGTTATTGAAGCAGCACGAGAAGAAGCATAAGCAGAAGCCAGCGCAATTCGAAAGCGTGGCCGGCGGGGTATGTACCTACTGCGACACTGAACGCATCACAAAATAATTGTCTATTTAATTTAAGTAAATGATATTTAAACACTGTTTTCAGGTACAAAAACGACTGGAGAGCAGGCTGAAAAGGCGCAAAAGCAGTAGATTGAGTATCTTTGACAGTTTAAGGAATCTGTCAAGATCTGCCAGTCCAGCCCCCCTGTCAGTGGCCCAGCAAATGGTGGCACACAGGCTACAGAATTTGGAGAGGTGGAAAGAAGAGAAAGAGAAAAAGAAGAAAGAGGCGGCTGCTAAAAAGAAGAAGCCATTCCTGGCGGGGGTGCCTCACACATCCTACAAGTATGTGCCTCCACCTCCACTCAAAGCCAAGCCGACCACATCAGGCCGCGTTACTAGGTCACAAACAGCACATAACACTAAAACAGAAAAGGCTTTGTCTCACTCTTTTGCCCCAAAGAATGCTACCTTTAAACCTCCAGAGCTTAAAAATAACACTACAGTACCATTTGTAAGCCTTGTACCACTGAAACTGGCTAAGACCAAGGAAAAATTTATCTTTGATCCATTCCTGCCAAAGAAAAAGGGGAGGCCTGTTCCTGTCAAAGAAGTAACGCCCACTATACCTAGTGTCCATATGAAACCAATTGACACCAAAGTGGTTAAAAAAAAAGCAATTGAAGATAAAAAAGAAGAGATAAAAAATGCTAAAAATATCAAGACCAATTTCAGAGCCCCTTCAAAGACATTCCAAAGCTCTACTAGCAGTGAGACTGACTCATCCATATCCCTTCAAAAAAACTTACAAAGCTCTTCTAGCAGCGATACAGACTCATCTGTGTCCTTACAAAAGACCTTGGAAAGCTTTTCAAGCAGTGGGACTAACATATCCAGGTCCCTTGCACCATCCTCAAGCACTGAATCTGAAAGCTCTGGGCAATCCTCTTTACTTTCCAATACTAAAGATAAGTCTCTGAACCAAAGATGCACCAGACAATCTCTAAGAAACCCTGACTCTCCAATCCTTTTATCAAAAACACCTAGAAAGTCCACAGTATCTGCTTCAGTGCAAATTACACCTAAAAACCAAGTGCCTAAGAGTGAAAGTTCATCAGAGCAGCGACTGAGACCTTCGAAGTTCCCATTGGATATGCAGAGGACCCCTGAGCAAATAATTGAAGAAGCTAAACGGATCAGTCCTTGTGTTACTATGTCTCGGGGGAAAGATAATGCAAGGAGGGAAATGAAGAAAAAGTTAGATGAAGGTATGTCTTTACTTTACTTGGAAAACCAGAGCCCATACTCGTAAAATAGAAGTTTCCGTATTCATTTTCGTGAAAATGCTAATCATATGCAAGCGAGATGAGCATTTGTTTTGCAAGAATGAATCAGAAACTTCCATTTTCCTTTTCCAGGTAGGCCCTGTTTCCGCGGTGTTTGTTTATTTTTTACTGAGAAGGGTGCGGTGTTTGTTTATTTTTTACTGACAATGTGTATTTATTTAGGCTTGTACAAAATAAGTTAATAGACAAGTCTAAGTTATAGCTTTAAATTCTAAAGCTAGTATTAACAGAACAAACAAAGGGGAACCGGATTCAATTGTTCTGTGGTTCACCATAGGAGATAGACATTGTTCAGGACATAGGCTACTTTTTACTGTCATTATAATTTGTAATACACAGGCAGCTCTTGAGCTGATGCGTGTATATCAAAAGCCTAATCGCTGCGCGACCTTTTGGAGCTTTTTAAGTGATACTGATCTTATATGGGGTGGTCATATAATTACTAAACACTTATTTAAAGAGACAATCTTTTACAAACTAGCAAGTATACCTATTTGCATCTATTTTTTTTTGTATTCCATTCTCTCAGTATCGCAATACTTTTACATACTAGCGGTACATTCGTAGATACACATGATTAACTAAAAAATTAATAGATAAACTTTGTACATTAGATCTGTTCCTAGAATTACTAATTACCTAGGCCTGGCTGGTCACATAATTAAGAACGCTGAATGGTTTTTTTTTAAATCAAATTTAAGTAGAGTACACTCTGTGGCTCTGTGGTTGTTGGTTATTCTTGCACTTGCATTTCTAACATGTCAGAATAACTTGGTCACTGCACATACATACTTATGTATGTTGATGGACATAAAGGTGAATAAATTTTGGAGGAGGCTAAATTGGACGTTTATGTACACGAAGTCCTTAAATAAAACGTTTAGTAAAAAATACTTATAAACGTTCACGTAAAACGCTCGCATGGGGTGCTTTACTCCCCGACCGCTCTGTCTGGTCTCAACCTTACGCAACAGTGTTGTTGTGATTAAATAACATAGTTTCGCTCGTTTTAGGAAGCTAGAAGAAAAATTTGCGCTGTTAATTCAAAACTACATAATTACAGACGATCAAACAGTTGTTAAACAATATACTAACTAAGGGTTATTGTAAGACCACAACTGTATATATGCATATAAAGTTTAAGTTTATTTGACACCAATATGATACTGGAAATCAGACTTCAAATACTAGTTCAGCCATTTTTGAAAGAGTTAACTGAGGGCTCTGATCACTGCAGCTTATCCTAGACAAACACGTGCTTCTTGAAACTATCGCAATTTCTTGCAGAAGTCAATTGACGACTGTTTCCACTGACTGCGATTTCTCCATTTGTATACACGTGGGACTCGCAGCAATTCGGCAAGTCACTAAAACTTGCAGAAGCCCACTTGCGAAACGTTGCTAGTCAACTGTTACTGCCAGTGGACACTTCACATAACAGTTTTTATCATCAGGCCTACTGGACGTAGACACAGCAGATGTGGACAACATCGACCACTTCCGCCGGCAACTGGCCTCTGAGATCAAACGCATGACGGAGATGTGCGAACTGTGGGATCGGGTGCTGGAACAGGCAGCGCTGCCGGATTCCATTCAGGTAAACAATACAACTCCATTGCTCAACAAAGGCTGTGACGGGCGCCGCGGCGTTAGAATCAACTCCTCCAACTCAGCATGTGGATATCTAAATAGCCCGCTCGGCTATTTACTAAAGGAACCTACCAGAGAATGGGCAGCAGCTTTCTTCTGTATATTACTCAACACCTTCACTGCGATCTCCAATCCGTCTGCCAAGTGTGGTGATTATATCGAAACCGCCCTTGCAACATAGTCATATTCAGCTGTGGACATATTATGTGTGCTGATGAGATGAACAAATATTTGCAGGCCGTACAACATTTGCCCCGAGGCGGGAATCGAACCTGCAACTTCCTGCGTCGCAGGCAGACCCACCGCGCCAGAGGTCGTCAATACCTTCGACGCGTCCATAAAGGACGTACATATACTTTGCTCCTAGCACTTATCTATATCCGCTACCATTCCAGGAGAGCATCCTTGTAGCCGTGGGACAGTGCCGGCTCCTGATGTCCCAGAAGCTCCAACAGTTCGCCGGGCTGGTGGAGCGGTGCGCGCGGCCGGAGCCGGGGAGTGCGCTCATCACGCCGGCCGATCTGCACGGGTTCTGGGACATGGTGTTCATGCAGGTAACTATACTGGTGCCTTCAGCAGCCGGGCCAGTTCCTGCATATGTCTTAGCTGAGGGGCAGTTATCTAGAGCATTAAAAGAGTTTTGCTCTAACTCGAAAACTAAAAACCTAACGAGGTAAAGGTTTCTTGTTCGTCGGTAAAAATCAAAGTGATCACTTTATTTCCCTGTTTCACTTATGTAATTTTAATTTTGTGACGTGTCCAACAGTCCTGTAAGGTCAAAGCACTTTGAGTTTGTGTTGAATTTGAAGCCTGATGTGCCAGAAGCTCCAACTGTTCGTGGGCCTGGATATGGTGTTCATGAACTTAACACTATGATAATACCAGCATGTTATATTTCCACTGGCCGTGGATTATTTCCTCGGACTATTCCTTAGTCCCCTAGTCACCTTGAGGAAGGGCAGCAGTTTCCTTCTGTGTACTTCTAACACCTCCCTCCACTGCGACGCGAACCACCAACCCGCCTGCCAAGCGTGATGATTAGGACCGTCTTGTCTGGTGGAGGTTGAGGCGTAATATGATGTAAGACATGTGTGCTGATGAGAACGTCCATTGACAGCTGAACAGAGGCCTCCCCCAAACGACGCCGGAAATAGTGATTGCATTCTTGGTCCACCTTCGTCCCTCAACTCCCCACGAACGCTACAATGTCCTTAGTAAATGGAGTGAGAGGTTTTCCCACACACCGCGAATATTTGTCGCGAGGAAGGAATCGAACCAGCGTCGTAGGCGGACCGTGGTCTTCGCCCGCCGCGTGACAGAGGTCCTCAGTTCAGCCAGAACATCATACATCTCACAGCAATAAGTTTATTAATGATCTACCAAAAAAACACGGTTTGTCATTCCGGGAGTGACACTTTCTTACGTCAGTTTCGAGTCACCACTTTATCGCAACATAACATAGAAGTAAACATTTTAATGTCACAAAAGAGAAAACTGCAGTAACATCTTTGCATGCATCTTTGCATCATTGAATCTGCTCTTCGCTATGGGCTTGTAATTTGGGGCATCAGCTATAATAAGAATAGAGCATTTATAGCACAAAATAAATGCTTAGGTCGCTCTATGTTTATGAAGTATCAAATTTTGTTAATCTTATAAACTTTTTTAAAAAGCATGTGACAAACACCCTGGAGGCCTAGACTATGTAGAGAGACCCGAATAGACTTTTATTTAATCTAAAAGATACCCCGCGTTCAGTCGTGTGTGAGAAAAGTTATTTGACTCTATATGTAAAAATACATAAAATAAGATACCAAATTAAATAAAATTATTCAATAATTATTTATTTAAAATCTAAATGTTTAATGGTGGCTAGTTACAGGATTTTTTATTATGTAAATGATTTTTAGGTCTTTTACCTAAAAAGGAAAAACGGAACCCTGATAAGATCGCTTTGTTGTCCATCTGTCCGTCTGTCCTTCTGTCCATTTGTTAACCCTCTTTTCTCAGAATCACGTAGACCTTTCGAGTTAAAATTAACATCAAATACTCAGGTCCATAACCTCTTGGAGCCGTGATATAAATCAAACTTCTATGTCAACGCAATCAAAAGTTACATACCGTGATGGCAATCTTTTTTGAAATTTGCAAGGGAATCAAATGCACACAAAACCTAAAGGGTAACCCTTTGACCTATAATCATGAAATTTGGCAAGTAAGGTCTTAAAGTACAACTAAAGGAAAAAATCCTTTTTCCTTTAGTTGTAAATTTTGCTTGCGACTAAAACCTATAGGGTACTTACATACCGTTGACCTAGAATCATGAAATTTGGCAATAAATGAGGTCTTATAGTGTATGATTTAGATTTATATCACCTTTATAACATGTTTGATGCAATAAATATCAGCTGGGAAACAAATGTCATTGATAAAATTCCACAAAAAAAAACAATCGTCAATTTTGTTTGTTAGATCAGTCAGAATAATAGATTTATTTATTCAAGCAACTTTACAGGAGAGACCACTTATTACTACACAACTTACTCAACTTATAGACTGAAATAGAACTAGAGTAACAGTTTAAAATATATTATGATTGAACTCACTGAACATCAAAATAAAAGTTGATATTTTCAACTGTCCGTATGAAAATTACAGTAAGATTTGAATTTAGAGTTTTTTTTTAATACTTGGATCGACTGTGTTTGAATCGGGTTAACTAGTTATGCACTGTATCTCGGCAGATAGTGCATGGCAATAGATTAAGTTTAACACGAGTTTATGTGATAAATATGTAATGAGTAAATACAAAACCACATGCTTAATCAGATTCGTACAGGTCATATAAGGAGCCCGAGAAGTTACGATTTTACGATATTGGTAACACCAGAAAATAGGGCCCGTACTCGTAAAAACGAAATCGAAGTTTCTGATTATCTTATGCGAGCGACATAAGAGTTGGTTTTACACGAAAACGAAAAAGAAACTTCGATTTTCCTTTTCCGAGTAGGCCCCCAGATTCTTTATCTCATTCGCCATAGCGTCGATGACGTAGGCTTGTGTCACCCACGTGGCAAAGTATATTATTATACAATGAGCTTATCAAGTTAATCTACCTCTGTCCAGATCGAGAACGTAGACATCCGCTTCAAGAAGCTAGAAGAACTTCGAGCGCGCAACTGGACGGAGGATCGAGTGGTTGTGGCGGCTAAGAAGAAAGTGGTGAAAGCAGTGAAGGTGAAGCCGACGGGCCGCGCTAGCAGGATCAAGGAGGTGATTGCTGGTATGTCTATTAGTTAGTAATCTACCTGAGTTACATAGTGATACTATGTAAAACCTACGAAGACACCGCAAAGATAAATCAAAAGCTAGATCTATATTTTTGAAGTCACTTCTTTGTTTAACGTAGCCTCTTTACAGCTCAATATTTTATCAATTGTGTAAGTTTAATATTACCTATTTAGATTTCAGTCTTTCATGTATATTTTTGACGTGAGTGCTCCTTTGTGTTCCTAGAGCTGGCTTTGATTGCTGGTAAGTGCAATGTCTTACTGACAGCTGATCGATGGATTCGATCACACTTTCGAGTATGCAAAGAATCAAGATGTGTAATGTTACTTTAAATAATTTGCTTGTTATGAAAAAAAAATTAAACAGACTTGAATCCCTTAATTTTACCCTGGTTTTATGTTTTGCGAGACAAATTAGTAACCTCAAAGGAATAAAATAGAACCACCTCGGGATCGTTCTCTATAAAATAACGAAATAATTTTCAAATTGATCCATTATTGACGGATAAATCGAAGAACTTGTATCAGAAACAAAAACTTTAATACAGCCGATAGCACCATCTCCTTTTTTCGAAGTCAGTTAAAAATGGTTGCATTTTGAGTCTACCAAATAAAATTACACAACTTTATCAAGCCCTAAAAAGCTTGCGGTTTTGTGAGAATACAGAAAGATGATCATTTAAGATGTGTCTTTTCAATCATTTTCCGCATCGTGGACAACTTTCGCGTATGCTGTCTAAATAAACTCAATTCAAAAATGTTTGTCAATTATCTATTAGCATAAAGTAAAATGTTATTGATGTTGAAACAAATAACTTAAAGTTAATTACTAAGCGATAAGGCCGCCTATTGTACACTCTTCTTTAACATCTTCTGTCCTTTCAATGTATTTTTGCTGGTGTAGACTAAGGTACTTTTGTATAAATGTACTCATCATCGGCCCGTACACGTCCACTGCTGAACATAGGCCTCCCCCAAACGACGCCACGAATAGCGGTCCTGAGCCGCCTCCATCCAACGACTCCCTGCGACCGCTACGATGTCGTCAGTCCATCGAGTGGGAGGTCACACTCCGTTTCGCATTGCATCGCGGTCGCCACTCGAGAACCTTTACTCCCGAACAGTTATCGGTTCTACGACCTATATGGCCTGCCATTTCAGCCTGCTGATTCTGAGAGAGTAACTTTGGTTCTTCTACGAATTTCCGTATTCCGGACCCTATCGCGTAGAGAAACTCCGAGCATAGCTCTCTCCATAGCTCGCTGGGTGACTTTGAGCCTATGCTTAAGGCCTATAGTGAGCGACCACGTTTCGGATCCGTAAGTCATCACTGGTAGCACACATTGGTTAAAGACTTTCGTCTTTAGGCTCTGCGGTATCTGTGACGAGAAGATATTGCGATGTTTCCCGAACGCTGCCCATCTGAGTTGGATTCGTCGGCTGACCCCTTTATCGAAGTTGGATTTACCTACATAGTTGGACCATTTGGCCTAGGTAGACATAATGATCAACAACTTCGATAACATCGTTCCCCACATAGACCGGTAAGGGTGCGACATGGGCATTAGACATGATATTTGTCTTACCCATGTTCATTTTAAGATTTGGCGGGAAACGGTGTTGAGGTCTCTGAGCATCCTGCTAAGGTCTTCCAGTGATTCTGCCATAATGACTATATCGTTGGCAAACCGAAGGTGAGTGATGTAATCGCCATTGATATTGATGCCCTATCCGTCCCAGTCCACAAGCTTAAAAATATCCTCCAATGCAGAGGTGAACAGTTTCGGAGAAATGACGTCTCCCTGTCTCACCCCTTTTTGCAGTGGGATCGGATTTGTGCTTTGGTCCTGGAGACGAATTGACATAGTGGCATTGCTGTACAAACACTTCAACACTTGGATATACCGGTAGTCGATTTGGCACCGCTGGAGAGACTGCAGGACTGCCCAGGTTTCGACTGAATCAAAGGCTTTCTCGTAGTCCACAAACGCCGGAATAATCTGCCGGAGCGTATGTATGTGGTCTACGGTACTAAAGCCTTTTCGGAACCCGGCTTGTTCGGGCGGCTGGAAGTCGAGCGAGACGGTTGGTGATTACTCTCGAAAACAAATTATAGACGTGGCTCAGCAGTGAGATGGGTCTATAGTTCTTTAGAAGGAATTTGTCACCCTTCTTATGGAACAGTACCACCACACTTCTGTTCCATGCCTCTGGCGTTTGTCCCTCGAGAATGACGGAGTTGAATAGCCACTGAAGGACTTTAAATAAATAAATAATGCTGGACAATTCACACAGCATTATCTAGCCCCAGCTAAGCAGAGCTTGTGTTATGGGTACTAGATAACTGATATACTTAATACAATGCACTACATAGATACATATTTTTTATTATACATAGGAAACATCCAGAACACCCTGAACAAATATCTGCAGATCGTACAAACATTTATCCCAAGGCGGGAATCGAACCCGCAACCTCCTGCGTCGCAGGCAGACTTTCGCCCACCGCGCCACAGAGGTCGTCATTAAGTACTGGTGATCCACCCGCTTTCAGAAGCTCTGTCGTTATTCCGTCATCCCCGAGTGCCTTGTTGTTTTTAAGCTGTTAGAGAGCCGTCCTTATCTCGTAAAGGCTGTCGTCCGGGATATCTTCGGTATAGTGTCCGGTTAAACGGGCTCTTGCATAGCCTACCGAGCTATTTGCAGGTCATTGCGATGAGGTGTAGAGCTGTCCATAAAACTTTTCAAGCTCTCTCAAGATCTCAGGCTTGGAGGAAATGATGCTGCCGCTATCGGTCTTCAGCTTCGTCAACTGGCTCTACCCAAGCGACAGATCTCTTGCGAACACTTTGGAGCCCTTGTTCCGCTCTATTGCGCTCACAATACAATTGGTATTGTATGAGCGCAAATCGTGTCGCATAGACTTCGCGATCTGTTTGTTGAGCGCACCGTATGTCGACATGTCTGCCGAAGACTGCAGCGTCATTTCACTCCTCTCTACCATTAACTGCAGAGTGTGACCCGAGAGTCTCTGTGTGAAAAGGGTTGTGCTTGGGGGTTGTGGTAGATGGTACTGGTTGGTCCCCAAACAGCCCTTTGAGATTGGTTATTTGGTGTAGGTGCCAAGGAAAGTCACTGGTATGGGTTGCCATAATCGTTGTTGGAGGGGTCGATATTCTATGCCGCGGCCCCACGGCCATAAATGTACTAATAATATATATTTGTTGTATGTCAAGCCGCTCGCAAAGCCAAGAAGAACCACTTACCCGTCCCCGCCTCTCCCGCCGAGAAGTCCTTCGAGGCAGGATTCTTCTGCGTGACGTCACCGATCCGGTCTCCCGCGCCAGCCACCCCGCGATGCAAGCTGCCTACCTTACTGAAGGCTGTGCTCTCAAGCGAGGCTAAGAAGTCGGCTTCCAAGGTAATCGTCATCAGCCTATAATAGTCGACAGCAGGACATGACGTGACGCCATGTCTTCAGCCGCATCCAGCATTCCTGCAGTTTCTCACATGTCGTTATCCCACCTGGTCGGAGACCGTCCGGCACTACGTTTGCCGAGTCGCGGTCTCCACTCAATAACACCAGTAGGTACTTACCATAAATTCATTTTATCTCGGTTATGACAGTAAGCACATACATCAGTCATGCCTAGTTTAGTAAACATTTAGTTTTTCTTCATTTTTTTGAAAATTCAATGTTGAGATTATTTATAATATTTTCCAATTGTTCTGTGATCGAAGCTGAACCTCCACTAAAAGTTTGGTTCTTACTTTTTGTTACACCTGTATAAGATATTGCCAGATTTTCAGAGTTTAATCTTGCTAAACCGAGTTTAAGAGCTTCAATGTCACACTTTGTCAAACACGAAGAAAAACAGCGCACAGACTGACATTTAAGCCCATCACAGACGTAGCTATAATATATATTAATAAACCATGCTATAAAACAAGCAAAACAAGCAATGACAGTATAGCTTGGTGACGTCATAGAAAATAAATTATAGCTGCGTGTACGGTCACTCGAAAATTTGATGCCTTGCTATGATTTATCTATATGTATTTATAAAAGAGTAAACTGGGTGACTCATCAAGATATCTCTGAAACTACAAGAGCTGCGAAGCTGAAATTTTCCATAGAGGTTCCTTTTAGGACGCAGGCAAGAACGAATTTTTGGAAATTCGGATTCTAATGCGGTCAAAGGTTATTTTTATAATAACTTCAGAACCGTAACTGTAGTGGTGTAGTGTAGAAACATGACGTAATATAAACAGACACGTGGTTCAGGGTTTTTTGAAATGAACACCCTAAAGGTCAATGGTGTGGAGTCAAACTCCTTCGAAACGGCCTGATCGGTTTTTACGAAATTTTTTGTGTATATTTGGTAGGTCTGAGAATAGGATGTTAACTATTTTTATACACCTAAGAGGTTAGGGTGGCCCACCACAAAATTGATATGAAAATTTTTTTGGGCATTTTTTTTCCATTTAATTTTTTTATGATTTGGCGTAAAAAATACATGTAACCCTCAATTTTCACCTTTCTAACACCAAACCTCTTTTTTTGAATAGCGGTAGCGGTCTTCAACCCTCAGTGGTCGATGGGAAAACCACATTTACCGGGTCAGCTAGTTATTATATTATACTATAATTATAGCTACATCTGTGATGGGCTTTATACATTATATCTCAATCAGGGGAGACACCCTGAGATAGAATGTATAAAGCTCGAAAAAACGATGATCGAAGTTTCTGATTCGTTTTCGTGTAACGCCATAATAAAATGTTTCTTTATTTCTCTTCACGAAGGTATTGACAATATAACAATGGATATACTAGGTTAAGAATTTAGTAGGTAAGTATTTGCCATTAACAAACACATGACTTAATGTTACCTATACTAGTTACAGTTGCGTGATTCTTCATAAGATTTTGTATAAGAACATTGTTACCCATGGTCCCTGCACTAGGCTAGTTGACATTAGATTCGGTTTTGCTTGAAAACAAATCAGAATCTTTGATTTTAGTTTTCCGAGTAGATCTTAGTTAACTACGTTACGTAAGCGCGATCAAATGTTGCTGATGAAATCAGTGTGAATTAAACCGAAATCAAAATCAACATTGAACTCGATTAAGCTGAACATAGTTTTGGCAGCGAACGGTGAAGTTGGACCTTATTGTTAGACGTTAACTTGTATTGTTTCAGAACTCTGCATCATTCGCCATGCTGCGCGCGTCTGTTCTGGGCAAAAATGCAGATTACGACGGGATATCGCCGCTACCGGTAAGGCGAAATATTTTGTCTCTAACCTTTCCTCCGGCCTGTCAAATTCGCGTGCGCACTTTGATGCTTTTGCGTCCACCTACGACGCAGGAGGTTGCGGGTTCGATGCCAGCCTTGGGACAAATGCTTGTACGATCTGCAAATATTTGTCTCGGGTGTTCTGGGTATTACTATGTATAATATCTATCTATCATATTGTATTAAGTATATCAGTCATGTAGTACCCCCATAATGGTTTTGAGTAACCGCACAGCTGAGCGGGACAGCATGAGGGAAGATAACAATCACATACGGTAAGTTTAAGTACGTAGCTTTTATAATGTTTGGAAACAATCACAACTCCAAAACCCAATATTCTCTTTTTGGCGTTGAGTTTGAAAATAATTGTCAGTATCATGCTACAATGCATGGTGTAGGAAAGATCTCGAAGCTTGACAAGTATATACATATAAAAGTAATTAAATAAACCAAATTCCATTATGTCAATTGAAAGTCTTCCAAAGAAACGTACCGCGTACCTGCAAATAAATAATATCTGCTATGTCCGAGCGAGATGAAACGCAACATTTTGTTCTGCTTTCCCTGTGGCTGCCCTAGGAAGCACCGTCCCAGAGGGTAAGAAAACTATGTATACAGGGTGCACGAAATCGAATTGATTTTGTTAAAAAACCTTTATATGCATATTTAAAATGCATAGTTGAAAATGGTACAAAATGGCTGTTTTTAGGGTTCCGTACGCAAAGGGTGAAAATGGGGCTCTGTACCTAAACCTCCGCTGTCTGTCCGTCCGCGCCGCTTTTCAGCGGGCTATATCTGATGATCCGTAAAATGTAGATAGTTGAAATTTTCACAGAATGTGTATTTCTATTGCGCTACAAACAGCAAATAATAAAATGAATATTAATATTGTCATGTTGGCTTTTTGCATATTTTCATTTTTTCAGAATTAATTTTTTAAGAGTGTATTTTGCTAAATGGATATGTACGATGACTACAATAGCAAGGAACCCTCCGTGTTCGAGTTTACTCGCACTTGGCCGGTTTTATTTACAATTTTAGTTTGATAATATTTAAGAATTAAAGTAAAAAATCATCATAAAAATATATTTTCAAAGTACTGGTATGCTTGCCGCTAGTTAATTCGTATTTTAATGGGGTTTATCTTCGTTAAAACATGTATTCATGATGAATTTTGTAAAGTTTAAAGAAAAATACAGATTTTTTTTAAATAAATGATTTTTTCCATAATTTGAGCCCGTTATTCTTTTCTCTAACTCAATGAGAGTTCCGGAGTTTCGGACCTTTCGGTACATGAGTCCTAATTACTTTTATTCACAATTCCCAAAATTCCCACTTTCTTGATTTTTCGTTCTTAACTCGCACTTCATATAATATCGAGTTCCCAAAATTCCCACTTTTTTAGATTTCTTATGCACGAGTATGTAGGTATGTAATCCTCTTTACAATAATAACTGGCCACTTGAAATATCACAGATAAAGAACATTTGAGTGTTTTATTGTTAATTGTCACCTTGTTTATGTCAAGTTCCTTGTTCCAAGTTCGTACGAATATAAAATGCGTAGGACTCTGCGATGATTATTACAGGTTTTGACCAACATTGGTTTTGACGAATGCATTTCATTGCAATATTTGCTTGTCCATCCATCAAGATACCAGAGTGGTTTCTTTCTAAGATGGGAATCTTAGAAAGAAACCACTCTGGTATCTTATGCTATCCTGGTACTTTCGAAATCCACACGATGTTCATATGGAGGGTCGTTTATTCTCGTTTTAATGTAACGAGTAAAATAGTTGGTTTAAAAAGTGGAAATTTTAGGAAATGATAATTATAGGCAGTAGTGATTGTAGATAATGGGCAACATATGAGTAGGTATTTTGGTAAGTGGGAATTTTGGGAATTGTTAATAAAAGTAATTAGGACTCATGTACCGAAAGTGTTTCGGATTTGGCCATCCACACTATAACTCAAAGCGCGAGTGACGGAGCAGGCACTGCTATGGGGGTCTACTCTTTTGTCTGCTATGTCTACTCTTTTGTCAGTTTTTCTTTTTATTTCAGGTTCATTTGTTCATTTACTGTATCGTCTGTCGTACTCGTCTGTTCTGTCAATATAAAAATCTTTTTACTTTACTTCACTGGGTAATATCTGGCCCGATAATCTTTATTCAGGCCTGACTAGCTAAGGTCCACCGCCAGGGGAGGAGCCGGAGATCGAAATGTGACGAAAAAATGATTAAAAATGATTATATTTCACAGCAAACACCCACCAACATTAACGCCACCCCGGGCCGCAGCATTCTCAAGAAAGCAACAGCGTCAGCCAAAATATCGGCCAAGAAATCTATCAAAGTGGTTCTCTTCGACCAATCGGGTTCCGAATTGAACACGTCGTTGGATAACCAGCAAATAGAAACGAGCGATTTAACAAAGTTATTGGACGATCAGCCAATAGAAGTAACCAATTTAACTAAGTCGTTGGACAGTCAGGCAATAGAAAAGACTGATTTAACCAAGTCATTGGACGATCAGCCAAAAGAAACCATCTACTTAACCAACTCATTGGACATCCAGCCAATAGAAATGCAAGAGGAGCAGCCTATAGCGAATGTTGATAGCGGAGTATCGTCCATGGACATGGAGAAAGAAGAGAAGGAAAATTTGAGGATATCACGGAGACTTACACGACAGGTGAGTCACCAACCATCACCGTCATGTTCTTTGGTTTTTACAACTCAAAATTAATGCGCAATTTTAAATTTTTGAGTGTTAATTTGCGCAATAATTTTGAGTTTCAAAAGACAGCCAGGTGTAAATTTTGATGATGATTATTATTGCCCAAAATTAAATAAATATAAATGCGTTTGTTTTTCTCTGGCTAATGTTAGGTATATAATTGCAGCTAAGATAATATACTAGTTGAACACGTTGAATCATTGTCTGGTGTTACCCTTGCCTTAACTACCATCTGGGCTGAGATCAGCCTTTAATTCGCTGCTGGCCTTTAGGCCTGCTTTGTTTCTTGCCAATGCTGCAACATCTTAGGCTGTATTTACTGCTTCATGGACGGTCGTACCGAGGTCCGGCGTCCGGAGCTTTCATAATATGATAGCTCCGGACGACTGAACTCCTCTATATTATAGAAGTCAGTATTACGGTTAGTAGCGCACGGCCCGCGAACCGTCCGTCTATTCGGACGAATATCATCCATCGAGCGCGTCCGTGCTCCGTGCGCTGGGTATCTAATCAACGCGTTTAGTGCTGACATGTTCGAGCAGTGTCCGTGGAGCACTAAACAGTCGACGACCGCCGACTGTTCCGTATGGTCGTCCGTGTAAATAAATCCAGCCTCAAGGGGCTACGCCGACCCAAATCAGCTTATTTTTAAATGCCACTGTAATAGTTTTATATTGTATAGTTTAGGAGATGCGAAAACCGAGTTTGGTGGCCAAAAAGTGCAACTTCACATCTCTTCCTAAACTATACAAAATAAAACTATTACAGAGGCATTCATAAAAAGCTTTTGATAGGTATCACAAACCGGCCAAGGTATTTTTGAAAATTCCTTTTTTTGAACGTAATAACTCGATAAAATATGTGGCGGCGCTAGTTTGGGTCGGGGAATCGTCATAAGGGAACATAAAATCCAAATAAATAAAACAAAATCTCTTTCTAGAGCGCCATAGACATAGCCACGTCCCACCGAAGCCCAATGATGACGAGATCTCGACGCAAAAGCAAGGCGACCCCACAGGTGTCGAAGATATCACAAGAGGATAAAATGACCCCGCCTGAGAATAAGACCCCTCAGGGCAGGGCGAGGCGCTCCACACGCAAGACCAAGGTTCTGGTGGATGTTCTTAATGATCTTTGAGAGGACCGCAGACCTGGTGAATAGATTTGACCGTGTGAGATTTGGTATTTTTCAAAGCAGACCCCCGTACCGTGTAGCGGAGCGTGGCATTACCAACTAACGGTGCATTCCGAATTACGATTACAGCGCTGATAGCGATTACAAAAATATTTTGCGTTCCAAATTAGATATCACGATATTGACAGTTGAGTGCTAACATTAATTCGGAACACTTATGAGCGCGCTCACGGTCACGTGTCGTGTCGTGGTGTCAATGTCAATATCTCTTTGCAATACAAAAAGAGATCATCAAAAGTTATTCTCCGACCGTTGATTTGGTCTTCTATATTTATTTCCATTTCATTGTAAAAATTTGCAAACGAACGTTTTGTTGAAAAAACCCAAAGAAAAAACAGTTAGTAAACAAACCCAATTGTCAGATTTGACAGCACGCTCACAGAGATTTCAGTTTGTAGCATGGTCGTTGATATCGCAAAATGGCGCATGTAATGATGTCATCTATGACGTCACACGGGACAACGTTGTCGCGCTCACGATAATACGGAACGCGTGTGAGCGCGATGATATTGATTTTAGCGTAATTCGGAATGCACCGTAAAGGGTCAATTATGGTCACTTTACGTATTGATGGACCAATGCGTTTTTCTTTCTAGCTTTCCTTATTTCGCTAGTTTTTGTTAGCATTTAGATAATATATTAGCAAAAATGGCTTTTCTACAAATCTAGTATAAAATTTTAAAAAAGGCTGACTTTGTTCTGTGTAATGTTTCTTATAGTTTTATATTTCTAAAATTATTTTCTCAAAACTATTAATTTTAATAACTATTACGACTTTACCTTTGGACATTTTTTGATATCACAATTATAAATGATATTTAAATAATTTGGAATAACTTATAAATTATTGAATATTTTGTATCCTCATTGCCATATACAGGTATTATAAGAAGCCGGAAACGGCCAAATACGCACGTTTGGATTATGTATTGGAATGTACTCTTAAAAGATGTAAGTCGTTTGATTATCCTTCAGGATATAATGAAAAGAGAACAATTATTACTATTACTGTGTGTTGCTGATGATATTTCAGGAAAAGAATCATGTTTAGATATTTTAGTTGTAATGTTATGTTTTACTTTATCTTTACTTATTTGTTGTATGTTAGTTTTTACGCCAATTTTGTTCATTTAAAAAGATACATGAATGGCTTAATTGGAAAATCTATTCACATACTTTTCAGCTTTTGTTGAAGAGTTTTGAGAAGTTTTTTGAGTTAAAAGTCATTCGAGTATCAATCAAGAAGTGTAAAGTTTCTTTTAATAATTTGCTTGTTCTGAAAAAAAACGTAAACAGACTTGAATCCCTTAATTTTACACTGTTTTTTATGTTTTGCGAGATAAATTAGTAATCTCAAAGGCAATAGAATAGAACCACCTCGGGCTACCAAACTGTACGAGTATATAATTGAAATACCATAAAAGTAAAGATAGTTTTTGTAAGAGTTTTGTAAGGTCTGCTTTGGGCTCGATGATGGTGTGTGGATAGTGGATGGTCCAGCATTATTTATTATTATAACAATTACAATTAAAAAGGACAATTTTGTTAGTTAGTGTAAAATAGGCTATTTTTCTACATATTGGAGCAAAATGGTTGTTAAAACGTTTATCGATCACAGTGTAAATTTGAATAAAGTATCTACAATTTAAACACAAACATGTTTTTTTATTTAGCTAGTAATATATAATAAGGTAATCTGTGGGATTCCACTGATGGGCAAAATCTTAATTTTGCCCTTGCCGTACACTACGGGCCTAGCGTTTGTGGACCAGTCGATTTTATTTTGATGGTCAAATTCGTCCCACCATCTTCGAGGGAAGGCCTCCTATCTGTTTCTCTGTGAAAGCTTTGGTCTGACGCGAGCTCTTTCTGTCGTTGGGTATGCATTCAGTGTTCTGCGTTTTCGCCCAGGCGATAACATTTCAACTGTTCACCCAGGTGGTCTCTGGGAGGTAGACGGTGGGTGAGAACCGCATTAGAGGGGGAAATACCATAATTCCCACGCGGCATGCGAGTTGGGTATCGTAGTAGGTGTCTACAGGTAATAAATAGGATAAGGATTTAGATAAACTAAGACCACATACTATTGTATTTGTCGGTAGATACAATGAGGATTAAACCACTCCGTTAGGATACCAATAGAACAGTACAATTTAGGGTGTGTCTAATATACGAGTATATATGTATAGAGTACGATAGATTTAATTTGCGTATACTTGAAATGATTAATACTTCGTCGATAGAACTACAAGCAATTTGATTTGCCTGTTCCTAGTCCGGTTGGTAAAACATCGGACAAAAAATGGTTCAGCCAGTAAAACTTAGCAATAGGACCATCATGGGCAACTAACGATTAAATATACGTAAGAGTACACTGAAGGAAGCTGTTACTGCCGATAAGAGTTAATAAGGCGCTGGGGAGGTCTATGTCCAGCTGTGGATGGGTATAGATTGTGGGTGGATGTCAAGTGTACCATAAGCCCACGACTAAACTGCCATGCGGCAGACCCATCGCAGAGTTACATCCCACTCCTTATCTAACAAGTTTTTTACAAAAGAGTTGCGAGACTAGATAGTTTGCTTGCAAATCACAAAGGGCTTAGTACTCAAGCCTCCAAGCGTGCAAGTCAACCGCAGAACTTGCTATACGAAATAGCGCTGGTTTCATTTGCTGTAACTATATTAGTAAATATCTTTTTATACCTAAATCAAGCTAGCAGGAGGGCCTTCGATTTCGATTTTGCCAATTTTTCTACCCCCTTGGTGAGAGTGGAGGGCATCGAGCATAATCTCACGACAGATTATGCTCGATCCCCTTCACCTAATTATCTCGCGTGTGATTTTTTAAAACAGGTAGAGGAGTAAAGTAAGTGACTTTACTTCTCTACACGTCACTGTTAAGACTACGATCTGGGAAGTCTTCTGAGATCGTACCTATTGATAAAATCGAACAAAGAAATTTATTTCGGGTTGGCACGAGACTCCAAGTTTGTTGTTTTTATGGTATTCTACTAGGAATAAAGCAGAAAAGTATTTTGCCGCAAATAGTATTTTGCCGCAAATCGTTAACGATTTTTTATTACATTTGAATCTCACGCCGCGCCATTATGAGACCAACAACATAAAATAGTTAGAAAAAAAATACCTGATATTTGCCGAGTCCCCTCTATCCCCCACGTAAGATTGGGCAGGAAACTTCGAAGCGAAGGTCGCGGCTACACGGGGCCGAAGTTTCCCCTCTACGTATATGTTTTTGTCTACTCGTATAGATTGGGTCAGACTTGGCTCGACCTCACGTAATTAATGAACTGCACTTATTTGCTGTTTTAATAAAGTAGGTACGTAGCTAGTTAAAATCTTGTACGATGGCACCTTTCATAAGTGCAAGTCGCACTGGGTCAGTTTTTTCTGTCGTTCCTCCAAACAGACACATAATTTCTCCCATAGATGTCACCGCGTGTAGCCAAGTGCTGCTGGCTGGCTGCAACTAACGCGGAACGGTGACCCATTTAGACATGTGCCAAATTGTTATCGCGTGTGCCAGGCTTGCAGGAATATAGGGCTTCGACGCTGACCGAGGAGGATGTCTGCTCTACTAAGCCATCATCATCAGTCTGTAATCTACTCTTGAACCAAGTATCTACAGGGTAAACTAGGCTTCAACTCGTTAGAAACCAGACGCCTATAAAAGACTGGCTTCTAAATCTCTGCCGTATTTTGCGTAGTATGTGTAACTGATTGCCCTACTCTGTAACTCTGTTACGGAAGGAAGCAGGCCTGCATCCCTCAAAATCGCGCGCGATTCATATAATTTTTTGGGTTGTAATTTTTTTTGCGTTTATTTTGATTTTTTGTTGACGACCGATGTGGCGCGGCCGGCGAAGGTCCGCCTGCGACGCAGAAGGTTGCGGGTTCGATTCCCGCCTTGAGACAAATGCTTGTACGATCTGCAAATATTTGTCTCCGGTGTTCTGGGTATTTTATATGTATAATAAAAATATCTATCTATGTAATTTATTGTATTATGTATATCAGTCACCTAGTACCCATAACACAAGCTCTGCTTATCTTGGGGCTAGACGATGTTGTGTGCATTGTCCAACATTATTTATTTATTTATGTTCATTACTATATTCGTTAGTTATTTTGTAGTTTTATGATTGTATTATTGCACGTAGGCATAACGATTTGGATGCATCTGTAATGTTAGGTCAACTGCAAATTCTAATTGATTCTTTAATAAAGTAAATAATTACTCAAGTAAATAAATAATTTGAATTTGTACTCCACAATCTAAGGTTCTCTTTCAGATGTTTTTAAATCTCCATTTCTTCTAAGTCCGCACAAATTAAGAAGTGAGGTACACCTATAACAAAGACTACGACACTTATCTTCAAAAGTTTAGGACGCAATTTGTCGCAACTTTCCGCGAATTTAATGGTCCAAGACCAAATTTAGAGACCGGCAGAGAACAGTCATGATCATAACAATTTTAGTTTATTGTGATAGCTGGGTTGATTACGTGAATCTATGCAAATGTGGAATGGAATGGGGTAATTAGCCCTCCGAGCTGGCAAACCGGCGAGAGAGATAGAAAATTATTTCGGTGAAATATCGTTTGGCAGAGTTTAGATAGGTAGGTACCTACTTGTGCTACGTACCTACCTACCTACTTCTGTCGTGATGATGACGAGGCCGTAATTTATAACATGGTAGCTGAGTAGTTCTACGAGAATCTACGAGTTTATGAACTTAAATTTTTTTGACGTCTTCCCAGGCGCGGCGGGCGAAGTTCCGCCTGCGACGCAAGAGGGTTCGATTCCCACCTCGCGACAAATGATTGTAGGATCCGCAGTCTGCCGGGTGCTATGGATGTTTTCTATGTATCATAATTATGTTGAAAATTATCGATGTAGGTATGTAGTCTATTGTAGTAAGTCAGTAAATATCAGTCATCTAGTAACCACAAGTTATGGGTACTAGATAACTGATAGAAGCTGAGCTTGTGTTATGGGCCATAACATAACACTCTGAATCAGTTCTGCTTAGCTTGGGCACGGATTATATAATACTATACGAGTAGCTTGAAGATATGCAATCTTCATGCATCTTCTATCTATGCTGTGTCACAGAATTGGTAATAATGTAATAAGTAACATATTATTCCCAATTCTGTGTGCTGTGTGAATTGTCCAACATTATTTATCTAAGTATACAAATTCTGAATTTTGTTTCCATAACTCTATCTAGCTCTTAGTGTAGTACGTATCCTTTCTAGTAGGTACCTACTTCTGAGTAGGTACCTAGGTATCTACTCAGATCATATTCTTCAATCTTCATGATGGTTAAAGTCAAGAGAGTCTGCGATTGAGATTGAAATTAATATCGTATCGTAATTAACTTATTATAACCTATTATAATCGTGATTTGATCATGATATAATATCGGCCTATTAACGGTAAAGTTTAATTAACGTTAACCGTTAACCGTTAGCCTCAATGTTAATTTGGTCGGGAAAATGAGTCAAGGCGCAGTGTTTTTATCATTAAAATAGACTTGCCTTTAGTTAATAGGTAACTAGCTTTTACCCGCGACTTCACTCACGCGAGTAAACGATTAATAGCTTTTAGAAAGAAAGAAAAAGTAGTAAAAAGGTTCATAAGTAAACACATTTACACAGAATAGTTTAGAATACTATGAAAAACTTAGTTCTAAGTTCTAACAAAGTAACAAGTGTCTCCTCTATGAGAACCAAAAGGTTTCGCCTCAGCTTAGTGTCCGCTTTAGCACTTAGGGACGCAGCTTTATTCCGAAACTTTTTGTTAAAAAAAAATTGGTTTGGAAAAGTGGTTTTCGAGTAGTTTTGGTATTAAAAACACAAATAAATTCTAACTCTTTCTCGCCTAAATAAATGCGTAAATTAGGCACATTATCCTAATTGAAAGGACTCTACATTTTAGTAATGGAAAAGGCTTTAAAGCGTGTTTTTTAGGAAACTCTTTAAAAATAAATTTGTTCCAATGCTCCCCCCACGCTTTCTATCAGCCTGTATCCCACATAAGATCAGTGATCGCGTAGATCCCCAATATGAGATAAATCAAGGGGATGTCCGATTGAAAAGCGTAAAAGTAGGCTCTTTCGGTTCAGAGTGCTAAATATTTGTCTTTCGAAGTTTTATACAAAATATATCGTAATAACATGAAAATGCTCGTTAGTAAATGAATTATTCTAGCCGGTAAAAATAAATATTTCCGATTTCAATAACTATTTTTTTAGTCTTACAATATAAGTACCTAATTAAATAGATAAGTAATAATTAATTAGACAAGTCAAATTTTAAAACTACCTACTATAAATATAAATATAGTTATTATTATCAAATAAGAAATAAGGTGTTATTGATTTTCTCTTCTCTTAAATTTTTTAGCCATATACAAAGTCAAATATTCATTTACCTAAGCTATACTTTTAAACTAGATAAGACTATGTAGAGCTTTGGCTCTCCATACGGTCCATAAGGTAGGTAAGTTACTATTACCTAGTAAAGTTTCCAGGCAGCGAGCTAACCTGGGTAAGTACATTAAATGTTTTTAATTAGGTACATACCTAGTGGGAGAAAGAAAAGTATTTATATACACTCCCATTAGCTTTATGTGTTAACAATTTTTTACTCGTAAACAATATCCAATGTTCACACCTTTTTATTTATCGAAGAAACTTAATACTGAGTACATACGTAATTTTTTGTATCATATAAACCTCTACAATAAGAAGAATAAGAATCATTTGCACATTTGCTTAAAACATGGTGTGAGCATCCAATTATGTTAATATATAAATTAATTATGACCTAAGTACATGTTTTGCCAGTACTGGCGTGCAAACAGGAGAGGGCACACTGCAGATTTCTCATCCATATGATATGTATAATAGTATAATTGGCCTAAGGCCGTTCTAATTATGTCAATAAATAAATAAATGACTAGTTCAAAAAAGTCCGTATTCATTTTACTTCCCGTTCATACTCGGCTCTACATTGCCCTTTTCTCCTCTCTAAGATCATGGATAGAGATGCAGTCTTGCATGTATGATTTGACTGATGATATTGTCTCGTCGATCCCGCAGCCTTCCGTAGGGAAATGGAGGGCTTAGGGGATCAAGGAATAATGTTTCTATTTATTTTTACTATTGTTTCTGAAAGGTGCTGCGACGGATTTTACGCTTTTTTACATGTCTATCTAACTTGGCACGGGATATGAAAATGATTAATACAAGAAACTCCAATAAATCTGCTAGGCACCAAACAAGCTCGTTGATCTGCTCTAGCCATGAGCAGCTAGATGATATGATACTTCGTGAAAAATCTACAAACCAGGAACACATACATGTGTCAAATAACAACTATTTTCAGGCAAACCCAATTTATCTCGGGCTGGCATAGAACCTCCATTATTCTGCGCTATTTGACAGACCTCAAACGCCACCAAGGTCGTCCAAAGGGGAACTGAGTTTGCGAATCTACACCAAGTACTCCTCTACAGAAACATTCACTCTATTAGGAAGGTACTTATGGATCTGATTGTGAAAGGAAGGTACTTCATCATTCTGCCCCTTTCGACTGAATTAAAACAGAGTGAGCTCCGAAACTAGACGTGTCTGAATTCGTCTCACATCCGAATCCGCGACTAATTCTCGGGGCCACATCAATGAGAGAAATGTCATTGGAATGCAATGCATGTCTGCCTCCATACGACATTACGGAGGCTCCATACGGCTATAAACCATGGCTTTGATAGTCACTCGTCTAGTCTAGCCACAGAAACTATAGTCAAGCTAAGTTGAATAAAAGGAATAGTCAAACAGGTCTATAAAAATAATTTTACAAGGCAATAGAGAACAATATTATTCACTAGTCATTAGTCTTGTTGTTAAAACTTAGTACTTACCTAATCTATTAAGTCTAGGATTCTGACGATACATGTTTCGATAGCCCTCTTATTTTAATTGAAGATGAATATAAACCATCCCCAGATAAATCTGCCAAGTAGATTAAAGGAAAGGACAAGAAATCGCTGGTCAATCTGACAAGAAATCGAGTTTACAAAAAAGACTGGCTAATTCATCTATGGAATTTAAGGGAGTCTATTTTATATCGAACTTAAAATACAGATAAATAACTGATCTCTGACTTAATAAAGAAATGCGCCATAAACAAATAATGCATTTCCTCACAGCCGTGTGGGGCACCCCATTACAAAGAACATACATGGCAAGTACTAGAGTCTGCGCCCCAACCATTACAGGTCCAGAGTGTCTTCACCGCTGCACTTACAGCCAGACAATGTCCCGCAGGCTGCTGTGCACTGCAAGCTGTACGATGTTGTACGAAAGCTGTACTAAGCTACTTGACTTAGTACCTATCAGCCAGCCAAATTGTCTTCACCGCTGCACTTACAGCCAATGTCTCGCAGGCTGGTTTGAAATGAAAACAGAAGTGAACAAGGAAAACTAAGGGAATCTATACTTTTACTATTTTCAATCCACCCCGGTCCAGCCAGAGCCAGATTCCTGAATAATTAGATAGTAATTATAAATTAATGATTCGGCTATTTCCCATTGGTCAAGCTTTTTATCTCGCAAACTACTGAATAACAGTTTTACATTTCGTTACAATTGGAAACCTTTTCAATATAAATTGTATTACGGTACGGTCAGGAAGAAAGATATCTAATATAAAAGACTTCTTTAACCTAAGTAGCCGTTACAAGAGTTCCTACAAGAGGCCTATACAAATCGGTGGGTACCCAACACGTTTTGCCATTATTACCCCGCTTGGCATACGGATTGGTGATCGCAGTGGAGATGTTGATTAATACGCAGAGAGAAGCTCTTGTCGGCTCTTACTCTTGCTCTTACCCACGGGCTGAGATGGAGGGGTCCATTCCTACGCCACCATGGATTTTCCAAAAATGCACCGGTAGTTAATTGCCAAAGCTTATCTTTCGCAACAGTGCCATCTTTACCGCGTCTACAGTAATTAGCTATCTCGTAGCTAACAGCTAATGCAAGAATTTAAGTGCAGTAACTTCGCCAATTCGCTAAAACGTCTCATATTTTATTTGTTGAGATTGTCGAGAATTTAATTACTGTGGAAGTTTTGTTTTGCAGTGATTGCTTTTAACTTTAGCGAGGAACTTTGCTATTAAAAGCTTTATTCTATCTGGCTATTATCGGATTATTTTTGAGGTTATGGCCATGGCCAATCTTGCCTTGGATTTTGATTCAGCGACTCATAAAACATACAGTACACACAGAAAACATACAGTAGGTAAACGTAGTCCGAAATACGGTCCAAAAAATTTCGCGTGATATTCCTTGCTGACTGTACCTACCTACCTACAGAGTTATGTGGTGATCGGTGCAAAATCTTTAAGACAAGACAGCCACAAAATAAACCACAATCTTGTCAGTTGCGACATAGGTACCATCTACATGGTGATTTTATTTCCGAGATACGTGACGATACAGCGTGCTCCATTTTATTTTACGAGTGCATTGTGAACTATCTCAAAGAATGGAAGGTATTTGTTTATTAAGCTTGTGGTATAGAGAATATGCTACTATTTTTCCATTATATTGGAGACTGGTTGCTTCTGCTTTTGGAACTATTTCGTTTTGTATTGTAATACAGGTTTCAAGCCAGATTTATTGGATCAACTCTGCTCCTTCATGATTTTTGTAAATCATAAATTCGTTTCTGTTAATTATTTTTCGACGGAACTGATAAAAATCAATCTTAACATTTTCACATAAAGTATGGATTTTCGCCAGGTATTTTTTAATTTTCAACAAGAAATGATGTTATAAAATAATTTTAGTTCAGGTCCCTCCTTACCATTAGTTAGGTAAAACGTAGTGTAAAACGCCCCGAACCGCCCACGCCCATTATTAATTAGTGAAATTAAACAAAGCCAACGAGCACGATTATAAATCAGCCAAGTTTAATTAAAATCATTACATAATGGAATAATTAATTAACAGAATGGATGTAAAAGGCAGAGCTTTGTTATGAGCGGAAATACTCGTTTTACACATTTTGTACTGAATTAATTAGGCTCCTAACTTCGTACGTCGACTTTATTTTACCCGACTGGGCAAAAAGGATGGTTGTGGGCGATGATGATGAGATGCGATTTAGGTCCAGACAACGCTAAAGCTAGGTAACTTACTGGATACTTAGGCAGCCTGAAATTTTACACACTAAGTAGTTCTAGATCTCGTATAACATAAAGGGTTAATAGTAGGTACTTTTTGTTTCGAAGAGACGAGATTAGATGAGGATGGTCCTTCTTTTTTCTTCTTTTCTATTATGCTCACAAGAGGCTTATCTCTAAAGAAGAACGGGAAGAACGGAACTTTTAATGATATAGGTATATTAAAAGTTCGTTAAATATTTCCCACTCAGAAATAAATGATTTATTCTCTTTCCAAATAAATGCCCATTTACAGCAGATATAAGGGTTAATTTCATTGTTTCGTGTTGCTTTAAATAAATCATTTATTTCAGACAATTAAGCACAGTTATAGATCTTATTTAACTTATTCTACGGTCCATAGTAATATATACCTTAAACAACCTTCATAAAACATAAAAACTTAATTTGGGCCTGGAATGAGAGTAACAGCACAACGAACAGAAATCCTCAACTTGGCGAGGTCACTCCGCGAAGCCTGTGAAGATCCCAGGAACATTCTGCGCTTCTGGACGATGTTAGGCTGGCTTTGCTAGCAAAATCAACGCATAATGGACCAAATCGAGTCCAAATGCGGACAAGGGAGTACCCATACCTAAACCTGAACCTACGAGTATAGGTCTATGATGCATTCATTTTGATTTTTGCTTTGATTATTTATTTTGTCTTAATATATATAACTTTATTATAAGTAAACTGTAAATAGACGTGACCAAGGGTGCCTTGTGCTCCTACGGCGAATAAATATATGATTATATGAATGATTTATTGTTATTATTTCGGAAAGATGCGTGGAAAGCCGCCACAGAAGCTATTAAGTACAATAGTATCAATAGTTTCTTTTTAGTTCTAATTCATTGAGATTCCGTGTAGCAACGATTTTATGATTCCGTAGAGCCGCGTTGATTGTTGTTTCACGTATAAAACTCTATTTGCGGCTCTCCGATTCCATTTACAACGAACTCTAGACTGAAGTTAGACTTCCATGAATAAAAATTGGTAAGCTCCTGCCGCCATGTTGAATTGTGTTTGTAAAATTGCCATAGGATGTTAGAAGTAGATTGTACCTAGAAAAATGAAAAGAATATAGTCGAAACACGTGTCTTCTTTTAAGTGAATTTTAAAAGCAGTATAATGAATAAACTATAGCATGACGTTGCATCTAGATTAGCAAAATGCGAAGAAAATAAGCTAGGTAGGTATACTCGATTACAGAATTCTACAATTTTTTTTGTAAACAAAGGTGTTACAAAACCAAATAAAATAAATGTTGATGCAAAATATTTAACGAAGTGGTGTCATCGGAGTAAACAGAAGCTCGAAATAATTTTTTTCTTTCCGTTTTCGTTCATCATTTGTCGCTCATCCGTTTTCGAATTCGAATTATCACCTTTTTCGCAACGTGTACGTGTAAAATTATGCATTATCGAAATATTTGATTCTATTTTTAATGATTACGTTGATGCTTACTGTTATTGTTATAACTGTATGTATCAGTTTTCATACAAAAATGTATTAGTTTACAAAAAATATGTTGGTCTCTAAGATTGAGTTAGTAAAGTACCTACTTCTAAGTTTTGTAGCTAAATCCATTATAAAATCTAGCTATTATATAAAAGCTACAACACTTTAGCAATATAAAAGCTATTTCTTATTCATCATAAAGTTACAAACTTGCAGACTTTTTGTACAAATAACCGAGCTAAGGAATTTTATTGAAAAACTCATTTCAACACATAACAAGGTGTCTACATGTGTAGCCTCGCTTATAGACTGAGAGCGCATGGCGAATAGTATGACGTTAATGATGCTCTTCTATCCAAATTTTCGGGACCGCCAGTGTTGCCAACGGAGACTTGTTAAGTGAAGAACATATTATAGTGACCAAGTGAGTGCGCAAACACAAATGCACGGTTCCCTCCAGCAGCTGTCCTGCGTCCTCTCTCCGGCCTTGTCGGTCTGCCGCCCCATCGGATTATTAGTCTTACATTACATACCTATCTATCGAGCGAGTACCTATCTACTAACCACAATCCCCATACATCAATGGTTAATCCTATTTCCTCCTCGAGGTCTCCATTAGCGTAGGTAGTTAGGTATGTCTCATCAGATTGCAGCACGACGTTGCTCTTCCGAGCACAACACCGCACCGCGTTCAACTTTCTACATAACTCGAAAACCTTAAAAAACAAGAAAAGCTTATCATTCATAGATTTCATTGCTTTTGGTAAACGTTTTAATATTATGTCATATTATTTGTAGTAGGTGATGTTCATAAAAAAATAAATATCTGTGGGCATTTGAGATGCGGACTATTCCAAGCAATGCAGCTCAAAGGTGACAATCTTAAAAGTTGACTTAAATATTCGATGAGTGTGCCCACCAATCCAGCTCAGCTCCAGTTCTACGTACACCTGATATATGCTGGTCACGTTCAGCTAATGCTCTCGTCTCCATCATCAGACTTTCTGGAAGAAACATGCCCACAAATACTAAGGTTAGGTGAGGTACCTTACTGCGTTTGAATATATTGAGAACTTTCCAGACGGCTTTCAGTTGCTGAAGTACAGTTTTTAGAAGTAAGTATATTTTATGTGGTTTCTAGTTGTCTGAAGTACTTAAGAACGGAACGGATAACCCTATTCCTCATACAAACGTACTTTACGCTTCATTTGGAAAATATGTCCCCGATCTTATTGATATTTTCCATACGTAATCAGATGAAAAATAGATTTAATTGTAGCGGTTTAGTTTTTGAAAAAACTAAATGATCTTTAATGAGAGTGAAACTAAGTTTGACCACCAAATCGAGTCATCTTCAAGCGCTTTTTTATGCATGATAGACACCTTTATTCGAAAATCTGTCGTGCTGCAAACACCCTACATATGTATATTCAACATTATAAATAATCAAAAATATTTCTGAAATTAATCGTTTATTCAAAATTAATCGGAAAGTACGAAAAAATTTCAAAAAATGGTGCCTACACCGAGCACACGCTCACAGCCACATGACAGCTTCGTATTTGATGGTTAGACACGCTTACTCATAGCGCGCCCCATTTCATTCGACGTGAAACAACAACAAAACCGCATGGGCCGATCCGTTTCCGTTTGGGAGAGGTTCGTAGCCTTCTTAAGGTATCTATTATCTATCTATACTACTTAGAATAGTTTCCGTCGCAATTTGATATGTGTCGATATTTCTGGTTCAACTTTAGTCTCAAGATAGTAAATTTTAACTTTAGGTTAAATATAGAATTCCCATAAACTTCTCATGTAATTTAAGGTTATAACAGATCAGGGCCGCACCGCTACTGCACAGCATATAAATGTGCATTGAAATATGAGCTTTAACTTGTAACTTTTAGATGCATTTCATTTTGACGGCATCAGATGACTGACGACAGCTCGCGGGCCACTCGTTGAAGCTTATGGTAAACCATTTTGTCACTGTAAAATGTATAGGCACATATTTGAATGCAAATTTTTGTGCTGTGCGGTAGCGGTGTTGGAGGCTTTATAGTACAATTTTTTTTTTTATAATACTCCAGAAAAACAACATTACAAAGAGATGTTACATAGGACAAATACAATGGGCGGCCTTATCGCCATAATGAGAAACAAAAAATATTATAGGGTTCTGTTCCGTCCGAGCCTTATTTCCGATGAATAAGAGGGGAAGTCAGTACTAATTCCTAGCTTAGATTATTCATTTAAAAGAAAGGGCTTACTTTCATAAATGATGTTTATGTACGTCCCTGGAAATATGCAGTTTAAATTGACAGGCAAGGTAGTTTCTTGTACATTTCCCATGAATTTATCCCATTAAAATACCTAATTGATGACCTCTGTGGCGTGGTGGGCAAAGGTCCGCCTGCGACGCAGGAGGTTACGGGTTCGATTCCCGCCTCGGGACAAATGTTTGTACGATCTGCAGATATTTGTTCAGGGTGTTCAGGATGTTTTCTATGTATAATAAAAAAAGCGATTTATGTAGTGTATTCAATTAAGTATTACTTTCATCCCCTATCCCAAGGGAACCCTATTGAAATCCGGGATAAAAAGTATCCTATGTCCTTCCTCATAGTATGATCTCAAATCCTGCCAAGTTTCATTTAATACATTCTGTAGTTTCGGCGCTATGCGCAGCCGACTAATTTTACTTTCATCTACTCCCAAGAGAACCCTATTGAAATGCGGGATAAAAAGTATCCTATGTCCTTCCTCGTAGCATGAACTGAAATCCTGCCAAGTTTCATTTCAATACGTTCAGTAGTTTCGGAGTTATGCGCGGCCAAGATACAGACAGACAGACATGATGGAAAAAATTACATTTTTGGCTTCAGTATCGATAATAGAGTACGCTCCAAAAAAAAAATTCAAAAATCTCCTCTAAATACAGAATTGGACCTGTTACAGTTTTATTATAAGTATAGATATCAGTTATCTAGTACCCATAACACAAGCTCTGCTTAGCTTGGGGCCAGATAATGCTGTGTGAATTGTCCAGCATTATTTATTTATTATTAATTGTAGAATACTATGTCTAAGTCAGTATTAGGTTTGCTGCGTTATTTTCCGCTTGGTAAATAGTTTAATGCAGGGGGCGCTGCGAGCGACGGCCGGAAATTGTGCAACTTGCACTTCCGGTTGAGGGAGGATTTGTTCATTACAATTTTGTAGGCACCAAATACTTATACCTAGGTTAATAGGCAGTACATTATAGTAGGTAAGGTAAAGGGTGTCTCAATAAGAGTGCACTTTTTAACTTTGCTGTCATTTTTTTTCGTGCATATGTCAACTCTCATATTTCACAGCTTTTACCTATGATTATTCCGATTTATAAAGATGGAGCGTTACACAAAAGAAGAATGTGTTTATCAGCACGAAAAAAAAATTTTAGCAAATTTAAAAAGTGCACTCTTGTTGAGACACCCGTTACTTACAAGAGTTATTTTGGTCAGGCCAAGAATAGAATAGATATTTATTTGGTACAAAAAACATTAGATTTTTGGGTTAGTATTGTCTTAAAGCCTAAGTTAGGTTTATCAAGGCACTCGTTCTCACCTAATTGAATTGGGCTGCTGTCGCTGAAAATGCAAATAAGAATTTTAACTGTATTTTAAAGGGATTTTGGTCAGGTTTCAGAGTTAATTATGGGAAGAGATTTAAATCTCTTATATTACTAATTCCTCCAAAAGTATCAAAATCAAATTCCTTAAAACATGGGCAGGTACATAGAGAATGTTTTACGATTTAGGAGAAACTACTTTTAGCTATTTGTATTGAATGCAGACCGCAGAAAATATTAAAAACTACGTACGAACGTAAGTAATGTAAGTACTAACGAAATATTAGAATTTCGCGCGAATTTGTTTTAGATTCCGTGTCGAAGACTCGGTAATAGAGTTTCTGACTGCTGACGAGTATTTTGATACCTCGTTCATCAAAATAGGTTTAGCAAGCACGCCATAATACGAGTGCCTGATAACCACATAGAAACCATCGAAAAATTTAGCCCTTTTAATCAAAAACGGAAAACATAAACAACAACAAAAGGCAAATTGAAACAAAATATTTTAATAGAAAGAGATTAAGTACAATCACCGGGACTGATTACTAGTGTTTACGATCAACGTGAGGACCCCATCAACCCCTTGCACCCCACGAACCTTATGAAATGCACCCCGTCACAGGTCACGTTAATATCAGGTTCACCCTTACAATCCTAGCCTGGGGTGCAATTCTGACGTGCAAAAATATATGCGACGACGACGACGCGAACGTCTATCCGGCGAATAGAATGGTACGTATTTAATTTTAATATAAGTAGTCACATTAGGATATTCTAGTTTACCTAATTTAATTATTTTGTTAATTTGTGTTAATTACCCAGTTACATAAAATCAAGGATTCTTTATTTCTCTAAAACATATGTATATAACATAACTAAAGTAAAGAAGCGACGAAAAAACCTTTGGCCTGTTGTTATTTTAGAGTTGGAGCAAAACTCGTCTCAAGCTTTTTTGTCCTCTATAAGTTTAAATAATCTAGAATTATAATGAAATAATGTAATAATAATATGAGTATTTAATTTGATTAAATACCCTCTATAAGATTACCAAATGATTAAAATTATGAAACACAACAAAAACTACCAGAATCGAGTCACTTAATAGGATCCCTGTATCCCCTTTATTCAAAACATTTAATTAACAGCCCCCGTGCCACATTCCGGCGAGTGTAGAGGAATTACATCAACACAAGGGGTTGGAGGGCGCAGCGAGCGGGTTACTTTACAAAATATTTACAAAATATGGAACACTGAGACAACGGCAAGCAAGAAGAAGAGAGATATTTAAAAACAGTTAAAAACAAGACACTCTTATAAAATAGGTACATTATATAAAGTTATTTAGGATCCTTTTATAACAAAAGGATCCTTACTCAGCGTAATGCTGGCTAAGCTCCCGTTGTTCGCGCCTTATTTTATTTTTATTTTATTGTACCTGTATGGCCAACCCCTCCTTACCTCACCTCGCTCGACGCTTGTACAGAAATTGAATACACGCCATGTTGCAAAGAAGTACGCATTATTTATTTCTTTTCGATCTCCATCTCACAGCCAAGTCAAGGCTTTCAGTCTAATTTATAAATATTCATGTTGCTATAACCAAGTAGCAACACCCGTAAGAGACCAAGCCAGCGCTGGTCTTCGGTTAGAACCCGTGCAGGTGACGTCACGCACGAACAAGCCTACGCAATGGACTTTATGGCTTTAACTAGGTGTAGGGTTTCTGTAGTATGTTTCAAGTAGGTAAAATGACTTAAGTGGAACGAATTCCATTAGCACAGCGAGTTATGGCGCGCCTGAGACCCAGAAGGTTGCAGGTTTGTCTACCGCCGCCAGACTCCATCATGTATGTATGTATCTACAAATACTGATTCTGGGTCTCGGTGTTTTCTATGCAAAAAACCCTAGACCTTTTGACCATAATATCACCTGACGATGTTGCCGACGATGTATCACAAACAGCTATTAAGGCACATTTATATATTCATTATCGTCTTGAAGAGACCCAGATGTAGTTGGCCGGAAAAACAGAAGCAGCGAGTGCCACACCTTAACAAGTACCGTTAAGGACGACAAATATAAAGGTAAAACAGAAAAACAATGTGTATATAAGTCGTTTATCAGTCACCTGTTGCCCACAATACAAACTTTCCTTGCGGCTAGATTCTTTATAAAGATGTCCAGCAAGCATTATTAAGATCCCTTCCAGCAAATCTTGCGCTCGGAAACACGTTGTAATCAAGACGCCCATACATCTATTAACTCTTTCACCCATCTCTTAGTTCCCAATAAATCACACCTGCAGATTCCTCCGCAAAACGGGCAGGAAAGCGGGGATTAGAAGTGCGCGCGCGCTGTCACCTCGCTAACTATAGACGTGACTAAACGGGCATGCAGCGCGCTAAATCATGCCCATTTCCAATCCGGTAAGCTGAGTACTCATTAGCGAGCTGTTACTGTAACCCGACAGATTAAGGATTGAAACGCTGTATGACATTTACGTTACAGTGCAGCAGTGTCTAAAGTCCAGTTAAAATTATGAAATTCTAATTCATGATTAAGGATTCAGCATCATCATCATGCTATATTAGTCCACGGCTGGACATAGACCTCCCTTCATGAGCACCATAGCGCCCTCTCTTCATTCATATAAAAAAAAAATATAACCTGACCAAATGATTTTACTGTGAATGAATGGTTGCACTGAATGTCATCAAACGTAGTACACTTTCAACCAAACAAAATACGTGGATCCGTTCAGGAGCTTGGTACAATGCAACAGACACGTTGACCTTATTTGTGGCTTGATAAGGTTCTGTAAAAAGGTGTGTGGAGTTCGATAGCGAAGGCCTTATAGAAACAAGAAATTCTTTATGTTACGATTTCTACTGGTTACGGTTACATACAGCTCGCTTGTAAGTACCCGGTTTTAGTTTACTTTCAGTCTGAGCAAGCTATTCTCGGATGGAAGTGATTGCTTTTTAGGAAAAACAAATGACTGTGTGGACAACCATGATACTATATTAAGTTTGATCAAGTTCAAAATGCTTATGAGGCTCATTAAACTAGATTTCAGGACTTTTGATCGCATTTAAACCGTTTGGTGAAGAAGGCTGACTATTGATGGCTAGGCAGCTGTTTATACGTCCGCTAAGTTAAAGTTAGTTATAGTTAGTTTATTAACGTTCATATGTTTGTTACATGTCATATTATTAATTCTAATTAAATTAACAATAGCGTTGTATTAATTAATATATGTATTCATACGTGCTAAAATAATTCATTGTAAAATAATAAATGTGGAAATGACTGAAATGTGCAAATGTAAATTGAATCATAATTAAATTAATACAATATTAAATAATGTCAAAAAGTTCATGGAATTTATAGTGACATTTCTCAATAAGCCAGAACTTTAGTTTGCTTTTGAAGTTATGCTAATATAACATATCATGTAACAACAACAAACTTTACGGTGGCTGGCGGTTGGAAAAAATATAGCAGTTGAAGCCAATAGACTAGAAGTAACGGCGAGCGGAGCGAGCTGCCATTTTTAAAATAATAAATTGCACGCAGTTACACACACAGTGCAATTTGGGTGATTCCCATCTGATCATTTTGAGTAAGTTTTTACGTATATTATATGAATTGTATTTTTTTGGATTAAAGTAAAAATAGTACACTGATAGTAAATAGTAACTATCTAACATATTTCGTAATTGACCAAAAATAAAAAATTGTGCCGTTTTCTAAAAAACCCGGAGTCCTGACCGGTCCCTAAAAACCCATAAAGTTGTCAATAGAGTCTAAATTGCAGACAGCTAATTCGTCATTGGTACCTTCACTACATTGTATGACAATAAGATTCTGATGGGGGGCGTCGAAGTCAAGAGATTCATTCAACTGATCTATGGATTGACACGTGCTTGACAACAAATTATTATAAACAGAAAACTCCTGTATTCTGGACCTTACTATCTTCATTATAGAGACTATGTAAAGCATTCGCAGTGAAAAAAGCCATTTGTTATTATTAAACCAGGTGAAAGAGAAAAGTTGTTTGATTTTGAACTTTGTGTAGTTTAGATAAGGTTGTGTTGAAGTATAATATAAAGCTTGTATTCCAGTGAATACTACGACTTGCGAATGATATGATACTTGAAGTGAAGACGATGAGTCTCGTTAATTTGTAGCTTGAATTAGGTACCTTTGAATACCTATTGATAAAATACTCGGCTCTTGATACTTTAAACTAGGGAATGTGGTACTTACCTATGTGAGCTCATATTTTGAAATAGACTTTATCTTGGTAATGATTATACAACTGGCAACCAAGAGAAACCTATTCGACAAGAGATTATACACAATCTTTAAGTTTTTTATGCCTATCTAGATTTTGATAAAATAAGGTTTATGCTGGTTTTAAGCATTAATAGGTAATAATAAGACATCACTACAGTGAGATATTTGATGAAAACACAGTTTGCGGATCGAATCTGACTGCTTTTAATCAATGCACACCGGGTAGATTTTAATACTAATTTGGAACTACCCTCCACTACATAGCACACCCAATAACTATATAGTATAAAAAAGTCGCTTCCTGCTGTCTGTCTGTCCATAAGTACAATACCTACATATGCTTAGATCTTTAAAACTACGCAACGGATTTTGATGGCATTTTTTTAAATAGATTGAGAGATGAAGGGTTTATGTGGGTTATTCCCGCTCGTCCCCACGCGTTGTCCCCAGTGGGGACCAACGGGAAGTTTTATTCCCGTTCGTCCCCATGTAGTAAAATGTGAGGACGAACGGGAAGGAAATTTTCCGTTGGTTCCCACTAAATATTAATATTTATTATAATATTATAAGACCCGAAATCCATTAGCGCGACATGCAACGTGTTGTGGTTTCATTTTCTAAGCGACATACCGCGCGCGGCGTATAAAACGCGTATAAAAATCGCGCGCGACATGTCGCGTAGGAGGGTTTTGGCTCTAATGCTACAACCAACTCAGTCACTGACCCAGTGCTTGACACAATTTTTCTCCCAGATGCCGCCGTTTTTTTTTGGAAAACCTATGTATGGTGTTTTATAGTATCAGCATTGCACCGGTCGGTGAAGGGAAACCGCGGCGGGTCACTATTTCAAAAATTGAAAAAAGAAACCCTCAAATTTCGCAAATCTTACCACCGTTTATAAATTATTTCTGTCTTTTGAAGTGAAATCCCATTTCTCGACACCCCCTTATTACGCATTTGCGACATACGAACAGCTGAGATAAATGATCCCAACTCGTTAGCATAGTGTTCATAACGAGCTTTCAGAAGCTCTGAAATAGGAATGATAGTGAATGTATAAAAAATCTGGCGTAAAAAGGTTGATCTTCGTTGTATATTGTTGTGCCTATCTATAGACAGAGGAAAGCAGTGGGAAAACTGTTAGTTAAATTATTTGATTTTTTTTAGAGAACAAACCCTTTTTGTTACAAAGTTTTATTTTGCAAGATAAATTAAAGCTGAATGTATTTTTGTTCGGTTGGAATCTTGCAACTCAATTTGTTATCCTCAACCGATTGAGCTGATGGCATACATATGTAAGTTCAGTGACAATGCAATGTCATGGTACCATCGAGCTGGTCTGATGATGGAAACCGACGGTGGCCATAGGAACTCCTAAACGAAACGACTTAACCACGTCGAGTTTGGGTTCGTTGGATTTGTCTTCCCAAGCACTTTGGTTCAAGATTATATAAAAGCTTGTATGTAAAAGATTTTTAAATATTTAAAAAATATTTGCATTAACACAAACATGGCAAACCCAGACTTGGGACTAGTTCTCTTAGGATAGGCCCGACTGAGTAAAGGGTAATTTATTTATGGTAGTTTTTTTCGGTGGAGGGACAACGTAAGGGGGGGTCTTTGTCCAGCGGTGGACGTTATATAAAGTATTTTGTTTTATTTTGACCGCGCTAGTGGTCATCAAAAGTTTGATTATGTAAAATTTAACCCACACTCTGCCGTCAGTTAGTCTGTACCTGAACGGCTCAGACAGTGGCACGGAGCCAGGACCAGGTGTTTGCCAGCAAAGAGCAGTGAAGAGCCCCAGATACAGCAGTTTCCTGTGTTTCTATATAAGTTCGTGTGCCATGACGGTTAATGACGTAAAAACCGACCCTTCCAACTCAGCCCTTGGATGTCGTCAGAGGCTATTTAGGAACCTGCCAGAAGAAAGGCACGTAGTGAAGTAATTTCCTAGCGTATATTTTTTACGAATTATTCCCACGTCTACAGAATCGCTAGCCTACAGATTTCTAATATTTCCGATTCCCTTGTCTGTAGATTGTCAATAGGTAGGTACTACAGATTCCCAGATACAGGAAGCTGTACACAGATTCTGTAGGAAAACAAATCTGTTGATTTGGGAAACTGTAAAATTAAGAGTCCTTTAATAGGGAATATATAGAGACATGAATCTGTAAAGGAAATCTGTAGAATTGTGAATAAACTATTTTAAAATTTCTACTGTAGTTAGGCAAATAAAAATTACCACAGTACCATCAGTGGTACTATCTAATGGTACCACGGTGAACGATAGTAAAAAGTCAGTACATATGCAGACATTGTGAAAAGTCATATATCCCATCTACGAATGTCTATTTGGTAGATATTTGTAGAGCTCTTGTAGGCTACATCGAGCTGTCATTTGTTTTGTTTTGAACTACAGATTCCTACACCGCATTCTACAACAAAGTTAGCTAACCTCTTCGACCGTTCCAGATTATGGAGAAAGCAAAAAACAATAAGAATTCCATTTTCAGTGATCTTATTATGATTACTTTTATAAACCGTTTAATGATTTATCTTAAACAATTTTGGGTCATTACGCCTCGGAATAACAAACCGTCATAACTCCGGAACTACTCGAGACAGTTGTCAGCCGTCCTAAAATACGTACCGTACCTAGAATCGAACCCACATCTTATAAAGGTCCTGCCCACTGCCGTCAGTAGGTCTATGGCACAACCGTGGCACGCAGCCAGCACCAGGTGTCTGCCAGCAATCAAAGTGCACCGAGGAGTCAGGCAGCAGGTGTATTGTGGGAATTAGCATTTAGCGAACCGAGATCTTAATGAGGAAAACTTTTTAGAGCGATATTATTTTTAAATTCGGTTAGGGGGTATCAACATCATCATCATTTGTTCCGACACGAATTTACTTGTCCTATCAAAGTTTACAATATTAGAATAAAAAATATTTTGTAACAATTCTTCGTAAAACCTTCTCTGATAGTATTCATCAAAGTAAGTTGTCTACTAGTTACTACTTACTTTGATGAATACTATATATAGGTTATACGCGCAATTGTTACTAAATATTTCTTCATTCTAATATTGTGCAATGGATTTCCGCAAAGTAACGCCTGAATCTATTATTTATCTATCAAAGTTTGTCAAAGTTTGTGAGTATGGATGTTTGTTCCTCTTTCACGCAAAAACTACTGAACCGATTAGGCAGAAATTTGGTATGGGTATAGTTTGGGACCTGGAATAACAATTAGGCTATTTTTTATCCCGATAAAAAGCGAGCAAAGGCGCGTGCAGCTAGTTTGTGAATAAATAAACTGAAATTGATACAACGTGTTAAATTGTGTTGACCGAGTAATGGTGAACCTTGATTAAAGCTTGTACAGACTGTCAAATGAAAACTAACGTATTTGTGATGACGCTGTCAAATTGAGCACGGACTTGAGCTTTAGGTACCTATTAGATTTCTTGACATGGAGCTTCCATAAACCGTACCTCGCGCAATGTCAGTTTCAAGAATGTTGCATTCTATTTAATCAGACCAGTAGCCAGTAGTTATAACGTTCTATTATAACCGTCTAGTAGGTCGAAAATATAATTTCAGACCTCTCATTTTGATATTTATAGATTTTTCTGGTAACTTTTACATTTTACAATACGCAAATAGGTTAGGGTCAGGGTGTATGGACATGTTATGCGGAGGGAAGAATGTCATGTGACGAGAAGACTGTTTAATTTGTATGTGGAGGGAAATAAAGGGAGCGGAAAACCGAAGAAAAGATGGATGAATTGTTTGAAAGAGGATATGTTTAAGAAAGGTGTACCTAAGTACGGAGATGACGGCTGATAGAGGATAGTGGAAGAAAAATACATGTTGTGCCGACCACACCTAGTGTGGGATAAGGACAGGAAGATGATGACTACGCAAACTACTCAGAACAATGAGTGGTTCTACGAGTAGATACCTATCTTTTTCCAAATCCGAAAAAACCTCTACATATCTGAATCTGCTCTACATTTCTTTTCAGAAGGTAATCGTTACTTCATATCCGCATTCCCTTGACGCATTGTAAGGATTCCGAAGTTGTATCTCATGTGCTCTTATCTTGGAAGTTTGGGGTGAGTCGCTCCTGATTTATTACTTTTTAAACGGGTTTCTGACCTTATCCGAACTTTTTTTGGTAAGTTCCTAAAACTAGGAACCTTCTTACTCATATCTGCTTTGAAATTCACTATTGTGCTAACAATAAAACGCACCTCTATTTCTATCGATGTTAAAGTAACCTCTATTTAAGTACTTTATTATGGTTTAAAAAATATTAAGTTTCGACTCTTTATGGCAATTTTAAAGTAGAAGTAGGCTTTGTTCAAAAAATTATGTTTCCCAGAAACAGATGGTCAAAACAGAACTCGAATCCGCAACCTTTAACTTCCCATCATAAGCATCGGAATCTAGTAATTACCTTGAATTATCGTAAAAGTAATTAGAACAGGTCTCGATATCCATCGCCATCTCCATAGCCATCGCGTCGGCTTCGCGTCGATAAGTAATTGTCCATTAAACGGGAGTGGGCAGGTTTTTGTGGTGGTCTGGCCATGTTTGCTGTAGGATGTAGAGTAGGCGAGATACAGAGTTCTTCAGTGACTACAAAGTCCCGAAGCTGCTCCGTACGAGCTAAATGCACGCTTTGTAACAAAAGCTTTTATCTATAAAAGTTTTTAGTTATTTAGTACACAAAATATTTTTGTGCATGCTATGTTTATGTGACTCCCTTTAACTGAGAGAATATTTGCCTGGGTATAGTTAGTGTGCTATGCTATGGGGCGGCCCACGGCATAGCGCACTGCTTAGTATTTTTAACAGCTTCAACGTAGGTATTCAAAAGAAATATAAAATTCTTCTGACTGCTATCTCCATAACTCCCGCATACCCAATTATTGCACGATGCATTTGCCGTCTTAAAGATTCATGGAGCGCCCGGGCGGGCAGTGAAATCGTTTTTCTAGCAGTAAATAAAGACCGCTTTCTTTTCCCTTTTTTGAAAATGATTTCTCTGTCCCTCCCCTACTCTGTACTATACTGCCCATACCGGGGCAAATGGCACCGATTAGTTATCGTTCAGTTTTTGCGGCGCGCAATCTGTCAGATGGCATCACGCGCGATGCGTCGGCGCAGGCGCAGCTAGCCATTTCACTTGCTAATGCTGAAGGTAACTGTGAAGGAGGTACGCAGAGGATCAGATCCTATGACAGAAATCGCTGGAGAGGCTCAACCTTCTGAAAACATTATAGAGGTATAATATAAGAGTCTGCGTCGTGACGCTACGTTTAGTCGCTGCAACAAGATTCAGAGTGTGCGGAGCTTTGAACAGGAAGGTACATTATAGGAAACCGTCGGACAAACTTTTGTAATAAGAAGGTAACAGCTATCCCATTTTACGGACTATGGACTATGGTGTTGTCCAGAGCAGCTGCGAAAAATATAGCTTGATTACATTGAGTTCCATGACCTAAATTTGCGCCTCACCTATTTTATCGTATTATAACGTTAACCAAAGGAATTTTCATTAATCCCTTGGCCAGTTTGTGCCTGCTTTTTTTGTAATGCCTCTGTAATGTTTTTATTTTGTATAGCATAAGAAGAGATGCGAAGTTACACTTTTTGGCCGCTAAACTCGGTTTCGCATCTCTTAATAAACTATAAAAAATAAAACACTATTACAGAGGCACACAACTATTACAGAGGAATTAAAAAACAGCTTATGACAGTTATCACAAACTGGCCAAGGGATTTAAATCCCTTTGTATAACGTAATAATACGCTAAAATAGGTGGCGGCGGGTTCGGGAACCACCTTAATAGTTGATTATTGAATACCTCTAAGATCTGAATAGGCAAATATGAGTTCGCTGAAATAGTTTTCCAACTCACTTAAACTTTACTAAAATACTTAATCTACTTACTCATGCATCCAGTAACAGTTTATGATTCAGGATTCAAGTTGTCTTTCGCGAAAGCTTCCAGAATTGAATCCATACCTAGCTCCAAGTAGAATTAGCTATCTATAATATCTAGCTGAAGGTAGAAATGTACCTAGTTATGGTTGCAATGTGTATTACACGCCCTTGCCTTGTACGCGAGCTGCCGGAACACTCGGCTCTCGTATTGCCTTTTGGCTAAATGAGTTCTTCGAAGAACGAGGCGAGGTAGAGTCGTTCGTGTAGAGACAAACGGCGCGGAGGAAAATCGTACGGAAAATTAAGACTGAAGTTGTGATTCGACTAGGAATCAGAATCAGCAACGCATACACATAAATGTTTGTGTCATAGAGTTAGTTATTGTTTATTGTTTTTCTGTCTTTTTCATTTCTTCGATTAGTGGACAGAAAAAATAAGTGAAAATCAATAACACCTTATTCCTTATTTGATAATAATTACCAATTTATAGCTGATTATAGTATAAAATTTGGTTTGTCTAAGTGCTTATTTTGTAAGACTAAAGAAATAAAGTTATTGAACTCAGAAATTTGTCCAAAAATAATTTATGACTTGTGACGAAAAAACAAATGACGAAAAAATTTAATTTACAAAATTTAATGATTTTTGGATTGACGAATGGGGAAACTTGTACTAAATCATTCTGGATTTAGTCTGAACTAAATCCACTTCCCACCAATCTTATTTCATCTGATTGGGATCTCAAATCTCTACGGCGCGGTGGAGAGATGAAACTGTGGAGACTACTTTTTAAGGGTTTAAACTTACCTTCATACATTTTTTTTACTGAAAGGCTACTTGTGGCTTAATCCATCAACGTACGCGTTACGACGTCGGAACGCATAGTATCACTTTCCCTTACCTATGATCTACCGCCTCAGGTATTAATTGAAGCAGATTCTTTTAATCAGGTGTGTGCAGTTATTTCACTTTAGGATCCAACTACCTTTACCTTTTATAACTCGATAATTACATTAGTAATAAATCAATATTTAATGGTAGATACCTTAATGGGTAAAATAAAATATCTAGATCGATTACTGCTGTTAGCTAATGCTTATAGCAGTAATCGATCTAGATTTTTGAATCTCTACTTTTTTTTACTGTGCAAAGTAGATAATGTGTAGAGTTGATCTTTCTCAAATCTTAAAAAGGTGAAAACTTCCAGGGCGGCTTGATTCTCTCTAAAACTTTCCAGCGGAAATGATTATGTGGACTGAAGATTTCAATCTCAAACTAAAAGCCTTTCAGTTAAAGTATCTCTTAATCATATAGGTAAGGTTTTAAGATAGAGCTAAGTGATAGATATTTCTCGACAAATTTCAGGCGTGCTTGGAGATTTTATAGCATGCACTTGAGATTCTTCTGTGGAGTATATACACACACTTTACGCGTGCGAAGCAGCGGGCCACAGCTAGTTAGTTAGATCCACTTTTTTTAAACGGCTTCTAGTTTAGCATCAAGATCGGAAACAAAAGCGTAACCGGAACTTAAAGTAGATACCTAAGTTAAGTCTGTTCGAGTCAAACTAAAACCTCAATTGATGCTTACCTATAACTGCTTTCACAATAATACATTGTATTTAAACGTTTCCAGGAATGGTTCTGATGATCTAGGCCCATTGTCTGGCTGATTTGCGTAATAACAGGCATGTGGAGTACCAGATCGCTCGTGTAATTGTAGCTTACGATGATGCCAGATTGTCCTTTTGAAATTAAAAGTCTGTGTATTTGCCTCTCTCTAGCAAATGTATAAGATACTATCGTAATACATACAGCAATAATGTACAAGCGAGAGAGTCTAACGTCTACATGAAAGAAAAAATCTAGCTCTATGAACGTCTAGAAATAGATAAAATAGTCAAATAACTGATAGCAGAGCATTTTGAACAAGAGCAAGAAATCACTAAATATTTCACGATTTCAGTTTCTGTGAGGAACTCTTTTAAAGAGTCAGTTATTTTTTAATTATGGTTGTGTACCACTAACACTGGGAATATAGGATACACGGCTCTGAAGCTGAACAACATGAGGTAGCGATCCCCTTGTTATATACAGTGTGTCCCTGGATAAAGTGCAACCCCGAAAGGGGGTGAAACTAGATCAAAAATTATCGAGAAAAAAATTGAAAAAAAAAATCGTATATACTTTATTGATGAATAAAAATTTTTATTACTCACTAATGACTCTATTTAATAATATAATATAAAAAAAAAAATTATTTTCGGTTTTTTTGTCGATAATTTTTGATCTAGTTTCACCGACTTTCACCACTCAGGATACGGATAAAACTTAGAAATAAAGTGGAGTTGGAGTCCAAAAGCTTTAGTTTCAACTTTCAGATAGCTCTGCAGTTCTGTAGCAGAAATTTTTAGAATCTACATCATGTACCTAATCTATACATTCTGCTAGCGAAAAGAGCATTTTTCACTGTGTCTAAAGCGGAATGTGGAAACACGGGAACTCAATTAAGCGTGCCATCCCATGTGGTACCTCCGAAAATATATAATAGTTACCTAGAGCTAGGATTACATCCGGTCTGGTCTGGCTACCTTCCAGTAACAGACCTCAGGCGGATGCTGAAGATTGTAGTTACGTACAGGATCAATTTCTTCCAAAACAGAGCATGTGTTAAAATAACGCAAGTATTCTTTGAAAATGTTATCAGTCGATTACATTCTAATTGACGTTTTTGACACAGTTTTTAGCCAATAAACGTTATAAAAACTAACGATGGTAATTATCCGATTGAATTTTAAACCACCACTTTATTAACATGGTGTGGTGTCAAATTGTCAACTTTTCACATGAACTCTTTAAAATATTCAAGAGTAGAAAAACCCCGCTTTTAGGACATCAGAAAAGATAGGTTCCACTTCTGTGGGATAAGTATAGAGTAAACCATAAGGAGTGTAAAAACTTTGCATAAAATAATAAAAACAATTTCTTATCTGATAAATAATAAAGCATAAGTAATTATGCAAATGGAAATGCGGGTATTTTTATTAATTTACAGCCATTCATTAACATCATTAGGAAACCGAAAGAATATGCCAGACAAGTTTAGACGAACAAAACACGCAAATAAAGGTCCATTGCAGAGAGTAGTAGGTACTAGGGGAGTAGGAAGTAAATCATAGCAGGGGTAGTCGGGGTAGTCAGGTAGTGTTTTGTGTTCTGCGGTTGGGGTGCATTTGTGAATCAATCTCAGGTAGAAGTGCAGTCGAGCTTGCAAATTGTATGTTTGTACTGTGAGAGTTTTGTGTGATTTAATAATTGCAGGGTTTGGTTTGGTACGTGACTCAATAAGGCGTTTATATTAAAATGCTAATTTAATTCTCAGAAATCGTCTTTCTTTTACAAATCAAATCTTCAAAGTATTATGATCTGATAATAATTTTAACTTTCATTCGCTGACTGAGATTCATTATCAGGCCACTTCATTAAACGCTTCAGTCACAACGCATAAAATCGTAATAACAAATCGCCTGTAAAAATATCAGTGTCGTTTCACATTAGCGGTGAAAAAAAACTTTCACTGACAAAGTCGTCAAGTGCGCGCGGCGGCCACAGCTTGCGGCAGAGTGTGAAAGCTCGCGCGAAGCTCGAGCGGTCGCTCCCCGCCGCCAGTCTCGCGTCGTGCGTCGTCCGTCGCGCACGTTTTTGTTCTGCCTGCTGAGCCCTCGGAAACTTTACGCGAGTGTGTGTTCTGTGAGTGATGGTGGCTCTTCTCGCGTCGGTCCTCGCGGCCGCGCTGGCTCTCGCCGCCGCGGACCCCTGCTACGAGGAAGGCCGCCCGCGCCGCTGCATCCCCGACTTCGTGAACGCAGCCTTCGGAGCCCCGGTGGCTGCCTCGTCGGTCTGCGGCCGGCGCGGGCCCGAGCGGCTCTGCGACCCGCCGGCCGACGGCACGCCGGACGCGGCGTGCCGCGTGTGCGACGCTGCTCGCGCCGACCGCCGTCATCCTCCCAACCACCTCACCGACCTCAACAACCCCAACGATGTCACTTGCTGGCGCTCCGCCCCGCTGCCAGCCGCTGCCTACGATTCTCCCCCGGACAATGTCTCTCTGACTCTCTCTCTCGGCAAGAAGTACGAACTCACCTACGTCAGCTTGCAATTCTGCCCGAAAGCCGCTAGGCCTGATTCTGTAGCGATCTACAAGAGCGCGGATTACGGAGGCACCTGGCAGCCGTTCCAGTTCTACTCAAGTCAGTGCCGGCGAGTATACGGCAGGCCTAACAAAGCCACTGTCACGGCGGCCAACGAGCAAGAGGCTCGATGCTCCGACAGCCACAGATTAACGGGGGAGACCAACGGAGCGAGAGTTGCCTTCAGCACCCTGGAGGGTCGCCCGAGCGCCGCCAACTTCGACCAATCCCCTGTCTTGCAAGATTGGGTGACGGCCACTGACATTCGCGTAGTCTTCAACCGTTTACACATGGTCAATGAAGGCGACGAGGTTGATAATAAGAAGCAGGCGGCGGCGGGCAGCCAGCATTACGCGGTGTCAGATTTTGCCGTTGGAGGACGTTGCAAGTGCAACGGACATGCGTCGCGCTGCGTGCCAATGAAAGAGGGGGAGGTGGTGCCAGGAGGTACAGGAGGTGTGGGGGTGCAGCAGCTCACCTGCGAGTGCAAGCACAACACGGCGGGCAGAGATTGCGAGAGGTGCAAGCCCTTCCACTTCGACCGACCTTGGGGACGCGCTACTGCGAAGGAGGCTAATGAATGCAAAGGTACTTATTAGATTTTAGACACGCCCTATAGCAACCTTTATGGTTCTTCCACATTTGGCAGGGTCTTGATCAGCCTAGCCTTGTATAGGCTCTGTAAAATCTGTCATCACAAAGAAGAATGTTTGCGACCATTCGTCCCGAGGACGGACTATTAAGAAAAACACTGAAGATTTTTTGGAATGCGTTTTATCTTCCTCATGATAAATTATTTTACAAAGGACGATGTCAAAAAACTGAATCAAATCTCTGAATCCACTTGTACCTACAAGTTCTATCTAAAGCAGACATCGTAAGTTTCAACCATAATTGGAACCTTTGGAATCAACTCAACAAAGATCTACGATAGGAGCAAATGTCATAACATTCATCAGTAAATAGTTACCCTGTTTGGATTATCACCCTCACCCTTCTAAAGTTCTAATATAACAATCAAAATCACTGTTTGTAGGATGACGGTAACCGTCATAACACGACCGTAGACTGGACAGAAAATGCTGACATAAACGAAAGACCTATACCGAGCATCAGTAGGTGATCCTAGGTTATTTGATGATACTCACTGCAGACGCAGACTGGTAAAAACTTGACGAGAATTTACAGCCCTACAGTAAAATACGACAGAAAAAGGTAGAAACAAGTACAAGGCGTGAGAAGTCCATAATTAAATAACACCTCATTTGAATACTAATCAACGTGCACTAAAAATACCTCAAGACATAACGAAAGTGAATCCAAAGATATATTATGAGCTGCGTATACGCATAGTAATTGAATACGAGACGATGCAAGTGTAAAAATTTATCGCTCAGTCGTAAAAGTAATTAAGTAGTGGTCGTAAATCAATTGTGGTAAATGGTTTATATAGGGTCAGAGGGCAATGCAACAATATGCTTTTGGAAGTTGGGAATAGACTCTTAAATTATCTTGTATAAATAGAGGCAATAAGGTAGCTAAAGAAGATGATTTACATAATGACAACTTAGTAGAGCTATGATTGAAATTGATTAGGATCCTAAGTATTTCAATTATACTATGGCTAGAGGATTTTCATAGACCAAAGCAGTTACCCAATGGTGGGCCAGAGATATACAGACCACCTGCCTGATGGTGAGGTGACATAGAGGGCTTTAGGAAGTCAGCGGATATAAGGAATTAGTGATTCCAAAGAAAAAAAATTACGTGTTCGGTGCATTTAGCCTAAATAGCCCTCGTCAATCGATATCCTGAAAATAAAACATTTTATTGAACCTAAAAGGTTGTCTATATGTTATAAGAAATTAAAATTAATGTCGACTAAGCTACTGACCAATTCTTTCTAGCGTTTTTTTATTTTTGTAGGCCGATTTGTCACTCACAGGCTGTCAATTATAAATTGAAGTGTTATGATGACATATTGTTGTGGATGTGACGATGGACGATAACAATCTAATGCAGGGACACTTATTAGAAGTGCCTGGATAAACAAAATCTATAGATATCTATCGATCTAGAGTACATACTCGGGTTATAACAAAATTATTACATGATATCCGTAAAAAAAACAATTTCGGCGTGACTTGAACCCACGACCTTTCCCTCAATACGGGACTGCGCTACAAAATCAAGTACCCGACGAGTCGAAAATCTTTGGGACTATCTTACGGACTCAGCTTCGTTAGCTTGGGCATTGGGATATCATTTAATTTCTTGTAGAGCCCCAGGTGCGAGGGCGCATTCTCAGCGTGTTCGCTAATAAATACGAGTAGGTTTCACTGCATTTATCTGTATCACAACTCACGGATTCATATTTTAACAAATTATAATATAATTAAGAATTATTATTCGTTATTTGTATTTTATATCTTCATTATTGTGTTGTTTTAAGATTATTGTGATTTTAATATTTTAGTGGTCCATAGTAACGTAAATTTTGAAACACACAGTTTTAAAATTTACGTTACTATGGACCATTAGTGTCTGAAATATAAAGATTTAATTTAATTTACGCACTACACATAGCCAAATCATAAGTAGATACAAACCTGCATAGAACATGCTGAATTCATTACCTAAACCTAGTAAGTTGCCAAGTTTACGAATATCAATAACTATATTGCATGTTGTGGCCACCTAACATTTATAGAGCACTAGTTTTAAGTATTTGGTTTCCTAATTTGTATTTCTTGTGTTGTCTTTAGTGGTTTGCCCTAAGTTAATAAATAAATAAACTTGGTAATGTTTGTATGCGAAGCTACTTTGTGTTGGAAGAACACCAACGTAACGATCCCTCAACGATGGTCATTCTCAGGATAAGTCGAAGGTCGAGTGATGATTATCAAGTCAACTTTAACACAAAAGTTTTTTGGAAAGCACTACATATGTTTTAAAATTTAAATACCTAGTCGTGCTTTTATTTCATCATCATCATCATTGTCAGCCCATACACGTCCACTGCTGGACATAGGCCTCCCCCGTAGGACGGCACAAATAGCGGTCCTGAGCCGCCTCCATCCATCGACTCCCTGCGACCGCCACGATGTCGTCGGTCCATCGAGTGGATGGTCTCCCATGTAGGGGGGGGGGGGGGGAGGATTTGCCATAATCACCACGCTTGGCAGGCGGATTGGTGATCGCAGTGTTGGTGTTTAAAAATACTCAGACGGAAGCTGCTGCCCTTCGTCTGGTAGGTTCCCTTAGTCGGCTCTTACGACATCCACGGGTTGAGTTGGAGAGGTCGATATTCTATTCCGCGGCCCCACGGCCACGGCCACGACCACGACTTTTATTTATCAGTCTAATTTTCTCAGCTTTTTATCCTTAATTCAGCAATACAAGGCTTTACAGAAACTTTACACAGTAAGACCTCTATTAATATATCAATGAATCAGTCAATCAACCATGAGATGGTATTTATTAGGTAATATATCTTATTTATCTGACTTTTTGCGATATCATAAACAGAAGCTCTACTAATATTGTTATCATTTTATTGGCCGTTGGTGTTGCGCCTGACCTCTCCCTGGTCGTATCAGTCTGCTGTCCCATAGGATTATGAGAGTGAGGGAATAGAGCGCGTGCCTGGTTTCTCTCCTTTGAGACTGGCCACCCCGTGGCAGATTCGGCATATGAAATTACATTATATTATATTTTCTTTTATATAAGACTGTTTGTTAGGAACCTACCTAGTATCTACCGACGCATAATATTTTGTCAGCTCAATATTATATTTGATCCCCATAAACTTTTATCATATCCTACGTAACAAAACTAACCGAAAGCGATATTGCAAATGGAATATCTTCACTAAAAGGATCATATAATCAAGTATCTAATAGAAATCTAAAGCATACCACACCTATCCGTTTAGAAGTTATTTCCATATGAATCGAATCACGTTTATCTGAGATATATCCTTTAGATAGGGAAATTTATCTGAGTAAGATTATGCTTATCTCGAAGCCACGTTGACGACTTTATAATGATGCATGCTGTATATTGGATAAATAAGGTTTTACAGAAACAAGCCTGTTTATGTTAAAATTTAACAAAAATTTAACTAAAGAGAAATCAATGCTTAGCAATTAATTTCCTATTTGATAATTCTTTACAGTTAAAATTTGACTTGTTTAAGTACTTTTGTAAGCCTTAAGAAATAGAGTTATTGATTTCTGAAAATGAAATTGTAAAAATACATTCATAGTGGAAACTTCTGACGAAATAAGTAGTCAGATGCTTCACTATGAGCTGCTAAAATCTGTCTGTGAACTTTGAAATAAGTGTCACATATGACTCGACACGGCAGTATTAAAAAGATCGCTGAATCTACGATTACCTCCATGGTATATACCAATGTATCATAATGTATGATTTAAAATTTCTGATGGCAGTACTTCGCAATTGGATCTTTGGTAATTAGATCTTTTATTAGTTCTTCGGTGTTAATAAGATCTGTGGTTATATCGGAGCCTGCGCCGGAGAAAGTCGACTGTCGATGTTTTCCTTCAAAGTTTTCAAGCAAGTGATAAATGCGTAAAGTCAACGCACTCATTGATGCCCACCGCTTTGAACCCACGCTTTATTGTACAACTCCACTATGCCATAAGACTCTAAAGCATAACCTTACCAACGCTTACCTAATCTTTTAGTAATTTACCTAATTTAAGTAGGTAGTTACCTGCGTTGCTGGAAAATTAATTTTACGACTGGCAATTTCAACTTGGTTACTCAAAATGGCTGCAGTAGAACTAACATGGTCCTTCGGACCGGATAGATGATAAGATATAATGTTGATTTCAATCTGTGATTTGAATAGTTGTGAAATTAATTTAAGTTTTGGCAATTTGAGTTCAGTCATGTTGAAAATATAATTATTGAAATGGCCCTTCAAAGATGGCAAACTTAAGAAGACGTTGGTTTACTTTGTTCAGAAGTAGTTTCAAGATATCTGTGACTTTGATTAAAAAGGGTCCCAGCCCTTTTAACCTCCAGGTTATTATACTAGTTTCTAAGGAATGGGAGCACACTAAAGTATTATAAATTCGAATGTAACTCTCGTTTGTTTTTTACCTTTCAATTTTTCGTAACTAAACGTTTGAATAAATCCAATAAAAAACAACGAGTCGGTAATAGTAACTCGTTGCTCCTCCATCCTGGGATAGGAAAAGGTCGTCCAAAGCAGATGCCAGTTCTACAATATAATACAATACAAATATTCTTCATTGCACACAAAATAATTAAAAAAAAAACAGAACACAAAACAAATACAGATAATGTACAATGGGTGGCTAGGAGCGATCTTTTCCAGGCAATCTTAAGATGTCCAAGAAGTGAACAAAAAAGTATAGACGGTGGCGTGTAAACAAAAAATAATATCTAAGTAGGTAGTGTAGAAAGAAATAAATTCTAATCCCCTTAAAAAGTTAATCCGTCTCAAGATTGCTTCTATCGCCAACAATCTTTACCCAAATAATATGAAATCAAGTATCTCTAGTTAATTGAATAACCCGTCATTATAAGTTCAAAATCCTTATTTTTATCACATGTTATCTCATGGTCCATAATACAGCTATCAATACTGTTCCCTCGTTGTACAATGTAGGGTCGATAATGGGTCTACTCCTACGCTCTACTATGATTTGTGACCAACTATCTCCACATTATCATAAATTTACTAAGCTCACTTTAAATAAGATCGGGTTTTAGGAATATTTTTAGGGTTCCTTAAAGAAAGGTGTCGGTTTGATTGAAGATGTGCGAGCGTCCTCCATATATTCTTCCTAAATAGAGACAGGTTTGGGTGCAGTGAGTTATGTATAGAATATAGAAATATAAACTTTTATTTGTAACTCAGAAATATACAATTTAAAAGAAAAAAGAGTAGATATTGCAACGGCTTTTGCACACATTTGAAAAAACGTAGAAACTGACGATGTCGATGTATGACGAAAGTCTAGAAGATACCTCTTCTCTATCTTGTTTTCCTTTTTAATAAGGCGGCACAATTTTGAAGAGCACACATTGAAAGACAAAAAAAAAATATTAACCTTTACAGCTCGGTTAAAATTTTATTGCGCTTTTAATTAAACAGTATCCAAAAAGTTACGAGCAGTATAACATTGTTAAAAATACACGTACTAAGCACCTATGTTTGAATAATGACATGATGGTGCAATTTATATGGTGGAACCCTCTTATCCCGTAGGTACGCGATTTCTGACTTGACTGCTTAACTTTTTACTTCCTACCTGCTATAGTAAAGACATAGCCTGTATTTTCTGGTCTCAACATAAATTATCAAATAAAACGAACCTACTTAAACGTAATTTTAAGATGGATTTTAAGTATTTGAAGTAAATTGATTAATGAGGGTTATTGATATATCGAAGTTTCTCGAGACACTTGATTGATTATTGAAAATAATTTCATTATTTATTGAGAGACGCCGTCCTTAAGCTTATCATCATCATCATCACAGCCCATAAGTCAAGCCACAGCTGGGTTTACATAACAAGTGTGACTGCCAAGTGACTACCTACTCACCAAGCGACTACCTACAAAGACCAATGTGACTACTTACCAAGTGCGCTTTTGTAGTATCGATCTGGTACCTACGAGTACCTACACATATACCTATTGCCACTCCTTATTTGATAGTTTAAAAATCCATTTATTATTCACTAGTTTTCTCCAGAAAAACTATAATTGATTCCGGTATATTGAATCATGCCAAGGAAACGGCCGTACAGGTTTTATAGTAGGAAGCAATAAAATTAGGTATTTCATAGCCATTGTTTCATGCTAACACGTCACAGTGGATTTAGTAGAGCTTGCGGGAATTTTCACTGCCATGAATAATACAATTTTAAAGTCAAACAACGAAAATCGTAAACTCCATTGAGAGCATGCTCGCGCGATCAGAATAGGATGGAACCATTTCGAATAGAAACAAGTATCTACTAAGGTCAGATATTTACTTTTACAAGGTTCCGTCCATAGGTATTATAAGGTAACCCTATACTTTGTGAACGAAATAAAACATTTCTATTTCTATTTCCGTCCATATGTATTATTTGAGAGTAGTCTTAATTAAAACTATATTATAAATGTATATAAAATACACTATACGTATAGTGTATTTTATACTTATTCCCCGAATCGCACATAAAACTAAATGTTTGAAGTTGTTGCACAAGTTATAGGTCGATGTAGTTATTGTGTAGGTAACTATGTAGTATATTGTTGGTGCTAAGCTCTACCAACAATATACCTAAACAAGTAAACATGTAAAAATATTTCTGGTAGAGGTTTGTTAAGCTCTTTATGCAAGTTAATACATATAAAGATATTTATGGTAAAGCTTTGCAAAGCTCTACCAATATCTTTACAACTTTCTAGAATGTATGTGACTTGTGTGTGAGTATAAATAAAGTCAGTAATGACCATTGTGGCTACAATAACTAAGTGGACGTAACCTATCAATAAACTTTTTTTTTTTAAATTAAGTTGTCAAATATCAAAGTGCTTTATTTCCTTTAGACCTCACAGGACTCTTGGACACGTCATAAAATTTTAATTACATAAGTAAACGGTAACATAAACTGATCACTTTGATTTTTTGTTCAGTTTAATTCAGCAACGAAAGTAGCTATAATGTAGATGACTTCCAAAAAGACTTAAAGGTGTTCAGCAATTTATGGAACGGGATAAGTACCGACTAGTTGGCGACTCTTGTAACATAAAAATGTACCTACAAAAGCTTAAAACGTCGATAGAAAGTGACACAGGCCGGAATAAACAACAGTTAATCGAAGAAACAACGGATTACAATATTTTATTGGACGTAAATGTTTGTAGACACGCGTTTTGAATTATAGATGTAATGTTTATAGTGAAGTTGGCACGTACTTAGAACACTTGTGCACTGGTTGAGGGCGGTTAATTTCGAAGATCCATGAGTAGGTAACTTTAACAAGCTAAGAATTACAGATTAATGAATTTTTTATGTAGTTTATAGTAACTGTATGTTTCCCTAATAAATAAAAAAATAGAACAAAGAAATAATGTTGGACATTCCACACACCAAGATAAGCAGAGCTTGTTTTAATGAGTATAGCTACTACATGACTGATAATAATACAATATATTACTTATATAGTGTTTTTAGTATATATAGAACACTCGAGAAAAATACATGCAGATCGTACAAACATTTGTACTAAGACGGAAATCGAACCCGTAACTTAACTAACTATTCGAAACCGAAGTTTCGATTTCGTTTTTGTACAAAGCCGAATCAGTATCATTTTTAACCGACTTCAAAAGGAGTAGGTTGTCAATTCGTCTGTATGTTTTTTATGTATGTTACGCGATATTTCCGCCAATTATGGAACGATTTCAAAAATTATTTCACTATTGTATAGAAAATGATCCCAAGGGGTCCCATAAAATTTTTATCCCCAGGGGATTAGTATTTATCCCGCAAAACTTAAAATAAGTGTAAAAGTAAGGGAAATTGAAGCCGGCTTATCGTTTTTAATACACGCCATATTATTGTTTTTTATTTATTTCCTTTAGACCTTACATGACTCTTTTCCGAGTAGGGGCCCGGGTAGACGCTTGATGATATCTTATTAGTTATCTCTACTAAGTAAGCCCTCAGTACGTGTCTTATGTAAAAAGCAGTGGATAAAAAACATGATTTTAGAAGGTTTTTGTACATTTTACGCCTGCAGACTTTATCGGTACTTTAAAAAAGAAAGAATGAAAATAAGTTTTTTTGGCCATACATAACACAACACGACACATTACAAAAAGTGGGACAGTAAACATTAGACGGGGACAGTGTTACATGAGGGACCAAAATGTCCCTGTCCTAGCATTATGCCGCTACAAGCCGAAGCTAGTAGAGGCGCTGGTTTTGAGACAGATCCTGTGGTGGCATAAAGCTGAATACCTACATTCTGTAAGTAGTCGTAATTGGGTGTTTATCTATACTTGCGTTTCTTTTCTTACCTCCTTAGTTCTTAATAGAAAAAGGCCATCTCAATTTATCAGAAATCTATGGTAGAATCGATGGTCTTCGAACCATCTATTTTCGATGTTTACATTGTCAGCACCTCAAGTAAAGCGAGCACCTAGACTAACCGTCTCCGCGGTCGTTACACGCTTTGTCCTGAGTTGGAGAACCGCCAGACTCTATTTATTGTAATACAAATACATCATATTCTAATACCATGTCAATGACTCCATGGATACTTAAAATTACATCAGAAACTTTACAAATGAACATAACACAAATCCTAATCCTAACTAATATTATAAATGCGTACGTGTGTTTGTTTTTCGTTGACGCTCTAACTAAGCAACCAATCGACTTGATTTTTGGCATAGTTAGTTGAAAGGATGGAGAGTAACATAGGCTACTTTTTGTCCTGGTAAAACATAAAATTCCCACGGGAAAAAGGTCCTTTTTATCCCCCTAGAAAAGTAAAAATCAAATTTATTGCGGGAACATCTAGTACTCTACTACGCAAAAATAACTATAAATGAAAAAAAAGCTGGTTAACGTACCCAGCATCATCTAGCCCCAAACTAGCAGACCTTGTGTTATAGTACTAACTACATAGATGACTAAATTACCCAGAACACCCGAAACAAATATTTGTAGATGGTACAAACATATTTCCCAAGGCCCGCAACCTCCTGAGGGTCACAGGCGGACCTTCGTGCTCTCCTACACCTGCGCCACTACTGTCGTTAAAAATATAGGTACAAGATATCTTCTATTATCTATATCTATCTATAGCCGATTCTTATGATAAATTAGGTACTCATATTCTCGCCACAGTAACGTTTAAAGGGAATCGTAGTACACTGCTTACTCGTAGTGCGTACCTACACCAATAAACATCAGGCACTTATCTATAAAAAAAAAGCAGGACAGGAAGCAAAAAGAAACTATTGAAATCGAATTGAGAAATCCCAAAGTAAGTACCTATAACTCATTCATTTGTTTACAAATGACATTTGAACACAAAGACATGGTCCTTTTGTGTCAAACTCTCCTGTTGCTAACTTATATTTGCGTCTTTGATCGATTTATTAGCCTCTATGCGCATAACAGTAGAGTTTAAACTGCCATGCTTGCCATGTGACCGCATTTGTCATGTAGAAGTAAAACTGTCAAACTAATTGACGTTTATGTCAAAAATTTCCCGCCCACACGATTGGGACATCGCCATTACAGCCACATAAAAACAAATGGAGAAATATTGTTATTGAATTTGTGGCTAATTTTGTACTTATTTAGTCGCTTGCCTCCTTAATTCTTTTGGATGGCTTCATGACCAGTCTAAATAAAAAACTAGAGACATAAATTAATTAACAATTTGTAATACGTTATAAATATTGCTTGCAAGTTTTTACTCTATGGATTGAATGATATGTCGCAGAAGGATTCGAAGTTATTTTACTAGGTACATCGATGAATGTTAAATGAAAGTAACAGTTGCCAATGAAACAATTATTAATTTATCGTATTTCGCAGTCACTTATGGGGCCCAGTTTTATCCTATTTACGTAGGTACTTATATTATTTTATGAATACCATAGAGGACATCCAAAATAAAGTACTGTTGTGAAAATCTTATACATAACTAACAAAAAAAAAAAACAAAGAATGGTGCTGATTCAAAAAGCGATCAGATTTATTTTAATAAAACTCAGAGGAAGTAAAATTAAGCTTAAAATTAAGCTTATTCTCTATTATTATGTAGTATATCGTCATTTCGGACATAAAAAATTCACATGTACCCTAAATTTGTTTAAGTTTGAGGATGAATCAAATAAGTTCAGGAAGAATTACTTTCCTAGAATATTCTTGTTTTACGAGAAGTGACTAAACGCGCATAGAACGAGAAAAACAAAAATATATGGTTCAATTTAGTAGTTAAAAAGTGACCACATAACATTCACAAGACAAACAAAAAGCTACCTACCATAAAATAAAATCGTAATTTCCATCAAGTTCTTCCATCACGCGATATATCAATAACCGTACACAAACCAGCACAAAATCAGCTACGGCTTTCCTTTCCCGTAGAAGAACTATTGGGAACGAAGTAGAAATTGTGGGAATTTGATGGTTCTTACTTGGCTGGTGGTTTCGGTAATCAGTCAAAAGTTTTACTTTTTATTACCATTGTCGACATTGTTTGTAATCTGACGTGATGGGAAAGCTCGTAACGACATCAAAATTAATAAAATAGGAGTAATTTATGAATTACTATGATTATGGCCTTAGAATAAGTAGATATTCCTTTTTATTATTCTGATTGCGCAAGACCATTGAAGGTTGAAGGCGTTGTTGTTGGGTTGTTTTTCAAGAGCATGGTAAGTATTTGTTTTACTTTTCTAGCTTTAAATATTGTAACTTACCTTCACATTAAGTGCTTATTGTATTGTAAGTAAGCCTACAAAAATAAACACTATCGGTTCTCATCTGAATTAAAACACTTCTTAAGTCGAGCTTTTTTGAGCTCATAGAGATTTGCCTTAATTATATTTTATGACTTGCTGCTGAAATAAAATTACATAGTTATCGTAGGTAGGTAATATTTGAATAAATCATAGGCTAAGCAAATAAAAAATAATTTGGATGAAGTGACAAACTGTCAACATAACAATCTGATAAAACCTATTGACGCATGAATGATAAAAAATATCAATACTGTTGATAAGTGGTTAATTAATTTAGTTTTTATTATTTTCGAAATATAAAAAAGTGTATATATTATAAAAGATTGTCGTCAACTAAGTAGAAATACCTAGTCTTTTTATAGAGGTTTAATATATACATATATATTATATAGAAAAATTGGTTAGGGACCGGCCTGTTGTTATTTTAGCAGATTTACGTCGTAAAATTAGAATTACGTAGGTAACTAAAACGCCTTTTTCAAATCTGTGGTGGGGCGGGCGAAAGTCCACCTGCGACCCAGGAGGTTGCGGGTTCGATTCCCGCTTCGGGTCAAAAGTTTGTATGATCTGCAGATATTTGTTCAGGGTGTTCTGGGTGTTTTCTATGTAAAATAAAGAATTTCTATATTTGTAGCGTATTGTATCAGTCATCTTAATACCCATATCAAAAGCTCCTTTGCTTGGGGCTAGGTTATGCTGTTATATAGATATAATGCTGTTATATAGATATAATGCTGTTATATAGATATAATGCTGTTATATAGAAATAGATAATTTTCCAATTTTAGCTTTTAATTTAGTTTGAGCTTTTAGTGCGTAAATTATCAGAAACTCTACCTAGTAACTTATCAGAAGAGTAGGTACAGAACAAATGAAGATAAAGTCTTTAAATATTGTGAAATCAATATTTTAAGATTTTTCTATTTATTTGGTTCTTAAAAATACATCGATGTAAGTTATGCAGGAAGCGATCAAGGTGTATAGCTATTATTAACCTTTTAACGTCGCGTTTGTTTAAAATAGCTACTTTCAGCGGAATATCATAAACCCGTCGTTGTATTAATAACTGCGGTTTGGCTATAACTGGCATGGAGATAGGGTTGCCACTAAAAGTCGTAAATTTTGTCTGTGTCAAAAGGTCTAGGCGATTTATAATGTTGAAAGAAAAAAAAAAACCTAATGAATGGAATGATACTTAATTTGAAATGAGACCAAATATCCATTTGAAATATTTTTCACACTTTATTTTTTCCGTCAGCCCATTCGTTTATATACACTTGCGAGCTATAAACTGGAATCACTTCATCGCTGGTTTTTGCAGACCATATTTTACAGTTTCCATGCAATAAACTGTAGGTTGTGGTATATTATTTTAAAGATAATTTTATTAGCATTCAAACTCTTTCGATATCATAGCGAAAAAAATGTTCATCATATGTCATGGAACGTAAAACAAAAGATATAAATTTTTGGAACGAAACATCAATTTTTTCAAACTCCTGAATCCCTATAAAAACTGGGAATTTATGCAATTTTGTCATCAGTCCAATATATCACGTCACTCAAAATACTGGAATTACAAGAAAATGGAAACCACACCAATAGAAGCCGCTCAAATCGTCACCCTAATCCAGCAAGGGTTCTCTCAGCGTACTATCGCTCGACAGCTTCATCTGAGCCAGTCTTGTGTCTCCAAAGTATACAAGAGGTTTAGAGAGACTGGAAACTTAGTCCGAAGACCAGGATCTGGACGACAGCGATGCACTTCGGCGAGAGATGACCGATTTATTGTCAGCACTTCTCTCCGAAATCGACATCTAACCGGCGTTGACGTCCAGCGGGAGCTCGGAGAAGTTTGAGGGAGAACTGTCAGCGAGTGGACAGTGAGGCGAAGACTCAAAGAAGCTAACTTGACCCCAAAAAGGCCAGCAACGGGACCCAAATTGTCTACAGCCCACCGACAAGCCCGACTTCAGTTTGCTCGTGATCACTTAGATTGGGATATACAGCAATGGAGCCGAGTTTTGTTCACGGACGAGACTAGGATGTGCCTGCATGGCAGCGATCGTCGACGGAAAGTCTACAGGAGACCGGGAGAGCGATACGCACAATGCTGTATAGCGGAAACAGTGGCATATGGGAGTGGGTCTTGTATGATGTGGGCGGGGATTTCAATTGAAGCTAAAACGGAGCTGGTATTCGTACCCGGTGGAGGTCGGGGAGGAGGACTAACCGCAGAAAGGTATATCAACGACATTCTGCTGGGCCATGTACTCCCTTACGCCGGGTTTATTGGCGAAAATTTCCTGCTAATGCACGACAATGCCCGCTGCCACACCGCTCGTGCGACTAGACAGTACCTGGAAGAAGTCGGAATTCCCACAATAGACTGGCCAGCCGTCAGCCATGACATGAACCCTATCGAATACCTGTGGGACGAGCTGAAAAGGCGGGTACGAGGAAGATGTCCAGCTCCGGCGTCAATGAAAGACCTAAAAACTGCTCTTATCGAAGAGTGGCAGGAAATTGCACAGGATTCATCAGGAAACTCATTAGGTCAATGAAAAACCGTTTACAAGCAGTCATTTGGGCCAGGGGGGGCAATACAAAATATTAAGCGGGAAATAACAAAGATTTTAAATAAAAATTTGATATTTTCATATTACTTCTTATTAATTTAAACATCCACAACTTCGACCTATTGTAATAATTCACTAAATGAAGGTAGGAAACTTAATTAAATTTAAATAATTTTTATACCATTCGAAAGCTAACAAAATTTCTTTTCAAATGGTATACACCAATCTGCAGTTTATTCCATGGAAACTGTAAAATATGGTCTGCAGAAACCAGCGATGAAGTGATTCCAGTTTATAGCTCGCAAGTGTATTTTTACACCCACCTATCCTTGCTAATATTATAATGTGATAAATCTTTATGAAATTTGCAGGGAAATACTTAGTAAAGGACTTAGGGTGCTTTTCATTCTGTAACAACCTAACAACGTAAGCAATCCGCGTTCAGAAACTTATGATCTACTAAATCTAGATATAAAGAACTAAAATAAAGGTACTAGCACTTATTGAAATTTTATTAAAATTATTTATTATTATTGGTTTTCAAATAATATTGCTAGTTTTAAAACCAAACATGGTAACCCTAAGCAACATTCATCGGCGGTTATGCTAAGATTTATGAACCGTTTTGTAACACGAACTCTTTTTTTATTTTCTCGCCGTCAATGGAAGGCACACTATTATGTAATTGCTTTTATGTTTAGCTTTAGCTATTCCAACGGAGAATCTAAAAAGAATATACGTAACGAAGCTTTCGTGTAGGGCTTTTGTCTAACTAAGCTCTATTTACAAAATCATTCAGGTACACCTAGATCCTCTCAGGTTTTTTCGGTCGTTTTAATTTATGGCTAGGCAAAGGAGTCGAAGACTGTATAAGTACCTACCTACAGATTTCAGATTTCAATTAATTTATTTCTTTAAGCTTACAAACAAAATAATCACTTAGACACGTCAAGTTAATAGTAACTACACGATGTAAAAATTCAGAACCGCTTATCACCTGTGGACAAATACTTAGGTGACGGAGAGACCTTCCGAAAAATAAATACTCTCAGAATGTGAAAAATTACTGCAGCCCAACGCATTTCACTGCGACGACGTCCCAAAAGAACCACATAACAGTATTTCTCTTCTCGCAGGTACCAACATTTCTTCCTCATAATAAAAGAGAATTAACGAGTTTCTAGTCACAATCTATTCTCATTTGGAAGTGCAGTATTCTGGCGATTTGCCACTAGTTTTGAGAACACTATTTTAGGGTTGACCCGAAATCGAATGCATTCGTCTTTTGATGTTGTTGCATGTGCCTATTTGATTTGGAACTTTGCTAAAATTGGTCCAGTGAGATGTTAGTCTAGTACCCTTTTTGTCGACCCAAATAGGAAAAGACTGTTGAAAGGTTAAGTTAGACTTACCGAAATGAAGTTTACTATGCCAACACCCATGCGAAACAGAAGATAATTTCTTTCTGTCTTTCTATTGTCATTTGATGTCGCACACATCAATACAATATTAGATAATTGACGACCGATGTGGCGCGGCGGGCTAAGGTCCGCCTGCGACGCAGAAGGTTGCGGGTTCGATTCCCGCCTTGGGACAAATGTTTGTACGATCAAATATTTGTTTCGGGAGTTCTGGGTATTTTCTATGTATAATAAAAAATATCTATCTATGTAATACATATGTACATCAGTCATCTAGTACCCATAACACAAGCTCTGCTTATCTTGGGGCTAGACGATGTTGTGTGCATTGTCCAACATTATTTATTTATTTAATACAGATGGCAACAATACCGAATTAGCTATGATCTAAATTAGTTTAATTTACACAGATGTCGTTACATCCGGCGTTTAACGACGCGCCAGTGACCTCTATTTCGCGACAACAATACATAATGGACGCCCAACTGTCAAATGCATTCGAATTTCGAATTCGCACAATTCTATTCATTGCAGTATTTATGTATTACCTCATTGTCGCGATTTAGGGAACCGAAATACGCCATAATTTGATGGATGAATAGAACTAATTATGGCATTTATTTATTGTATCCATTTCATTGTTAGGGGTCGACACCGCCCCCGTTTTTATTACCAATACACACCCCAAATCCACTGGTGTAGGGGTGCGTTTTGCTGATTTATTTCAAATCCAGTTTTGCGACTCTATGAACAAAAAATAAAGGAGATTCTTCGAAAAGGTCGGATTTTATTTTGCGCTCAGATTGCCGGAAAATATGTTTTCTTTGTTTGCTTTCAATATTTTGGCTGATAAAAATGTTATTTTGGTAGGAAGGGGAATTTTGATACAGCATAAAACAAACGTCTTTCTGTAATTTTAGGATTTTGTTTCCTTTAGACTCTACTTGTTTACAAGAATTACGGTAGCTTTTACTGGTTGCGGATTATTAAAATTAAAACGAATTATGTTCCGAATAGGATTTACCACGAAAAAAAATTGTAATTTGATATGTCATAATGCCAGTGGTAGGTAAGTAGGCAGCGACCTCCTACGGCTGCCAGCTGTCACTGTCAAAATAAAACACAAGAAATTGGCGGTAAAACGTCCGCGCGCTAAATGTCAGACTGCATTAAGGGGAAGTTGTTTTGTTTTGCAAAGTGCAGCACAAATCGCCATTAAAAAGCTCGTTTGTTATGATACTAATTTATTTAATAAATCAATTTACTTTTATTTAATAAATCAACGTTAGAAGTGCTTAGGAGAGCCATTTCTCAAATGCCGGCGTTTATTACTAACTCTACCATTACCGGAAGTGGCATTTGAATGAGAGATCTATGCATTTTGCACAACTTATTGATTCAACTTTTGTCTTCGAATATTGTATATCAAATTATGATAAATACATTGATGGCCAAAATTGTCCTGAACGATATTAAACAGAGGTTAGGTAGGCACTGTAAAACCTTACTTACTAACATACCTTGTGTTTTCCTCTAATCCGTAGACCTCTCTTAGTCAATTATATCTAAAAATGGTTTGTTTTGTATTGATATCAGTCACAGTGAGTAAAAACGCTGCTTAATACTGTGAATGTGGAAGATCCTAAGCTTAGATTTTTATAAAATTAGGCATAGATAATACCTACATACTTAAATTAATAAGTTTTATAAAGGTCACTATGACATAACATGAAGAACAGAGAACCATGAGAAGTAAGATCCTAATATTAATTTTACATTCACAGTTCCAATATCGGCTTTACCAAAACTCCAATCGTAAAATTAATTTCTAGAAGAAGACGGACGGAGATGGATGGGCTATAGACTACGTAAACTTCTTTTAAATTAATTGAAAAGACTTCTCAATCTGTGAAGCACTTATCGATTTAGTTGAATTCATTTTATCTCTAGATTACGAGATCGCCGGGAAAGTATCAAGATTTTCCGAAATCGTCTTTTTAATTTAAGAAAACGAGATGGGAGGAGAGCTTTTGAATGCAAGATAAATGTCAGTCATTTGTTTTGTTTATTTCGGGTCTCTTGGGACCCCTTTTATTAAAGTAAGACAAATGTATACCTAAGCGATAAAATTTGATTAGGCAAAGAAATGTGTACTTGTACTTACCATGATTTAAAATACATATGTATATGGAAGGAAATAGGCATAGTTAATGTAATATCTTTGAAAAATATATGGAATTTATTAAGACAAGGATTTTTAGTAATGGTTGATTGGTTTTTAGTAATGATTCGTAAAAAATTACAACCATTGATTATTCATTATCAGAGCAACAAAAACATCAGTCATGTTGATATCATTTTGAATGATTTACCGTGAAAGAACCGGCTTATTTAGCAACATTATAGAGATCATTACATCGATCAATCGTCGCCTTTCATTATTTTTTTAATCCGCCTTTTTAAGGGCACGTCAGTGTCACGTCTACGCATGCGTCTCGAGGATTAGCGATCAAAGCGGAAACTTCCCCTTAACAACATCGAGGCATTGCAACCACGACTCTATAGCTTCGAGGTTAGAGTTCAACATATTTTCACGGATAAACATTAGTGTTTGAATTCGGAATGTGTATCTAAATAGACCCAAATTTTAAGTTTAAATGGATATCGGTTTATTGGAAACTCGTTCGTTTTTGGCTGTATCAGCTAGGTCATAGGGTATGTTTTGGGTTGTAGCTGTAAAATAAACATGTGGACTAAACGCGTGCCCGCGCATAATATCACGTGGTATGTTATGCTGATGATTTGTCAACTTTGTACCTTTTAATTGAAATTAGACCCTAAAATTATGGCTATATCGTCCAAAATAGGCAATAATGTGGAGTAAAGTATGTTTTCATCGTCTAAACACATTTAAGACCTTATTTATATGTTCAAATTTTAACTTCAATGTGTGTCTGTTTTCGTAAGGGGCATATAAAAAATCTGTGCACGTTGTTATCTTGGCAGAGTGGACAGGGAATTTTTGTTATTTCGCCATCAACAAAGCGTCTTCTTGAATTAGAATTTCTAATGAATGAATAAAGGCTGTACATTTATGTAATAAATAGGTAGGTATTCAATTCATGCGCGCAAGGTAGTTGTCTACTTTATGAAGCCGTTTCAAAAAGCCTAATATGAAAGAAAAAAGCTTTCTGCAAGCAAACGTTTTGTGTGCTTAACTTGCAGACTTTGCTACAAAAAGTAAAACTCACCGTAGTTTTGCTATTAGTATCAATATTTGCAAGCTTTTGCAAACGGAGTGGCAACAACGAAGTACGAACGGTTAACGTCAGTCATTTAAGCTTTTCTTAGAAAATCAATTTACCTTCACTAATAAAAAGCTACTGGTAAATTAGTGAAACTATGCGATCCTCTTTTGTTTTTTGTAATCCAGTACCTATAAAATAAAAAATATAATTACTGAATTTCGTTCTACATTTCTTCTATTTGACACTGAAATTTCGGTTCTTCCTGTGGTTTATATATAATGTTTTGTAACGCGATATGTAAAAATACCTACGTAAGCTTTGATAAGCGCACGCCCTAGCGTCTCAAACGTTTATTATTTAGGTATGTTTGTGCGTTCTAGGATTAAATTTACACTAGTAATTGTACCCCATACATATTAATTTTATTTCAGTATTTAATAAAGAATTTTTGAAATTGAATTGAAGGGTTTTTAAGTAAGAAAGTATTAAAAAAGTCAGTCATATTTTTTTTTCCGAAAACGGAACTTTCGTAAATATCAAGAGTATTTACACGTTGAGTTGTGCAGCCGCACTTCGCAACTGCCGATGAAAATAACTAGAGTAGACCTCCGACAGATTTGTGACGTCAGCGTGGTTAATTGTAGTAAAAAATAAATGACAATAGCGCCAGCTTTAAAAAATTTAGCATACGAAGACAGTTCCAAAATGTTGCTCTACAAAACGAATCCTCAGCTATAGCAAGATTGTGCAGCAGTTATCAGTTTTGGTCGAGTCATAATATGTTCTCATGACTTGACGAATCAGAATCAATAACTAAATTTCTTTAGGCTTACAAAATAAGCACTTAGACAAGTCATTTATACTATACGCTTTATATAGGCTACCAAATCTGTCATCATCATCACAAACGTGTATTACCCATCACTAGAACAGGTGTAAGGGATATGTAAAGGATACCATAATCACTACACATTAATCTGTGGCATCGTTTCCCTAAACTCTTAAAAGTCCCAGACCGTGTCGTCGACATAATGACTCACTCCTTAATTGCGAAAAGCACGATCCTACGCTTACCGTGCACAGCTGATCGGGAGATAGCTAGCTAACTCATGGTTCACATCTCCCCTTCAGCCGCGATGACCAGTTACGAAACCAGTTGTATAAAAATATGTGTATCGTTTTATGTCTGGCGTCTACAGAAGGCCTTTACTCGGATAGAAATCATAGAATAATCAAAATACTATCATATTTAATAATGCTGAATACTTTTCATTTTTTAATGGTGCTTTAATTTATTCTCTGATAAATGAATGCCTAAATAATAATAATTGTTATTATGTATATCAGAGGTTTTTGTTATTATGTAAAACAAATACCTCTGATATGTTATTATATATTTTTTTGCCCGACTTTTCGACTAGTCGGGTACTTGTCTCCGTGGCGCAGTTGGTTACCGCAGTCCCGTATTTAGGGGAAGGTCGCTGGTTCAAGTCCCGCCGTAGGCGTAAATTTTTGGGATATTATTTAATTATGTATATCGTTTTAACGGGACTCCATTACGCAGCCATATTATTATAAAAATAATTTAATGTAAGGGGTTCGTGATAGAGTATTTCTTTCATTTTCTTCTCAACGTTGCGACAGAATTCCAATAAATCATCGGCATTTCATGATTTTTAAAAAGAAAACTATCGAAGTCAAACTTCGTTCTGCTTTTTTTCACAGATCGTCTATCTGCCTGGCCAGATAAAGTCTTACACTAAGTTTGTCCAGTCGCGGTCTTCACTCTTTTCTCGCCCACTGAGGTTAAAGCCAAGTACGATGATGATGATGATGCCCTACTAGCCGAAATTTGGCCACGGCAGCTAGTCTCCACGATGAAAAGCCAGGTGCACAGGACATATTATAGTGCACAAGTGTGCGTGCAAATTCAGGTGCACTCTCTTTACCTCACTGTCATGATGTAATGGGACGGCAGATAGACACTATCGGGTAGAGGTTAGGCGCAGGACCAACAGGTGAACGTACTTTCCGTGGCATGTGGTTGTAGCACCGCCAACTTCCTGACTCCGGACGGCTACTGTGAATTTTTAAAGCCAAGCCAATTTTAATATCAGCTGTTTGACCCACCCTGTGGCGGTCCCAGCTCCCAAATGACACCTTTTATAGCGCCCCAATGAATACATCTCGTTATTCTGCAGAAAGGAAGTCGGAATGAATAAGTCATGACGTCACTTCCGCCCAGTCATTTCACGTAAATTAATATTTTTAGGGATTTTACTGAATTGCATATTTTTTCAGTTAAATGGGTGTTGGAAGTGTCAAAAGGTGTTTGAAATTTGTAATTAAGTGTTCAGGGTGAATTGAGTACTGCTATTTATAGAACTAGAAAATATTAGTTTGAGTCGCAAAAAACAACAATAAAAATAAATTGCTTATTATCGAATATAAAATTTTAAATAACGCAAAAAGGTCACCGGCTCAGCTCTTTGCTGCTATGGCACTTACATATGCCATAGCAGCACTGCGCTGGTTTTCAGCGATGCCCGGGTGGTAAATGCAGCGCTACTCGCACCAGCAATCCACATAGCCTGCTATAGCTAGCTATAAAATAATCGAAAAAATTAAATTAAAAATCATTTAAAATAAGTAATTTATTTTTAGGATATTTTTGTTCCTTTTTATAACAACTTTTTATCAATGAACTTGTCTTATTACACCAATATCTCGAAAATAAATATAAGCTCACCAATTTGTCTATATTTCAGCTGCGATTTTACTAATACCTATTTACGAGAATCAATTCAACAATAATATCACAAAACAATGTACAGAATTAATGGTTTTCGAATACGCTATCGTAACGTTAAATTACGTTATCAAAACACCGGCTATTATTCCCCAGGCAGTGCCAATAAACAAATATTATTAATAGTTATCCGAATAAATATTTATTATTAATAATTCACAAAACGTTTTGGAATTAACTTGTAAATCAGATTTATAAATACGTATTTACGTAGTGATAAATCCATAGTACCGAAACAACAGTACAGCAACTATGCATTTTACTTTCAGATATAAAAACAATCAATAAGCTGTCAACTAAATCATAACATATGGGTATTTTGCCTATGGGTATATGGATATGGGTTTTTTGCCTGAAATAAACGAATTTTATTATTATTTATTATAACCGTAGGTACCTACAATATCTAAAACCATGTCTACGAACAGTTAAATACCATGGTAATAAATTGAAAGGTTAGGGACCCAGGTATCGAAGATATCGTTGAGTACATTATAGAAGTTGTCTAATACCTCTTCCGGTTCCTGTAGCTCATATAGAGTACTCCAGTCTGCTGATGCTATCGACGAGTAGAGCGAGTGAGTGAGTAGAGAAGTGGGCCGTAGTACCGATGTAGCATATGTACAACATCGGTCTGCTTTATTATTATATACCATCGGTCTGCTGATGGCATAATCATAATACTTTATTTGATGAAATGTAGGTACAGTAGGTCTTAGATATTAAGTTAGCTTACTACATTCTGCCCCAAACTGGCAAACAGTGTAGCAGTGAGGCGATTGTATAACTTTTCAGTAACTGACAATTTCAATCCGTTTCAATCAATCAGAGACTCGTATGAGTTTTCAATTGGTAGGTATAACAAAACGGAAAATGTTTTAGAGAATGTGACAGTGTACTACAGCTCACCACAGATTTCAGAATATCAATATTTTTAATACTGTGCCGCTTGCTTGTCTGTAATGCATGAATTCGTAAGAAACTGTTGGATTGCCGTTATACTACAAAAATATTATCCCCCTCTCTATTTTCTCCAAACTAGGAAGAAAAAGTAAACTGTTATAATCTTCGTAAAATAAGAAAAACTAGTTTCTGCCCGCGGCTTCGCACGCGCTGTTTCTTTGGAAACTGTTAAGGGAATTTGTACCTCTTTTACAGGGGACCTGATTTAGGGGATAAAAAGTATGCCTATATTTGATTCCAGGCCTAGAACTACCTGTATGCAAAATTTTACACCGATCCGTTCAGTAGTTTTGGCTTGAAGAGATAACAAACATCCTTGCGAACATCAAAACTTTCTTATTTATAATATTAGTGTGACTCATACAAAGGCCTCAAACAACCAAATGTGAAATATCAAATTCCTTTATTTCCTTTAGACCTGACAAGACTTTTGGACTCGTCAGAATTGTAAAAACGGAAAACTGTTGACATTGTACTGTTAGGTACTTACTTCTATTTTGAATTGAAATTAATTAGCAACATATGACGATCTCGCACATGATTTAATCCAAGTAGAGAAGATCATTGCTAATGGAGTTGAGATACTGTTATATTATTTACAGTGTTACAGTGCGGTATTGCGGTGCGGTAATCAAGCCGTTGTACCGTAAATTCGATATGACAGTAATTATTCTGACGCAAATTGAAAGTCTACAATAATTTGTAACTTAAACGGACAAATAGTAAATGTAGAAAGAAACCAGTTAGCTGGCCATCGCATGATTTGTATGAGGTTACATACTCGATAACATAATTTAGGTAGGTAACTAGATAGCAGTCTGATATTTTACAGTTATAGTCAAAAGTATATACCTATTTTGATGTGGCACGGTGGGCGAAGGTCCACCTGGGACACAAGAGGTTGCGGGTTCGATTCCCGCCCTTGGACAAATGTACGATTTGCAAATTTTTATTGCGGGTGTTCTGGGATTTATTATGTTTAATAATAAATATCTAAGTATCTATGTAATAGTATATCAGTCATCTAGTATATATAACACAAGCTCTGCTAAGCTTGGGGCTAGATGATGCTGTGTGTACTGTCCAGAATTATATATTATATTTTTTCATCGAAAGTTTAATTTGTACAAAGTTTCGAAAATCAACTATGAATGAAAAAAAAAAAAAGATTATAAGAAGTTACATTCTACCAACATTTCATTTGAATTTGATATGGCAAGTTTACAACTTAACAAAACGATGCAATCAAATCACGAATCGCTGTATTTGGCAATACGAGCTTGTTTTATAGCGCACTCGGCTTTATAGCGTGGGGAAATCTGGCGGAGCTATTTCACCGTGTGTGTAGGCAGGGAGGAACCTACTTGACTATCAATAATATTGAAAATGTGAGAAAGTTGAATGTTTGGATAGATGTTACTTGTTCGCGCCCAATCATTCAATTCAGTCTGAAATATTATGTGTCTGGATCACCTTTCAATTAAATTAATACTAATTTTCAGATGTAAGGACATGGTAAAAACTTTTAGCTCATTGTGATCGAAGCCGGTTAAAAATAGACATAAACGGAGTTCTATTTTCGGCGAGAAAACAATCTTAGAGCTAAGGTTAGTGTTTATGACTTGACTGAAAAGATTATAGTGACGCTCTGCAGTTCAGTCATGTCAATATATTTATGAAAACTTATTGTACACTCATAGAAATATCGATCGATTCCCTAAAAATTACGACATACATAATGTAAATACTAGAAATAAAAATAAACTCGCTGTGCCCAAAACTAGGTTACACAAGATTAATGTATCTTTTAAAGGGCAATGTATACGCTTCTACAACAAAACCCCTAGCGAGTTGCAAAAACTTTCTATAAATAAATTCAAACAAATTGTCAAACATATCCTTTGTAAAAAGGCTTATTACAAAATTTCAGACTATCTAGAAGATAAAAAAGCTTGGGACGGATTTTGCTCCAACTCGAAAAATAACTCTAAAAATAACACCTAACAGGCTAAAGGTTTCTTCGTCGCTTCTTTACTTTAGTCTACATACCGAAGCGACCGAAATCAAAATATCACTTTATTTCCATATCAGTGTTTAATTTTAAGAATTTGACCTTTTCTAAGTGTACATTTATTGTATTTACGGAAATAAAGAAACTTTGACTTTGACTCAGTTTCTAGAAGTGATCAAACAACTTTTATGATAAGAATTAAAAAGTATACAAAAATGTCCTTCCTATATTAGGAACCTACGACTAAATAATAATATGGCGTGTTTTCAAAAACGATAAACCGACTTCATATTCCCTTACTTTTGCACGTATTTTTAGTTTTGCGGGATAAATACTAATCCCCTGGAGATACAAATTTTACGGGACCCCTTCGGGATCATTTTCTATACAATAGTGAAAGAAATACAAAATCGGTCCATAATTGGCGGAGATATCGCGTAACATACATACAAAAAAAACATACAGACGAATTGATAACCTCCTTTTGAAGTCGGTTAAAAAGATAACATAGGTATATAATGATCTACTTAACCCTGCTACATTCACCATACTCCCATCTCATCCATCCATTCCATACCATTGCAATCTTGGTAAAATATCTACTCGTACAATGTATTCTGTGTAAAGCTGTTCTAATGAAATGGAGCTACACCTCGGCGTATGTTATCTGTTTTACGATAACGCCTGAGTGTGTCCACTCCACGGGTTTATCTCAGCCCTTGGCAGGAGACTCTCGAGGTTAGGGTGAGATTCTGGAGGCTGGGTGTAGGTTGCTTTATCACTATATAGGATAAAACAAAGTCGCTTCCCGCTGTCTGTCTGTCCATATGTATGCTTAGAACTTTAAAAATACACAACGGATTTTTGACGCCGCCGGACCGCTATTTGTGGCGTCGTACGGGGGAGGCCTATGTCCAGCAGTGGACGTGTATGGGCTGATGATGATGATGAAGATTTTTTATTAATGTTAATTTAAGTACATAAAGCGTTTATTCAAAAATAATACCAATAATAAAATAATGCCCATTACTCAGTATGTTTTACAGCTAAAAGTCAAAGCTTATAAATTCCCGCATGCTGTACGTCCTTAAACATAATCTAAGTATTATTATAATTAAGTAGTTACCTGCTTACATAATATATATTCACCTTGCTCTACCCAGTAGCCAGTTTAAATAATTTATCCTATGTTCCAACCATTCTGTAATCAGAGCGACAAGTTTGCACTAAGTTATCGAGTTTATAACGCGGTCCAGTACTTATTTAGTCAAAGATATCTGTTTAATGTGAATACATTTTGCAAGGGTGTGTTTTTCTAGGAATTTCTTACTGTTCCTATACTAGCTGCTACCTTCGCCCGCGTTTTATCGGGATAAAAAATTGCCTATATGTTATTCTAGGTCCCAAACCATACCCATAACACTACTCAATCAGTTCGGTAGTTTTTGCGTGAAAGAGGAATAAACATCCATACAGACAAACTTTGACATTTATAATGTTAGCAATCTTTATTGACAAAGAAAATAACAATCAAATAATATAAACAAATTAAACTAGTATTTACAACTGAAACAATTGAGCTAACTACATACTGTTGCAAACAATCTACAGATAGCTCAACTGGTCCATATCAATACCAGTCGGAAGCGTCCTCAAGACGCTGGTTCCATTGCCCCGCTGTATGGCAAATAATAATATAATATTAGTCGTTTGGTGGTAATTATAAATATAAATAAGTAGATACCAAATTAGAAATGTGTTAACATAACTGTGGCTATTAACACCTTACCTACATACTTATATGTGACGTTATATGTGCCTTGGTAGGTAGGTATTGATTTTATTTCGACATCCACACAAAAACTTCCGTACGCATATATCAATGAAATTTTATTATTACACCCCTTTTTATATTAAAAATCTCATAGAGAAAACTTCGAATATTACTCCCGCGCTCGCAAGGTATCAGTATTGTAAAAGAACGGTTCAAACGGGCGACGACTCAGTTCGCACTTTGTCCAAAATTGTAGACAAGCAAATAATAAATTATTTCAGAATCAGAATCAATAACTTTATTTCTTATTGCTCGAAAATAATAAAAATTAAAATAAAGAAAAAATATTATGTGTCGATATTGTTAGAGGCATGTGTCTTCAGAATCATTTTACACTTCATTAGAATTCGTCAGCCAAAGTGTAATGAAATAAATTAAATGGGAGTATTTTCCGAATGAAAAGCTGCGCGTGATAAATGTTCTTTAAAGCTATCTACTGTGTCTACATTACAATAATTCACTTCCGCTGTCCACCGAAAAGGAACCTTCATTTATTTATGAATAAAGGAACGCCAACAGCGTATACATTGAGCGTTCTTATAGATATACTAATATAGGCAGGTTCTAATATATATGTAAGGTACGCTAATAACAGGCGTACACAACATTGTTCAAAAATACTTACGAAAACTAGATAAACTATCTATTAAAATATTATATAATAAACTATATTATTCATTTAATGATCGCGGACACTAAGTTAACCGTGTCTTGTATTATTATTTTGTTAATTTAGATGGAAAATAAACAGCTTGTAATACATAAATAAGTGGAAATAGAATGAGTGTTATAAGAAAACCATGCTGTCATAAGTTCACCTACGCATACCAGTGATGTTGCTACCTCGTCGGGTACAAATGGCTCGTTTGAACCGTTTGGTAGAATGAGAATCAAATATTGTTTGAGGTGAACACTCGATATGCCGAGGATGGTCCTGTGGTCGCAATGGTTGATACCCAAATGGCGGGTTGTAATTGGTTTCACATGGGCTGTGCTGAACCAAACCATTGAGTATGATACCCCAGCATAGAACAATATACATACCTACTTCGTATCAAATTGCAATGACAAAGCCGTCAAACGAAGTGCAAATTATTTACAAGTACTTTTCAACATATTGAAAAGTAACTTAGGTACAAAGGATTAGGCCAGTAAAGCTTGTCAAATCTGTCATCAATGATTGTATTGTTTTGAAAAATAGGCTTCATATGTACATATGTGCATACATAGGGTGCCAAAATCATAACCCTCGCCCTTCGGTAGTCGGGTAAAAAACTAAAAACTGACTTCTAATTCCGTAGTATTTACACTGTTTTATAAGTTTTTCGGAAAAAATACATATACCTAGTAAAAAAAAAATATGGTACCACTTCAGGATCATTCTCCATAAACGCGAAAGAATTTTCCAAATCGGTCGGATAATAATTGACGGAGGAATCGACAAACATACATAAAAATACCTATTAATATTATAGAGCCGAACATAGGAGCTCCTCCTCTTTTGTTTTTCCTCGGTTCTATAGGAAGTTTGCCTGGCCATAAAAAGTTATCTGTGACTCGGCTAAGGTGCGGACGGATACCTATGCTACATGATATATGTACACTTAACGTAGAAAAACAATTTATTTGCCACTGGAATGGGAAATTATAATGGAAAAATAACTTGATCTTACAAATTAGGTAATCAGAATCAGAATCAATAACTTTATTTCTTTAGGCTTACAAAATAAGCACTTAGACAAGTCAAATTGTATACTATAAACATAGTTATTATTATCAAATAAGAAATAAGGTGTTATTGATATTCTCTTCACTTCAATTTTTTGTCCACTAGTGGAACAAATCTGACAGCAGGTCGGAGTGTAGTAAAACAAACGTTTACTCAAGACGAAAAATTATAATCTAGGACCACAGCACAGTCAGATTCTAAACTTTGCATAGTTAGAATTTGCTTTGAAGAACCTAAGTGCTCCTGCTCTACATGTAATCAGCCTCCGATTAAGCAAAAATAGCTACAATTTGTAAATATGCAACACTAAAATTACTAACGGTATATTTACCATTATTTGAGTTTTGAGTTCTCCAATATTTCCAATATATCCCGTTAGTAATTTTAGTGTTGTAAATAACCATGATAGTTTCAGATGTTTTTTGTAAATATGCATATAACAACACGCTTATATACATATATTTATACATAAGCACTTCGTTTTACAAGTTGTAAAATGTCACTGAGATGTAAATATTATGTAAAAGCTTGTAAAATTGTTTGTTTCGCTGAAATACATAAATGTATTGATAGAGCCATAACACTCAAGATATGTAAGTGTTAGGGAAAATATGGATGCTGAAGGCTCTGAATATTTATTTTGTGAGTTTTTCTGACACGGTGAATGGAGTACGAGATCCCTATCTCGTACTCCATTCATCGTGTCTCAGGTCTCAGGGTTTGAAAAGTGAGAGTGTAATAAAAGGGTTTAACTTCTTGAAAAGTCTAAACTAGAGTAAAATCAAGCACTTGGGACAAAGTCGTTTACGATTTTTTTTTATTGTCTGTGAAAGAGCCTCTCCTATAATATCTACAATCTGAAGAGCCTGTTAAACAACAAAGTTGTTTAAGTTTGCTGTTGGGCAAGGCCTCTCTTTCCTGCTCCCGTTCATCTCGTTCTCACGCGCTGTTCCACCAGTTTGACATATTAATTTATATATTTTTTTTTAATTTGTATGCCTATAATCTGTAAATCTACAGAATAATCTAATGGCTAAATGAAAGTCTGTACTGGTGCGGAACCCAGTTCTGCTAGAGACGAACTTCCAGCTGACAGTTTTGAACGAAACATCAAGTAGTTTTGACTCTCATGACAGTGTCAACAGCGGACTTATCCCGTAGTTCACAGTAGTTACACAAGTCTGCAAACAGTCAGTCCAAATATATCATGCAGGGAGTATTTAGCAAGCACACACTGTACTCACCTAGTTACGGTACACTCGGCGACAGAACAATCGTCATTGGTGTGTTGACATCTACGAAACCCGATAAATGAATTTTATTGCTGTTGAACTAGGTGGTAATGTGTACATTGTTCTTTGGTTAATCAATAGTAGGTGCACGTGATCTGGTTGAATCAGTTGGGAGTCAGACTGAACCCTAGAAAAATAGGACTAAGCTGCCAATAAAACAATCCAACTGCCAATCAATGGCAACTTTTGTTTTTTTCTACACGACGAATGGTGTCCGTAATGATTTCGCTATTTGAGATTGGCTGGTTCTTAGTTGGTTGTCGATTGATTATCTTTTACATCGACTGTTATATTTTACAATATTATCAGTGGTTAAAGACATGAGAATCAAACAATGACTCCTAATAAATATATAATTAATTAATCATTTTTTATTATGGAATATAATTCGTAATTATTCGTTTCTTATTATTGAAAATTGTTTATTTGTATGAAATATAAAGAAATTTCAATAAGAATGTTCATTTAAAAGTATTGAATTGTTGCTAACTTACAATCTATCGTCGACTGTACCAATCAGTAGGACAGTCGACACGACAGGCGACGCGGCACCAAATGCGCCTCGTCGCTGACAAACAGACAAACAACGCACACGTGCCTATTGTTATGTATGTGTTTGTAAGATGCATGAATGGAGAGTTGTTTTAGGTATATGTCATCATCATCATCATCAGCCCATACACGTCCACTACTGGATATAGGCCTCCCCCGTACGACGCCACAAATAGCGGTCCTGAGCCGCCTCCATCCATCGACTCCCTGCGACCGCTACGATGTCGTCGGTCCATCGAGTGGATGGTCTCCCATGTAGGGGGGGATTTGCCATAATCACCACGCTTGGCAGGATTGGTGATCGCAGTGTTGGTGTTTAAAAATACTCAGAAGGAAGCTGCTGCCCTTCCTCTGGTAGGTTCCCTTAGTCGGCTTTTACGACATCTACGGGTTGAGTTGGAGGGGTCGATATTCGTACCTCTAAACTAAATAATTGATTATCTCGGACCTATTTATTGACGTTTTGAGAAAATCAGAGATATAATATATAAAATAAATAAATAATGTTGGACCATCCACATAGCATCACCTAGCGGCTAGCTGATGCTATGTGGATGTCTCAACATTATTTATTTATTTGGCTAGATTCTAGCCCCAAGCTAAGCAGAGTTTGTTATAGGTACTAGATGACTGATATATAAGTACATAATACAATATATTACGTAGATACATATTTTTATTATACATAGAAAATACCCAGAACACCAGAGACAAATATTTGCAGATCGTACAAACATTTGTCTCAAGGCGGGAATCGAACCCGCAACCTCCTGCGTCGCAGGCGGACCTTCAAAAAATAAAGATAAATGTTCATAGGGTACTTTTTATTTGCTTAGGGTGGCTTTGGTGTCACAGAGGCCATGGTACGAGTAGGCCTATTGTGATCGCACTAATATTCTTAGAACAGACATACATTTACCAGTACCATCAACCCCCTGTGATGATTGACATTATTATGTTGTTTTTCAAAGTGTCAACACTCACCTAAAGGCTGTTTATAACATAATTTTTCACTAGTACCTAATGTAAATATAAATACGTGCTTATAATATTTATAGTTCCAATGGAATACTGCAGTTTTTCTAAACCTTTACTTTACCTTGTAGGTAAGAGTCGGAGTCAGAATAATATTCACTCTATATAACGATTTCTCAACGTATTTACAATTTCCTTGCAATAATTTAGTGTAACTGTGCGTATTGAACATATGACGGCAATAAATTGTAGCAATTTTGAAATAATTTATCATTTCAATAGGAATTAGCTTATCGGAACAATTATTTATCGTCGAAAGTGCTTTAATATGCAATCTCCTGGGAAAAGTCAGCTTGGTTGAAACGCTGGGGTTTATTTTACCACCTTCAAGTAAAAGTCTTGATATTTGTCATCGTTATCTTCTAATCCCAATAAGTAGGTATTTTATATAGGTACTATAAAAATGATCTTAGTTAGTATAGTAGACGAATTCATTGTGAATGTTAGCGGGTTAGCAACGAACATTGTTTTACCCATGATCCAAGAATGGTCTGCTCTTCTGGAAGTGTCTCCTGGTGACGTTACTGTCCATTTGCCACTTTATTTCAAGAAAATGTAGAAGTTGGGAAAGAAATGTGATAAGGATCAATTGAAAAATCAATGACAATCGTCCATTATGTTTATTAAATCAGTCGAAACTGCGTTAGTTAAACACGAGTCAATGTGAAAAATAATTGGTAAATACAAAACCACATAGTTTTATCAAATCATACAGGAGCTCAGAGAGTTACGATTTTACATTACTGGAAACAGATTCGTCTTCTCATTCGCCGATGGCGATGATGGCGTAAGCTGGAGACACCCACGTGACCATAGTGTCTCGGAAGAGCATAGGTACATTGTTTTCCTATACCATGGTTTTACCAATATAAATACCTAATTATATAAGTTCCCAGACGCAGACAAAACGAAAGAATCAAAAGGTTATTTTAGCTAGGTATCTTACTTACTTAACCTTGCTCTATATATTCGAAGCCTTATTTGGATTTGAGATAAGTCTAAACTGCCGTGAGAGCCTTTTATGGACGCGTCGCGTCTGCTTAGGACGAGCAACGCTTGCGAATTGTCTTTTTATTTTTACACAAATGGGGTCATATTCTGCTAAACTATTCGTTTCACTATGCCAATGTTATCGTCACCGAATGACACATTTAGATAATTTACCTTAGGTGAAAGAAACTACTTCAAGTTCTTTTTTAATGGCTGAAAGAAACTAAAGATGGAGGGACGCATGACGCATGTCAAAGTGTCAAGTTTGAAATCATTCCATCAATCTCTCATATATGAAAATCTTACTAGCTGTGTCCGTGACTTCGTTCGCGCGGAATAGTGACAGTGTGATTTTCATACAAACTTTCATCCCCTGTTCCCTTTGATATTTTAAATCCTCCCGGTAAAATTTGTAGTAACTTTTTTTTTATATATTATATAGACCTTCGTTTGAGCACAATCTCGTTGTCACATAAAACACATACATATACTTAGTTTACTAATTACAAAGCGGTAAAATTTAAACATAACTTAAATTATTATTTGTACCATGGAACTAAGTATACTTGCATTTAAAAACTATAAAAGCTCTGTTACATGCACCACACCGAGTCCTGGATATATCGGATGTCATTTTAAAAGCTTTGTGCTTGTTTTCACCTACAGTTGCATCATGCGTATGCAAATTGTGTCCTAGGGCATTTTTAAGCTCGCCATCTAAGTACTGAATGAATTCTTCTAATAGGTGAAAATATACTCATAATAAAAATAGGTGGTAGAGTTTGCAGGTTGTTACGGTTATCGCAAGTTAATGGTTTATACATAATGATAATTCTTTGCCAAATAGGGATGCAGTCAATTCTTGAGTACCTACACACACATACACACACATGAATACTGTGAGGCCGCCTTTTGTACTGTCTTTATTTGTATTTTAGATATGAGTTTTTATGTAATTTTTTAGTAGGAAAAGTGTAAAGTGTTCATACATTCTACATTATTCTGTGAGGTAACAAATGATACAAGCCGCGGGAAGAAGCTAGTCTGATGATTAAAATTATAAAAGCCCACAGCAGCGAGTCCTAAGAAAGAATAAAATTATCGATCTTATATTCTACCTCTAAACGATATCAAAGCAATTCTCCATTACGCCGCTAGGTATCTATTATGATATGATATGACGCAAATGAGTATTACACTAACTTCTACATTTCTACAATAATATTAAACTACGCAATATTTCTAAGGGCTTCGCAGTACGCGAGTTGAATAGCTAAGGTAGGCAGGGCTAGGTAAGTGAGTACTTTAGACGCGCAGGCGCAGGTGTCCTTACCACCCACGTCAGATGTAATGTAGCTAAAACATAAATAAAGGATATTTACTGCAGAGGCGCTCTTTATGAGTTGTGGGGTGTCGTTTGATAGGGCTTTAATTTACGCCATAAATATTTTTAATAATAGGTTCCTTTTCTAAAGCTAAACGGATATTTATCAGCTTATGTAGGTACTTTTTTATAGTGTCTATTCTATATTCTTTTTTATATTAGTCTTCTGTCTATGTATATTAGTCTATTCTATACATAGATTCCTGTCAAACCAAGGTCTATTCAGAATACACCTTGGTTTGACCAGGATTTCATTAATTTGATGACGACGTGGCCGCCGGTGTATCACGAGTTCACGAAGGTCTAGAAGACACTTATTTACTCTTGTCCTCCTGTCTTTAAGATACCCAGTTTGTAGTTGGACGAAAAAACAGAAGCAGGCAGTGAATTCCAAACATAACGGGCATGTACGAATGATAAAGTACAGGAGAATCGTCTAGTACGAGAGAAGGAATATCCACAAGATCAGGGTGGTAATACAAAAGCCTAAGTTAATCAATTTTACATATGAAATTATCTTCCGACTTCGTACCGACAAGATATCATTCATACCGATCGTACGCGGTTGTTCGTACGCTGATTAACTAATGTATGTATGATCAAATCTCTTGTCAAATAGTTCTTTCTCTCGCTTAATTAAGTAGTTGACAAGATATTTCCTAGATACATAGATAGGATTATATTTGTTTCTGCAACATACAGTAGTACACAGGTTCTTAAAAATACAAACATTTGGCAAAACAATACAACAGGTAGCATTGATTATTATAAAGGTTGTTTACAAAGAAATATTGTTTGCTGCAGGTCAACAAAAAGGCAATAACTCGCGCATAGTTTTGCGAAGAGCAAACTCTGTTTTTCAGCATTACCCTCTGAGATGACCAGAAAAACGAGACTGCAATTTGGTCATTGGTTAGTTAAATAAAGAGATCATCAGCGTACAAAGAACTGACTGTAAGTGGGCAAGGTTTTCTACGATTCCATGCAAGAAATTCTAAAAGTCTCGGCATTCCGAGTTAAATTCCAGTGTGCTTTCAGCTTATCTGTGCTAAGAAATCTGCAAACAGACAATAGGTTCCACTTAGGTTTGTGGGTTTGCACTAACTTTTATCTCCACTGTTAACTAATTTATCTCTTCTTTTGTTTCAGGTAAAACATAAAACTAAATGAATGTTATGAAAACAAGGCAAGTAATAATTAGTTTTGAAGAGTTCTAAAATGGAGGTCTTTTTGTAGCATTAGCGACTATAGCGACATAAGTTTATTATTATGCGTATACCATTGTTTTGTCTGTAAGCCATGACATCCACGGCAGCCAAGGCCATGTCGACCCCAGAGATGAATACACTCGAAACAAAGTGCGACCTTCAACATTGTCACGGTGATTGTCTTTGATGTGCCTATTTGTGAAGTTTTGTAGATAAATTACCAAAATAAAACGGAAAAGAAAAAATAACAAACTACAAGTAGTATAGTAATCCAGGATTTTCCGTCTGTTCGCAATAAACTCAAAAAATAACTGAACGGATTTTCATGCGGTTTTCACCAATCAATAGAGTGATTCATGAGGAAGGTTTAATTGTATAATTTGTAAAGGTTTGGTGTAAATTGGTTGAAATGTAACGACAATAGTTGGAAGTGTCTGAAAAAGTCAAGCCGCATGGGAGCTTTCATGGAAAACGCTGCCTAAGCCCTTAAAACCGTTATGTTTGGCGGGTTCCTAATATTATAAATGCGAAAGTTTGGATATATACATGGATGGATGTTTGTTACATGTTTGCGCTAAAACTACTGACCGGATCGGGCTGAAATTTTGCATAGATGTAGTTCAAGGCCTGGAATAAAACATAGGCTCGTTTTATGCCAAATCAGTTCCCATGGGATAGAAATAACTTTTAAACGTTTATATTTATATAAACAACACGTGCGAAGCTGCGCGCTGAAACTATTTTGTCTTTAAAAGCTAAGTAGCTTTTATATTCAAATGAGATTGAGAATTGAATAAAGTTTGAATGGCCAAGCGTAATATCCACATCATTCTTAAACGGACACCAAATACTCAGCATTCTTACACACCAAACTAAGTACATATTCACACTTAAATAAGTTTAAACATTACTTATCTAAGTTTTAGTAACATCGTGTGAGAATGGGCGTGCGTGTCTAGTTTCTAAACCACGTTCATTAGTCAACTATGTCGGCTACTTTGAAGTCTAATTACTCCATAAAGTACTAACTACTTTACCATCCTAAATTCCACCCATCACGGCAACAATGACCTTTAATTCCTCAGCCACTAGGCTTATAATGCCAAAGCTAAGAAAATGGTAAATAAGACGTGTTGTAAAGTTTGTCCGTACGTGTTCTTATGGCAAAATGATTACGGAATAACAAATAACTTCATTGAGGAGATTCGCCCTTTACTCGGTGATTAAGTTAATCTTTTTGTAATTATTACCCACTTGTGGTGTGCCTTGAAGTCACACTGTACTTAAATTGAGTTTTGATTTTGAATGGGTTCGTACAGTAACTGAATATAATGACTCTACCATTATTGTCTCTACATACCAGTGTATATTATTCATAATGGTCTGCTAACGTAAAACAGTTGCTAAGCAGTGTTATTTCTCACTCTGACTTATGTCAATAGAAGAAGACAGAGTGAGAATTAGCAATGCTAAGTTAAGATTATTATGAATAAGGGGGAAAGTGTATACTTACTATTTAAAATTGGACTTCAAATATTGTGTGTGTTAGTCATAACTTTAGATGAGGTCTTATATATATGGACTATTTTATCAGTTGCACTGTTGTATTACCTGAACTACCTCTAGATTGTTTGCCACGGTCTGCAGTTAGCTTAACTGTTTCATTGTAAATACTAGTTCTTTTTTTTATATAAGCATGTCTCAATTGGTGAAATATGTTTATATTAAGGCTATGTACCTACCTATTTATATACCGAAGTAGTTAGACATTCGACCCGTACACTCACTATACTATTAAATAAAAAACAATAACCAATAGTGTTAAGTCTCATATTTCACATATAGTATAAATATTATTTCACATATGGTATAAATATTATTTCACATATAGTATAAATATAAAAAATAACATTATAAAAAAACGTGGCTATGATAACTTTCAACACCTTACTAAAATACAGGGTTGTTATAAACACACTGAACGCCAGAACCGGCAACGCAACATTGTGGTACGTGTCTATAAAAAACAAAAGCTGTCGATAATTTTCCCAACACTATCCCAGACGTGTTTCCAGATCTAAAGGTAGAGCGAAGAGCGTTAATCTAGTTCTTAGAACTTTTAAACTGATAATTTCGACCTTTTGAAACTACATATATCCATATCTATGAAGTGTCATTGACGCACAATCGTAGGCGGTTGTGACGAACCAGGTCCATGGCTTTCAATAAAAACCAGCGCTGGGTGGACACACAAGTGTTCGTCCAGCACAATGCTGAGGGAAGGCCATGTTTGCCCTAACTCTGCTGCGCAATGAAAGTCTCTACTTAGGTTTTATTAGTCGTAAGCTTGTAATGTGTGGTAGATTTAGGCAAATAAATAAATTTCTTTCTTTCTTTCTATCATGGTTAATCACAACATTTAAGAAAAAAGTTACAACCCAAATAAAATTAAGGCATTTTTAGCGGGATACTTTTAGCGTGATTTCAATTTTGAGTCCTTCAATATTTCGGCTAAAGATGCGCGACTGCGAATTATCTGACTATTCGAATGATCGAAAACTACTAATTTCCTTATTCGACTCGAAAATTTGTAATATACTAATCTTCAAAGTCGAATGACAACTACTAATTAGTAATTACTAATGCTATTACGTATGTTGCAATGTACAAATGTCGCAGGGAGTCGATGAATGGAGGCGGCTCAGGACCGCTATTTGTGGAGTCGTACGGGGAAGGCCTATGTCCAGCAGTGGACTTGTATAGGCTGATGATGATGATGAATGCTATTACGAATGTGTCATTCATGGCTCCGAGTCGACTTTGTTAGTCGAACGATCATAATCCAACCAATCCACATCGAATAACGAATGAAATGAAGGCCTACTCGGGCAGTCGAACGAATGGAACGACGCGCGACTACTAACCAAATTAGTTACTAATTTGCTCTAGTCAGTCGAATCGTTCGAATTATTTGTCAAGTCAAATAATTCGAATGAAATCATTCACAGTCGCTCATCTTTAATTTCGGCACAGTTTCATGCGCACAGATCACGGAACAACTGACGTCACTGCGAGTTAGTTTTTATTGGCAGATATATCGATCTACTCTCATTCTTTATCTTTAAAATTGGACCAATTATAAATTGGTTGAATTCCGTGATCCTCACTTCCGTTCATGAAACTGTGTCGAAATATTAGAGAGCTCAAAACTCATATTATGGCAAATATCCCGTTATAAATGACAATATTCTTCGACCTTATTTTACGGTATACGTCTCGTCACGGTTTAAAAGCGCTGGGCGAAAGTGGAGGGGGGGGGGCGCAGGTGTAAAGCGGTGTAAACATCTAAAAATTTACTTATGCGCATTAAGCGCATAAGTAAATTTTTAGATGTTATTTAACCATGCACCAGCGCTATTTAACCATGACGCGAACTGTACCTACCTAATTCCAGCTGGTTGAATCAGATGTATTTGATAGTTTTTCACAAATAAAAATAGAATCCACTTAATCTCTTCATCTTAACACTTGGACCAGAGCCCACACCCCAGGGGTCTTCTCATTCATTAATAGGGCTATAACTACTATGTATATAACACATTTTATTTACCATTTGCGTAGTAATATTTACATATAATAAACTGCAACGCCATTTTGAATAGACTCCATATTTTACCGTGTCAAAACCGTTTGGATCATACCATTTCTTAGACTATAATGTACTTGACGTTTCTTTGGCAGCAGTCTAAGATTGATTGATATGGATCAGTTGAGCTAGCTGTAGATTGTTTAACAGCCTGCAGTTAGTTCAATTGTAAATATTAGTTCTAGTTTGTTTCTATTATTTGATTGTAATATCTGAGTTTTAAGATAAAATTCTACATAAGTTGCAAATTATTCAAGTCAAGATCACACTATCCATACTAATATTACAAAGCGAAAGTAACTCAATAAATTTAACGGAAAAGTATAATTTGGCGCGAATCGTGAACTTTTTTCTACGAACCTATCTTAAAACCAACTTCGATAAAATTTTATTTTGGGAATTTTTTTGTGAAAATGACGATTTTTTGACCAATATCTCTTATTTTCCAAAATGTTCCAAAACTACCAATTAGCCGCAGTTCGATTTTCATATGTAAATATAAAGTGGCTTACAATTTGCGCCAACTTACTTTTCCGCTAGATTAATCCTTGAAGAAAGCAGAATAAATAAAAACTACAAAAAAAAAACATCTCGCACCGATCCGTGACGATCAATCTTTAATGAAATTGTGTAGGGTGGTAAACAATATCCCGGTTACGGACATAGTCTAGGTACTTAAAAAGTGCGTGAGAAGCTAGTAGGTACAAATGCGCAAGTTTGAATGGATGGATGTTTGTTTTGGATGTTTGATACCTCTTCACCTTTAACGTTTCTAGAAAAACAACGCACGCGAAGCCGCAGTCAAAAACTGGTGATAATATAAAACAACTTTATAGAAAACACAACTTGAGCTCTAAAAAGCAGAGGCTATATTGCGATTTAGAATCCAAGATATTTTATGTCAAGAAAGTGATTTTGAATGACTTTCTTGAAAACTTGTCAAAAACTGATAATAATAATAGAAAACAACAAGGTAACAGCAAAGTTATCACTAAAACTAAAACACAAACTTCAAAAACGTATCATACGTGTAGAAAAAAAACAAAAAAAATTTGAATTATAAAACGAACCAGCGAACAAGTAAATGATGAATGAAAGCTTTCAAAACCAAAAATTGCTTTTCTTCGATGATACTAAATGTCGTTAAATATTTTCCACCAATACAAGGAGTATTGGTGGAAAATATTTAGGGTTTTGTAACTCTTTTGTATACAAAAAATATCCAGGTTTTTGAATCGGAGTGTAGGTGAGACCTTCTATGTAGATCCCTGTCCGTGTGTACTCTTGTACTGTACCTAAGTGCCGCATTATTATGAACGGAGTTTGAATCGTCGTCGTGTATTGATGGATCAATTCTGTTTGTGTTTTAGATGTGTGTTTTGAAACATAGATTGAAAGCCGGAGACAGATTTCGGCGACAGTCTGTCGGAAAAAATAATACGTAAAATATACGTACCTATGTACGTACATAAACTATTAAGTAGTCTTGTGTACACGACAACTGGGACAAAAGTTGTCCCAGTAGTCCTGTACAGAACTACTGTTCAAGACAACTGGGAATAAGCGAACTAGATGAGTCTTCTGTAGTCTACGCTACATTACTAGGTACATATGTATTATCTTCACTGTCGTCACGACAGTCTACGGTAGTAAAGGTTTTAAACTCCCGTTATGCATAGTTTTGTCACAAAAATGTAACCACAATTAAGATTTCGAACCGCCATCCAGCCTGGTATGTCTACAAGTGGGGTCTTAAGTTTCTTGTTACCCTACATATGTATGTATACGAGGGCGAAAGTTCAAAGAATACTCAAGTCTCTATTTGATAATAAGATTTTTAGATATTATTTCACGTGTTTATTTATTGCATATGTACTTAAACATTTACATAGTTTTAACTTAGGTGGTAGTTAGCTTAAAGGTGACTTGTACCCTGATTGTATGTACAGATATCCATGTTCTTTATATGTACATTGGTACTTTAGTTCCGCAATACATGAGTTATTTCAAAAAATTCCATTTATTGTGGTTTAAAATTGTAAAAATGCTTTGCGTGGGTAGTTTGCTATTGTGTTTTTATTTTTATTGTGCCTGTTGCTCGACTTTACAATGCTCACTATCTGGGGATTTTATTTCTTGTCACGTTATTTTATTGGTTGCTAGGTCATTTGAATAAAAATAACTACGAATCGATGTTATTTAGCGGCCTTTTGGGACCAACGAGTAGGCTATTATTATAAATACAAAAAACTTAAAATTATTTAGCTGTAGAAAAAGAAATACAGTGCATGTTATTTTATTCTCATACAAAAGTCAAATTCTAAATATACACCATATTAAAGTGATATTTTTGAGTAGAGGGTCTCTCGCTCATTTAAAGTTTATATATACTCAATCCACTGAATCCACTAAATCCTCAAACAAAATCATTGCGCTATTGCGCACTGGAAATGCTCTATCTCTGTCTGCATTTGTCACCCAAATCTCCTACTAAATTTAAATCTGTACGCCACGGTTGTAATCCATGTGATAACAATTGTGATCTTATTTTTACATGAGAATCGCAACTCTCTATATAGAAATCCCTATAAGTAAGGGCTCGGCAGTAACTCGTACGTTTACGACCCTTGTAAATATCTGTACAGGGCTGTAAACTAGCCACGCTTGTTATCGATGAAATAGGACATCGATAAATAGTTTATCGACCTCGATTATTATGAGGGGATCGATAATTCTCTGGTTGTTAGCAGGAATCTGACAGAAAGCTGTTTTCACTTAGCATGCAAATCTGTAGATCTTCTATTTTATTGCAATGTGAAAATTATATTCCCAGGATTCGCCTTCGGGTACTATTTCAGTGATACGTCAAGTTCACCATTATTGCACTATCTTACCCTCTATACATACATACTTCTCCATTTTAGTTCTGAAAAAACTGAAAGGACATATTATTACCAAAGTGATTAATGTTCGAATCATTTTAACTCTATGATAAACCAACGCAAGTAGCATCAAGATTCCTTCGAATTTGATCAAAGCTAAACAGCAGGAAAACAACCAACACGACCTTCTAACTACAAGGCGGTCGTTAGCTGCAATAGTACATCTAATCATCTCGTATGAGATCAACTTTCCCTAACCGTGAACCAATCGAGGTGCTGGAAGAATGGCTAGGACATTTTAAACTGTATCAAACGCTGAGAAATCGATAAAGAATATTTTTTTTAAATTGTTAAATAGTCCTTATTATTAGTAGTACTTAATATTATAAATGTCAAAGTTTATGAGGATGGATGTAGATGTTTGTTCCTATTTCACGCATAAACTACTGAACTGATTGGGCTGAAATTTGGTATGGGTATAGTTGGGACCTAAAATTACATTATAGGTTAATTTTTATCCCGGTAAAATGCAGGCGAAGGCGCTGGTCACAGCTAGTGTAAAATTTGTAACTCTACATGCTTGACAGTTGTAAGAACATCCTTTTAAGTATGTAAAAATACTTGTGCCAGGATGTCCTGCTCTTCCATCCATACAAATACATAGATTTATCAAAAGAACTAGAAGTAGATGTTGATTGAAGTGGTCATTTCCAGAAGTGGAGATTTTGAGTAGCTATGTAGTAGGTACACATAATCAATTGCGATCATTTTTATTTGTGGTCCACATTCCAAAACCACTGAAAGACTTCCTGAATAGGTACCTCAACTTCCCTCCACTCTAGTGAAGCGAGCAAGATTTTTAAATTTACTGAAATATCTTTAAAAAAATCGGGATTTCTCTGCGCAAATGATATCTGGACAAACAAACTCAGTTTCTAACTGTGCGGTTATGCCTGTTTTAAAATAATGGCCAGGAAAAAATGTACTAAGAAATTACCTTAATAAAAATTCTGTCATCTACATGCAAAGGGGGAAATTGTCTGACCGGAATGTTTTAAGAAATTGGACCAGCTTTTTCGACACACCATGTCTCGCTGTATTGTTTTTATAGCACAAAATTACTATACAGCCTGCTTCCGTCCATATTGTAATGATTACGGCTGATACAAACATCTCCGCTTGTTACTGTACATAGCAATTTTGTTTATTTACTTGAGATTACAAACGTTTTATTGGATATCTGTAGTTGCTTGCGAGTTGATTCCATTTTATCACCTAGTTATGTAGCTGCACATTTTGTAGTCGTAACCTTTTCCTGAATAAAAAAAAAAAACATCTTTAGGATTATTCGTTTTTTGCTCAGAACTGCAATATACTATGTACAATTAGAAATTACCAACAAAACTATTATTTATGTAATGAAGAAAATCATGTCTGAGTGCCACCTGAATTGATTTTGTCAAATTCTTTTTCCTTTTTAAATTCCTGCTTGCGCAATCATTCTTTATTAAACTCTAAGTAGAATAGAGGAAAATGACATCGCATAATCATCGGATGCGTACCATTTTTGAAATTAATTCCTACAAGTGGAATAATTTACGCAATGTATGACGATGCTGTATAATTTTTTTGTCTACTCTATTCTGGACAACGGTATGCCAAGCACAGAGCATGCTTGGCCTACTGTACATTTTACTCACTATCTAACCCCAAAATATGAGCCAGTGCTAGAAACTAGATAACTGATGATCGTAGGTACCCACCTAAACAATCTTTAACAGTACAATAGTTTAGGCAGGTATGATGTAGTGCGTATCAAAATTTGTACTGGACTAATTATGGACAATATTACTGCTATAAACAATTATTAACTAGTGCAGTAGATACTAGATGTATTAAAAGCAAGTCATCAATAAAGTTGGCCTGATTTCGCAACAAGATCTTATTAATGCGGTCTATTTAATGAAACAGACAATGAAATTCAATTAACCCATTGAAAAGTCTCCGTTCCACCGTATCGCGAATTGACCATCAAGTGCCCAGTGACTATTCAATTTATTTAAATTATGTAATTATTTATGTGTTTAGCCAAATCTGTGTTGTTTATGTTAATGCAGTTCTATTTATTCTTATATCAACCCATTATTTTTTCAATATATCCTGTTGAAATCACTTATTCATTTCAGAGTTATTTGATCCACAAGTCTCTTTATAAATTATAACCAAATTCTTGATGACTCATAAAATCAATATAGATTTTCTTCAATCGATCTTTGATTTTATATCTTAAGGATCAATAATGATTAATACTTGATTTTTCCTCCTCTTCTTTTCTCTATCTCCTTCTAAATTTCATAACCGAGAACTATCACGGCTGGTTTATTTCACATCTGTAACTTCTATGCTAAATATCATTATAACTATCAAAAATTCATTAGTTTTGGCATTTAGCATACACATACACGCTTCACAAACTTTCCACCTCTTGAAAGGTATGCAGGTCTATAAGATAAGTCTGGTCATTAGAAGCCCAAATCAATGCTTCTCAAGCAATCAATGGCGTGATCTCGATGAACTCGAGGCGTTGAGACCTCGATCTACTTAATTGCAGCATCCGAGGTTCATCGCCTGATCCCATCATAAGACTATTAAAAGTCATCGTTCGTGACTTGATCTGACAAATTATGCATTTAGATTATAGAGTATGGTGTTGAGAGAAAGAATTATTAGAAAACAAAAGTATCTGTCGAGTTCACGTAAAACGTCTTCCCTAAATATTTATGTGGAATAGTCAAAGGTTAAGAAAATTTTATTTTTAGACTATGGGAGTTGTTTGTTGTAGCTGGAGAAGGTCTTGAGGAAAATAAATATATTTAATAAAATAAATAAATTCTTAAATATTCGCACCCATTGTTAAGAACTTTGAAGGTAGCATTCGGAAGTTCTGTACTTGCTCCTGTTTCGTATAAGCCGCTATATCCAGGTTTCATAGAAAACACCCAGACCCAGAACAAAGTAGATAACAAACATTTGCAAACAGTCTCGCTTTGGTTTCCCTTTTGCGTTGGACATTTACTGACACCGACCGACGAGCCACAGATTTGTCAAATGATAAATCGCTTCAGCCTCTACCTCAGCCGGGTACCACTCGGGGCAGTTTCACACCTTCTATCGCACACGATCTCGCGCCGCCCCGACTTGTTAGACCGATGGATTTTATAGCCCTGCCACTTAAGCAGGCTCTGGACTTTCTCTGGGTCTAGCGCTGGCGCTTACAACGGTATACATTCTTTCTATAGGTCAACTTGTGGAAACTGAAAAAACTTAGTCGCCGCAGTGGCACCTAATACGTGGAAGAAAAGTATTAACATTTTTTTTCCTAACGGGGCACTCTACACCACTGCGGTGACCATTTCTGCTTTACCCTTGGTACTAGGTAAGGTCTTGGTTTTCGCATTCGTAAACGCATTCACTGCCCAGCCTCCGTAGTGCGATCATTCATTTTCATTTCATTTATTCGCAAACAATTGTTGTTATTATAATTCACAGGATAACAAGATCTCCAGAAGTGCAAAGGCATACCGCTCCCCTAGAGCTTTAAGATTTGCATATACATACGTTAGGGGTATACGACTGCTAAAGGGTTCACTTTTGTTCTAGAGTTTAAAATGCCATTGCATTCTAAACTCTAGAACAAAAGTGGACCCCTGCTGAGACCGATATTAGGGCCAAGTTGGGTGGGCCTCTTTCTCAGGACCACATTGTAGAGTGGAGGAGGACAAGTCGACAAAATATGCAAAGGGATCAAGCCGTGTTTTGTTTATGTTTGTTCGATCTCTATTTATGAATAGGATGGGTGCTTTCGCGTAAAGCCCGGGCGGGCTATTATATGCAAGGCTGATCACAGGTGTGGACAAGGTGCAATCCCGTTTGCAGTCCCAATTTCAATCTCAATGTATGGAGGTAGGTGCTGTCAGCCGGTGTTCTCAAAGTAACAAAAAATCCACATAATTCAGTAAAGAGCTCTAAACTCTACAAAATGCCAAAAGGGTCAGGAGTGCAATCGCGACCAGCGATGGACCACGCTCACTGTTTTGTTATCTTAACTACACCTAGCCACTTTATTTTAATACTAATTATGTAGGTTATGTACTTAGAATGAGTATACATTGGTATCTAAAAATAAGTAGATATTACTTGGTAAAGTTACGGTCCTTCGGCGTTTATAATCTAGATTACAAATATCACAAACACGTAGGTAACAAATAACAGTGACACGACAAAAGGTAGGTACCTAAACGGCGAAGGACTACCGTAACTTTACCAAGTAATATCTACTTATTTTTAGATACCAATGTATACTCATTCTAAGTGAACTTGTTTGTTATTTTTTGAGTATAAATAAAGATCTTTCAACCGAAAATGGAGTTGAGTATTGAATTTGACGCAGGAACTTCAAAGGTAAATGATCTTGTTTCTGCAAAGCTGAGAAACTGTTACAATCTGTTGATTTATATCATAGAAATCTTTATTAATGTTTCCGTTGGCGGGACAATTCCGGAAACATTAATAAATTGTAAATAATAGCTCTCCCTTGACTTTAAATAATTTCTTTGATTTTATTTTTGTTTCTAGAGTCAGGCAGCTCGTCTATGATATGATCACATTTTTTCCAAAATACAATCATATTTTTCTTCCACTAAATATGTGTACTAAGCCAGGAGGGGGAGATTCTGTACCCCGAGACGATCAAATTTTGTTGTAAGATATTTTGAATTTAGATTTTTTTTTCTTTTATTGAAATAAATGAGAGATTTCTTTTTTTATATTCGTATTTTTCACGTAACTTATTGTTATTTTTGTATTGAAATTTTAAAGAACGTTCATAATTTTTGTTGTAATTTTATGAAAAAACACGTGTTTTACTGAAATCGTAAATAATGCAAAACTGCGCGTAAAAGAACACAAATCGAGAGAAAAAATTTATTTAAATAAATAAAAAAAAAAAAGTTTCGCAAGTTTATCTCCTCCCCATGGTGTCCAGAATCACCCGCTTTCGCTTTAGTAGGTAGGTACACATGTTACGTGGCATCCTGTATACGTAGAATAGAAGTAGAACCAAAATTAAGAGTCTAGTCGTTTCCGACTGTTATTGATATGGTCCAGTTGAGCTTCCTGTAGATTGTTTGTAACAGTCTGCAGTTAGCACAATTGTTTCAAATGTAAATACTAGTTCTAATTTCTTTCTTCCTAGTTAGGCTTATAGTCTAATTCCGGAGACAAGAGTCCTCTTACCATTACCATTACGGCGAGAATATTATATTTCTGCTCACTTAGAGCTATGAAACTTCTTTGATAAATGACAACCTCGACAGATGCTGCAAAATAATCAAGGCAGTGGGCTACCCAGGTATGAGTATAAATAATGGCAGTAAAAGTCAGGAGAAAAAAACCAAGTAACTTTATTATTTCCATAATGTGCAAATGCGAGGTCATTAGGCGAGGTAATTAGGCTATGTATGTACACACACAGCCTGCACACGATCTGCCCAGCAGTCACAACAGACGGCATGTTAACCAGCCTTAATTTAATTTGCGAGAAAAACTCGTAAAAAACAAAAAAAACATCACAAAAAGACATTAATTTCCGGGACATGTTACCGCGTAAAAATAAAAGTCGACAAGCTTGTCCGTTCCGGGCTACGCAGATAACTTGAGAACTCTATTTTGAGGCTGTAAGATTTAAATTAAGGTGAGATGACGTCTGACATTAGGCGAAACAAATTCGTGGCATTCCAAGCCTCCGCGGGTTCCATGTTCCCGCCAGAATCGTAATTGCTGCGACCACGTAGAGGTATAAATCTCTCCACGCGTAAGATTACGGTACAAAATAAAACTATAACTGCGTGCATTGGAACGCAGCGATGACGTTATGACAAATTAATCGGAGCGCGTAGACGCTTTGTAATAATTTGAAAATAGAACGCGTCTGACCGAAATAGTGGTGTGCCAGACGTGTTTATGGGGATAATTTAGTGTTGTGTATTACAGACCGAATGCAGATTTGGCCATAAAAAAAAATTGAGATGGGAGTTTTTAACATCCTATCTAGTCAGTTAACAAGGAGTAGGTGTTCCATTGAAATTGTAAACGCAAACGCATGTTAGAGATCCAAATAATTGAATGGATGCAGCTGATTGATTATGACAACAAGAAGAAAATATAATGTAACTAAGTTTCTTATCAAACTCTTAAAATGTTACAAAATACAGAAGACAATGCGCTGGGAATGATAATTTCTATTATTTATGGCGATACCGTTATCTGTCAATTTATTACAGTGTTTAATATTCAAACAAAAACATACACTTTCACCAAAAGTTAGGGTTGTCAGTTTTTACACTCATTAGAGTGTAAAAACTGACAACGCTAACTTCCTTCCTCTTCCTCCTAAAGTCCTCAACAAAAATTTCAGATACCTGAGACTATTTCATAAATCGCGAATCTCCTTAATGGTAAAATGAAAATTATATTTACCCGATTACGTTCTTATAAATGAGTTTATGTGATGATGGGCCTAGCCCTATTGAGAACTTAAGTCTTTCTCTCAAAATCAAAACGGATTTATACCTATTATACTTACCTATACTTAATAACCTCTCGATTTTGCTTAACTTAGTTTCTAAGGTACTTTACAGTTTAAGTAGCTTCAAGGTAATTGGTTTCAGCTTTTGAAAAAGCTTCTTATTTTAACTTAGGGTTTTACTTCTGTGTGACACCCCTGAGCTGTAAGAAGTAAAGTTTACGGACTTTACAGACGACGGTGTGGAGTGAATTATCTAAGTGGCTTCTAAAACCTCAACGCTCATTGGTCTTAAGTTGGTCATTCCATTGGTCGTTGGTCGAATGCTGATCGTAGGAGTAATTGTTACATCGAATTGGGTAATTACATTTAACTTTAAGCTCGTAACGATATACTAATCGTCTTTGAATGGATTTCTCAGGTTGTTTAAAGTAAACGAGGTTTTTGTGTGGGTTATTCGATGTAACCAACGATGAATCGGATCAGTATACCAGTTTTTGTCTGTTTTTGCCAAACGTAGTTATTCCTATCACATTTTAAGCTGGGTTTTTTTTTATTTGTTTGTAAAGAGTCAGAGATGTCCCCATTTTATTTGTTTTGCGTTGTTATTGTCGTCGAGGCGGGGCGCGAGGGGGACTTAGAGATTTTAGAGGCATAGTTAAGATATTGTCCTAAAAACCAACAAAAATACAAACAAGTAGATACTTGCGTTAACTAGCCGCATCTATTAACATTTACACTGTCCACGACGAAAATAAATATATATTATTCTGCAAGTCTTTCTATAATAACTGCGATTCGACGATGAAGTGACCTGCAAGTGCAGTGAATGTGTTAAAGTTTGATAAACATTATTATTGATAAAAAAATTGGTTAACATTATCCAATCAAAAGTTTTGAGACTCGTATCAAAATTTGGTATAGGTATATATAGGTATATGTATGTATGTTGCAGCTTCAGTAAACATAATATTTTGTCATTTATGGTGATTTTATGCACACAGGGTAATATAGGTCTCGGGTAGGTTTTGGTCTTAGGTGGTCTTAGTGGTCAAATAACTTTTCAACTATTTTGGCATCGAACTTCTTCTGCGTTCGCTTCTTTTGCGGCTGCTATGTAGAATAGGTCAAATATTTCTAGCACGTACTTACACAAACTATCCAACAACCAAAATGCATACAAATCACAACTAATAACCCATTGCGCCAGCTGATTCAATTGTAACCACAACAAATGGCGATTTGATAGGCCGCCATCTTGGAATGAGCTGCGTGGCGAAATGTGGTCGCTGGGTGATGAACGCTTCATTAGAAGCAGTTTCAGGGAAATTATTGAAATTATACTAATACTAACGCAGTAGGTACCTAAGTATATCGTCGGTCTGGCTTAGAAAAGTCGGTACTAGGTAGGTGATGGCCGTTTTCGCCCCTTGAGTCCATTGCCGTGTGTTGGGCACTTTACGTTCTACACTAAAACATAATGTTAAAACATACTATATGTTTAGTGAACTTAATAGGAGAGATGCGCAAATTTTTACCCGACTACCAACGGAGGAGGGGAGCCAAACTCATAATTTGGCTCCCTATGTACATATGTATGTTTGTATGTAGCCATTTTTATGTGCGCTGATACCACAGGTCCGATTTTAACAAATGAGGTATCGATTGATTACCCTGTGCCTATGTCTTATGGAATCAAGCTTTCTTATAAACGAGATATACCACTCCATCAGTGGGCCAATTACTTTTTTATCTCCGAGCAAAATAGTTATAGTTGAAATACTATATACATATATATGTAAATATGTATAGTATTTCAAACTAAGGAGACAAAATGAAATAACAATCTCTACTGTAAATAGAACTCTCACCAACTGCTGATAGGCTTGAAAACACTTCAGCAACTGTCAATACCTACTACAGCAAGTAGAAGCACCACAGTGGAAGCCCATACATTTATAATCAGCTGGTAAACCAATTAATCCAGCTTTGCGCCCGCTGACTCCTGCTAGAGTTTTACTGGCTTGTACAGTCGGCGACAGCAACTGCTTATGCTTAAGTAACATATAACTTGGTGTTATCAATAAAAATGTATATTGTATTTTATTGCCAAAAGTCAAGTTCATAGATTACCAGACTACTTCAAGCACAAATTGACAGAGTAATCACAAATTCTGGGTTTTAGTGATAATGTGCACCTTATGTAAAATTATCTATGTATATATATCTTCTGGTCTATAATAAAAACCCTTTTTTTTTTAATTGTTTTTAGTTTTTTAAAGATTCGCTAGTACCATCTAGGGCAGTGAGGCTAAAGATATTTTTTTTATCATCATTTAAGAAACGAATTTTGTCAAAAAACTCTTACAAGAAAAGTTTCAGACCTTACTAACCAGTTCTAGACCTTAGCTTGATATAAGTACCAATCTATCACAAAGACACTTTTCCCCCGACTGTACCGTAATCGTTACGTGGCTGCACCGTAGTACGTTACAGTCGATACGTAATGAAGGCGTGGATCGATACGTATGCATAATGGAGCTGCGCTTGTTTACGGGCACTTTTGTACACAATTTTACTAAATGTAGCCAAATATGTGTAACGTGTGCTTTTGTAGGCAAGATGTCGATGACGTCGTATGGGGGAGGCCAGCATTATGTCTATCAGATTTGGGCATTACCATGGGTCAGATCTGCTAGTCTAACAGTGGACGTTTATGTATGGCTAATATATATAACTAGCGACCCGCCTTGGCTTCGCACGGGTGCAAATTATACATAAACCTTCCGATTGAATCACTATCCATGAAAAAATATCGCATGAAAATCCGTTGCGTAGTTTTAAAGATTTAAGCATATATAGGGTAGGGACAGACAGACAGACAGCGGATTATAATGGGAAGCGACTTTGTTTTATACTATGTAGTGATACTGATATGCTCATAATTCTGTTTTAGGGGTATTATTTAGCCATTGAGGTCAAGGTCATACCAATGAATAGAATTAATAGAAAACAATGCAAAAGTACATTCTAATATTTATTTTCTTATTTGCGTTTTTGTTTATTTATTTTATTTTTATTTTGCTCTTGGCGTGTAGTAAATATTTTCAGTTTAGTTGAGCTCAAAAGAGTTACTGAGTTAAGAAACCCATTTAGGTAGGTTCTAGGTTTTTGCGATCATTGAAATGTCAAATCTTCGTTCAAGAACAAAATTCACCTTTAAATTATTTTTTCTCGTCGATCCCAATCCAACGCAAATCACCCCCGACGTTTAGCCCTCCAACTTTACCCTTTTATGCGAAGTCTCATTTTCCAATAAGGATTAGCCGAACTTTGCCATCCGAGCTTATCAAACGACGACCAATAAAATGCATTCATCCCGACACGACAGGACAGGGCACAGTTTAATAACTATTGGTAATTCTGAAAAAGATTTAAAGGAAATCGATATATGACTCACACTAACAACGTAGCTTCCAACGTATCTATAATAATATAGTGGATTTGAAAGTTTGAAAGGGTTGTTTGTTTTTAGTATGTACATATTTACTCAATGGAGAGAAATAATGTAAGCTAGAGAGAAGGAATGTAATCTAAAAATAAGGTAAAGGCCGTGACTCTTTTTTTATTATCTCCGCAATATTGCTTAAAATTGGGAAATGCAAAAGAATTAGTCAGCCCATCATTTTTCCTAACAAATTAATGTTACAGGTCGACCAACTTTAAAAAGAAAGAATGTGTGCAAAGCCACGGGAGAAACGTAGCGTTAAATAAACCAGGGGCAGATAATCCCGTATAAGTTTGCAAAGCTGAGCTCGAAGTTAAATTCAATTTGAGCCTTAGTGCTTTGTAACAAATAATAGTTTGAGTGCTTATAATGCTCTATCCTGTTTTTCGTAAAGAAGTTTGTTGGCCCAACTTTTACATTAATGATTCCATTATGAATTTGAGCGGGTTAACTACGAGCCTTGTTTGCCACCATATTTTTTTTAATCTCACAGATTTGGATGTATCGTTTTATATCATCCCAAATGAATAAAAATGGCGCTACTTAGGCTTCATAATGAAATGTGAAAAAAAATTATATACGATATAAAATTGAAGGTTTATTGAGCTCATTCATTGTCTGGTTTTACTATTCTATTACTATATTTATTATAATATCCGTTGAATTTTTATTTCAGTTCATTGAGATTCGAATTCTATTCTATACTCGAATCAGGTAAACGGTATTGCAATTTATACAAAACAAATAAAAGTCATTATGCAATTTCGACCCACATTGTCTCAAAATACAGTCCAAAATCCCATCTCCATTGACATCTGATAGTGTTGTACTATACGAATTTTTTGTTTCGGTGTCCGCTTACCCATCCGAGTGATTGAGCTATTAGAGATGTGACTCTTTGTTTTTTAATCGTGTGTTCGTAGGTTTTATTTGTGTAACGTAACATTTTTTATTGCATTTTTATACACATTTTTTATGTTATTTAGCTGAGATTTTTTGCACATCGCATAACGCGTTTAGTTTTATATAAAAAAAAATCAGACCATTGATCAGTTGACTTTTGGTTCACGTCCATTTTTATAAAAGTTTTGTCATAACTTTTATACAATTTTATATCAATACAATAAATTCCATTGAAAAATGTATTCAGGATGGCTCATTATCCGGCACTCAGTAAAGCGTGTTCCGACTGTCAGTTTGTTTGTCCAAATTTGCATAGTTATTAGCTGCTGTTCAATATTTTACGGAACCCTGCTCAGCGCGTTTTACGGGCCCGTTTCATTAATATGGGATTAAATATAAGCACTCGTGCACTTAGTAGGGTGGTTATAGTGTACAAGAAAATGTACAGTAGGGAAATACTCGGTATTTTACTCTCATATGGGCTTTCTTATGAATTTTAATGCGTTTATAAAAATGCGTTCGTTTAACGAGGGAGACACAGGAAAAAATATATAATTTTTCATGTTTCAAGCAAAACGTGTAATTGTTGAAATAAAAATTCAGTTCATAATTACTATAATTTGTTTTTTCAAGCAGACACAAGTGAACCTACATACAAAAACGTGTATCAAAACCATTGTTTAGTTTCGCAAACCACCGCAGTAAAACAATATCAAATTGCAGTAAAATTCCTGCGCAAGAGTCGCCCGTTTGTCAGCCCATTGTCCTGTCGTCCTATGTGGTTCTGTTGTATTTATATGACTATTCTACATCTAGAGGATTAGATAAGATTTAAATGCAGATTTAGATATTTCAGTTTTTATTTTTATAAGGTGACCTGACCTAACAGCTTTGGTTAGTCAAACTAGCCCTAGTACTAACTATCCCCGTGGTAAAAAAACTTGAAATAGGATACAGTAATGCATAGTGACTCCAAACGCCAAAATCCAACGATGTATTTTGAGTTATGCATAGTGAGTCCAAGCGTCAAAATCCATCGTTGGATTTTGACGCTTGCACTCACTATGCATAACAAATTAGGTTTAGGTTTTAAATATATTTTATTCTCAAAAAAGACGGTCACTTACACGAGAATTGTAGTTTAGCCTCAAAACCATTAGTAATTAAACAGAAGTTGTTGTTTGGTCTGTAAATTAAAAACATGAAAGCGCAGTTTCGTAGGTAAATAAAATTTAGTCGACATCTCAGGAAACCTTGCGGTCTATTGAAATGACGTATTTTGTGATTTGTAGGTTATTTTATAATTGGCTTATTACAAGCCAGTTTCTTGATTTAATATTTTAATTAGTTTGTTTAGTTTTTTTTTTTTAAATAATAATATGATTTTTGCGCTTATGCCTTTTCAACAAGGTATGCCCTGTCACGGAATAGTATTTCTCGTTCATAAGAGCGGGTTCTACAAACGCGAAACCCTAATCCGGAACTGTAAGGGTATTGTGGTGTTTGCTTTAGTTTTCACTTGAAAAGCTGAGAGGTACTAGATTTCTAACCCTTATTTTTCTTTTTTGCTACCGTGGGAAAATTAGCGTAGAGCCGATTTTCCAATGCTTGATTGCTCAGTCAATCATTTTGTACACCCAAAATTTCTTTTCATTCTGAGCTGAACACAAAAAATTGAAGTGAAGAGAATATCAATAACACCTTATTTCTTATTTGATAATAATAACTATGTTTATAGTATACAACTTGACTTGTCTAAGTGCTTATTTTGTAAGCCTAAAGAAATAAAGTTATTGACTTTGATTCTGAACATATGTTACTTGATTAACGTTACATTAGTAACGTCACTAAGGTAACGTGTACGTAGTAACGTTAATAAAGTCACGAGTGTCCAGCCGCCAGAGTCGATATATCCGAGGAAGTCGAAATAATGGGAATCGAAGGAATGGAATTGAAGCAAATGAGTTTGGACATTCGCTATTTGCGTTTGCTACATGCGCTCAGTTTTTTTAATCGATTCCTTCTTGATTGTTCTCTTTTCTCATCTGTAACTATCCCGACTCATTCTCCTTCTTCCTTACAATTCATCTAGCTTGTGCAGTGTAAGGCTCGTTACCGTCACGTATGGCCCGGTCAGCGTCCGCAAACCGGTGTCCCCTGGGTTCGGTTTCAGCCCACACACAGGGAGAGCAGGTCCTTTGTGTAGGGGCTAGGCATCTGTGTTACGGGAACTAGATTAGAACAATTTGTACGCATATTAAATACTCATCAAAATTTCTCTTCCGACTGGACTCGTATCTAAGTATAGGTCAGGTCTAACAAATATAAAGATCAAATTAGAATCAGTTGATATTAGTCTCAGAAAGCTAGAAATAAGATCAGCAGATCAGAGTTTTTACGCTTTAATTTTTTACTTAGTGAAAATGTCACATGGTTTAAAAAATTATACCCTTAACTGGTCGTTACCAACTTCTATTGTTGTTATTACATCATGTTCTAGAATACTCTTACCTTATATAAAATAGAGAACAGTAATAGGTCTAAATTAAGTATGGAAACTTATGTCCCCGAGGATATAAAAGCAGATGAGAATGAATGAAAATATTTTACTTGTATCTCAATCAACAAAAACAAAAATCAATGATTTAACACTAGAAGAAAAAACAGACTAATTTTTGCCTGTAGTCAAAAATCGGTCTCTGTCTCAGCATGAGTTGACGCTCATAAGAATGTCGGGACGTCATATGCAAAGCAAAAAAAAAACATACTTATAGAAAATATCGAAACAATAGGGACCTAAATACATTGTATGCAAGTAATTTATCTATTCGACTGTACGGGGTCAATGCAAATTGCTCGGCTTGTTATTTCTCGTTATTTCGATACCAAATTGCGTCTAATCAAGCAAATGCCAAGGCACGATCATGTTACTAATAATTTGTTTTGTTACTTTAGTCGATGATTTTACCATACCTATTTTTATCCAAAGTATAGAGAAAAGTGGAGGTTCCATGTCTAAAGTTATTCATTGCCGTATTACTCGTAGTTACCTCATTGGCCATAACGAGACGTGGCCGAAAGCAATACCATGAGTGATCCAAAACGAATTTTGTAATGAGTTTTTTTTTCTATTCGACTAAGAATCACACACAAGACATTAGTACGTAAACACAATCTTACCCAAATTTCTCGATTTTGATGTTTTACTGAAATTACACCGAGACGAGAGCTTTTCGATTCCTTTGGTTGGTCTAGCTAGCTAATTACAAAAAGTTTTCAGAATCAGAATCAGAATCAATAACTTTATTTCTTTAGGCTTACAAAATAAGCACTTAGACAAGTCAAATTGTATACTATAAACATAGTTATTATTATCAAATAAGAAATAAGGTGTTATTGATATTCTCTTCACTTCAATTTTTTGTCCACTAGTGGAAGAAGTGAAAAAGAAACCACTAGCACATTATAATATCACTTATGTGTCTAATACATGTTTATTTTGCGTATCTAAATATAAATTTAATGCAATTTAGATACATGTCAATATTTCTTTAAAGCTAAACAGAACATTGGATTTCTTACATACTACTGACAGTCCGGAACGGAGCGACATCTGGCCAAGCATTAACATCATTGATGTAATCATCTATGGAGTAAAAGGCCTTCCTGATAAGATTTTGTTTAATGTACTGTTTAAATTTACGAATAGGGAGTTCAGTTGTTTCAGATGGAAGCTTATTATAGAAGCGCACGCAATTACCCATAAATGATTTCCCTACCTTTCGTAATCTATATGCTGGGATGTGTAATTTGTTCTTGTTTCTTGTATTTCTATTGTGAACATCACACTTTTTCAAAAAGCTATCTCTATTTTTGTGCGTATACATAAGATTTTCATAGATGTACTGCGATATTACTGTCAAAATATGTATTTCTTTTGCAGTAACGTATTTATACTATAGGTTATCAAATTGACAATATCATAACTTCAAGGAGCATACTTCAAAGCAAACCTCGTAATATAACTGGTGAACTGTAATGGCCCAATAAGTTAATTAAGAGGAGATTTCCTTGCGCGAGCGGCGCGCGATCATTGAACACACATAGTCAATCTAAAACAGCTCCTACAGAGATGCTGTGTTACTTTTGTAAAGTCAAATAAAAAAAGGGGTTTTCTTCCGATAAGCAGCAGCTCTTACTACTGTGGCAGATTAGATATATTAGAGATGCCTGCGGTTTCGCAAGAGTTGTTTGTATGAAAACTTTTGAAGGTTATATACATACATATATACCATGGGAACAGATTTCCGGAATAAAAAGAAGCCTTTGTTTTATTTCAGGCGTAGAACTAATTTCAGTTGGATCCGTTCAGAAGTTTTGTCGTGAAGACGTAAGAAACATCCAAACGCGAATATAATAAAGAAAATATCGTAAATGCGAAAGTTAAGAGTTAAAAAGATAACTCTTAACTTTCCCATTTATGATATTAGTGTGTCTATAAGGTTTCTAACCTTATAGTGGATAAGCGTTAGAATCCACCCCTCGTAATCAGCCTGTACTGTACATGTCGTAAGAGCCGAGTCATACATAGAACCTACTAGAGGAAAGATAGCTTCTTTCCTTTGGTAGGTTTTTTGTTAAAACCGTTCATTCTGAAAATAGTGACAGCTGGTTTTTAGTTCATTTCCCATTAAGTAATGAGGGCTTTTCAATGCAATCTTTAAAAAACAATCACGCTTTTTATTTTGACACTAGATGGCGCTGCACAAAAGTCAAGGTCATAAAATAAACAACGAAATAATTCTCTGTTTTCACCGTTTCCGGCAGATTTTTGACTGTTGGATTTCATACAGCGCCATCTATCTTAGTTAGTCTATGGCAACCACTTTTTCTAAAGGTCGCATTGAAAAGCCTCCATTGCCTAATATTAAAAAATCGTCATATTAACACATTAAGTTAACCAACTTGCAATTATCTTTACTGTCCCTCGGGGCCCATTTGAGCCCCATAAAATTAATTATGTCCAAGTACTCACGTAATTCATTCGTTTAATTTATGGGCTCTTTTGCGCCCAAACGAATACTTATTGCCGTTAAATGTAAATTATCCGTAACGAAAGTGATAAGGATTGTAACTGCAAATCATTTGTTCCTCTTTAATAAATACTGTAAAGTCTTATAAACAAATGTACTGTAATTTGAGCTCTTTAATTAATATTGAGGGAATATCCTGCTGCAGTTGTATATTCTTATTTTCTTTTGCCAGCTGCAAAAGAAAATAAGAATATACAAATTTAATTTATTTTACGTATGTAATAGGCAAGTATTTATCTAAATTCCTGAGTTATTTAATTTTATTTCTGTTCGTGTTTTATGGCTTTGAAGTAATCATAATATTGTGTTAAGCACATTTATTGTGAAGTATTGTAAAATTGAGTTATCCAAGTGCGCCCAGTGCTCCTACGGCGAATAAATGTCGAGTTATATTGGTAAATTTAAAATTTTAGCTTGCATCATTTTTCAACGCTTGTTATGTTTGCATATTTGGGTAAAATCTAGCTCGTAATAAGAATGTATCTTTTTATGGATCTTACTCTGTTTTGTGACCTAATAAATAAACAAAATAAATGAGTATTTATTTTGTACAGTATTTTGTTCGTTGCAGGCTTTAGGTCAATTGCAGACTGTAATGGGAAATAGTTTCAGTATTTTTGATTGAATTATGTTAGTTTTTGTAAATACTATCTCACTATACCATGCATTCTGAAGTGGTGTCCAATGTAGCACGATTCCTGTCTATTTTGTATACTTTGTTTACATCATAATTTTTATTCAATAAGTAGGTACTTGATAACGTTACTTTTTTTAACGTTACTAAGTTATTTACCGTGAAGTGTTTGATAAGATTTGATAAGGATTATAAAAATAATTACATGTAATTTGATTTATCAATAAAACCATGAAATGTATATGTAATATTGACATGTGTCTAAATCGCATTAAATTTAGATTTAGATAGGCAAAATAACCATGTATTAGACACTTAAGTGATATTATAAATGTGCTAGTGGTTTCTTTTTCTCTTCTTCCACTAGTGGACAAAAAATTGAAGTGAAGAGAATATGAATAATACCTTATTTCTTATTTGATATTAATAACTATGTTTATAGTATATTTGACTTGTCTAAGTGCTTATTTTGTAAGCCTAAAGAAATAAAGTTATTGATTCTGATGATTCTGACTCTATTCTGTAATTTTTTTCTTTGGTGATCGTCAATACAGACTGTTTTTGAAGAAATGCCAAAGAATGCGTGAATTATGATGTTTCGCTCGCATATTACAGGGCCCGTACTCGTAAAAACGAAATCAAAGTGTCTGATTCTTTTTCGTGCAAACGCTCTTATGCAAGCGACATAAGAGTTGGTTTTGCTTGAAAACGAAAATGAAACGTCGATTTTCCTTTTCCGAGTAGGCCCCCAGGATAGCTGTAATCTGTAGTAATCTGCGGATTCCCCTAAATAATAGTAGAAAAATCGTAGATAAATGTCGTGAGACTTATCCCAACTGATTTACAATCTGTAATACCATCGTATCCGGAAGAAGCGCAGCCCAGATGGTGAATGCATGCGCCAGCGCACACGAGATGTCGCGTTCGTTACACGCTGGCTACGCACGATTGGCTTTCGCAACTCTGCGTAGAGGTAACTCTAGTTTGTTATTATTAGATGCAACTGATTTTATAGTTTAGTTACTATCTGTGGTTTACTTGCGATTCATGAGGAGCAACTGCGAAATAAAAGTATTCTTTACTAGCTGTTTCCCACGGTTTCACCCGCGTTAAATACGAATTCACATTTCTAGGGGGATAAAAAGGTATATATTCCCGTAAAACTCCCATGGGAATTTGATGTTTTACGAGGACAAAAAATAGCCTTGTTACTCTCCATCCTTTCAACTAACTCTTTGCCAATAATAAAGTCGATTGGTGAAGTAAGGGCATGAAGGACAAACAAACACAGTTTCGCATTTATAATATTAGTTAGGATTTCTAGGCCTAAAAGGATCACCAGGTACCTACCAGAAACGACAACGTACCTATAGGTACGGCACTAAAGGTAAATTACTAAAACCTGGCGCGATCTTCTTTTATTTTTCGAAAAATGGACGCCTACTTTCATTACGAAATTTCGTTCGATCGGTACAATAATCGAGCGGAAACGGAAGTTTGGTACGACGACGTTGCGCTGCTTTTTTACTTTGGTATGATCTAATGATGATTGTATATTTTTCATTTCACTTAAGACAGAAATTTTGGCTCTTACAATGGTTAACATGAAACGTTTACTAAAAAGTTAGAGTCATAAAATTCCTTTAAAAAAGGCACTTTTGTACGTAAGCGAGAGTAGCTACTAGAATGTTGCGGCCGTACTTCACAACCGCGGATGTACTCTTAAAGAACTAGAGTAGGACTCCAATATCGACAGATTTGTGACGTCAGCTCGGTTAATTGTATAAAGAACAAACGAACATCGCGCCAGCTTTTAAAAATTTACCTATAATGTGGTCTTTGCTAAAAATGAGGCTCACTTTGGTAATTTCCGTGCGAAAACTTTCTTGGCTTCAAACTTAACAAGGAGCTCGATAACATGATCGATAAACAACCAATCTCTGTGTTTTTGACAACACGATCAAACATATACGAATTTTACAAGCAGTTAGACAACCTATTTCGTTTTGTATTACCTTTGACCAATTATCTCTGAACCAACCAAATAGTTAAAACTTTTGAGACTATCATGGTTATTTACACCACTATGGGATGAACCAAATAGAGGAAAAGAACGAGACAGACACATATCAAAAAATTATAGACAGTTCCAATTTGTATGTCAACATCCGCACAAAAAAAAGTAAAAGCTAATTGTATGCTTTCTCCCCTTGGGGTTTAACTTCAGACTGTTCATCCTAATATCCAAGAGTTCAAAGCGCATTTTCAAATTATTATTCCACAAGGAAACCAACGGCTAGGCGTGCCTTATAAATAATATTTACAGCTACAGAAAGACAGCGAATTTACAGCGATAATAAAATCTATTATTTCTCGGGATTAGAATTTGTTTGGTGTTGTTTTAAACTTTGTTGTTTTTATCCAATGAGAAAGGGTATATTCAAATAAAATTTTTGCCAAGTTTTATTAAATACAGGATTAAATGAATTCATCTGGGTGAGATTCTATCCTAATTATTTGAGTTGAAATTCCTTGCACTACGCGACTCATGACAGAATAAAATATATATGGAATTTCAACACAAACCCTACTAATATTTTAATCATTGTACGGTTTATGTATAAACCGAACATTTGCACCTTTCGCAAGCGGTGCATTTTTACTTACCTAAGCTTAAACAATTCAGTAGTCGTTCGACCGCGGTCCCGTGTATTCATACCTACCATATCAATAAAATCAAGTTATCAGTTTAACCTCTGTATCATCTTATCACTATCATCTAAAGGTGTAGGGTGGAAACCTTACAATCCTACTAATATTATAAATGTCAAAGTTTGTATGGATGGATGTATGGATATTTGTTACTCTTTTACGCAAAAACTACTGAACCGATAAGGCTTAAATTTGGTAGGTATGGGTATAGTTTGGGACCTGGAATAACACATAGGCTATTTGTTATCCCGATAAAACGTGGGCGCAGGCGCGGGCTGCAGCTAGTAATGTATAATTATTACCATATTACATTAACAAAATGTTTTTGATCTAAGTATAAGCACGCCCAATACTTACAGAGAGGTACGTTTATGCACAATATACCAATATACGCGCATAAAACTGAATTTGAAAAACAGTATCAAGAAAATGAATTGTCTAATCTTCGAAACGTTCTTTGTTCAAAATCTCGTTCGGTTCCCAGCTTTCTCGTTCGGTTTTCAAATCGTGATACTTTTTTTTAGGTTCTTTCCAATCGCCGCTCCTCAATGGATATTTACGGCAGACATCTCGGCAGCAAAAAGAGTCTGTTTTTTGCGTTCAACTGGCTTCATTCATCATTCGTTCAACAAAAAGTTTTTATGTCGGTATTGGCAACGGATCTCTTTGTAAGCTGAGATTATTTAGATAAGATGGCTTCTATACGGAAGTTGCTTTAGGATCAGCTTCTGTTATTTATTTTGCAAATTATTTATGGATTTTAAAGAAGAGAAATCGAAGACATTGTTATTTATTGGTACTGTCCTTTAGCCAAAGAAAACATTGACGAACTTGGTGGAAAAGCACAAAGTGCATCATATTTTATTTATATTTTTGGATCTTATGTTTGGATGCTTTTATCTATTATTGTATCGGGATAAAAAATAACCTAGGTATATATTATTCCAGGTCCCAGTGTTCTTGATTGTTTTTGATTAGATAGTTACCTAAGCTTTTTCCACTACGTTCATATTTATTTATTTAGCCACAATTGTTTCATTGCAGGGCAAATTAGGCTTGCGGCGTATTTATCGTCACTGATAAAAGTCACAGGTATAGAAAATTGGCGGTATTTCACAATGACAGAAACTAAATATATCTGTGACTGTCTCACAGGCAGTGCTTGTGTCATGAGTGCACGATATTATATCGTTGTTATTTTATTAGGTACTTACACAATATTTCGCTTCAGCTAGATAATATCGCTTCTATATTCTCTCTTTGATAATATCGCTAAGTCAGAATGAGACACACCTAGTATTTTATACTTGAAAATTTTAAATAGATACCGCAATGTAACAAAGTTCTTGAAGAACATACCGTTTAAATTTATTCGGTTAATCAACATGCTACTGCTACTTACTCAGTCATCGCTACAATAAATATATTATTCAATCAGTAAAAATCACGTACAAATTCATTTGTACGTGATTGATAGAAATACTAGCTAGTATTTTGTTACAGGTATTTGTCACAGATATTTTAAGGTCACAGTAACGTAAGTCACAGGTATCGGATTTTGCCTAGTATAACCCAAGACTAGGGCAAATTCCTAACCCTTTCTTCTTTTCTCCGTCCCTTATGCTTACGTGGTAGTCTGGCAAGTATAGATACACCTAATTCCTCATCCTACCTACCTATTTTCGTTGTAAGTCTCTATTGAGTTGACCTTATTTTAACTAAATTCCAATAATATTCACTGCTTGCGGCTTAAATGTCAATTTGCCAGTCTAAACACACCCGTCAATGAGTTTACCAACATCCAAGACGGACCTACCATCCACTTAGCGCAAAATAACATTTATGGCCCTTTGTTCGACGTGATGACTGCAGACAGAGCAAATAAATAAGCTAATGAGTGCTTGTACGAGCAAAAGGAACTGCTTATAATATTATAAAATTAAAATAACAGATGTGGAAACGTTATTCGAAGATGTTAGGTATTTTGCCTTATCAGTGTATGAAATTGCTCTGTCCATCAGCATCATCGCGTTGGCAATTACTGTTGCTATAATGATTATTGCCTCCTTCTTCTTTCACAGCCCAACAAACGTGTGCGCATCATATCCACTTACAAAATAAATAATATCCTAAAAGTATTTGACTTCAACGGGATGTGAAACCTTCCCTCAGTACGGGAATGAGATTTCTCGTAGTGCAATTGGTTACGTTATGTGTTGTGTAAGAGCTATATAGTGGTTGTAGGAGTCTAAAAACGTTTCCTTCGGACTCCGTTAGTTCCACCTACAGGGGTAATATTAAAGTTTATGTAATCCTGTTTTAAACATCAAATAATTCTTATATTTTTTTCTTTTTCTGGATAATTACCTAGCAATCTACAATACAATACATCAAATCTACAATAGTAAATCTACATTATCGGTGCTTGCCTTGAGGTAGGTACCGAATCTGAGGAGGCCCAGGAGTTTCTAGGCCCGTTGATCACGCATGGAGGCCGGCTACCGGGGGGTTATTTAGTGGGTCGTCAAAGCTTCTCTTCGACATCCTCACATAACAATACTCTACCCTACATACAATAAGGTATCCGGTTACAGATTTTTCCCCTCGAAAACAAAAAAAAAAAGAGTTACCGACTCTGAAGATGATCACTTTTGGAGTCCACATACCAAAGTCAACAACGCAAGCCTGCGGCGGGTTAATGCAACATTTGAATTTTGTAGGCGGCCTATTGTGTTTTGTCAAGTCTCCACAACTCTGTGCGCGCCAGGAGGAAGCTCATCATCAGATATTATTTAGGTACCTAAGCATTGGATATACTCTGCCTTCAGTAAATTCCTATTTAGCAGACTTCTGTTTGACGTCAGTATCAACCAGCATTATAAGTACTGCGGAAACCTCTCTGATCTCATCGCCCTGGTTAAGTTCACAGGAACAGAGAACAGGTGTTAGGTCATGTTCTGTTTATTGCAATAACAGCTTATTTGCAATGAAATTTACCAGTCTCCCTCAGCAGGAAACATTCAACACCTCAGTTTTCGCTAAACTTCACAGTTATTGGCTTGGTAGATAGCAGACCTATTCAGATTAAATCTTTTCTTTGTTTTTTTTAGGTGGTGGAAGATGTAGGTACTTTTTACTTGGCTTACAAATATGTAAACGCATCAATGATTACTGAGCACACTTTTAGTTTATTGTTACATCTAGAATATTTTCATTCTACATTTCTATTTCGAGGACAGATTTTGTCTTATTGTATTTCGAATATATTCATTAACACTGAATTATATTAATTTTAAAATTTGTTATTAATTCATTTGTTTTATAATTGTAATTTAGAAATTGCAAGTTTAATAAAGTGTAATTAAAAATTAACATTTGCATGCCTATGTCAGGTAGAATATAGCTGGACGTTTTATTATATTAAGACCTTTATTGTAACATATATTCTGGCAAATAAACATCTTTAATCTTTATTTAAGCATGGAAAAATAAAACCGTTTTATACGCTGTATTTTGTCTATATCTGCGGTAAAGCTTCATTTTAGAATCAGCCCAGCGTTTGAATATTCTTGTCATAGGTACTCATATTAACTCTCATCTATGAGGAAAGTTTCTAGTCAGTTTCATTGTTATGAAAATGAATTTGATATCAAGCGCAAATCCGCCTGATTATATCCAAATGAAAAAGGTCTTTCGTAATTTTTTAATGTTTATATAAAAATAATTTGCATGTAAATTCAACCTTTCAAATTGCATAACCCTCAATCGTCATGCAATTTAAAGCAAATTATCCCAAAATTACAATAAAAAATGTGATTTCCTGCACCGATTGTTTCAGTACAATGGTTATTAGTGTTTTTGCGGATGGTATAATAACCACGGTTGACGGCTGATCACAGTGATCACTCTACCGTGGCATACCGACAGAACAAAAATGAGATGTGATAAAGTCAGAAATCACGAAGCAAGTCTTCTGTTAAAAGCTATAAATACAATAAGTTAAGTTTCATGAAGTTAGTTCACGATTGCATGGAGGGGTCAAATTCCTGCATAGAAAAAGAGGCAAAATATTGCAAAGAATATTGGTTGCCTGCCAGGCAATGTCTTCTTGGTTGGCATAAAGTTCTTTTCCTTCTTCCACGCATTGACGAAAAAGTATATATACCATTCCAATATCGCCACGCTACGCTCGTTATCAAAAGCTCAGGATTTTTATTTTGTTGATAATGAGAGAGCATTATTAACAAAATCCTGGTTCTTCATCGCTTGATGAAATAAAGTTGAGCCCAAATTAAAGGTTTATTTTTCATTGTTTTCAAAACAAATGAAATCTTTATTTCATCCGTTACAAACTATTAATAGTCGAACGCGAATGACGAAGTTGTTGAACAACAGACAGTCAAATAAATAAACTCAGATATATTTAGAAGACATTGAGATACATTAGCGAGCTGCTGATGGGTTGACATGTTCGCTGGTGAAAGAACGCTTGACTGTGAACTGACATACTACCGTCAGGAGGTAAATTCATGTTGTGAAAATGCCTTTACATCTTTTTAAGCTTTCTTGTACACTATCAGCATCATCAACTTCCTACCAGCTTTGAATATAGTGTCTTGTAAATTACTGGGTAGATCAGATTGGTCCAGAGCCTATACATACTATTTTCTAGTTCAGTTTGTTATATCCAGTATAAAGAAATCACTACCTATTTACTATTTTGAAGCCTATTAACGAATCTTATCTAGAAGTAAAATCCTCATCAGCACACGAATACGGCCATAGCTAGACATTTCTACCCATACAAAGGAAGTACGTAATATCATTCTCAGCAAGTGCTCAAAGTCCGGTAATGTAATAATAAACAAAATCCTATTCGAGCGAAAGTCAGAAGAAACTAATTTCAGTCATAAAACTCCACCAAGATGTGTTCCCCGCGTGCATTCACGAATGCAAAAATCTACAAAATGTATGTCAAGATTTTTTAAAACAGCAGGGTCTTAAAGTAGGTACTAATACAAACAGAAACGTTTCAAAGTACGTATTTAGTAGAAATAAATTGCAGTAGTATGGTGAAAACCATTAATTAGTTATAAGCAAAGACTTTTAAATCGTCCTAGGTCAAATTGAGATTACCCCGAGTGCGAGAACTTACCTACGCACTAAAATAACAAAAACCTTAAATGATAGCTTTCAACAACTTTAACATCAGACACTTATATTCCATTAATAGACGTGTAAAATCCAATTGGCTACAATATATTATCGGATCCGGTTTTGTTTTGCGTGTAGTACGCGACAAGAGGCGCGGCGGCATCCGACCGTGTAGTGTCATTACATCTTGAGGGAATCCGCCGGGTCCAGACACACAATAATCTCTGCTGTTCATCGCGTTTTGGTTCTTGGTTGAGAGAGGTTTGTTTCTTAGGTAAAGGATGCTGATTGCTGTTGAAATTACGTCGACAAAAGAGTCCATTCGTGTAAAATATTATGAAAACTAGACAAAATGTGTAATTATAATTATTAAGGACTTATTGAGTATGATAATTGAGAATTGCTCGTCTCATTTTTTGTTTCATAAATGCTCTAGAAATTGCTACGCACATGTCGAAATGAATGTTAGTAAATAAATATTAGAGAACTTTGTAATGTAAATAAACGAATTGTAACGTACCTAATTAAGTAAAGATGAACAAGTAGGTAGTGTCTCGCGGGCACTACGAGGCAGACTGAGGTTCTTTTACACATAGGCTAAGACTTTTCTTTTAAAAATGTTTCTCAAAGGGTGAAAGTTCACAGAAAACCGACAATGCAATATGAACATCGTATAATACCTTCCCAGACACAAAAATATGTAACAACGGAACAGCTTCATACCAGACATACTGTTGCACGTCATAACGACAATTTCATAAACAAAATTACAAAACAAACGTCGTTTGTAGCAATTATAAACACATCAATCTTGTGCAGATTGTGTGCACAACTACGCGACCTTATTGCAAGGGGTTATAGCTCAGTTTGGGATGAAAGGGGAGGATGGGGTAAGATTAATGTCAATTTTATTGTAATTATTGAGAGGAAACATGTTTGTACGGTGGAGAGTGGTCAATGGCAAAAGTTGATTTCTTGTTTGTTATTGACGTGGAATTTGAGTGGTTTGCGTCTAGCGATTATTTGTCTATGGTAAGATGGTCGTGATTATTTTGTGCGCAAGAAAATATAAAGCGATAGAGAATAAAATATAAACTTCGTTACGTAAATACCTACTTTTGCACTGTTTTTCTAAAATAAGATTTTTTAAATTTTGTTTTATTCATCCTGGTTGGCATTTTCTGTTTGCATGAAATATTGCGGTACGTTTGAGACAACTCGTTTTGTGACTCAATCATGTTTATCACATTATTTAATGCTTTTTCTTTGTAGGTAACGATTCGTGCCCACCTCGCTGGGCGATAAATAGTTTTACTTGTTAATATATAGCCTATTATGTGGCTTTCTATTGGTAAAAGAATGTTCAAAATCGGTTCTATAGATCCAGAGACTACCCCTACAACCGCAAAAACTTTACCGTTCTATAATATATACAATATAATTGAATATAATTTACAAATTATAATATTAGTGTATAGATGAATAGACCAGCTGCTTTTTAGACGAAATGATACTAACCCCCCAAACTCTAGCAAGTTTGTTATTATGTATAGACAAAAGTGCATTATAGCGGAACGTTAAAACGCCAACAAGCAACATTCCCTTGATTTATCTGACACCACACAATATTTACTATAGCAGCTACTTACTATTATTTTTGTTAAGCCTATCATTATTTATAGAAATAGTAAAAGTAATGGGTTACGATAACTAAAAATAGAGCGAGATACATATGTACTCGTAGAGTTGTAAAGTTGATAGCAATAAAATTACTTATCAACACAATTACCCTCCCTACATAATAGAGACCTACCTGGTAATTATGTTGCATAACTACTGTAGTAATGTCAATAAAGTAGATACTAATTTATAATGACAGTTTAATTGCAGAATTAATTTATCAATAACTATTAATCAGTTATTGAGATTATTTTATGGTAATTTTAATGATTTGGAACATCAAATTGACTGAATTTGTGTAAAAGTTAAGTAAGTAGTTAGATAGTTATTAGTAAGAATAAGAATTGAAAAAAAAACAGAAAATAAATAATAAAATAGGTAGCCCTCGCCTTTAGATTAACTCTCGGAAACGCCTCTGAGCTGTTGGCTTCGGCCCCACGCATGCCGGGCTGGGTCACCACTATATGGCTCGCGATCATTGTAATGAGAAAAAATAATGCTGGACAATTCACACAGAATTATCTAACCCCATTAAGATATTGTCGCTCGCAAAATACTTATTGGTAGATCTAAGAAAGAGACTAGGCGCCATAAACAAAAAATACTATATTTGGACGTGTCAATAACAAATGCAACTAAGTTTAGAAAATTTTCAGTGAAAATCAAAAACGGATTTAAATTTAGCTTCTGTTTGTCTAAAACCATCGTAAAATGATATATTTATCTTCACGACAACACGGGACTTATACAAAGATTAAACACGTCAATAAATTGCTACAAATCTTCTGTCACTCGAAAAATAACATGGTTGACATTTTGTCAATTTCTTTTATGTTTAAAGTATAGTATTATTGTGCCTGTATCTTTTCAAATTATTACCAGGAAGATGGCGTAGCAGGGCTTTAAGATCCTCTGAAAATATGCTTTATTTTATTTTTTTAACATTTTAGTTTATTTTTCGATAAAAATTAATAGATCAAAAATTGGTTACTACATTGCTATGGGTCATAAATAGAGTAAAGAAAGCTAGAACTGTCAAAATTAAAAGGAAATTTTATTCAATGACAGCTCTATTTAAACTTCTAAGTTTCAAAAGCACCACCTCGTTAAATCAAGTCTAAAATTAAAATAGTTTTAACTCCACCCCTAGTTATGACAAATGTCATCTGCTCTGTCACAATTTGTCAAGGTTTTTATATTCTCTAAATTAACACGTGTGTCGTCAAGATTTATGTCGGAGTTAATTGTTAATTTGTTGTTTTTCATTTGTTTCAGGTAATATAAGTGCCCTTGGAAGAAATTTAGAGCGACCCGAAGACGTGAAGATAAATAAAAATGTGGTCAAAGAAAATCCTGACTAGTTTTTCATTTTCGAAATGAATTTAATATTTTACAAAATAACGACTGATTTTTATGACTTTACTGACTTTTTTCGAATATGCAAAACTAGGTGCCCAATGGATGTGGCTAACGCAGAACACCGTGAAGTACAAACTTCGCGTTGTCTAATAGGTGCGCCCACAGATCACAAAGGTACGCCTATTTACAGAATAGTCTGTAAAATCAGGCTTCGATAATAGGATGAAGTAATTTGGAAAAAGACAATAAAAAGACGAAATGATTTTTACTTAATCAGATTTCTTATTTCTAATTTTATATAATTAATATAATCATAATATTTATGAAAATGATTCTATACAAACAATAATCATTCAACTGATCCTTGAAACAGAAATTAATCAATACCATCAAAATAAAGCGCTATCATATATATATGTATATATATAAGTTCGTTATACATATTACAGAATGTTTTCCGAATTTCCGTTTGACGTTTTTTGAGACGTCATATTTGCTCACATTCACATCACACCCACTCGCTCCTCTTTCCCGTCAACAGGACATTGCCCTTAAATCCTCGAATCCCTGTTTTTCTATCAGCAACACAGTTTACGGGTCCAGAGTTGTCACAGGCTATTTACGAGCTATCGTGTTCCCACAGGAGATAAGGGCAAGTCGTAAACCGAGCAAACTGCGGTCTTAAGATTTGACACTTCTACAGGACCGTCGTAAAATATAACTATTTTTTAGAGTTTGTGTTAGAACTTTTCTAGAATCAACCACTTAGTCTAGATAAGGACTACGTGGTTGATTCATTTAATGTTTGAATACTAGGATAGAATAATAAAAAGCTCCGAATAAACAAAGCCATAAACGCAAAAAAAAACATTAATTACAGTGGATCAGTTAATCGGCTGAATAGAAAATTATTTAGTCGCGGAATTTAATAAGAACTTAAAATTAAATTAAAGCAGCTTTTTATTCCGATCTGGTCCTCTTAACAACCAAAAATACCTAACTTTGATATGCAATACAAGATATCTTTAAACACCTGTCCTTTGTATAAATTTGAACTTTTATTTATTCGTTCAATACACCCCCACAACCTTTTTCAAAGTAAGCTCTATCATATTCCTTACTCTGTGGCAAACTGACCCCAAACGGCTTTAGAAATTGAGTTATGTTGAATTTGTGTATAAAAGAAGTCGGGCTGTAAAATGATTAGGTTATTTGGGGAGGTCCGCAGCGATAAATATACAAAAATGGCTGATTGAATAAGCTTACGAATGTTAGGGGGTTTTATGGGAACTATAAAAAGGAATAGAATCGTTTTGTAGTAAACATGAGATTCGGAAGGGCATAATGTCTAACATAACATGTTTGTGTTGCAATAACTTCTGCATGTTAGGTATGTATGTACTGATACAACTGCAATAATAAGATTAGTCACATCACAACGTCGTCGTTATTATCTAAGCTAATAGACGTTCACAAATAGACATAATGTAGTAGGTCTCGCCAAAATATCGCCACAATAATGCCTAGTCCCGAGCTCCTTGCATCGAGTTGTTTGACGACATGACCTGCATCAAGTCGTCAGGGTTATTAATTTTAAATAACGAAATAATGAATAGTTAATGCTGGACAAAATTCACACAGCATCATTTAACCCCAATCTAAGCAGAGCTAGTAGGTAGCTAATCTTTTGTAGATAAGAACTTCTGTCTCTTTTACCTACTGCCTTTATATGTGAGTAGATGAATACAGAAGAATATATCTTTAGACTACCTGCAAGTACCACTTTTGACTTTTTCTCCGCGTCTCTAGTTTCCAACTACATCAAAAATATTTCCCGTCTAATTCCAAACATGCTAAACACCCATTATGCAAGTGACATTTCCAAGCGGCGCTGTCAATGCGTTTATTTCAGTAAATATTTACGGCGGCTGGCTGCGCGCGCGCGTGTGTCTCATCATTAGCACTCTATAAACGACGGTAAACATTGAGCGTGCTGCATTTTTTACGTGGACTTTTTGGGATGGAACCTTTTTGGTTGAGACAAGAGACTTCCAATAGCAGGAAGTTCAGCTTATATTATTGTACTGTAAGCTTTCAGTCCATATCACATTATGATATAGAGGCCACGAAATGCCCTGAATATTATTTGTAATTTTTATGTAGAAAACTAGCTTGTGCCCGCAACTTCTGCCTAAAAAGTATGTCTATGTTCTTCTCAGGGAACAAAGAACAGGTTCAAAGTTGAAACGGGCAGATATAGATCAATTTTTAAAAGCTGGTGTGATCCCCTTTCGTTTTTCCTATACTGGAGGCCTGGATTTGTGACGTTAGGATTGGATTGTTGTATGAGAAGATAACAGCACTATATTTAAAAATGCATCTATAGAAAACTGAACTACAGAGAAAGTTACTTTCGCATGTTTAGCGAGATATAAGACATGCCCAGTTATCTCATCAAATAACCACAACGACAGAAAAAAATAACTAAGTTATCCTTATTTACACTTAAAACTTAAACGAAAGTAAGAAAAACTCGAAGATATAGCAAACAAGGTAATTTGTCAGACAAAAGCACCTCGTTACAGTGCATCAATAACATTATCTGGCACGTTTAAACGCAATAAGTCGTAAATAAAATACTCGTCGAGGACCTCAATTAGCAACCTCGAGATGGTATCAAATGACAGCAAACAGTTATTAAAATAACTGAACAAACTCTGATATAAACGCTAATATGTTCCGTTTATATTGTAGAGACCTACAATTTTTATTTAAGGTCAATATTGTATACTATAATGCTTACCTTATCTTTTTTGACTTGTAACTTGGCGTTATTAATAAAAAACTATGAACTAACTATACAGCTATAAAACAAACGAGGTGTTCGACACTTATGACGCCTTTACATACATATGTAGTATGTACAACCTGTTTTCGTCAGCCTCCTTCCTAAACTACACTAGCTTGGTAGAAGTCTAAAAACATTGTAAGTTCAGTAATTACGCCTATTCTATATTCACCACCATTTTATATTTTTTTTCATTAAAATCATAAAGTCAACCCTGCCTACTATTTCATCTACTTACTAACCAATTTTACAAAGAGCGGCCTCGTCGCGCGTCCTTACTTAAAAATAATTTAAACACGAATACTCCATACGTCGCCATTAAAATAACTGGCACGAAAGTCATTACGACCGCAACGGAAAACGGATTCGTTCGAATTTCGAAATTGCGCGTTTTATTTGTTTTTAAAGGATCGTTTTCGCGGCCATTGATTGATGGCGCATTCAGCCAAAGCGTGGAGTGTAAGCAAAAACTGAACTCATTTTATATCAATTTTTCATGTTGATAAATATTGGAAAGACTCTTCCTGTGATACTTTTATTTTACAGTTTATTGTCCGGAGTTTTCGTTAATAGGACAGTGATCAATTGTGTTAAAATTATGTTTAAATTTTATGGAAAAGTAAAGGAAACAAAAAAGACACAAATTGTGCAAAATATCTCGTATCCGTCTTTTAAAGAGCCCTTATCGATTTTTTAGTATATACCTTAGTTCTTGTCCAAAAATTTATATTTTGTTTCAACTACCATCGATCTTGTATTCCATCAATCGACACATTTATAAATAATCTCTTTGAAGGTACGAAGCGTGATCTGATCAAAGCAGCGACTATTTTATTGACTTTTACTCTCTCACATAAATGTTACAAAACTTATGTAAGTATTATTATTCCAGATATTCGTTTTATCTTCATCCTAGGTAGGTTATGAAAGCTAGCATGTTGTTTTTGGAGTATGCGTTTCACAAATTTATACGCCAAGCATTCGAGATACCTAGAACTAGAATGTTTATCATTATAATTATGATCACCCCAAGTTGAATTCTTTCTTTCCGCTGGTTTTTACCGCTCAATTATGATTCCTGTCACAATCTTTTTTCCGACATGACCTAAATTTCATTTTTCGCAATAAAAACTTGCGCTCTTGTACATCATCAGCGTCAAACATCAAAATTGAATTCTTTTTTGTTAAATTATCAGCGATCGCTTGAATAAAAAGTAATCCTGCAGGATCTGAAGCCGGGCGTCCAAAACGCTATCACGACAATTAATCGCTCGCCGCTATCGCCGATCTGTTTGTGAACGCCGCGACACGGATTTTATGATTTCATTCCGTTGCGTTGTCATTTGACACTTGTCTGGGGCAGGAAAGTGGAGCGAGAATTTAGATTTGGGCAAAGATTGACCGAATGTGCCTGTGTTTTTAAAGCTATTGTTGTTTTGAGTTCATTTTTGTTTTGACTGTATTTTTTTATTTATTTTTGTAATCCTAAGAACTAAATCATTGTAATGGTTTTACAGAAGATGAATTCAGGAAAAAAGCAGGCCAAGGCACTTACGACGCGTCCAATAAACTGGCTAAAGTAAACTCAATGTTATTCCTCCAAAGTCCAGAGCTTAAGTTTGATTTACAGCTCAAACATGCCTATCGGGTTCTGCTAAATAAAGGCCAGTCTCAGATTCCCCGTATTTCTAAAAAGAGAGTGAGACTTTATTATTAGCTATCAGTGCAACAGGTGTCTGAGTCCAAATCCTTTAAGACAACGAACAAACTAGAAATGAGCAAGAAAGGTAATCTAAAACACATTCCATAATTTACTCAAATCTACCAATCACAGTTCAAAAGGTTTATCAATCCCGACGACTGTGCGAAACAAAGGAAGAGCTATTGGGTTACCCCTTAAGGCGGTTGTATGCCTCAAACTAACGCCACCGCTGTGTTTTCTTTCTTATAATTACTACGTTATTCAAAGGAATTAAATAATCTACTGTACTATGATACCTATTATAAGCTTTTTTAATGCCCCTAAAATAGTTTTCTTTTATTTTCTTTATGTAGAATAGCGAAGGTGCTCTTGGTGACCAGCGAACTCTGTTTTCGCCCCTCTGTCTAAATTATACGAAACTAAACTATTTCAGAGAGATTAAAGAAGCTTAGGATAGATATATATCACTTGTGATATATATCTATCCTATATTGGGGATATTTGAAAATTCGGCGCTAGTGTGCGGCATACAACAGCCTTAAATGCAATTCTAAATCACGATTTTTTTATACTACCTATACGGCCATTTTGGCCGCCGACGTTGCAATGATATTTCAACAAACAGACAGATAGGTTTCATTTAAAACAAACAACTGCTTACAAAGTTGCGAAGCAGAAAGGAGTTCTTGAACTTGTACCTTATAAAACAAAACTAAAATAGATCTTGTAACTTTGTATGTTGTAACTAATTATACGCGTAAATGCTAACAATAGTTTAATCGGTGTTGATAAAATTTCCAAGTGCGGCTGTAATTTCATAGGTAACTGATTTATTTAAGGACGACAAAAATATTGGACGCCTAAACAAAACATACGTGGCGCCAAATTCAGCCTTGGGAAAGAAACACCGAACTGAATTGTTGCTTCTGTACGCAATTTTTTATTAGCAGATACGAGACTACTAATAAAGTTTTTTTTTTAATTTACGCGATCTGAACACATTATTATAAATATATACCGCGACTACGACAGAGTGTAAACCTGTTGAAACGTCGGGATAAATTGGTAAATAAAGGCGATAAATACCCGTGAATATTTATAATAACGAGACTACTAGTTTAAAACCAGCTTGATAAATTATAATCGAATTACGAGTAACGTTGGTGCTGTGATAAAAAAAATGCTTTTCATTTGAAAATTAGAAGGATATAATTATGTACATAGATCCATTCAAACTAAGTTTATTCAAATTATGTACCTCGTTGGTCTAGCGATCGCGTGTTCGACCGCTGATAATGAGGTCCCGGGTTCAAATCTCAGGTCGGGTCTTTGTATTTGGAGTTTTTATTCCAAGAAAAGTTCAAAGTAATATCCCAGAGTCAGAAAGTTGGCGGTGTTACACCCCCGTATCTCGGTCCTGCGCCTTTCCACGCCGGTCATGTCGGTCTCCCGTCCCATTGGAATATAAGAGTCAAGGAATAGAGAGTGCACCAGTGTTTGCACACACACTTGTGTACTATAGGTAATATGTTCTGCGCACCTGGCTAGTCTCAGTTTAGACGCGCCTCCGTGGCCGATGATTCGGCTAAGAGGATATCATCATCATTCATGAAAATTTCCCATTTCCTAACTAGGTAGATTAGGTATGTACTAATGTTTCTAAATATTATTACCCGACAAGTCCAAAGTACCGAGCAAGTACAAATGGCTTGTTTAGCCGGTCGGTAATTAGAGGTTTCCACTAATGTTAGCGTTTGCTTGCAATTTAAGTGGTTGTTTGCTATTTTAGTTGCTAATTGCGACAAAACTGCAAGCATCTTCGCTTGCTCAAACTTTCTGTGGATGTATTTAACTTGTAAAATAATAGATTAGTTTGTTAGCGGTGCTCTCTAAAATAAATACAAGAACTGTATGGTCTCACTAATTATAATTTTTTAATGGATATATGTAAGTACATACATACGTACATACATATCCTAGTTATTTATGTTAAATATTGTAATTCCGTAATTGACGGACAAACTGTTGTTTCCAACTTATCGTCTATGATCTTTTTGTACACAGTTTTGGCAATAAATATCTTCTCTTTTTATCATTATAAACACTTTATTTTGCTAAAGAAAATTCAATAAATAAAAAACTCTTATATTTAAAATATAAATAAAATCAGTACAAAAGGCGGCCTTATCGCTGAGAGCGATTTCTCCCAGGTAGCCTTTAATGTTTACTTTAAAATGCTTTGATTTGAAATATTACTAATTTTATAGTTTTAACCAATAGTTGGCAATTATTATAAACAATTGTCAGCGATGGAATACTCGTAGGTGATACTTTCCGATCGAGAAATAAAAGCAGAGGGCCTAGCCTACTCGGAAAAGGAAAATCGAAGTTTCTGTGCAAAACTAACTCTTATGTCGCTTGCGTACAATTAGCGTTAGCTTGAATACGAATCACAAACTTTGATTTCCGTTTTCCAGGTAGGCACCACGCATCACGATTACCGTGAGGACGTACAAGATTCTACGCCACAGCAATTAAATCATTCACCTCAAGAATTCAGCCTTTTCTAACTAATCAAGTTTCGTAATGAAGGCACTTATTTACATAAGCCATATTTAATTTATAAATAATAATAATGTTGGACAATCCACTCAGCAACATCTAGCCCTAAGCTAAGCAAAGCTTGTGTTATGTATGACGTAGATGACTGATAAATATAATACCATAAAATACATAGATAGATAATTTTTATTATACATAGAAAATACCCAGAACACCCGAAATAAATAGGTATTTTCAGATCGCACAAACATTTGTCCCAAGGCGGAAATCGAACCCGCAACCTCCTGCGTCGCAGGCGGACCTTCGTCCACCGCGCCGCGCCACATCGGTATCCATTATGTATCTATATATTATATAGACCAGTTGAGCTATCTGTAGATTGTTTGCAACAGTCTGCAGTTAGCTCAATTGTTTCAATTGTAAATACTAGTTTAATTTCTTTATATTATTTGATTGTTATTTTCTTTGTCAATAAACCTTATCAATATACAAAATAAGTCATATTAGTAATTATTATTTTATGAATATGTTAAACCAGACAAAATTAGCAAGCAGTTGCGAGACAAGCCCAATATGTAGCTTATTTACAAGCAATTAAACTGAAAGTTGTGGACCGCTATTTGTGGCGTCGTACGGGGGAGGCCTATGTCCAGCAGTGGACGTGTATGATCTGATGATGATGATGATGAAACTGAAAGTACCGGTAAACATTTACAGTTAACAATTAGTTATTAACGTTATCCCTGTATAAACTAGCTATCTTACACGTCTTTACGGCTTAACTCGTGTGGTTAACAATTTAACTAGTCGGTGCAAACGGGCAATTGCATTTTCCTCCATTCTTGTGCTGCTTTTGCCAGTATGCTTAGACCAAAAGTGACTATTTCGGTTAGGCTATTTCGCTGCTTCACAAGATTAGTATTAGTTTGGCTGCGTAACTAGACCATGTAGAAGTTTATTGTGAACCCAAGCGGGTTAACTATGGACCTTATTTGTGTTGGAAGAACACCAACGTTTCATTCCATTAAAAGTAAATAGTTTCACAAGATTAGTATTAGTTTGGCTGCGTAGCCAGACCATGTAGAAGTTTATTGTGAACCCAAGCGGGTTAACTATGGACCTTAGGTATTTATGTTGGAAGAACACCAACGTTTCATTCCATTAAAAGTAAATTCTACAGTTTCCAAAGAAAAATTTTGTCCGCAGATTGCGGTATTTTGAAGTTTTAGGTAAGAAAAATATTTATTATTAATCTAAGAGATAGATACTATGTATCGTTCTTATATACAAACTATGTGCTGTACCTATGTACATGTGCACATTTTTCTCAGTTCTTACTTAACGTCACACAAACCACTGCACTTCTTGTCTTTGGTATGTACTCAAGCATACTGAAGCTGCAATATTTGTAAATATTGTCCGCATACTTAAAATTATTTTGTTTTTCTTGATTTTTAACAAAATTTTTACTAGTTCTCGATTTAAGTTCTTTTCTTCAATGCTGACACTGCCAAAAAGAGAATTTTCGATTTTTGTTTTGTATGTTGTTAGAAAAATGTATGTTCAGAATGAGATTGAGATGACGAGATGAGAAAATAAAAACTGTATAGTTCAAAAATTTTTGAAAGGAGTTTTCGGTCAGTTCAGACGCCTTTCACGACTTTTTTCTAACTCTCATCATTTCGAATTTCGCCATCCATTCCCATCGTGGGAGTCCCTAAAAGCCATACCTAGTATAAGTTTAAGTTGACTCCTTAAGAAACAGGTACCTATGATGTATCAAACAAAACCCATAATTTATATCACCCAGCGATGTAACAAAACAAACGGAAACAGACCCCCAAACGAGCAATTACAATCTCGTTTGTCAGTTCCGGGCTATTTACCCGGTCATTTGCGGAGGACATGTTCTTACTGTTTCGCTTTGTTTGTTCTGCTGAGTTGTTATGATGGTTTCTTTAAGTTCATATAGGTATACCTTATTATTTTCGTTTTGGTTTTGAGAAAGTATGGGATGACATTGTTTATTCTCCTTTTATTATATACAAACCCCTGTAATATGATTTTCTGTGTAGGTAAATGTAAATTATTCAATACTATGACACAATACCAGCAGCTCAAGATAATAATGGACCACATGCAAAGCCTGTGTCAGCAGAAGTTGTTTATCTATCAGATTAACTATGAATTAAACGATTATACTTACCATTCTGACGCATCAACCCCAGAGTGGGTCTTGGCCTCCGATACAATAGATCGCCAACGGCTTCTGTCCTGCTTCACTTCCATTCAGTCCGGTGCTTCAAGTTTTCTTGAAGTACGAATACGTGGATCGGGCTCCAAAGCTTACTTTAGCTGGAAATAAACGAGATTAGTGGCTTAAATTGTCCTACTATTATAGAGGTACCTAATCCGCTGTCCTATATCCATGATAGCTCAACAACCATGCCAATAATTAAGCCTGCACTAACGACCCACCTGCCATCGTCGTCACCTCAATAATCCCATACAACGCTGACGTGTCCCCATGCTGCGCATCATCCTATTAATTTGTCAAGTTGTCATCGAGCTTCAGAGATGGCGCAAACTACACGATTCAGCTGTGAAATTAATTCCTTTCTCAGTCTGTGAAACGTACTGAAGAATATCTGGACAATCAAACTCTTAAAAGAATATCATTTGACTAAAACATAATCTCACCTGATGTTATCGGATAAAGTGGTTGACTATTAACTATTTATGAAACTTTGTGTATAACAACTATAGGCACTGTATCCATCTTGCCGGTGAAATGTGTCCGCATGAAAATATTCTGATTGTAATGGTTAGTAAACAAAAAGGTGTCACAAATGATAGAGATATCACAAATGATAAAGATTTGTTTGTTGTTTGTTGTTTTTTTTTTTTTTTTTTTATATTTATTCATTACAACAACAATCATAATATACATAAAATGTTGTACCGTAAAAACCTTGTGAGGTTTGTCTCGGTACTCACATTCGTTTTAAATTTTATTTGTAGTCTAAGTGTAATTAATTTAAGTTAATTTTCATTTTCATCATGATGATGATGAAAATTTACTTATCGACTATCCTTTAACTAGTACAACAGTTACTAGTCACATAGCACCCGTGACTTGCACCACACCGCACGTGCTTTCGATCATGTTCTTCGTAACGACAATGACAGGTGAGAATGCCCTCTCACGACAGCCGAATCTCTATGAATCTCATGACAGACCGTTACCACGTCTATGACACAATATCCATTTCCTCTGGTATGTTAGATGACAGATACAAGCGCCAACTGGCTAATCCTGAAACTTATCATCAACTAGCGTTAGCCTGTGTCTTTGCACGCGCTTTCCCGAGATAAAAAGTGATGGATATACAAAGAAAACAGTTCACTGTTGTTATCATGCATTACTTGTCTTAGCCATAAAATGGAACGACCAATTACTCGAATATTATTTTGAATGACTTTTTGCGTTTTGGCAGTAAAATTAGACAACTCAGAGCAGTGTCATGGGTGGTTTCAAAGAAGCTGACCTTTTTATTTACCCAATTAAGTTCCTTAAAAGAAAAAGATAAGTAGAAAGGGATCCAATTCTGCAGTGACGAGTAAAAAACTTATGAACTACCTTTTTTTTATTCGGCCACGAAATTCGTTTATGAATAAACTGGTCTGGGGGGAACAGAATTATGTGGGACTCGACGCCCTGACAAGGACGTAATACCTACTAAAACCACTCCAGTGACCCTCTCTCGCCATTTTCGCCCCGAATCACGGGAACCTTTAAACCTTCCGCGGCCCGACTGGCATTCCCCGTTCCTCCCATAATGGCCGGCGAGCTCGCCGTTGCACACACTCGCCAACCCCATTCATCTTTCCACAGATAGGATAGACGCAGTTGGAAACGCGAATGTCAACCTCTGTGTCCAGATGGGCATTTCAGTTGCCCGATACTACAAAGTGTGGGTCTCACATTTGCACACCCACTCACACTCATTCAAACTTGTTCTTACATACATTTCTCCTTTATTCTTGCGTTTCAGATGCTAATGAAAAATCACTTCAGATCCCGCAGGTGAAAATGTCCATAAAATGGCTTTCCCTCGAATTTTCATTATAAAGTAAAAGCTACAATTTGCAGAATTAATGTTTGCATGACCGCGTGCGGACATTATGGCGAACAGCGGCAATATTGATGTTGCGGTCAATGCGCGAATTTAATCACATGCTGCTGGCACGCTCCAGACTAATTGCGTTATGCCTAGGTGCTGATCGGTGATATTGTTCGGGTAACTGATTTAACGTCAGTTGGCATATACTTTTTTGGTACCTAAGTATTATTTTGTATAGGTTAAGTCTCTAAAATATTGTTCTCCTCTATCTTCTTAGATCTCTTCTAAGCACTGTTTGATGGTGGGGTCTGATTACCTCTTCTTGTCTTTGTAATTCACTCACCCTAATGCGAGTTTCAAAAGAAAGTATATATCAGATTTTCAAAGAGAGCCCTAAAATACCAGTACGTCCCTATCATCATATTTTGGGTATCTATTAACATATCAGCCCACTGCTGGACATAGTCCTCCCCCATAGGACGCCACAAATAGCGTTCCTGAGCCACGTTCATCCATCGACTTCCTGCGACAGCTACAATGTCATTGTTCCATCGAGTAGATGGTCTCCTAGTACTCCGATTCACATTGTATCGCGGTCGCCACTCTATAATCTTTACTCCCCAGAAAGAAAACCACACGTTTTCTTAGTAGGTAAATTGCAGACCTAGAATACTCCACAAATTTTCCGCTCCGGTCGCTTTGGCAACAAAATTTCACAACCAGTTAAAAAAGAAGTATTTATTTTGCTGCGCAACTAGTTGCCCCTAAAGAAATTCTGTTCCTGTTTCAAAACCAGCGTAGATTACAGTTAAGTTTTGCAACCAGCCGATAAAGAAGAATAAAAAACTCTACAGCTGGTTACCAACTAAAATTCACAATTCATTTTTAGGAATAGGTCGACTTACCGGCTTATTCCACCTCTACAAAAACCTATACCCTAAATTTCCCTTAACCAAAACCTATCCTTACTTGGAACTCGTATCAGCAACCATTAATTCCGTAACTGTTATTGCTGCCTGCACAAACAATAGCTGCCAAAACAACGCTGCAATCAACGCTGCCAGTGACCATTACAAAATCCGTTAACCCGGCGCGTATCGTTCGCATACAGTGCGTTTGCTGTATATTGGAATAGGGTTTGATTCATCAACAGGAGATGAGGAGTAAAGTTGATTTGCACGAGTATCAATGTGATACAGGCCGAAGCAGCCGCCTTGAGAGGTTAACTAAATCATAGATTAGGTGGTACCACGTTTGTGACCCTTAAATCACTTTTTCCCTCTTAATGGGGATTTCAAGGTAAAAGTGGAATTTATAATAATAATAAATAATAATAAATAAAATTTATTCAAAGAAACTCGTAGGTACATATAAAAAAAACATGAGTGCACTTAATAAATAAATATAGCTATATGTAACAATTTTGCCTGAACTAGGTAATCCTGTGTTTCAGGCGACAAGAGTGCTAATTATTAAATAAAATAATCTTTTAATATTACGATAAAGGCATATTTAGTATAACAATGTTGTTTATTTTACAAACGGTTCATGGTATTAATAAGGAACTTAACTTATATTGAGTATAGCTAAATTAATCACTATCTTAACTAGATTAACTTAATGTATAAAAAATATAATTTATTTGACAATATCTAATAGCTTCTCTGTTTCATCGTAGGATAGACTTTGAAGTTTAAGTTTAATGCATGTTTTACAATTATTATAGTTAAGCGCGTAAAAATTAGACATTGAATTTAGTCTGTTATATAGGAAGGGACCAAGAAATAGATAAAATTTATCCGTATAGGCAAATTTTAGGGTTGAAGGTTTAGGGCAAACTTTATCATTCCGTCTCTTATTTGTAAATTCAGTGCTGTATGGAAGCTCTGCGTGCTGTCGTAGCACTGTGTTCATTATAAATAGTTGCCGGACTGTTAACACATCCCAGGACTCATATAAAATATTAGTGGGAAAGATGAAAGGCCGAAAAGATGCCACTTTAAGTATTGCTCTTTGTGCTCTTTCTACTGTTAGTAACAATGTTTTCCCCGCTCCACCCCATGTGGTAATGCAATAAGTTAAAATTGATTGACACAGGGCAAAATAAACTTGTCTAATTATATTATGATCTGCAATATGGCGTAACTTTTTAAAGATAAATATTAACTTTCGCACTCTACCACATAAGGTTTTTATATGGGATTTAAACGACAAATTATCATCTAGTATGATACCTAAGTATTTTATTTCATTTGCACTTTTAATTATGGGACATAAGCATTGAGTGTTGTTTGGGTTATAGCAATGATGTGCGTATAATTTAGAGTTGGAAATAGTTGTCGTCCGTTTGCGCATTGAGAATTTAGTGTAATTAGTCTTCTCAGCATTTAATGTTAGTAAGTTGTGCTGTAGCCATTTGTTAACCACATTGAATCCATTTTGCGCAAACTCAAAGACTTGTTTTTCAGAATCAGCTGAAAAAAGGAGGGCAGTGTCATCAGCGTATGATATAATTATGCCGTGGTCTAGTTTTAGGTTACACAGATCGTTAATGTAGATTAGGAAAAGGGTTGGACCCAATATACTTCCCTGGGGAACGCCAAAGGATGTATTTTCCTGTTCATCACTCAGGACACTGCCAATTCTCACACATTGAGTGCGTTGTTCTAGATAGCTTTTAAAGAGTTTTAACTGAGTGCCTCTGATTCCTAGAAGTTCCAGCTTGTGCAAAAGAATAGTTATAGAAACTGTGTCAAAAGCTTTAGCAAGGTCGAGGAATATTCCTATTGTGTGTTTTCCTCTGTCGAGTTCTTGAACTATATAGTTGGTCAAGTGATGTACAGCATCGGCAGTGGAAATTTTTGGTCTAAAACCAAATTGAGTCTTCGATAAAAACAATTTGTCCTCCAAATAATTCACCAACCTTTTATTAATAATTTTTTCTAATATTTTAGATAGAGAGGATAGTAAAGAAATTGGTCTATAGTTTGTAACCTGGTCTTTACTGCCCGATTTGTATACAGGGACAACTATGGCTTTTTTCAAGCATGCAGGGAAAACACCAAAAGATAAGCATTTGTTGAAAATGTGTGTCAATGGGGGAATTAGAATGTGCCTTAATTGTTTTAGTATTTTAGTAGTGATATTGTCCCATCCAACTGCACAGTCATCTTTAAAGTTCATGATTATCCTTTCTACCTCGGCTTCATCTGTCTCTAGTAACACAAACGATGTTGTACTATTGTGTTCCGAGACAGCTGTACATGATTGAAATTGTAAGTGACCTTGAGCTCGTTCTGCCAGACACTTACCTACATTGACGAAGAAAGAATTTGCAGAGTTAGCAGATTGCAAATGCGATGCGTTTGTTTGCAATAAACACGAAGATGACTCATGCGATTTTGTCGAATAAGTTACATTTTTAATATGTTTCCAGATTTTTTTACTATTTTTTCCCGCGTTTTCAAGTGCAGTTTTGTCATAGTTCAGTTTAACTTTACGTAATAGATCATTACAAAAGTTACGGTAACGTTTATACGAAATTTGCAAAATCATGTTATTCGGGTTAGACTTCGCTTTGAAATGCATTTTGTCACGCTGTCTCATACATCGAATGAGACCTGGTGTGATCCAGGGTTTAACGTTATGGTATTTTTTACTCAAATAAATATGATATGAATTCTTTAAAATTGCGCGTTGCAATGTATCTATAATAAAAGACATGCTCAGCTGCGGATCATCGGAATTGTGAACGTAAGCAAAATCTACGTTGCATAAATCTTCTTCAAGTTTATTTATGTTTAGCTTTGACCTAGTGCGATTATTGCTTGGTTTAAATAATTTACAATTTAAAGAAAGTAGAATAGCCTTATGATCGGTAATTGATGAGTTAATGACAAGTGCAAGAGAAGGAAATTCCGATTTAAGCATGATATGATCTAAGCAGGAACCACCTTGGTGCGTTGGGAGCGTGTGCGCAGGAAGCAAACCATAGAAAGAACATAGATTTAAGTAATTCTGGTTACTTTCGTCGCTATATTCAGGATTAATATTTATATTAATATCTCCAGCTACAATAATACTCTTAAAAGACGTATATTCTTGCATTCCACTTTTCCCTCTTAGGGGGGATTTTAGGGGGAAAAGTGGAATAAGCCACATCACATCACAAAACCATTCATTATTGTGTACCTAATAGATTACAAATAAAGTTCTTATTCTTATACATCCTTCATTCCATTGTCGCTTGAAAGGGGCCATATCAAAATGTGCTTACCCGAATGGGTAAAGTAGGTATGTACTAGGTACGTATCTTTTAAATTTTTAGGGTACTGGTTTGTTACCGTTTTCAATGGAAGTGTTGCCAACGTCCTCCTTTCAAAAATTATTATGAATAGTGCGCACCTGCTCTTTGCAAATTTGCAAAGTACAGGAGATAACCTTTGAATCTAAAACTTAAACTTATAATATGTAATTATAATATTTCATAATCACAATAACTGTGAATAAATAATTCATAAAATTATTCATTCACAGTAATAAAATAATTTTTCATGTACCTATATGATTCATTGCTGGAGATTTTGATGGGCATGTTGGAAGAATGAGCGGAGAATATAAGAGAGTGCGTGGGGGATGGGGCCTTGGGAGCAGAAATCAGGAGGGAGAGTCATTGTTACAGGCAGCCTCCGCTTTTGACTTAGCTATAGTGAACACCTTTCTCCAAAAGAAAGAACAACATCTGATCACATACAAAAGCGGAAACCACAGCACACAGATCGATTACTTTTTCCAGAGAAGAAACAAAATAAATTCGCTGGAAAGGATATTTTAGCAGATTAATGAATGAAGAGAATGATTGGAGTGGAATGTTAGAGAATCCACTCATTAACATAGGTGTCGTGGAAGAGATAAGTATAGAAGAAGTTAAGAAAGAGGTGAGAAGCATGAAAAATGGGACAGCAGTTGGACGAGATGGTATACCAGTAGAAGTATGGAAGTTTCTAAAAGCAGATGAGTGGAAGTGGCTGACTTTGTTCTTCAATAAGTTGTTACAAGAAGAGGCGATCCCGGACGAATGGTGCAACAGTCTGCTGGTGCCCATTTTTAATAACAAGGGTGATGTACATGACTGTAACAACTATCGCGGAAAAAAGCTCATGTCACATAGGTACTATGAAATTTGGGAGAAAGTGATCGCGAGACGAATGCGAGGGGAGAGTGAGATAACCCAGAACCAATTCGGGTTTATGCCTGGTAGAGGGACTACGGACGCCATATTTGCACTTCGCCAACTGTGCGAAAAATACAGACGTGCGCATAAAAACCTGCACATGGTGTTCGTTGACCTGGAGAAGGCCTATGATAGAGTACCCCGTGAGGTTCTGTGGTGGGCACTAAAAGAAAAGAGAGTGCCCGAGAAATACCTGCAGCTTGTGCGTGCGATGTACAGTAGAGCTCGTACTTACGTTCGATCTAAAGCTGGTGTCACCGATAAGTTCAATGTAGCTGTAGGCTTGCATCAGGGATCGGCTTTAAGCCCTTATTTGTTCCTCCTGATTATGGATGCTCTAACATTGGACATACAGGAGGAAGCACCCTGGTGCATGCTGTTTGCTGACGACATTGTTCTTGTCGGGGAGGATGCAATGGAGCTCCAGAGCAGACTGGTGAAATGGCAGCAAAAATTGGAGAGTGTCGGGTTGAGAATTAGCCGGTCGAAAACCGAACAGCTGTTCCTCGATTTCGGCGGTGCCTCCAGTTTTGCCAATATTGCTTTAGATGATGTATCCCTACCAGTCTGCTCCAATTTTCGCTACCTGGGTTCATTGATCCAAAACGACGGCGAAATAGACAAGGACGTCAAGAACAGGATAAGCGCAGGATGGATGAAATGGTGACAGGTCACAGGCACTATATGCGATCGGCGAATGCCCCTTAAGCTGAAGGGGATAATATACAAGACCGTAATTAGACCTGTCGTACTGTATGGATCTGAATGTTGGGCAACGAAAGGAAAGGATGAACGAACTGTGCATGCAGCGGAGATGCGAATGTTGAGATGGATGTGTGGAGTGACAAGGATGGATAAGATAAGGAACGAGTACATTAGAGGAAGTCTGAAAGTGGCGCCAGTAACGGAAAAAATGAGGAGTAACTGGTTAGGATGGTATGGGCATGTTATGCGGAGGGAAGAAGGTCATGTGACAAGAAGAGTGTTAAATTTAGATGTGGACGGAAACAAGGGGAGAGGAAGCCCGAAGAAAAGATGGATGGATTGTGTGAAAGAGGACATGTTTAAGAAAGGTGTAAGTACAGAGATGACGGCTGATAGAGGAGAGTGGAAGAAAAATACATGTTGTGCCGACCCCACCTAGTGTGGGATAAGGGCAGGAAGAAGAAGAGTATATGATTCATTGCTTTGAAGTCTATTAGTATTTCTAGCTATTGTTTTGTTGAGATCATTTTATTTCTTACGAATATCAGTATTAGCCTATATTCCAGTGCTGGAAGTAGGCCTCCTCTAATGAGTACTATAGCGCCCTGGTCACAGCTACCCCGATCCAAAATCTGCGATCTCCATCCCTTCCTCCTTAATCTCCAGTTATCTTAGTTCCGATTTCATCGCGTAGTGCAGATCCTATGATAGCAGCCACAGTAGTGCACGCCATATATGTATATAATGTTTATGCTACCTAAGTGCAACAGATATCGTGATAAACCATGTTGTTTGTATTGCTTTGAAATTGAAATATTATGGGTTTGCGGGCAACCCGCGGAATAGCAATCATCAAAATATGGGATGGAACATATTGCGATTGATTGTTGGTCATTGCTTGGGTTGAATATATCATTGCATCTATCATTCAGTCTTTTACATTAATTTTATTATAGTGTCTTCTTTTTAGGGTTTCGTTCCCAAAGGGTGAATACGGGACCATATTACTAAGTCTTCGTTCTGTCTGTCCGTCCGTGCTTCAGAAGAATTAAAGAGGGCTCCCAAACAAAAAACTTAATCTTTGCAAAAATTTAAGAGAAGGTTAAACAAATTTTTTTATGTTTTAGTAGATCTCTTGATGATATGAATTTAACTTGATCTAAACAAAAACATATGATCTGAAGTATTTTTTTTTTATCGATCTAAATTATCAGGAAAAATAAAAAAAATATTTATACATAAAAATAATTTGATTACTCAATAAATAAAAGAAAGGGATTCATCATCACAATCTGACCTCTAGTCGTTGGTAATTTTACTGTCCAATAAAATGATTTAATAATTCTATATTTGTACGATCTGTAAATATTTGTTTCGGGTGTTCTGGGTATATTCTATGTAAAATAAAAAATATATCTATGTATCTTTGTAAGATATGTTTTATATTTATGTATATCAGTTATCTAGTACCCATAACACAAGCTCTGCTTAGCTTGGGGCTAGATAATGTTGTGTGCACTGTCCAACATTATTAAGTTATTCTAATCTTATCAATGTCATTTTTATTTCAGGTAATTTCAACCTATTTTCCTTCGACTTCTCAACGACATAATATCGGGTAAGTAGTGAATTTATGAACACCTAAACCTACCAATTTTAATTGATTAAAATGAATTGTTTAGAATCCCGGCAACCCAAAGTTAAACCATAAAATTCCTAACAAAAAACTTAGACATGCTCCATCCTATATAAACGACATCGATTTAGCTCCACCATTTTGTCCCAAAGTGTTGTTTCTCTGTAATCGCAGGTCGATATAAATGCCTCTAGAGATATATATCTTTAGAGATATATCACGGAAGTCGTGTGGGGCGTGATCTGATTCAATAACATTCAATTAAGAGCGTCCCTGCAATTAGAGCGGGCACCAGGGAAATGTATATAAGTAGAGATACTGGAAGAGACACCATCCGTTCATACTCATACTTATATTTATTCGCTGTAGGAGAACAAGGCACACTTGGTTTCGTCCATTTACAAGTTATAGATAGATAGAAAATGCTTTATTGCACAAATAACAAACAATTTGTAACAAAAAAAAATACAGTTGGCAGTCTTATCACTCACGAGCGATCTCTACAAGACAGGTTATAGGTATCTATTGAGATAAAATATATTAATCAAAGCAATACAAAAACAAACAATAACAAGTTAACACGTTGATTGGATCAGAAATCACAATTTAATAAGTCATGCTGGATAGCATTCATTACTCAGCATCTTCCAATCATAAAGAATGTAGAGTTTGTGTTATCGAAATTAATCTTAGAAAACACCAGGAGATAAGAGTATGTTTATTAATATTAGAAAGATTTTTTTTTAGTAACGATTATACGCGGAATTGTTACTAAATATTTTTTCATTCTAATATTATGCAATGGATTTCCGCAAAGTAACGCCTGAATCTATTATTAAGAATGTTTATTGTTAAATATATATATTTTTGTAACTCAACCACAAACAGACGTGCTGTAAAAGTTAAATATTTCTTATTTTGGCATTTAATCATAAAACGGTCTCTATCTCAGTTCAGCAACTATTGGAGATATCTGTAATGATTGTTTTTAGTTTAAAATAAATATACTAAATGAGTTGTCTGTCTGTACGTTACAATCAACGCTGGTCTTCCAACAGGTCAGAGAATCTGAAACGATTTACTAAGCAGATCAACCAAGTATTAAAGTTGTAGTCGAGCGGAAGAGGGAACTGAAAATGAATAAGTACTATAATGTTACGGTAATATACGCTAAACTAAAATACGCTAAAAAAACTCTCCGCTATCTAAAATCGTAAACTACCAACAATGTAGCAAAGATACCTGTATTATTACTAAACTATAAAATAAGCCTACGCGGTATTTTGCAAGCAATACTCTCTCCATTTAACTACATATATTGAGTCTCATCCTAATAGCTCTATACGATTCAACCAATTGCTTGCGATCGTTTCATTCGATTTTATATCCTACACTTTCATTTTATATTCTAGGCAGGTTCTCTTCGGCCAGGGTGAGGTGTTTTTGCCATAAAACTTTACATAAAGAAGGGCCTTTCGATAGATAAAACTGGTATCATTATGTTGGACGATTTTCCTAGATAATGGAAGCTACAAATGTTGAAAGGTGTTGCAGAGAGCCTAGAGTACGGAGAGTTAGCAGTGACCTTTGTAGAGTAGCGGGTGAGGGTTCGCCTGCGTAGCAGGAGGTAGTGTAATCCAGCCTCGGGACATACATATGGTTATACGATCTGCAGATACTTGTTCTGGGTAAAGACCCAGAACAAGTATCTGCAGATTATCTGAGTGTTTTCGATGTATAGTAAAAATATTTATTTTTATAATGTTATGTATCAGTTATCTGGACTCATCATAACAGAAGCTGTGCTTAGTTTGGAGCTAGATGGTAATGTGAGAATAATTCACCATTATACTATGTATAAAAAACTATTCTGGTCTGACGACGTTGTGGCCTAGATAAGAGTCACGAAGGTCCAGAAGAAGCCTATTCACCGCCGCATCCTATTTACAATGGGTGGATTACAATGGTGACCAATGGTCTTCACATGACCCATGGGACCCACGGTAACAGTCGGATAGCGAATTCCAATTCCTCAATTTAAAGGATCAAACAAACTACTCTTCTAGGTCGTGTTCCGATATAAATGGTCGAACAAACTCTTCCAGTGCACAGGACTCTACGTCGATCTCCATAACAAATTGTCATGTCATGCTTCCCGTAATTTAACCCTTATCTCACGGACTGATTACAACGTGCTACATTCCTTTGAGTTTCTCCGTTTGTTCCCTTCAAATGGGACCGGTTCACGGTTCCCTAAACGCTGGATCGGCGAGTTGTTTACCGTCGCTAATTGTACTGCTGCTACTGGACTTGGGTTCTCCTTCAGTTACTTCATGATTTAAAATCGTCTTTTATTCAAACTCAAAAAAGAAAACTTCCTTCAATTAATTCTCTTACAAAAAAATAATTGAATAAAGTTTGTTACAAACAAACATTGATTTTTCATTAAAGTGAGAAGCTAAAATACAAGGTATTGATTTTCCGTTATTATGTTCAAAGCGTCCGTTCAGAATGATAAAGGTCATTTTATGATTTACTAATTCCATTAATATTTAACTGAGATTGTAATACCTATACCACACATCCATCGCTAAAAAGTTTTTTTGTGATTTTTGAAATATGTATTACGCTCACTTGACAAAGCTTTTTCTTTCAACCACTGATAAATCTCTATAAAAGTCACCATTCACACTGAATCGGCAATAAGAAAACAAGCCATCGTCTCGTGATATGCACGTCGCGTCTGTAACGGGACCGTTTTTGTGCATTGTCTGCATGCGTATGGGACACCCGGTACTGGTACACTCGGGTCACGCCAATCTTGTTAATTTGGGTGTGGTGCAATTTGGAAGCCTACGAAAATTCTGTTAATGTTAAGTACCTAAACCACAATACAAGTGCATACAATTTAGGTTTTCTTTAACACTGTAAAAAATCGATTTAGCTTCTACTGCCCACTATAACAAGACTTGTTTTCCCTATCATTAGTGTCGGTACAGTTTTGTTTTAAAATTCTCATAAAATTCTTCAGTATTTACTTTAGTGTTTATTTCCTTCCCATTCACATACCTATACCTTTATTGGAATTATGTTTTTGATCTATGAATATGTTCAATTTCTCAACTGAATCTGTGATATTTGTAATTCCTAAAAGCATGAGATGAGCTGACGAAAGAACAAAAAATTACTGAATCTACGCCTGTTTCTTAGGAATTCCACCACACCCCACGATCCTGTTAAGTACCATATAAACATTTGGGATGGCTTTTTCAGACCCGAACGGATCGAGAGCTGATAGCGTAAACGCCAATTAAAATGTTGGTCTGTCAGATTCATGAGATTGGACTCATTGCACTGGTTTTGCTCGATATTGACAAGTGTAGGTAAGTTGAAATTATTGCGTGAACTAATGTTTAAATTGTTCAGCTTGATGGACATGGACATTATATTATTTATAGATTTAGATTAAAGTCATTATTTAATGACGGTGACGTATCATCATTATTCACAGCGCATTTGACCAAGCAGTAGGGTGTCGGGATGACAGCAGGCTTTTGTTCATTAGGAAATATAAAGAGCAGTAGGTGTCCCGGACGACGTGTTTTTTCATTTTGTATCTGAGGTGATTTACGAATTTAAGAAGAAGACCTGAGGGCCTACTTCCAAAAAGGAAATCGAAGTTTCTGATTCGTTTTCAAGCAAACGGTAATCTTATGCAAACGAAATAAGAGTTCGTTTTGCACGAAAACAAATCAGAAACTTTGTTTTTCCTTTTCCGAGTAGGCCTGCTGTCTTCACGAAAGTGTTCGTGATGATGGGCAGAACCTGCAGTTCACGCAGTTATTGATAATTCACTGGGAATTATCAATAACCTGTACATGGAAAGAGTAAAGGAGTCCTGTTCAGAAGTTGTTTTTTTTTATTCACATTATCATGTCAATTTATTACTCAGAATAGAATGTATATGATCTGTAACTAACTTATAAAATATAAAAAATACATAATATTTGGATTCGAGTGACTCATAATTATAATTAACTAACTAGTAGGTAAGCTTCAAATGCTTTAACCACATCTATATTGGACTTTCTATTACTTGGACGACCGATGTGGCGCAGCGGGCGAAGGTCCGTCGGCGACGCAGAAGATTGCCGGTTCGATTCCCGCCTTGGGACAAATGTTTGTACGATCTGCAAATATTTGTCTCTGGTGTTGTGGGTATTTTCTGTTTATAATAAAATATACCTTTGTATGTAATATATTGTATTAAGTATATTAGTACCCATAACACAAGCTCTGCTTAGCTTGGCGCTAAATGATGTTGTGTACATTGTCCAACATTATTTATTTTATTTTTATTTATAATTTGGATCATTCAAAAAGAGAATTTTAAAAGCCCATTCGGCTAATATAAATCTGTTTGATTGAAGGAATAATGCAAAATCTTATCTCAAATTCAATACATAATCAAATTCATTGGTAACTCGAGACATAGCTGTCCATTCAGGCTTGAGGTCTGTGTGGTACTGCAACAAAAAGAAGCAGTGTTTCGAGCTCTTGAAATAAATAAAGACTACAAGAACTCAAGGATACTAGTTAGGGGTATTTGCCCCTACTAGTTAAGTCTAATTAAGCTCAACTCAAATAAAATGCTTAATTCAATATTGTCATATGTGGAATATATTGTGGGTATATGAGAATAGAACTCGAATCAAAGAGATAAAACACGTAAAAATTATAGGATTGGATTAGGCATGGAAATAATTGCTACTTTTAAATCATTATCATTCAATGATATTATAAAAAAAATCACAATGATTTCACATGTGATATTTCACTGGCAAATGATTTTTCATACCTAAGATTACCCTAGCCGTCATACGTTCTGTATGCTAAGAATGAAGTATGAATTATAATTCATACTTCATTCTTAGCATACAGAACGTGATAAATTATCATCAATGTCGCTCCTACAGGTAGCGCTGCGCTCTTCTTACTCGTACACATTTTGACATTGTACCTAGCGGCGACGAATCAGCAAAATATGGGTGTTCTTTCTAACACGCCCGTTCTAGCATGATTCGTCGTCATACCCACTCGCTCTACGTCGATGTTATTACGATGATTTCCGTATTATTTACGAATGATGCGATTTCATTAAGTGTGATTTTTCACATGCTATATGATATATGAGCGATATATGATAATGCAAATCATATGATAAATCACATGCTATTTGTGATATGTTCCATGCCTAGATTGGATAGTAATTTAAAGTCGTGTCCGTTATGACAGCTTTATGGAATTGAGGGAGAGTAACGAAAATTGCAAAACATACAAAAGCCATAAATTTTAAGGTTAGGCTTCTTCGATAGAGCTGTTTAAATCGAATCACACAAATATTTATTTATTTGTGTGGATGTTGATAAGTTTAGATGTTTGTTACCTATTCACGCCAAAACTTCTGAACAGTTCGGGTGGAAATTTTGCATACTGGTAGTTTTTTTTATTCCATAAATCAGTTTCCACGGGCTATAAATAACTTTTCAACGTTTCCGTAGAAAAGCCGCGGGTAGAAACTAGGAGAAAATAAAGTTTTTTAGTAAAAGATGCATGTTATCTCGTCTCCAGTTTTTCTGAATATCAAAATATTTGATAATGCGTATACAGTAGGATGATAGACCTTCATTGGAGAGAAGAGCCTTTGCACCTAGATTATTATTTTGCAAATTACCGCAAAATCTAATACTCACCAACCTACCTCCTGGCTCCAGCCCTGTGCACAGGTCACAGTCGATTGTCTCGATTTCAGATTTATTCTCATGCGATGGCTGTCCGGTCCCGGTCCACAGAATGCGTAAAATATTCCCTTTTTAAGGTTTATGTGTGCGCTGTGGTTTTATGAGGCACTTTTTTTTTGGTCGCTAATTGTGGGAAGTTTAGCCCTTTTTATGTCCATTCTGTCCTTCATTCAGTCAAACGATGACATTTCTTTTGCAACGATTTTTTCTATATTGACGATTATCTTCTGTAACTAGTCCAGTAAGCAAAATTAGGTACCAATACATAGGTACCAATACGGGCCGTGGGGCCGCGGCGTACGAATATCGACCCCTCCAACTCAACCCGTGGATGTCGTAAGAGCCGACTAAGGGAACTTACCAGAGGATGGGCAGCAGCTTCCTTCTGAGTATTTTTAAAAACCAACACTGCGATCACCAATCCGCCTGCCAAGCGTGGTGATTATGGCAAATCCCCCCCTAAATGGGAGACCATCCACTCGGATGGACCGACGACGTCGTAGCGGTCGCAGGGAGTCGATGGATGGAGGCGGCTCAGGACCGCTATTTCTGGCGTCGTACGGGGGAGGCCTATGTCCAGCAGTGGACGTGTATAGGCTGATGATGATGACATAGGACAATTACATACACCTATTATATACATATGTAAGTATCTACCTAATTTTATTTATATTTGTATTAGTAAGAACAATCAATCATAAAGGTCTAAATCGTGGTTCGCCCTTCGGTTTAGAACCATTTCCTTTCCAATCTTCCAAGATTGTGTTTTATCCTTTTCTACTTTCTCAAACAATACGCATTGTTGCATAGACCAAGACATCTTACCTTCATCTTATTAATTCTATGTTATTTTGAACCCTACTCCGACGCTATAAATACCATCCGCTAATTGAAATCCAAACTTTGCGTCTTTGCAATGAACATTATCCATTTTTACGACTGCACCTTAATAGGACCGGCAGTGCTTTATCGCAGCAAGCTTAGTTTCATCTTTGTTTTACTCGATTTTAGCCGTTATGTCTTTCGCTATAAGTCTGTTAACTGCAGATTAAAGTCGGCGTTTTTGATTAGCAGCTTTTAGTAGTACCTACATCAAGAATTGTTTTATGTAAGAGCTTCATTATTCTTCGGAGTTTGAAATGAAGGTCTTATCCAAACCTCTTTATGTGAAGATTAGCTCCCGGGTTAAGGCTTACTTTATGTGGTGTGAACTCAAGTTTATTATCTGTTTCACTGATAATGTATATTAAATGCGTTTTGATATCTGTAATTTATTTTATTGCTCCATCGTTTCTGTTCGCAGTGTCGTCTTTCATTCAAATTTGTGTAGAATATAAGATATTTTATCTCGTATTCTACATACGAAATTGCCAATATTCTTTAGTTTTACATAACATAATCGTACTTCTATGATATTTGATAAAATTCAGTATGTTATAATATAAGATGTTGGTTCAAAGTCTAATGGCTCATTGTTGACTGAGTCATAGACAACGTGATGACAGATTTAAAAGCCTCTATACAAAAATATGAAAATTTCATTCCGAATTAAATATGTATATGTATATAAAAATTCTTAATTTTGTATTTTTTTTTATGTTCATACCAGCCTAAGATTGACGTAATTCGGTCAGCGTTTTATGGACGGACCACTATCCTACCATCTCCAGCTTAGTTGATAGTAAGTTGCAGCTTTGTAGCAAGAAAACTGTATGTTTAAGCCCCAAGAAAACTATCTATCTCTATCGCCGATATTTCCCTTAAGGCTGATACTTTCCTCTGTTATTTGCGCTATCAATCGCAGTTCTGCTTGTCTCGAGCAAATACCCTCCGATGCAGTAATTTGCTGTAAACTTGAGACATTGAGATAGCTTAGTTTAATGCCTGTTATAGGATTTGCTTGGTTTAGTTAATTTATGTTGTAAGAAATGTTAGGCCGTATGCACACGGAGTGTTCTAAACACCACCAGAGTTACACCAGTGTATAAATAACTAATTAAATAACCAATTTATTAATAACAACAGATATGACCAACAATATCTGAGTATCTTATTTCTGGTGCTTACGTAAGCAGTCCCAAAGTAGCATGTCATTTCGTCATAAAACTACGTACAAAAACGTAGAATTCAACTCAACAACCGTGCAACATTTCTATTTCCTCAGTGATCTCACGTATTACCTTCTATTGCACCCTATATTATCCCCGGCGAAGTTTTCAAGTAGAGCGTTCCCTCAGGCGCTGCGCTAGGCCCACTCCTCTTAATAGTTTACACGAGAAACCGGGTGCAACGGACTGAAAACCAGCGCCTATCGATTGGTTTGTCTAAAATTAAACTGCTGTATTAGTCTTAAAATATGAGTCTTAATTTTGACATAATCAAATTAAAGCTGGCGAGAAAGTGAATGAAGGTTTTAGTCACTATTGATTATCTCGATCAGATTTATGTTTTCTGCACACAATTTATTTAGTTTTTAGTAGAATAAATGAATTAAATTAAATGATATCTTCAAGCGAGAGCTTACATTTAACACCGTATTTAAGAAAGCAGTTCAAATCGTATTTTTATCAGTGTTTGTTTTGCTTTATCACGAAACCTGTTTAGGTTTCGTTTAGAATGCGAACACCTGCATTAAAGTTTCGACTACTATTAACATTTAAACTTACGTTCACTCCACGAACTTTGTTTTTGCAAACGTTTCGTTGAATTTGTAGCGATAAACGCATTCACTGCTAACGATATACTAAACTAAAACATAATAAACTATAAGGTTTTTGATTATAATAGTGCGTATGCCTTACACTCAGACTCACTCTCAGTGTCACACGTCGAATTCGAATTTTTTTGGGATGTAAAATCTATTTGCTTTAGTTTCGCCATATAAAGATTTAGCTGCAAGTTCCTGCTTTCTGACTAACAGTTTGTATGCAGTTCACGGGTCTTGCAATCATATCATCTGGCGCTGGCAATGACGTGGTCTGTTTGTGCGCCCGCGGCCTCGAATTAGCTGTTCAGTTGGTCTGTTTGTTCCTTTGTAGGCGAGCCCCGCAAGTACATAAGTTTATTTGAAGTTTTTAACTAGATATAGAGGCAGACGAGTCGTCTATTCAAAGGAAAACGTAGATGAGCGAAAAGTAGTAGAAAGTACAATGAAAGAAATGTTACCACTATCACAAGGCACCTGTCCGCTTACAGCTGCGTCTGGCGACGACGCGGCGCGCGCCGCTGACGACGACGACGACGGGGCGGTGGCAAGCGCGCCGCAGTGAATGCGTTAAAGAAGCTTATTTACTACGGCACTCGATACTACATCATATTTTACTAAACATAAACTTTTAAACACCACAGAACAAAAATAAGTGCATTTTTGTTTTAGTTTTGTTGTTTCTACTACGAGTGACAATTATCGTAATTAAACTCAGGATCCTATGCTGCAGATATTTCGTCTTCAAATAAAAATTTAAAGACGTAGTAAAAAAAAACTCAAACTAATGTTCGACTTTCTAACTAGATGTATTTATAATTTTTTTGTTTATTAATTCCACTCTTTGGCAATTTGTGCCTACGTGTTTTTTATGAATATGTTAAAAGTAGGCATACGCTTACGAGTATATTATTCAGGATATTTTTATGCGCTACAGACTCTGCTTTCTCGATATACATAATCTAGCTTTCATATCTACATTTGCTGCGGGCTACGAAAAATATCTACATGAAACTTTAAAGTAAAGGAGAATTTCCTTTTACCTATAAATATATTATAATATGGAGAATTCTCCTATAATGTAAAGTTTCAGTGCATATCTGCTGCACGTAGTTGATATTGATGAAGATTTTTCCAGGCTTGTCTATAATCAGAATCGATAGTGTATTTTTTTTTGCTTATTCCCATGCCTGATATTCAGAATAGTGAAATATTTTAAATATGATTAAGCAGGAAATATAGGAAGGGCAACTGCTTCCGTCTGTGTACCATTAACATCTTGACTGCAATCATCAACCCCCATGGCAGTGATTATGATGATGTGATTATGACACTGGCCAATGTTCAGCGGTGAACGTAAATGTGCTGGTAAGAATATCTTCCTAGCCAAATTTCATCATATATGCTCAAAGTGGACTACTTATCCCCCATCGGATTATGAGAGTGAGGAATTAAATAATGCAGATGTGTTTTCACACTTGTGCTCTATATTGAAATAAGCACCTACTGTCTACCATAAAAAGATTGTCTCATCATCATTTTGGAAAATAAAAGCCCTGATTGCGCTTCGGTGGTCAAAAACACAGTGTGCGTAGAATAATTAATTCGCCCGCGGCACCGCACTAATACCCTGCTGTATGCTGAGGAATCATTCATCCATACCATCTGTTTGGTTAAGTATCAAAGCAACACTAGTTTGGCTTTGTAGTGTGATCCGTTTTTGGAATGTTATCATCATAACCTGCCGGATATTAAAGCCTTTTTTAGTTCTTGTCAGCCTCCTCTTTGCTGTGCTTAGCGCATTAAAATGGGCCAAAACCTGATGAAAAAATACGTTTCAGCACCCTTCTAACAAACTGAATCGGGACTTTTGCAATGAATTCGAGTTTACGCACTTTTGGACACCCCTGCAACATCCATGCAAACCTGCTGTAAAACTAGGAAATTGGGCGCAGAAAGTTCACATGCCACAAATTATAAAATAAAAATAGGAATAGTTGTTTGCACTTTATACTATATAGGTTAGAATTTGGTATTCATTTAATCTTCATAATATTTGAGTGTAACGATATCATATCACTACATAATATAAAACATAATCGCCTACCGCTGTCTGTCTGTCCTTATGTATGCTTAGATCTTTAAAACTACGCAACGGATTTTGTTGCGGTTTTTTTTATTGATAGTGTTTCAAGAGGACGTTTATATGTATAATTTAGTATCATCATTGCACCCGTTCGAAGCCGGGGCGGGTCGCTAGTGGTTAATAAATGCAATACTTTTCCAAAAAATCTAAAGTTTTATTACGTTTCTAACTAAAAGTACAATTCACTGAACAACTTACCGCTTGTTTCTATGGCCCATTCACAGTATCAAACCGACCTTAATGTCGTATGCCTTGCTTCATAACAATTTATGAAATCCTTTCCGTTATCGGTTCTAATAGGTAGCTCTTAGTAAATTGTAATATATCCCTCCAGCAGCCGAGCCTATCCATCACAAATATCTTTAATCTTCTCTCCTCGGGCGTCCATACATCACAACCCACGAGAGACTGAATTATGGAGCTTTTTTACATCTTGCCGATAGTTCTGCTGAAATATTGCTTAAATATGCGGATGAGATAGTACCTGAAAATATTTAATGCTTTGTTATTTTACGAAGTCTTCTGTTATGAATCTAGCTGAATAATGATAGTATGTATTTGTGGTTGGCTGTGTTTATGATATAAAACATCTGCTAATGTTTTTATATGCAAAAGCTACTTGTAATCATCCATCATCGACATCATTGTCAGCTTCTATTAATCCGGATACTGCCTGTATACCTAAATAATCCGTTTTCCTTGCTTTAGATATTAGTAACTAATGAATAATGTATGTATGTGTAAGAAATTCTCATTTAAATAGCTCCTAATTCTCAAGTTTTGCGACATTTTTGTAGTAAACTGCTTCAATTTTAAATCGAAATGTCCTGTTAGCGCAATGCACATTTTTAAGTTGTTGCTGACTCATAGATTTTTTCTGCCATAAATTACAATTCGATGTAACGACTGCAGCGCCACTTTACAGCTGACAGGTGGAATTATGAGCTGCGCCGGCGCTGATTAATGAGCTCATTAGCACGTCTTTTATTTATTACGAGCTTATTAGCGCGGTTAAACTGAATATACTCATGCAAATCAAATTGTATGTATGTATGTCTGTGGCAAAACTTTGTCTGCGTTTTGGAACTGCCTACTTTACGAAAAGTAGGGTACTTATAATTTGCCGAGGTTTATTAACAAACATCCTATCCATGGCCAAAAATCAGTGATATTACCAAGGTAATGACAAAGGTAGTTCTCATTTTGTTATGAACATGCTGGGTAAGTAGAGGTTGTTAATTCTTTACTGCTTACAGCAGTTTGTCTCGTGTTTTTGGCAATAAGGTATTCAAGGTAATATTAGGTAAGTAAAGTTAGAGTCAAAACGCTTTTACTTCCATCAGATACTCGTACTACACGAAATCTTCTCTCTTTCCGTATGTGTTTTTTTTTTTATATCGCGAGGATTCGAAAATTCGAGGCCAATATGACGCTGTAACGTCGTTTGGCTCCCAAGTATTGTTATTATTTAGCTAAATATACGCGTTTTCATAAATTAAACGATAATAAGGTGAATCAGCGTTATTTTTGAGACAAAGTGATTCGTTTTTAGCGCGAATTGGTTTTGGCAGCCGCAGCATATTTTGGAAATTGTGGTTTGATAAATGGACACATTTAATGTTAATAATAAATATTAACAAGAGGGTAGGTAAATTACACTTCCTCCTAAATTCTTTTTTATTTTTGCGTTTCTATGAACTCATTGCAATTATATCGAAAGGAAAAAGAAATCTTATCTTATACTAACATGCTTAGTACTATATGGAATATAGTAATTACTATTAGTCAGAAAAATTCGGTAAGCAGATGAAATGTTTTGAAATGTTCCTTAGTATAATTTGTACACTGGAGATCTTGAGGTTGCTCAGACAAATTTTGAAATCTGGTTCAAAAGCGACGTTCTCATTCATATTTATCATTGTCGACGACGATTCCTTCAACTCTTATCACCGTGTCCCTGTTCTTATTGAAATACATGTTTATTCCATTATCCTTCTCTCTTACAAGATTATTTCGAACAAAAATACTTCTGAACAGTATTGTATAAAGTTTTACTTACAGGTCTTTTCCCAGACGTTTAACAAGCTCCTAATTTGACACGGTCACGTTTGCGAAGATGTCGATACTTGTCCGCACTACATTTACCTACTTATCTTCAACTTTCGACTATATTTCTTCATGTTTAAAGCTTCTTTTTACTTTTATCAGCTCAATTTCTGTACTCTCACTAGATTTATTGGCAGATTTATCGTTTCCAACCTTATTTCTGAAGCTGTAAAGATTGTTTTCACATTTATCGGCGAAGTTCCTACACTTCCACGGCTGGAGTTTTCCGCTACTGCAATTCCAGCTTTATCTTAAAGATTTTGAGTAGGTTTTTGTTTGGTTGGTTGTTTGGTATCGGTAAGGCACCTCGGGCTAGAAGGGAGCCGCATTAAAAATGTTTTATCTTTAAAACAAAACGCATGTAGCGCCCCTGGCGGCCGTGATGGGAATCTCCTTTATAATATTCTAGCCACTGATATTTCATTAATATTATTATGTACCTACTGCAGCCTGCGGCGGCGTGCGGGACGGGGATGAAAGGCTCTACGAAACACGCCACTACTGGGAACATAAATGGCTTAGATATAGGTACGTTGGTGTATGTATAGAAAACCCTACTAATATTATAAACTAGCTGCTGCCCGCGCCTTCGCCCACGTTTTATCAGAATAAAAAATAAACTATACTTATGTCTATTTGAAAGCTTCATGATGACTTCTATGACAAAGCATAGGGAGCAATGATCTGCCTGAAAAGCAATATACCGCGATATCGGTTCCCATCTGCGAATATTTGCCTGGCCTATTTTGCTAGATTTTTTTATGGGTTAAAAATAGTCTAAGTAAGTATATGTTATTCCAGATCCCAAACTATACCCATACCAAATTTCAGCCCAATAACTTCAGTAGTTTTTGCGTGAAATAGGAACAAATATCCGTACATCGATCCTTGCAAAGATTGACATTTAAATATAAGTAGGAAGTAGGATAGAATATCAATATTTGTAAGAATAGTATGGATATTTGTTCCTCTTTTACGAAAAACTACTGAACTAATATGGCTGAAATTTGGTATGGGGAGGCTTATAAAAGAAGCTCACAGACAAGGTCAATTTTTAACTGACTTCGAAAAAAGTAGGAGGTTCTTTATTCGGCTGTATGTTTTTTTATGTATGTTCGTCGATTTCTCGGGCATTTATGGACTGATTTGAATGATTCTTTTGGAGTTATATAGAAAATGATCCCAAGTTGTACAATATTTATCACGCAAAACTTTAAAACAGTTTAAAACGAAGAGATCTGTAAGTATGTTTTTAGATTTTTCAAAACAATATAATTATAATCAAATAAATTCAGTTGATAGGACGAAAGAGAATCTAATAAAAATGGCTCTATCTACAATATGTAGGTACCTACTAAATATATCTATAAGGATATGATTAGAAATGATCTTAATTACCCATCGTAGATGAAGGAAAAAACTTATCTCGTAGCAAATAGTAGCGTTAGTTTAAATTCATTTGAAAGCTTACGATAATCCTCAGTCAATAGCGCCATGCGTCTGCGACCCTTGATCAATATTATTGAAAATATTTTTAGCGGCACCTCTTTACTACTCGGTTCACTGAATATCATCCTAAATTATTCACCAAAAAGGTTAAAAGATCGCATCCACTCGAATAAATCTCTCGTGAAACACAATATCGATTCGCGTACAAAGATCGATTGATCACTGTCGCGCGCCTATCGCCGGGGATTACTCACGACGACAGTAATCTTGATAAAGCATGCGTATGCGCATCGCTGCGTTTTCGCGTAATCCATTTGCATCGGTCAAGTAACAAGTGTATTAGTACAGTAGCGCCGCGCCGGTACATTAGGTCAGTAGGAGCTGATTACACGTGTTTACAAGCTAAGACAAAAAATATCCGTTTGCATCGGTCGAGTAATAAGTAGGTAGATACAGTGGTAAAGTAGCAAGCGCCAGGATATTACGTTTAGGTACACGCAGCTGAGTCAAATAACAAACGCATGAAATGATGCTTGAGATTAAAACCACTGCACAGATGGAATATGTTTCGATACAATGTTTAAATTGTATCGAAACATATTCAACTTGTTTAAATTCAACTGTATTATTACTGGCCTACTAAAGTAGTTATGCACTTGCCCAGTTTAAACAAACACTAATGCGTATGATTTCAGCGAAGTCTTGGATTAATTGTCACTTGTACGACATTATTTATAAAGATTTATATTATTGTGGGAAACTTCAAGGACACAGGCATTACTTTTGCATTACGAAGATAAGTACTTTTTGTTGTACGGTATTTTAAATTGTATATGACTTTCGTAAAATATAAAAATATTAAATATTATTTTAGATAAATGCTACCTACGTGACAGGATGATTTGCTGATCATAAAATCACTTTATTTCGTAGTTTTCAATATGTAAGTAATTTGAATTTTGTTACGTATCCAAGAGTCCTGTAGTCCTCTGTGTATAAGGTTTAAGAACGGAACGAATAGCCTTATTTCCCATACAAACGTACTTTCCGCTTCATTTGGAAACTATGTCCCGATCCTATTGAAATTTTCGATACATAATCGGATAAAAAATAGATATGTTTGTAGCGGTTTAGTTTTTGAAAAAACATCTTGATATTTAAATGAGAGCGAAACTAATTCTGACCACCAAATCGAGTCATCTTCAAGTGATTTTTTATGCATGATAGACACTTTTATTCGAAAATCTGTCGCGCTGCAAACATCCTAAATATATTCAAATTTATAAATAATCAAAAATATTTTTGAAATCAATCGTTTACTCAAAATTAATCGGAAAGTACGAAAAAAATATCAAAAAATGCTGCCAACACCAAGCACACGCACACAGCCACATGACAGCTTCGTATTAGATGGTTAGATGCGCTTTCTCACTCAAAGCGCGCCCCATTTCATTCTACGTTAAACGACAACAGATCCGCATGGGAAAATTCGTTTACGTTTGGGAGAAATTCGTAGCCTTCTTAACTAAAGCAGAAAACATAATATTGATATAAGAACTTAAAAAAAAATCTTAGAAAAGTTAACAGAGTGTGTCTTACACAACAATAAGTTCGCATCTTCTATACATCAGCTGGTCGAGTTAGTAACTTTTCGTGAGTGTATCACTCATATTATTTTTGTCACTCATTGGTTTATTTTCCTTTATTGAATCGGCATCATAATGAGTCACAAAAATAGTATAAATAATACACTCTCGATATATCAAAATTGACCAGCTCAACCAGACCTGACTTAGCACAGCTGAAAATAATATTGTTTGTTACCAAGCGAGCTCATTTAGCAGGTAGCGGTTTTCACCCATCATAATCTGGACCTGTTCCAGCGCCGTGAAGTTAACCCAAACTGCACTTTCCGTAGCATCAATTACCACTACAGACTAATAACACCCTTATACAAACTACGATTATCGGAGAGATTTGTGTACAAAAGGTCCCGCGGTATATAATCGTTTACCTGAAAAAATAAGAGATAACGCTTCATCCAACACATTCGAGCACTGATTTAGAGCTACCGAACAGCAATCGCCGTGCTTTATTATTAATCAAAATGTTAGTTGTACGAATTGATTATGGTTGTCATTAACTTTTATTTCTATATGATTGTGCGTGAACTGCAGGGTTTGTTTATTCTCAATGAAGATATAAAATGTTAATTGATTTTGCTTAACTGTTTATACCGGGTAAGAATATTTTAGTTAATGAAATAATTACGAATATCCATTTAATATGTATTTAGTTGAAAGGATTGAGGAAAGGTTGTGAACTCATAAAATTGTCATAATTCATTTATTTAAATTATCCGTTCCGTATTCCCTCTAGGTATGTTCTGCTCAGAATTGGTGGCCTCCTAGCCGAATTTCGAGCATGGCACCTAGTCTGAACGGAGACAAGCCAGGTAGGACAGCCAATGCAGGACATAATTATAGTGAATAAGTGTCACAAGTGTGTGCGCAAACACAGGTGAACTCTCTATTCCCTCACTTTCATAATTTGATGGGACGGCAGACCGACACGACCGGAGAGAGGTCAGGCATAGGACAGACGGCTTAACGTGCTTTCCGAAGCACGGTTTTGCTCAGAAACTTAGTCGTCCGTTCATCATTAACAGCAAATGAATGAAAGCAGAACGCTGACGCCTCAATAAACAAGAGGAGACAGTCAATAGACTATATCCCTTAACGTACCTACAGTAATCTCATTATCGAAGACTCGACCCTTCAGACCGCAGTCTGCAATTACCCCTTACCCTGCTCAGGGTTCAGGGCTCACCCTTTGGGGCAGCCCTCCAATTAGGGCAGGCGCTCGTGACGTCTAGGTTAAACTGATTATAATGTTTTTGTTGTAGGCTAATTAGGTTAGGATCATGATTATCCATTATACAAATAAAATACAAATTCCTTATCGAAGGAACATCATTAGAAACAGAACATAATCTATAATATCTATAGGGTATACGTGTGAGCTGACTACTCCCAAAGTTAAAAACTGTGCAGCAGAGTAAACGTCCTCCTTCGCAAACAAAGTAATTAGGTATTTTCCATCTTAAAACATAAAAAACTTATCTAGTACATACACGAGGAGATTATATTTATTTATTTGTTGATCACCAACATTGTGTACACTAGAACTAGCTTAGAGTCACCATTATAAAAATCATGTCAAGTGTCAATATAATTATAGGTGAAGACAGCATGCAAAAAATAATCTATCATAAATATTAATGATTTTATAGTTTATGGTGTGTAGTACATGTGACTACCTTGTGTGTTGTGTGACTTGTATAGTGCCCCTGAGGACACCGGTCTCATTATCTCATAAGATTCCGGGCAACAGGAAACTTATTTTTTCGTTTATATTAGCCATATTTACAATATACATACATAATTATGTGTATTATATAATGGTTTCTTTATTATGTCTAAATAATTCGTATTAAATTAACCATAAAACCATTAACAAATCAATCCCAACAACCAAACTAAAAAGTGTTGCCAATGCGCGATGTGCGCAAAATGCAGGAATTTTGTTGGGCTCAATTAACTAGTCCCTGGCAACCCTGCAAACGCGAGCTTTGAATCTACACCTCACTGCACTGATTACGCATTCCAAACGCGGAATAATTCGTGTTTCGCGAATATTCGGAAATTCGCGCATTATTCGACAATTCGCAAATTATTCGATGTTCGAAAATTTGTCTTTTGCTCAAATTGCGGTAATGACGACTTTTGCAATGATGAGCTTTGCAACTTTTGGGTAGAAGTTTCGACTGTGTTGTCAATGCTGAACAACTGAAGCTGAAATATTGGTTACATCTTTTTTTTTTCTGCCGTACCTAGGTACTAATATAACAGCTATGTTACATTATATTATGTGAGCCAACTACAAATAACAGATTCCTAAGCAAATTTAACGATTTTAGGGTTCCTTACCTCAAAACAAAAAACGGAACCAATATAGGATCACTTTCTTGTCCGTCTGTCCGTCTGTCAACCCTCTTTTCTCAGGAACGCGTATCGAGTTGAAATTAACATCAAATACTCAATTTTGAAACTTCTTGGAGCCGTGATATAAATAAAACTTCTAAGTTAACGCAATCAAAAGTTTATACCCACAATTTTGTCATTTCCATGGGAATTCCATGCCTACAAAACCTATAGGGTACTTCCCGATGACCTGGAATCATAAAATTTGAAAAGAAGCAAGGTCTTATAATTGTACGGAACACTGGGTGCGCGAGTCTCGCACTTGACTTTCGATATTATGTAGCAAGTACTTATTCCTTGGTTCCTAAAATACACCCAAAAAGGCATCGCCAACGCAAAGCAAAAAGCCAAGATTTTTTAAAGTATTAATTTTCTTTTTTGTGAATTCATATCAACAGCTGTCCACTGTTAGACTAAGGCCTCCCCTAACTAGCGATCTACCTTTTATCATTAGGGGTAATGCCGTAATCCCCATGCTGAGCCTACGAGTTCGTGGATCTGTTCTGTAGCACTCGCTGCCACCGCCAGCCCCCCATTGGATATTCCTTATTCGGCTCTTAGGACACTAATGGAAGAGTTGAGAACTAGTTAAGAGTTGAGTTGGTGTTTTTAAGCCGGCACTGTAAAACTCAAACAATATTCCTTAGTTTAATATGTAGTCCGCAAACCACCAACCAAAATATTTGTACCATTCTATTTGAAATTAGAAGTAACGGTGACATTATCACAAAGCCGTTCTACCGCCATATGTCACAATTCGCACATTCCGACAGTATCACGCAAGGGTTAGTTATTTATCCGGTCTCATCGACCCGAGGGTTAACTCGCAATAAGGGGCAGTGATATGTTTGGAGTGATGACAATACGGAGGGTGGTGAAATTAGGGTTTTATTGGTGATTGTTGTACCTTCAGTCTTAGGGTAGGTACTTGAAGTTAGCAATATGATGCTTCTCCTTTAGAAACTAACTGTAAATCCTACCCAATGAAGGCTAAAATAAGGCCGTTTGTTTATTGTTTGTAACGACCATTCTTAATTTATTTTTTCCGTCGTGAGGCTTTCATTGATAAGTTTGAAAACTGTTAGATAAAGATATTTACTTGCTCCAAAAAATTTAATTATTTATTAAAGTAACCGGAGCCTCCTCTATTTATGGAAATAAATCGGTACTAGCTGTTGTTTCTAAAGTCTAGTAAACCGCTATTTGCGCTAATTCTAAGAACATTACACGCATCAAACCAGTTTACAACCATTTCATAAATTTAACAGCCATTCAAAGATGATCAACGAAAATTAACGTCTTTTAATATCATAAAACCAATTTCATTTCCGGTCTCTGCTGTCACAATCTCATTACCATGAGCATACATAAAAATTCCATCGATATGAAAATGAAGTGATCAATAGTGTATAGAAGTGAAACATCTTATGATAGAAACATATTTGTTGCTTTTGTAAAACTTAAACGAGTACATACGCGTACTTTGTTAAGTTTAAGCATGTAAGGAATATTTTTAGTAGCCTTTGTGTAAGTATTGTGTTATCACTTTATCACCTCCTATTTCCACGCCTTCGCCGCCGCCCCGCCTGCCTTTCGGTTATACGCCACTGATGTCCAATCGTCCTAAAATAAGACATTTACGTTGCTGAAACAATAAAATTGAATAAAAACAGCTGTCTCATATTTTTTTATACTTTTATGCTTACAATACTTTTTAAACTTATCGTCGCGAGAATTTACTGAAATAAACTTATCTTAACATACCATCGCATCAATAGTTCAATCACAACGTTATCCTCATCAACACTGTTTCACATCTCCGCCACATTCCCTCATGTGCAAAGTATTGATGGCGGCGCACGGAAGCGATCAGTCAAGTGTCATCGGGGCGGCACGAGTGGGTGGGCGAGTGGCTCGCGCGTCTCAACGAAGCATCAGCTAGAGTTGGGCGAAACAAAGCTTTTTTATTATTTAGCAATCACAAAAATGCCAAAGTTTGGATGTTTATAAGTTTGTTACCTCTTCACACGCTAGACCTGGAATAACATATAGGCTTTTATATCCCGGAAAAATGCGTTCGATGCCGCGGGCAGAAGCTAGTTATTTTGATAAAGTTTTTCGCGCAGCGCGTCCCCGTTGCTGCTTTTGCAATTGTTGTATTAAAAGAGTAGGTCTGCAAGTCCTGCTAGATGTCAATGTGCATCGGAGGTACTCTAATGCCCTTTTTATGACAGCTTGCTCAGTCATAGCTCTATGCTTGGATAACACCTATGCCATATAAAAGCCTTTCTCAAGAATAGCTCGATGACTGCGCAAGCTTTTTCGTAATACGGGCCTAAGTGTCAGATATTATCTAAGTTCATAATGACTCCCACTTGACCACAACACACGTAAGAAACAAACCGGCTGCTAATCACAATTACGGCGTCGTAATTACGAGGTATGTTTCATTACGTTGATTTGATCTTACAAATCGGCTGAGTGATTGGTTCGCTTTGGATCATGGCCAGACATGTTCTATCCGATATTTATTAATCCGATATTATATCAGAATGCCTATTTTAATTTTTCAAAATACGTAGATAGGTACTTATATGTAGGTACATGTGAAAATATAGGTACTCTAATTCTGTGTACACTATTTGGCCGAAACGAAACCCGAAATTGTGTTGGAGAATTAAAATAGGCCCCCAGGAGTGTTCATAAACGAATAAGGCTCCGCAATACTGAACATGTGCTAGCATGCGTTTGCATAATATCTAAACGGTACAAGTTTTCGTTTACACCCGCTGACTTGTCATAGATGTAGCTCTACGATGTCTGTGTCATAGATAAACTGCAAAAATTAACAATATATTCCTAAATTACAATCGAGTTCGAATGAAAATATTGGATCACTGTCATCCAAACCCTCATCATCATTATCAGAGAGCTTATGGGCCGGCCACACACTCGACGAGTGGCATGGGAGGAAAGGAGGGCGAGGAAAGGAGACAGAGACGTAGTGTGGCCACGTTACTCGTCATGCCGCATGTCATACTCCTCGTTCTACCCATCGCTCCCGATTTTGTCGGTATCATGAGCGCGAGAATTTAATTATTAAAAATGTATTAGTTTTATAAATGCATATTAGTTTTATAAATGCATATTAGTTTTATAAATGCATATTAGTTTTATTATGTTGAACAACTCATACTAAACGAAGGTACTCGTGACAAACAAACTACCCACAATTAGGTAGGTATGTATACCTACGTATACAAACATACATACAATGACATCCCCATTGACCGCCTACAGTATAATTAATTGTAAACAAGTAGACCAATCAATTGTAATATGTAGGTATGTGTGTCTGTAATCGAATGCCAATAAATAATACGATAATTAGTTTGATTGAGCTGTGGGTGGGATTGGGTGGTTTGCGGTCGATTGGTCAGTTTGTCTGTACGTATATACACTGTCTATGTATTATATAATGAATGAGTTTATTGTAGGTTAGAAGTCGCTTGTGTTTATAGAACGGTCACATCATCGCCCACATGGCTTAACATGATTAAGCTGAGGTATCGGTTTAGTTCGGGACCTGGAATAACATATAGGCTATTTTTTATCCCGATAAAACGCGGGCGAAGGCGCGGACAGCAGCTAGTTATTTATTATTGATCAAAGGGGACCGTTATAATATACCAACGCCGTCTGTCCGTGTGTCTGTTCGTTCGTTCAGGCCGCTATCCCTGTAACCAAAAAGTGGGACGAGTCGAATTATTTAAAGAAAATCTCGTTTATTTCAAACAACACGAAACGTGTTACGATGACCACTCACTACCACGACAAAATAAAACGATTGTGATGAATGGTGTTTTCTAAGGAAATGTGTAGGTATTTCAATATTTTTTTATGAGTGAGCGATATAAATGTTTTACCCGGACGTATACGATTTTAAATTTCATCAAATTAGAGATTATGGCATTACGCTATTTGGTTTTATTGAAACCTACTCATTATTTGTTACCTTGTTTTTCTGATGCGTTCACTCTTCATTCAATTTCAAATTTCATGGAGTAGGTAATAGACTCTCATTTCGTCTAAAATTTCTGTCAGATCGGGAATAACATTCTCAACCCGTTATTTGGCGACTGGAGCTTGCCTAACTTTAGATAAAACTGTCCAAAATAAGCAAAATGACACGTTAAGTAGATTTTTCTCAAACTTTCCTTCATACCAGGAAAAGCCGCAGTTGACTGAATCAGTTTACGATCTCAATGATCCAGGTTTACTGCCGCCGCGCTATTTCTGGAGACCACACGTGCGGTAGTGCCGCTGTCCCAAACATTTGTCCGAAGGAACAACTGCTTCGAAGCTATGAATGACCAGCCTGACGATTCTATTAGTGGAAATCACCAGACCTCTAATTCCATTAATTAATATTTTCACAATAACTATGGTATCGTCTCAGAATGATTACGATTTGGCATTTTACATTAAATGTAGCCAAATTGAATTGTCATTTCGAATTACTCACATTTACATGAAAGTAAGTTTTTAATTCGATGTACGGTAGTTTTGAACTCAAAATAGTGCCCAAAAAACTGCCTTATTCCCGCTACAAAACTAGTTACTGTACTAAAATACCGTTTTTTACAGCTTGGTTACAGACGATAAACAGATGAATTAATTAAACAAGTTTTAAAAAATGTTATCTTTTTGGAACAATAATTGTATATTTTTTATCTTATCTAGTTACGCCTATATCTCTTTTTTGTCATTTCTGAAAAAAAAACAGGTTTTTTGAGTTAATGTAGTTTTCATCTAGGGGTGCGATTTGATGAAAGAAACTACAGATGAATAGATGAGTGTCAGAGTCGGTACCGGAAGGATGAGTTATCGTTATATAAAGGTTCTATTTTTAAATGACAATTGTCAGTTTGAGACTCTGTACGTTCAAAAATAGAATGCTCTTCCGATTCCGAGATATCACAGAAAAACAAATGTCATTGATATGAGTTTAAAAAATCTGACAACTTAATTATTTGTTGTAAGTATGTAATACATAGTATATATGTATGAGGCCGCCTTATGCACCACGGTCTCCACGGAAGACCAGCGCTATGGTATGATCTGCTCTACCATAGCACATGTTGAGTGGAGACCGATTTTGTCAGTTTTTTCTTTTTATTTAAGTTATTTACTGTATATTACTCATATGTTCTGGCAAATAAAAAGCTTTTTACTTTACTAATTTGGTATTAGCAAATTAATAGATAATTAAGCTACCATACCTACCTATGTAGTAGACGTATATTAGTGATATGCTGGCTGAATTTTTTCCTTATTCATTTGTTTTCTTATCACCAAAAATTAATTCATATTTTTTTTGTTTCCAGGTAATGCTGAAGAAGAGAAATTGCAGTGTGAGTTAGTGTCCGCTAATAAGCTACACAACAGGGTAGGGACAGAGTAGCCACACTCCGGTTAAGACAACGAGAGGTTTTCAATGCAAACTTTAAAAAAAAGTGGTTGCTAGAGACTAAGATAGATGGCGCTGTATGAAACTCAGTGTCAAAAATTTGCCAAAAAAAAAATGTGTAAAATGGCACCCGTTTCGTTATTTATTTTATGTCACTTGACATCTACTCTTGACTTTTGTGGAGCACCATCTAGTGTCAAAATAAAAAGCGTGTTTTTCTATTTTTTTTTTTACGATTTCATTGAAAAGCTTTGGGAAAAATATTTTAGAAATTCTGAACCTGACATGACAATTAAGTCTAGGAACTTCACCTGGGCTTTATCGAATGTTTTGCCCAGATTCAGTTTCCTCTACTTCAACATAATTCTGTGTTGCCAAATATTTTTTCTGCGCTCTCACATGAAAGGATCACATGAGCAAAGTCACAGACAATACACCTAGTGTACAAGCCACCCCAAACAATCCCCCAGAATGTAGGTCGCTCTGCAATAAGACCCACGATAACAACAACAAAAGACGCAATAACACTTAGTTGTGAGAATTACTCGAATTTCCACACAATTCCCAAATATAATACAGTTTGGACCTTATTCTCCTGAGATAAGCCCGGTTTTAGTAATAGACTGCTAAGGACCCGCGGTTTCGCTTGCTATGAATTTTCAAGTAAATTGATGATTTTCATAATTGCTGACTGAGACGGACCCGTGGCTAAGATGAACAACCGCTTACTTAATGTAAAAAAAGCTGTTGCATGTTAACTGTATAACTCTGGTTATTCTATGGGTAAAATACTATAACTGTATAACTCTGATTATTCTATGGGTAAACTACTATAACTATATAACTCTGATTATTCTATGGGTAAACTACTATAACTGTATAACTCTGGTTATTCTATGGGTAAACTACTATAACTGTATAACTCTGGTTATTCTACGGGTAAACTACTATAACTGTATAACTCTGGTTATTCCATGGGTAAACTACTATAACTGTATAACTCTGGTTATTCTTTGGGTAAACTACTATAATTGACAGATTTTTATGTTTATTTTTATGATGATTTGGTATATATAAATCAATTGTTGTTTGCTAGTCTCGATAAAACTTAAAAACGGCAAGAACGATTTGAATATTTTTTGTTTACAGTTGTTTTAAAAGAAAAAATAGGGGGCATCTAATGTTAAATAATGTTAAGAAATATGTACTACTAGCGAACCGACAGACGTTGTCCTGTTATTCAACTTTCTGTCAAACAACTCACAGTAATTTCAACTTTTTTTAATGGCGCCGCTTGCTTTTCGCTACGACTCTGCCAGTGTCTCACAGTTATTTCAAACGTACTTACCTATAAAAAGCAAAGAGTACAATAACGCTGCGGCTAAGGTTACATTAAAAAAAAATATAATAAAGGTAGTCGTTAAGCTTTTCTGCGCTATTTTCTTCAGATTTTTAACGTAAGAACCTTCTACGATGTATTAGAAAACATTTTTAAAAAAGATGAATGAAATCGGTAAAGCCGTTCTAAAGCCACCAAGCACACGCTGGACCAAGAGAAATAGGGGTTCATTTTTATATAAGACTGTTGCAAACAATCCACAGATAGCTCAACTGGTCCATATCAATACCAGTCGGAAGGGTCCCCAAGACGTTGGGTGCATTGCCCCGCTGTATGGCAATGCTGCTACGATATAGCGCTGCGCCAGATACTCACCAGCTCTCGGCTCACGCGTTGCTGTTGTTTCAATTGTAAATACTAGTTTAATTTGTTTATATTATTTGATTGTTATTTTCTTTGTCAATAAAGTTTATATATATATTGAATTGGGTGGTACACTTGTCAGAATAGAGGTAGGTACAGCGACGAGGTACATGTTTGTCAAAGAAATAAAAATATTCAATTTTCAATATTGCTTCGCAACGCATACGCAACGTGACTTTCAAAATAAACGGACAAATAAACAAATTATTTTCAGCAGGTATTAGAATTTTCTTGAAAATCACGGCACCCAGTAACTGTCTGTACCGTAATTTAAACCGCAATGCTTCGAGATACGGTCTATTTCATAATACGAACAATATGTTAACCGAGTTTGTCAAATTGTGCTCTGTTATTTCAAGATAGCGCTATTAATTGTATTTCTGCTGGATAAAGGCCCATACAGACAGATTTGAATCAAAACAATTGTATCTCTACATAGTATAAAACAAAGTCGCTTTCCGTTGTCTGTCTGTCTGTCTTAGATCTTTAAAACTACGCAACGGATTTCATGCGGTTTTTTTTAATAGATCAAGTGATTCAAGAGGTAGTTTATACGTAGAATTTGTACCCGTGCGAAGCCGGGCGGGTCGTTAGTTATAAATAAAAGATAACAATTCTCAAAGTCATCTACAATGAATATTTTCTACAATTAATAAATTTTTCGCCTATGCAGTGTAACATTTCAGACATACATTGTTAGTATAAGAAATGACTGACTCAATGAAACGATTCTAAAATGAACTTTACTGAGAAATATACATTTTCTTTATCTTAATCTTAAATAAGGGTGCATGGCAAACACTTAGCAAATTTTATAGTAATCTACTTACAAAGATTAACAGTCTACAGTTAGCTCAATTGTTTCAATTATAAATACTAGTTTTAATTGGTTTTTATTATTTGATTGTAATTTTCTTACAAAGTGTCAAGTTCATTCTCGTTCGTTCATTTTAATTGAAGAAATTATAAATACTTCATTCATTTAAACGTTTAAAAAAAATGGTACGCTCAATGATAAGGGTTAATTTTCTCCAGATAACATAGCATCTTATATAAAGGAAGAGCATACAATTTTACATTCTTAATTTCAGGAAAATTTCTACATAGCCTTTCCTTTTACTTTACCATGTTGGTATTCTGATATTCTTTAACGTTCACCTTAACCAAAATTACGCGTTAACTACCATTTCATAAAATAAGCTTTCATCAGGCTCATTTTGATTCTCAATTTCGAACTTTATTAAAAGCGGAAAAGATTAGAATTGTATTTATTTCAGTCGAAGTTTCCCCATAATCATAGACAAAAGGCTTATCTGACCCAATGAGAGAGGAAACTCTGTCTATCTATGGCGTTATTGTATTGAGATCGGATACGGTGTTTGTGAGGCTGAGATACCAACAACTTCAATTGTTGTTATCTGTTGTGTAGGAGATATACTTTTGTAAATACCTGATCATTTTCCCTTATTCATGCGTTATCAACATCCTACTAATATTTATAAATGTCATAGTTTGTATGGATGGATGTATGGATGTATGGATATTTGTTACTCTTTCACGCAAAAACTACTGAACCGATTAAGCTGAAATTTGGTATGGGTTTAATTTGGGACCTGGAATTACATATAGGCTAGTTTTTTATTCCGATAAAACGCGGGCGAAGGCTCGGGCAGCAGCTAGTTTATCAATAAAGACCTAGACCTTCTAGACCATCGTGATACGACATCGGCCACATCATCACTTTCCATCAGGTGAGATTGTGGTCAAACGAAGGTCTATATACTATAAAAAAATATACAAAGCTGCGGCCAAATATAATATTCATGAAACTCAACTGTACTAGGTGTAATAGTGCAATGTGGCCCAATCAAAATAATAAATATGCTATATCACCCAATAAGTAACCGCCCACGCGAGCCATCCATCTTGATAATGAAAAGAAATGCATTAAGCTATCTATTACAACATTACATTGCAACAACATTGGTTTACTCAGGAGTCTTGGTAAGAGAACATTAGAGCAACTGCATTGTGGTGAAAAATCTTTGAGGTTACGAGAGAAACCTACAATGTAATTAAAAAAATAAAACCGTCTAAGTGCGTGTCGACTCGCACTTTGAGGGTTTCGTACAATCGTAACAAAACTATATCGCAAAAGGAAATCTAAAATGTTTTAAATTGTAAATAAGCAAAAATCTAGCATGTCACCCATCCAAGTACTGACCGCTCCCGACGTTGCTTAACTTCGGTGATTGGTACTCAAAGTGGTATGGACGATGTACCAAATTTTTTCTTTATTTTGGCAACATAAGTTATACACATCCTGTCAAAATTTCAAATATCAATCAAGAGTCAAGAAATACAGTCTTGACAAGCGTACACCAAAAATAGTCAAAAAATTACGTTGAAGGCCCCTTTAATATTAATATTTATGTTACTTATATACATATGTACGTATTTGTTGTTATAGTGGAAAGAGACACATTCTTTGAAAATTTCAACCGTTTACATTTCACGGTTCATGAGATATAGCCCGCTGAAGTGTGGACGTACAGACGGATAGATGTACAAACGGACAGACAGCGGAGGCTTAGTAACAGCGTACGGAACCCTAAAAAGAGTTAAAGTGCAATATCATACAAAACACAAAATCAAACACAAATAATACAAAATAAGATGTTTTTGGGGCTAGCCCCAACCTCAAAGTTATTATTTACTGGCGGCCTGTTTGTTCCCATTAGTTTAACCATACGATTTTTTATTTAGTACCCAGTTGAAATAGCGGGAACTTTAATTCATTCGAATTTCTCTTACATCAAAATACATCCTCTTCAGAGCTCAAAGTTAGGAGCACACATCATAGATTGACAGCTCCATGCTCGCGCTTTGTGACGCGGCCTTAACTCCGTGCGCGGGCGCAAGCAATAATTCTGACACTTTCCCCGATGCCCGGACTGACCCCGCCTCGCTATTTGTTACCTCTATGACTCTATTCCATTCCATTATAAACTATTGTACTCTCTTGTGGGGTGGACATTTTGCAATTCGTCAATCCTTTACTTATACTTATATTGTAGGTGAAACGTTTATGTTAATATTTCCATTTTATGATTAAATCAATACAAGAAACAGTGAAAAATTAATCATTATATACAACGTCTTCTGTCATATAAGGTTTGAAGGCGTTAGAAATGACATAAATATAAATTGCTTTAGATAATTATGCTATGGATATTCCTTGAGATATAGTTGCAAAGGTTATTACTTATTTCACGGACGCTCGTAATATTATTTTATGTTTTGCACTAATTTATTACAATACATTACATTTTATTGCACACCAAGAAAATAAAAATATACAGGAAAAAATAATTAACATAGTTGCAAAATGGGCGGCCTTATCGCTCAGAGCGGTCCTTCCAGACAAACCTGGGATGGACACGAAGCAGTTGTACATGACGCATTTATTTTTCATATTATCCTTTTCAATTTCTAACGAAGCAAGGATCTAAAAAATACTTTTGTTATTTTCCTTCCTGCTTTCTCACTGTTTCTGTGTGTGGTAAAAGAATCCTCATTATTTTTACTATTAATAACAATTATTGAATGCCTGTAGCGTACCTAAACAGCTGGCATCTCTATTTACTATAGAATTACTAACAAGGCTCATTTCAAGAAATAGATTCCTAGGGTTACCCTCTAGAATTATTTTCCCGAGTTTCAGTTAAGTAAGATACGGCTACAAGTGGTGTGTTCTCTAAGGTCGTGTTCACACGTAACGGGACGACACGATCTTGCCTTGATAGGGTTGTCATGTTTATTGTTCACTAGTTTTCTGTTTGTTTATATTTTGTCGAGGTATGACTAACTATACCTTGTAAAACCCGCTATCTTACAATACTTACAATAGGTTACTACTTTTTATTACTATTTTAATACATTGACGTAATATATAATGGCTACCTAAAGATCAAATGCTATAAAAATCTATAATAATAAAGCACAAGAATCCGCTCTATGATGCACTGTCCTTCGCCTATCAACCTGCTGTTATTAATAATTCAATTTAAAAATAACTGATATTAATAACTCATAGGCTAAGAGCGGCAACCCTACAAAACAAGTACATAAACATGTCGCTGCCATGTACGGCGATCAGTCGATGCAGACAAATTGGTCGCAGTTTACGGTCAGGCTATTGCTCTACCTGGCTTTATGGCAACACTCAAATATTTACACCTGACAATGTAACGACCTGTACAATTTAATGTGTACCTTTGCAGGAATAATCTTGTCAATCAGTATGTTGTATATTTCTATACAATTTGAACTAGCACAGTACAACCGAACCTTATACTATACGAATGAAAAATGTAACTACGTGCCTAGAAGTGTATTAATTTAACTGAAGATTGGGAGGAATAGGGAGGCTTTTTGGATGATACAGGCTGATAATAAAAAGAACTAAAAATGGGACGATAAAAATATGTATACCTACGGCTCGTAAAATAACGCAGCACAAGCAGGATTCAAAATACTGAACAAAATAAATCCTGGATAGCACCGATTTTGTCAGATATTACGTATTAGTAGGTACCTAAGAAAGGTCTATTTTTGTGGAATTTTACCAGAGACAACATCAGTTATTACTACCGTTCTTTATAAAAAGAAGAAGAAAGAAAATCAACGTAATGGTTCACATCACACAGCATGCAAACCTTTAAAATAATTAACTGTAATAAAGTAAAGGCGTCTTGTGAACCAAAAGGCCTCAGCTTAATGTCGCTCCACAAAAAGTTGAGCAACGCTGGCTTATCGAAGTCTGTGCTCGTGCTCCTGGTAGAGAAAATTGTAAAACAACGAAATGTACGGAGATAACATAAATAAGGTAAACCGTGTTAATATCTCTAATTAAATATTTTAGTCAAAGCCACGTTTTAGACAGGTGAAGTTGTACTTCGCCTGTCTAAAACGTGGATAAACTAATGAAACCACGTTTTGGCTGCCCGTGCCCGGGCTGGGTTGTCAAAGGCTTAACACTTGACTGATTACCGAATGGGAAATAAATGTTGTTCCAAACAGGGTTTAAATTATACAGGATGGCTTTTTGAGATGGTAGTGAATGGCCAAATCAGAAACCATAATTGATTATACATATTTGATTGCACATTTTGTGCCGGTGTGCGACAAGGTTTAGTTTGCAATAAGCATCCGCGTCGGCTCCTGCTAAATACCGTAAATATGGCTTATTCCAGTTTTGCCCCTAAAATCCACGCTAAGGGGCTATCTGGAATTTAAAAAAAAAACCGTTTTCCCCCTTAAAGATCCCCTTGATTAAGGTGGAAAATCTATTCCAGTTTTCCCCCTAAGAGTCCGCCATCAGAACCTTCATACTATATTGAAAACGAATATGGTAAATGAAGAAGACGCTATGAATGAGTCGTGCTGAATGACCGTGACTGTATTGTATGTATGTAGTGAACGCCTACACAGTACAACATGTCCGATCACTTGTCTATATCCATTTTACGAGCTCGTAAACCTTCACTAGCATGTTGCTGTTTCCTTTCAGGACTATGTCTGGGCAGGTTTATAGGCTCGTAGGACTGTTTTGGGTGGGAGCGAGAGCGAATTTTGACAGTTCAGCGGAGCTTTTGGACACATCAACAGCTTTTACCATCCACTGTTGGACATAGGTAATGTCATAGCCCCACGCTGTGCATGCGTGTTGGGAATGGCAGTTCGGTGTTGGATCTGTTCTGAAGGGGGCGCTGCTCCCCCCCCCCCCCCCCCCGGTGCAAGGTACAGCTTTTCCACGCCCTGTCCAAAATTTTGATAAGTTGCCGTGCTTTTTGTAGATCAAATTATCAAACCCTATAACAAAAACAGTTAATTTCTAAGGTAGATTTCAATGAAAATAATGACAATGTTCAGAACAAAGAGCAAAGTACTTTTTATATCGGCAAACTTAGTGGTCTGGATTTGGAAAATAGTAGGCAGGCACTTACTTTTAAATCAAAATCAGGCAGCGAAAACGCACAATTGATAAAAAGTGTGTAAGTGCCTAAAGATGTAAAATTAAAACAATGGAACTGCGTCTGTGTGTACCGGGCCTAACGAAGCGAGCTGACTCGATTCTGCCAGTGTGCACCGCCCTAATCACATAATCCATTGATTTTACAGCGGGAAATACAAAATGGAGGAGGACGGAAAATGCAAACAATCGCATATTTAACAAAGTTTTATTAAAAAGTCGGATATGATTATAAACTTTATTCAATTTTTATGCAGCAATCAGAAACAAAATGTGGGGTGTATTTTTAATCCTATGTGATTTAGTTTTCCGTTGTATGTCGAAGTCAAGCCAATTTTGTGGTTATTTTCCGTGAAACGATAAATAACATTTCATAGAAAAATTTAGGTATGTTAAAAAAATTATTAATCCGCCATAGACAAATAAAACAATATTTATTTGGTGAGTTATTGCCGACCACAGAGTAAACAAGGGTAGGTCCGGCCCTTAGCAAAACATGGGGTCCCGAGGGCTCGGATATTATTTTATAAAACTAATCAAAGTAAAGCGGAATCTCAAATAAAAAACATCTAATTACAGTTGAGAGAAAATGGAAAAGCGGATATGAATGAAATGATATTTGCTCTGGTGGACGCGACTGTGCTGTTTAAGCTATGAGCTTAACATTTTTGAGGATATTAATTTAACTTTTCCTCAGGCGGTTTTAATTTTAATATGGCGCTTTAGTGCTACTAGTGATGAAAATCTAGCGGACACACAGTTTTAGTAAAAATAGCACTAAATCTGAGTTTTTATACAGATTTATACGCTTAAAAACCTAATGGCTAATTAAAGGTGATTTATTATCAGATATAATAACGTAATAATCCCCTTGTAGGCATCGAGAGTGCGTAGTACATATAAATCAATGTTTGTCGGTACCTATATTTTTTCCTGGGTTTATATTTGTACCCTGGATAAAACATACTAGTTATGTCAACTTTCTGTACCTTGTTATTCAAAAAAGATGTTAGAAGATCCAACGAGATTATTTAACGAGTATATTTAGTTCCACATGTTGATTGATTACATTTTCCAATTAGTATTTAATGGTGTCAACGGTCAAAATGCTTTCGACAAAACGAAAAATAAAGGCCTTAAGCATATTGCTATTCCTGGCAAACATTATGCCTTGATCATTGAGAAATACAGTTTGGGATATCATTTAATTTATTAGCGATTGCTCCAAGGGCGTGGACTTACGCAATATAATAACGGAAACTTAAGAAATACAGTACCTGATGTACCTATCTATCTAATTACAGACATATTATGTATATTTCATTATTTTTCTCGAAATAAAACCTACATAAGCTCGCCTTGTTCCGCTTACGTTCATGCCTCACGTCCGTAGATATATTTAATTTCTGTAGCTTCGTGTCGCTTTGAAGTGCGGAGGTTGCATATTAAATCCTCTTAGCCACTCCTCCGATCAAAGGCCGCAATTATATCCAAACAAATCACATTATTTCTGCTGAAAATGTATTTTTAAACACATTTTGGATTATTTGTAACATTTTAAGACATTACGTAGAAAGTTATGAGAGCTCCGAAAGTAATATTCATTTTTGAAGGATGTTTTTTTAATTAAATTTTGTGAAGCCGTGTCCTTGTTTGCAACTTGTTAAAAAACTTTCAGTCATCTACGAGGAAAACTTTTTTATTGTTATTATCTAAAATATTGCCTATAATTATTGTCTTCCAGTGCGACTTCTTATTTCGTTACGAAACTTATTCTATAATATTATGATTCTCTTTCATCGTTATTTATCTCCGCTCATTTTCGTCAAGTCAACTCTATCATTCAATATAATTAAGCTACTATCTTTTTGATTTTTTAATTTCTGTTTGAATTAAAGAATTTTAATGATATCCCAAAAATTTACGACTCCGGCGGGACTTGAACCCGCGACCCTCCTCTGAATACGAGGATGCGCTAACCAACTGCGCCACGGAGGCAAGTACCCGACCTGTCGAAAATCTTTCTTTAAGATTCTATTCTTTAAGATTACCCAAAGTGCGGGCATAAGCACTAGAAAAAAAAAATCTGTTTGAATTGTTAATATTTCCTATAAATGCATGCAATATTATTATTTTTGAATGATTTGTACATGAAATGTCTCATGCTGTATTACAAATATTTTATTATTTTTAATAAGTAGGTACTTAATACATTAATTCAATTGTAAGTACTACCGACCGTTATATGTACAAAATTGTAAGACACAAAGGAAAAGCACTACTTGCCAAAATACAAGATTTTCTAACTTAGTTTCGCAATTAGGGCACAATAAATGTAATGTACATAAATTGAAATAAATACATTTCTATTTTTTTTTATCTGACCCGCCCGCGGCTCGCCCATGTGAACTAAGAAGAATGTCCCAGCTTGAGGACTAGGTAGCGTTTTCAATGAAACCTCCCAGGCGGCTTGACTTTTTCCGACACTTTCAACAATTATCGTTATATTTCAACCAATTTACACAAAACCTTGACAAAGCCCATACGTTAACCTTCCCCATGAATCACACTATCTATTTGTGAAAACTGCATAAAAAACATCCGTTCCGTAGTTTTTGAGTTTATCGCGAACGAAGACAGATGGACGCGGTTTTATAATATGTAGTAATTTTTCTTTATTCAAATTTCAAATACAAATACAAATACAAAACATTTATTTCAAAAATATGTTTGACAATGGTTTTGGTACACTGTCTCCTGTGGTAGCTACAATGTAGCTGTGTTACAGGAGAACAGCTTACAGCTTCTTCCCATAAGTAGTTAACATATGTTAATAATCATAATATTAACTTAACTATTTTTATAAGAGTTGTAGTTTAGTGCACTTAACTTGTCTATACTTAGTTGGTAATATCTTAAGGGGCCAAACGTTTGCTATATATGTAGATAGAGATACTAGTTTTTATTTATATTTGGCAAACGATTAGTACCTAGTTTATTTTTTATACATAGAGTAGGTATATAAGTCCTAAAATAAGGACTATTTTATACATTATAATAAATGATTTAAAACTAGTACAATTATATGTAGGTAGGTGTAAGTATAAATACAGACATTTGTGTATAAATACTATGTGTGTAAAACGTTTACGAGTATATTATAAATAAGAAAGATATTTAAATAGGATATTGTTTTTTTTTTTTTTTAGTTTTACTTGATGTTAAATCATTTTACAAAATAGTCGCTCTACACCTTCGTAATCATAAGCTTTGAGCCAGTCAGTGACACATTGTTTAAGCTTTCGTTTAGTTAGGGATTTAATTTTTAGTTTTAGATTAATTTTATTATAGAGAGTCGGAGCAAGACGATTATAGTGTCTTCTCGCAATTTCGCAGTGATAACTTGGAACGGGGCACTTGTCTAATCGTTTATTCGAGGGAGGAAGAGTGGGAACAGTTTCTGAGTGGTACCTTTTGATACAGTTATAAACAAATAGTTTTCTAACAGAGAGAACGTCACATTTCTTATACAAATCAGTTGTGGGATATCTATATGGGAGAGACATCGCGACTTTAAGGAGAGCGCGCTGAGCTCGCTCTACTTTTGTCAGATGTGTCTTCGCAGCACCACCCCATGAACAAATACAGTAGCTTATTACACATTCTGCCAAGGATTTGTAGGTTTGTATCAGGAGTTTGTGGTCAGTGACCTCCCTAAGCCTTTTGAAAACGATGATAAGTTTTCTGATTCTCTTTGACACCGTGTCAATGTGAGGAGCCCACGTTAGTCTATCGTCGATTGTTACCCCGAGATATTTTATAATTTGTACGCAAGAGAGGGAGTTGCAACTACATGTTTGGGTATTTAAATCTCTTGTTGACCGGTTACACGGGTAGGAGTGGGCCACAATACTAAGAGAGCTAGGAGGAGAGCCAGTTTTAGTTTTTTTGAAACACAGGTATTTGGTTTTCGTCATATTCAGGGACAGTAGATTATCCTCAAGCCATGCGATGACCTTGGATAGACCCCTCTCGGTAGTAACTTTGAGTTTGTTCCATGTTGTTTCATGAAAAAGTAATACGGTGTCGTCGGCAAACATATATACATGCCCGTGCTCTAGCTGGGTTGCACACAGTTCATTAATGTACACCAGAAAGAGTGTGGGACCTAGTGTACTCCCCTGCGGTACACCATAGATACAGGGTGCACTTTCACTCACATGATTTCCAACTCGTACTATTTGGTTTCGATTTGTGAGATAATCTTTAAACCAGCTGTGAACCATCCCACGTACGCCAATTTTATCAAGCCTCACTAGCAGGATAGGTATGGAGACTGTATCGAATGCTTTTTGGAGGTCCAAAAAGACACCGATACATCAAAGCCATCATACTTAACGAACAATAAGTAGAAACAGGCCGTTGACGTTGCGCGACTTTAAAATCAACCCCTCCAACTTAGCCCGTGAATGTCGTAACCATCGACTAAGGGGATTTACCAGAGAAAAGGCAGCAGCTGTCTTCTGTTACACCACCTCTGCCATCACCGATCCTCCTGCCTAGCGTGGTGAACATGCCTTCCCCTTGAGGAAGGCATGTTCAGCCGTGGACGTAATGTGCTCATGAAGAGAAACTTATATTCCAAAAAAAGAGGTAAGTACACCTACTTATCTTATAATCAGTAAGTACATGCAAACCACTTTCCCGTCGTAACGAGGCGTCAAGTTATGTGACACTTGACCTTTCAATTTGTAGCATAAGCATAAAAATGCGGAAAAGGTCAGCACTTTTAGTCATGGGTTATTTATGTTTTTACATTTGAATTTGGTTTCATTTTGTTTCTTGTTTATGTATGGCTTGAGAATGTGAGAGTGCCTTTTTTCAATACTGTAAGAAATATTGTGTCGTATAAAAAATAATTTAAGGAATCAATATTCTTATTAATATTTTTTTTAATCTACTAAGGTTATAATCTAATTTATTATAAATAGGTATATTGTTTGCTAGTGTAATTTAATTTTAATTTGAATCACATTTTCATTTTTATTTAATGTTATGCCATGGATTTAATTTGAAACAAATACAATACAATATTATGTTTCAGGAAGGTTTACTACTCCTTAATTATTACCGTACAGTTTTCATAAACGTGAACGTAAAAAACGTAACTTTAATCAAAAACTTGATAGTGCAGTACCTACTTAGTAACTCCTCCAATACAAGCAAAAATTGCTTAAAGGTCCCCCTTTAAGCCTCCAAACCCTGTATGTTAATAATTTATAAGTTATCGAAATAAACATTTACTGTCTATTTATTTTTAAAATAATACTATAGACATTTTCACATACACCCATTTTTGAAGTGTCTCAATTAGATTCTATAGTGCTAATAAACCACAATTTTTTTTATTATTCAATCTATAATTGCTATAAATACATATATATGTTTTACATTTTCAAATTCCGTTCGTAATTTGACGAGAACACTGAACGCAGTGGACGCCATATTGTTCTCTATGGTCATGACGTCAGTTGGCTGTGTAAGCAAATGAGCTGATAGGTAGATTGGTTACTAAAATTATAAACGTACAAAAAAGTATAACGCCTACATACGATGATCAACTCTGAATTCCATTTTTTTTTTATTTTATGTACTAAGACCATAATTTTCCGACTGCTTTTTGCTTATGCTATCTCAATAGTATATTTTTAGAATTTTTCTCATAATGTGTTAAATACCCTATTGTAAATGATCCATTTACATAGATAGATCATCGACAGCAGCGAGGTTTTACTCTATGGGTCATCGTCTATAAGTAAAGTTCAAATTAAACTTAATTTACGTTGAGTAGGTGCTTCGATATATAATTAGAGCTGATGTTAACTGGACAAAGTGATCTGCCTGTAATTAATAACTATTTTTATCGTGGTTTTACATCGCTTGTGGTTTAGTTATCGGCATCAAACCGGTGTTTATGAGAGGCGCCGGTGAAGCCATTTGGTAGGTAAGTACTATTTTATTAGGCTTTATTTGTGTGTTGAATAAATTATCTCCAGAAATTCAGAATAAGCGATTTTGGAAAGTTTAGGTATTGTGGAGGCGGGTAGCGGATACCGGTCATTGTGCAATCTTTGGGGGAGGCATATGTCCAGCCTTGGACTTCTATTGGCTGAGTATTGGCTGGTCTGTTCTGAAATTGAAGTGAAGAGAATATCAATAACACCTTATTTCTTATTTGATAATAATAACTATGTTTATAGTATACAATTTGACTTGTCTAAGTGCTTATTTTGTAAGCCTAAAGAAATAAAGTTATTGATTCTGATTCTGAGATGACGATAATGAAGAGGTATTCAGTAAACTAGATAGGTACGAAAGTCATGCATGACATAGCCACATAGGTACTCCATATTTTCTTAGTATTATATATTGGTCAAAGCAGCCCATACATAGCAGTGGACGTGTATGGGCTGATATGATGATGATTATAAATTGGAAAGTGATTCTGTCTCTGCTGTGTGTTCCCTTTACATGACAAAAAGGCTCAACGGCTCAGCAGGGAGATATATCCCGGAAAAAGACAAAGGCTACTTTTTATATCGAAAACATGCGTGCGAAGCTACTGGCAGATCTAAAATATACTTTTTCATGCAATCACAATATCCTCACATATGTAGGTACTCACTACGCCAGGGTTTATTTCGATTGTCAATGTTTTATTCATACTGCAGCCTGCTGAGTGTACCTAGCGCCAGTAGCCCTTCAACGAGCTTAGTGCTCACTTGTAATACATACTGCACTAGAAAACTGCAAGTAAGCTTCGAGAAAAAAGCTAAGTCATTTGTAGTGTACATAGATTAAGCAATCTTACTGTTCTGTTGCCAAAACTTGTAGATTTATTACCTTCTCTATTTCTTCTAAAATAGATAATTTTCTGTAGTTCTTTTTGATTCTGAGTGTAGATGACTCGTAAAGTGGTCAATTTGAAGAAAAACACTAAAAACAGACTTCTTCGGGAATAAAATTCAAACTGAAACTAGACTTTACAAGGCTCTGGGACACGTCAATGAGCTGATGCAAATAGCGTGTCCAATATTTCTACATTCTCTATACAAAACCCAAATCACCAAAATCCCCGCACTGTTGACGCAAAAATCGGCGAGCGTACAAAAACCCGGCTATACCTTCGTTACTTTTCACTTAAAAACTTTTCAGTCTCGTAATATTTGCTGTCATAAGTTAACGTTGTTGCGGTAGATATAAAAACTAACTGGCGCGATTTCTTTTGTTTTTTCATACAAATATCTACGCTGACGCGACGTCACAAATCCAGGCCTCTAGTATACATACGAATAATAAAAGGGAATCGCGCGAGATTTTAATTTATCTACGAAATTGCCGGTCGTTCATTCCCCATACAATCGTAAACTGCCTTATCTGTGACATCGGCTTACTCTTCCTCTGTAAGTAGGTTGCTCATTCTATCCCCTGGCGTCCCGCCAGTCGCATCTAAAATCTGAATACAATTGTGGCTGTGGGTTGCTCTATTTGTGTAATTAGTCTGTGATTTATTCCGCCATTTTGTTGCGGATGATTAGTTTCTGCTTTTCAATGGTCGCCGGGACATATAGTGTAGGTGTGACTACGACGGGAGGATGAATGGTGGGTGTTTATTTAGAGATGGGACTAGTTTATAGGCTGCTAAGACTAGAGAGCGTGGCATCTTGGAATGATCAGAATGCGATTTGTTTGATGTCTTTTGGACATTGGTTCTAGACTATACACCGTTCACGAATTTATTTTTTGTTCGGTTTATGCATGACTATGAAGTTTCTTAATTATTGACAGGTGAACTTTAGTGAAGACTGCATGACAGAATGAAGTGTTTTATAGACACAGTTACTTTTGACAAATAGAGATCTGCAAATCTATCGACTCATAAAATATGGGAATAATTAGAAAATGTTTTATTTACTCCAACAAGTTTGGTTATTTATTTAATTTATTAATTATTATTAGTTCCTACGAGAAAAATCGGTCACCCATCTCCCAGAACAACTGACATGAGATCCTTCATTCGTGCGCAAATATTTCACAGTCTGGGAAGGCCCTTATCAACCCGTTGAGAGTGTCGAGAGCGTGAGGCAGCGGCTGATGATGCCCTACAGTGCGGCAAGGTGGTAGAGCGAGGAGCCTGTGACTTTTACTGCTAATATCACCGCTATAGTCACGCTATAGTTCGGCACGTACAGACGAAGCAACTCGTTGTGTAAATCGGGACCGTCAATAATACAAACAATAATATAAACATCGTTGTCTGTGCATGTCCTAGCCCCGCAAATGCAAATATTGACGAAATACTACGGTTGTGTAATTGTCAGTTCAAGTCAGATATTGACTACCACAGTACACCCACTTATCTGCATCGCTCACAGAGGATTAGTCTCGGACTAAAGTTGGATCAGGCCAAGATTTATGCAGCATTCGGCCTGATGCGCGATTTACTGCGATATAATTGAGTTGGTTATTACTTGGCTGAACAGTTGTGACTATATAGAATGGGTTCCGGGTAGATCCTAATGGATTCTTACTAGTATTAGACGGTGAATCTTAGTGGAATGGAATAAGACTTCGTTTAGGCAATCTTTGTTGAAGTATGCAGTTAGGTCTGAACTTATTTTTGTGGGTTGTCACGAACGCGAAAATTTTCCTTAACGCATTCACTGCCAGTCTCACGGTACGACCCCTACGCGCTGCGAAGGCGGCATGGTGGCTGTGTAAAGTGTGCAACCCGCATCAAAGAGTCGACGTGCCAGATGCAGCTGGTCTTTGGAACAGACAGCGCAGCACTAATAAACTTGCTCAAAAGGACAGACACAAGATCAAAATCTATTGTAGGGTGCCACAACGCTCTACAAAAACTGTCTCAACACTGCATAGTCAGCATAGAATGGAGAGTCGATCCTGTCCTAAGACATCAACCCGTCCACACATACAAAAGAACTGAAACGAAGCAGTCAATCACCAAAACTCCTTCTAGGGTATTCCAAGGAGCTGCGCTGGTTAGGGCCTGTTAAGGCTGGGGGTAATGCATAATAAACTCCCATGCGAGATGTCAGTGCAGTTCACATTTCTCCCACTTAGAATTAGAATTAGGTGCAACCCGCAGCAATTGCGCGCCCGCCCCACGAGGGGCTGCGGTCTGCGGTGGATGTGTGCATCTTGGGTCATAAAAATGTTAAGGATAGCGATTCTTTTCTTATTTCAACAACGCTCTGCACCTACGCTCTAACTACTTACTAATTGCTACGATGTTTTGACAAAACCTATACGTTGCTACGCCGTAAATGGCTACGGTGGTACGTACGTAGCTTTACTTAAAAAGTCTGCCACAGGATAAGACCGTGCCAAATATAGTATCCTATATCCTATATTTTAGATTTAACGTAATACTAGAAAATGACACTGGTTAGATTAAACTTAATAATACAAAATGGCATTAGATTTGGCACGGTCTTATCCTGTGGCAGACTTTTTTAGTGCTACGCCACTGTAGCCATTTACGGCGTAGCAACGTGAATATTAAATAAGGTGTAATAAATGTTTCAATGAATTTCCCTATTATAATAAATATTGTTTATTGAAAAACTAGATCGATGCAATGCCCATATTTCCCCAATAACCAAAATCTCTAAAACAAATATTTGCGCAAATTCCCGCCTTCGCGTCGTCCGTGCGATCGTTCGTCAATCAATGTCCGTGGACGATGATGAATTGGCTCTCGAACGATAAATGATCATTATTTAAAAATCATCTTTATTTTCAAGGATGCCTTAGGCAGATGGTGCACAATGATAACATCATCATCAGCAACATCAGCCCCCCTAGCACGGGGATTGTTCTCTAGAGTAGAATAGAATAATGACATCGCATCGTCATACATTGCGTACATTATTGAGATTGAAGGAATTAATTTCAAATAATTTACGCATTCGATGACAAAGTGACGTTTATCGCGTTCTGAAATTAGTATTTGTCCCGAGTGTCGTAATAATTTCAAGGGTTCTTCTTCTTCTTTTGTATCTCTTGGACTATATATTTATGGTCGCCAGTAGGTGCGCCTAGATCACGATATAACTAAATAAATCAAAACAAATATTCTTCTTTCTAGATTAATGATTTATGTGGACAGCCCCCACAAGATCTAAGTTATACAAAAAAGATATGATATAATTTGATTGATCTGAAATAACGAAAAATCTACTTCTTAACCCTTATGCACTGCTTTTAAGCTTTATTGAATAAATAGTAATCTCTGGGGAGTAACAATTGTATGTATCACCTCGGAGTCGTTCTCTTTAAGAATCTTCAAAATCGGATCCTTTATTTCATAGCCGTACAAAGCATTCAGTAGATACATTATTAAACTTATCCTATGCATTCGAAATAAGCGGCCTTATGGCTTAAAGCGATTTCTTCCAGGCAACGTATAGTGGTCCCCGTAAAGAAAACATCCTGAATTTTGTTTGATCTGATGATAGAGCTACCTTTTCTGTAAGCTTATTAAATTTTCCCAAAGTATATTTAATTAATTTCCGCATGTGCGTTCATTATTATATTAAGGGTAATTTATACTTGCTATCAGTAATGCCTGCGCCAGACGATCGCCCTCCGGCCTCACAAGAGGGCTGTTAGGGGTGCCACTTGTACAATACAATACTAATACTCTTTAATGCAGACCAAGATAGAGAAAACAAAACAGGAAAACACAAACACAGAAACAGTTGCACGATGGGCGGCCTTGTAATAATTATCTTCATTTATCTAAAGATACAAGTTTACTGAAAATTTTTTTTTGGTAGTTTTCTCATTTCGAGTACTATTTGTTTCGGTACGCACACTTATAATTTTCTGCGGTGTAACGGGAGGAGCGCATTTTTGACAGTTTTCTAAGACACTTAAAACTAGCTTTAATATTTTTCACAGCTGTATAAACAAATAATACGTAATATAAATATATGTACAAGTATAATAAACAAGTAATACTTTAAAATCATCATCATCATCAGCCCATACCCGTCCACAGCTGGATAAAGACCTCCCCCGTACGACACCACAAATAGCGGTCCTGAGCCGCCTCCATCTATCGACTCTCTGCGACCGCTACGATGTCGTCGGTCCATCGAGTGGATGGTCTCGCATGTAGGGGGGGATTTGCCATAATCACCGCTCTTGGCAGGCGGATCGGTGATCGCAGTGTTGGTGTTTAAAAAATACTCAAAAGGATGCTGCTGCCCTTCCTCTGGTAGGTTCCCTTAGTCGGCTCTTACGACATCCACGGGTTGAGTTGGAGGGGTCGATATTCGTACGCCGCGGCCCCACGGCCCTAGATAATTCTAAGTATAATTTTTTAACGTGAGAATTTTAGAGGGGGCAGGTCAAAGGTCTACAAATCATAAACGTTGGCATCGCACTTATCATAAAAACCCACTCGTAGTTATAGCCCTAGGTTTCTAGGTGCAGAAAGCCTGAAAGGGGGTTACGATAAGCACATTCTGAAGAGGCTAAGCTCAACATACACGAGTGGCAGCCCTGCAAATAAATTGCCACACTCGAGATAACGAGTTTATTAATTTGATTAATCCATGTATCGTCTCTCGGCTTTCCGTGAGTTCCGACACGACAACTAATTCTATACAGAACAGAGGAAAAGGTTCTGGGAGCGTGTGTAGCAATAACTAAGTAAGGGATAAAATGAACGCCATTGAATGAAAAACAGAGCATTTATTTGCATACGTGAATTACGCGTTTCATGGGATGCGGTTTTGAATTTATTTTAATCAAAATTTTCCAGGAGAAACGTATCCTAGATACATCTGATTCAAAACTACGTCTCTCAAATTAGAGTCAGATACATTCCCCTCCGGACGACCTTGTCCACTTCCTAACATGACTGCTTCCAAAGTTGTTTACTTCCTAAATCGTCACTACCTATCACAAGATTCAGCCAATTCTGATTTTGCATCATCAATCGCTTAATTAAAACCTCTGAAGGATCCATCAAGGATTTGGTGAGATTGCAACTACCTCTATTTAATTGGGTCTGAAATTTTAACATTATTCAAGAGCAGAGTACCTACCTACCTGGATACTATAGGAGTACCAAACTACCCTGTTCTGAAAAGTATGATATCCTACTATAGGATAACATACCGGGTAAAACGGGGTAATGTTTTGGTCCAATATTTCGTCCATTTCTATTCAGAGTTCCCTAGAGTTCACCTCGTTTCGGTACTTTTCAGGGGATAGAGAGTAGCTACTATGGGTAAATATTTTTTATCAAAGCTAAACTTCTGCACACACATATACCGTTCCATCGCACCCTTGTTCTCGTCTGTTCTAGACAATGTTAATTACTTCCCAACGCGTAATGGAGTAAATGTGAAAATGGAATATACCATCAGCTGGCTTTGATGTGTACGTAATGTTGCCAGATTGAACATTCTCGCGTTCTTACAAGCGACTTACAGCGCTTTTCCTTTAAATGGTCCATTTTATAAGTTTTCTTATGTTATTTAGAACCTATTAAATTTTCTAAAGATCTACGATATAATATTTATAACAAATTACAGGAATGGTTGGATGCTGCAGGCAAAAGAGCACTATGGTTGGAAGTTTATGACGGAGGTCACACAGCATCACCATACAAGCTAAGCAGAGCTTGTGTTATATGTACTAGATAGGTAACCTCTTGTTTCGCAAGCGGACCTACATTCGTGTATAGAATAAGAAGAGGACTAACATTACCAAATATTAAATAATAAACGGAGCTTTTCTCATCCGCTGAAAAGCAAAGAGATAACTACATTATCTTCATCTGTTCTCTACTAACTTAATAAAGTGAGAACGGTCAATGTTGGTAAGATAAACGGAAGACAGTAGCGACCTAACGAACGTTAATTTGATACTGAAGGAGCTTGTCCCTCCGCTTGCAATGGAAGATATCTTGAGACAAGCGAATTGTGTATCCGCCTGCAAAATAATGGAAGATTATCTTGAGGCTAGCCAATGAAAGTAACGTAAGGATTCATTCTGAGAATAAATACATTTCTAGGAATGCTACATGTTTTCAGATAATTCCCCAAAACGAGCGCATACTTAATAGAAATCGGAAATCAATAACTTTTATTTTTTAGGCTTACAAAATAAGCTAATAGCTTTTCAAATTATAAATTTTTATGAAATAAAATGTTTAATTTATTGTCTCTTCACTTACATTTTTTGTGCCCTTGTGGAAGAATAATGTTGGAAACCAATAATTGGATACAAAACTAAAGTATAGAGAAAATATATGTAACTAAACTAAGATAAACTTAGATCTAGCCTAAGCGCAGTTGGGAGAGCCGAGAGTATCAGCTAAGTACGTACCAAATCAGAGTATCTTCTCTTTTTTCCTCTGAGAAAATAAGGAAAGTGGCAACCCTCAGCGAAATTAAAAAGTAACTGATTAGCCACTTTCCCATTTCTAATAACCACGTGCTAAGACGTGACGCGGCTAGGGCTGCCACTCAATATTACGTCTAAATAATAAGATTATTGGTAAGTACATTGTCGAAGTTGGATTGATGTCGTTATCAGTTTCTGGCGCTCATAATTCGAACAGGGAATTTTACCGGAGTATGAATAGGGGCTAATAATAAACTAGCTAGCAATGAGCGCATTTATCTAGGATCCTCATAATTTTCAGACTTTCACATCTGATAGGACTGCACAGGGATTCGGTGTATGGATTGTTGTTTTTGATTTCTTCAGGTTAAAACTATTGAATTTATTGGATTGAAACGGCATAAATATAATTTTAGACCTCAATTTTAATTAGGGTAAGCTTTTGAATATTTACGTTACATACGTAATTAATATATTTTTTTATTATAAAAACAAAATACCCAGAGCACCCGGAATATTTGCAGATCGTACAAAAATTTCTCCCAAGGCGGGAATCGAACCCGCAACCTCCTGCATGCGTTACAGGCGGACCTTGCCCGCCGCGCCACATCGTTCGCCATAAAATGTCATCATATCATATCAGCCGATCGACGTCCACTGCTTGACATAAGCCTCCCCTAAGGTACCCCTTAATTCTTATCAAAATGTAATGGTGTTTTTTACCCATATAAATACTTATATTCTATTCTATTATAAATGCCAAGCAGATAGAGTTTGAGTGGCAACCCTGTTTAAATGTACGTGAGCGGTTACTTCCGAATTCGCTTTCCCGGACAATAGCGCGCGTGCCCGAGTCACCTCCATGTGGATCTGCCTTTAGTTAATACTCGTGTGGAACTCCCTTTAGGAGAATTGACTGCGGAGCATTATTGTGAACGGACCTAACAATGCAACGTGCAGCGGAAACCAAGTCGTCGTGAGAGGTAATTGATGTCTACGGGATCTTTCTTTTGGTGAACTTCCGGTTGTAAGATTGTAACAGGTTTGCCAAATAAATATGCAAAATAAGTAAGTGTTGGCTATACTAAAAAAACTTTATTCTGCAAATATTATTTATATGTATATTTTATGTTATAATATTTGCAGAATTATATTTTGCGGGTACTTAGTCGATAGCGGCCGCCGAACAGGTCCAATGAGAACATCTCTTGCAGTGTTGTTAGTTAAAAATCGATAAATTTGTGTGTGATGCAAGTCCTTTTAACATCAATACCTACAAGTTGCAAGTTAATAAACTCATATTTTGAAGTCCAGTCTGTAGCCCATAAGGTAAGAATCTGTAATAAAAAGACTTGTCTTAAAAATGTGGAAGATTTTTATGCGGGTTGCAGACCGCAAGCTATTTTAGTTTTACATAGCTCGCATAGCTGACGTAGTTTTTTATACAACATAGTATGTCACAATGTTATACACTAGATATATGATGTGTGTAGATTGCAAACTATGTAAACTATGATGTCATCATTTACATATTGTATGAAAAGTTACACTCAAAGTAACTTAGCTTTTGGTCTGCAACCCATTAATTTAATCGTTTAATCATTTTTTTGTGTTTTTCAATACGTTCTCCAAGGAATACAACGAAAGTAAAAGTAAATTTCTGCAAATCGTAAACTATTGTCTATGAACCCATAATATCAACTTCGATTCGATTGTATTTTGGGAGGATTTGGGAAAATGTTAATTTTTAGACCAAAATCTCTTACGCTCATATCGATTTTTTTTTAATCGTTGTATCCCGTCCGTCGCAATGCATTATGTTCTCATCAGTGCCAAAAACCACAAATACAACTTAGAAAGGCCACACCGCTGTTTAAAAAGAATAAATAAAACATTTCACATCTTTTCCATAATTTATTGCATTCCAAGGCTGGCAATAAAAGTAACGTGGGAAGTTCCATAAATCATAGTATGGGACATCTTAGGCCCATGGCACAACAGCTATGAACCATGGGGTATGTTGTAAGCTTGCTCGTAAAGGGATTATTTGCCTAATGCGAATTTTAATGTCTTTATGACTGTTTGTATTGAGTTTCAGTTGCAAAATAGGTGTGTAAATGATGTAGGTAGGTAAATTCTCCCATTAATTCGGTCCGCGGCGTCGTCGCTTCGTTTTTAGAAATTATTATGGCATTTGGCAATTTAAGTGCATGAGTATGGTTTCGAAATTGACGTCGAAAAATGAATTATTATCAATTATGTAAGGAATCCGTTGTTTTAAAAATTTCATTCGTTTTCGTTGATTTAGTCTTCTTACTTGAAGATCCATTCAATATCTTTAACCCTACTAATATATAAGTATATATGTACATATATACTTAGTCTAAGTCTAGTTATGATTTTGCGAAATACCAAGATCATCATCATTAGCCCATACACGTCCACTGCTGGACATAGGCCTCCCCCGTACGACGCCACAAATAGCGGTCCTGAGCCGCCTCCATCCATCGACTCCCCGCGACCGCTACGATGTCGCGGTCCATCGAGTGGATGGTCCCCCATGTAGGGGGGATTTGCCATTATCACCAAGCTTGGCAGGTGGATTGGTGATCGCAGTGTTGGTATTTAAAAATACTCAGACGGAAGCTGCTGCCCTTCCTCTGGTAGGTTCCCTTAGTCGGCTCTTACGACATCCACGGGTTGAGTTGGAGGGGTCGATATTCGTACGCCACGGCCCCACGGCTTAGCATAACAAGATACCAGGTCATAAAATAAAAGTCATCCTGCAAAAAGAAGTTCTTCTTAGTATCCGATGCTGCAAGGAGCTAAATACATAGAAGAAAACGTTAACTTTTATAGTCTTCGTAAACTATGCAAAACGCATACTAAGGCCTCTGGAAGGATCTTGGATATTTCTTGACCTTCTTTAAACTATTAAAGTTACTTGTACTTGTTATTTGAAGCTAGAATGGTTCTGAAAAAGTGGACAAACAAAGCTCTTGCTTTCATTCATACAAAGTTCCAAAGAAAATAGCCAAGAAAGCTCGGCAGCCGTAAATTCTAACAATTCTTTCAGCCACTGCGTTATGGTGTCATAATCTCTCCGGATTCCTGTTCCAACAACCGAGTATTAGCTCGGGGCAGGGACGAAGTCAGGATGTGATAAAAGGGTACTTACGGTGGAATAAAATAAAATATTTTTATAATGGTAATAACGAGTTATGCCGTCTTCGTCCCACTGGTTTCGGCCCAATGTGGTTGGAAAAATCAAATTGTGGGTGATTGCATTGTGCATTCGTCCCACTTAAAGATTTCTAAAGCAGCCAAAGTACTGTCAACGATATAATTCTAGTGTCAGTAGTCTTAATTTACTATTATTGTTTACAATAACACTTTGAAACGGCAATTGATTTGAAGTTCGAACAAATGGATTCAACGGCCGCAAAACTTCTCATCTGCTAGTTTTAAATTATATAAACCCTACATTTTAGTTACGTCTTTTACTCAAATCTTATTTTTCAAACCAACTGGTGGCGCAACTGACTTAATATTCATGATTTAATTGCCAGAAATAAAATTACCCACGGCCCAAAGTAAAATTACCCACGGCCCTGACTGACCGTCAGATTGGCCCTTATCCGCTCTAACTACCTTCCCTGAGCCTTTTGTTATTCATTCAACAAACACCTCCCCCCCTGAATACCTCCCCTGCGCAGTAACTCAAGTCCTCAATGGGTGCGCCCGCGCAGCGCTTCCACACATAAAACTGTCAACGCATGATCTGTGCCCCACACAGATACAGATGTGTTTAGAAAAATATTAAAATACCCTTTGTTTTATTTCGGCCACGTATGTTTGGTTATTTGTAATGTGGTGACATGTTAAAAGGTACAATGTTAGCATTTTAAAATAGTGTTACCGTTTTGTGAGGGCGGACCCCAGTCTGTTTTATTTTCGAGGAGGTATAAAGAATCATGCAATGTGAATTTCAATTCTGAATAATGGCTGACAAGAGTCTTGCTTGGCACACTTTTGTTCTGATTTATTATGAAGACATTTAAAAAAATAACATGAAAACTTTCTTAGACTATTTTTAACTGATTTATTATTGTTATTCGTTGTGTTAAGTTAAATAAATAAAAATTACTCCTCGAATAGCCTATGTCCATCCGGGATACCGTTTACCTCCCTGCCAAATATCATTTAAATTAGTTCAGCCGTTTAGACGTGAAAAAGTAACAGACAGAGTTACTTTGGCTTTTATAATATTTTGATTAAAGAATAAATGTTATTTATTATGCAATTGATTATCATTACCCAGAGGTAGTTACGCCTGGGTAATGGTGATCAACTTTATTTCTTTACTCTTAAAGTCATGTTTTTGTAGCTCCTCATGGTGCTCCACCATTAATATTCCACTTCAGAAGTTTTCACCTAAGTTACACCCAAACTTGATTTAAATGGCCGACCGTTTGCACCGGCTGACTCTGGTAGATGAACTTACGTTTAATCCTATCTGAGTACTACTGGGAAATTACTTAGAACTTAATCTTGGCGAGGAATAACTTAGCTAAGTACTTAATAGATGGGAATTGTATGTTTGCACATATAAACTTGGAGCGAGGTGCCAGATTAATTTTAATTTTCCGAATTTGACCTTTAAGGAGTGTACATGTAAATTTATTGTATTTATGGAAATAAAGAGTTCTTGATTCTTAAGGTGTCTGTCATTCATAAATTATTAATATTTTGAAAAACTTAAATACAAGCTCTTATGTAATCTAGGACTAAAGTGCTTGGGAAAACAAATCCAACGAACCCAAACTCAACATGGTTATAAGTCGTTTTGTTTAGGAGTTCCTATGGCCACCTTCGGTTTCCATCATAAGACCTACTCGATGGTACCATGATATTGCATTGTCATCAAACTTACATAGGTATGCCAAATTTCAGCTCAATCGGTTGAGGATAACTGGTCTAAAATTGAGTTGCAAGATTCCACCCGAACAAACATATGTACATTGCAAGTTAAATAAAAGCTTGTAAGTATAAGACTATATCTACTATAGACTAATAGATAAATAAATTTTGAAATTATATTAATTTAGACCTACGCAACGGCGGCATTGGTGGCATAGCGGTGATAGTGAGTCGATGGATGGAGGCAGTTCAGGACCGCTATTATTTTGTAACGTCGTTTGTGAGAGGCTTCGATCACCAATACCAGATATTTACTGTGCAATGCTGCAATACCTAGACGTTAATGTTCAGCAGGGAACGTATATGGGCTATTGATGGTTCATTACGTTGCCTCTTAAACCGTTTACGCTAAGTATACATATGGTTGCATTGATATTGTACGGTTTTTGCTAAAATAATATTCAATGCAACCTAAAACTTCAAAACTTCAACTACCTGGTTGAATAAGTTTCAACTGAAAATATTTTATGCTTTTTAACTAAATAAACCATTCAACAACAACTTTTCTTTGAGAAAGTCCTTGAAATAAAAACACCGAACGTCAACGCTAATGGCAATACCTACATAACCTTTTAAGAAAATTGCATGCGATCTCAATCGCTTAAACTTTGTGTATTTTTATGAAGGGGAGCGATGGAATATTTGTTTGTGTACGAGAGTGAATAACAACCATATAGCGTATTTTATCTGAGCTAGAACTAAAAGAATTTAAAAGCTTTGCAAGATATTAAAAAGTTTGGGGTATAACACTTATATTATAAATGGGATAGTTTGGATGGATGGATGTTTATTACTTCACGCCAAAACTACTCAATGGATCAGGATGAAATTGTGTTTTGATTTAGTTCTTGGCCTGGAATAAAACAAACACTAAACGTTTTATTCCGTAAACCAGTTCCCGTGGGATAGAAATAACTTAAACGTTACAAACAAAGCATGAGAGGCCGCGGGCAAAACCGTGGCGATTGAAACTGAAATGCTCTCTGACGCAGATTTTTAAAAGCATATTTTTATGATACGCTGGGAATAGTCACGCGTGAGACGTTGGGAATAGGCACGTCTCGAATAACCCGTAATATCATCTTCTGTTTCCAATCCCACTGAAGAAATATTTCACGAGGAGAAAGAGCATGAAATTATTTTTCAATTTGAATTGTCTTTATTTTCCAATAACAAATATTTTGAATTGAGTCCACACTATTTTTTGTTTCTGTAATATTGCTGTCTGACCAGGCTCGCTATTACTCGACCATCTTCAACCGATGACAGTTGAAGATGGTCAAGTCATGGCGAGCTTTGTTCAGAATGGTTCAGTTAGTAGATCTAGGTACCCATGTGCCTACTGTTACATTTATTTTAGGCCCAATTGAACCATTTTCTTCCAACCAACTTATCCCACGTTCCTTTCCAGAATGCAACTGCAACGGGCACGCGCGTCGCTGCCGCTTCAACATGGAGCTGTACAAGCTGTCAGGCAGGGTCAGCGGAGGCGTCTGCCTCAAGTGCCGGCACTACACGGCCGGCAGGCACTGCCACTACTGCCGCGAGGGGTACTACAGAGATCCGGCTAAGCATATCACGCATAAGAAGGCTTGCAAACGTGAGTACTAAAGACCTGAATGAATCTGAGGAACGAATCCTGGAATTTGCTTAACTTCTTTTGCCGTCATATTTCGTCGGGTCAAGCATGTCTACTTTATACTTCTTTTTCTACTATTAGGAGAACAACAATCAAAGTTTCCGTAACCATTCGTCTATTCAGTTTTCACAAAAACTAAACTAATTTGTTAGCACTGAAAATGAACACATCTTTAATAAGTTTCACCGAATACATATGTACTAAGTAGCCAAAAACTTACACAGGTTATAAAACTGTCACCGTGCGTGGCCAAAGTTCAACACCCCCCCACCCCCCCATTCATAATTTTTACACTGAGTGCGATGAATGCCTAACAAATTCATTGGTGTTGACTCTGCTGTTTCATTTAACTAACAACAAAACAAAAAAAAACACTACTATCAAATCTTCTTCATGTGCACATCTCATAGGTATTAAAAATGTTTTTCTATTTGATGTCCTTCGTCAGGTAGGTTTTTTAACCGAAGCATAAAGCTGCTTCGGTTACCGGCTACCGAAGCAGATTTATGCTTCAGTTAAAAATTTATATGGAAAACCATTCGGTTGCTTAAAAAATTAACGTAGGTATCGTCAAGCATTATTTTAAGTTATTTTCACGTCAAAATAATTATCCACCGACGTTTATGAATAAAACCATAACTTAGCCGTAAAACGGTGCCGTAAACCCGTCAAAATAAAAACATTTACACACCTTAAACGGCGTTTTAATAAATAAAGGATGGATTTAAGTAAACTTTTAGCCGTAAAAAGATAAAAATACTCGAAACGGACGATAAAGTTTACACCTGCTTTTTAGTCGTTACAAATAAACATAGCTCTGTTCAAATAGGGTTTCATCTCTTTGGATGTGGATTAGAACAGATATAGTAAATTCGTTTCATATTTTTTTTTTATATTTTTCAAACAATCTTTCAAGAAGGTAGAGGAACCTAAGTTCTTAAAATTTTGTTCAAGAAGGTTTTGAACGTTTTAGAAAACTTCTTGTTACTTGGCAGACTTTGAATTTCCTAGCACATTCCATAAATCAAAACGAAAAGTTCTCACAAAAGTCATTGACACTGTTTCAAAATTGGAATCTGCAACAGCCAATCACAAGTAATTCCAAACCCGCCATTTTACAACTTCAGTGACAATAAAAAGACATTGAGAATGCCGAAAAGAAAATTGAAAGGTCGCGAAGTACATTTCCGTTTGACCCCCGACGTGCTCAGTGGTCCGGGTTTACGAGGGTGCGGTTACGACCGCGGTACGTCAGGGGTTAACGTTGACCTCAAGATGTAGGGGTTGAAATCACATACATTCGTCTTGAGAAAATAATGATGGGCTGATTTATTGTCTTAGCAAGTGGTAAGCGACAACCCAACTATTTTCAAAAGTCCTAAGATAGTTTCATTCTCCATCAAGAAAAAGTTACACTGACAACTCGTATAGTCCGCTGTTTTGAGCAAATTTACTTTTACTGGACGAGCTCAGTGGCGTAGCGGCCGAAGGTCCGCCTGCGACGCAGGAGGTTATGGGTTCGATTCCCGCCGCGCGGGACAAATGTTTGTAGGATTTGTAGATTTTTGTTCCGAGTATGGGTGTTTTCTTTTGTACGTAATATCTATTTGTTATTTTACGTATCTAAAACAGTTAACTAGTAAGTAGGTACCTCTAGCTAAGCTCTGCTTACTTTAGGACTAAATTTTGTTGTTTTGACTGTTCAGCAATATTTATTTATTTATATTTAACTATTTTACGTACAATCAACAACCAAATGGCATGGGCAATTTTCGATATTTCGTAGACCCTCAAATTATGCAAAAAACTCTTCTGGGAGTTTGACCCTGGTCAGTCACTGCTGTTGTTGATTTTAGCTGCTAGATTGAAGACCTATTCCATTTAAGTACCTATTGCAGCAATAGGTACCTACTGACTTCTATTTCTTCAATCCAGCACCCTGAAAAAGGGACGTACTTTCTCGTAAATTGCACCAAGAGAAAGAAATACAGTCAGTATGAACAGTAGTTTATTCTTTCTTTCTTGTACGTACCCCAAGAAACTGACCCAATACAACACGTACATATTTGGAACCAGGTCCCAAACCTCTTCAGTCAATCAACACGTCAGCAGTCCCTGTGGTCCCATTGGGCCCATTTCGGCCCAATTGGACCAAAGGGCACGCATGTGCGAAGGATCAAATAGACACCGCACATAAGGGATAGGATAGACCGAAGCGTGAAAAGGAAATGACAGGAAGATATAATTGATTACGTGTTTAACGATGTTTGAACAATGGACTTTTTGGTAGGTTTTGTGTATTGAGATAAAAAACTTGCTTTATACGTTTAAAGATCGGCTAAGGACGTGCGTTTTCTATATATTACATACCTAGCCTATATGTCATTCCAGGCACACAACTTCATCCGTGCTAAATTTCTGCCCGATCCCATAAACTAAAGGTGAACGGTAGCTGCGTTCAGCTTTAGCGTTCTCTTCGCAGAAACGTCATTCAATGTCAGAAACTTTTGCCTTTTTAATATATGTAGGATCACGAGAGTAAAAAAGAGGAACAAAAATAAAACTGACTCAAGAACCAAATCCTTTTTGCGTTGCGTATTAAATACAGAGAAACAATGCTTTAGTTGGCAGTGTATTTTATGTTCGATTCTGACTGTTTTTATGTGAAAACTATTCGGTTACCGAGCATAGCTGTAAAACCATTACGTGCTTATTTTTCTTTTATTTTTACAGCCTCCTTGCTCCTTCTGCTAGCAAATAAGATTGCGAGGGTCAAAAGTCTGCGGGAAAAGCTTAGGTTTCCCTACTTTGGGATTATTTTACGTATCGCCCGTCGTAAATGTTGATATTTTTCCGATTGGCGAATACTCTTGGGATTTTTCCTTGTTCTACTAAGTCTATGCTGTCGCCCGTGACAGTGTCTGCGCGGATTTTTGTAGATTTTGTTAACGTGTCATGGGCAGTCTCTTACAAGGTGCACCGATAGTCTGGTGAAGATCGCGAGAATCCCCTGGATGTTTACAGCAGAGGACCACTCATTTTGACGATATTTGGGGGAAACCTATGTCCATGATTATAAGGAAACAGGGAATCACTTAGTCCGAGAACCAATATTTGCCGACTCTGCAAACCGTAATCGCTGGTTTCGTTTCGATTAATGAATAATTTCTAGGATTAAATAATATATTTAATTCTTTATTACTATATAGCACTTCTTCCTATTGCTTTACGTTTGTAATAGTCGCTTATTCCCAGTTGTCCTGTACAGAACAACTGGGACAACTTTTGTCCTTTATGTAGGTACTCATAACTCTTACAAACGTAATGAAAAAGGAATAAGTACAGAAATAAGAAAACAGAATAAAACTAAAGCACTGAGCTGAACGAGCAAAGTTTATTGCCAATGGAGAAGTTAGCGTAGTTTGCCAAAATGTGGTAGCGAAGAAAATATTAGTTTCCGTGTTTACGAACGGAGGAAATAAGTTACGAAGAATGTTCTATTGTGTACGTGTCAGTCAATGTGCTGCTCATAACAGTGGGTACTCTGTGCCAATGATGGTAAGGCAACACTGGTACCTATTATCAACACAGTTCGGAACCTAATTTTACAGTTTATATACCAACGCCTAATATTATAATATAAAGGATTGGAAACTCTTGGATGAAGCTTTTACCGCCACTGGCGGTCCATACACAAACGACTAGAAATAAGATAACTACATATAGTAAATATGTATAGTAAATAACTCTATAATTATAACCATTTAAAATCAATTTCTTTCATTATTTGTTACTGCAGTGTGTTGGAAAATAACGCTCTTTTTATTTAAATATTTTATTATACCAAAGACATTCTCTGATGTTTATTTTTACAATCTTTCATTTAACCAGTTCATTCATTCCGTTCTATTCATATGTTATTATGTGTGGTACTAATCTTGCAATTTAGAAATGTCGTGGATTCCAAAGAGAATACAATTGGACTCGTTGGGAATCAAAGTACAAACCTAGTTTTTTTTTAAACAATGGAGTCGAGGACATCGGGAAAATACTGGGAATAATTTTAGATCAGTTATCCTGAACCGAATGACCTGAAATTTTGCATACTTATATGTAACTTCGGTTATAATGCAATGCTATAGTACCATAAAGCTAGTCTGATGATGGAGACAGAAAGTGGCTGCTGGCCATATGAATTTCTAAACGAAACGACGTAACCCTGTCGAGTTTGGATTTGTGGAATATTTATTTTCAATCTCGCTGGTCATAGATGATGACTAGAGGGTTAATGATAGAGCAGGAGAGAGGTCATAGGAACTACTAAACGAAAGAATGATATAACCTCAGCGAGTTTTGAACAAAAGCTTGTTTTTAAGTTTATTTTATATTAATATTCATATCAACTCGTTGTTCCCCGCACGTAATGGCTTCTGTGCAATGGCTTACCTATTCCTTTTATAACTTTTTTATCGAGACTCGTTTTGATATTTTGACTATTTTTAGTGCAGATATTGGTCGATTTATCGCAAATATTGTGTGTTGTTTAATTTGACAATATAAGTATGATAAGGCTCGACATGACTCGGCTAAAATTTAGATGCCCTATTAGTATTTCGCTCATTGACATTCTCTCTCTCCACAGCCTGCGATTGCCACCCGGTGGGAGCGAGTGGGAAGACCTGCAACCAGACTAGCGGGCAGTGCCCCTGCAAGGACGGAGTCACAGGCACCACCTGCAACCGTTGTGCCAAGGGTTACCAGCAGTCCAGAAGCCATATTGCTCCTTGCATACGTGAGTTTTTAAGAGCCTTGGACATAAAACTTACTTTCATTCAAAAGAGCCCGCTCTAACGCTGGAAACATCGGGTTATTCCAGTTTTGCCCCTTGATGAAATCCCTCTCGGGGAAAGTTTCGATAACTAGGACCTATTTCAAAGAAATTAAATAAACTAGCGAGGGCTTACGCACTGTAATAACTAAAACCTAAGGTGTTCCTTAGAACCTATTTTTCAAAAGATCTGGCAATTTTATATATAAAACAATAGAACAGAACGGAAGAACTTCTTAAAACGTTAGAACATTTTTATCTAATAATTTCTGGAATAGTTAGTACAGCGTTGGTGCTCCAAACCTACTAAAATTGTGTTCCCCGCAGGGATCCCACGCGTGGTGACGGCGGTGCAAGCCATGGAGGCAGTGGAGGCGGAGCCGGCCCGCGGTAAGTAGTAAGTGGACCTTCATGCACTCTCGCCTCACCACCATCTAAGGAAGCATTCAATTGTGTGCCCTACACCAACCTAAAAAACCAACCTTAAAAGATAAAATAAAAATATTGCGAACATAATCATTTCAAATAAATTAACATAATTTTGTCTGACAATTATGAAAATACTTAAGTCGGTACTTAGAGCAATTCTAGTTCAAACTATTATGTAGCCTCAGCTGCCTAAACTAGACTGAAAAGTCTGTAATATACATACATAGGTAGCTGCGCTGTTAAATAGCCTGAACCGTCCCTCTGTAAGACTATAGCGACCGAATACTCAATCTGATGTCAGATTTAAGCACGTCGCAAGTCGGGAATTTTTTACAAGTTTTCATTGATCAAAAATTCGCAATTTGAGTCATACTTAAATCTGAGTTGCGTTTGAGTATTTGGGGGCAAGACTCCTTGCAGGTCAATTCAGTGTGTTTCTCAGTTTATCAGTCATATTATTTCCGTGGCATAAAACGAACAGAAAACAAAAGAAAATTAACCAATGAACTGCGAAAATTGTATGAGTGTGACACTAAATAATACAGCTGAATCGAACAAGTAAATCTCTCCACGCATCACGTTTCTCCGTGCGGTCTATTTTCATATTTCCAGAAGGCCAATGAGCTCGGTGGATAAAAGATGCAACACAAAACTTGAGGAAAGGATCCTTCCCACTAACAATGCACCCCTTTTCTACGAAAATCTTGTTTTCCCCGGATCTATAGCGGATGAGATTTTCTGGAAAATTGCGTCCTAAAGTTAATAAACAGCTTAATCTATAGATGTTACCTTTGAACGAAGGCATTTGTGTATTGAAAGCCAAACATACGTATACATTATCTTTTAAACAAATTGGATGCTTCCTTCAACAGTGACTGCATTGATAATTTGTTGGCTATATCCGTTTGTGATTTTTATATAACTCTTAGTAACATTGTTTTTATCAAAAGAATGCAGTCACTTGTTAGATTATTTTGCATTTTAATTTACGTCAATTTATTATCACTGAAATCTTAAAATCTCTACCACAAAAGTAGGTACCTACAATGACCACCAAAAGTGTTAATCAATTTGTAAGATTTCATTTGACATATTGTCATTTGAACACATCATTGAATATTGAAGTTTAAAAAAATATATGCTTATTGTTTATTTTCAGGCTTTTTCCAAATCATTCATTAACAGACCCATTCATAATGCTCATGTTGTTTTGTTTGTTTTTAATAATCAGTGGTGACAGAAAGGTAAACATATCATTGTTTTACTCACATGCACGTATTTCTATAATTTATAGGTACGAGTATAATCCATATCTTATTAATTTTATATTCACAATATCAAAAAATCTTTTCTAACTCTATTGTTGACCCCTCTTTCTGGTAAAGCTAAAGCCATTTTACGAAAAAAGTCGCTCTCTTCAGTAAGAAAAGACGAAATTCTTGCTTCTTGCAGAAAAAAGGTTTTAGCCAGCACAGCCTTTTTGCGTTTTAATCCAAGAACGAAACAAGCGATGCACCTCGAAATCACAGATTTATAACTTGATTCAGAGTTTGTTGAATGGTTGAGTAAAATGACAGCTGTGCATAACTTGACGAATGATGAACGATGAGTGAATGACAGTTGTAGTTAAAGTGTAAATGCTTTCAAGTAATTTGAATTATAAATAAATAACTTCACAACGTACATTTTCTAGTTAATTTGTGTGAAACGCTTGATTTCTAACGTAAACAGAGAACGATCGATTTCTCTTGAAATGTTGAAAGGGAATGAACGGATTATGGAATGACTGGGTGAATGAGTTATAATTAACGTTTGATTGTGTGTACAGCGACGAATCAGTGCGGCAGGTGTCGCATCGGCGCTCGCACTCTAAACCTCAACAAGTTCTGCAGCCGCGATTACGGTGAGTTTCTTTACACTACTTGATGCAGCAAAGTTGTTTTATTTGTCCTGTGAAATTCATTATCAGCGTCCGTGATCTCGAAATTTGTATATTTTGACCCTCTTTTGTAACTTTACCCTCAACAGTCAGTATTTTGAAAGTAAAAGGTTTTGAAGATAAATGAAAGCTATTTCATTTATCATATTGAAAACCACAACTCATTAGGTCTTTCCGGAGCTAATTGTAAGAGGACCATAGTGTGTAGTAAAAAATCGTAGCACGTGCTACGAAGGTCTACGTTAAAATGTTTATCGTTATGGCGATAGAAGGGGGATGGGTGGGGGACTGTGAGATATATCAGAAGAAAGAGAGCAACACACCTACACAATGGTGAAATCCGCAACTCTGTGCGAGGTCTATTTTGAAAGATATTAGAAGTTTTCTGATTTTTTTAGCACGTAATAATATGTGTGCTTTACTGTATGTGTAGAACAGGCTGATAACGATTTTTGCAAGTAACAATTCTAATAACTGATAATTGGTATATACTATATACTATAATACTTTATCGTTTCAGTCATAATGGGCAGAGTGGTCGGCCGCGAGGCGCACGGCGCGGGCGAATGGGTGCGGCTCACGCTGAGCGTACAGGCCGTGTACAAGAGAGGCCCGCGCTCGCGACTGCGGCGCGGCAGCGTGGCTCTCTTCGTGCGCGCCAAGGATCTCGCCTGCAAGTGCCCTAAGCTCAAGCTCACCAAGTTAGTATTATTTTACTAGTGTTTCTGTCTTTTGTAGTCTTTTTTATCCAAGAAATGTTTTGTACATTAGTTAGGCCAGGATAAGGGTATGCGGATCGCAATGCAAGTCTCAAACGGAAACAGGCAGGACACTTGGCTAGTCAGGCAAACAGAAGAAGGTGAATCTGTTAAATAACGATGTGGCCACCATTCCGAAATCGGAATGTTGGCCACAAGACCTTTAACGTTACAGAGGCAGACAACCTGCCCAATAGTGAGATGACATAATTAACGTAACCAGAAAAGAGTGGACGAAGAGTGGCTCTGGATAGTAGCTATCTCACAAGACGAGGCCTATTAGACGTTATCTTTCATAGATGCCCATATAGTGCCATATAGGCCCATGATAGTATTAACAATATCATATTTCTTTCGCAGGTCTTACCTAATCCTAGGAGTGGAAAAAGAAGGCATATCGTCGGGTCTGCCCGGCCTGACCGTCGGCGACAGAACCCTGCTACTTGAGTGGCGCGACGACTGGCACCGACGCATCCGCCGCCTTCAACGACGCGCCATCAACTGCCACTAACCGTCGCCATCTTGAATCAACTGTCAAACTCAACTGCCGCCATTTGCAATGCGCGTGGCTTGTTCTTGAAGTGTTCCGTCGCATACGAGAATTGAATGTAGTTGTTTTAACTGTTACTGCCATTTACGTGCTGTCTATTACATTAATCGTTGACAGGAGTGAATGTTGTTTATCCATATCATGCTTGAGGGCTCGGCCGATTTCTTACTTATAACTCTATGTGACTGATTATGTCTCTATCAGATCAATATTCATTTCTGTTGACATGACGTTTACCTAGTCTGGTAGGAATAACGTTAACTAAATATAACTTAGCATTTTTGATGATATATTAATAGATTTTATATGCCAAAATATGAAACCCCATAACCCATACAATATAAGATTCCAATTTTATAAACTGTATTTAAATTGGGTATTTCTATGTATGTAATTTCCTTCCTAGGATTTCGTTACAATGTAAATTACTAAGTTTCTTATTTATTTTATGCGAATAGTTTTATTTAAAATTAACTATTATTATAATCGTTCCATTTCTTGCATTTTATGTATAATTGTTATTTTATAGATCGCGCATGTTAATATTGTTTTTATTTTGCAATGGCAACATTAGTTTTATCATCTGTCGAAATATTTATTGACGTTGCGTGAGTACGTGCGTTTGTTTTGACAGCTGTTAAGACTTGTGCCGGCGATTGTACTGTAGGGCGAAGTCATAGTACTGGCTTGTCTCCACACATAGTCACAATGGTTACACGTACCTCATTTTATAAAATAAAACCTAGCTAAGATATTTAATAAATATAAATTAGCGCATAGATTTTTCTACTTAAGTAAAGAATAATTTTATTTGTGTTTGTAACCTTTCTGTCTGTAAATTTTCTTTTTTGATCTTGCCAAAGTAACATGTTCTCTTGTACAGAGTACTTATTTATGTTGTCTGTCTGTTGTCTTCGCGTCGAAGGCCTTTGAATAAATGCGTTGCCTGACTAAGGTATGTACAGTATTACTAGCTTTACTAAGGAATAATGTTAAGAAACTGTTCAGAAAAGTACAAACATGCAGTCTTAGATAAAAGAAAAAGTAACAATAGGCACAAAAGTGCTATCCCAAATATTTGTTTAAAAAATACGCGAAATAATTCCGAGAACGCTCGGCGAGGTAAGCATCCGCATCATTGTAATCATTCACAATTGAGCTGTCAGCGTTATTTATGTAATCTCCCTCGGGCCCGGCAAAATACACAATACAGACCACTTATTCACCGTACGATCGAGATATCACGTTCCGACACGTTCCTGCCGCCATATTCAGAAATCGACCGCAATCGACCACAAAATTGACAAAGGATGTCCACCAATGCATCATTTCGCATCATAAATAACATAAGACACTTTCTACTTCATGAATACAGCTGGGAGAATACAGCGGTAGAGAGGAACATCGCCTTAATGGATGAAAATAGTCGATACCTAAATCATGTCAAGCAAAGCGAAGAGAGCAAAGGGAAATAAATTGCTCACGGTCTCTTAATCGATAGACTGTGATGCAAATTATTTGGCTCGGTCGGATACATTGATTTTAAAAGGAATTATAGTATTTTTTTTATTTGTATAAATGGCATGTTTGTACTTTTCATAACCAGATTAAATAAACAATAGTTATAGAGATCTATTTAAAACGACTTAGGAGTTTCGCTTGAACGTTCTACGATTTGTAAAAAGTGTATTTAGTTGTAGATTCTATTTACCTGTTTCTAGCTATGCATATCTCTATATATCGATATTTGTATTCGAGGGAATGAAATTGTTAAACGCCAAGGTAACATAAATAATTTAATGTCAAATCAATGGTGTTTAAATATTACATTCGATGAAAGTTAAATTTATCTGATCGTATTTATATCTATGGTTAAGATTAAATTTATTTTAAGTTAACAACACTATCTACGGGAGTAAAAGGACTAACGATAATAGTATTTTTAAAATTTGTTGCTAAGCATGGCCTACGTTTTTAGTATTTTGAGTTATATTTTTTATAATATTTGGGTCAATTAATACTCTCTTAAAATAAATAACTAAACAATAAAAAAAACGATTCACATCGTTGAAAAGTAAGTAAATCATTAAATTTTAACGCACAAAAGGCAGTCACAAATTGCTTCCTTTTAAAAATTAGGGATATTGCTAATCATTTTTGTCGCGACTGTACTGTCAACGCGGCGTAGACTTAATATAATCTTACGTTAGTACCTACCTACTTAATATAATTAATTATTTTATAATAAACAATGTCAATTGAGGCATACACGAGGTCTCTTTTTAATGATAGCTATGGAGTGAGAGCTTTTTACCATCCAGTTAACTAAAACACCAGTACAATTCGCATCTATTTCACAATGTTGCGGTTTGATCATACCTACAATCAGTACGTGTTCATACCTGGTTCATACTTAGTATCAATTTGTTGAAGCTTCATAGTCGCTCTGTAGCTTGCATTACTCTGAGAAAGCTCAATTGTAGCTGATACATTACTGATTTACAACCAAAACTGAAATGCCAGGTCTAACATCCAAATATTTAAACTGGCCGAAGTAAGATCCCGAAATATGATGTTTTACTTTAGAGTATAGTACGAGTAGGTCTTTTACCTATGACTTGACCATTTTTTTGAAAGCTATCTAAGTATGGATGATTGAATTTTTTCTGCGTTTACCAAAATTCAAAACTAACGCGACGCTAACTTATCGCGACGACCGATATGAAGGTCCGCCTGCGACGCAGAAGGTTGCGGGTTCGATTCCTGCCTTGGGACAAATATTTGTACGATCTGCGAATATTTGTCTCGGGTGATCTGGGTATTTTCTATGTATAGTAAAAATATCTATCTATGTTATTTATTGTATTATGCATATCAGTTACCTAGTACCCATAACACAAGCTCTGCTTAGCTTGGGGCTAGACGATGTTGTGTGCACTGTCCAACATTATTTATATTTATTTAACGGAAAAGTAACTTGGTGCAAATAATGAACAATTTTCTATGAACCCATCATAATATAACTATGGTTTAATTGAATTTTGGGAGTATTTGTGAAAATATTGTTTTTTTGTCAAACAACATTGGTTGTTTGGGAGCCGAAGTTAGTTTTTTCATTAGTTATAATAGAAAATGGTTTACGATTCGCGCCGAATTACTTTTCTGCTAGACTTTTCCTTCAAGAAAGAAGACTAAAATGAAACCATCAAACGATCAACCTTAAGGTCCAGGTCCAGCTTTAATGCATCCCGCTATCCAATTACCTAATATAATAAAATGGAAAGTTTGTGAACTTCAAAACTAATAAATGGATCGGATCTGGCTGTTTCGGATATAGATAAGATACCTATATTATGTAACGTGAGACTGCGAGTAGTTCCATTTATACTATGTATTTTATGGTATAAATGGAACTATTTTATACCTCAAGAATATAAAATTACCTGTGTATCAGCTACAAGGCTGGCCTATAACGTTTGTAGTGTATTTGCTAAATATTGTGTTTTATTATACCCTGCTCCTGTGATGTAATAAATGTTATTGGTTATATTTATTTGAAAATAAACGTACATTAATATACAGAATGTTGTATTTTATTTTATTCCAGAATAGCTGCTGCCCGCGTCTTCGCCCGAGTTTTATCGAGATAAAAAATAGCCTATAATGTTGTTCCAGGTCCCAAACCCATACCCAGCCTAATCGGTTCAGTAGTTTTTGCGTGAAAGAGTAACAAATATCCATACATCCATCCATACAAACTTTGACATTTATAATATTAGTAGAAGTAGGATAAAACATACTTAAACACAGTAAAAGTTTATAATTTTTCAAAGTGATTATTCTGTTAGTTAGGTCTGTTGCAAGTAAGCAAAAAAAAATTCTTAAAATTGGACGATAGATAAAAAACTGTGAACGAAAAAAAATATGTATGAATAACAATATTTTCGGACCAGACAAGAAATATTATGTATACCTCTGTATGATGCAAACGTGAAATTTTACATGTGGGGCGAACGTGGTACAAATCGATTTATAAAATATTTTTCACCAATATTAATTCGGCTTAGTAACTAACTCCTTTGCAAATATCTAGAATCCGGAACATAGAAAAATAAATTGCGATGCCGTGCGCAGAAGGCAGTAAGGTCAATATATACAGTTGCTGACGCTGTATAAATCACCCTCGATAGACAAAAGCCTGAGTAATCGTTGCATTGTCTCGGAGTGGGGGCCCAGCCCTAAACAATAAAACATAGGTAACGTTGTCGGCGCGTCTTGATTTCCCAGCGGAGGGGAGAGTAGGGATAATTCATAGGTTTTTATGGACGAGGTGAAGACTAGAATATGGAGGAAATGTGGCTATTAGAAGGGAAAATATGGTGGAAACTTGGGCCCGATTTGGTTTTCTAAAAGTCTTGCTCATAGAGATAAAATCACGCTGCTGTCGCAGTAGAGGGAAAGTGGCATTTAACAAATTTCTTGATCTTGAAGCCAAAAACTAATTCATATGTGAATTGACAAGCATATAGGTCCATTCAGTGAATATATTATAATAGAATCAAAATTTACCGATTTAGCACACAAAAAAATGAGGGAAAACTTACGTGCAGTGCTAGAGTCTGATAAATGAAATTGGTCTTTCCCTAGTGCGCGGCTAAACTATTATCCAGCCCTACGAATAAATATTATTGTTTATTCGTAGGTCCAGCCTCGGCTTATGTCGCTACTGACCGAGGATCCTAACGACGCTGGTTTTCAGTCTGACTCAACCTCAGGGTGACGTCACATTACGAGTCCATAGTTTACAGTGCTTTCATTCAAGCGCACATATACCAACAAGAAAATGAGACGTGTTTTGTCTCAATTTTTGGCTACCTCGTTTGAGTCTGCTATCTTCTAAGCCTTCCTCTTCGAAGGGCTTGCTAACACAGTCTCTAACTGCTTAGCAAGGCACTCTAGACTGACAGCCTACGTTCTTTTTTGCATGAGCTGCATGTTTTTTTATATGTTTGTTGGCATGAGTTTCGGAGGTCCCTGAGGGCGCGATAGGTTCATGTCGATTTTAAATATTGTTAGCTTGATGATTGTGAAATACCATGGCGAATATTCTCCTCAAGATAACTGGGTATAAGTTACTGGCGTTCATATTTCTTGATTTGATTTCTCGCAGTAGATTTCTACAGCAGCATAAAAGCTGTCAAACAAAACAATACCTACTACGACCCAAACTATGTATATCGTGGACAATCTAATGGCTATATTAAACGGCATAAACAGCGCACCGTGAGTTCCGCAAACATAAAGAATAACAATCCGATCGCGAGATCGCGGCTGGCAAGGTTTTCTCGATAGCTATGCAGGTTCTTAGGGTGTCCTTACATGTTGCGAGATCTTTACCCATCGAGAAATGAAAAAGGTTTTGTTTTGACAATCAATGTTAATCAGAACAGAAATGACAAAGAGATTTCTTTTCGAATAGGCTTTTACGTTTACGAGAAAGATTGAGCTCTGATAACTCAATTCCTACCATTCAAAAGAACATTAGCTACCGGGTCAAACGGGGTAAACTCCTCTGACTTGTAGCAGCGGAAGTATCCCTAGTCTGTGACTGTTCACCTCCTGTACTGACACAGGATCTGACCTCAGCAAAAGGATGTTTTGCTCAAGTATTTCGTCCACTTCTATTCACCCTGGAGTCTCTGTTCACCCTGTTTTACGGTACTGATTACCTTCATGCCTATTGGAACTTCAAGGCTAGGTGGCCAGTTGGTATGACCTGCAAAAGTAAAGTGGCAGATGCTTGATGCGGCAAGCCCAAGGCAGCGCATGTATTGTATTTTGATATTTTTTTGATTATTTCACCGACGGTACACATGATACACTTGATGTTATTAATTCCAGTTATATTATAATATTCACATCCGAACTTTTCACATAGGACGTGTGTTATATACATTTGTATAAACAAGACTTAGGTACTCAATAATACTTATACATAGTACCTATTATACTACATTTTGTAAAAGTAAAATGTTAATATAAAAAGTAGATAATAATATATTTTGGAAGACACTGCACGTCATCGCGGATCGCGACGCATCATGTAAACCAGCCCTCAAGTATGTACTTGTATGTAGTGAATGCACGATGCACAATTGCGCATTGATCGGATAAGGACGGCTCTACACAATGGTAGCTTCAACTGTTGTCAGTGGGGAATGCAACAGCTTCTTAAGGCGAGTTCTAACAGTCAGAGGTTGTAAAATAATAAGTTTCTAAAATTTCCCTCCATCATGATTATCATTATCACTTCAAAACATTCCAGGACAGGTAATACTAATACCTGTTGTGGCTTTTGACTCGTGTACGCAGAAAGTACTATATCGAAAGTAATATATCGACGATGAACTAGCAATATCTCCTAACTGCCTAACTGGTAGTTCATCGTCGATATGTCGTGTAGCCGATAGAGGCCTCACGAGACGCTTAAGACTTTCTGTGTCCATGATGCAAACGGCGGTGCTGAACTTTGCTGTTAATCTCCGGGCTGTTCATCCTGTTCTTTTCCGGGCACTGCTAAGGCTGGGCAATGGATGCGTTAATCACACACTCAGTGATATTTTTGGCTTTGATCGCACTTATCCAAAGTTTTTGCCCGATCCATTTAGTCGTTTCGGCATGAAAGAGTAACAAACTTAGATAGGTACTTACTTATTAGTGATAGGTGGATTTCTTGGACGGAGTAGTAAGGGGACCGATTAAGCTACAGGACAAGGTTTTTGCAAAATCTGATCTTCTTAGTACCTACTTACTTATGTACTTTAACCACGGTTGGTCCGATAGAAGATATTGATCAGTATAAGATACAGTAACGATTGGCATCCACAAAGTTTTCGCGTAAAAGTCGATTTTCTTGCTAACTGTACCTACATATTTTGAAAATCTTTGAATAGGGAATAAATATTGTCTAAAAAATATGAATAGTCTCGTAGGACCATTTTCCAGCTAGCCGGCTAAGGTACCTCCCCTTAGTACCCCGTCCAAAAATACAGCTTGTATTGTGCTTTTATAGTGTTATACTACATCCCGGCAACGCAACACCCCGAAAGTACTGCCTATTGCACCTAACAAACCAAACCAAGCTTGCTAATAACAAGAAAATTACGAAATTCGGCACAGTTTCCATTGACCTATTGTCCCGTTACGTTTAAAATCTCTTATAACTCCTAGGCAACACCGTAATTGCACTATGGTACATAAATATTGACCGTACGTAACAGCCGCAGTGTGCCCGCGGCGCGACGGTACAATCAGCCACAATGGCCGATAATAACTCTTTGTGTTCGTCTACGCACATTTTAATCAAGCATTGTGTGGATCTCAAGCGTTCGGTAGAGTTGGCCAACGTGAAGGTAGTAGAGACGGATTATCCCGAATTTGCGGCCATGGGCGGCGGCCAGTCTCAAAGGACTTGCCATAATGCTCGGGACATATTCAGTTCCTGCAAAATTTCAGGGATGTGGTTTTAGCATTTTTAGAAAGGACGTATAGGTGGTTTGTTACTAAAATGTTACTATTTTTTAAGCCTTTTTTATTCCATCAATTGCAATATCTACCTACTAACGTCGTCGTAAGTACCTAGTTTTATTATTTTCTCCTGTGGCTAGCGACTCAAAGTGGATTAATTTCACGCATTATCTGACGCAACCTCCAGGGATTTTGCTTCTGAAACACACAAATCGGTTATTTATGGAATGGAACTCGCTGCCTGCTTCACTTTTTCCGGAGAATTACAATCTGGGTCTCTTCAAGACAAGAGTGAACAGGTGTCTTCTAGACCTTCGTGATACAACATCGGCCACATCATCACTTTCCATCAGGTGAGATTGTGCTCAAACGAAGGTCTATAGGTATACCATAAAAAAACTGTTGATTTGACATAATCTGCTGAAACTAGAAAAAAGTCGGAAGAACCCAACCCTACCAACGGCTAGTGTAAACATGTCCCGTTATGGCGTAGGCGATTTTTGTTTCAGCATTGCGATTGAACAAAGAAATTTGTATTTGGATCAAGATAGAGTAATTGAGATAAAGCTAGGAGGAAATTGGATGATGATAGATGAGCTCCAAATAGAACATGGGAGACTATAAGATGGCGATAAAAATTGGTTTAACAAACTAGCTCCTGCCCGCGGCCTCGCACGTGTTCTATTCGCACAAACATCTACACAACGACACGAACTTTCGCTTATATAATAGTAGTAGGTTAGTAGCTTAGCTAAGCTTAGCATAGCTTAGTAGCTTGCCCTTAGCTTAGTAGCTTGAGCTTAGCTTAGTAGCTTGAGCTTAGCTTAGTAGCTCGAGCTTAGCTTAGTAGCTCGAGCTTAGCTTAGTAGCTCGAGTGCTTAGCAGCTTGAGCTTAGCTTACTAGGTCGGCTTAGCTTAGCTTAGTAGCTCGAGTGCTTAGTAGCTTGAGCTTAGCTTAATAGCTTGACACATACGTCAGAATTATATTTAGCGTAATTTCAAGAATTATAATTTACACATAGAAAGCATGTCGCATACATGCGACGTCTCCAAGTGCTGTTCGCCATTTTTGTTAAAGTGTTGTTTTAGTCCTGTTAAAATCATAGAAAGGCTCACGCAATCAATATTACAACATGTATACAAGCCATGGGGTCGCGGCGTACGAATATCGACCCGTCCAACTCAACCCGTGGATGTCGTAAAAGCCGACTAAGGGAACCTACCAGAGGAAGGGCAGCAGCTTCCTTCTGAGTATTTTTGAACACCAACACTGCGATCACCAATCCGCCTGCCAAGCGTGGTGATTATGGCAAATCCCCCCCCTACATGGGAGACCACCCACTCGATGGACCGACGACATCGTAGCGGTCGCAAGGAGTCGTTGGATAGAGGCGGCTCAGGACCGCTATTCGTGGCGTCGTATGGGGGAGGCCTATGTCCAGCAGTGTCCAGACGTGTATGGGCTGATGATGAACTGTACGTACGTATATTGGTATAATACTGTGATTTACACATTCGTCGTAGTACCTATAAGAGATAACCATATGATTGACAATGGCACAAGTCCAAAATAAATCTTGCTATCGTCATATCAGCCCATACACATCCACTGCTGGACAGGCCTCCCCCATATGACACCACAATATAACATAATCCTGCTATATCCAGATATAAACAGGAGGTTTGTAACATTTTTTTATAATCCCCTCGACCTCAAAGGTTTTACTAATCGTGTCACTTGTTGTTTTTGTAATTAACCTAGCGACCCGCCCCAGCTCCGCACGGCTGCAATGCTGATACTAAATTATACAAACCTTTCTATTTAATATATTATGAGTATTTTTATTTGTTAAATCTATACTAGCACACAGATCCCCTAGTACTATCCAACATCCTATTCATCCACGGTTGTCTGGTAGAGATCGCTCTTGAGCGATAAGACCGCCATTAGTAACTTAGTTTAAATTTTTTTTTTGTATTTCTATTTCTTACCAATAAGTGTGCAATAAAGAATTTTCTACCTATCTATGTATAAAAAAAGCGCATCAAAATCAGTTGCGTAGTTTTAAAGTTCTAAGCATACATAGGGACAGACAGACAGACAGCGGGAAACGACTTTGTTTTATACTATGTAGTGATACTACTATTTAGAAATATAGAAGCTTCCCGAACGTTCTGATTAGATTATCTCCAGAAAAGTTTTCAGGTCGATTTCAGAAAACATGGCTTTAGTTAGCCCAACATAAGTTAATGTTAGTTATACCTGTACCATACCTACCTAATATAACGATAACAGTAATAATTATAAATTACCAGGTTGTGTTATTATATAATACATGTTTATTACAATTAGAATATAAATTATTATGTTTTATGAGAACACCTGCTAACGGCCGCCATTTGTCACACAGTGTTGAAACTTAATTATCGCTTGTTTGTGTAATGTATCTAGCTTTCTGTTTCATTGTTCTACTTGTTTTAATTAATAAGAAAGTATTGATTTTATTTCCCGTTTGTTACGTTATTTGGTTATACAAATGAAGTACTTATACTAGAATGAAAAAATATTTAGTAACAATTCCGCGTATAACCAACTCTGATAGTATTCATCAAAGTAAGTTGTCAACTAGTTTTGTCTCTCCACAAGACGGTCGAGTATTGTGGGAAGATACTAGTTGACAATTTACTTTGATGCAATAGATTTCCGCAAAGTAACGCCTGATTTTTTTTTTTTTAAATAAAGTACTTATAACTCCTTACATGCATCGTATATTTAAGTAATTCGCCATCGCGTCTATGCGTGTACAACTGCTTCGTGTCCATCCCAAGGTTATATGAAGAAATCAATCTTAGCGATAAGGCCGCCTATTGTGCAACTCTGTTGCCAATTTTTCTATATTTTCTTGGTGTGCACTAAAGTGTATTGTATGTACGTATATAAGTATTATACTTAATATAATTGTGGTATAGCCGTTGGTCCTGCTCATCACTTCTCCCTGGTCGTGTCAATGTGCCGTCCGATTATGATGGGGAGGGAATACAGAATGGTCCTGTGCTTGTGCACACACTTGTGCACTATAAATAATTATTAATTTAATAAATGTCCTGCGTTCATTCTCCTTTGAGACTAGCCAATGTGGCCGAAATTTGACTAAGAGGACGTCATCATCCTACATGACATAGGACATGATCCAAGAAAACAAGGTCTGCTCCTCCGGGAGTGTCCCTTGCTTACGTGACTGTCAGCCAGTTGCCACTTTATTTCAACAAAACGTAGAAGATCGGAAAGAAATGTGTTATGGGTCAGTGGAAAAATGGAATGGATTTTTCTAATAAACATACAGATTATGTTTGTTAGATCAGTCACAAAAGAGGTATAACACGAGTCAATGTGATAAATAATTGGTGAATACTAAACCACATAGTTTTATAACATTCGTGCAGGTACTTTTTATTTGGGGAGTTACGATTTTACGGTACCTACTGGTAACACCAGGAAACAGATTCGTGTTTTCATTCGCTGATGTTGATGATGACGTAAGCAAAGGGCACCCACGTGACCATCGTGTCTCGGAAGATACTGTGATTTAGGGTAAACGCGTGAATACATTAACTACGACGGTGCCTGTTTTATATAGCTGCGCTTTAAATTTTACACAGAAAGTTAAAAGACTTGCGAACCTCCGGCTTTATCACAGACAATCCAACGAAGTGCTAAGAATCCAATGGGAGTCGAACTTGCATCCTATTCGGTTGTTAATACCGGAAGCGTTCCCAATTAACAAAGTTACAGATCTTAACGAACCTACATAAGTAACCTAAGGTAGATTTATGTAGTTGTTTTTTTTTGTATTGACAGTGAAAGAAAGAAAACTTTATACATGGTAAAGTAAAAGGTATTTATTCTATGTCACAAAAGTACAAGCAGAGTTAAGTAAGTTATAACACTTATAACCGTGACAACAAAAAAGTTGTATCTCAGCGTGCGCTGGTTTTATGTGACACCTAGAGGGCTATATATATATACCTGTATATTTATGGCTATATATAAATATATTTATAGCTATATACACATAACTAATATTTATTGGGTGTCAATAGTGCAAGCGTTTCCATTACAAAGCTTTGATGTACCTGCACTCTTCAGCACATGGATTCAATCTCTAAAGTAAACAGGGTCTCGTTCGACCCCGGCTAGTATAGTGTTATCTGTGACTCCGGCTTGTCGCGGATCGTTGGACCCCACGGTATCTCAGGTACAGGGTGAACCAAAACTGCTACCAGACGACTAGCAACGACTCTTAGGTACTTTCTAGCTGAGCTATGAGTTTCGACAACACGAAAACGGAAAGGAATTTTCGTTGTCCTATCAAAGTGGTGTTGTCTTATAAAATGCAACAAATCAATCAGTCAAAATTCGAAAAATAAACGAATCTCTACAATACTATTTAATCGCTGTCACACTATAAAAAGTAGTTCACTCAGAAACCGGCACGTAAATATACGGGATAAAACGCAAACTTTTAAAGTTTTTGTAAAGTGTATAAAAAAAATGTAATATGCAAACCTCATCTTAACCTCATGCTAAGGTGTCTGGATGTTGATTGTGCAGCATTATAAAAGAAAGTTTTTAATCGACACGAGTATTTTTGAGTGCTTGAAACCAGTATGCTGAGTGTGAACTGCCTTACTGTTTACTACAAAGTTTGCGTAACTTTATTTTCTATGGAATTCCTATTTTCAAAACTTCCCGCTTGGAGCGCTGTTCAGGAATTCCATAGAAAATAAAGTTACGCAAACTTTGTATTAAGCAATTAGCATAAAGCAACCTATAAAACACAATTTGTTTAAAGATGCAGGTTTTTTCTTCAAGAATATGGTAGGCGATTTGCACATGACACTAGAGAGTCAAGACGCTCAGACATGTATTCATTCGAGGAGGAGAACATTGGCTTTATTTCTGGTACACCCTGTATCTAGTATTTTTCTCCTGAGTGCCGAGTCATGGTGTTTGCCTCACGTTGCGGAGTGGCACGTCCCTTACAATGCAGGTAGCGCTTTTAAGAAGTATGGCTGATTTATAATACCTACTCGTTTTTTTTGGATAACTTGGTATGATCATCATCATTATCATTTCAACCAAAAGAAAGACTGTCTTTTTCTTTTTTGGCCTTTGTTCCTACTTGTACCCTAGGTATGTATATGGGGTGGGTGCCTCCGACTACCAAAGTATCAAAAGAAAATTAAAAGGACAATAGGCGAACGCTTGTTTAATACTTTTACGGAGTCGGGTTTTAGTTTTTAACTATATTCTTAAAAATTTAGAATAAAAAAAAAACTATATTTTTTTCATATTATAAAATTTTTGGCAATATTTTTCTAATCCTATCCTACTAATATTATAAACTAGGTGCTGCGCGCGGCTTCGCCCCCGTCGAATTATTTTTTTCGCGCGGAACCCTAATTTTTTCGTATCCTATGTCCTTTTCCTGGTTCCAAGCTACCTGCACACCAAATTTCAGCCAAATCGGTTCAGCCGTTCTCGAGTTATAAGTGGTGTAACTAAGACGACTTTCTTTTATATATATATATAAGATGTCAAAGTTTGTATGGATTGATGGATGGATATTTGTTACTCTTTCACGCAAAAACTATTGAACTGATTGGGCTGAAATTTGCTATGGGTGGTTTGGGACCTGGAATAACATTTAGGCTAATTATTATCCCGATAAACCCGATAACTGAGTACTGAGCGTAAATTCATTTCAATTCATTTTCAAGCGATCTAATAGATTCGATCTCATTTAAGATGTTTTTTGAAAAACGAAAACTGTACAAATATAGCTATTTCTGTTGTCTGTGTTAGTGTTCAAGCAAAAATTCTTTAAAATCGGGAATGTAGTTCCATCCAGTGTACTTATCTCCCACATGAGTAAAGTAGCAGGTATTAACTAGCAAGAATGTTACAGAAATAGAAATAAATGGAATTCTTTTTTCAATCACTTTCATCCTTTTTCAACTCCTTTGTAACGTCACTTCCCATTCCGTTAATAAAATCGTGACGTGAAACGTTACGGAGGCGATGAGGCGATGATTCGATTCGCCTCCGTGAGGCATCCTTAACGTATTTATAAATTCGAAGGAATTCCGCCTTTTCGCGGAAATCATAAAAGGTTCTGACGTAAATACGAGAAGGGGGAGAGGAGGGCTATTTGTTGTTTAAAATTCTGACTTGGAAGTATAGATGTAATTTTCAGCTTTGCTTACAATAATATCTACATAATTTATGTGATTATGTCCAGAATTCTCTTATAAATACTTACTACTACCTGTATTTGTTTGTAACAGTCTGCGGTTAGCTCAATTATGTCAATTGTTAAATAGTAGTTCCATTTTTTTTCTATTATTTGTTTGTAATTTTGATTTTGTTAATAAGTACCTACTTACAAATACACAACAGGTTTCTAAATTCTATTTTACTCCTCGAAGTCACTGGTTGTGTGTAGATAAGGTAAGGTACTACTCACTCTACATTTTCATTGGGACTAAACTCTTGTCTCTAACAAGAACAACTGTTGGGGGACAAGAAAAATAATCTGCATACCCACCCCGGCTATTTCATTAAATATTTTGTTCAATTAACAGTTTTTTGTAAAGAAAAAGCTGAACATGGGGTGGTTCTTCGAAAATCTTCCAAGACGTGGCTCTATATTTTGCTTCTAAAGTTAATCAACATAGGATTTCATTTCGAGAAGAAACCGTATTCCGAATTTGCGTCACACAATTCTTAACATTAATTTCCTATTAAAATTAATCTAAGTGCTTATTTTGTAAGCCTAAAGAAATAAAGTTATTGATTCTGATTCTGATATTATGTTTATCAACATGACGACGTTACAAACGAACATTATGTTCAGTTATCTTTTCTCCTTCTTCCTATCTCCTGACTGTGTACCTCCATACCTCTCCATGATGAGAGGGTTAATGCCAACAATCTGTCATCCCCCATCCAGTTGACGAGCTGGTAATTAAAAGGATAATGAAATTGATACGCGTACCCTCGTGGTACCCTCGTAACGAAGAAGGAGTAGATGGACGTAGTAAATAGGAAGTAGTAAGTCAAGTTCGTTGTTGAAAACATTTTGAAAATATCGTGGTTAACAAACAGTTCAGTAGATTGCAGCTTTTTAAGTAGGTAATGTTTGGGCATGAATCTGTGTCAATCAAAATAGAAGTAAAAATTAACATAGAGACCGCAAATCATGGGAATTATTTAATTTCAGATGCTTTATTTGTGTGTGACGCGAAAAGCAAATTCGGTTTTAAGAATACTGTAAAATTGTGGTTCTTAGCTCCTTGCTCGAATAGAGTCAACGCTGAAATTAGATTTTTAAATAGTTACACTAAAAAGCAGAGTTTTATAGATCTCTTAGTTGATCTACTGGAGCTCTATACTTTGTCAGTTCTCTAACACAAACAGTCGACATGAATATACAATTATTTGCAGACGCCCGTTCATTGATGTAATTTCGACAGTGGATATGAACCTTGCTTCATGAAATCGTGAACAAAATTAAATGACCCTAATGTAATGACTCGTATCTCTCGCTAGAAACTGTAATTAGGTACAAAATATACCTACCTATCTACTTACTAGATGATTGAGCCGTAGGTTTCTTGTTACATCTGCTCAATGTATTTACCTACTGCTTCTGCAATGTGTGGTCCTGTCCCTTGTAATACAACATACATACTGGAATAATACTTTGCTAATTCTGCTCCAATTTATTTTTCCTCTCTGAGCAATTTAGGTTATTACCTGCTACTAACGTAAAACTAAAAATACAGTTTTTGACAGATTTGGGAACATAATTGTCAAAAATCATCCATTAACGATATTAATCCATTATGTTTGTAAATTACAAATAAAATAACAATCAAATAATATAAACAAAAATTAGTATATACAATTAAATAAATAAATAAATAATGTTGGACAATGCACACAACATCATCTAGCCCCAAGCTAAGCAGAGCTTGTGTTATGGGTACTAGATAACTGATATACTTAATATAATACGATACATAGATAGATATTTTTTATTATACATAGAATACATCCAGAACACCCTGAACAAATATTTGCAGATCGTACAAACATTTGTCCCGAGGCGGGAATCGAACCCACAACCTCCTGCGTCGCAGGCGGACCTTCGCCCGCTGCGCCACAGAGGTCGTCAATTGAGATAATTGAGCTAACTGCAGGCTGTTGCAAACATAGAATAATAAGGCTCAGAATAGCAGTTGACACAAACTTTTTTGAACGAATTTTGAAACTAGAACTGTTAGTACAATACATCAAATGGCGCGGAAAGCAGCTTTCACATAAAAATAATACAATGGTGTATTGTGCGGTATATGGGTGTTCAAACGCTACTGATAAGAAAAATAACACTAGTAAAGTTACATTTCACTGGTAAGTACAAATATTAAATTTGTAATTTTGCTTTAAACAGTCATCAAAACTCATAAAAAAATTGGAAAATTTTTGTCCACCATTTTCGTGAAAATCTTCAAGGATTTTCACGGGCGAATCTACAAGGGAAAATCGTCGTTTAAGAATCTTCAAAATCACTCAACGATATTCTGAGAATAGTCAAATTGTGAACTCAAATTGAAAATTGGTATCAATAAATACTATGACTTAATCTGTGGCCGCAAGAGCGCTTTTCTCTAATTGATTCTTTTTTAATTTTGTTTAATGACATTCATTAGGTACATTAGAAATTATATCGGTTAGTTAAAACAAGAAAATTACCCCCAACTTTATAGGGAAAATACCATTCACTAGCAACATTCAATCATATGATTGTGTGAGTGACATCACTGTATTTACGTGCTGTCAAAACACACATAGATCGAATCGATCATTCCACACATTTACATTAGAGATTACAAAACCAAATTCTCCTTTGTAATACAAAGTAGGTAATTCCCAAATGGTATTCCAAAACAGCGGCTATTCTAAATTATCCGCCGTCGAACCGCGTAATCCGGCAGAATCTCGCCTTCGATATAAATCACAGAGAATTAGTGCGATAATGTCGTATGGGGATTAGGGTTGCCAACTTGAAAACCAGTTATATAAGGGCTTCCATTTCTTGGATTTACGGCTCTGAGTCTGTTTTGATACGCTTCTGTCAATATAAAAGGGACAACCTTTTAATTTTCTAGAAAAGTATTAATCTATTGAAAATGAAAATTATATCTTTTGATATATGTAGGTATCAGAGTCATTAATAACGGGATATTATCATGATTTGTGTTATTTTGAGGTTTCCAAGATTATTGTGTTAATACCCGTGATAGTTTTCAAAGTTTTATCTGTATCCAAATATTTCACTTTGTTTTGACGTGAACGTGAAACATCTTATTTTTATCATCATCATCATATCAACCCATACACGTCCACTGCTGGACATAGGCCTCCCCCATACGACGCCACAAATAGCGGTCCTGAGCCGCCTCCATCCAACAACTCCCTGCGACCGCTACAATGTCGTCGGTATTTTTATCAACTGCAATAAATTACAAAGGATCTCATATGTACTGATGATTATGTATTTTACAAGTAAAAGCAAAATAAAAAAAAATGTTTTCAACGTGCGAACTATTTGTTAACATATGTACGTATATATTACCTAACCTATCTTCCTAGCCAATACTGCGTGGCGTGGCAACCCTAAAACAACTGAAAAACGTTTAGCAAAAGTACTCGGCCAATCCTCACTAATGACGTATTAAGATCCTCAGATGTATTCGTCGTTTTGGCTATTAGCCGTCATTAAGTAGCGCTTTCGACGCGCTTTCGCAAAGTTTTCCAGGAAACTGCCGTTTTCGGAAAAAATACAAAGTTTTAGGGAAAATTCGTCTGTTTTATGGGCTTCTTATTAACTACCAAAGGTTTAACTATTTTCATGTGAATTACGAGTATGTACTTAAATATAAATAACATGTAATTCAATATAAAACTCAATGGGTTCTTGTATAACCGTACGTCTAGGTACACATGTACTCATTGAGTTTTAAATTTAATTCAAGGAAACGTAGACGCGCCTAACACTTTTTTTTGATAAATAAGTATTTATCAAAAAAATATAAATACTTACCAGAAAGATTATTGAAGATTTGAAGTAGTTTAACACATTCTACCCAGTCTCAGCAGCGCAGCAGCGCGGTGCAACCGCAGTAGGTACAAGGGTACAAGATAGATAGCTATACTCCGACTTAGAATCCAAGATATTTTACGGCAACAAAGATATAAATGAAAACTTAACAAAAACTGATAACAATAACATAAAACAACAAGGCAAAGTTATCACTAAAAACTAAAACACAAACTTCAACAACGTATTATCTCACATGAGCAAAAAAATGTCAGCAAAAAATGATTAAATTTGAATTAAAGAACAAACGGAGGCTTTCAAAACCAAAAATTGTTTTGAGCTTCTGTGCTCGCTTTGCTTCGATGACATTAAATATTTTCCACCAATATTCCTTGGGATTTGTATACATAAAAATATCCAGGTTTTAGAATTGGACTATAAACCTTAGTAGAGTTATTGAAGTTCCAGTATTGTTAAATACTTGAATATTACGTTTTATGAAGCATAATCAATTCTTAATACAAAGTAGACATGTAAGTGTCAAAAAATTATTGAGCAGGTTTATCGTTCGGAAGCTTTCACTTCAAGGCAACCTTTGGAACAATCGTTATGTTATCAAATAATGCGGACTTACGTAACTAATACAAGACAAGTGCTCTTACCCTCGGTCCATAACTAAACAAACAAAGACTACAAGCCAGCTCATCCCTCTGTGGTCTTCACAAACAGTCAAACATAGACATTCGGCAATACAATACTTATTGCGGCGATATTGGATGTCCACAGATTTGATAATAGTAGAATGAGCAAATATTGGGCTGCCTTTACAGGGAAAAGGAGACAGGTAAAAGCATATGAGAATACTGGATATCATTGCTTTACCAGGGATCTATTGTGGACAGCGCACCGCACCAACGTATCCATTTTGAAGGAGCTCAAGATCAAAATCAGACTCTCTAACTTATGTCTTCGCATAGTCCTTGAGTTCTTCGGACATATTACCAGAAAAGACGGAAACAAACTGGAAAAGCTCGTGGTCACCGGCAAGGTGGACGGAAAACAATCGCGAGGACGGAGCCCTATGCGTTGGTGTGCCAAATCCGCTCTACGCTAGAAGCCAGCATAAGCGACTCTATCCGCGCTGTGGAAGACCAACCCAGATGGATAAACATCGTGCAGTCCAAGGTCCTATATAAAGGTCTCGATCCTCAGAAGACATTGAATCTACTGTCATCTCATCACCAATCCGCCTGCCAAACGTGGTGACAAGGTAAAACCCGATTTCTTTGTGAGTAAAGACACGTTCAGCTGTGAAAGTATGAGTGCCGATGAGGTATTTTCAATAAGATTGTATCGAATTATAAATCAGTATGTCGTTTTTTGTAGGCCATCTTGTTGTGATTAACCCGTTTGCTGCCAAGCCTCAACTGTGCGATCTGCAGGGACTCGCTGCCGCTCCGCCGCGCCGCCGCCCGCCGCCGCTCGCCGCCACCGCTACACCGCTACACCGCTACGTTCGCCGCTGCGCTGTACGATCTAGCTTAAAGATGCGCAACTGCGAATTATCTGACTATTCGAATAATCGAAAACTACTAATTTCCTTATTCGACTTGAAAATTAGTAATATACTAATCTTCAAAGTCGAATGACAACTACTAATTAGTAATTACTAATGCTTCTCCGAATGGATCATGGCTCCGAGTCGACTTTGTTAGTCGAACGATCATAGTCCAACCAATCCACGTCGAATAACGAATGAAATGAAGGCCGACTCGGGCAGTCGAACGAATGAAACGACGCGCGACTACTAACCAAATTAGTTACTAATTTGCTCTAGTCAGTCGAATCGTTCGAATGATTTGTCACGTCGAATAATTCGAATGAAATCATTCACAGTCGCGCATCTTTAATCTAGCTCTAATTGAGGATGTGCATCACGGAGACACTGTAAGTGTATTAAATAAAAATAACGAAAAGGGGGATTGAAGTGTAATTTTTTTACAGCTGTAAATGCCGCAATGTGTATGTACAAAAGTGTGCACGTACAGGCTACAATTTCCTGTACCACCCTAGATATAACAAATGTCTACATTACCAGATAGGCAGGTTCACGCCGCATTCGTCTCTTTTATTTGTAATTACCTCTCGACGTTAATGTTGCCAGTAAATTGCAATTATCTGCAGTAATTAATGTAGTAATTCGTTATCACGGTTCCTTTGAGTTCATATCTTTTATATTTTATACTTGATGCTGGTTTTCATAGAACTGTGCTGTTAATAATTTGATTGTTTTGAGAAAACTAAAAACCAACAATAAATTTCTTAATATTTACGATGTTTCTTTACATTTTGTGGGAAAAATACTAATCCCTCGGAAATAAAGTATTTATGCGACCATCTTGGGATAATTTTCTGATGGTAAACTATTGAAATAATCATTAATATCAACGAATATACATTTAAAAACACCAGCTGTGGACAAATATTTAATATAAGATAAAAGTTAAAAAATTCAGCCATTAATTCAGGCATTAAGCCGTGGGGTCGCGGCGTACGAATATCGACTCCTCCAACTCAACCCGTGGATGTCGTAAAAGCCGACTAAGGGAACCTACCAGAGGAAGGGCAGCAGCTTCCTTCTGAGTATTTTTGAACACCAACACTGCGATCACCAATCCGCCTGCCAAGCGTGGTGATTATGGCAAATCCCCCCCCCTACATGGGAGACATCCACTCGATGGACCGACGACATCGTAGTGGTCGCAGGGAGTCGATGGATGGAGGCGGCTCAGGACCGCTATTTGTGGCGTCGTACGGGGGAGGCCTATGTCCAGCAGTGGACGTGTATGAGCTGATGATGATGATGATGATGATGAAAAGTTTAAAAATACCAAGACGTGTTTTGTGTTAGGTACTAACCGCCCGCTCATTCATTTTAATTTATCTTAGAGTGCAGTTTCCACAGTTTCCATCCAAAAATGTGCAGTGTATCCTGAAATATAAAATAGCCACAAAGTAAATATTCAAAAGCTAACATAAAGGCGATGTTAACAAGAAAATGCAATTATTTCAACTAGACAAACACGGCCGGGGAGTGCTGAGGCAGCCCAATGAGAGAATTAATCATTCGCCCCTACTAGTGGAACCAGCGATTATCTTTCGAGTTGAGTATTCCATCGGAAGTTCGTCTGTAATCGTTATACGTGGCTATCCTTGCACGTCCTGTGTGATTTTGTATGATGTTTAAAAAACATTTAATTCAGAGCATTTAGAGTCCATAAAAGTATAAAACTAACACAATATGAACAGTTACGGGAAATAAGTTACACCATTTTTTTATGAATAATCAAAAGACCTTTTTTGACCGCATTTTCACTTGATAGAAAAAGACAATGTGGCCAACGGTTTGTTACGAAGGTGTAGAAGACCTACGAGGACCGAGGATCTTCACTCTTGTTTTGAAGAGAACCAGATTGTAATTTCAATCTTATAATCTCCAAGTCATGTTACTCATAATAAGTCATAGCACACGCAGAGTGGTAATTATTTACAAGAGCCAAATTACTTAACTACTGGCTCTGACTCATATCGACGGCATCGATGGGACTTTCAGTGAGTTTTTAAAACTATTTAGTGAATTCAGTTCGAATAGATAGACCGTAGTAACGCAACGTAGAGCCACTTAGCGACTACGGCAGACATACGTAAGCTAAATTACTGGCTCGGACGCACATCTACGGGACTTTCAGGTTTTTTAACAATTAGAAAGTGAATCTAATTCGAGAAAACTATAGTAACGTGACGTAGAGCCACGTAGCGACTACGGCAGCGATACGTGAGCCAAATTACTGGCTCAGGCTCACGGGAATACAACGGTCTTGATGACGTCCTTTGACATCGTGTGTAGCTTGCTTTAGGCGAGATGTGTATAGCTTGCTTTAAGGTGTGAACTCGAGCTTACGTTTCAATCTGTGAGATTGCTTTGTTTCATCAATATTTTTCTACAAAACAAAGCCCAAGTGAACAGAAATTCTAAAATCTGTTTTTTCTGTTGAGAATCCTCTAAGTTTTCGGTTATCGCAGCGTGTGTCAGCCCTACTTAGGGCTCACCATTGTTAAGTTTGTTTACCTTCTTACAATAATAAGGTCTAACAAATTTTCGCCTTTTGTAGCATCTCAGCCATCTTTTTATGATCGCTTGATTTCTTAGCCCATACCTTAGTAGATTATACATCCGACACTTGGAATTCTAATTAGTTGCTGTTACCTATCGATGGAGCCCTGTTCCCAGCATTTTCATGCAGACGTATTACTTATGTACTGTGCGTGTATCACTTGTCATATCTATTATCGCCGCTTGACCAATTTGCGAAAACTATCAAAAGAAAAAAGTGATAAAATAGCGAATACATCTAAATTGCCCCTGTCCCCACAGGCCAATTCAGATGTAGGTATATATTTAGTAGTCTATTTGACGTAAGTAACATGTGTGACGTCTCCTTTTTGTATGGTGTTTGCGTAGTTCCCTGTCCGCACGATAGAGGCGCTGTACCAAATCCTATAGAAAAAAAATATATAGTTAAAAACTAAAACCCGACTACATAAAAGTATTAAACAAGCTTTCACCTATTGTCCATAGCATTTGCTTTTGACACTTAGGTAGTCGGAGGTACCCACCCCATATATCTAGGGTACAATTAGTAACAAAGGCCTCCGACTACCTAAGTATCAAAAGAAAATGCTATGGACAATAGGTGAACGCTTGTTTAAGACTTTTATGTAGTCGGGTTTTAGTTTTTAACTATATTTTTTTTTTACCATACATATATCGATACAATATGTGTATATCGATACATTTTTTTCATTTGCCCATCCCTAGATGACCCGTTGCCATGGTAACAAATAAACAAGAGGTCTCCATGGCAACGGGTGTATCATCCTTCACTCATCACATCAAACTAAATTAGACTCGAACTGTAACTAGATGTCGTCTCTTGCAAAATTTTATCGCGCTATCGAAGTGTTCCAGGTGTAATTTAGAACCAGCTATCTCTTAAGACCCTCAGTTTTGTCGGACACCATATAGCCTATAACCATCGGGGTATTGAGACGAATCAATCGATACCTCACTTGTTGAAATCGAAATAGTAGTTTCAGCGCTACGTGGGAACAAAGAAATCGGCTACATACATACATAGGGTGCTAAAATCATAACCCTCCGGTAGTCGGGTAAAAAGGAGACGTCACGATCACGTCTCGTTACTAACGTCAAATAGAGTCGCCCTCCAGCAGCTCTTTCTCAACAATGTTGCTATTAATACAGAACAAATCACGTGTGAAGCCGGTTATCTTCAATTAAGTGCTAGGCAGCAGCCCAATTAGTCCGCTAACTGGGCCAGCAGCAGCGGACATTAATATCTCCGCTCGCCAGCGACACGTGCCGCTTGATTGATCGCGATTAATGGTAGGTAATGTGTGTGAGGCTTTCGGAGGGCCATACACAGCCATATATGGAATACGTTGATGGGCCATAGCTCTTATTCTTCGTTAGGTTAGTCTTAGTGTGATAAACACCCGAAAACAAGACTTTTATGGGTATAAAAGTCTTGTGACCCGAGAGCTGGTGAGTATCTGGCGCAGCGCATTAGCATTGCCATACAGCGGGGCAATGCAGCCAGCGTCTTGGGGACGCTTCCGACTGGTATTGATATGGATCAGTTGAGCTACCTGTAGATTTTTTGCAACAGTCTGCAGTTAGCTCAATTGTTTCAATTGTAAATACTAGTTTAATTTCTTTATATTATTTTATTGTTATTTTCTTTGTCAATAAAGAGTTTATGTCCTGAAAAAAAAAAAGTTTAATTTGTTTATATTATTTGATTGTTATTTTGTTTGTCACTAATTCAATAAACAAATAATTATTAATTCGGACACGGTTTAAATAGTTCTAAGTAATAAGTTTTGTGCACCGCGACTCTTGCAATATAATTCTACTAATCGCTTCGTACTGCCAAACCAAAAAAAACTTAGAACAAACAAACCCAGACATGTAATTGCAAAAGTTACCCGCAAGATGGCAGCGCTGATTGGCAACCATTATCAAAATAGGGTACCGCACGTTTCGTAACAATAATGGACCCAAGTGAACAATCCCGAGGGTTCCACTCGTTAACTCCGTGTGTTCCCGCCAATTTAACAGGACCTTTAGGATTATCGTCTGAAAAAGTCTTGTCCAATCTAAACCTTCTGCTTTCTGTAATAGAGTGACAAATCCGCCCTTTTTTGCAAAACTGTACCTGAAAAAGTCGTAGCAGATTTTTATCCTTATTTGTTAGCTAATAAAGAAGGTTGGCATGCTTTTTGCTAGGCTTTGCCTAATGTTCTGGGTAGAAAAAGTCCTGGCGAACTCGCATTATAAGCCTTCTGCGTTTAGTGATAAGAAAGATGAAAACATGAGCTTTTTGCGTGGCTGTCCCATATTATCTGAGAAAGGTTGTAGACAATTGCATTAATAAAATGGGTTTTACGTCCTGTTAGAGTGCTGGTGGTCTTGGAATGCCTTGCTTGGTTATGATAGCGTAGCTAAATAGAGGCCTACAGGGTGGATTTTTTTAACGGGGCAGTAAGGATAGGCTAGTCTAGTAGGTTTACCCTTTACCGGTTAAGTAACAGGAAAATAGTCTTAGGAGACTTATACATAATGATTTTTCGAGTAACGTTCATCCCCATCATCATCAAATACATCAGCCCATACACGTCCACTGCTGGACATAGGCCTACCCCATCACTATACACAGATATAAAAAATAATGGAAATCTGTGTTTGATTATGAACATTTCTCTAAAATTTGGAAAGTCTCTCTTAAGACTGTTTTCCTGTATATAACTACATCGGTTAAGGTACCTCCCCTTACTACCCCGTCCAAAAATCCACCCTGTATGAGCTAACTTAACTCTACCTACCTTACTTTAAAATGCGAAATAAAGGTTGCTACCGTCTCACTATAACTGGTGATGATATCTCTGCTGTCTGATAAAGGACTTTTTTCTTTTTTTTTAACCATAGGAGGACAAATATAGAACATACATTTTTATTTTTATTTTAACAATGTTGGGAAATTAACAGCTAACTTATTGAGTAGGTTCGTGACTAAATACAGAAGGCTAATTAAAAATTTCCACAAAAAGCGACTGATAATAATAATAAAGTACAAAGTTACAGGACGACTACTGATGGATAAATTATTACTACTTATCTAAACATTGGATTACAGATAGGTGAGAAATTTCTACCAAGTTTTGGTTATTAAATGACATAAGAAGGAATATAATCAAATGTACCAAAAAATCTATCACTCATTATTCTTTTTAGTTTAGTGGGAGTATTAAAGAAAATATCCATATCACTGCCGTGGGCCGCGGCGTACGAATAACGACCCCTCCAACTCAACCCGTGGATGTCGTAAAAGCCGACCAGAGGAAGGGCAGCAGCTTCCTTCTGAGTATTTTTTTTTAAACACCAACACTGCGATCACCAATCCGCCTGCCAAGCGTGGTGATTATGGCAAATCCCCCCCTACATGGGAGACCATCCACTCGATGGACCGACGACATCGTAACGGTCGCAGGGAGTTGATGGATGGAGGCGGCTCAGGACCGCTATTTGTGCCGTCGTACGGGGGAGGCCTATGTCCAGCAGTGGACGTGTATGGGCTGATGATGATGATGATGATGATGATCCATATCAAACTCTTTGGAAAGAACGTTAAAACATCTGCATGACCTTATCAAAAATGTGTTCTGCCTGTAGTTTGTTTTACATGTAGGAAGATGAAAAGTTTTAGGGTATCTATGAGTTCTAAAGTTGGTATTTAGGCCGATCTGTTGCAGCAGCTCTGCGCAATCTACTTTGCTATTAACTATGCGAGATAGATAACTTAGATCCGCTATGGCTCGTCGTTCGTGGAGAGGCAAGAAATGAAATTTCAACATGCTACAATTGATGAATTACACGAGTCGACGGGAGTAGCTCATTTCTAACTAAATTTTATTTTCTATATACAGATGGCAAACGATTTGATCTATGATATGTAAAACACAAACTTTGAAAAACAAAAACAAAACAGACAAACGATTGTTATAGAGTTATAGAACTTACATAAATGCCTATATTACGAAGGCTACCTATTCATATTTATACCTTCTTTATATAACGGTACTCAAAGGAAAGCTTTTATTCTTCATTTTAGTAAAGAAACTAAAAGCTTTTACTTCGAGCAATATCAGAAATGTCTGGGCTAGATTGAGTTCCATTCAGGATATTATGTAAAAAGATTCTGCAAGAAAATATCATTTAGAGATTCCATCTTTGAGGATATTAGAAAATCGTATGCAAGTATTTAATATCATTTTCCAATCTAGCTGAACTATTTTACAATATAAAATTATCGGAAAAAATTAATATCGAAGATGCAGTTGCTTTTAGCCACGCTCTAGATCATCCGCTAGAGGGCACTTGAAGAGGGTTTATCGCCGGTGTAAGCTGACCCGTCGCCGCCCTTAAGGTCGTTGCAAACGAGACACCCGGTAAAAATATGTACCTATGTATGTAAATTGGTTTTTGCTAAACATTCAAAATGTATGAAAAGCTCAATTCTTGTCACAGAATCTTCGAAAATTTTGCACTATCCAGCCGAACACAGAATAAAATGGATGCTTGAAAAATCTTTTTATGGGTGTAATTTTTTCGTGACTAGGTAATAATTTATCGTTGTGTATTTATTTTTCGAAGTTTCAACTGCGTTACAGCAATTCGTCGGAATGACGAATAAAGATAGATATCTTCTCGTAATTACATATTTACATATGTATATACATATTAAGTACAGATTTGACGATAGTTTTCATAAATCAGATTCAGTCTTGTTCATCGATGTCTATGTTCAAAATAAGTCAGTGGTAAGACCAACCACGAAATTGATTGACAGCACCAAATAGAGCACTTTGCGCGGTGGTGGCTGAAACCGCACCTTAAGCAACGATCGCCGGCTTGTTGCTCGTTTGCTCATGACTTTGTCCTATAAATAACGAACCTAAAACTGAGCCGGTTTCAGAGACACGGGTCAGTCCAAACTGGCGACGACGACAAAAGGCGGAAAACAATAGGTGCAAGTGAAAGAGCTTTTAAAAAAATCCGATCTCCATGATCGGAAAAAAGAATACCTATCTTCTTGAGTTTTTCTAGACAAGATCAACAAAACCACGCAGCAAATATCTTATTTTGAACTCCACAACAAAGAGGGTAGTAATGGTGTTTTGTCATGTATCTATCTGTGGCATTGCAGCTCCCAAACCGATGAACCCGATTTGATTAAGTTTTAGTTAAGCATCGCTCAAAGTTCGACTACAGGTAGGTACAGAAGTTCAAAACAAATTGTCGTTGAGGGTTTTAGATTTTTTGTGAATTTGTGGGTTTTAGAGTTTATGCTTGTTCGATAGATCTCATTGGTAGAATCCAAAGATTTTCTAAATGCCTCTGTTGTCGAAAGTAAACCTTTTGAAGTGCATTGTTATTATTGTCATGTTAAATGTCTTTCTTTATGTTTGGTGCACAGATATGATAACAGTTGCACCTAGTTTGGTACAACGAAAGCATTTATATTACAGGGTTTTTATGCGAACGAAAAACTGTAAAAATAACTTCATCATTTCCCCAATTACAGGGTGCGTCATGTCATGAATGAATACTATTATTAAGTATTGAATTTTCCTCCCCAACCCTGTCTAACTGTAGTAAATATTATTCAGTTTATAATTTCAAACGGAACGAGCCTGTTTGGGTATTTATTTGATAAATCCGTGCAACTGCGGCCGCCCGGGGGTAATGCGATTACCTACTTATATCCTGCGAGGGGGATGGTTGAGAATATACGGGAGTGGTTTGGACGAAAACGATAAGCTCAGAATTTAAGGTCAATAATTTTCTAGAATTCCTATTAAAAGATCAAGACACGATACCTAGAGCTAATTTTAAAATTTTCTGATTGACGACGATGTCTTTTTTACTCGCGAGGAGTGGGTTAAGTTACTCCAAACATCAAAACGGCTAAAGCGAATTTAATAAATGAGATATAAAAATACTCGTCTGATTTCCTTTATAATTCTTAGCTATATTTTGTAGGACATCGCTCTCTAATTCGTTGAAAAAATAAAAAGCGAGTACCAAATCGGGCTTTTTATAGTTGTTTACATTATAGACATGGGCCAAAAAACAAAACGATTATCATTGCGGTATGAGGGCCAGCCATGACAATACGTTGTCGAACTTACACCATTTGAACAATCTTGTCAAAGGCCGCCAATAAATTATATTATCGTCGATGCATTAGTGGGGTTAAGAAAGTTGACAGTTCTCAATGGAGGGTTTTTGCGAGTCCGTAGCCACTATGAAGAAATGTTATAATATAATTGAATAAATATAAAACAAGCTTTTATATCATCTAGGACCAAAGTGCTTGGGAAGACAATCCAACAAACTCAAAGTCAACGTATTTAAGTCTTTTCGTTTAGAAGTTCCTATGCCCACCTTCGGTCTCCTTCATTAGACGAGCTCGACGGTACCATGATATTGCATTGTCACCAAAATTACATAGGTATGCCAAATTTCAGCTCAATAATCTACATATTAACTGTGTTTGAATTCATTTGCAAGATTTGTCCCACACAAACTAACAGGGCAAGTAGAATAAAAGCTTGTAAATAAAAACAAACAGAGCAAGCCGCCAACAAATTGCAAATCATAACGATCTAGAAAGCTATTCCGTATGTTTCCAAAGCTCTACGTACCCTGCAGGTAGAGATTAAGGGTCGACTTGTTACTGCAGCGCTTTGGAAGAAAAATGATTTACTTACTGGCTTAGCCTTGGAAATAATGACGGAAAACTTTAATATTTTTTACCCAACTACCGAAGGACGAGGGTTATGAGTTTGACACCCTATGTATGTACATATGTATGTAGCCGATTTTTATGTTCCCATGTAGTGCTGAAACTACTGGTCCGATTTCAACAAATGAGGTGTCGTATGATTCGTCTTAGGAGCCCGATGGTTATAGGCTATGTCAGATAAAAATGGGGGTCTAATGAGATATCGGGGGTCTAAGTAAGGGTCGAAAATCTCAATGTTAGTAAATATATACTATAAAAAAAATATACTCGTGTGTGGTATTGTTGTAAAGTTTCCGAAACCGTTTCTTAAACTTTTGTGAGGTTAACGATTCTCAAACTATTAGCAAAAAGGTGTAAAAAAAATATATAGTTAAACTAAAACCCGACTACATACAAGTCTTAAACAAGCATTCACCTATTGTCCTTATTACTAAGTTTTGGAAATCAAATGGCACGCATTAAGGGCCATTGCAAGAGAAGCAGGGAGACGTAGGGAGTTATTATGTAGGCACGTGGAAAGAAGGGAGATATTAACTTGAGCGCAAAATAACATTTCAGTTGTCACTATCATCGGGGTTTAGATCAGAGCCATAAGAGTCATTCGGTTACCAGATGATCATGATCAGACATCATTGAATTAGTTTATTTTGTTTTTAGGTTAGTAGATACTATATAATAGGTAGTTTTGTACTGTATATAAGTATGTATTACATTAATCTTTCTTTTGTTTACTGTCTACGCACTATCAACCCTTTTATTTTTTAATATATTTTTCTCCATCCTAAGGTTGCCTGGGAGAAATCGCTCTCAGCGATAATAAAGACAGTATAAAAGCCTCCTTTTGTACTGTCTTTATTTTTATTCTAGATTTACAGACATGGTAGAGCTAGATGAGGTTTGTTTATGGAAAAAGAAAATGGCTGACCAGTAAAGCCGTGTAATTTACACAAAACTAAAGAAAATAACTAACGTAAGACAAGGCCATATGGTTAATAACGCTATCGCCTGTTCATTTATAAAATGAGCAATGTAACAAAAAAAAAAGATTTGTTTATGTAATTTTTTTTGTATCATAAAATGTTCATTCATTCAGATCATGTAAGGATGATGATGTAAGGTAGAAGACTCCTCTTCACACGCCGGCCACATCAGACCTTCGCAAGCCTCATTGCGGTCGGTAAAACTGACTTCTTCTGATAAGAGATAAGAGTTCTGGTAAAGTCTGAAAAAACATGTCAGCGCCGTAGGTAGGCCTACGATCCCTATTACTCGTCTCATGATGACATAGGCCTAGATACCGCGAAATGGAAACTTAAAAAAAAACTGTAGCTACATAATGAACCCTAGGGCTCCCTCTACTGATCACAACCACCTTGTAAGCAAATTCACGACAATACAGTAAAACGTGACAAGTTTGAAACATTCAGGGTTCCTTTGAAACGTAGAGGCGTACAAAAGGGGTCAAAGTGGAAAACGGTCAGTTCCTGCCCGCGGCCAACAAAGGGTGCTGGGGAATGGATTCATTGTGACAAACTACTGTACAGTCAACTGGGAAAATTGTATTACTGTGTCAAATGTCAAGAAATATTATTAGAAAACCTGGGTATTTAGTATTTCAAATAGGAGTTAAGTAGATATCGGCACGGAATATAATATCTGGTTATTGCCAAAGCTGTTTATTTGAATAATTTTAAATAACGCCCTCTAATGAACGATTTATTTAATTAAGGGGGTACCTATATAATCCCCTTTCTACAAATTTTATAAATTAAGACTGACATCACAAACGTGTTCTGTTCATCGTGGCAATTAACGCAGTGTCAGTGAACTAGGTATCTACAAATAACCCTGTATAATATCGGTATACATTCCTTATTGTAATTTGTATATATACCTGTTGTAAGTGATATAATCAAATAAATAGCATTTAAAATCAAAAATTGATGAACTTTTAAAAGAAACCACTGAGACACCTGAGACACAGATCAGTCTATCCCAAAATTAAAAAGCTTTTAAGTCTCAACAGCTTACATCGATTCTTTACTACAAACAAGCTGTTTTAGATTTAGGTTTTGGAATACAGAGTTATCTATAAGCTACGACTTTGATTACGTTGCAATTATTTACAGGTAAAGTCAACGGCAAAACTAGAAGAACAGGGCCAATCTACCCAAAGCTTTGTTTAGTAAAATATTTAAATGTGTTTTAAAACACGGTCTTCATCTACAGAGAACTTCTAACGAGAGGACGTAGAACCAGTACGTACTCCCGGATATTGAGAACCTACCTATATCCGGGAGTTTTGTTTTTATTAGTACTCTACACCAATTAGTGCTTCAAGCACTAATTGGTGTAGAGTACTAAGTACGGTGAGCCTATTTTAACTCTGACTCTTCCTATTGTCGACTAAGTGGTACCTTTTTCGTGAGATGTTGGGAATAGGAACGTCTCACGAGAGACTTAAATTAGTGGCATAATAGTTAGTCGGATAAAGTTCTCTTTTCAAGTTTTATAGTATAATAAAGAAAATGTGCTTAAAAAATCTACCACAAAAAGTTTAACTCAACAAAGTAAAAATTCCACCCTTTTCCCCCGAGATACGACACAAATTAGTTTCTGCTTTCCATTTCCATGCAAATTTACTTAAAAAGTAAAACATGCATTGTAACGAATAGGTACGAAAAATATCCAAATATTATGAGACGATTATGAAAAATACGTTCGGATATTTTGTTACGGCCATGAAAAATATTCGAATATGAAAAGGGGAAAATCAAGCGGTAAAGTGAAATGGTTTTCGCATGTTTTTATATTCTGCTGCGAGAGTTATATTTTTGGGCTACCTAGTTACCGTTTCGTAGTTGGGTAGGTTTGTATTATTATATACTTTCGATGGTAGTATATACCACCTACTCAAAAAACTGTTTTATATACATAAGCATAGAAACACCAAGTTTGGCCCAATAGCTCGTAGAACTCTTAGAGTATTTATTATTAAAACAGAAAACAACATTCCTTTAGAAATAATTACTTACGTTAAAACTATTCTAATTATTTCTCACAAAGATGCTTCTGTAAAAGTTAATTACCAACCTTGCCAAAAAGAAAATAAAGGTTTCCCGCCAGTCGCCATCTTGATCAATGGAAGAATAGTTTGGAATACCGATTCAAGATTGGAACGCGTGCCGTGAATACGCACCCCTGTCTAGTGCTGGCTGGTTTCTGCAAAATAGTTCGGCCAGATTGAAAAGACGGCGTTATGACTTTGGGTCTGTGAAATTAAAACGCATATTAATTAAAACTTCTAAGGTAGTTCAAATTCATAGCCTTGATAGGTTTTTGCTTAATAAGTTACTTTTCGCGAGTTTTGTAATACGCGATATTTAAATAGACATGAATACTTTTAGAACCTGCATAAACCGGGCTTATTTCGACATGACGTCCCATCCCAATAACAACTTCTAAGTATACTTCCACGAAAGATCCGCGCCATGTTTTAAGCGTTAGCGCTCAAAAGGTCTACACTATCGTGAAACCAAACTGAGCTCAGCACCCATCAGGTCAAACCGAAGGATCACAACCGAGGCACATCACTAGTTTTCTAAATGCAGGGCCGTTTTACATAAGAATGCCCGCTCACGATCCACTGATTCGGATAATAGTGGATGCGGAGTGAATTCCCGAGGATCACTCGTAACGTTGCCTATTTCTAAACTTGTCTCTGTCTAAACTTTTCCTATTCATATAGGTATGCCTGTCTAGTCTACACTTTTAAATGTTTTTGTTTCTATCATGAATCTCAAGCATCGTCAATTCGTAATATATTCTGCCGATACCGAGAACTATAAGTATCAATAGATAAATCCACCCTTGGAAAAGTTATAACCAAAGAAACGATAAACTAATAAAAGAATAACAAATAATCTTTAACAACTATCAATTTCCCCATTTTCTCAACTTTTCCTCGAAGCTATTTCTTAAGCCGTAAATCCCAAAGTAGATTTGTACAGGGTGTGCAAAACAAACTTTTAAATCGCTGCTCCTTATTTCCGCGAGCGCCACGGTTCTACAAGATGAATCCTTTTCGATCGCAATGAATCTTTGAGAGCTATGAAACAAGCGGGTTATTTACGTATAACTAGCTCCTGCTCGCGGCTTCACACGCTCTTTTCCGGGAGAAAAAGTAGCATATGCCCGTCCCAGTACCTTCCGGCAGGGAGGCAATTTCTTTTTGAAAAGGATTTCATAAAGATCTCATCAGCCGGTTAGGCGTTACAAGGTACAAGACAGACGAACAGAATTACTTTCGATTTTAAAATATACAAAATCTATAGCACAATGGCCGTCATACTTGTTGGTGAACCTAATCATTTCGCCCTCTATCTATTTTGTGATTGCCGTTGTTGGAGAGAAAATAGATTTTAGGGCAATCAGTACCTACATGGAATAGGTTAAGGTAAGTTTTGTTTATTTGTGTATGTATTTCGATTAGTTAGGAAAACCTGAAAGTTCATGGCCAAACCGGTATCCTGTTTTCGCCTTAGTTCGGAAATTTGTCAGTCTCCAATCTTGCCCATACAGACTCTACTAATTGTTCTCGAACCGATATTTAGCACATAAAGTAACAATTTAAAAGAATAGGTACTCCTTTATCTTCCTTTATATATATCCAGTATGCTACGTATTTTTCTTTTCGCAAGTTGGTTTTATTTAGCTTTGATCGTGCTACGCAGCTGTCTACGGCGTAGCAAAAATCTCATAGAGTAGTGTAGCTAGTACATATATACACACTATATACAATAATGTCCACACATTTACCAGGACAATAAATTATTTCTGACGAATAATTTACTATCACATACAGGTATGCCTACTTCGTACTTTTGAAGGAGAATTATTTTTATTAGATAGAATAAACTATACTTACTCGAAATTTCCGTTAGTGTAGCCAATTACTGATTTCAGCCAAAATGGCTCTGACGACGTGGCATGTTGCGGAAGTACTTAAAGCGGCTAGCACAGGACCATAGGGTGTCCCTAATGTCCTGTGCTAGCCGCCTGTCCTATGCTAGGCACAAATTTCGAAAGGACATTAGGATGTCCGCAATCTATTATCCGATCAGGTCGGATCGGTTTTTCTATGCAGATTTTACCTAATACTGAGCATTTGGTAAAATCTGACTACGGATAATAAATTTCGGATTTCAATAACTCTATTTCGTTAGGCTTACAAAATGAGCACTTAGTCAAATTTTATACTAGGCTTGAGGCGTATTTATCGTCACTGATAAAAGTCACAGGTATAGAAAATAGGCGGTATTTCACAGTGACAGAAACTAAATATATCTTTGACTGTGTCACAGGCAGTGCCAGTGTCACGAGTGCACAATATTATATCGTTGTTATTTTATTAGGTACCTACGCAATAAATCGCTTCAGTTAGATAATATTGCTTCTATATTCTCTCTTTGATAATATCACTAAGTCAGAATGAGACACACCTAGTATTTTATACTTTGAAATTTGAAAAGTATACCGCAATGTAACAAAGTTGTTACATTACGTTATACACATACAATTCAAGATGAATTTTCGTTACGTAGCGGTACTATTGCTGCAATAAATATATCATTCAATCAGTAAAACTTGTACGTGATTGGTAGAAATACTAGCTAGTATTTTGTCACTGGTATTTGTCACAGATATTTTGAAGTCGCAGGAACGTAACTCACAGGTATCGGATTTTGCCTAGTATAACCCAAGACTATTTTATACTATAAACAGCTTTTTATATAGTAATTATTATCAAATAACAAATAAGTTGTTATTGATTTTCTCTTCACTGAAATTTTTAGTGTCCACTAGTGGGAGAAGAATATTAGGGAAATAAAGGAACAGCTATCTATTACTGAAGTATGCCATATGCTGCAGTGGAAATAAACAACGAATATTATTTATTTTCGTTGTTTATCTTATAGGTAGCTTGTTGGTGTAATGTGTTCCTAGTAGGGGTGGAAAGCAATAAAGCGAAATTAAATACACCACAAGCACATCCTCACGTGCCTGAGGCAACGACAAAGAATGGATGACAACCTTTGTGGCATTGTGGCTGATGGTCGGTGACATGTGGGTTCGATTGCCATAAAAAAAATCGATATGCGAGGCCCGAGGTCCAGTCTGAATGAAAGGTGTGGAAATTTTGTTACGTTCATAAGTTCATATACATATGTAGCTGAAAAATTGTTGAACCTATTTCCTCCAATCGAAGGGTGGTTTGCCATGCTTGGCAGGTGGATTGGTGATCGCAGTTCCCGTGTTAAAATTAAAGTTGCCTTAGTCCTTTCTCACCTTATCAATGGGCTGAGTTGAACGGGTTGATTCCTAACCCACGACAGCCATGGCACTGGGGGTGAGTCTATTTGATGTTAGTAACGAGACGTAATCGTGACGTCTTCTTTTACCATATAATTAAGTACAGCGCCTCTATTGTGCGGGCGTGAAACTACGCAAATCCCGTATAGAAGTGAGACGTCACGATCACGTCTTTTTACTAACGTCAAATAGACTCACCCCCCACATCATTTAAGTATTTCATTTCATTTGATTTATTTATTCACAATTAATAATTATATGGTGTCGGAAATTGTAATTTTATACTTGACTACAAGTATAGATAATCACAGAGCACATTTAAATAATATTTACACGGATAAAAAAGCCATAGCTTCATAATTAAAAGAGGAGCAGATAAATGGTACTTTTTAAATCGTTTTCAATTTTTTCTCAAACACACTCAGAAACTGTCTAGATGCCTCGATGCAAAATCAATTTGAAAGCTTAATAAGATGTTCGTAAATAAACATGGTGCACAGCTTGCACTAAATAAATGATTTAATAAAGCCTCGAAAGAAGTGAAAGAACCGTCTCGAAGGAAATTAAAGATATCGACGAGACGAAGCGGTATTTTTACATGAAGGGGAGTCTGTTTATTTTTGTATTTTTTATTGGAAACTAGAAAGATAAATTATTGGGAATCGGACTGTTGGCTCATGTGATTAGAGACCAATTCATTTTTATTTTTAGACCTTCTTCAAGTACGAAAAAGTGTCTAGATTTAAGGTAAGTACTTAATTGACTTAGATTCGTGATTGACCAGGTCCTAGATGTATTTTTATCCTGAAATCCTGATTTTAAAAGAAAGTTTTTTTTTTATATAACTATGACTACACAATGAAATTACACCTAGACACCTATTTAATACTGATATTATGTAAGATTAAGAGAACTTAAGTTTCTGAGACCATGTCATCATTGTTGGCTTACTGGAAGACCGTGCTTTCGTACACCAAGATAGTATAAACAGCAACAAGCAAACAATGGGTTTCAACAAAACAATACGATGTTTTATTCTAGGTACCTACCTCTTAACTAGTAAAAATACCCAGCCACATAAATCTAGAAACAGCCACCTTCCGCCCAAAGATCCCCTAGGATTTACTCGAGTAATTCGTTCATTTATTCGAGTAATTCACGCGCCGCTGTCGGCGATAACTCACGGTAATCTATCGAGTTTACGCGCGTCCTGCTAATCGACGGGATCTGACAGGACCATGGATAAAAGAGAAAAAGGCATCACAGAGAATTATCTTAATTTTATTCGAATTCTACGGTTGCATCTCCACGGAGGTGTTGTATCGCCAGCAAATTCGTCTATAACAATCGATGGAGTCGCCTTTCAAACTAATGGGCCTGTCACACTACACCCCTCGTGCTCATCGCCATGATCCTCGCGTTGCCGCGATGTTGCCCAGTCTGCCCTGGGAACCTGGGTACAAAATCGGGAGCGATGGGCAGGACGAGGAGTATGACATGCGGCATGACGAGTAACGTGGCCACACTACGTCTCTGTCTCCTTTCCTCGCTACTTCCCATGCCACTCGTCGAGTGTGTGGCCGGCCCATAAAACACTACCTACTCAATTCAAAATACTTTCTAGTGTTGGAACCTGCGATGCCACAAAATGTTAAATTGACTAGCGTCTGAAGAAAAATAGGACGAATAACATAAGCCATTACGCAGAGATAGCAAGAGAAATATCTACGAGTACTATCCTATGATAGTACTATCGGTGCTATCACGGGCGATCTTCCGTACGGGGTCAGTTTTTGTTAGATTTTAATAAATATAATATAAATAAAAATATATAATAAATAATAATTAAAAATAAGTGAATGAATTAAATGTTGAACCTACAGCAGACAGGAGAACTTAGATGGTGAAAGGACCAATTCCCGTGCCGCTTTCCACATTTAATTACTTACATGGTTCCGATTCATCAATGTAAGTGAACGTTTAGTGCAAGTCGCCCCGCTTCAGTTGAGACAAAAGACGCTCAAAGCGAAAACAAAAAACAACATGAACTCCAGCTAAATGAAGAAAATAATTTATCTTTAAACTGTTGTTCCACTTAGCTTTTAAGATCTCTTTTATACACAGTTTCTACAAAAAATATATTTAATTTCATCGAGTACCTACCTTTTGTTTTTATTTCCGTATAATTCTGTCGCGGTTCTGCGATCGTGGTATTGGGGCACTGCAACGCGATGGAAACTTATGGGAATAGAAATGAAAGATACGCGGTAAATAACCAATGTTAACAAATTCAGAAAATTTAAATGATCTAAGTCATGAAGATTAATGATTATACATGATTATTTATTTATTTATTTATAAACGTATTACACTATTTTGACAGGAACCCCTAATGCAATAGTGTCACAAATTCAAATTAATGAAAACAATCATAATAACATATTTGTCAGTCTCGATAATTAAATACTAAAAACATGAACTAAAAATTAAAATTACTCAATAAAACATAAAAACAAGAAGATAAAAATCTTCAATTGACAACTTAAAATTACAAAATGTCAAACCTAATAAATAATAAAAATTCTACAATGTCAAATAATTTCACAATAACATACTTATAAAAATTCTTCAGTTCATAAATTCACATTACATAATGTCCAAACTAATATAATATAATGTCAAATAATTACACAATGTCAAATCTAATTAGAATAGCATAGGATAAATAACAGAGTCCTATGACATTCGCTCAGGGAACAGTAAAAAAGATCGACTCTCTCCGTTACTAGATTTAGCGTGCGGATGCAACGCGTTAGAGGTGCCTTGTTCAGGAGGTTGGTCCTTCCTTTTGGTCGAGCCAAAAGGGCGGGCCGCCTTCGTCGATGAACAAACTCACCAGGCACATTTAGCCGCATTTCCTCTAAAATCATCCCACGAAATATTCTAACCAAATATAGAGCAAGCGCTGCATCCCTCCTCACCTCCAACTTATTGTATCCAACCATGCCTATAACAAACAAGGTTGGATACATCAACGGGAAGAATGGATAGATGCCGTAGATCTTCAAGTACAGAAATCTGGTGAATTTATTTTGAATGCGCTCCACCATTTCACTGTACTTGGCCTCGTATGGTGCCCATACCGCAGCATTAAACTCTAAATGGCTTCTCACCAATGCGTCGTATAGAGTCTTTATTGCAGTCATATTTGTAAAGTTGTTCGTCTGACGGATTACAAATCCAAGGGTCTTGAATGCTACATGTACACGGAAATGCAGCTTGTCGTCGAGACGAACCCCTAAATCCCTCACCGAATCGACTCTCTTCAACTGTGAACCCTTCAACTGGTAATTGTGGTGGAGTGGTGTCTTCGCTCTACTAAACGTTATGGTAGAGCACTTACTGACGTTGAACTGTAGTTCATTCATACTAGCCCACTCCGCCACTCTGTCCACGTCACGTTGAAGGCGTTCACAGTCCTCTTCGTCTTTAATCGGTAAGAGTAACTTGAGGTCATCCGCGAACAACAAGCATTTCGAATCTTCGACGACTGTTGGGAGATCGTTGATCATGATTATGAACTCTAGCGGCCCCAGATTGCTTCCCTGACTCACTCCCGTTAAGGTAGTGTAAGGCTTCGATTTGCATCCCGCGTAGTCGACGTACTGCTGCCGGTTCTTCATATAACTCGCGATGAACTGCAGCAGTTTGGTTGTGTAGCCGATCGTCGCCAACTTCTGAAACAGTCTGTCGTTATCGACCAAATCGAATGCTTTTTTGAAGTCGAAGTAGCCGGCGTCGACTTGCACCCCGGCGTCGACCTGCGGTAGCATAAAGTTCATTGAGTCTAGGAGGTTACTGTAATTGGATATATGTATCTAGAGTCCTTTCTAGGCAGATGTTTTTTAGGAACGCAACTGTCGAAAATATCAAATAAAATGCTATAAAATCTACCGACCTGATATACAAGATCCCGAGGAGGCTCCTCGGGATCTTGTATATCATAGAGATGATTCCAATCCACTTACGCTATCGACGAGTACAGTACATGGTAGTCAGCTTTAGAAAAGTTCCACTGCTGTCCGTCTATAGGCGGGGATAGCGGCCGCGGCGGCGTGGAAGGCAGCGCGCGGCGCACCGACACCGCGAGCGGCGGGTGATGCTCGTCGCACGGCACCAACTCCTCGTCCGCGGGGCAAACCACCACCTCATCCATACTCAGAGAGACTAACACTAAATCCAGTATTCGATCGTTAGAATTTCGTACCTCATTTTTCTGAGCGAACTCACAGAAAGCTGTTACATATTCAAAATAATTGATTACATTATCACTACAAGAATACATATTAAAATCACCTAGAACTAAACACGAATTATATTTTGCGCACCAGTTTTCTATTATTCTAAATAAGATCATAAAATCATTGTCATTACTATTTGGGGGAATATATACAACACTACAAAAAAAACAAAAACTTATTATTTAGAAAAACTGTCACCCCAATAATCTCAAAAACACAATTATCAACGTTTACCCCTGCTAGTACGTCCACTTTTCGTAAGTCTATCCGTGGCGCGGCCGCTAGAAACACCCCACCGTGCTTTCACCCGTCCGTGCGGTCGCACCTGAGTATTTGGAACCCCGGAGGTACTATTTCTGCATCGTCTATTGAGTCATTGTATCCCGTCTCTGTGATGGCGAAAAGGTCACTACCTGAACATTCTATGTTAGTGAAGAACCGATTTAGCTTCGTTCTCAGCCCTCTAGCGTTCTGGTAATATATTTCAATATTACTAACTTGTTTTGTGCAGGTTTTGCGCGCCGCCGCCGTTACGAAAGGGCTGGTTTGGTTTGTGTGCATTGTATCTAGCTGGATACACAATCCATGGCTTAATTTTGGCATTAACCGGCCATACTTCGGCTGACAGGCACCTTTCCTCATACGGCACAGGAACTCCGATTTTATATGACTTGTAGTCACCCTTCGCCGAAAGTTCCGTCACTGAGCAGGTCCCGCTGGGGCATAGGTCCCGGAGGTAGGTACGGATCTCCTCGGTGCTTGACTCCATATTCCACAGATGAACATAGCTACGAGGCTCCACTGCCTTTAGTGTCGTTACAGTAGGGCCCGCCGCACCACTCAGTGAGGCTGGCCTGCGGCTTCGCCTTACTTCTGTCCACTGTTGCTGGTCCTCTGGTCCCTGGTTCAGGCTATGAGTTGGACCCGATGATTCGCCGGTATTTAAACCTGTTTCCCCTCCGCAGGGCCGCGTCACCTTGGTATTAATGACTTTACCTGGACGTGGTGGCGCCCCTGGAGCTGCGGTGTTTGGTTTCTTTGATACCGTCGACTTTGATTTCATTGCCGGTTTGTAAGCTGTCGCTGTTAAGGGCTTCTGAGGGACCTCCTGGGGTTGGGGCGGGTTTGTGACTACCGGAACTGCCGCTGCCGCCGCCTGCTCGTACTTGATGTGAAGCGCCTGTACTTGAGATGAATAGCCTTCCAGTTTTGCGTCGTAGCTGGTAAGTATTGATACAGCTAGAGCAAGCTGATCTCTCAGTATCATACCTCCTGTCTTAAGCTGCGGACCTCCGCTGACAATTGCGATGGGGCATTTCTACGCAACTTACTGGTTCTACATCCAAGAGAATGGGTATCTTTTTAAGCTGGTTAACATTAGGATCGCGATTCTTCCCAGAGGCGGCGGCACCGGCAGAGGTCAGATTATAGTCTCCGCCTTTGCTTTTGATTTCTATAGGGAGATCGGTAGGCTTGTCGCATTTAGATGATGATTCCATGTTGGTTGGGATAGGTGTTATCTTTCTAAACGTTTAACATTTGAGCTGTAATCCCGCTTTCTGGAACCCACCGGAGTAGAGCTATTGTCTCCTCCTTTTTTGGCAGAACAGCAGCATCCGGCTCGAAGGACCATAAAGATGTAAGGTCTTTACACCTTTAGAATGATAAGTCTTGATTTGATATAATATTTACTTTATTCCAACACGCTACGACTAATGATGATAATGATAATGATATGAGACACACGCCCGGTTTGAATGGCTAACGTGAACTGATGAGAGCGCGCGCGTTGATATTGCTACAATGAAGGAAAAATGCTGACGCGAGAGAATAGTGCGGTTTCACCGTACATATTCCCAACAGCGAGATGAGAAGATGCTGGTTAATTTGATACAAACTTAATGATGGAGTAATGATAAATGAATGAATTTAATTTGATAAAAGATGATACATTATTGATACTAAATGCTAATGATACATGATGATAAAACAATAAGTCCTTAAGAAATTTCAAAATTATAAAACAATATTTTTGTTAGTAAGATTACCGCTAAGTAAGAGTAACGTAACCTAATTCAAGTCCTACATCTTGGTTTCACTGATATCGATCGCGCGAAAAATAGGCGACGAGGCCTTATCTAAACGATCACTTTGCTTTTTGATACCACTAAACTTGCCTATTTCACTATACTCTACAATTTGATCGGCACTTGCACTATTACTAACACAAGCATCACTTATAACGCTGCTGAAACGCGGCGCGGCGGCCGGCAGTGACAGAGGCTGTGCCTCCACCGCTCGGGCCGCCGCCGCCGCCGCCGCCGTCGGAGAGTGCGCCGGCGCAAGCTGGCCAGCGCGCCAGCGCGCCTGGCCGCAGCGCGCGCGCCTCCACGCGCAGACTGCTCCCACTGCGAGCCCCGTGCCCACGATCAAGTAGATCACGGTGTATTGATGTACGTCGTGATAAGTGATATTCTCCGTAATGCTCTCCTCCTTCTTCATCTGATTTATTTGATCTTTAATTTTCGCCAAGTAGGCTTTCTCTTCCTTGTCTTCAGAGGTCCAGTTGGCAGTGATAGGAACGGTTATATTCATGATATGATTTATCGGTGCAATTGCTATCTCAGGAACGTAAATCTCAGAGTGCACCTTGATGTTTGATGATGGTCGGCGAGGAGAGTAGATGGTGAAGTCCTCTCCCTTTATTATACAACCTTGACCGAGACTCATGATTCCAGCCCGGCTTATCTGTTCAGTTGATATTTGATCCCCGCATATGACTCGTAGTAAACAAACGTTACAGCAAAAATAGTAGTATGTATTGGGCGTGTGTAATTCGCTCCAGATGTTTTTGCATTTGGTTGCTTGAGTTAGGCAAGTACTTGTGCTGGGATCTTTGACACATAGGCTCATGTCGGATATGATCTTAAAAATGGGACCTTGAATGTTACACAAATAGGTATCTCTGTTTGTGTTGAGGCATGATTTGATATCTGTTATAGGTACGTATGTATCTTTTTGTATGTTGATTGCTAAGTTTTCCGCTACTGGAATGATGCTAATAGTGTTATCTCCAACCATCCGAGGGATAGGAAGAACCTGATAGGCTTCGAAGGTTTCCCTGCTGACGAGAGGAATTTTCACTTCAAAGATAAGGTACGATTTTGTCATTCTTGCTTTGATTCGCAGAAGATGATATATGCTCCATAAGTCTGTTTGTATGTTACTTATAGGTAGACACAGATCTTGTTGTAGTTGACCGGAAATGATATTTAGTTGCTGTTGCAGTTGTTCTGGCGTAAGTAAATGTATGTTAAATTTGCCATTGTTTACGTTGGTAATGATATCTAATAACGATTCTTGTATGTTGCTAAGTTTAGACAACATATTGTTGGCTATGATAGCTGATAAGATAAACTCATTTTTAAGCTCGAGCTGTTGTACTTCCGATGTTAGTTGATTAGCTGAGCTTTCTAATCTTTGAAAGTGAATGTCTATCAGAGTGTGTTGTTTGCTGATAGATTGTTCCATTCTTTTAATAAGATTGTACTCCGATTCAACAACAGATGTTTGATTTTTCCATAACATCGCTAAATGTTTCTCATTTGTTTGAATGATATCGATGTCCTTTTGATATTGCTGTGCGAACTCGTCGTCAAGTACTCCGAACAGCTGGTGGGCGATGTAGCCAACACCATTGATAAGGCCTCGCTTCTTACGATGAAGGTCGCGTGCTGAGAACTGCTGATTTAGTAACTTTTGATCGTAGTACCGTAGTTCCGCAAAGCCGTGTTGTAATTGTGTTAGGACAATCTTACAATGTGATGGTGCATTTCCCTTTGTGTTATCGCATGTGTTTACAAGGTTGTTGAAGAACTTATCCATTGCTGCGAAACCTTCCCAATAGGGGTGCATGTCATAATAGACAATAATTTTCCAATCGTCTCTGATAACCTGGATATTTGACAATTTGTCGAAATATAACCCTTTTGTGCTGTTAAGTGCTGTAATATTATGTGATCCGAATGCTGTTGCAAGTAGATTCAAGACCACAAAAATTGATAAAAGGATTGACGTCATAGCTGATTGTGATTTAGGCGTCTTGATATTGGCGGGTTTTTCTGATTTCGTGTCTTCTTCCGGTGCGTTAACAATTGTTGATATTTTTATGATTGGACGTTTGATAATGCCGTTTTTTGTTTTTAGTGATACGACGCGAACACACTTGTCTTTTCCGGGGTGTAGCTCTACAACCCGGCCTAATGCCCATTTGCCGGGGGGAAGGTTGGCGTCATTAATGATAACAATATCGTTGATTTTGATATTTGGCTGTTGTTGTTTCCATTTGCTTCTGATAGAGAGCTGACTTAAATACTCCGAACGCCATCGTTTCCACACGTCATCGAAAATCTTTTGTGTGAGCTGCCATCTCGTGCGTAGATCTTTCTCTGTTTCTATGATAGTTAGGGTTGGCCCACTAGATAGGAAATGTGCCGGTGTGAGGCAGTCCAGATCGTCAGGGTCTTCTGATAATGCGCAGAGCGGCCTGCTATTCAAACACGCCTCTAGCTGGGATAAGATGGTTGAAAACTCTTCAAAGGTGAGTTTTTGTTCTCCAATCACTCTTTTCATATGATACTTGAGGCTTTTGACAGAGCTCTCCCACAAACCTCCTGCACTAGGGAAAGATGGTGCGTTGAAATGCCACTGAATCTGCATGCTTGATAGTTCGTTGATAAATGTTTCGTCTGATAATGTTTGTTTGATATTGATAAATTCTTTCTGTAGAATATTATTGGCGCCGACAAAGTTTGTCCCGTTGTCACTATAAATATGTCGAGGCGCTCCCCGTCTAGCAGCCATCCTGCGCAGCGCGGCCAAAAATGCCGAAGCTGTCAGATCTGATACCAACTCCAAGTGGACGGCCTTCGTCACCATGCAGACAAAAACCGCTATATACCCCTTGGTCGTTTTCGCTCCTCTTCCTTTGTTATATTTAACATCGACGTATCCTGTAAAATCTACTCCAACATGATAAAAAGGACGTGAAGGATTTGTCCGTGATGCAGGCAGGTCGGCCATGATTTGATATTGCTTGTAGGGATCATTTCGTCTGCATTTGACGCATGTACGTAAAGTCTTTTTTACCGTACGATTTCCTCCTAAAATCCAGTACCTCTGTCTGAGGTGTGTTGACGTCAGGCGCGACCCCCCGTGAAATGTTTGCTGATGTGTTTGATTTATCAATAGTGATGTTAATCGAGTATTGTTAGGTATTATCAGAGGGTGTTTTCTTTGGTAGCTGATGTTTGCATTTCGAAGCCTTCCTCCAACCCTCAACAACCCGTCTTGATCAACAAAAGGCGAGAGATTCAGTAACCGACTCTTTTTTGATATAGGTTTGTTTGCTTTTAAGTCAGCCATTTCTTCCGAAAACTCTGCTTCTTGGATATTTTGTATTATTTTGTTGTGAGTTTTATTCAACTCTGATAATGATAAGCACGCTGAGGTGACGTCACTGTGACGAGTCATACGTAGAATCCACGCCACGACGCGCACAACTCGCGTAAAACTGCTTGAGTTGCACAATAAGTCTTGAATGATATCGCTAGTATGTTTGTTTTGTGTTGTTACGTTTGTTAGCATTTTAATTTCTTCGTTTGTAGTGTAAGTTGGTTTTACAATTTCACTGTTTGCTTCAAACGAAGATAGCCATACCGGACCATTCCACCACAATGATAATTCGGTCAATTTCGCTGCTGATATTCCTCGACTGGCACAGTCCGCGGGGTTGTCCGCTGATTTTACATGGCGCCAGTTTTCAGCTGGCACAACCTTGACTACCTGTCTCACTCTGTTAGCGACGTAGGGTTTCCACTTACTAGCGTCCCCATTGAGCCACCCAAGTACAGCTGTCGAATCTGTCCAGCAATATACCTTTACTTTATAATCCGGCAGACATTTTAATGCTTTAGTGATAAGTTTTGATAAAAGCTGAGATCCGGCCAATTCCATCTTAGGCAGTGTTAAGTTTTTATTCTCAGCTACAATTTTGGCTTTTCCTGCGACCAACCTTACTTCATTTTGATTTTTGATTTTGTAGTAAATCACACAGGAAATTGCTTTTTGGGATGCATCGCAAAATCCGAACATCTCAATTTCTTTGTCTTTGCTTGTCTTCAACCATCTAGGTACCTCCACTCTGTTGATATTGATAAGGTCTTTCCTAATTTTCTCCCATTCATTCTTAATTTCTTCAGATGTTTCTTCATCCCATCCTGTGTTAGATGTCCATACTTGCTGAAAGAGTAGCTTCAGTTTTGTAGTGATAGGTGAAAGCCATCCTAAAGGGTCAAAGATTTTTGATATGTTAGAGAGTAGAACCCTTTTCGTCAGTTTGGCAGTGCTCTCGTTGACATCGACCTTTAGCTGGAATGTGAAGTGATCATCTTGTGGATGCCATGTCAATCCCAAAGTCTTCGTTGTACTTTCTGTTGATCTGAACTGATAAGATTTTTGTTCGTCACCTTGATTTTGCTCTAAATGACTGATAATTTCAGGTTGATTGGAGCCCCATTTTCGTAAATTGAACCCCCCTGACTTCAGTAACTGAATCAAGTCAGTTTGTAGTTGTTTGGTGGCTTCGATTGTTTGTTCTCCGCTAAGGAGATCATCCATATAGAAGTCTTCTTCCAGCGCCTTGCCGGCTCTACTGGACTGATATTTGTTCCCTTCAAGTTTGGCTAAGTGCTTTAAGGTCTTCATAGCCAAAAAAGGCGCAGCAGCATTTCCGTAAGTAACCGTTAAGAGTACATACTCTCGCCACCGCCTTTGATCATTTTCATCCATCCAGATGATTTTCTGATATATTTGATCGTCTTCATGTACCATAATCTGTCGAAACATCTTTTCAATGTCTGCAATTATAACGAACTCGTACTGGCGCCACTTCAAAATCAATTCGAATAGATCTTGTTGTAGGTTGGGCCCACGGCATGTCAAATCGTTCAGACTGTTACCACTAGATGTCTTCGCAGAGGCGTTGAAGACCACTCGAAGAGCGGTTGTTGTTGAATCGGTGCGTAGTATTGGGTGATGAGGTAGGTAACATCCCTTTGATGCAATCTCATTACACTCACGCATATGACCCATATTGATATATTCATTGATAAATGATATGTACTCCTGAGCAATTTTCGGCTGTTTAACGAAGCGTTTCTGAAGTTGCCGAAATTGCGCGACAGCAGCCGGTTTTGATACTCCCAACTTCTTTGATAAATCTGATTTAAAGGGCAGGCGCACTACAAAACGCCCATCTTCCTTCCTTTCTGTAGTTTGGTCGTAATACTCCAAACACTTTTGATCTTCTTCTGATATGTTATGCTCTTCCGGGATACTTTCGATTGTCCAAAATCTCTGTAAGTCCTCGGTATCATTGATAATGACGTTACACTGATAGCTCTTGTGTACATTTCCACTTAAAATCCAACCAAACCGAGTCTCCTGTGCGATCGGACAATTTTCCATCTTGATAATACCACCCTGTATAATCTCCGCGTAAACTTCAGCTCCAAAAAGTATGTCGATTGGGCTACTGATATGATAAGTGTCGTCCGCAAGAGGTATGTTATTTAGGTAGGTCCAGTTAGGCTTAGGAAATGATTGGTTTGGTAAATTATTGATCAGTGATTTCATGATATAAACTTCTGTTCGAAGCTCGTAATCACTGTGAATAGATCCACATGTGATAAACATGATTCCCTTGCAGTTGTTAATTTTGGATCCCACACCGGTTATTACCCCCCTGCAAGGATAACGTGGCAGCCCTAGCAGTTGAGCCGCGTTTTCGGAAATAATCGATGTTTGAGATCCTTGATCGATAAGGCAACGCATCGTAACAAATGTTCCATCAGCTTTTTGTACATTGATTTTTGCGGTCGCTAATAAAACCTCTTTGTTATCATTATTTGATGACGCATGATTATTTGACGCTGCCTCTGTTTGTGTCGGAGCGCTTTGATGCGCAATGCTTTGAGCCTGAGTCGTGTTACTGTTACTGTACTGCTTAGAAGTTGACACCTGTGCCTTTGGTTTTGATTTATTATTATAATAGACATTATGCAGTATTGTATTATGATTCTCATTGCATTCGCGGCAACGTTTCTCCGAAATGCATGCTTTCCCATGGTGTGGGTAAAGACAATTCTTACAAAGCTCGAGTTTCGCTATCGTATTGCGCTTTGACTCGGCCGACAATTCCAGAAATTTATTGCATTGGAATAAAGCATGATTCTGTTTGCAAAAAGGACATTTCGTGGAATTGGCGTTTGTATAATATGCTCTTGGATTTGATTTTTGTTCATTTATTTGATTTTTGTTAGATGATGATGATGAATCTTTCCCCTGTTGCTGGGGTGTTTTGTTATCTAACTTGCGTTTCGATGTCTCCAATGACGTAAACTTGGTCTCAAGGTAGGCCAAAAATTCGTGGAGGATGGGAAGCTCCCTCGGGTTCCTCACAGCTAAGACGTAATCCTTATATGTGTCAGGGTCTAGTTTCTGTGATAAGATGTGCACGAGAAAGGGGTCCCAGGTTGACACATCAACGCCTAGGTTTTTAATAGCATTTAAACATTCGTTGGTGGTGTCGTGGATCTTCTTCAGCTGCATGGCGGTCTGCTGCTGCATCACCGGAAGGTTCATAATAAGACTGATATACGAAGTAAAAATCATCTTCTTGTGATTGTACCTGTTGTTTAAAAGATCCCAACACACCTGATAGTTTTCTGTTGTGATATGCAGATGCTGAATGAGCTTTTCGGCTTCTCCTTTAACCTTACTTTTTAGGAACTGCATTTTCTGCGCGTTTGATAAGGCTGGGTTTTTATGAATGCTCTCTGTAAAGATATCTTTAAAACTCACCCACTGATAATGGCTACCTCCAAAGGTAGGTAGGTCGATGACTGGTGTAGACTTGTCGCGATGCACCATGGAACTCATCTTGATATTGATCTCTCTCTTGATATTAAGATACTTCTGCTCGTACTTACTGAAGGCCGCATCATACTCCTCATTTATGCCACTCAACTCAAGGTCAAGGTCCCAATGAAGAGAATCAATCGCTGACCAACGTGTTTCGATTGCTCTTAAAGCATCCTCGAATTCCCATTTATCCGACATGATTTCGATCTTAATATTGCCTATGGTTCGAGAAAATGCCTTAAAATTAGTTGTTTGTTTGCGCAGCATTTCGTCTGTCTTACTGCTAGTCCCCCGGTCTTTATAAGGTGTAGGTGAAGGTACGTACCCTGGCTGCGGAGTTGTGTTGCCCGGAGACGGCACGGACGTCCCTGCTGTATCTAAGGGAGTCGGTGGACGCAGAAGAGATTTTTCTTCAGAAACATCAGACAAATACCGGCTGATATATGCTCGTGCCTCTTCATAAAAAGCTTTTGATCTATGATATGCGTTTGAGGAGAAATATTCATGAGATTTATCTTGCGATTCGCTGAGATTGATATGATTAATCTGAAACTCCTGCCAATAGGATTCTAGTGTACTCAGACGCTTCTTAACATTCTGAACCGTTTTCCTATCTGGACCATCTTTTTTAAAATTGATTAGGAGCGTATCCATCGCCCCCATCAGTTGATACTGGGTCTGAATGACCTCTTCCATCTTCATCGCCATGAAGTTTGATATTGATAATGATAACTCACCGAAGGCTGGCTGGTTACCTTTCGCGGCGGTCCAAGTCCCAGGGGTGCAATCCAATAATTATGTAAAACACACTAATATCACAATGCACACGCGACTGGTCCCGCCTTCGGCGGCTCGAAGGACCATGTAAAGGGTTCGGTCTTGGTGTTGGTTTAGCCCCGAAACCCTTTGGGTATTGGTTTATGTGGTAGGTATTTATGGTTTGTAGTAGTTTTATATGAAAAGTCACTAGTTTTTGGTATGTAAATATAATCACTGGTAAACTATGATTAATATAAACTAAAACTGATTGACTTATGGTATTTAAATGGTAAAATTATGGTAAATTAATGGTTGTAATGGTACTGCTTTGAACCCGCGACGATGGCGGTCGATCGCGAACTGAGTAAAATTAGGCAACCGCGAGCAAATACACAATCAATTGCAAGCGCAGCTAAAATGCATATCTGCTGCGTGGTCGGTTAACCCGAACATACTCCCGACGACGAGATGAGGATGCTATGGTTTGGTGAATGATGGTGATATATACATAGTGTTACAACAAAACATAGAAGAGATTGAAATACAATTGAATTGGTAATTAAAACAAGTAAATAATACTTGAATGTAACTTACAAAACATAGGTCAAAAATAAAGTAAATTAATTTCAGAAACAAGTAGGTGTAAACTTGTTAATACATAAAATAAACTTTAGACAATTTATATTTATTAGAATTCAGATTCTGCTGTATTAAATTAAATCGTAAATAAGTCTGTTTTGGCCTGGTCGGTCGCATTATGGTCCATGTTTTGCGCGCCTTTACGTTTGGCTAACATTTGGCATAATTATAGATTGATTTCACTCAAATTCTCACTAGCACTACGAACTTGATTGGCCATCTGGCCCTTAAGATCACTAGCACGAAACACTTCATTCGGTGGTGGTGCACTGGCGGGCCCCAGCGGCGCGGAAGTAACTGGTGACTCACGTTGATGGTGACTTCCGCGTCGACGCCGAGGTCTCTTTGACGGCTGAGAGGCCGCCGCCTCAGCTCCCTGCGGGGAGCGACATTCGCCGCAGCGCTCCGAAGCAGATATCCAATATGATGATAATGATGATGATAAGACTCTGAATAATTTCTTTGCAAGATATCGGACACCATCGGTATGTCTCCGACGGCGCCTAGCTGTCTGATTCACGTCGCGCAGTGGTTTTCTTGTGCATTTTGTTTGTTGAACTAAGGCATTTATTTCACTCAGCATTTGTTTTTTCGGTGGTTCCTTGTCCTGGTTAATCGGTAGGACCGAATGGTAAACAATTGGCCATTTCGTGACCTTATTCTTTGTTTTTGTGTGACGACAGCGGCGTTCTTGTAACTGTAGGTATGGTTGGTGACCTATCTTTATGCAATTCAGCACTCTCAGTGTGCATGCAATGTTATAAGTTGAGCTTTTATTTACTAAATTGTTCATAAAGTCGATGTGTTGACATTTTTTAACGATGTTATTAATTAACGAAGTATTTAGCTCTAATGTAGTTTCTTGGTTGGTTTGGTTTTCTTTCTTGGTTCTAGGTTCGACCCAGGTTACTGTGTGGTGTGGTAGACAGCACCTGGGATTATGGTTTTCGCTTGATAATATGGTGGTTGGTGATAGTTTTATGAGAGTCAGGTCAATATACTTGTTCATGAATTTATGGTATTCAACCCGCTCTTCATTTTTATCCAAGTTTTCGAACTGGGCTAGGACTTCGGATTTCGCAGATCCTAACTTTCCTTTTAATTCGGGCTTGTATTGTATTATGGTGTTTGAAAAATATTGAAGACACTCATGGTTGTGGCTAGATAAATCTATGTTCTGGTTTACATCTTTGCTCTTCGGAGATTTCAATAAATTGGTAGTGGAGTTGAGAATGGCATTGCATTGGTAGTGTGGTTTCGTGGTCCCACACAGCAGCCATCCTAAGTGTGTTTGTTGGGCTATTGGTTGGTCGTCTCTGTCCCCTCGTAAAATTCCTCCTAGCATTATTTTGCTATACACGTCGGCCCCGAGGAGCAGATCAACTGGTCTGGTAACGTTAAATTGCGGGTCAGCCAACGTTAATCCTTGTATATGGTTCCATGATGATGGTACGGTGAACGAGTTATTTGGTAGCTTTTTCATCAAACTGTTCATAATAACAACGCTAGTACGGAGAGAAAAATCGCTCTGGTGTGACTGAATGGTAATATCTATGGAGTCTTTAGCGTCATTCTCTCTCCCTCCCACGCTGAAGATCTGACCGTTGAAAGGGCCTCTCTTAAATCCTAGGACTCGAGCTGCCTTTTCATTTATCAAAGAAACCTGTGAGCCTTGGTCGATTAAAGCTCTCATTTCGTGCAGCATTCCATTTGCTCCACATATCTTGACTATGGTGGTAGCTAAGAGTATCTCCGACGTATCATCCCAGGACGAATTGGTTGACCTGGATGAAATTTCTGTTGCGACACTTTTTTGTGTCACTGTGTCACAATGTTTTGATGCGCTTGCATTTTTGTTACCTATTAACGCGTCATGAAGTAGCGTATTGTGCGAATCTAAGCATTTTCGACATCGCTTATTCGATTGACATTGTTTATTCAAATGACCGATTAGACAATTTTTACAATATTCTAATTGTTTAATTTTTTGCAGTTTTTCTTTGCTAGTCATTTTTATAAATTGAGGGCACTTCCACAACCCGTGTACATCATTGCACAATTCGCAGGTTGATGAACGCGAAATGTGACATGTACTAATGGATATGGTTCTATTTTGGTTAAAATTAGGGTTACTGTTTCGATTATTGAAACCCTGCTTTTGGTTTTGGTTGCTTTTTTGTGGTTGCGGTGTGGTCGGTATTTGGTTAGCGGGCTCTTGCTTACGGCAGGAAGCTTCCAACGCAGTGAATTTTCTCTCTAAGTAATCCAGCAGCTCCTGCAAAGAGGGTAGCTCTCTGGGCTTTTTGATAGATTCTATATACTCCGTGAAAGTTTTGTCGTCCAATTTCTGAGCCAGCAGATGCACTAAGAGTGGATCCCACGTAGTGATGTCGACATCTAGGTTGGTAATAGCGTGAAGCGTTTCTTTAGTCACGTCGTGCAGCTCTTTTATGGTAGGTAACGACTGCTGCTGCATGTTAGGAAACCCCAGTAGCGCATCGATATAGGTGGTGAAGATCAGTTTCTTATTCCCATACCGATGGTTAAGAATATTCCAACATACCTGGTAATTCTCAGAGCTGATCTGTAGATGGTGAACCAGGCGTTCTGCCTCTCCCGACAGTTTACCTTTAAGGAATTGCATCTTTTGTGCACTAGATAAGTATGTATTTTTGTTGATCGCCTCACTGAATAAATCCTTAAACGAAACCCAACAGTTGTAGGATCCGTTGAAAGTAGGGATACTCATCTGAGGAGCGGAGCTCTCTCTGTGCTTCACTGACCACATCTTCCTGTTAAGAGCATCTTTCAACTCGCAGTACTTGTTCTCTTGCAGGCAGAACTCTTCTTCGTATTCAATATCTACACCCCCATCTTCAGCTTCGATCTCCCAGTGGATCTTATCGATGTCACCCCATCGGCCCTCGAGAGATTTCAAGGCGTCTTCGTCTTCTTCATTGAGTCGTCGTTGAGGCAATACGTGCCTTGATGTTAATTATTTGCAAATAATCAATTGCTAAACAGTGACCTCATTTTTGCTGATTGTGACAAATCTGTAGTGACGCGTGTGAACTACATATAAAGTACAATGATAGATTTTTCTATCGAAAGTAAACTAGTGTAAAATGGATATCTCCAGTCCGTTTGGTCACCGGAGCAGCAGGACGGCGCGCTCGCCGCCGCCCTCCACACCAGCACCAGAGCCCCCTCCTCGCCATGTGCCCGCCGCCCAAGAAACCCAATACGACGCAGTGACTACTCCCGAAATACAAGGCTGGATGAACTCGATAAACCAGTACCTGAATGAGGTGTGCACTATTGCATCCGAAGGAAAACTGAACTCTGAGCAAAAGCAACGGGTAAGCGCTCTCTGCCGTAAAGTGGGTAATGGCACTTCGCAAATGGCCGTCCAGTATCAGTCTCTGAAAGCCAAAGTTGTGAAGGCGTACTGCACTGTAGAACTGCTCCAAAACAAACTTGACCAATCCCACCAGCTTGAAGACCTCATAAAAACAATTGAAAAGACCTCGAAACCAGTCGGAGAAACCTCATTCGCCGAAATGGTAAAAAAAGGGTCAAACACGTACATCAAGCCCACAAATGTCAGTTCTGTGGCCATATACCCCAACGACAAACTAAAGACCAGTGAAGACACGAAATCCCTTGTACAAAAAATTATCTGCCCTGAACAAATGAAGCTGCATGTGAGAGGACTACGGAAGACCAGGAACGGAGGTGTCATCATCAGCACCGACACCAAGGACGACATCGAAAAGCTTAAGAACACAGTGCAGATCACCAACTCTGGCCTTACAATCGACGAACCGCTTAAACGAAAGCCGAGAGTCGTCGTCATTGGAGTACCGACATCGATGCCCGAAAAAGAAGTTTTCTCTTGCCTCTTCCACCAAAATCTAGCCGAGACTTTCAAAAACTGTGACCTGGAAAAATTTTTAAGCGCCATAAAGTTAAGCCACAAGTCGGGCAGGAAGAACGCAGAATCCTGCAATTATATTATTGAAGTTCCAGCCGACATACGTAAAGCACTCATCACTAAAGACAGGGTTTTCGTGAACTGGTCTTCGTGCCCCGTGAGAGATTTCACTCTGGTTACTCGCTGCTATAAGTGCCAGCAGTATGGACACGCGGCAAAGTTTTGTCGCGAGGCAGCTCATACTTGCGGACACTGTGGCGGCATCGGCCATACAAACAAAGAATGTCAGAAGCTAGCTGAAGATCCGAAGTGTGCCACATGCTTGTTCTATAAGAAGCCAGGTAACCATGTAACTGGCGCCGCCGACTGCCCGGCAAAATTTGCGGCTGAAAAGAGGTACATCAATTCCATAGATTATGGGGGAGCCTAAGGGCGCAGCTTTATTTAGCAATTTTTTCGGTTGGAGTAGTTTTTATTTTTATATAATTAAACTTCTGACTTCTGATTTCTATGATTTTTCTGCACCTAAGTAGGTATGATGCAAAGTATGTCAGTAAGATGACACAGAAAAGACATTGGCCTTGTATTGTTAAAGTAGGCTAATAATTTTTGTACCTAAGCACCTTTATTACATATCACTGGTTTAGCGTAGTTAGCATAATTAAGTTATTTCATTTTATAAATCTGCACCGTTGCTTTGTTTTATTATGACTACTGATAGATGTGATTATTATTTTTCGTTTTAAGCACTTTCTGCCTGAGACACAGGTTTATTTAACCTAGTTCAGGCAAATGTATTATTTCAGACCTTTAGAACATAAGATAATTGACGTTGTAATCCGTTTAGCCCTAAGTTGTTTTGAATAAAATTATTTATTTATTTATTTATTATTTATTCAGGACATACCCAGGTGTTCTTCTCGTCTAGAGTCGACTCTTTTACACCGATGCACAGAAGATAATACAACTTGTTGCAACCCTCAATCACACATCGGAGATAGTTTTCGTTGGGAAGTATGCCACCGTCACAGGCAGAGCAACTCATCGTGTAACTATGACGAAAATCGTAGGCGCGTGTCGTACGCGTTGGATTCCAGTAGGTAGGTAGCGCGGTCAGTGCAGCGCGCGCGGGTGACTCACTGCGCGGGGCTCGGTGCAAGAGCGTTGCACCGCTGAGCGCGAGTTGTCCTAGGTCAGTTACCGGACGGTTGGAAAAATATTTTAAAATGTTTTTGCTTACAACTTTGGAAATACTGGGACTCCAATCAGAAAAAGTAACAGTTACCAGAAAGGTGTTTTCACTGGTCACAAATTGCATTACTTCGCAACAGAGTCACGTCACTTTTATCCACTTTTTCAAATTAAAATCACGGAGCAAACAAACAATGATGTTGCTTTAGCGGGTGGCTACCGTACTTTAACCAGGTTTCAGGTTTCTTTATTATGATAAAGAAACCTGATCCACCACCTGTCTGATAACTAGCTGGGAAGAAAGATAGAAACGTTTTACGAGAAATCCTTTGATTTTTTTGTTTCTACATCGGCGTTTCTACGATCCTGTCTCAATAAAATAGTAACTAGCATAGCTAGCATAGTAACACCTACTAAAAGCGTTAGTTTTTTATAAACGTTGTGGCGGTAACAAATTCTTTCAGGCAGCATTTTAAAACGTTACCATCCCCTCTTATCTACGGCATGAATCCTGAAAGCTTCGCCCGAATTAATTATCCAATTCAATTGACTAATTAAATTAGCATTTCTCGTTCATTACATTACGCTGAAAGCGTTTGATGTAGCCATTTGTCTACAGGCTTTGTTCTAATGCTTACTCGGCTGTGGGTGGGTTGTGTATTCAGTTTCAGATTTTAGGACTTGTAAGTCGGATGACGCTCTATTTTCGGCCATTTCGCAAAACGTACTTAAAATAGAATATTGTATTATTTTCAGCCATTTCATAGGTACGTACCTTAACGTTTCTTTAAAATATCGCCTTTTTGTAGTTTCCAATTTAGGGAAATAGAATATATCCGTTGCTTAGCTGTTGTAGTACTAGAATAAAACTAGTCTTAAGAATAATGTACGTACTTCATTATTATTTATCTTGTATTAAATCAGACTCCAAGATTTTTCATCGCGCATCATTGCCATACATATTGCCATACAGCGGAGCAATGCAGCCAGCATCTTAGGAAACCTTCCGACTGGTATTGATATTGACCAATTCGGCTACCTGTAGTTTGTTTATAAAAGTCCACAATTAGCTCAATTGTTTCAATTGTAAATACTGGTTCTAGTTTGTGTCTATTATTTGATTGTAATTTTAAACTCTAAATAGCTCTGAGTTATAATCTGAGGACATCGCAAGATCTCAGTTTTCTAGCTGTCTGTCAGTCTGTCACCTTTTCGCGCCAAAGCGGCTGAACGTGTCCTTATGTAGGTAGTAGGTACATAATGTGTGTAAAATTTAACAGAGAGGCAGTCGGTATTGCGGGGACAGATTTGAGCTACTTTTGAAAAAGTCCGTGCGAAGCCGCGGGCAGAAAATAGTAAGGGTTAATTTGAATATGTCTTCGGTTAAGAAGTTGTACTTTTTACATCGTATGTACGTAACTTATTTTAAATCGACTTTCTTCCCCTTAACCATCTCGTCGTAACCTCAGTCACACCCCGTTAACGTAAATTGAACGACTATAGGCTCATCTCGTCTCCAACAGAAGCCTGAGTTTTAGGGCCGCCACACACGGACTGCTCGCGCAGGTTAGTCGACAGCTTGAAGCTGACATTGATAACTGCTTGGAGCAGTTGATACCAAATGCTCGAGAAGCGTGTGGGCGGGAAACACGCGGGAGATGGAAATAAGAGCGCGGGCGGAGGTACCTGCGCGAGAGCAGTCGACAGCTCGAGCAGTGAGTGTATGCCTGGTTGGCAACTACTTGACCACACCACATGTATGTGTGTACGTACAAGACAGCTGTTTACTATGCAGTCGCAGCTTGAAGCAGTCGATAATGACTGCTCAAGCAGTCCGTGTATAGCGGCCCTTAAACGTTATTTTAACATTCACTGTGCGTTGGTTTTACTGAGAACGCTCACAATCAAGGTTGGTGGGGTGTGGAGTGGAATGGATAGAATCAGCCTTGAAGATTTCACACATACACTCAGATTCTGGCGCATGCACCCCGGAGTGGGTCTTGGCCTCCGATACAATAGATCGCCACCGGCTTCTGTCCTGCGCCGCCTCCATTCAGTCCGGTGCGAAGACTTGAAGTGAGCGAAGGTCGTGACATGTTGACACTTCGTCCTTCCACCTGTATCTGGGTCGCCCGACTGGTCGTCGTCAGCGTGAGTAGCTGCCCGCGCACCTGGGCAGTGAATGCGTTACACCCCCGACACGAAAAGGGGGTCTACAAGTTTACTTGACGTGTGTGCCAGTGGCATGAGATATTATGTCTCAAACGGATGAACCGATTTCGATTTCGTTTATGTTTTGAGATCAGCCATAAAAATCATCGTTAGAAATGTTCGTAATACGTCGTAAATCGTAACGTATTAGAAACAAAAGTAACAGATCAACGGTGAAGAAACTAGCACCCATCAACATTTTAAAATAAAAAAAAAAAATTGGATTAGTTACTATTATTCACTTCCTTTGTTTAAAATGTCGTTAAAAATACATTTCAATTATTATTATTAATAGCCTAAACTCCTGTCCTTGTACACATTTTTTCTAATGCTAGACTATTTTATGTGCTTTAGAGAGAGATAATTTATTTACCCAAAAAACACATAAATATCTTGTTATCTTGCCGGTTATAATTAAATACGTTAGGTATCCCTCTATACGTTAAACTGCTATCCCACGTAAAAAAAGTAAAATCCCGTCGCCAAATTGAAATGAACTCGGGTGTGGCGTAAAGCTTTGGATTATGACTTGACTTTTTATGTCTACGTCAGAGGAGGTAACTCCGCCATGCATAAGTACAGTCAGCGGCGATATTATGAATCACAAGTTCACTTCCGTTGAACGAACACGTAGGTACCTAACTTCAGACTCACACTATTGTGATAAATGCGAAACTTTATATGTTTATTACCGCTTCAGGTCAAAACTACTGAACGGATCGGGCTGGAATTCTGCATCGATGTTCTATATCTGAAATAAGATTTAGTTTACTTTTTATCTCGGGAAAACGCGTCCGAAGTCGTTGCCAGAAGTTAGTTCAAAATAAAGTAGATATGCATTTTTTTTTATAACAACAGCAATCAAAATTGTTTTATGCTACCTTATCATAGTACCTACATGCAAAAAACAAACAGTTGCAATTTAATAGTCATTGAAATCTTCAGAATCCAATATTACCTATATACTAATATAGGTACAAATGATTTATATTAAAATAATTTTACATAATTATTTAACATCAAAGTGTTTGATTTCTCTCATATTGAAAACTTGGGAGTGTGTACAATTTTCTCAGCTGACTGTACTTCCCCATGCATGGTTCGAGAATTTAGAAGGCTAACAAGCTTGCGTTATGTTCTTCATTATACCGTTTCATTTTTTTTGAATGACCTTTTGTCCAAAAAAAAGTAAAATATTTAGATTTTTTTTATATTGTTTTGCGTTTTTCGTCGAACAATAATTTTATACTCATTGAAAATAGTTTAATGGCAGAATATGTTCAGCTAGATCAAAAAATGCTTCATGACAAGACAAGAGTGAATATGCGTCTTCTAGACCTTCGTGATAGACCGTCGGCCACATCGTAACTTTCCATCAGGTGAAATTTTGGTCAAACGAATGTCTATATACTATAATAACAACCTTTTTGAGGAGACGCGGGAACGACGCATTGATTTCAATTGAAATTACTTAATCTTTGATCAGTCGTATTACATCATTTTTTTTTTTAGTTTGTATCTATAACAAAGAAAATTACAATCAATATCACATTAAGTTTTTAAATACGATTTGGATGTTTGTATATTTGTTACTTCTCCAAGTCAAAACTACTGAACGGATCGGGCTTAAATTTTGCATACAGGTCGTTTTTAGCCTTGAATAAAAGATAGGTTACCTACTTTTTATCCCATAAATCAGTTACCATGGAATATAAATAACCTTTGAACGTTTCTATATAAACAAAGCGTGTAGGCTTGAGGCGATTTCACAGTGACAGAAACTAAAAATATCTGTGACTGTCTCACAGGCAGTGCCAGTATCACGAGTGCACGATATTATATCGTTGTTATTTTATTAGGTACTTACGCAATAAATCACTTCAGCTAGATAATATCGCTTCTATATTCTCTCTTTTATAGTATCACTAACAGCCGGTTTCTCGAACGCTAATCAAATCGCAAATCAGTTGACAAGGCAATTAACTTGACACACTGGTCAAATCAAATCGGGTTGCACGAACGATGATTAGACAAAAATTAACTAATCAATGATCATCTTACGATTGTCAAATCAGTGTATATTTTCATATGGTCACACATAATTTAATCATTCCTTCAGTTCAATCCTTCACTCCTAAACTTCAAAAATGTCACATGTTTGCGCTGCGAATCCTTGTTTCTACTTCAACTTCTTTAATGGCACCGCTTGCTTTTTGCTACGATTTGCCAGTGTCTGTGTCAGAGATGGAAATATTATTTATAAGTAGGTATTATGGTGAAGCGAAAGGAGGCCTATACCCAGCAGTGGGTGATCCCAGGCTGATATAACGACTAGTTTGGTGGCATTATGCCTCCGTGCTGAGGGGGTCTCGATTAGGGGAGGTTTGCCTTCAAGTTGTGCCAGACTCGGACCCTGTTCCACTTCTCCCTGAGAAAAAGCCTACTCCAGCCCTGAACCTCCTTGAGGGTCCAGGTGTATTTTCCTCATCAGATTCACTGCTGCTGCTCACAGTTATATCCGAAAGCGACATCCTACAATTTAAGAGGTTATTTTAATTTAGGTACAAGTATTTTTTATTGATAAAACGAGCCATAAGTATTGTGAAATTTAATTAAACCACTTTTGGAGTTATTTTTTTATATGAACAAGGTTTAGAACTTAGCAAACGCAGTAAATTGTAGTAATTATTTCAGCTAATTAGAGCAAAATCACCGATTAGTTGATCATTGATTTAACAAGCGCTTGACTAGAGAAAAATGCCTAATTAGCGTTCCAGAAACCCATTTTGATGTTTGACAAGAGATTTGCTTCAATGATTTGACAGACTGGTCAACTAATCTCTGTTCAAAATCATAGTACGTAATCAACGTTCGAGCAACCCAAATGATACTTGATCAGAGATTTGATCATTGATTAGTTAATTATGAAGATGATCTGCGTTCGAGAAACCGGCTGTAAGTCAGAATGAGACACACCTAGTTTTATACTTGGAAATTTGAAAAGTATACCGCAATATAACAAAGTTGTTACATTGGGTTATACACATACAATTCAAGATGAATTTTCGTTACGTAGCGGTACTATTGCTGCAATAAATATATTATTCAATCAGTAAAATAATGAATTTGTACGTGATTGGTAGAAATACTAGCTAGTATTTTGTCACTGGTATTTGTCACAGATATTTTGACGTCGCAGTAACGTAAGTCACCGGTATCGGATTTTGCCTAGTATAACCCAAGACTAAAAGCGTGCGAAGCCGCGGGCAGAAGGTAGCTAACTAGTCCAATATAATTATTATGTGCCTATGTGTAACGCCCGATGAGACACGCCGGCCTAAGGTCCGTCTGCGACGCAGGAGGTTGCAAATACAGATATTTGTTCCGGGTCTCTGGGTATTTTCTATGTATAATAAAAAATATCTATCTACATGTATTGTATTATGTATATCAGCCATCTAGTATATATAACACAAGCACTGCTTAGCTTGGGGCTAGATGATTCTGTGTGGATTGTCCAGCATTATTATTATTACCTTCCGTTTATGGTATTGTCCGTCGAAAGATCCCCTTTCCCCTTTCGAAGTCACAAATCCCGATAAGTTGAAACAAATAGCCTCGTCTAGAAACAAAAGCGCAGCAACTTGCAATTGCAACTTGGAGAACTTTGTAAGTTGCACTGTTCGCTGGCTGCGACGCATGTTTACAAGACACAAGACATTCTTGCCTTCAACTTTATCATCAGCAGCATCATCGTGTAAGCCTGTAAACATCCACTGCTGGGCTTAAGCCTCTCTGTTCTTTGTATCTCGCATTTAGTTACTAGCAGAAAAAATTATGTAATAATCATGCTACCTTAAAACATAAGATTTTGTGTCCTACGAAAGCTACGCGTGCCCGGTTATGCGCGCTACGAATATTTGCTACGAGTTCTACAAAATAATAGAGCTACAACTACATGTGCTACGAAAGCTACGTGTGCTACGAATATTTGCTACGAGTTCTACAAAATAATATAAGTGTACAAGTACTCGTGCTACGCTTGCTACGCCAGAATATTAATCACTTTGCTGTTTTCTGTTATTGTTATCAGTTTTTGTAAAGTTTTAATTCATAAACGTCCTTGTTGACATAAAATATCTTGGATTCTTTCTAAATCGTAATAGGTATCGGTATGTTTTTATTCGTAAGTAATCAAAATGCAACCAAAGAGTAGCGAAATTTGTAGGTATTTTTAAGTGATACACTTAAGTGATATTATAAATGTGCTAGTGGTTTCTTTTTCACTTCTTCCACTAGTGGACAAAAAATTGAAGTGAAGAGAATATCAATAACACCTTATTTCTTATTTGATATTAATAACTATCTTTAAAGTATAAAATTTGACTTGTCTAAGTGCTTATTTTGTAAGCCTAAATAAATAAAGTTATTGATTCTGATTCTGATATCTACACTCACAAAATAGTAGTAGTTTAAAATAGTAGGTATTTATTAACCGTTTGTTCATGCAGAACATACAATAGTGTAAGAGCAGGCTTACAGTATTACCTTCATCAGTACCTAGGCAAGCTATTGTACATTTAACCTAATATGAATCTAAAATAACATCACCTACAAAACTTCTCTCAGTTACTTAAACATAATCTAATCTCTCAGTTACTTAAACATCGGAATCTGGTTTAATTAACCGGCTCGCGACAGACTGCAGGCAATTAGCCGAAACTTTGCCCATTTGCATGTTATGGGCAAAGTTACCGCCCTCGCCCCCAAATTGAATTCTTTTTTAATTTCAACATGTCTGCGTAGAACGGAACTTCGAAGTTAATATAAGGTTGAGGTTTTATTACATTTTCACAATGTGTGTAGAATAAGAAAGAGTTATATAAGTAAGATGAAAGAAAATCAATAGCGATAGCGAAATCCGTACGTCGTCGTAGGAAAATACCTACCAACCTATATAATGTACCAACCTATATGCCTAAGCCAAGGTTAAAATATGTACCTACCTAGGCTACGTATGTTAGAGGCCTACCAAGTCTCTCTAGGTAGTAAAAATTGTAGGTAGGTAGGTAAAATTGAAAGCCTACCGTAAAATTATAACTAACTTATATTTGTCGAAGTACCAACCTAACTATTGTTTCCGGAACTTAGTAAGTACTTTACTTAAAGCAAAATAACTAACGGCACCTAAACCTAGATAAGCTCGCCTCCATTGTTACACCGTAAGTGAGGTAGATACCCTACAATACAATACACCTTAAAGTTTATCGATTGTTTTCATTCAGGCACAATAACATCGCTTTATCAACGAGACACCTGCCTCGGCAACTCCATTCCACCGGCTTACCGCAAATCCATCCCAAATTGAAGATTTTCCCGTCACACCAACGCATTCTTCGATTTGTAAAGCTTGGATTTGTAAAATAGAAACTTTTCTTCTACAGAACTTTTAGAATGGATGGGGAACTTAAGGGTTAAGGGAGAACGTAAGCATTGATCCTCGGATATTTGTTAGGTAGGTAGTTATGTAGGGACTCCTTTCATATAACGATTCCGTTGTTCTTATCTAAGAATTTTAAGTGATTACTCGGCGCTGTTATGTCCATCTCGCATTCCAGCCCGTAGTTCAGAATAAAGATTGGCTCCAAATCGCCAAGATGTATTTTCGATACCTATTTTATTTAATTTCCTTCAGTTTTCATCAAAAGATAATCGAACCGTTCCCAAAATATGAGTAGTTAGGTATTTACGTAAGTATGTAATAGATATGCACATGTACCCTACATGCCCACTAAGGTACATGTACATGTACCTTAGTGGGCAGGCATGTTCATTAGACTATTTATAAAAATCCTAGGTATAAAATAGCCTAGCCTTACTTTCGATACACTACGAACCTAAATTCATTGTGCTGTTGCATAAAGAATTTTTTATATATTTTTATTATTTTTACCAGCGGCTGCTGGTTACAATGGTTATTAACGGAACGTAAATAAATATGTTCAGAAACCAATTCTAGAACTGTGGTATTTGAACAAAGAACTTGTAGGGACGGTCTACGCCGCCGCCCCGCCTACGCCGCCGCGCCGCCCCGTGTAAGTAGGTAGGTACATACTATATCCATGTATTTGAGAGTAAGAAAGAGGTATCGTAATAGAGTTAGATTATAAGAGCTTGGAAAATTTTGTGTTTTTGTATTTTGAATTGCAGAGCATTTGAAATTATGTTGATCTAGAGCCCAAAAACTCTTATTTTACCAAGCACAAAAGTATCTCCTCTGCTTTGCCCTGGCCTTCGTGAAACGATCGACCGTATAGAAATAGACGTAGGTAGGCTGTGTTTAGGGTAGTCAGGAGGGGTTTATTCCCGTAGCCTTAGCCAGGTTATCGTCATAGATACCTACCCCCAGTCACAGAGAATTTATGTTTATTCTCAGTCTATGTTTTGGATAGACGAAAGTTGTTTTCGAACGTTCCTTGTAAAGTCAGCTGTCCAACTGTCAATGTCAAGATTGTATTTATGTGTGCGCTGTCATAAGTGTCAAATGAAACAAACTTGCTTGCGTTGCGTGTGCATTTCAAAATCAAATAAAAATAATATTGATAATTTCACAATAAATTCTTCCGCGACCGCAAGCTATGGCCGGAAAGCTGAATAAATTCGAAACGCCCAGTTCCGCCAGCTCAGATAGGTAAACCGAGTGTGTTATACTTGCGCCTTGTTTATTTGAACAGCTGACCCGTGTTGCAAAAATTGTCTTGCAGAGATTCATTTTCAGTGCGAGTTTAGTCACCGTTGAGTTCCCAGGTGTTATCGTGCCGTGTTTTAGTGCTAAATCCATTTATATGTGATATTCGTGGAAATAACATTGGCTGCATCATAACCTCTACGCACGCATTGTGGTTTTATTTTTAGACTTTTATTTAGTACATTGGCAGAGCGCTTCGCTGAACCCGGCACACGTGTCCCGAGACCGAAAAGTGTTTCCGAACTCGGCGTCTCGAGACGGGATGGATCCGAGCCCAGTATTGTTGTCGAACGCGTAAGCTGTTTCAAAATTACTGTTAGGTGTGTGTCGTGTGCTTTCCTCTGCTTGTGTGATGTTTAACACGCTGTCTGTTTGCCTGTTATAAACCACCTAACATCTGTTGTGTTAACACCTACTCAATAAGGAACTTGCCACTTGCACATGATCGAGAGAATGACTAAACAGAAAAACATAAACAGAGGACTGACCTTCAGCTGATAATTAGTGACACACATCTGCCCAATCACATGGCTGAAGTAGATTAGATGTACCTTGAATGTAAACAAGTGTTATCAGCATTCTTTTGATAGCGAATTTGGAATAGTTAGCATATCAATCACATTGTTAAACTTAATATTATAAGCCAGATTTTGTTTTGACTAAATCTACTCTCCATAAATTTATTTACCTACAAAACAGACCAAGTAGGTATTGAAATGAAATGAATTCTAATAATTAAAACAAAAATAAAGATCTCTAAACTATGTAAACTGACTCCCTTATACAAATCTTTATAAATATATAATACTTCTTACAAATCTAGACCATGTAAGTAAGTACCTCAATAAATCAATATACCTACCGTTTGCATGATTACATTCCAATGACCTTTTGTTATGCCAAACACCTTACTGATAACCAACAGAATGGTGTTTGTTTTCAAATTAAACTCAGGTTTTTTTTATGTCAAATATAGTTCCAGAAGGAAGGTAGATTAGATGAGAAGAGAATGAGAAGTATTAATAAAAAAATCCATTCGGCCATTATAAGGTTTACTTATAATGAGTATTTGCAAGAGCTGGTGGAAGACTGGAAATGATTGTACCACGTGGAAGGATTTCGGGGTGGCCTTTGCTCAGCAGTGGGATGTATAAAGCCAAATAAAAAAAAATAAGTGAATTTCTCCTATTTTTTTCATTCAATCTGATTGTATTGTTTGGTCAGATTGGAGCACAAGTATTTGTCCTTACAAAAAAAATTGGGTACTATTATCAAATATCAAAGTGCTTTATTTCCTTTAGACCTTACAGTACTCTTGGACACATCACAAAATTAAAATTACTTACATAAGTAAAACAGGGAAATAAAGTGATCAGTTTGATTTTTTGTTCATTTCAATATTTTTAAGGTAAAGTAAAAATGTGAACAAGAAACCTTTACCTTGTTAGGTTGTTAGTTTTCGAGTTGGATCAAAAGTCGTCCCATGCTTTTTTGTCCTCTAGATAATCAGATATTTTGTAATACGCCTTTTTACAAAGGATATGTTTGATAGTTTGTTTGAATTTATTTATTGATAATTTTTGCAACTCACTCGGAGTTTTGTTGTAGAAGCGTATACATTGCCCTTTAAAAGATACACTAATCTTGTGCAGCCTAGTTTTGGGCAAAGCGAGTTTGTTCTTAGTTCTAGTATTTACATTATATATGTCACAATTTTATTACTATGTGAGCTAAAGATATTGTCTAAATTAACATCCAACCTACATTATCCCTGAGCATGATCTGCTATGTATGCTATAGTTTGGGGAGGCCTATGTTCAGCAGTGGACCTATATGGTTGATGATGATGATTAGCTATATCATAATCAATCCTTGAACATTCAGTAGAGGTGAAAAGCAAAAGTAGGATCTATGGCATAGCAAATAGTATAGAAATATCTAGCTAATTTTGTTAAAAAGACATTTTAATTGTAATCATTAATTTATAATCTTAATCAATTCTAATTTCTTCAAGTATGAACTTCCATTGTTGCTTTAAAACAAATTATCCGACTCTGTAAATTACACAGAGTTGATTCAGTGTGTGATTGTTGTTATTTTTAAAAGCACACTACCTCCTGAAATTACTTTGCAGAACTCAAAAATAATGTAGATAGATAGATAGATAGAAAATTCTTTATTGCACACTTATTGATAAGAAACAGAAATACAAAAAAAGACAATTTTAAAACTAAGTTACAAGTGGCGGTCTTATGTATTATTATCAATGTACTTAGTTCTACTTAGTCTTCTTTAAACAGCACCTCCCTAGGTGATGTCAAGTTAAATTGTTGCCGCCATTCTACATTGATGTCGCAGATATCAAACCATTTAACATAACATGGAAATGCCATTTACATTTATTATCTGATTTTATGTCATGATAATTTAAACGAAGCATTTTAGTTTGGTTATTTAAATAGTTTATAGAGTTGTTGAATCTATATATAGATTTAGATAATTGAAGATCTATGGCATATATAATAACAAGATTTATATTGAATAAAATATAAGAGTGTAAAATATTTAATAACATATCAACAGATAACCATTTACTTGGTTTAGAAAATTTTATTAGACAATTAAACATAATTTAATTTATGTTTAATTGACAGTAATTTAGTCATAAAAAAATAAGCCTCGTCATAAAAATGTGAAGTATTTTTTTTAATAAATTACAAAAGAAATTGACAAAATAAGGTACTAACCGAATCTACTTAGCCCACCTAACAGCTTTCCTTTTTTAATTCTTGTTAAAAACTGAATTATGGACGACAGCAACTTTAATCGCCGTCTTCTATTGTCTACTAAACAACATGGTCGACCTTTCAAACGAGTTAATTACTAAAAGTAATATCCACAATTCTGGCCTTCTACCTTATTATTATTCTACCCTATCGTGTCATGTCATGAATGACTGTGTGTATGTTCGTTGACAATGAACCATCAATTATCTAATATTAGCATTTCTAGATGGTCAGTTTCGTCATGCTTAAATTGTAGACCTATCTAATAATATTGCACTACTGTCGACACATGACTGTCTAATTAACACATTTATTTATGTAAAAGTACCAAGCACCGCATTAAATCGCTAGGAGTGGAAGGAGAAAAAGGAAACCTTGTCCAGCAGTGGGAAAGTAATGGCTTAAAATAATAATTAGTATAGGACTAAGATATGAATCTGCTTTTTGACCAGAGATGCAGTGGAATAAGTCAAGCTCAACCTCAAAAATACACTACATGAAATTTATTCAAAGAAACTCATAGATAGATTTAAACATAAGTGCACTTAATAAATGTAGCAATTTTGCCTGAACTAGGTAATCCTGTATTTCAGGCGACAACGGTGCTAATTATTAAGTAAAATATTCACTTATGTACTATTATTCACTTATGTACTATTATTATGATAAAGAAAACATACTATTATGAAAATAAATGTCTAATAACATTGTAGCGCACCTAAACCATTGTTTCTACACGTTATAATAAGGATACCCTTCACTTTCGATACCCATTCTAAAATAGCTAAAACCATAAATTATTATGATGTATGCGTTTTCCAGCGATACAGAACTAGCACTAGAGCTCAACGAGCAGTTGTTCCTGGATGAAGATGAGTACCAAACCAGAGCGCCCGCGTCGCCGACCACAGTGCCCAATGTACGGCCGTACCGACCGCCTTCCACAGGTAATCTTATAACAAGGGAACTTAAGTCTAAATTACAATGGTAAGGATGCCGTAGCGGTCGTCCTGCAAGAATCGACTCCTCTGACTCAGCCCGTGGATGTCGTGGAGTCGGCTAGGGAACATACTTCTTCCGTGTATTTTTCTGCTTTCTTCTGTGTATTATGTTGCCCGGACCCTTGTGAGGTCGGTATCATCGGGTCCACCAAACAGAACACACAGTTTTTAAAAACACAAACACTACAAACTTATATCACAGAATTAGATTTATTTATTCTAAGTATAACTTTTAAGGAATTTCAATGTACCGAAAGAAGACTTGATTCCGTGGCGCAGTTGGTTAGCGCAGTTCCGTACTGAGGGAAGGTCGCGGGTACAAGTCTCGCCGAAATCGCAATTATTTTTTGGGATATCATTTAATTTCTTTGAGATTACTCCAAGTGCGGGGGCTTACGTACTTTAATAATATAAACCTGGGGATAAACATTTCTCTAAAAATGTTTGGATAGTAAGACCATTTTCGTATAGCTACATTGGTTAAGGTACCTCTCCTTACTAGCCCTTACAAAAATCCAAAATACCACGCTAGGATTTCATAAAGCATGATGCATCCCGGGCACGGAACCATCGAGTTACAATACGGGAAACCCTCAATATATTGTACTATACCTATAACCGTACTGTGTGGTCTCCTCGACATTGCTACTTAATTATCATTACGTATGACAATATCGGTCGTAATATGATCATGCCAATTGTGGAGGAGATATTACCTTTGATATGTCATATCCTCAACTTTTCTGTTACCTCTGAGACCGTTCCGGCTGTATGGAAGGAAGCCTATATCATTCCTCTACCCAAAAAAACTAAACCTTCCTCATTTGCTGATTTTCGGCCTATCTCCATTCTTCCTGTTCTGTCCAAGGTTCTTGAACTTCTTGTTCATGGCCAACTTAGTTTCTTCCTTTGTTCTCATAACCTTCTAAATCCTCTTCAGTCCGGTTTTCGCCCCGGTCACAGTACTGCTACCGCACTCGTCAAAATCACTGATGATATTCGATCGGGCATGGAAAACGGACATCTCACTATTCTGACTCTACTCGATTTCAGCAATGCTTTTAATACTGTTGACTTCGAAATTCTTCTTGGACTTATGCGCTCGATTAACATATCTCCATCGGCAAATGGCTGGTTTCGCAGTTATCTGCAGGGGCGCCAGCAGCGGATTCGTACTGATGACTCTTTGTCATCTTGGTGCACCACTTCTGCTGGTGTCCCCCAAGGCGGCGTATTATTCCTCTATTGTTTGCATTATTTATAAATTCTATCTCTCTTCAATTAACTTCTTCCTACCATCTCTATGCAGACGATCTCCAGATTTACACTTAAACTTCATTGCAAGACCTGGCTAGTGCGATTCACCGCACGAATAGCGATCTTACCAGCATTCGTGATTGGAGCGAAGCCTATGGTCTCCAGATTAACCCAAATAAAACACAGGCTATTATAATAGGTAGTTTTCGCACTTCCGTTAAAATCGACTGGTCCACTCTGCCCAATATTGAATTTAATAGAGTCACAGTTCCTTTTAGTAATAGCGTGAAAAATTTGGGAATTTTAATGGATTGCGACATGACTTGGGCCCCACAAATGGATGCTGTGAGCCGTAAGATTTTTGCCTCCGCGTTGAGAAGACTCCGAAATTTTCTACCTACTGCTACTAAAATTGTGCTCGGTCAATCTTTGATACTTCCTATCCTTGACTATGCAGACGTCTGCTACCTTGACCTCACTGAAGAGCAGCTCAATAAGCTTGAACGTCTCCAAAACGTCTGTATACGATTTATTTTTGGGCTTCGCAAATATGATTATATTTCGGAGTTCCGCACAAAACTCAAGTGGCTTCCTATCCGTCTTCGCCGGGATTCTCACATACTTTCTCTTCTTTATAACATACTCTTCAACCCTCTCCCTCCCCTATATTTAAAGGAGCGTTTTGAGTTTCTCCACTGTTCCCATCCCCATCCTTCTCGTATTCGCTCTTCAGAAAACTTGGTATTAAACATGCCTCTCCACCGAACCAGTTTCTATGGCAAATCCTTTTCTATCCAGGCCGTAAAGTTGTGGAACGCACTACCTGAGTTTATTAGGAAAGCTGGATCTCTACCTGTTTTTAAAGCTCGCGTCAAAGATTTTTATCTGTCGGAAAAGTAATTATTGGTACCTCATCATCATCATCATCATCATCAGCCCACACACGTCCACTGCTGGACATAGGCCTCCCCCGTACGACGCCACAAGTAGCGGTCCCGAGCCGCCTCCATCCATCCCTGCGACCGCTACGATGTCGTCGGTCCATCGAGTGGATGGTCTCCCATGTAAGAGGGGATTTGCCATAATCACCACGCTTGGCAGGCGGATTGGTGATCGCAGTGTTGGTGTTTAAAAAAATACTCAGAAGGAAGCTGCTGCCCTTCCTCTGGTAGGTTCCCTTAGTCGGCTTTTACGACATCCACGGGTTGAGTTGGAGGGGTCGATATTCGTACCCCGCGACCCCACGGCTTATTGTAACCTATCCATTCTATATCTTGGTATTTATTTATTTATTACATATAAATAATATATTTTCTACTATAAGTATATTGTTGTTAATCTTATTTTATGTATTAATGTTGTATACACCCTTGCTTTTCTTAAATTGAAAATTTTCTATCCATCCTAAGGTTGCCTGGAAGAAATCGCTTCTAAGCGATAAGGCCGCCCATTGTACTTGTTTATGTTAATGTCTATGTGTTTTATTTGTCTTTGTGGTGTACAATAAAGAGTTTTGTATTGTATTAGTTTTACGCGCTGTCACTGGTTTTATTGTAATTTAATTCATAATGCGTTTGTAAAAATATTTGGAACAGGTTTGTTTTATATATTTTAAGTAGCTATCGACGAATTTTCAATATTCCCCCGTCATCATCATCAGTGATCACTGCTGGCGATAGGCCTCTCTCCCCATGCTACATTGTCATTAACCTCGGGCCTGCGCTCGTCTGGGCCGTCAAGACGTATCCCCTAATCATAAAATATAAATAAATAGATACACTCAAATACGCAACAAAATCCTATTTTGCATTAAGCAGTGATTATTATTTTGCTAAGTAAAGGAAACTACGACGTAGGTATTTATCGGTTCTGCAAACAAATCAGCTTGATATCAGCTACACCTCTGCACTAAAATCGCCCTTATCAACATGACGAATCCACAAGTAAATTTGCGATTCAGTACGCAAGTTTTTTCACCTCGTACCATGGAATAAATTGTAGTCATACCTATTATAATAAATGTTGGATATCAAAATCATAAACCGTGGCGGTCGCGGTCTAAGTATCAATCCCTCGCAACTCTCTCTCTAGAGAGAGTGAGAGTCTCTCAAATCAGTCCGTAGATGTCGTAAAATTCAACATAGGGAACTTGCAAGAGGAAGGGCAGCAGCTTCCTTCTCTATATTTAACACCTTAACTGCGGTCCACAAATTGCATGCCCAGCGTGAGGATTATGGCATTATCTTCTAATGATAAAAGTAAATATGGCGCTAATCAGGGAAGGTCTATGTCCAGCAGTGAACGTATAGGCTGATCACTTATGTTATGATGATTGATAAATAAACCATCAATTAAATGATAGTAGGTAAGTATAATATTGCTGGACATTCCACACAGCATCATCAGGTAACCCCAAAGAAAGCAGAGCTTGGCGTGATGGGCAAGCGTGATGATCAGATAATGCACTGGGGTTCCGTATGTTTTGCAGTTTCTGCGCTTGACTGGTCTATATAAAGATAATGTTCCATCCAAGGAAAGACTGTTTCTCTGTCATCATCGTCATCCGCAGACGGTTTAAATCCAAAATAAATACATATAAAGCATCTTTATTCAGAAAGACTTCTCGATTTTACGAACTGCTCGGTGTCTTGCGCTAACCGCATTCGTTAAAAGGGCGTCCTAGCCGTCTTGTAATAAAAACAATTGAAATCGAGCCTTTAATTTTGAATAATCTTATTCGTATTTGGCGTACTTGCATTAAACTCCACCCATTAAACTTTGACTTACAATACAGCTAATTAATAATTAGTACTTTAGTTTAGATCTAATTTCTTTACTGTGAGAAACAGAACCCTAATATTTGTCCTTGTTACATGAGATACCCATTCTTAGCGCCATATTAATTTAGTTGTTTATATCGCAACGTCGCGGACGGCTGTGATCGATCGACTTACCTTAAGATTTTTTAACAACAAACACATCTAAATTTATACCTTAGTAAGATGTTTTAAAGTGCAGTTTAAGTTGTCAAAAGAATACCTTGTGTGATCGGGTTAAAAAATGTGTTTTAAATTCTCAAAGGTGAATTTGGCCTTCTTATTCTTTTTAAGTTAGACACAGAAATAGCCTTCTTCTAAGGTTATGAAACTCAACGCGGTATATTATACATAAAACTCTTATGGTGATTTTTAAGTTTGGCAAAAGATCAACCGCGAATTCATAAAAGAGTAGTAACCTCCTCCAGTGCCAATGACTGCCCTTGACCCGAAGCCGAATCATCGACGCTATATTTATTAAAGTTCGTGAAGTTCCGTGTGAGAGTGCTGATACTGTGTAACTGATCATCATCATCATCAGCATCTAAACCTAGTCTATTGTATTGCTCTGATAAAAAAGAAACTGCATAAATAAGTTCGGAAAACATGGGAAATTCTTTTAAAATTCGTAGAAATGGCTGAGAGGCTTTTCAGGTTAAAAAACCCGCCAAGCAATTGCACTTGGTTCTATGGCACACTTTCTACCGAACATCCTGTATAATTCTCACGAACCCAATATTCGCCATTTTTCTCTGTGTCTGGTTTCACGATTCCACTGTCAGCCAGCTATAAGGTTTGATGTCGCGGACCATCGTGCTTTAGGTCTTCTTGACTTCTTTGTAATAGAAAAGAGTTCATTATATCCCTTTACTTTCAGTCATTCTCAATTATAATTCGCTTTCATTCTGTTTTCAGGATCGAATATCGTGAAATCTCCACGCGCTCGACGCGTGCGCACTGCCTCAATGTCTCAGTCCAACAAACGAACCACCGCTGAGAGCATACTACACGCGGATCGAAGGACCATCTACACAGCTGGACGCCCGCCCTGGTACAACTGCACCGGCGGACAGGAAGTCGAGCCCTTCCTTATAGGTATCGTTTGAAAAAATATTTAGTAACAATTCCGCGTATAACCTTCTCTAATAGTATTCATCAAAGTAAGTTGTCTACTAGTTTCGTCTCTCCACGAGACATCTTCAGGACCACAATACTCGACCTTGACATTGAGATTGGTCAGCACAGCAACACCGACAGAGTCCCGCCAGTGATGTTGCCTCTCCGAGCTCCGCGCGCCAAGTGGCGCCAAGAGGCAACATCACTGGCGGGACTCTGTCGGTGTTGCTGTGCTGACCAATCTCAATGTCAAGGTCGAGTATTGCGGTGTTCTATTATGTTATCTATTATTTACTAATATAGATTCAATAAAAAAAAATGTTTACTCATTTAAAAGAAACAAGCTCACGTAACAAGTTGGGAATAACGCTACTATTTTGGTTTATTTGTCCCATGTTATTACTTGAGAAAAACCATTGTAATTAATTAATACTACTTTCTATTCTGAAGCATCAACCCCGAATTGGGTCTTGACCTCCGACACAATAGATCGCCATCTGCTTTTGTCCTGCGCCGTCTCCCTCGAATGCGGTGCCTAGACTCGAAATGAGCGAAGGTCTTTCTCCACTTAGTCCTTCACCTATATCTGGATCGCCCGACTGGTGCTCCAAGGAAAGCCCATAGATAATAATTCATACATATTCATAAATTACGTTCCGTACCTTGCACGGATACCACACCCAGAGTCTTTTAGCCGAGCTGACAAATAATTTCAATAAAACAGTTATAGTAGAGATGTTCTATATCTATTGCCAATAAGGTCAATACCAAAATCACTATGCTGTCTACATTTTATATAGCGATATACTTAGTCCCAATAATAATGATATTAACACTGTCACCACAGCATTAAAAGTGTCCATAATTTGTCGACAGGAATCTGCGGTGCCAGTGCCTCCGGTAAAACGACAGTGGCGGCCAAAATAATAGAATCTCTTAATATACCGTGGGTCACCATCGTCAGTATGGACTCATTCTACAAGGTAAAGAATCGGATATTTTCTCGTGGTCCCATTATTTCGTCCCATTGATGGGACCACGAGAGATAGTTATTGCTCGTGGTCCCATCGCTTTCGGTTGTTTGAAACTTTCCTTCCCGTATAAAAATTCGCAGGTAGATAATCTACCTAACTTCAACTTCCCACTTTGGCTTTACGTTCGTTTTTCCTGGATGAAAGTAGCCAATATTATTCAAACGGCCCTTACATAAGCCTCACGTTTATAATTTGTGTAAATGTATTATGTACGAGAAATGTTGATAAATTAAAAGAACGGGAAAATTAATTAAACGCTCTTAAACGCACCCAAGCTAGGAGAAAGCTCTAAAATGAGTATTTAAAAAAAAAATGACAAAAGATGTTTAAAATTATGTTTTAACTGCGTGAACCGTTCATAGATCACCAGATCTAGAACTACATCTACTTATGCAAAGTTTCACTCCGCTCTGTCTCTTACATTATCTGTCAAGTATACAGAAAACTATTGTTTATTTCTTGGCTTTCTACATCTTCTCCCTCTCTCTCTCTCTCTCTCAGTTGAAAAATACGTGCGTATTCTCTCTTTCCCTCTCAGGTGTTAAACGAGAAGCAACACCAAGCAGCAACACGCAACGAATACAACTTTGATCACCCGGACGCGTTCGATATGGAACTGCTTATATCAGTGCTGCAAAGACTTAAAGAGGGGAAGAAGGTTGAAGTTCCTATCTACAACTATGTCACGCATTCCAGAGAGAACCGTACTGTAAGTAAATAGAGTTCATTTTTATACAGTGGATTATTTTTGGACCTCATAATAAAGGAAAAGAACATATCTACTGTCGCAAATCTAATTGTCACAGTTGGAAGCTAGATGTTGGAATACTAATAAATATAAATCCGCATGTAATTCTGTATATATCATGTCTAATGCCCATGTCGCACCCTTACCGGTCTATGTGGGGAACGATGTTATCGAAGTTGTTGATCATTATGTCTACCTAGGCCAAATGGTCCAACTAGGTAAATCCAACTTCGATAAAGGGGTCAGCCGACGAATCCAACTCGGATGGGCAGTGTTCGGGAAACTTCGCAATATCTTCTCGTCACAGATACCGCAGAGCCTCAAGACCAAAGTCTTTAACCAATGTGTGCTACCAGTGATGACTTACGGATCCGAGACGTGGTCGCTCACTATAGGCCTTGTGCATAGGCTCAAAGTCACCCAGCTATGGAGAGAGCTATGCTCGGAGTTTCTGTACGCGATAGGGTCCGGAATACAGAAATTCGTAGAAGAACCAAAGTTACCGACATAGCTCTCAGAATCAGCAGGCTGAAATGGCGATGGGCAGGCCATATAGCTCGTAGAACCGATAACCGCTGGGGAGTAAAGGTTCTCGAGTGGCGACCGCGATGCAATGCGCAACGGAGTGTGGGAAGACCTCCCACTCGATGGACCGACGACATCGTAGCGGTCGCAGGGAGTCGTTGGATGGAGGCGGCTCAGGACCGCTATTCGTGGCGTCGTTTGGGGGAGGCCTATGTTCAGCAGTGGACGTGTACGGGCTGATGATGATATAATTCTGTCTGGTGCCTTTTTACGTCTAAACGGCTGAACAGACCTTAATGAACTTTGGCATGAAGACGATTGGGATCCTGGATAGGACAAAAACCTCTCTTTAATGTGAAACAAAATTGATATGTAATGTATATTTAAATGATTATTTTTGCCAATAAATTGTTTTCTACTTTTTATTCTGAAAAAAACCCGTGTGAAACCGCTAGCAGACTCGAGCGAATAAACGACCTTGAACTTCATAAGTCGACGACCTCTGTCGCGCAGCAAAACATTTGCACAGAAAGTATTATTTTCTTACTGATTATGATCCTTTCCAGAAAACGATGTACGGAGCCAACGTGATAATATTCGAAGGGATTCTCGCGTTCTACAACGCAGAGGTGACCAATATGCTCGATATGAAGGTGTTTGTGGACACCGACGCAGATATCAGACTGGCGAGACGGTTGAGAAGGTAAGGACAGTACGTCCTACTGACGATATCGTCCGCAAAACGATACCACGTAGAGGTCGAGATATGAACGATATGAATTGAGATAAGTGTTTGTAGACTAGGTAGACGGTTGAGTAGATTAGAAATATTAGCTCGTATCTACGCAGTCCGACTGAATGCAATGCGAAACGTAGTGAGACCTCCCGCCTGATGAACCGACGACATGTAGCGATTTCGGGGTCGAGGGATGGAGGCGGCTATGGTTCGTTATTCATGGCCCCGTTTTAGGGAGGCCTATGTCCAGTAGTGGACGAATACGGGCTGATGATGATGTACACACTGCTAGCAGTATGATTTTTCAATTTGTGCATATTGGTGTAGAACCATTATAGCCCAGTCCCGAGTAGGATTTAACCCGGATTTTTTTTTATGTACCAGTTGTAATTCGTTAGGGCACTGGCAATGGTCTAAATTTTTTTCGAAAATAAAATGTGATAATGCAATAATAAGATTTGACCCTTACCTCTTTTCAAGTATAAAACAAAAATATCGATCCTAGGTAAAAAAAATCAGAACTGAAATTGTAGGAAAATTCATTGTAAACAACTTTTGAAATTGTAGGAAATTTCACTGTAAACCATTTTCCGTGTGAAATTGAAAATAAACGAGTTATTCAATAAACAAAAATTTACCCATAAATCAAAATGGCGGATGACGCAATGGATCGAATACCACGCAAAACCAAATTTAGACTGTCAGTGACACCCCCCGCAACGAATTCTGAAGGAAAATTGCTACTTAAAAACTTTTCCGAGTTTGTCCCTTTTTTGAGCTAATTCGACTGGACTATAGGTACGTAAGGAAAAAATATTTCAAACCCAAAAAAGGATGAAATGAAGGAGAAAAGAGGTATGTTTCCTTTGAGTAAAAATCTTCCGTATTTCCTGTACTTGCCCTCTGTACCTCCATGTAACGTTTATTCCACGGCCCGACTCGCAGTTCACTGACTTATGCTATATATATATATTATATAATAAAAAGCTGACAAGTGAGCATTTTTTAAGGAATCTTTACCCGACTTCTAGTTAAGTAACTCAACCATCTTTTAACTACTTATTTTGTTCCCTACCTTCCTATAATACATTGAAATTAGGTGCCTATTATAATATATATTGTATATAATATCCATAAATATTTTATATACTTCTGTTAAGTTTATTACTATTATTAATTAGACTTATTATTACATAGCTTAGATTTATTTATAGCACGCGATTTGTTTGTTTTGTTTTCTACCCTAACCTAACCTTTTGTATATTTTTCTTAAATTTGTGCAATAAAGTATGTAATAAATTTAATAAATTTTACTGACCATAATAGAGTCTAATATAGTATTACAGTCTAATAGAAAAAAAAAACTAAGCCTAACGCTATTCGTTTCTTTTTTCAGAGACATAGTCCAACGCGGTCGCGACCTAGAAGGCGTGCTAAAACAATACATGACGCACGTGAAGCCTGCGTACCAGAGCTACATCGCGCCTTGCATGGCACACGCGGACATTATCGTGCCGCGCGGCGGAGAGAACAAGGTGGCCATACATCTGATAGTACAACACGTGCATAAACAACTGCAGCTGGTATGTATACCCTTATAATAGTCTGCTAACCTAAAGCATTGCTAATTCTCACTCTGTCTTCTTCTATTGACGTAAGTCAGAGTGAGAAAGAACCCTGCTTAGCAGCTGTTTTAAGTTAGCAGACAGATATGAATAAGGGATTATGTATATCCTAATCCTTACTAATATTATAAATGCGAAAGTGTGTTCGTTTGTTTGTCCTTCCTTCACGCCCTAACCAGCAATCAATCGACTTGATTTTTGGCAAAGAGTTAGTAGTAAAACATAAAATTCCCATGGGAGATTTACGGTTTACGCGGGTGTAACCGCGGGGAATAGCTAGTATAGTATACTGTGTACGAGAGTGTCTCATAAAGTACAAGACGCGCGTCAAAAAGTACATGTCGCACGTCATACAGTACATGTTGTACGTCAAACGGTACATGTCGCACGTCAAACAGTACATGTCGCACCTCAAAAAGTCATGCAGCAAGTTAAACAGTACATGTCGAAGGTCAAAAGGGCCACGGTACTTTTAAATAATTCCATGACAGCTGAAAAATTCAACTCGTTCGCAGTTGAAAACTAGATATTCACGGGTAGGATTTTGTTATTAAAGTGCTTAAGCCAGCACTTAGGGTAATCTCAAAGAAGGGTCGGGTACTTGCCTCCGTGGCGCAATTGGTTAGTGCAGTCCCGTATTCAGGGGAAGCTCGCGGGTTCAAGTCCCGCCGGAGTCGTAAATTTTTAGATATTCACGGCTCAAATTTCGTCAGATAATGATCGCAAACTGATGTTGAAACGTAAAGGTTATAAAGGATCACTATGGTCATCAAAATCCATCAGTGGGAAAATATAACAAAAGCCACGCGACAAAAACCCGATAAATATCTTTAATATGTTAACCAACGCGAAAGTTTTAAAATCCATCAAAACAAAAGAATGTCTTGATCGTATATCGTTTGGTATACAATCAAGAATTGTTTTATAATACTACAGTGTAGGCAGTGATCGAATTAATAAAAAAATCCCAATAGTATTGTGTTTGTTACAGCGCGGTTTCAAAGTACGTGAAAAGCTTGCGATCGGGCACATCGGTCAACCCGTGCCGGATTCACTCTACGTACTCAAAGATACGCCACAAGTAAGTATAAATAATAAATAATCTTGTATTTTCAGATTACACCGATCTATAATAGGTTTAATCTTTTATTAAATCTTTAATCTTAATCTAATCTAATCTTAATCTAATCTTAATCTAATCTTAATCTAATCTTAATCTAATCTTAATCTAATCTTAATCTAATCTTAATCTAATCTTAATCTAATCTTAATCTAATCTTAATCTAATCTTAATCTAATCTTAATCTAATCTTAATCTAATCTTAATCTAATCTTAATCTAATCTTAATATAATCTTAATCTAATCTTAATCTAATCTTAATCTAATCTTAATCTAATCTTTAATCTTAATCTAATCTTTAATCTTAGTCTAATCTTAATTATCTCAGTCTTAACTCTATTAGTATAGAAAACAACATGGACGTTTTACGAGGATCACGAAGACGACCCTAAGCCCCTGATCTGACATACTAACTTACTTCTTCTAAGTTATAAATGGTTATAAGTTATTATTTATTTATAAAGTGTGTAAAACTGTTTGTTCTCTGAATAAAATAGAATAAATAAAATAGTGAAGACCACGGGGCTCCCAGTGACTCCTGCTCTCAGACAAGCCAAAGCTAAAAAAAAGCTGTTCAACTCCTCGACGAAGACTTTCTAAACGGGCGCGACCTTCAGTAATGAAGAATACGATGACGAAGACCTTTTTATTATATAAAGAGCTTATATTATAAATATCTGGGATGGAAACCAAGTGACTGTAGAACAAACATTTTTTGGGATACTATATAATTTTTTCAGGTCACATCAACATTTTTTCCCTGCGTAATTGGAAACTGCAACTTCCTTGAATTTTGAATATAGCTCCCCTCGGAAATTGCGTCACTGAGATAGTCAAAGTTCCAACAGACTTTTACTTATGGTTATGTGCTATTTTGACACCTTGTTATATTGCCCCTCTGCTTTGATAGAGCTTCGCTACGGTTCTGACTATCAACATCCTTACATAATTCACTAGCTGCTGCCCACGCCTTTGACCGCGTTTTATTGGGATAAAAATAGCCTATATGTTATTCCAGGTCCCAAACTATACCCATATTAAATTTCAGCCTAATCGGTTCATTAGTTTTTGCGTGAAAGAGTAATAAATATCCATACATCCATCCATACAAACTTTGACATTAATAATATTAGTAGGAGGGATGTTATGTGCACGCGAATTGCATTTCGTTGGATCTCATCGGAGACGGTTTCACGCGGAATTGTTACTTAGTTATTTTTATCCTCATATCTTACGTAATTCATTAAATGAATGAAAATGATTATAATATTCCAGGTGCAAGGTCTCCACACATTCATCCGCAACAAAGACACGCCCCGGGACGAATTCATCTTCTACTCAAAACGTCTGATGCGGCTCGTCATAGAGTTCGCTCTCTCGCTGCTGCCTTACAGCGAGCGGGTCGTGCCCACCCCACAAGGATTCACTTACACAGGTACTGTACTACCCAAACACTACCCTAGACACTACCCGCGCGGACACTCCTGCCTTACAGCGAGCGGATCGTGCCCACGCCGCAAGGATTCACTTACACAGGTACTGTACTACCCAAACACTACCCTAGACACTACCCGCGCGGACACTCCTGCCTTACAGCGAGCGGATCGTGCCCACGCCGCAAGGATTCACTTACACAGGTACTGTACTACCCAAACACTACCCTAGACACTACCCGCGTGGACACTCCTGCCTTACAGCAAGCGGATCGTGCCCACGCCGCAAGGATTCACTTACACAGGTACTGTACTACCCAAACACTACCCTAGACACTACCCGCGCGGACACTCCTGCCTTACAGCGAGCGGATCGTGCCCACGCCGCAAGGATTCACTTACACAGGTACTGTACTACCCAAACACTACCCTAATACAACCCTAGACACTACCCGCGCAGACACTACTGCCTTATAATAAGTGAGCTACATTATCGTTAGATATTATGTATGTTTTAAACTATGTTTTATTCTAACGTTAAGTAGGTTAACTATTTTATTATTATAATTTTTCTGATTTTCGTGCAATATGGTGTGCGTTGCAGCGAATTAGATTTAGATAGGCAAAACCCGGAGGCCGTGGGGTCGCGGCGTACGAATATCGACCCCTCCAACTCAACCCGTGGATGTCGTAAGAGCCGACTAAGGGAACCTACCAGAGGAAGGGCAGCAGCTTCCTTCTGAGTATTTTTAAACACCAACACTGCGATCACCAATCCTCCCGCCAAGCGTGGTGATTATGGCAAATCCCCCCCTACATGGGAGATCATCCACTCGATGGACCGACGACATCGTAGCGGTCCAAGGGAGTCGATGGATGGAGGCGGCTCAGGACCGCTATTTGTGGCGTCGTACGGGGGAGGCCTATGTCCAGCAGTGGACGTGTATGGGCTGATGATGATGATGATGAGGCAAAACACAGAAGGAAACTGTTGCCCTTCCTCTGGTAGTTCCCTGAGGAGGCTCTTACGATATCCACGGGCTAAGTTGAAGAGGTCGATTACTACCTCGCGTCCGCTTTCTATAAACACAATCCTGATTATTCCTTAGTACTCGTACTAAAATCTACCTTACTCCATTGTCCCTAGGTCGTAAATGCGACGTGGAGAAGATCTGCGGTGTTTCAATCCTTCGCGCTGGAGAGACTATGGAGCAGGCTGTGTGCGACGTTTGTAAGGATATACGCATCGGAAAGATTCTCATACAGACCAACCAACAGACTGATGAGCCGGAGGTGAGATATACACCTAATCGCTATAGGAATAAGGTTGTTTTGTAACGTTTGTAAGGATATATGCATCGGCAAGATTCTCATATAGGCCAACCAACAGACTGATGAACCGGAGGTGAGATATTCACCTTATTGCTATAGGAATAAGGTTCATTTGTAACGTTTGTAAGGATATACGCATCGGCAAGATTCTCATACGGACCAACCAAAATCCGAGCAGGGGTAGTATAAAATGAAAAGTACCGGGTAAAACGGAGTGAATAGACACTCCAGGGTCAATAGAAATGGACGAAATACTGGCCCACGACATTACCTAGCTTGTAGCAGTAGAAGTATCCTTGGTCCGTGACCTCCTGTGTTCAAAACTCAAATATCAAAGTGCTTTATTTCCTTTAGACCTTACAGGACTCTTGGACACGTCACAGAAGTAAAATTACATAAGTGAAACAGGGAAATAAAGTGATCACTTCAATATTTTTAAGGTAAAGTAAAGAAGCGAGCAAGAAACCTTTACCTTGTTAGGTTGTTAGTTTCAAGCAAAACTCGTCCCAATCTTTTTTAACCTCTCTAGATAATCTGATATTTTGTAATAACCCTTTTTACAAAGGATATGAATGACAATTTTTTTGAATTTATTTATTTATAATTTTTGCAACTCACTTGGAGTTTTGTTGTAGAAGCGTATACATTGCCCTTTTCGTGGCTCTGACTTCTGCAAAAGGATGTTTTCCTCCAGTATTTCATTCATTTATATTCACCCCGTTTTACGTTAACCTCTTGTTCTCAGCTATACTACCTGCGCCTCCCCAAAGATATAAAAGATTACTACGTAGTATTAATGGACGCAACAGTAGCGACCGGCGCGGCCGCCATCATGGCCATCCGCGTGCTGCTCGACCACGACGTGCCGGAGGAACATATCTCTCTGCTGTCGCTGCTGATGGCAGAGATCGGCGCGCACTCTATAGCGTACGCCTTCCCTCAGGTAAGTTGTTGGAACGTACTCGTACCTTAAGAGAGGCCGCACACCACTAATAATATTATAAATGTCAAAGTTTGTAACGATGGATGGATGTATGGTTGTTTGTTCCTCTTTCACGCAAAAACTACTGAACTGATTGGGCACAAATTTGGTATGGGTTTAGGATCTGGAATAACATATAGGCTATTCGTTATCCCCATAAAACGCGGGAGAAGGCGCGGGCAGCAGTTAGTACACTTATATTACGATGACAGTAACTAAAAATCATCAAAATTATATATTTACCGAATTATACCTGAGTGATAGATTACAAAATACGTAATATATAATATTTTTGATTTTGATCGAGATTAATTATTATTTTGATGAAATTCAACTCTACTGCAATGCGCCATGACACGTTGAACACCAATCAGAGAATATTGAGTTGGGTGATCTTAATACTCCCCAATCACAAGACACCTTAACACTCCTTTAACACTTTTGGAGAGTGCTCAGACTATCTACGGAGAAGTACATTAAATAATAAGTATTAATATCTAACGCAAACACATCCAAGAAAACTACTCTAAAACTAACCAATAGTGATTACTCAGATAGGATAACGTGAGGATTATAACGGATGTTTGTTTTGAGTTATCTATTATTTTATTTTTTGTGACATAGAAATTTACCCTCTCACTCTATAGATACAATGTTTGTACAATAAACCTCATCCGTTGGTAGTCTGGTAAAAACTACCCAAGATCCATTAGACATGATTACCCAAACGAATGCTCCCATTTTCCCCACAGGTAAAGATAGTAACATCAGCCCTAGACCCGGAGATCAACGAGAAGTTCTACGTACTCCCCGGGATAGGCAATTTCGGAGACAGATACTTTGGTACGGAACCCTCGGAGGATGAATAACTAGCCGTTGGACGATGATAACTTAGCCAGTGCCCCTCGCGACTTTTTGACGTGATACAGTCGCAAAAGATTGCGACACAGTCGAGTAGCTGAATTTATCCTTTTCTTGTGTGAATTTTTCGTATCCAAAAGTGACTGCTTCATGAGCGAAATATTTCAAAGAAAATGTACAAAAATAGATAAATAAAACGCTTGCAAACTACCTTGAGATACGTCCACTGCTGATCCAAATAAATTCGAAGGATCCAAATCAATGCCATTTGGCAGCGTCGCCAAGACCCTTGTCCCAATGCATGGCAATGATGATGCGCTGCATCAGAAAGAAAAGATTTCCAAACCTATAGGTCGCGTCACGGTTTAATAGCGGTGACCTCGATGCGCAGAAGTCGATTTTACACTTGCGCAGAACTCCCCTCCACTTTCGCCGAGCGCTTAAACCGTGACGAGACGTGTACGCCATGTATTTAAGCAGCTATAACATTGCTGCACCATACAATACAGCATCAATCTAGGTACTGCATCGCGACTAAATGTCGCGGTAGACGACTGTTAAGATTTTTGGCACATTGACTTACGAAAACTATTTATTGTAGTTAAGGCATTTTGCTATGGAAGTGGCTGACTCCAAAAACTAGTGTTATTAGTACATTGCGTACGAATCTAGTCGCTGACATATAATAAATTATTTTGTTCAAATGAAATGGTATTGGAAAAGAGAATTTAATATAATGTCGTACGGTATGTATTACTAAAATGTTTGTTATTAAGAGCCAGTACTGTTCTTTTTCTTGATAAAGACCTCCATCCCCCTTTCAGGGGAGGATAAATGAATACCATAATAATTCTTATACCCTATTTTATAATTCCAAAATTTGCCAAAGAATAGAAATATCATAGAGACTCCTACTTTTATTTATTATAATATTTATCGAGACAACAGTTCCATAGCGATTTGTCTAAACTCTTACTGTTCCATCTAATTGAATTGTATTCTTGTACTTATTAGAATAAACTACTTTTCAATGTGCTTTAACACATGCTAACCAAAACCAAACCTCATTATAAAGGCTTTCAAAGCACATTTTTGGCGTTTTATTCCTAGGAAATTAAACCAAACTCGCTTACTATTAATACACAAAATCGAATCTAGACGAAGCTGAGTATGTAAAGCATGATTTTTTTATTTGTATTTTGATTCTAATTTGACTCTTCATGTGGTTTAGTTTTGGTTGCATTGTTATGTCCTGTAATGGCAGGCTCTAATTGTAATTATTTATTGTCCGATAATGAATTGATTAGATCCATTGCATTGGATTATGATTGTAATACAAATACATACGTACGTATTTTCATAATACTAAATATTTTTGTGGCACGTAGTACTTGCGTAATTTACTTAATATCCCAATTATAAATTAATTTAATGACTTAATTCATTTAATTTGAATGAACCTTGCCTTAAATCGTACTTAAAATATTTACTTAATCGATTTGCGATTTGATAAAATTTTGACGAAGTTATTATCTTGATTTCTATTTTATTAACTGACATTTTCTCTACCATTGTGTATCTTGGAATGTATGTAAATTTTTTGAACTAAAATCTAAACAAATTTTTTTTGTTGACTTTTTGCTAAGTGATAATGTTTTATTTATTTTCCTAGTGTGTGGCCAACATGTTTACGATACAAATTAATTAATACCTATGTATGTGAGCCCCAAAGAAACTATCCTTAGGCTTTTTGCTTCCTATACCTAAAATACCAAGAAAATTTAGTAAAATCTATGGATTTAGTTCCTATAATATGTATTTATTTTATTGAATGGTCTTGTACCCCATTTGGTAATTACGTTTATTCCCTTTACTGAGCTAGAACCAGTAAAATTATGGTGCTTCTTCCAAACCGCTGACCTCCCCTATGCAATGTTTATTGGGGGTCAATGATCCAAACGAATTTATTCAATAATTCTCCAATTAAATTTAGACGAAATATCGTGTCATTCCTTTAGTAAAATGAGCTATGTTGTACTGTTCAGTATTATGTGCCCACTTACATAAATATATTCTCTATAATTTCATTCATTTTGTTTTTATTTGTAAATGTATGTATATTGAGAATTGGTATACTAATGTCGAAAATTATAGAAAAAACCTTATATGATATTATTTTTAGTTAAATATTAATTCTAGTTAGGTATTTATTTACAGTATTGTAGTACTGTATTAGTTTAATTTGAGCGTTATTATCTCACGCTTAATCGTGGTTAATTTTTTTATGAAACACGCATAAATTGTTTTGTTATTATTACTTACCATTTTGAGTCTTATATCCTGACATTTTGATTATTTACATTTATAAACTGAAAAAAAAAATCAAGAATAATTCGTAATTTGTTACAAATTGTATGAGAACAAAAATACATAATTTTTTAAATTCCATGCTTTATGCACATTGTATGTAAAAGTAAATGTATATTTACTGTATTAAGCATAGTAAGCCCGTAGGAATAAGTTGCTGTGAATATGTGAAAAAATCTAAAAAAATACTATTGAAAATAAATGTGAAATATAAATTTTCGAAACTGTTTTCTTGACGTCATAACATAATTCTAAGGTATGACAGATGTGTAGCTAAGCAAAACCAAAAGCCTGAATTTGACTTGTAAAGGGACAAAGGCTTGTGTACATATATGTTATGTATATATTTGGTAAGGAACATTATTGAATAACTTGACTAGCACAGAATATAAATTGATTATAGTCCAGTCATATTAGGGTATCACCTAACAATTCGAGCTAACCAGCTGGAAACTCGTATACGCCTTTCCGGTCAACAACGGTTATGCGTATGAAAAAATGTTGCGAATAAAATTTGTTGCAAATTGTATGCGAAATTCAATTAAATTTAAATTAAATATTTGAAAGTTTAGATGCATGGATGTTTGTTACATCTGCACGCCACAACTGCTGAACGGATCGCGTTGAAATTGCATACAGGTAGTTCAAGGCCTGGAAATATAGGCTACGTTATATCTCATAAATCAGTTCCCAGTATAGTATTATAAAATCTGTGCAATGGGATAGAAATAACATCGTTTTCATAGAAAAGCCGCTGGAAGAAACTAGTTTATAAAAGATATCAACATCATTGGACCCATAGAAACCTAATAATTGCGAAAAACTATTTTTATGACATTGACCTCGAATAACTTACGAAACGAACACGAAGTTTTTGAGACAACGTCTATAGCCAAAATGTAGGCGTATACGATTTTCCAGCTGGTTAGCTCGAATTGTTAGGATGACGCAATTTTTTTTACTAAAATGACTGGACTATTATAGATATACAGCTTTTAATTGTAGTTTTACCATGGATAAACTAATACTAGTTAAATCACAATAACATAAACTTTCACTTCTCTGCAAAAAGGCATCCTTTTGGACAGGTGCTATCTCCTACCTACCACGACATTTATTTAGGAAATAAAACAAATGATCTCTTAAGAACAATTTATTACGTTCAAAACAGACAACTTGCATTTCTCTCTTAGTTCTGTATATTATAGTAAGGTCAGATGTGCTCCGAAGTATCGAGGTAGCGTTGAAACGCCAGCTCCACTTGTTCGCATTTAGTGGACACTGGCTCGCCGTGACCGTGGTTCTTTCTGCAACGAGATAAAGTATTTATTAGCACAAATCACTAAATCAAAGATTGGAAGGGTAGACGTGAATGGAACATAGGGTGAGACTGGGTACATATGAGATCTTGGAGGCTTCTGTCTGCGGCTTCGCACGTGAGTTTTGGAATAAAAGGAAATTAAGTGATATCACAAAAAAATATGATGTCGGCGGGACTTGAACCCGCGACCTTCCCCTTGATACGGGACTACGCTAACCAACTGTGCCACGAAATCAAGTACCCAATGAGTCACAAATCTTTGGGACTTCCTACGGACTCTAGCGCCGCCGTTAGCTCCACCTACACAGGGGAAACATTGAAGTTTATCCAATCCAGATCAAAGTCTGTTAGTTAAGTTACATTTAGATCTTTTTACGAGAGATCTCGCTGTTGCTCAATTCTAAGGTGCGAGGCCTTACACAGTATAATACAAAAACCTTAAAAAGTAATCCGGTTAACCTTTATTGTACTTATTCTAGGTTCAGAACTTTTTGTGCAAAATTTCAGCCCGATCCATTCAGTAATTTTGGCATTGTCTTTGGCCAAACATCTTGACAACGACACAGACTTTCGTCTCTTTATTATTAGTCGGATTTTCTAGATAAGTCTGATTAGTTTATTTGCTAAATTATAATATTTCTTCTGTCGTAGGGCGTTTAAAATTTGTGCAAAATTTCATCACAGTAAAACATCGTTTTAGGCCACGTTCCCATTAACAGGATGGTAGGCCACTAATTGGCAAGTTGTTATCCGAAAACAGACTCTGCCACGCTATATCCAGGCGACTAGGCTAAGATAAACGCTTGTCTGATATCTGTCATATGTGTATTTACAGATATTTTTACCTTACTGTTAATAAAAGAAACAATTTGGATACGAACTTGTGATATTCTTCACATTCCTCCATAGAGATCTCGGTCGTAACCAGCCGGGAACCGAACCCGCTATGGTAAGAAGAATACCGTTGCTGTGAACAGAAAAATTGGTTAGTAACTATACTTTTTAGTTGAATTTGCTATTCGAATTCGGTACAGGCTTATACATCGCATTTTATACTTACCTAGAAATCACCCTAAAACTAATTAAAAATTTAACATTGCGCTATTTAAAAAAAAATGCACCACCATGCCACCTTCCGAGCCAAAACCCTTGTGATAGAAGACGCGTTTTAACTCAATAGTTCAACAACAATATGACCTGTAAATGCTTAGAAAAGATCCGCCGCCGCTGCTACAGTTAGCTGTAGACTACCAGACCTCAGGCGATTGCGTCCTACCTAATTTACGTTTAACGTCACGCAGTCCCGCACATGGACAGGAGAGGTCATTGGATACTGCATAATGTAATAAATCACCTGTAAATGCTTAGAGAAGATCTGCTCAGCCTGGAGACTGCAGGCCAAGCGCAATCCTCGGGCGATAGCGTCGATGTACTTGACGTGTGACGTCACAGTGTCGCGCAAGTCGCCCTCGCGGCGCGAGAGATGCAGGCTTATGCCGGCAGGGGGCGCTGATCCCTGGGGAAGAGAAGAGGGTGTTGCGACACTACGGACAATATTATAAATGAAAGAAAAAAAATGTGTTTATTGATTCACTATGAAGTACCTACAGCTTGCAACTGCATATTATAATATAACTGAGAAAATTACAAAATTAAAATTATATATAGTTCTATAATAATATAAGTGACGGTTAGGTACAATCTTCACGCCAAAACTACTGACCGGAAGGTTGTACCTAGATTAGATTCCCCCACACAAATGACTGAAAATCTGAAAATTTTGCTCTTAAGGTTTTAAAGTCCAGATAGTAGTTTTTATAAGTAATTGATTTGTTCAGCAGTCCTGACTAAAAAATCTCCCACGTCCCTGAGATTCATCAAATTTTAGTTTGAACCTTATCAATGTTTGGTTCATTAGAGCTAGATGGCGCTGCCTATCATGTTCTAAATTATTTTCTAGCGCTTGTCCTACAATTCACCTGTTCCACGATACATTTCATCATGAGTGTCACATTTTTAGCATTGTACTGGTCGAAGTCATTCGTAATGGTTACTCCGCCGAGCATATTGTAGCTGAAACAAGTTATCATTATCACGAATTAAGTAAGCCAGTTATAGCTCGGCCATGGAAACAGAACCCCACTCTTTGTATATACAGGATGTTTGGTATTGGGACCGACATAATTTTTTGGGGAGTTCCCCAACTCCCTGATTTTATCATCGGGAAAACTTTACTTTCCCGATGATAAAATCAGCAATAATAATCATACTCACACATTAGCCATAACCATATGATGTCCGGGCGGTGTTACCACCTTGAAATACCGCTCCAAGTTATAGTTCTTCAGGAAGTACAGACAGCTGGTAACATCCCACATGTAGCGGTTCACTGTGTCCTGCCAGTGTTGCCATCTGTAGTTGTAGCTGTATTTCTCAGTGTTGCTGTATGGCATTAGTAGCAGCTGGCATCTATAGTTCAACCTGTAAACAATAAGATAAATTTGGCTAACGAATATTATTTAGCGGTAAATGATGATACAATGTAGGTTCAATTAAAAGGTTCAAACAAGTTGGAGAGATCCTATCTGCATCAAATGTGGGTCCATGTGCGCATGTTCTGCGATTTTTTACGGCTTAGAAGTTAGTGCTGGTTTTCTTATAGTTTTGACCATTTTCGAAGGAAAACTGGTCTCGTAGCAATTCTACTTAAGTACCAAACTCCACGGCCGCGGCCATATTGGAATAAGTACTTGTTCTAAAAAAGTTTTTTTAACCATATTCGACTACGGCCATGGAATTTTTAGATTCTGTGTTTCATGATATACGGATATAAGAAATTAAATTTCTTAGAAATTACCCAGAGTGAGGCTCTGGGAATCTCTGGAAATTTAATTATTATTAGTGCGTAAAAACCTTACATTTGGATATTACCTGTGCAGTTTTAGTGACTTGTTAGTTGTATCATAATGTATAATACATTTTGTGAACCAATAAATAAATTTATTTATTTCTAATGTTAAAATCACCTGTGTGATTGATGATTGAAGATGGTTGATGATTTACCTGCCCTTATACTCAGCAGTAATCTTCAACAGCTTAGAGAACAGCTTAATTTCCTTGGCGACATCCGTGTGGAAGACAGAGCTATATCCCTCTTTATGTGGCCATATGAGGACGCATTCCGCGTTGAGTCGCTGTGAGACTTCGAGGCACTTCTTGATTTGTGCGGCTGCTGCTGTGAAGGTGGTCGCGTCATTGGTTGTGAACGCTCCATTTGTGTATCTGAAATAGGGGAGGTAGGGGTAAATAAATAAATAATCGAAAACAAACATATTTAACACTTGTAAAATGAAGCCCTGACTCCTAAACTAAGGTTAACCTATGTATCAGGAGTCACGGGGTTAATTCTGCGTATCATGTGATATTTTATCGAGTGATACTATCACGGGATAAAAATATCATGTGATAAATATCGAGTACCGCCGAAAACTGCATTCTCGTGCGACTTATCGAGCATCTTATAAATATCGAATTGCAGATTTTGAGAATACGCTTGTTTATCACTCGATATGTTGACAGTTCTTGCCATATTTATCGAGTAGATACATATATTGCCAGAATTGCCCTCCAGTTCCTTCCCATGTCGAGCACAATTATTTTGTTTATCAATAGAGTAGGTAATGTATAGACTTTTTATCCTACTAATATTATAAATGTCAAAGTTTGTATGGATGGATGTATGGATATTTGTTACTCTTTCACGCAAAAATTACTAAACCGATTAGGCTGAAATTTGGTATGGGTATAGTTTGGGATCTGGAATAACATATAGGCTATTTTTTATCCCGATAAATCGCGGGCGCAAGCGCGGGCAGCAGCTAGTTCATGAATAAAGAAACCTTTCTGCAAAACATATATGAATGGTGAAAAAGTGCACATTCCATTGAGCACTTGTTAGCAAAGCTAATATCTTTATTATTTTTTAATAAATCGAAATATGCCAAGGCCAATTGCACCATAAATTTGACCAGAATTTTTGCAATGAACTGTTGAAAAATTCTAATTATTCTCCCAAGTTACAAAAGAATTTCTAAAATATGTCAAACATGGCAAAAGCTCCCTACGGTGTGAAGGTTTGTACTGTACATGCCTCAGGGAGGTTTGGGCATTGGTTAAAAATACTCTTATTAATTAACATAAAAAAAAATCTAAGTTCTTGATTGCTTTCCTGTCATGTCTGTTTTATGGCTTTGAATTATAATATAAGCACCGTTTATTGTAAACTATATTTTTGTAAATTGACGTATCCAAGTGTGCCCTGTGCTCGTACGGTGAATGAGTATGAGTATAAATACTTCAATCAAATGTCTTCAGAGGGTAAGCAAATGATCAGCAGACCCAAGCCAGGAAGTTGTGTTACACCCCCGAGCTTCGGTCCGCTATGCCATCGAATTATAAGAATCAAAGAGTGGGGGAATAGAGAGTACACCTGTGTTTGATAATACATATGTGCTACGCATATTACCAGTCGCCGTTGAGACTGGCTAGTGTGAACAAAACTCGGCTAGGACATGATCAACCTAAAATATCACACGCCGTAAGGAAAAGCTTAGCCTTACCTAGCATGAGTATGCAAATCAGGTGCCAACCACAGCAACTTCAAATTATATCTTTGATTCAACTCCCCCAAGTACTCGACGATCTCGTCCCAGCTCGCCCTGCACTCGTCCCAGTTGTCACAAGCTGGTACCAGGTCGCTGTCGAGCGCGGTCCAGTATTTAATGCCGAGTTTGGCGCAGAAGTCGAACAGTGCTTTGATGCAACGCTTGTGGTTGTCGAGGGTGTTCGTGTGGTCGTCCCATGGACGGCAGGCGCGACCGTGGTTGTCGGAACCTAGAAAAGAAACATAATTTTAACCTATTTACAAAGTAACACACTATTACTATACTATTTAGGCTATTTAATCTGATTGGTTCCTACAAAAGGTGTCTTGCGACAGACAAACAGACGAGGATCGAAGGAAACCCAGAAAATAAAGGTTTCTTTTAGATGACCTCTCTAGTAGCACAATGGGCGATAGTCCACCTAATACGCAGACAATTCCCGCGGGTTCTATTCCCACCGCAGGACAAATAGTATGATCGGAAGATGCTTCTTTGGGGTCAAAGTATGACTTAGGTATAATAAGATAATGTTAGTGTCCTAAGTCAATCCGAAGATAGGGTGCCATGAAAGGAGCTGGTCAACTCCTCAACATAGACTTTTCAGGGCGGGCCTCTAGGGCGGGCACGACCTTACTATATTTATACTTTTATTATATATTTATAAAAAAAAACTACATATTAATTATTTCATTTTCAAACTTGGGTTAATTGCGTTAGATAAAAAGTTTAATTTCTTATAACTTGTAGGTTTTAAATAATCTGTCATTGAGTATAAGATGTTTTTAAATATTCTATAAATATTGAATTGAAAAATATTGTAATGCATAACAAAATGTGCTAGACACAATAAAAATACGCCAAAATTCTTGCTGGCAACCCTGGTTTGACAGTCAGATCCCCTCTCACCCCGCTTTTTCCCCTCAACGCCTTATTTACGGTTCAGTGCGCAGCCGTTGAAACCAACTTCACAGAGCTCATAAAGATTTCCGCGAACTCTACCACCCAATAGGTATATTTTACTCTAGGTACCTATGTATCTCTCAATGTTATATACTAACCATGGCTCCTAAACTCAGTGAGAGCCACACTGCACTTGAGCCACTCTTCCATGGTCTTGTTGTGCACTCTCTCAGTGCTGTTGTAGTGGCGATACCGCGCACTCTCGCCCAGACCCGCCATATTCTTGTATTCTAGCTTGTCTATGCCTGGAAAAATTCAATCAAAAGCTTCTGGGAGACCCACAACATAGGTATTAATAAAATCATAGACCTAGATGTTTTTCTACAATCAAATTCAGGGACAGTTGCTTGATGTGTACATTGCGCTATGCTAAATGAATAGCCTCTGAAGCTCTCAAGTTCATATAATGAGCAATATTTGATTCACAGTTACAGCAAACCAAAAGAAACCACAGACAACGAAGCATGATTATTAGCTACCTTAATTATTTAATGCACCTTGAGTTAAGTTCTTTAAATTTAAAATGTTTTAATATAAAATAAAACCAACAGTACAATATATAAAATCAAAACCGAACTTCTGTGCAAAATAGTCACAGTAAAGAAACTGGAACGCGCCGATAAAGCCGAAAAGAAAAAATACTGAAATCTCGACCACTTGTTTTATTTTAATTTTTATTTTTGGCAAGGTATGCATTCAGACAGAAGACAAGGAAAACAGACTTACCCTGAAAATAGTCATCTCTGACTTCTCGAACTTTCTGCCTCTTGGTCCCTTGCTGGTACGCAGCCATTTCTTCGAGCACTGTTTTCCAAATCTACTACTATCCTTATTGCTCTGATGTTGTCTCTCTGAGTAAACTTCCAAGCTCTATAGACGTACCTACCTAACAATAACACCGGCACCGACTCCCGTCAACTGAAGTGCCCGACAGACAGTATCGCTTTTATAACATTAGCACAAAACACGCGCTGGAGCGTGCCCTTTGTCGCGCGCACTATTGTGTAGAGGTGCAGTATTGTGGATGTAATTTGAGAGGTTTAACTAGGTCAGTTTATTAACAACTGCGTGCATTTAAACTTTTAAAGGTTCTTATTAAAGTTAGTATTTATATAATAAATGAAATGTCTTCTTATAGACCAGCATGACATGACGAATATCAGATAACTGGTACCCATAACTAACTCTGCTTACTTTGGGGCTAAATTAAATTCCAGCATTATTTCTATATAAATAGTGTTTGCAGCTCCCAAGAAGGCCTATTTTAACTCTCCAAAATACGCAATCGTTTCGGTTTTGATGTGCACATTGATACCCTAATTTGGTGTATTAGAAAAATGGCATTTCAAATTGCTGTGCTGATTTATTGTAAATTCATTTTCATATAGCAGTGCTGATTGAAAATATATAATTTTCACTGAATATTGAATGAAGTAAATCATTTGAAGCCTTTGCTTAGCTTGTGTACTCATTCACCTTATCAATAAATGATTAGAGTACACCATGAGTACACCAAGTGGTCGAAAAGAAAACGAAATTTCGTGTTAAATGAAATTTTGTGTAGAATCAAAATGAGGCCCCCTGGTCACGTGGTTTCTGCATACAATATAGCCTTTAATAGTACTCATTAGACAAAAAATAACTGAATACAAACTGAGTTTGTTAGACTTCTATATTTTTTCCGTAAAATATAGAAAAAGTACACAAACATTTTATAGTAGGTATCTTACAATAAAATTGGTATTAAATCTACCTTAAGATTCGTTTTATACTTAGGTAATTTAATATTCATTACAATTATCAAGTAAGCCATAAAAAGTAGGAACTTAACAAAAACTTAAAAAACAATTCGAGGCATTGAACGCCTTATTTCTACCTTTATGCAGACTATCAGAAAAAAAGTTCCATAAAAGGAAGTATTTCCCTAAAAATACAATTAAGTATTAGATGGTAGTCCATATGAGACTGAAAAGGTGTGTCGGAAAATAAAAAGAAGAAACTCTTTGTACTCCACACACCAAACAAAATTAGGTATATAACTTGCGTACTTAAAGAGTGGAATTGAGAATGACGACATCTCTCACGCTATCCCGCTATGGTCATATTCGAACTGTGCAGGACAGTATCATAGATGAAGTTAATATCTATCCCGTTATATAAGGTAAGCTATAAGCATTATTTATCCTGACAAAATATGATAAATAACCCTTGCAATAAAAAAGAGCAAGAACGCTACAAGCGGATTGGGTAAGTAGGTCTGACGTTTCTCAACTTCCAGCTCCACCCCAGAAACCTCTCCCTTTTTCAGCGGCGCAGCGACCCCGGGCTGCGTGGGGTCGTCTATCGGCTGGCCCATCATAGAAAACTTGGTGGCGCTCGTTATCTGCACGGTCAGCATCTTGCCCATGTATTTTTCTTCTTTTGGTACTAAGACCTGTAATGAAAAGGTAAAATCGTTATGTTTGATACTGCGAAGATCTACTTAAGACGACGCATCGACGATATTGATGTCAAGGATTTCAACTTTTTTCAGCAATTACAAAACATTCGGAATTGATTTTGTATGTTTTGCATTATTCAAGTTTTTTACTTCAAATCGGTAATTGGTTTACACGATATGTTAACTTTTGTAGCAGAAAAAAAAATCCCAAAAACGTCTATAAAAACATAGATTTTCACTTTACAGGCGAACGGAACCGATTTATGCCTCTAAATTTTCTGTACAGATAAGTCTATGCACCCTTTTCAAAATGGTAATTGGATTTTTCATAATTATCAATAGTTTTTATTTTAAACAAGAATTACTCGTTTGGCGCTTACGACTTTTACTTTCAAGCTAGCTCTCGCGTCTATTTGTATGCAGGCGGCCCCCCTTCAGTCCGCTTCTGACCATTGTCAGCGTCGGACCCGTGCCAATCGAGCTCCCGCCCAGTAGTAGGCATCGATAGCCGTATCCATATTATCTTCTGAGTAAAATCTTATAAAATAATTAAAATGGGTAAAGATATAGAAAGTTACTCAAATGAAGATGAAAGGTAGGTATATATTGATACATGTAACGAAATTCTGCGACGCAGGAGGTAGAGGGTTCGATTTCCACCTCGGGACAAATGTTTGTACGATCTGCAAATATTTGTTCAGGGTGTTCTGAACGTTTTCTAAGTATAATAAAAAAATATCTATCCATCTATCTATCATCATCATCATATCAAGCCATACACGTCCACTGCTGGACATAGGCTTCCCCCATAAGACGCCACAAATAGCGGTCCTCAGCCGCCTCCATCCATCGACTCCCTGTGACCGCTACGATATCGTCGGTCCATCGAGTGGATGGTGTCCCAACACTCCGTTTCGCATTGCATCGTGGCCGCCGCTCGACTTTTACTACCCAGCGGTTATCAGTTCTGCGAGCTATATGACCTATCTATCTATGTTGTGTAAGTATATCAGTTATCTAGTAGGTACCCATAACACACACACACATTGGGGTTATATAATGTTGTGTGAATTGTCCAGCATTATTTATTTTTATTTTTTCCGTCGCACTAGGTAGGTACAGTCAGCAACGAACGTCCATGAGCACATCCAAAATTACCAAACATCCTAAACCGTTCCATAATTGAGTGACAACAGTAAACAACGAAATCTTCTTGTCGTTCTACGGGTACAAAAAACGATGAACAACAATTTTTCAAAAGTTTCTGTACATTTAAAAAACTAACGTTTTACTCGGTTAATATATTTTTGTCATGGGTGCTGTACACTAACTTATGAAACATTACATTTATTTAAAAATGCTGAATGTTTATAAAACTTACGTTTTACTTAGTGAATGGAAAAAAACTTGAAGTGAAGAGAAAATGAATAACAACTTGTTTCTTTTTTTTTAATTTGACTTGTCTAAGTGCTTATTTTGTAAGCCTAAAGAAATAAAGTTATTAATTCTGACTCTGAATATATATTTGTCACGAGTGCTGTACACTTACTTATGAAGCTAAATATTAATTAAATATAAAACTAAACATTTTATAAAACTGGTGTTTAACTCAGGTAATATATTGATGCTGTACACTACCTTTTGAAATGAGAGTGGTGACTCTTTATGCTAATTCATTTTGAACGCGTGTTTGTTTGTGAGAGATACGTATGTATGTGTAAGTGTGTATTTGTGTATGCGTTTGTGATGGTGTGATGTGAAGGTGTGGTGTTTGTGTTTGAGACTTAGTTTATCTGGGTAAAATAATACTTAGATAAAATGAAACAAATCATGATTATTAGAGCGTATCTAAAAAAATATGCCACTAATTTTGTAATCGTGTTTAATCTTGCAGATTTGTTCAACTCCTTTACGAATTATAGAATTATCGCTTTAAAATAGATTTTTATGAACGTATTCTAAAATTTTAAAAAAATTCTTTTTATTTTTGGCTCATCTGTATGGAAACTTTAAATGGAATATAACTCTAAAAATAATTGGTAGCATGGTAACTAGAAATGCTTGAATTTAGCTACATTAATAAATTAAAATATGTTATAGGTTCCTTGGACGATCATCATGAAAATTGCCTTGGAAATTTCAGATTCTGAAGTGGGACACGAGATTCTTCATACATTAAAATTTTCAATTATTTTTGTGTTGTGTGTTTTAAACGAGATGTAAACAGTTACATAGGCCTTTTAAATTAATTTTAAATTACAATTTGCACATACATCAGTCTTGTCTTGTGGTCACATCGCTATTATTTATTTTTTCGAAAATAAATGTTGGGAATTTTTTAATATATTTTTCCCCGTTTCTATGACCAAGTCTGAACCAGCTCTGTAAGTTTGGTCCTTACTATTTGTTTACCCTGTATTATAAGTAATAATATATAATTATAGGTAATCGCGCGAACTAGAAAAGCTGGGTTATGATTATCGTTCTGGAATAGATTTTACGGATGAGTGACTATTTGTATTAATTTTTTTGGTGTTTAAACAATGTAAATACAACAAAATTCAATAACTTTGCCGTAGCGATAAATTATAAATTAAAATAAAATTGCTCATACTATTTTCGTCGCTTATTTTATGTTCTTTTTATTTTATCTTTTTCCTTTTCATAATGGATAATGAATCAAATACCTACATTATAATTAATACTATAATATTTAGCTATATAAATTAAACATTCTTTTGTAATTCTGTATGTATAGATAAAATAAAATGCGGAATCTAAATTTCCAAAACAACTTAGCGTGTTTAGCAACTTATAAAATTATGGTGTTTAGCTATTTATGAAATAAGAGTGGTTAGCGTATTTTGTAATTTTAACATGCTTGGAATATTTTGTACTATTTTACCGACAGTTATTTATGGAATGTAATGCCGTAATATTACCATCAATTCATGTTCAGCCGTTTTCGTTGTCAACGTGTTAGTGTATTTTATCAATATAGTACTGCCAAAAAATATCAGCTTGCCTATAAAAAATTACAATATTCTAATGGATACAAAAAAAGAAAGATAAGGTCCAAGTGCGGCAGTGTATGATCGAGAAGCGCGCGAATCACGGCGCGGCGGCGGCGGCGCGCGGCGCTTGGGCCGAGCGCCCGATTGCAAACCGCGTAAAATTACCGGGGTATGAGCTGCTTGCGGGGAGCTCATGGGGGGCGTGGCACCCGATTTCAAATTATTATTTACCAATGCGTCGCCTTAACTTTATGGTTTAGATTTACTTGCTGAATAATGAAGTATTCCATAGAAACAGTTACTTTTTACAGATAGAGATGCGTATCTGTCGACTTTAAAAATAAAGGGACCTAACGACAGTTTAGATTTTTATAGCCAACATAGTATGTAACGAAGATTATTCTATACTAGCTGCTTCCCGCGCCTTCGTCCGCGTTTTATCTGGATAAAAAATTGCCTATATGTTATTCCAGGGCCCAAAATATACCCATACCAAATTTCAGCCTAATCGGTTCAGTAGTTTTTGCGTGAAAGAGTAACAAATATCCATACATACATCCATACAAACTTTGACATTTATAATATTAGTAGGATGTTTTTTTTTTCATGAAAAATTGTATAATCATTAAAGTTTATCACAGTAACTCTGTCTTACTTTTTATCATGGAAAAATGCCGCCGGCAGAAGCAAGTAGCAAACAAAACAATAAAATAATACTATTTATCCTATTGTATATTCTCATTCCAAAAATAAAGTCATTTAGACGCCTGAGTAAGGTCTGTAAAATAATACAAAATGTTGAGCATACATTTTTGGGATATTATTGAATTTCATAAGTTACCCTAATCGTGAGGAGTTAGCACTACGAAAACAAAAATCTATCATTTTAGCGAATCCTATTATTTTCAGCCAAAACTAACACTTTTGACTGAAACTATAATATTACAAATGCAAAAGGCTTTCTTGCGCACTCAACTCTCTCATGAACACCACCCCACACTGCGACCTATTCGCGGATAGTTTCACTCAAATTATGACAGAATGTTTGCGAGCGCGATGTATTAATGTGTTTTTATAAAATCCATTTGATTATTTAAATAATTTTTTTAGGCTATTTAATAGATATCATTAATCAATCACAATAATAATTGTGCCTTAATCATGTAAGTATATCTGTTTTTTGTATTAATGTAAATCAATCTTTTTTAATTAATATGTATTAATGTAAGTGGTGTATACCGTATTAATGTAAGTGGTGTATACCATATTAATGTAAGTGGTGTATACCGTATGAATGTAAGTGGTGTATACCGTATTAATGTAAGTGGTGTATACCGTATTAATTGTAGTAAATTTAAATAAATTACCTGTTCATAGAATACGTTATGTGCGACATAGTAGTTGGTATCGTGCGAGACATCGGTCACCAACACTTGGTACACTCGGCCCGCGCGCCCTTCGTACGGACAGTACGAACGGAACAGTTCCGAGAGCTGCTTAGTACGCCTTTTCACTTCTTGACCGTGGACCTGGAGACAGTGGAATAGGTGTTTAGATAAAAGGAGTATGGGTCAAGCAAGGCACAATGGGGAACCAAACTTGTAAGTTCTAAAGATTTAAAACGTAAGGCACTTTCTCATACGATAAGAAACATTCACATTCGCGCGCATTCGTTTAAATAAATAAAAAAAAAATACTGGATAATCCGGTGGTGTTATAGGTACTAGAAGACTGATATCCTACAAATATTATAAATGTCAAAAGTTTGTAAGGATGGATGTATGGATATTTGTTCCTCTTTCAGCAAAAACTACTGAACCAATTGCGCTGTGGTATATAGTTTGAGACCTGGAATAACATCATATTTTTTTTAAATTATAAATCAATAACACCTTATGTCTTATTAATAGATAATAATAAACATATTTATAGCTGTTTATAGTATAAAATTTGTCTAAGTAGTCTAAGTGCTTAATTTCTAAGCTTAAAGAAATAAAGTTATTGAAATATGCTGCCTTTCCCCTAACCATTACCTAATTGGCTCTTACGACACCCACGGGTTGAGTTGGGGGTCGATTTTAAAGCCGCGATTACAACGGCAGGCATGGAAGGTTCCACTCACCCTGGGCATGTTAGCAGCCGGCGTCCCCGGTCTCGGGAAGAACTGGTTGATGAACAGACTCGGGAAGCGGTACTTGTCGCAGAGTGACATGGTCTCCTCGAAGTCTTTCTCTGTCTCGGTGGGAAACCCGCAGATTATGTCAGTGGCTATGGTTATACCGGGGACCCTGGGGAGGAAAGAGGTTCAAAATAAAAGAGAAGAAGTGAGTCTTCTGGACCTTCATGATACATCATCGGCCATATCATGGCTTTCAATCAGGTGAGATTGTGGTAAAACAAAGGTTTCGAATTCTAAATCTAAGTGGGGAAACTGGGATCTGCACTGACGACTCGCATGGGAGTGCATTGGGCACTATCCCTCTGCCTTGCAAGGCCCTAACCAACCCAGCTCCTTGAAGTACCGGAGCATGGACGGGTTTGGTGTCTCTATGAGACTCCTCAGTCCCGTTCTCCGTCCTCCTCTGTGGCCTTGCAGTGTACTACAACATGTTCTACAGTTTCCTGGAAGTAGCCAAGACACAGGCTGCTGTCTGTGGCTCCAGTCTTGAAAAGATGATGGTTCAATCAGTGACATGTGATGATGCCGACTATTGTTCTTAGGTCCTCGCGGCTAAACAAAGGTTGAGTATAAAAAAGGTGTCCTTACTTCTCCTTAAGAAAGTCAACGACACGTTCAAAGTCCGCCCGCGTGTATTCTCTTTTCATATCCGCTAACACCTGGTCGCTGCCTGCCTGCACCGGCACGTGGAGGAACCTGGGGACCAACATGACCAACTCTTCTAAGGAAATTTATTATAGCTGTTCCTCGCGGTTTCCCCACGTTAAATTCGTAAGCCGTATGAGCCGTAATTCACCCATGGGAATTTGATATTTTACCAGGGCAAAAAGCCTATGGTACTCTCCACCCTTTCAACTAACTCTATGCCAAAAATCAAGTCGATTGGTTGCTTAATTAGGGAGTGAAGGAAGGACAAACAAACACACTTTCGCATTTACAATGTTAGTTAGGATTGAGAAAGAAACGCCAAAAGATTTAAACCCAAATCATTATTTTTGAACTATGTATTCATGCAGGTTCTAATATACATACAGCGTGGCTTTTTGAGATGGGAGTAGATGGCCAAATACGAAACCATAAGAGTTATAGAAAATTCGTGAAAGGAGTGATGGGCTCAATTGAGGAGAAAATAAAAACGAGATGCGCTATAAAAACGCTGCGGTTTGCGTCACGTCACGGCGTCGACAATGGATTTTTTGTACCGCATATGATAGCTTCTCCACACAGACAGTTAACGTTACGTCGTGACGCTACGTTGTGCCGCATACCGCAGCATTGTGCGTTGTAAACAAGGAGATCAAAGCTTATTAAGGCGGTTGTATGCCGCATACCAGCGCCACCACCTATTTTACTTCTAATTACGTTAAGCACAAGAATATTCAAATATCCAATGTACAGTTTGTGATACCTATCCTATGCTTATTTTTAATCCCACTGAAATATTTGTTTCGTATAATTTAAACAGAAAAGCGAAATCAGAGTTCGGTGGCCACTAAGAGCAACTTCACTATTCTGCATAAAGGAAATAAAACTATTTTATGGGCATTCTAAAAAAGCTAATGATAAGTATCATAAACTGTACATTGGATATTTGAAATTTCTTATTATTAACGTAGTTATAAGAAAAGGTAGCGGCGCTAGTTTGGGACATACAACCACCTTAATCAATAACCCCATTGCGATAACCAATCCTGCAAAGGTGGTAATTACGGCAAAACTCCCCTCGTGCCCCATGTTCGGCAGTGGACGCATGCGCACTGATACGACACCTACTTGTAGACCCGGGGATGGTGCATAATCCTTGCGACATCCGGGACATGCTCCAGGATGTAGGGTGGGTTCGTCATGCCCAGCCGCAGCCGGCAGCCATCAGGAATCACCTCCACCAGTTGATTCAGCAGCTCTGGGAGAGAGGTGCCTATGTCGCGGCCATATGTACCTGGGGATAGAGAAGTTTATTATATACTAGCATAAGTTCACGGCTTCACGCTTTTTCGAGATAACAAGTAGCCTTTATTATGGTCATGTGATGAGAAGAGTGTTAAATTTAGATGTGGATGGAAATAAGGGTAGAGGAAGACCGAAGAAAAGATGGATGAATTGTGTGAAAGAGGACATGTTTAAGAAAGGTGTAAGTACAGAGATGACGGCTGATAGAGGAGAGTGGAAGAAAAATACATGTTGTGCCGACCACCGTGGGATAAGGACAGGAAGATGAAGAAGTAGCCTATATTATTTTCTAGGTCTTGGTCTACATCTATGCAAATAAAAATAATAATAATATAAACGCGAAAGTTTTTATGTATGAATGTACGGATGTTTGTTACTCTTTCACGCAAAAACTACTGAATTGATTTAATGAAACTATACAATAATATAGCTTAAACATCAGAATAACGCATAGGCTATAATTTATAGAGATATATTTACGTATAGTGTTAATTGTCCAAAACAGAATGATAAATGTCAAGTAGGTAAAAAAATTGCGTCTGCATGCTGCAGACGATGTCGCGGGCACCAGCTAGTTATTATAAAGGATGGATACTCTGGAAGATTATTTTAGCGCCCATGCTGGTTTTGAGCGACCGGGCGGTAGCATAAGCGTCTGTCTTTTCGCACAGAATCTATCAGTTGCCCAAATTCAAATAAAAATTTACAATTTGAATTTGGGCTGAAATAGCTAATAGGTAAGTGTTAGTGATTAACGTTAAATAGTTGATATTAGATTAGATATTACCAAATCTTTTGAACAATGAGGTTTTATATAAAAAAAAAATGCTTCCACAAATTATCCTCGGTTTTTGTGTTAGACCACCCAAGCTGAGTCAGGACCTGTTAGACCTGCACACACACGCTCGTCCACTTGCTAAGTGGGCTACTTAGTATCAACCCAATGCTTACTTATGTTAATACCTACCTAATGTTGATCTGTGTATTCTGTCTATGTGTTATCTAGTAGGTACTAAGTAGTCTTTTATTTCTGTGTTTGTTTGTGTGCTGTGTTGCATCTTATAATCAATTTTGTTTCTTCTGCAATTTATTTATTCTACGTTTATGACACCGACCTGTGGCAAGTCTAAATAAAACAATTAGTCCCCAGGAGGGTCCCGATTCCGGGGAATCCCTCCCCGAGCTTAGCTCGGGCCGCCCCTCGTACTCTGGGGGGGGCAAAGAACTGCCTAAAAATATTAAACACAAAAAACGACCTAACCAACAGGCCAGAGCTGCATCTTCGGAGGCGCTAAGGCTAAACTTCTTCACGGCTGCATCAGCGCCTAACCTACCGACTACTTCCAGGGCTGCAACTGCGGAGATGACCACGCCGCAACCACCTACATCTAAGGCTGCGCCCACAGAATCCCCAACACCTCAACCAACGACGTCAAGGGTCCTATCCTATATAGCACCCAGACCTCCCCACCAGACCGTCTCGACAACCGGAGCGCCTTTCGGGGCTTCTCCGCGCGAAACGGTCATAGAACTGTCGGACCTCAAGGCCGCTATACCCCACCCAGGGCCAAACTGGAATCTTGTTTCCTCCAAACGGAGGAACAAGAAGAAGGGCAAGAAGCCCCCCCAGCCATCAAGCGAGACCCAAAAGGCGCGGGCGCAGACACGGCAGACGGCAACCGATGGTGGACGTAAACAGCTCTTCGGAGCTAAGTCCATGACCCATGTAGGAGGGACTCGTCCCGCCGAAGTGGTCCAGGCGCAAGCGCAGCCGAACGCAGCGCTAGCGCCCGTCGACGGAAGCCAGACGCCAGCTCAGCGACCCAGACCCAGAGGGAAACGCGGAGGGAGGCTGGCAGCTTTGGCCAAAAACAAGAACAAGTTCCCACCAGCCCAGCCACAGAGTGTCAAGCGTTCCCGACCCGATGACAGCACTACGCCCACTGGCGACAGTAAGCGTCAAAGGCCGGATACGGAACATGAGACCACCTCTGTCAGCTACGCAGCTGCCTTCAGGTCACATGACCTCTGCGTGGCTGTAACGGTTGAGCCATACCAAGACCTAACGGCGGAGCAAGCCACGGACGTGCAAGAGAAGCTGGAGGATAGGATCATGGACGAAATCTTTGATCCTATCACCATGCCCCAGACTTCGAATGTCCGATTCCGTGGCCGTGCGCATTATAGCGAAGGCGTCCTCAAATTCTGGTGCGAGGACGACCACACGCTAGCGTGGCTCCGAAAAAGCACGGCAACCCTAGAATCGCCCATCGCTGGGACTAAGCTTGTTGTCAAAAGACAAGCGGAGCTCGAGCGAAGAATACTGTGTGGTCTGTTCGTGCCCACACCAGCTAGAAAGCAGATGGGGACCGAACAGATCCGCAGGCTTCTAGCGGGCCAAAACCCCGACCTCAACATCAACTCGTGGAACCCCATCCGCGCGGAACAGCGAAACGACCAGGAAGTACCCGGTACGTACCTGCTTCTCCTCGTTCCCGAGTCTGAAGTTGAGAAATCCCGACTCAAAGACCGGCGCCTGTACTGGCTTCTTGGGAACATCTACCTCAAGATCATCCAGAAAGATGAACCCAAGGGCGAGAACAGCGACGCCGACAAAAACAACCCTGGACCCAAGCCCGATCCAAAGCCCGATCCCCCTTCGGGATCCAAGGCTGAACCCGATCCGCAGCCCGGCCCCAGTTCGGGGTACGCAGCGGAATCTTCTCCGGCCCCCCCACCATCCCAGGGGCTGGATCTGATGGATGTCCAGGATCCACCAACCCCACTGTCCGAGGAGCGCTTTCTCGATACGGAGGGGAGCGATGTCAGTGTCAGCGACAGCGACATCGGCTCCTCTCCTATCAAGCGCTAAGCCAAAAACACCCTCCATTCCTGATCCACCACTTCCTGCCACACCCTACATCCAAGCGAACCTCCAGCATAGCCTGACGGCTACCGCGTCCATACGCAGAATGCTGGAGGAACATCCCGACGCCGTGGCCCTTATCCAAGAACCGTGGATCAGGAAAGGCCAAATTTGTGGCCTAAAAATACCTGGAAGCAAACTTCTCGCAACTGCAACTGTAAGCAACCTCAGAACTTGCATTGTTGTTCCGAGAACCGCTAAAACACTCCTAATAACCGAACTATGTTCCAGAGACCTAACAGCAGCTAGACTATACCTGTCTCCCACCAACAACAGCTCCATATCGCAGATAGTTCTAGCATCAGCCTATCTAGCAAACGATGAAGCAATACCCTCACCGGAGCTGGTGTCCCTGATCGAGTACTGCGAGAGGGAGAAACTCGAGCTCATCATTGGCACAGACTCCAACGCGCATCACACGCTGTGGAGCAGCGCCAGGTGCAACGATCGAGGGGAAGAACTGGTAAATTATCTTATCTCTACTAACCTCCTGCTCCTCAACAGAGGCTCGGAACCTACTTTTGTTACATCTAGAGCCCAAACAATCATTGACTTAACACTATCAACCTCACAAGTTTCTCACTCCATCAAGGACTGGCACGTTTCTACCGAAGCCTCGTGCTCAGACCACAGGTGGATAAGATTTAACTTAGAATTGTCACTACCGAACCCACAACCTAGGCGCGTCCCACGTAAGACTGATAAGACTAAATTCTGCCTATTAGTCAAATCACAACTTACCGAAATGCCTGACCTACAGAATCATATAGAGGTAGCGGAAATTGACCACTACATAAACCAACTAACATACACTCTTACCAACAGCTTTGAACAATCCTGCCCTTTAATCACGCCCAAACACGGGGCGAACAGACAATGGTGGGGTCCTGAACTGCAAAGACTCCGTCGCAAAGTAAGGAAACTGTTCAACAGAGCCATGAACACTAGACAAGACGAAGACTGGGTGAATTACTATAATGCAAAACGAACCTACAAAAAGAAAATTCGCCTACGAAAAACGGAATGTTGGGAAAGGTTCTGTACCAACATTGAAAAGAACAGTCAGGCCGCCCGTATCAGAACCATCTTAGCAAACGTGCCGGAAAGCACGCTTGGATGTCTCATCAAACCTGACAATACCTTCACCAAATCAGATGCAGAAACCAGCGAAGTGCTACTGAACACGCATTTCCCAGGCTGTCAAGTTACAGACACTTGCACATGGGAAGAAACATCAGAGCGCACGCCTACCGCCTTAGACTGGACAACAGCCCACTCTATGATAAACTACGAGAAGGTACTCTGGGCAATCAACAGCTTTCTTCCCTTCAAAGCACCAGGACTGGATGGGATCTTCCCAGGTATGCTTAGATGGTGCAGTGGTATACTAGCCGAACACCTAGTAAAGATATTCAGAGCATGTATCGCCCACAAGTACATACCACTTAAATGGAGGGAAGTGAAAGTAGTATTCATACCAAAACCAGGAAGAAGTGACTATACCCAACCAAAATCCTTCAGGCCGATAAGCCTGACATCATTTCTTCTGAAAACACTAGAAAGACTTTGTGATAGAGAAATTAGAGACCATACACTCTTTCACAACCCGCTACACCCGCAACAACATGCTTACAGCAAAGGCAAATCAACAGAATCTGCTCTACATAGCGTAGTCTCACGCATAGGCAGTGGACTGACATCAAAACAACCTACACTGGCGGCCTTCATAGATATCGAAGGAGCTTTTGACAAGACACATTTCACCAGCATATACAGGGCCCTCACTAAATATGGTGTTGCGCCGACACTGGCTGAATGGATAAACAACATGCTCAAAAACAGAGCTATACAAGTCACAATCAATAAAACCACAAGAGGTGTAGTGGCCAGAGGCTGCCCACAAGGTGGCGTACTATCACCCCTATTATGGAATATAGTTGTTGATGAGCTAATCCGCAGGCTTAACGGCCACGGACTAGTTACGGTGGGATATGCGGACGACCTCGCGATCCTGGCGACCGGCTGTTTCGAAAACACACTATGTGACCTGATGAAACTCGCCTTTAGAACCATTGAAACATGGTGCAACGGCCATGAACTCTCAGTTAATCCAACAAAAACGGAACTAATAATGTTCACTAACAAGCGGCATCTGGGAAATCTAAAACTCCCAAAACTGTTTAACACGGAAATAAAACTAAAAACAGAAGTCAAGTACCTAGGAGTCATACTAGACAGCAAGCTGCTGTGGAATAAACACCTAGACTACAAACTCCAACGCGCTACTGCCACATTCTACCAATGTAGCAGGATGCTAGGAAAAACCTGGGGACTTTCACCGAAAATAACTATGTGGCTCTATACTGCTATCGTTAGACCTACACTAACGTACGGAGCGATAGTCTGGTGGACCAGAACGGAGCTGAGCACCGTAATTACAAGACTGCAGCGCTTCCAAAGAATGGCATGCTCAGCGATAACAGGCTGCATGAGGACCACTCCTGGTGCTGCCCTAGATGTAATTCTAGATCTAGCACCGTTAGACCTATATATACAACAAGAGGCTACAATGTCGGCGCTGAGACTACACAATATGGGTCTCTGGGAAGTCACAAGTAGCCTACACGCACAGATCATGGACAGGGCTATAGCATACGAACCTCTTATGGCCGCCCCCTGTGACAAAATGCCCAGTAAACCGATCATAAACAAACACTACCAGATACAACTATACGAGGATCAAAAAGATGAATCAGGAACCCATGAAGTCAGAATTTACACAGATGGCTCCAAAACGAATACAGGTACGGGTGCTGGGATTCACTCAATGGACCTAAACATTAACATTTCAATAACGCTAGGAAGACACAGCTCCATATTCCAATGTGAATGTGTAGCAATAACCCAGGCAGCTACAACCATGCAGAAGAGAGGAATTAACGACCAATGTGTACGAATTCTCTCTGATAGTGCTGCTACACTCAGGGCTCTGGAGGGAAACAGCTGCAACTCCAAGCTCGTGTACGAATGTCACTTAGCTCTAGAAAGGATATCTGCCAAGAACAGGATCATCCTTCAATGGATTAAGGGACATAGCGGATCTCTAGGGAATGACGCCGCTGATGAGCTGGCACGGAAGGGATCGGAAACAACCACAGAAGGCCCATCCCCTTTTCTACCCTTGCCTTTTTCACTATTCCAGACATGGACTAGGCTGAGAACTAGAGAGACGCATAACGAACGATGGAAGCACCTGCCAGAATGCAGACAAGCTAGAGCGGCGCTCCCATCAACATCACCGAAGTTAACTAAACGCCTACTGAACTTAAACAGAACGGACCTGCGTATCCTGGTGGGAACACTAACAGGACACTGCCCACTAAACAAACACCTATTTACCATCGGAGCGACGGACAGTCCCCTCTGCAGAGGATGCCTCAGTGACGACGAAACGGCCGCCCACGTAGTCCTGGAATGCGAGGGAGTAACAGCACAACGAACAGAAATCCTCAACTTGCCGAGGTCACTCCGCGAAGCCTGTGAAGATCCCAGGAAGATTCTGCGCTTCTGGACGGAGTTAGGCTGGCTTTGCTAGCAAATCAACGCATAATGGACCAAGTTGAGTCCAAATGCGGACAAGGGAGTACCCATACCATACCATACCATACCATACGACACCGACCTGTATCCTCACTAGTGAGCCAGATCTCACAGACGCCTTCCTTGAAGCTCTGCCTGGCTCGCTCCACGATCTCCTCCGGCGGGTAACTCCCCAGCTCTCCCCGTGCATGTTTGGTCTTGCAATACGTGCATTGGTTCAGACAGCCTGTGTTTATGGAAATTATCTCGATGAGGGGGTTTTTGCGGACCTGAAATATAGAATAAAAGCATTTGTGTCAAACAAATGATATCTCTCAATCTAGTCTATCTAGACTGGTTTTGTAAATGTTTGAGAATTACCAGTCTGCAATTATTTTCTGTTTCTATATATAAGCTCAATAAAAATGGCTTCTATTATTTCTTTCTTTCATTCAAATAAACTACCATTCCGCAGCTAGGCCTATAAATAACACTTTGCCTACTAAGCGGTCTTCGAAGGCTAGCGTCGACAGGCCAGCATCGGACGCTCTGCACTGACCATATAAAACCTATTTTGGTATCTTTAATTTGCCATAGAAGTGCGTCCACTGATCCGCACCGCACAGAGCGGACGCATAGGACTGTCGGCACTGCCGGCGAGGTTTCTGGAGCCGTTTAATGCGGATGACATCATACGGATTGCCGATCAGTGGACCACAACCCCGCTCCGTCCGCCTTTTCTTCCGGCTTTTCTCTTCTTGAGCGCAGGTGGCATTTATTAATTATAAGCCATGAGTTAGACAAATATAAGAATGGTAAAACATGAGCTCATTACTAAATGTTAACCACCATGTATGCCATGTTTTATGCAATAAATATATTATTTCATTTCATCGGCAACCCTGTTGCTGCGGTTACAGTGGACGCTCCTACTGGCATTTCGCTCAAAAAAATCTTATGCGATGATGATTAGCGCGGAGCGTCCGATGCCCGCCTGTCGACGCTAGCCTTAACTCAGCGATGATACCCGAAGGGGTGCCTCGCAGTGAAGGCGCTAAAAGAATTTGGCAATTGAATTAAATGCCAAAGATAGGTTGGCATAAAATAAATGAAAGAATGAAGGTTATGCTAAGCAATACATAATGAGCTAGTCAAAACGCGTTTTTATTAAATTAATATACCTACTGGTGAGAACTCTGTGTCTAGTTTAAACTAACATAGGCTTTAAGGCAAAAATGTATTGCTGACGTTTATGTGAATAAATAATTAAAAAAACAAATACCTTGGGCAGGAGTAAGGAGGCGCCGCCTGCTTTCCGTCCATCCCCAGTCTTGCGCTGACCGAATAGACGGACTGTGTGTCCTGAAAAATTGTTATAAATTTATAAATACTGTTCAAGACAGGACCAACAGTTCCCTGAATAATTGTATGTAGTAAATTGGTGTGAGCTATCACGGCATCGACAAGTATCGTTAAAATATATTACCATTTGCATCGCGTCGAAGCACCTAAATAAACAGCGCCTATAACTGATAAATAAATAATAATAAATATAAATAAATAAATGTTTATTGCAATTACTTAAAAACTATAAATACAGGTTCTGGAGTCACCCTTTAAGCAAAATTTGCTTGTGCTGGGAGACCCCGCTCTTACCATTAATGCTTCATCAATATTTAAGTATTTGCGTAACAATATACTAAATTACAGACTTTGAACATCTAAGTTTGACAAAAAATACTAAATTAGGACTAAAAACAAATTAACAATATAAAAATAGAAATTATTTAAACTAAGAAAAGGGTTTTAAATCAATTATTACTTTAAATAAACAAACAGATAAGCAGCAATTTTAAACACAAACATACTAAATAAAAATATCTATGCAAAAAGTACATCTAGGTTGTCATTCTCCAATAGCACCAGGCTCATAAGAGCCTGGGTACCAGATTAGGACAACCACGAGTTTATATAAAACGTGAATTTATACTAAAGTTAGAGCCTCATCCGTTGCACAATATTCTCAACTTCATCATAGGTTTTCGTCATCAGCCATTCAATAAGAGTTTTTTTACAATTAAAATATGTCATAGAGTATATACCTATTTGTGTATTCAGTAGATTATAAATATACGAGGATTGCCATTCATATTGCCTCATAGCAAATGTAGTTTTAGCTTTTACTTTAGGTACCGGGTGCTTCTTCCTACGACTACTGATGTTGTCAAGTTCAGCTTTATAAAACAGTGATCTATGTGTTTTAAGAACTAGATGAAGTACATAGAGCTTTCTTACCGTTAGGAGTTTTGATTCTAGGTAGAGGCTTTCTGTAGAGAACCTATAGGGCTTGAAAAACATTACTTTTAATAATGAACGTTGTGCTCTCTCTAATTCTAGGAATTTAATTTTTGTAGCCCCTCCCCAAATTGGCAAGCAATATCCTATCACCGATTGACCAAGTGAGATGTAAATTTGGCTGAGGAGATCTGTAGATGCTATATGGCGCAGTGTTTTAAATGTCCATATCAGTTTTCTAGTTCTATTCAAAATCAGTTCAGTATGCATGTGCCAAGATAGTCTTTGGTCGAGCATGATACCTAGATATTTAACTTGTGAAACTCTATTTAGTTTGACGCAAGAACAGGCAGGACTAGAGTCATCACATTTGTGAATCTTAAGTTGAAAATTATTAGAGGGTTGAGTAGAGTCATAAATAGAGAAACATATATAATTAGTTTTTGATACATTCAATGTTAGAAGGTTAATATCTAGCCATGTTGCAACCTTGCTCAGGCCAGTTTCAGCTGATTTTTGAACACAGTCCCATGTTTCCCCTGAGAATATTATAGCTGTATCATCCGCATATGACAAAACTTTTCCATGATCTATGTTCATGCTACTTAGATTATTAATATATATGAGGAATAACGTCGGGCCTAGGACACTGCCCTGGGGGACACCGAAAGTAATTGTTTGGTCTTCGCTTATATAGTCTCCTATTTTAATTCTTTGTTTTCGACCAGATAAATAGTCTTTGAATAATAAAAGTGGTGTGCCGCGAATTCCGATCGTTTCTAGTTTGCGCACAAGGATTGGGACGGACACCGTATCAAAAGCTTTTTGTAGGTCCAGAAAAACAGCGAGACACTTAGTTCCGCTATCCAGCTGGCCTGTAATAGAGGAAGCAAGTGCCAGGATAGCGTCTTCTGTGGACTTGCCCTGTCGAAATCCGTACTGAGATGAAGACAATAAGTTGAATTTATTGAGAAAACTAACCAGTCGCGTGTTTATCAGTTTCTCCAAAATTTTTGAGATAGACGACAGGACTGAGATTGGTCTATAATTAACTAAATCAGATGCGTTACCACCCTTGTGCACTGGCGTTACTAAGGCTTCCTTTAGGGGGACAGGAAAAATACCAAGTTCAAAGCACAGATTCGCTAAATGAGTAATTACGGGGACAAGTTGTTGATGACATGCTTTTATAAATTTAGTTGGTATTTTATCAATTCCTGGGGCACTGTCCGCTTTTAGGCCCATAATGACGGTTCTTACTTCATCATCATCAGTGCTAAAAAGTGCAAAAGAAGCCGTAGCCACGGTTTCCTCAGAATCATGGTTGGTGACTAGTTTTTGACTCCCTATAGTAGAGCTTTTTGCTGTGATATTGTCAGCTAAAAGCTTACCTACAGAACAGAAATATTGATTAGCTTTGTCAACACTGTGCTTCGGGGTTAAATCTATATCTAATAGTTCATCACTTTTTGTGTTTTTATGTTTACGTTGCGTAATATAATTAATTGCATTCCACAATTTTTTGGGATTTTTATTCGCTTTTTGTAAGAGATCATAATCATATTTACGTTTTTGTTTTTTTATAATACAATTACAATAATTACGGTAGCGTTTATAAGTGATTTTTAATGTTTCGTTGTATGGATCTAGTTTTAGGCTTTTTTGTATGTTATTTCGGTTCCTTATACATCGTAGTAAACCAGTAGTCATCCACGGTTTGATCAGTCTTTGTTTCTGAGGTATGGGTTTAGTTATACTGTTAATTTTAATACATTGTTGTAACTTAGTTATAAGAATTTCAATGAATTTATTTGGGCAATTGATATATTTAAGTTCTGATAGGTTAGTTTCATGTAAATATTTTAAAGCTCCTTCTAAGTTAAATATTGTTTTAGTTTTAATGATTTTATTTAGATTTAAATTGTGAGATAGTTTTAAGAATATCATATTGTGGTCGGTGATGGTAGAGTCTAAAACAGCTATGGTTGTTGAATTATTTTCTTCTGGCTTAATTTTAATAATGAAGTGATCTAAACAGTTACTAGCTCTCGTAGGGAGCATGTGTCCAGGCAACAAACCATGCATCGCGAGCATATTTAAATAGTTTAATCTATTTGAGCGCGCAAGAGTATTCTCATTTTGTCTGTAAATAAGATTTATATTAATGTCACCTGTAATTATGATATTATATTGTAAAGAGATGGATGTGAGGTGCTGACTTAGACTATTAGTAAATTCGTCACTGTTTGGTGTTGATGGAGATCTATAGATACCTAGTATTATTATATCTGGAAGTACTTTTATCTGCAAGCATGATGCATGTTGAAGTTTAACCTCGCTAACTGTTACTTTATGTGTGTTTTTTATATAGGCTACTACTCCGTCAGCATGGTTCAAATGAGTAGTTGTCTGGTAAGATGTGTAATTTTTGATTTGAGGAATGTTTTTGTTCGGATTTAATCTGCATTCACTGAGAACGAGAAGGTCTATGTTTGTGTTAAGGTTTGCTAGATTTAATTGTAAGTCGTCGAAATTGGCATATATGCTCCTAATATTTTGCGATATAATAGTAAAATCAGAATCTTCTATTTTAACTATTTTCGCAAAATCATCAATAGTACAGCTAAATACTTGGGCTACCTCTAAGTTGTCTATTTCTTGAATCATGTTAAGTGTGCTATCCATAATTGAAATCTGAGGAGAAATGGAGAGCGTTAGCTAGTGCGGGTTTTGTTTTGTATACATTGAGTGCGTGGTTGCTAGAGTTGACGCATGGATTGCAAGAACTGTTAAATGCCGATGCTACAAGTGTAAGATGGAATATTTGTTTGGATGAGATTCTTGAAAATGTATGTTTGTTAATTAAAATATAGAAGAGCGCTAATTTGATGATCCCAAAAATGTCTATTAACTGTCTAAAAAATATAATACAAATTAAAAATATTTCAAGAAGTTTAAACAAAGTTATACCTAGTCATTTGTTTTGCATAAGGCTCTGCACCTGTGCTTCCGATCGTATTGATATTATCGGTGAGTTTTCGTCTTTCCTGATGTAGACCCTGCCATAAGCAGTCCAACAGAACTTGTATTCCTTCGATTTGGCCAAGTCCCGCGTGAGGTAGAATATGCGGGCTGCTTTAGCCGTAAGCTGTTCCGAAACATAAATAGGAGCGTATTCATCCTTCTTCAAGCCCAAGTGTTTTGCGCATAGTTTCTCTTTATGTCTAATATTGAATGATTTTGTCTTCTTCAAGAATTCCGATTTTACAATCGTTGACGTTAGCTCTACCACAATGGGACTATTATTCGTGCTGCTGCGCTTATTCTGCACGCGATAGATATCTTTGATATCAGTTTTCTCAATTTTACAATCTATAGATTTTGATAAGCCTAGAGTCATTTTGATCAGGTCTTCCTTAGTCTCTTGTGTCTGCTTAGGTACATTTTTTATCTCCAAATTTGATTTCCGACTTCCACGTTGAATGTCCTCCAACCTTTCTTCTAAGGCCGTTATGCAGTCTCTATCCTTCTTAGCTTGGACTTCAAGTTGGTCCAATTTGCAGCGGAGCTCCTCGTTTTGAGTCGTGAGAGCAGTGAGAGAAATGTCTATATCACTGTTCGTGGTTTTAATTTCTACCAGTGTAGAGAAAATCTTACTAATGTCATCTTTTTGGCGTGACATTAAGGAAGTCAAAAGATTTCTCATTTCCTCCTTAAAAGCGCTGAAATCAGTCGTCCAATCACACCCCTTCTCCAGTCTATTTCGTTGTGTAACATAGTTTGGCGGAGTATGTAACAAGGATGTTTCATCATGTTTGTCTAAAGTGGTATCAGATTGATCGTAGCTCATATCCATATTTAATTAAGCAAAAAAGATTTACCGCAACAAGCAGCGCGCTAGGAGGCCGCGTAGCAAATAGTGAGTCGTAGGCTCGTAGCAGATTCGAAGCAGTCTCGTAGCACGTAGCCTGGGTTTCGTAGAGCGCTGCCCGTGTAAGCTCGTAGCACTCGTAGCCGTAGGTCGGTTTAGTAGGGTAATTTTGAGCCGATTGCTCACCGCTTCTCTGGTGTAGTTGGTATAGGACTCGCCTTAGACGCCGACTACCACTGGTTCGAGTCCGCCTAAGGCTGGAATTGTGCTTTTCACCGGTGCGAGTCCGCTGTACGTAGAATTTGAGTACTTGTGTGGGTGACACTCACTTGACCAGTTGGTCCACCCGATGAGATGGGGCTCCGGAGGACACAAGGGGCCGAGATGGGGCTTCTGAGGACAAGGGGCGCGGGAGCTCCAATGCACGAGGGCGAAGTCACACAAGTTAAAAAAGTTAAAAAATCAGCGCAGCGATATTCGTGAACACGTCTGTTCGGTACAAGAGCCGCGAGGCAAGAGGGCTGATGAAAACACATTTTATTTTCTTTGGGGGGTTATTAAGGTTCCATAGTTATGTATATTTGAGTCTCTGTGACTTAATAAATTTATATAATAAATAAGGAAAGCTGTAAACCAATGTAGCCAAGCCAGCCGCTAATTGCGCATACCCTGACCGAATTGAGGAAATGCCAGGCTTGTGAAATAGTAGTACAGGACCATTATGTTTGGAAGGAATGGTGTTTTTTTTAAACTTGCGCGATTTGGACATATTATACCTATATTCATGGGTACTTATGTATCTTGTTTATTAGCCTGTTTGGTAGCTCGAGTACTCCAGTCATCCCGTGACCACAACAGAGCATAAACCTGTTGATATGTTGTTGTCGGAAAATAAATAAATAAACGCGATATATACCCACGAAGGCATTGAAACTACAAATCTCGGCTCTCAATGATGTCTTAATACTATCAAGTATTCGAACTCAGGGCTCAGGTCTATTCAGTAGTAGTTGTACCTTTGAGTGTCTCCTCCACGATCTCCACGATCCTGTCGATCTGCTGCACACCCACAACACTGAGCCCCTGCAGGTAGGAGGAGCGAGGCGCGCCCTGCGGCACGCAGCCTGCGACTACTACGTGGATGCCACGGCTCTGACCTAGTTCTACCTCATTCCTGAAAGATGGGAGTGTATTAATAAAAAGGCATTCAAGGTGCCTAGACAAGGTAAAGGTGTCTTGTTCGGTACCTTATCTTAAAAAGATTGAAGTAATCAAAAAATGTGTGATCACTTTATTGCCTTGTTTTACATATATGTATAATTTGAATTTTGTAACATGTCCAAGAGTACAATATACATAGATAATATAAAGGAAACACACATGGATATTATTTGATGCATGCATGTCTGCTTTGATATCTGCTAAAATTGGATTGTGCCTACATAAGGAAGGAAAAGATCTTGTCTAGTCCAACCTGACCCAGCTGCTCCAAGAGCCTGTATTTTTTTCCTTTTAGCATCTATTGAGATATTAGCCTGGAATTACCCACAGCAGTTATCCTAAGACAGAGCCCTTGTGTTTTGACAGCTTTGTGAACACTATGGTAAGCCAATGCACCTGATTATATCATAATTTAATGACTTGACAAGCTATAATAGACTGTAATACTTAAAATGGTCCTCTGATGGTCCTTTCACTGTGCAAGAGTTAAGCAGCCACAGCTTAGCCTCCCACTTGTCCTCAGTCAAAGGGTACCCGTGAGCAGCCAGTAGCCCTGCCATATACTCTGAGTCTGAGTTGTTGTGAGCGCAGCCCCATGTCTTCACGTATATCGTTTGTGTGCCTGAAAGAGTTTGAAAAGTTGTTGTTTTCAGTAGTTTTTGCAAATGTCCACAATCAAATAAATATGCAATAAAAAAATTGTGTCATTTGTAAATAAGGTACCTACCTATTAGATGTATTTAAATGTGTAGCCTCAGTTACAGATTGTAAATTCATTGTTTGTGGGTAAAAGAACGATAAAAATAGCAGAGGTTACCTGGCACGACACTTTCCAATATAACCTTTTCCACCGGTTCTTCGACTTTTTTCACACGTTTCTTGGACCGAACGCTCACATTTTTCCGGCTCGAGTATCGTTCTTTAGGAGTAATATCCTGGGAAGATATCAAATCTTCAATATCGTCGATAAAATCCACCACGGCACTTGGCATTTTTGTTTTTCATTGGTGTTTTTTTTTTCTGCTTAATGCTTCATTCACTTCAGCTGTTTTTGACTTTGACATTCTTTTTTTACTACTCATCACTAGATGGCGTCAATTTAACAACCCTCGGATCACAGACATCATAGAGCTACCCTATTAGAATTCTGTGCCTCGGATGAACTTTAGAGTTTACTCTATGAAGTAACCTAAAGTAACCGTCTTTTTTATTAGAATGAAGAATTAGCTACTCGTCACTTGATGGCGCTATTGCAATGTTAAAATAATGTTTTAAAATGGTTAATTAATTTTACAAACCATACGATTTCAATACCCACAACACTTTTATTCTATGAACCATGAAACCAAGACGTAGGTAAATAAGTACCAAGAAGATGAAACCTCGTATAATCTCAAATGCCCTCTCCATTCATAAAATACACATAAACGTTGCCTTTGAATTGAATGAAACAAATTAAGTTTATTACAACCTTATTAATACAGCCCCATGTAGTTGTAATATAATGATTCATCGCAATTTTAAATACATTTAGTAGAATACATACATACTTTGATAAAAGGTCTAAAATGTATAAACTTTGATCACAATGCGACCTAGGCGCGTTGTGATTAAGTCGAATGTCGTCGTAGTTATAACTCGAGGGATCCAATAACAATGGGCTGTAACAGCTGCCGATTTGGCGGGAAGGTGAGGCGACGTAAAAATGGTATGGCATCTAATAAATGAAGTTATCGTTTATTGCCTCCATCCACTCTACTAAAAAGACTCATTCATTCAAGGTACACACACCTACTACCTATCAAGATAAAATTATTGTCTCATATATAATTTACCTAGGTAGGTACTTAGGTACCTACTTAATTAAAATGTTTCAAAAAGAAGACTGCGCCAAGATTGCACTAATTTTCTTGTTTGTATTCTACACTACAACCTTGTCTTAAACTCATAAAAGAAAACCTAACATTCTGAGAAGATTCTGAGTCAAGAACTCTGATTTCCATTTATCTCAATCTCCCTGCTCCATGCATTGCAATGCAACGATGCACATCAACAAACATTAGCGCGCGCGCGGGAGGGCGCTTCAGTCGCGGAAAAGCTGTCGTAGCGATTGGTTGTATTTCTCTCTTGATTCGGCACAGTCGTTATTTACGAATTACGATAACTTTTCGTGAGTGGATTGTGTTTTTTGTTAGTTTTATTAAAATCGGTAAGCCCTAATTTATATTATTTTGTTTTACATTGGTAAAGTCTTCTTACCTAATTTATAATGGTAAACCATAAAACCACAGAAGGTAGTAGGTACTTACCTACCTACCTACGCGAAAATAAGGTCTAGTTGTTATTTTGGCACTACCTACCTACTTAGCTTAAATGCTCTAAGCTACTTAGTTTAAGGTCCTAACTAGGCAAGGATAAAAAAAAATGGTTTTGAGAGTTGAGATTGTCCATGTCCATGATTCTATAGGTACCTTACCTCTTACCTATGGTAAATTTTAAAAGCTGTTGCGCTCGATCCCCTTTTGTTTTCTTATACCTACCTACCTACTGGAGGCCTGGATTGTGTCGTCGATCGTCAGCGTGGATAATTGTATGAAAAAACAAAAGACAATCGCGCCAGGTTTTAAAATTTGGTATCTAAATACCTAGTAGGACCCAAGTCTTTATTTTGCTTACCATCAATGACCAACACACACACGACGCACCATAGCGAGATGCCTACAAAGGCCAATTCGAGTTCCTTTATTTTTATAGTTGTACCTAGGTTCGACCTAGATTTTTTTTCTACGGTTGTATCACTGATTTAATACTAGTTGTACACCTTGAATGTTATCCACCAACGTCACGGGTTAGTGATCATACACCCCGTGTGATTGGATGAATGCCCTACTCCTGTTTGGATGAATGCCCGACCATGCTGTGCCCGGGTCAGGATAGCGTAGCGTAGACGGGCACAGGCGCGTGCCGTTGCTCGCACCTGTCACCTGTTTAGAGTTGTTTTTTGTTTTTTCTAAAATATACCTACCTACTTTAGTTTTATGTACTTACCTACCAACCCTTTTTTGTGGCACGCAATAAGCAAAAACCTCTAAGGCAAAAACACGTCATACAGTTAGGTTAGGACCAAACTCTATAGCTAGTAGGTTCTTTCTTGTACATCCTAAGTTAGGAAGTAAGCGAAGAATCATTAATTTCGAACACAAACATAAAAAAGCAATATGTCTCTGATTGCGAAATTATTCTCCATTGTATCACAGTCTGTCATCAACTTTTAACCCTTGCGCTGTTATAGGTAGGTAACTAACATACAGCTATGGGCCATCAAGGCCCACTACGTAAAACTAAGTATCTACCTACTTAATTCGTATTTGACGTAGATAAAATGAAATTAAATATTTATTTATTTCAGATAACTTAAGATCCATAAATTAATCTAGACAAAATTATAAACAACATATAAATGAAATTAGATTTTAAATTAAACTTAAAATCAAAATTAAAATTAGTAGTGCGTTGTGCCGAGGATAATCATCCAGGGAAGTAGTTTGCCTCCTAAAAACATAAGTGTTGAGGTTATAATAGAAAAATAATGATATTGCAACGAAACGTAGAAAAGATAACGTTAACTTTTAACCTTTCTTGATAATTATTAAATAAAAATAAATATTCTGAATTGAAAATTTTATTGCGATAATTTGGCACAATAATCCGAGTTATCAGTTAACCTATAGAATTAGGTACCTACCTAACTATCTTTCAATTTATTTATCACTATCTTTCAATTTTAACTGCTGACAGTTCAAAGTTTACGCTTAATTTTATTCATGTCTTAGAAAACGAAGTAGAGTTTAAATATTTATTTTGTTTAACATGAACTTAATGATTGATGAATTTAATCCAAAAATTACTCATTGTTATTATTTTTTATTTATTTATTAATTATGCAACTAATACGATTTTAAACCATAAGTTAAATTAACATTAGTTACCTATAGATTAAAAAATTAATTTAATTTAAATTATTATACAGGTACTTACCAAATCTATGAAGCCACCCGGTTGAGGCTCATTTGAATAACCTAGAGTTATTTATTACATTACATACTTACATATATATATATATATATATTTACGTGTACTTGAAGAACACAGAACTAATCAAAATTAAAAAGATATTCGCTCGCCAACACGATCAGATCAACCTTAAGACCACTTTTGTATAATTAATTATGTCGTTGTATTTGACTTGTCTAAGTGCTTATTTTGTAAGCCTAAAGAAGCATAAAGTTATTGATTCTGATTCATTTTTGTGTTGGGTTTGCGAGTCCTTTATATGAAATGAATAAAGACACCTTATACTTCTATATTCTGTGCTTATGCTAATTACTCAATCTGTTGTCGAGTGATGTTCGCATAAGTCTGTTGCTCTGCTACACTAATTACACACGCCCTACATTTGGACTGCAGTGTGCTTTGTCGAACATCTGTAGGCTATTTGCGGCTCAAATAAAAATGGCAAAAATTACCATAGGTGAGCTATATTGCTATTTTTGGCGCGCCTTGTGTCACATTTGTCTGTTTCTAAGCGTTTTAGATTAGCATTTAGATCTTGCTCAGGTTATGTAGGTAGGTATTGTAGGTACCAAGGGGTTTCCCAATAAAACCCTGAAAACAGTGTGGTCTTTGCTACGCTTTTTCAAGTAAAAAGTATCTATACCTGTATATTTTTCTGTACTTTCGCTCCAGTATAGAACTAAATTCTTTAACCCATTCACTGCTACCCTCAACTTGTGTGACATCATCCTGGTGCTGTGGCTGGCCTGGTGGTTGTTTTATTTGTTAGGCAGCTTGAACTCAAAGGGCGGCGGCACGTTGAAGGCACAAGAGTGAAGTTTCACAGAACTCAAACCTTGCGTTGGTGGCAGCGAATGGGTTAAGGTCACTACACCACCACGGTTGTATATATAACTCAATTTTGAAAAATTGTTAGATGCGTCCTTTTCGTTTATGACGGCAGAATTCAGAATTCTTATCTTGGGGCTAGATGGCGCTCTGAAAGTTGTCCAGTATACCTGCTTTATCATCTTCTTCTTCCTGCCCTTATCCCACACTAGGTGTGGTCGGCACAACATGTATTTCTCTTCCACTCTCCTCTATCAGCCGTCATCTCTGTACTTACACCTTTCTTAAACATGTCCTTTTTCACAATCCTTTCATCTTTTCTGCGGTCTTCCTCTCCCCTTATTTCCTTATTAGTATACATACTTTACCTACATATATTCAAACATTTTTAACCCTTTGACCGCCATAGTCACCTATACATGACAAATCACCTGAGGATTCCTGAGTGCCAATGACGTTCAGAATATCTTTTGTTCACTTTGTGCTTTGGCGTAGAGAACACGGAAATGCGTTTTTGGCGTGGCGGTCAAAGGGTTAAAAACTAAAATCACGTGAACTACTTCTAAAAAAATAGCCTCTAAAAAAATATGAATGTTCGCATCTCTTTATTTATTTATCATACCATGGACATATAAAAATAAAATTAAAGTTATAAAGTTCTTCTGAATCGAGTTCTAATTCCACCATGATAGCTGGCCATCGCCTGAAATACGAGCACTTGTGGCCAGCTGTCCATGACGTCATCAATCGAACGTAAATAAACGTTATCAGGCGCACTCGAAGAAAGCCTTTGGAATAACGAAACACAAATGGTGTAGGTATAGGTACTGTACTTAATACCTACCTAGGTATACGTATGATGTTTTACCTAACTTACGTTTGGCAAATAGATCCCAAAGAAACAAGATCCGTCAAGTGCGAGTGTATGCGCGCGCCGAGGGTTTCAAACCTTAGTCAATTATATGTACTTACGTAAATATTTTATGGGACCCCCTCGGGATCGTTTTCTATACAATAGTAAAAGAATTTTCAAAATAGGTCCATAATAATTGGCGGAGATATCGCGTAACATACATACAAAAAAAACATACGAACAGACGATTATAGAACCTCCTCCTTTTGAGTGGTAAGTTAGGGTTTCGTACCCTAACTTACTCTAAAAACGTTCAACAAAGACTATTTCTACCATTCTTCGTGCAGAAGATTTTAGAAGATTTTATTCCCAACTAGTTTTTCAAAGTGATTTTGCTGCAGTACCTAGTTACAATCCTTCATCCCTACCTGACCTGAATTTCCATATTCTAATACAAATTATGTGTAGGTATGTACTTACCTAAATGTCACCTTCAAGAAAATAGTAGGTAGGGCAATAATTCAGAAAGACATGTATTCACGAGGATGACGTACATACAACATTCGAATTATATTCGAACGTGTGATTCAAAAAAAAGCCGGAAACGATTCTGAAAGTCCGAGTGAGTCATAGGGATGGGCTAGCGAGAACCGTAGACTATCGATAAAGCAAAATCACTCAAAAATTATAATAGTCGCGAGTTTAATGATTGATGTTAATGACTCTATATTTTTTATACTTTGTTTTGAACTACATTTTTCACTTTTACTGAACGATAAAGTTAAGCATACGCAGTATATGTATTTTGTACTTCACTCTTTTTTCTTGATTTGTTGTTAAGGACTTCAATATTCGGTACTAGGTTTCATTCATACCAAGGTATACCAAGGTATGTTTTAAAAAGGTATGGGGTTTTCCTGTAGCTATTGTGAGGTGATTGGACCGTTGATTGGTCCGTCCTTCCGTCTGTCCGTCTTTCAGCGGGCTGTATCTCATGAACCGTAAAAGGAAATTTTCACAGTATTTCTCTTGCCGCTATAACAATAAATAATAAAAATGAAATAACTACATATGTATTACAAATACTTTAATTGTAATTCGGAGCAAGGGCTCCCATACAAAACACGTGTATTTGTTTTGGCTATGTGGTTTCTCTACTTTTGTCGAGGCATCATGTAATCTATTTATTGATTAGTTCATAAAACAAAGTAAGATCCTTATAAAAATATAGTAGATACATTGTTATTACAAACTAGATTTTACCCAAATATGCAAACATAACAAGTGATGAAAAATTTGCAAGCTAAAATGTGAAATGTTCCAAAAAAATATACTTGAAATTGTACGCACTTAACTACTTATTAATAACTATCAAAAAAAAATAAAAAAACAAGCCAAAGAAACTAATAAAAATGGAACAAATAGGATAAACATTATTAAAATTTCTTGTTGATCACCCTAAAGCAACTTGATAATGATAACGCATTGCTTAAATTTATAAATATTATAATCAAAAATGTCCATATGAGTGTTTTTGGAAGCCATTTCGTTATAAAGACGACACGCCCTAAAATTCTAAATAATGGGGCATTATACGAGGTGTTATTTTTTAAGGTGCTAAGTGAATATGTAGCGGGATTTCGGGATCTATTGTAGGTATGTGTTGATGCAGAGGGAAGATAAGAGCATGGGGCAATCTTTTTGGTTCACATGCTGGAGGCACTTTGTTAGAATTAATTATATACCTATATTTTTTTCTTGTAAGGTACCTATAATAATGTGTCATTTTCTTATTTTTTTCAATCTATAATGGAATTAAGAATTTTGTGAAGATAAACTAGATCGACAACTTTTCTATCTCTTTTAACTTGATAGGTAGCGGGTTAAAAGTTTGACAGGTGTGATTACTATTACCGCTTTTATACCGCTATAATAGCAAATAATAAAAATAAAATAAATTTAATAAATATGGGGCTAACTTCCTTATCACGTTGAGTATACCGAAGTTAAGCAACGATAGGCGTGGTCAGTACTTTGATGGGCGACCGCTTCATGTTGGTTTTTTTTTTCTATCTAAAAACTTTTAATGGTTTTTTTGCAAAATATTTTTACTATTATATGTATGGAACCCTCCGTTTTATTTTAATACGCACCCCTTAAAATCCATCTTCATAAAAAATATGACGTTACGTGTTGATCAAATTGACATAATCATCCATACGACCTCTCTTATGTCCACGTCAGGGCTACAAGGCGGCCCAAGGGCCTGTTCTATTTGCCCCATAGCCGATGATTTAGAGACTGTAGGGCGAGGGAGGATGTTTGCTGAGGGCGTGTGACGCTATAGCATCTTTGGGCCTTCGAATCGATATCATAGTAACTTATAAATTAATGCAGTTCCGTTTCATGTTGTTACCTTCCAAGTGTAGGTAGCGATAGATTATACCGTTTTAGACGCATGATATCCTCATAATTTTATTATTTTAGGTAGGTTCATTTTGCGGGAATGCTCCTTAAGTAAGTAGGCGATTGAGAGGAATGAAAGGACGAGTAAAGAGACATTTGCCCTCCAGTCATTTCCCCCTACTAATTATGATACCTAGGTTCATGTTCTTACGTTAATCAGTCTAGCTAACGTAATTTCTCCAATTTGTTTGTTTACGGAACACTTTATAGAGAGCTATTCGTTAGTTTTGTCAGTTGTGCCAATAAAACCCCAGGAAGCAAATTAACGCTGTTGTTTTCCTCATAAAATCGTACCTATTTTTTAGATTATACCTTCTCTCCGCTCTTTCCCAGCCCCCCGTACCTATTAGGTATTTAGTACCTATATTTCGTTCTTGTAGCCACAAAAAAACCTTTCAAAATTTCCCATCAAAGTTATGAAATCGATAACGACAACTAATCATTATTAATTTACTTTCATTTTGGCACGCAATAATCGCGCAGTGGCTCGATACGATATCGATTTTCGAGCTCTTAGCAAATTAGCGATATTCGCAAACAGACGAAACACTCGATTAAATTAAATTGACAGCTGTCATTAGCGCGTTTTAATCAGAAGCTAAACTAGAAATTGCTAGAGTAGGTTGACCAAACTACATAATATACCCATTGTTAACTAGTAAAGTTTTTCATTATTTCTCCTTACTAATGTGAATCGTCCACCACTGTTGTTACATTATTGTGGTTTGAGATATTTATTTTCTCTTAAGAATTACAAATTCACTTATAGAGAAACTATAACTAAAATAATGTGAGTGGCCTTTCAGCTTCTTAACAAAGGTATACGTATAGTACAACTAAGAGTATTACAATAGTACCTAATAAAATTAATACAAATAAATGCCTACTTCAACTGTAAGTTCAAAGTAGTTGTTGTTTTTTTAACAAATTCTTAAATGTGAGTGTAGCGTATGCAGTATGTCCATTATACTTAGAGATTACAAAATAGAAAGAGAAAAATAATAACCTACATTTTACAAAATAGTAAAAAACGCTATGAGTACTAAAATGCTAAAGGTAAATGCTATAAAAATTAAAATATATAAAAAATCTCAAATTACGAGTATTTTCAAGATCTAACTTGAGGTCAAAACGGTTATTAGAGCAACAAACACGTATCTGCGTAGGGCGTCGTACAGAATTGGCATACTTCTCATAATGACAACTCATATCTGAAGTAATGAAGTAGCCTGACCCATAAACTTCCAGATAGATTGCGAATGACTGTGATACGAAAATAAACCTACTGTTTTATTGCGTTGGCGTGGAGTAAGGCTAGCTTTGTGGGAGGCAGTTGGCTTTCAAGCAGAATGGAGTAGATTTGAAGACTTTTAAGCTAGATCATGCCCCAAACTAGAAATACCAGTTGAAATAATAAACAAAACAAAATTTTTAAAAATAATCTCGGGCAGATCTAGACATTTCTGAACCCTATTAGCTCGTACTTATTTATTATACATACCTACTAAATATAATAATACTGTCGAACAAGAGGATGGTGAGTATTAAAGTAATATTTGCTGGTCATTTAGTTGAAGTGGACCAGAGGAGAAACCTTTCTAATTGAAGTGAAAGATTAATTGTCCAAAAGTGAATGGGAAAACCTTCCAGAGCGGAAAAGAAAACGTAAATTTACATGTAAATTAGGAGGCTGAACAACTAAAAATACTTAGCCACAAAAAGAATCCTGTTATTCATCGTCAAGTCACTGTCATTGCAAAAAAACATGCATTTGGAAGGTTGTCCTTTGTGATTCATCTCCGCTCGCTCGGTGATTCATTGTTTGACTTCAAAGTGGTCCAACTTTCCTATCATCCGTCATTTAACTAAACCAAAAAGGTTAAAACCTCCAACCAATCAGCGCAGTTCTCGGAATTCTTAATAAGGATGCGAAATTATCGATAGTCGCTCTCCCCGCTTTAGCAGGGTGCATCATTAACAGCTCGATTATAATCGATTACGAGCAGTTTGTATTCAGAATCGACGACTGTATGATACTGGGCAGCCATTGTACTGTAAACAATTACAGCCTTGAGTTGGCAGAATTGAATTTAAAACGTAGCTGAGATTCTATTTTCAAATCTTAAAATGAACTCATTGGTGTCAGAAAGTGTCGAGATAAATCTCACCAACTCGTTGTAACTCATGATATCTCCATTGTTATTTAATAGATTTCACTAATAAATCAAATAACAATACGCTAATAAGTTACAATTATTGCTGATACCGGCATGACGATGGATAAGGAAAGAAAAGAACTAAATCTAGTTGGTACCTACTGCTATCCTGGAAGTAGTATGGTATAGTGACAAGATAACGAAACACAAAAAAAAATATCATAGCTCACGAAAAATAAGATTAACATAAACAAACCCGCACTCTGCTTCTTTCTCGCTTGAACCTTGATTCCACTTAGGCAAAGCAATATTCTCTCAAAATCTTTTGTACTTAAACACTTTCGTGCATTCCAAACTTTTCTCATAAAAGCAACGAGGCGTTAACTGGGGGATAATCGTCTACTCTAACGGATGTAGATGATAAGTGGTGGTGCTGTTAATTATTGTTGGTAACTGTGCCAGTAGAAAATTTAATTTATGCTCTCATACATACGTACATTACGTACTTCGTGAATGAATCCATCCATAGTCATGTTTTCTACAATTATGTTACTGTGGTATTTATGTCCCGTCCTAACTGAACCTACGCTGGTGGTCACGTAAGAAGCATCTTTTTGCATGACTTCTTTCTGTTGTTGTTTTACCGAGTTCATATTATCAATCGTGTAATATTTTCCCAAGATCTGTTGTTGTTAAATCAATATTATAATTCATTCTCATGTTGAATGTATTATTTTGCAACAGGAAATGCACATCATCGGCTCATAAATCAGAAAAAAATAAACAAATATGTAATTAACAAACAGACATGTGTTTCTTTACTCTAATTACGTGGAAGGAATCGTCACGACGTTGTTTATTTTGTTCTTGTGCTGATACCCTTTCGTTAGGGGTTTTGAACTCTAACTTAAGGTAGGAACTTTGTTCTTCCTCACCACACCTTTGACTTTTCGTGTCGGTTTTAGCAATTCAAATGAGAATCATTAATGTTCTCGTAAACACCATACAGTGCATGACAAAGAACGATACTTTCAGATTCTATAGAATCCTAATTAGGCACCCTACCTTACCTTGACATAACCACATACGAAAATGTACTCTAAACAAAAAAAAAATTACGTTTATTTATGTAATATGACTAACACCACGTGCTCAAAGCAAACTGCTTCGACTTTATGTAACCTAATTCTCTTTTCGTTGCAGATAACATGTGTGACACGCGACCAGAAACCACAGGGATAAAACAAACATGACAGAATTTGACAAAGCAAAACCAAATCAGTGATAATTTTAGTGAAGTGCCAAAGTGCCGTTAGCAAAATGTATGACAATTTGTCTGTGACCGAAAACGTAACGAAGATGGAAGTGCATAATGGGACGTTTTATCCGGTAGAAGCTACTATTCTAGCGGCTGTCTGCGCTTGTATCTTCAGTGTTGTTGGCGTTGTGGGTAAGTTTACTGACTATTTTCTGATCCGACGAGCATCACGTTTATACTGTTGAAGACTTGCCACAGAAACTCGTCGAAAAAACGCATGTGAAAAAATGGTTCACCTTCTGTCGTCGGCGCGGGGCGGTTTCAACGTTCGCTTTTTATAATATTTCTAGCTGACCCGCCAATTGTTGTTTTGCCTTCAACCCTTATCACTTAGGGGTATTGAAAATAGATAGTAGCCGATTCTCAGACCTACTGAATACCCATATAAAATTTGGTAAAAATCAGTAAAGCCGTTTCGGAGGAGTACGGTAACTAACATTGTGACATGGAAATTTTATATGTATATAAGATATAGTTTTTTGATACAGGTGCGTGACTGAATGGCTTCTTCACCAACCACCGTATATTTTGCTTAAAGTAGATCTTTCTAAGATCATGATTTAGTCATATTAAGTTTACATTGGCAAGCTGGTGACTGCCCATTGCCCACTGTCGACATGCTTACCTTAGTTTATCAACTTTAAAAATAGTCTTGCCATAAGCAAGCAATACCTAGTACCTTTTCAAGTAGCATATTATGTCCGTCCCCGGGATACCGTTTACCTCCCTACCAAATTTTATTAGGACCGTTCAGCCATTTAAGTGTTACAGAAAAACTTTTACTTTCATAAGCTGTGATATTAGTACAGGTCGCGTCACGGTTTAATAGCGTTGACATTGATGCGCAGAAACCGATTTTTTGATTTTTACACCGTTTTACCTCTGCGCAGTTCCTCCTCCACTTTCGCCGAGCTCTATTAAACCGTGACGAGACGTGTACCTAGTATTATTAGTATCTGCGTTAGTCCAAGTAGCGGCACGTAAGTCTAGCGCCATAGACTTCTAGCGCTGAGCGATATGCGGAAGGGATAGTTGCGCATGGGTAATGTACCGCTAGCCCCGCACAGGTACCTTACTCGTTACTTCTGCGCAATAACGGTCAGCGGTTAAGTTACGTGCCACTTTTATATGGATATTCCTATCATTCGCTCGGGAAACGAGGCTCAAGCAGCTCTTCGAGGAACAATTGAATGGCTGTTTGTTTGTTGGATGTCATTCAGTAAACAAAGTGTCTGAACTCGAAAATCACATTCAATGATGTTGCTTTGAGACTTTTGTCGTCATTAGGTATACTAGCTATGACATTATCTTCTCGTCATCTTTTGTTTAATTAGCAATTAGGTCATTTTGTAACTCGCTGAGTGCAAACAATCGATAGATATACAATATTATGTAAGTTTAGGAATATCCAAGTACATACATAGGTTCCTAATGAAAACAAAATTGAACGGTTAAATATTAGTAGGTAGCTACTTAGAGCAGCTAGGTATTAGGTACCTAAATTATTTGAATAAACCTACTATAATATTATAAATGTCAAAGTTTGTAAGGATGTATGGATATTTGTTACTCTTTCACGCAAAAACTACGGAACCGATTAGGGTGAAATTTTTGTATAGTTTGGGACCTGGAATAACATATAGGCTATTTTTTATCACGATAAAACGCGGGTGCAGGCGCGGGCAGCAGCAAGTTAATTATAATGCCATTTATTATATTTACGATATCCTAAATTTTATACTTATCTACTCAGATTTTATACAGTTAATTTATTTCAAACACTATCTGTAAATTTTTAAGACCCTAAAATCATTATTACATACTAATTCATCCTAACTCAATCTGTAGGTTAAGAATGTATGATATTTCAAAAGTTATTTATGAAGGGAAGAAGGGATTTCACGATTCAATGTTTAAGAGTGTTTATATTTTAAAGTACACTAACACGTACATTATTGCTCAGCTGTTTGATCTTGTTTGATTATTTGATAAGGATCTTAAATACAAAGTAACACAACACATTTTCATTTATCTCTCTTAAGAGTAGGTATGTAGTACGTTCGATCAATGAACTCTGTCAAGAAGACCTATACCTACCTCGGAAGTAAGTTACTTAGAAAATATGGAATAATTTATTTCTTAACCACTCTGGTGTGGCCAATTCAGGTGTATACACTGAAGAATCATCATCATCATATCAGACCATACATGGCCACTGCTGGACGTAGGCCTCCCCCGTACGACACCACAAATAGCGGTCCTGAGCCGCCTCCATCCATCGACTCCCTGCGACCGCTATGATGCGATGTCGTCGTCGGTCCATCCAATGGATGGTCTCCCATGTACTCTCAAAAATATATCTGAGTTAACCAGTAGACCACCCACACATACCAATGTTAGATGAGTAAAGCCTATTTCAAGCTGCTTAATGTTCTATTCTTTTTGCTGTTACAAAACAAGTCTTCAACATGATAGTAATTGCCTAGAAAGCGTTCAATAATCGGTCAGTTTACACGAGCGCTACATAAAGCTAAGTGTCCGCCGTAATCGGACATCAAACGGTGTGTTACCTACTCGATACTATACTACCGGGACGGGGGGCGGTGGTGCCAACTGTGAAAACAAACAAGCCATCCCTGCCCATCACTAGCCTGCGATGTTTGATATTTTAAATTTAGAACATAAAATTAAAACAACGTGGACCTATTTTTAGTTTTATCGATAATGATGCGTGTTCGCGGTTTCGAAAGCACTATTTGCGATAAAAAATGGTTAATGATGTGATATAATACTTATTGTCACCTATTTGTTATTATTTTGTATTAGTTTGAAAAATAAAATTGAAGTTATTCGAAATAGCTCGATGTCGTCAGTAGGATCTAGGTCAATTAAGAACTCACCTACCTATATAGCCTTCATCCAAATTATAGAACAAGCAAATAGATTTATAAATATCCTAACAAATTAAATGCATAGACTACAAAATAGACTGTAAAAATAATAGGCAAAATTATAATGCGCGTCATCCGCGTTTTATTGGGATAAAAAATTGCCTATATATTATTCCAGGTCCTAAACTATACCCATACCAAATTTCAGCCTAATCGGTTCAGTAGGTTTTGCAAGAGTAACAAATATCCATACAAGTTTTTTTGGAAAATAGGAAATAATGGCGCCTAACTGTAATATCTGTAGGTACATATTTATTTTAATTTAATTTTCTTTAATATAAATTTCGTATTGGTTATTGTCTCGATTTAGTGTTTATTTATTTTAGTTAATTTTATTAATTTATTGACATTGTTTGTACTTAAATATTGCACGCCACACTGGTACAAATACATTGTTTCATATTTAAGCATATACCACCTATGTACCTATTTACATGTATTTGTTGCAATAAAACTTACTTTACTTTACTTTACATCCATTCATACAAACTTTCACATTTATAATATTAGTAGGATCACTTTCTCAACGCCGTAAGGGATCTGGTACATTAGCGACGCGCAGTAAAACCGTAATAAAACCAAGGCTGATGCCCTTCGAATAAAGGGCCCTTTGAAATCGTGACTCAGGCCTGCACTCAGAGATTTAAAATGCATCTTGACTTGAATAATTTCAATGACACGATTTTGGAGATTAAAGTTATGTGATCGTTTTACCTAACGGATCGAAAGGTAGCTATGTAAGTATTTTAAATTATAAAACTTGTAAGGACTACTTGTTAGCCAGCCTAGAAAATAAAGCTCCGGCTAGGTATGTACATATGTAGCTTTGCATATTTCGCTTTTCTAAGTAAAAATTTTATTAATCTCAAAATACCTAAGTATCGTATAATATTGACGACGATAATGATAAATTAATTGAAGTTAGTTTTTAATGTTGCATGCCATCTCTACTTTATCTATTTTTCACCGTTACCGCTCAAATATTTGCTTACACGCTCACATTAGTTATTTGTTACGTTTCTTACACATGTCTTTGGTAAAAAAATACTCATTTTTTATTAAAATAGTCTAGTATAGCAGGCACCTACATAATTATAAAATAATGGTAATTTTTATCCGTGGCCTACCTAACTCAGCACAGTCATGTTAATCTTTTTATCAACAATGTTAACTACAGACAGTCAATTCAATTCTACCCCAAGAGCTATTTCTATTCCAATTACAACAACACTGCCCACCACAACAATATCGATAAAAATTCTATCAGCTCATCCAATTATATCGACGTGTCCCCTCCCTACGTAAGCAATTAGTGGAAGTCCTTCCATAGATTATGCAAGGTGCAGAGGGACCGCCTTTTGTCAACATTCACTTTATTTGCTTACGATAGTGATGCACGATAATGCGTTATATGTGTGTATGTGACGGATGGCCCGAGTAAGAGAAATAAAGGGAGATTTTTGTAATATATTTTTAATAGGTAAGGGACAGTTTGAGTTTAATCTAACTGAATGAACAATTTAACTTTCCAAGGTAGCTTCTAGGTGTACTTACAGTTTGCAACTACGAGTACATAACAGTGCGCGCCCACGGCGATTTTTTGTAGAAAGTCGCCGTCGCGCTCCTGCAGCCACGGCATCGCGACTGTAGAACGACTGTAGCGCTACAAGCGCGCGGCCGTTTCAGACGACATCGGGGAAAACGAAGAGCGCTGAGGGGTCGTGTCGTCTGACACGGTCGCGCGATGCCGTCGCGTTTTCAGTCGCGCTTCTGCAGCGCTACAAAAAGTCGGGGGCGCGCGCTCTAAGAGTTTTGCAAAAGCTTTAAACTTTTCGTCCACCAATACAACGTTCAAATACAATGCACCCATGTCAGCTCAGCGATCAAGAACGCCAAAACAATCACATTACAATGAAATCAATAAATCCAAATTGTCGTCACGCAGATGGCCGCAAATCAATCAAGTTGTCAACTTATCGGGGCCACCCAACAACAATGGTAATGTCCTGTTACTGTTTATTTAACTGGTTATTTTACAGAAATTCCTCATAATAGTCAAACAAAAAATAAGCAAATGGCCGACAGTATTTGGTCATCCGTAAATGTTGTTAAAAGTTAAAGGAAAACTTTATGACATCAATACATACAGTAGTGTAGTATAAAACAAAGTCACTTCCCGCTGTCTGTCTGTCTGTCCCTACTCCCTATATATGCTTAGATCTTTAAAACTACGCAACGGCCTTTGATGCGGTTTTTTTAAAGACAAGATAGTGTTTCAGGAGAAATGTTATATGTATGTATAATTTAGTATTAGCATTGCACACGTGCGAAGCCGGGGCGGGTCGCTAGTAAAATATAAAACAAAGTTGGGTTTGTTCGAACACTTATAACTCGAGAACGGCTGGACCGATTTTAATAATCTTTGATTTGTTGGATTTATTTCCATCCTCAATAGCAGTTTAACTAAAAAAGGGTACCGCGCAAAAACTAAAACTCTGTGCGGGCGAAGCCGCGGGCTCAGCTAGTATGTCATAAAGTTTTCCTTTAGTATGTAGGTGTTGAGATCATCAGTGATCCTGATCACATATTATCTGAAAAATCAGAATCAGAATCAATAACTTTATATCTTTAGGCTTACAAAATAAGCACTTAGACAAGTCAAGTTGTATACTATAAACATAGTTATTATTATCAAATAAGAAATAAGGTGTTATTCTCTTCACTTCAATTTTTTGTCCTCTCCCCTCCAATCTCAATGCCTACAACAATGATAATATAATCAACAACCACTCAGAAAAGTATTTACGAAAGTTTGACTGCCTAATAATACTATACCGAGTAATCTTAGCAAATAAATAATAATACAATTCCCAAAAGTGATAGCGAATCTAGGGCAGCTAAGTCAAACAAATTAAATATAGATACAGTCAACGGCATATTTTGACAACATTTCCAATTTTTTAAATCTTGCTTAACCCTCTGGTACAACGAATAAGATTTTTTTAACGATTGACCCTGTTCAAGGACTATTTTTTCTGACTGTACATCTCTCTACGTTTACCTACCTACCTACCCTACATTACTACGTAGAGCTCCAAATCATTGAGTAAACTGAGTTATCGTGAAGTGCTCACTTACGTTTTTTGTCAATCCCAAATCTATTTTATCGGAATCAATGACAAAAAGCTATTATAATCGGTGCCACTATAATAGAAAAAAAACATTGTAGGCCTGTCTTTATTGTTTATAAGTCATTAACATAAATCGTAACTCGTAAGTTACGATTTATGTTAATGACTCACAAAATTAGAAAGTCTAGTCGATTTTTGCAAGCAATTGATTAATAAATACGCAATAATGTTTTTATGCTTCTGAGTATACCTATAACAATAGATTTTTTTAGTTAAGGTCAAGCAAAATTGGTTTTTGCAAATATATATATATATATATATATACATATATATATTTTTCTGATTTATAATACTATTTTCATTGATCTTTCGCAACAGCTTTTTAATATGCAATTACTTAGAGTTTTCTATTTGAATTGTCTCTAAAACTTACTTGTTTCTCCAATTACCTAGTTTATTTGTGTACTCAGGAGATTCAGATTTAAGTTCAGATTATTTATTTCTTCCACACACAATGTATTTTGTTTTTAATGGAATAAATAAATGAAATTAAATATATACATTTAATTAATATTTTTCATTAAATACATATGTATATGTATGTCAATCAAGTCCTAAGACGAAATCTACGCATTTCCCAGAAATCATTCTATCGCATTTAATAATCTTTTGCTAAGCCTCTATGCATTCGTGTTTAAAATCAAAGCAAACACAGCGTCAATGTTGCCAATATTGAGTTACTTTACGAGAAGCAGACTATATCCATGCTGATCCCGGAACTCGCTCGTAAACAGTCTCTTGCGCATATTCGATTGAACGGCAATCAAAACATTGTTCAGTCTATTTCAGAACAGTTTAAAATTCTGAATTAGTAAGAAACCCTTTTATAACCTAATAGCCCGGCTACACGCTCATACATTTGTGCATTGATTGCACAAACAAGCAAGCAAGATGAGTCCGGCCACACGCTCCATCTTGCTCTCGCAAACTGGTTTGAGCCCGGTCACACGCTCTCTGTCTGTTTGCACAAATGTTTGGGCTTGTAGCCGGGCAATAAGAGATGGACTTAGACCTAGGGGAAGGTCGCGGGAAGAAGTCCCGCCGAAATCGTAAATTTCTGGGATAAGTATCATTTAATTTCTTTGAGATAACCCCGAGTGTGTGGGCTTGCTTACCCACTATATAATAAATTAATAACAAAAACCTTAGAACCTAAAAGATTTTATATATACCCTAGGTATATATAAAATCTTTTAGGTATAGGATAGATTGATAACCATAGATCTAGATCTATGGTTATCAATCTATCCTACTTTTCCTACTAATATTATAAACGTCAAAGTTTGTAAGGATGGATGTATGGATATTTGTTACTCTTTCACGCAAAAACTACTGAACCGATTAGGCTGAAATTTGATAGGGGTATAGTTCGGTATCTGGAATAACATATAGGCGGTTTTTTATCCCGATAAAACGCGGGCGAAGGCAAGGGAAGCAGCTAGTTTTATTAATATAAAGAGATTGTTAACTTATAATCATCGAAAAAACTGGTCCATTTTGGACATTTCTTGACGTTTTATTATCCCTGAGTTCTATACGGATATGTTACTCAGGCAGCAAACTACAATACCAAAAATAAAACAAAATCCAAATTGACCGAATCTGCGGGCAAGAGTTCGAATTAGAATTTCAAATCCTACTAATATTATAAATGTCAAAGTTTGTATGGATGGATGTATGCTCTTTCACGCAAAAACTACTAAACCGCTGAAATTTGGTATGGGTTAGTTTGGAACCTGGAATAACATATAGGCTATTTTTTATCCCGATGAATCGCGGGCGAAGGCGCGGGCAGCAGCTAGTTATCCTTATAAAAACGTAGTAACTTGATTGTAGCTATTATAATTTGATGGTCTTGTAGTTGTAAATGTAGGTCATCAGTCCTTAGTGCTTCGATTGCAGCTGCGTCCTCCGGCAGATTTGATAACTCCAAGTTATTATAGGTATTTATAGCCACGTCTATAACTTACTATTATAATTTATACATACATATATAGCTCTTGCCTAGCCCTCATGTTTTACCGAAGACAAATGCCTCCCTCTCCACCATTCACTTTTTTATGTCCTTCGAAACTCATGTTATGGGCCAGCCTGGAAGGTAGACATTAAATTCTACCTTTATAAACAAAAAAAATATAGAAAAGAGCTAATCCAAAAGTTAATTGGATCGTCTAATTTTAGCGATAGGTTATCATATAAATTGCCTGAATTGATCCAACTAAATTATTTTGGCATGCAATACAATACAACATTGTATTGTACAAATACTGAACGATAAATTATGCATCAACCAACTAGGTACTGATCTCAGCTTCGGTCATTTAATAGCCCGGCTACACGCTCAAACATTTGTGCATGCATGATTGCACAAACATTTGCGCAAGCTAGATGAGCCCGGGGCGGGCGGCCCCGGAGTACACTCCATCTTGCTTGCACAAACTGTGTTTGTGCGTGCATACATGATTGGACCAATGTTTGAGCGTGTAGCCGGGCTATAATAACTTAGGTGCTTATCTGGATAATATTTTCGGGGCAGACAAGGAATATAATGTGGTGCGAACGTGGAATCTTACATATTATGGGGCAAAATTCTGCGGGGTGAATGTGGAAAAAATCAAAATTAAGTTTTCAGGAAACGGGGAAATGTGACAGACAAAAATTAAATATGTTGTTTCATATTTCGTTTTTTTCACAAAATATCCAATTTCTTCTCATTTCCATACTAACCTATTTGCTACCTATGTTAAGGATTATAATAAACAAGCTGCTGCCCGCGCCTTCGTCCGCGTATTATCGGGATAAAAAGCCTATAATGTTATTCCAGGTCCCATACTATACCCATACCAAATTTCAGCCCAATCGATTCAGTAGTTTTTGCGTGAAAGAGTAACAAATATCCATACATCCATCCATGCAAACTTTGACATTTATAATATTAGTAAGATAAGGCTATTAAAGGACCAAAATGGATCAAAATAATGTGCCTTACATAATTTTCATCACATTTGACATACTTATTTTATTTCTCTAATAACGATTCCCACATCTATAATCAAAAATCTCCATCTTTTCCAGGTAACCTAATAACAACAGTGGCCCTTCTCATGCACCCGAAGCTCCGGACGCACGTGACCACCATGTTCGTCCTTTCTCTCTGCGTGTCGGACCTTCTGTTCTGCTCCATCAACCTGCCTCTGACCGCCAACCGGTACATCCAGCAGCACTGGGGCCTCGGCCCGAGGTGGTGTCAGATGTTCGCCTTCGTCTTCTATGGGAACGAGGCGGTTTCGCTGCTGTCAATGGTCGCGATTACTATCAACAGGTGAGGTTTCGATTATTTTGTTGGTAGATACTGATCAACTCTGGAGGGCAATTCTGGCAATATACATATCTACACGATAGATATGGCAAGAACTGTCAAAATATCGAGTGATAAACAAGCGTATTCTGGAAAATCTGCAATTCGATATTTACCAAGGGTTTTTCTTTGACGAGTTGCTCGATAAGTCACACGAGAATGTAAGTACATAGTTCTTGGCGGTACTCGATATTTATCACACTATATTTTTATCCCGTAATAATGAGTATCACTCGATAAAGTATCACGTGATACGCAGAATTGGCCCCCATATCTATTCGTGAGTGTATCACTCGTACTATTTTATTTACGACACCCAATGGATGCATTTTGATTAAGAATAAAAAACAAAAGAAAATAAACGAGCGGCAAAAACAGCGTGACTAATTCACTCACAAATACCTCTGAACGAACTTACACGCATAACGGACCAACTTGAGTCTAAATGCAGACAAAAGAAAGAGTACTCTGACCTAAGAAAAACCCATCTGAATCAAAAATACTATTCAATAATACTCGAGTCTCGAATAACGTAAACAATTCTGATACAGTTAACCACCGGTTAGTTTCCGTAGGATGTTTTTCTCTGGATTATTGTGATTGTAAATCAAAAAGACAAGGCCGCACGCACGCAAACTCCAATATCTGACACCTTTATGAATAATATGAGAAACATATCCCTTGCGCAGTCAGATAAAACTTTTTTTGTAGGATACCCGACAGCCAAAATTCTAAAATAAAAAGGCTTTGTATGAAAATCATTTTTTTACCGACTTCAAAAAAGGAGAAGGTTCTCGATTGTATGTTTATTTTTTATATGTAGTATGTTACGCGATATTTCCGCCAATTATGGACCGATTATCAATAACACCTTATTTCTTATTTGATAATAATAACTATGTTTATAGTATACAATTTGACTTGTCTAAGTGCTTATTTTGTAAGCCTAAAGAAATAAAGTTATTGATTCTGATTATTAAAATTCTTTAACTATGTTATAGAAAATGATCCCGAGGTGGTCCCATAAAAATCCCCCTTATCCCCAGGGGATTAGTATTTATCCCGCAAAACTTTAAAACATTGTAAAAGTAAGGAAATTTAAAGTCGCTTTATAATTGTTTAAAACACGCCAAATTATGTACCAATCTTGCAAGTTGCAACTCAACACCGCACCGTCCGTCCACGAGGAAACGTAGCGTGTGACAACTCCGTCGACAGCATGAGTAGATTTTTGTTTTGTTGAGGGTTTTTGTACCAAGTGGTCGACAAAAGTGGTCGTCCAGTATTTAGTGGTGGGTTTGTCTACACCACTTTTGTTTACTACCTCACACCTCTACATAAATCTTCGCGGTCGCTACTTACCACGATGTGCTTTTGCTGTTACGACGCACGTAAAAAATATTTTTGTTTTATGATTTTAGTACGGGATGGCTTGTTTCATGTTTGTTATATATAATGATTTCCACACCGCGTGTTTGTGATTTCATAAAGAAGCTTGTACCTAGCTGGTAATTTTTATAGCTATGGCTTATTACAATACCTAGCTATTCTAATAAATAATATGGGGTTTTCTAAAAACCTATAAACCGACTTCAAGGCATAAATACTAATCCCCTGGAGATAATAATTTTATGGGACCCCTTGGGGATCATTTTCTATACAATAATGAAAGAATTTTCGAAATCGGTCCATAATTGTGAGAGATATTGCGTAACACACATAAAAAAACATACAGACGCATTTATAACCTCCTTTGGAAGTCGGTTAAAAAACGGAGGAATTATGCTTTTATTTATGAAAATGTATTTTTTTAAGTATCATCATCATTAGCCCATACACGTCCACAGCTGGACATAGGCCTCCCCCGTACGACACCACAAATAGCGGTCTAGTTTTTTACACGTCTTGATTATTATTAAAAAATACTCACGTAATACCTATTCAGGAGAACAGAAGAATATTTCATCACTAACATTTCTAGATAATTATTGACAAACTTTTCAAAGAATTAATGATGCCGCCAGTGATCCTTGAGGCAAAATGTTGAGGCTAATAAATAATATTTTACATAATATGTAGGCAATTTTTGGTGTCCCATGTGCCATCTTTATTCTCTGCCTCATCTTTAACCCGCTGTCCTGGGAGATAGTGGCGCTAATGCTACGCGCTAATGCATGCCGTAAATATTCCGTGGCCACTTTAAACCAATTTGTCGTCAACCATTTTAATGTTATTTTGTACTTTAAAATGGATACTTTTGTCCTTTTCTTATACTAAACTAAATAAAACTTTATGAAAGCTAGACAAATAAGATAGAAGTTAAGTAATAGGATCCCTGGTTGGGTGGTTGTATAAGTATATAATCTACTAGCTGCTGCCCGCGCCTTGGCCCGCGTTTTATCGGGATAAAAAATAACCTATATGTTATTCCAGGTCCCAAACTATACCTATACCAAATTTCAGCCTAATCGGTTGAGTAGTTTTAGCGTGAAAGAGTAACAAATATCCATACATCCATTGCATCCATACAAACTTTGACATTTATAATTTTAGTAGGAGTAGGATCTTTACTAGGCAGTCGGCAATGATTCTAGATGAATCGGTGTTCTGTTCTGTTCTGATACTACGCTAGTTATTCTACTGTAGGCAACTACATAAGTAGGTGAAGGTAGGCTCTCTCTCCCTCTCTCTCTCTCTCATAATCATAAATCATTTATTTGCAGGAATGTCGGTACAATAGGTCTTAATAATAAAATAATACATAATATAATAATAATGATAGATTGAGAGTATTTTTATGGCAGGCGTCCATAGTTTCCCCCATAGCCCAATTACCCAGTCCATCCATTCACCACAATAACATGGCTTTTTTGTTATTTTCATTTTCCTTTGCAATAGTCTCTACACCTGGCGGATATCATCTTCGGGTGTATCATATTGTGCAACCAAGGATGATACTCGCTATGTGTAGCTCTCGCCTTTAGATTCTCATAAAAGGCCTCTGTGCTGTTGGCTTCGGCTCCACGCATGCCTCCCAAAGGACCGGGTCACTATATGGCCCGTGATCATGGAAATGATAGCTCCAATACATTCTGCCTCGTCGGGGCGTGCAAAATTATTATAATCTTAGGCTTAATAAAATTTATCAGAGATGTAAGAATAAACAATAACAGACAGATAACAAAACAAAAAAGAACTTGTTACTTATGTTATAACGTTTTGAAATAAAGATTCCACGTTGTAATATGGGAGTTGATGGATGGATGCGGCTCTGGACCGCTATTTGTGGCGTCGTACGGGGGAGGCCTATGTCCAGCAGTGGACGTGTATGGGCTGATGATAATGATGATGTTGTGATTTGTAAGTAGTAATAGTACGTTGACCTCATATTAAAACCAATTCACTGTTGTTTCCCATTAATATTAATGCTTTGTAACCAAATGTCCTCGGCCCTACTAAGGGTACATAATGAATTATCTCAAACTCAATCTTAACTCATACGGAATGTAAATAAGGATTTACGGACGGATGGTATTTGTGTTAGGTATGCTGTAATGGAACGTAAAGTTATATATACCTACAGGGTTACTAAATAAATAGTAATTTTGAAGATTTGTTTTCAATTTGTTTTTTTTTTTGTTGTGTTTTTGTAACCCTGACAAAAACGATTCTAATATTAATACTGGACAAGGTCAGACAGCATCGATGAGCTCACAAGCCTAAAACTAACAATATTAATTCGGTCTTTACGTACTCATATATTTACCTAACTATAATTTATATTAATAATAATTGAATTTCTATTATTTTTATGCAGCCAGCGTCTTGGGGACGCTTCCGACTGGTATTGATATGGACCAGTTGAGCTATCTGTAGATTGTTTGCAACAGTCTGCAGTTAGCTCAATTGTTTCAATTGTAAATACTAGTTTAATTTCTTTATATTATTTGATTGTTATTTTCTTTGTCAATAAAGTTATTTCAATAAAATGATATATAAATATATCATCATCATCATCATCATCATCAGCCCATACACGTCCACTGCTGGACATAGGCCTCCCCCGTACGACGCCACAAATAGCGGTCCCGAGCCGCCTCCATCCATCGACTCTCTGCGACCGCTACGATGTCGTCAGTCCATCGATTGGATGGTTTCCCATGTAGGGCGGGATTTGCCATAATCACCACGCTTGGCAGGCGGATTGGTGATCGCAGTGTTGGTGTTTAAAAAATACTCAGACGGAAGCTGCTACCCTTCCTCGGGTATATATATATATATATATATATATATATAGTTTAACTTATATGTATGTTGAATGACATATGTATAACTCTAAAATTTTATGACCTGTAATGTAATCCATTATAAATGAACTGAACTGAACAGCATTATCTAGCCCCAAGCTATGCAGAGCTTGTGTTATGGGTACTAGATAACTGATATACATAATACAATATATTACATATATAGATATTTTTATTATACATAGAAAACGTCCAGAACATCCTGATCAAATATTTGCAGATCGTACAAACATTTGTCTCGAGGCGGGAATCGAATTCGCAACCTCCTGCGTCGCAGGCAGACCTTCATCCACCGCGCCACAGAAGTCGTCGAATAGAAATCAATAACAAAGAACGAGGAATCAATATTTTTTAAGTAGGTAGGTCTGGTTTTTTCTACAATGCAAAACCAAATTCGAAGAAGCTTATAGAGCCAAAAAACACAGTTTCTAAAAAATTAAACTACAAAGTTCAAACATCAATCTTAATCTTCATTTCCATTTTAATTGAATGCAAAGTGTCGACATGATTTAATATGCCCCTATGCATGCATGCATGCATGCATGGCATACAATTTCATTTAAGTTAATATTGTCTCATTGTGCTCATAATCATATAAGTTACTGACAGACTATACTCCGATTCAAAAACCTGGATATTTTTTGTATACAAAGCGGTTAGAAAACTCGACGAATATTGGTGGAAAGTATTTAACACATTGGTATCATCGAAGCAAAGCTCAGAAGCTCGAAACAATTTATGCTTTTGAAAGCTTTTATTCATTTAATAAATCAAGCATTTAATAGATCTCTCGTTCGTTTTCGAATTCAAATTTAAACATTTTTTGCTACACGTGTACCATGAGTTGTTGAAGCTTGTGTTTTAGTTTTTATTGATAACTTTGCTGTTTTCTGTTATTGTTATCAGTTTTTGTTAAGTTTTCATTCATAAATGTCTTTGTTGACATAAAATATCTTGAATTATAAATCGGAGGAAAGGTAAGTAGGTATTACTTTATATATTTAGAATTTTGACAAAGGTGTTATTGAACAGTGTTATTTAAAAACCGAAGGAACACTTTAAAAAAGTGATAATCTTAAAACTTAAACCTGGAAAAAGTTATAATACTGAATCTTAGAACCTATTTACATAAAAAAAACATGAAAAACTCATCAGCACAGAGCACACGTCCACTGCTGAAAATGCATGCCCCTTCCAAACAAGAGGGGTTTTGTCATAATTACCACGCAAAATACACAGAAGGAAGCTGCTGCCCTTCCTCTGGTTGATTCCTTGAGTCGACTGTTACGATCTTTGACCCTGAAAGGTTTATTACAAGTAGATATGTACTTTACGTAATGAAACATGAAATTAAACTACCTACATTTTATAGGAAATAGATCGTTGTAAACCCATCTCTGGGATTACAAAGTAGGAACTTACGATGTGAATAAATACCATTGACCTCCACGTGCTGGGTTGAACGCTTATTCCCACTTGTCTTGTTTTCCTGTAAGTACTACAGACAAAACTAGGTACTGGACTTCTATAGCACTTACAGGAAAACTGGGACAACTTTTGTCCCAGTTGTTCTCTACACCAAAATATCCTATTTAATATTATAAATGCGAAAGTTTAATTGTTTGTTTGTTTGTCCTGCATTCACGCGCGCCCTAAATAAGCAACCAATCACCTTGATTTTTGGCATAGAGTTAGTTAAAAGGATGGAGAGTAACATAGGCATTTTGTCCTGGTATAACATCTAATTCCCATGTCAGAGTTACAGCTTATACGGCTTACGAATTTAACGCGGATGAAACCGCGGGGAACAGCTAGTATATAATGTTTGCAAAAATCTGAGCCAATGAAATTCGATTCTTCTAAACCCTCGACCGAAACGGCCAGCATGGAATAATAATTGGTATAATAATTACATATTTTGATTTCAGTCGTTTCGATTTCAAAATCTTAAACAGTTCTGTTTATTTCTTTGAAATATGAATTTTAATTCCGAATTTCAACAATATTAATTGTGCATATGAATTCATATTATACAATCAGTATAAAAATCTGAAAGTCATCGTAGAAAGCGCAGATACGTTCATCATCTCAGATCTGGTACATTTCTCTTAATTATTGTACAGTTTAGATGTAATTTGTGATCACTGGATCGTGTCTACTCTCCGAAACGGTGCGAGAGTAGACTGATGATCGATCTAGATATTATTTACTACCGACGACGACTGTCCGAAGTGGGTCCGCCGCTTCTCACATGTCACATGAAAAGTGTGTAGCTGACAGTACTAAACCCTGCCTTTAAAATGTGGGACATATGCGGGGTGAAATCATCACTGAATTTGATTTTCCGTGTTCGGACCAGTTTTGGTGGAAGCCAGTGGGACGAACACGGAATGATTCATTATTTGGCATATTAATTTTTCATCATCATCAGATCATTTAATTTTTCACTAGCAGGTAAATTGACAGACGTCCTACAAAAAAATTATAGAATCAAATCAATCAAAATCTCATAGAAAAAACCACCACCGACGTCGATGCTGCCCGTTGACGGCAGGGATTTACCTGTGCTAGCATTCTGCTAATTATAGGATAGCATTGAGCTTCAAACTTCAAAAATGTAAGGTTTTGTACATTTTTCAAATTACGATACTATGCAGAAACAAATGTTTGGACTTTTAATCAAAATATAACCTAACGTTTGTTTCTTCCCCATATTGGCATACATAACAGCTTTGACCGATTTGTTGGGCAATCAGTAGGTATTTAACTATACAAAATCTCCTGAAGTTTTGACTGTAAACATCACGGTCTTTATGAAATAGAGCGCATGAAACGTACTCAACCGAGCCCACACTTCAGTCACAATCGCTGCAATCGGCTTGCATACAAAAAGAAACCATTTGGATGAGCGGGTCAGTAGCCGCCGCATAAAGGAGTCACTGTTCCTCGGAACAGGCCTGCTGAAGCTTACAGTGATCGTTTTTCAGCATACATTTCAGATACAGGGATGGTTGCTGGTCGGGGAAAGTATCAGCATGATAGTAACAAAGTACCGAGCTAGAGCTAAGCTCTTTGTGATCAAACTTGCAACAGTCAGCATTTATTTGTGTTCCAGTATTTTTTTTTGTGAATGTCACATTATTTTACTATAGTTTCCTACATCAGTAGAATACTAACCCCCTTATTCATAATAGTCTGCTAACTTAAAGCATTGCTAATTCTCACTCTGTCTTCTTCTATTGACATAAGTCAGAGTGAGAAACAACACTGCTTAGCAGCTGTTTTAAGTAGCAGACCATTATGAATAAGGGGATAAGGCTTTACGTTAAAAGGACTGTAGGTAGATTTTTATAGTAGTTCGAAAAGTAGATAATTAAATTAAAACTTTTTACAACTTAAATCAGACAAAACGTTTTACAACTTAAATCAGACAAAACTTTTTACAACTTAAATCAGACAATAATATTCCTTTGGGGATAAATGAATCGGAGTGAGAGTCCAGCTATCAAATTTAAATAATAATTTTACCATAAAAACTTTCGTAGTTTGACGAATTCATTATGAATGTAAGTGGGTTAACTACGAACCTAGTTTGTTTTGAAAGAACACCAACGTCTCATCCCTTAACGAGGGACTTCATCAGAGTAAGTGCGGTGCTCTTCTAACACAAACTAGGTTCGGAGGTAAGCCGCATTCATAATGAAAGATTTAACCACTTTCTGTTCATTTCATTTATTACCACCGCGTATGTAAATGTTAATACACTTGATATCGTTATTTTCTAAAAAAATATTGCTTAATTAATATCTTTATTGACAAAGAAAATAACATCAAATAATATAAACAAATTAAACTAGTACTTACAATTGAAACAATTGAGCTAACTGCAGACTGTTGCAAACAATCTACAGATAGCTCAACTGGTCCATACCAGTCGGAAGCGAATTAAGCGAATCATTTAATTATGACTTTTTTATACAATACTTGTTTTTTGAAAAGGAAGGAAACACCATAAGGGATCTGTCAATCCGAATAAACTTTGACACCATAAACTACATACAACCAAGCTCAAGCCTCACCGATAGATAACAAGGATTTTCACAACGAACTAAACACTTAACAGGGATCAATTGCTCTCGCTATCACACTGCACAACATAAACAAATTACACACGTTATCTCCCTGCTTGCTTTCCCACGGGCGATAAGCTGAGTGCCTGCACTGCAGCCACTCCACTTTATGAAAGACATGCCCAGGATAATAAGTGGAGCAAAACTTGATATAAACGATTATTTTTATTTATTTATCGCATCATGTGCAAATTAGAGTTAGAATCTACCTACATGAATCAGACTCAATAACTTTATTTCTTTAGGCTTACTAAATAAGCACTTAGACAAGTCAATTTTTTATACTATAAACATAGTTATTATTATCAAATAAGAAATAAGGTGTTATTGATATTCTCTTCACTTCAATTTTTTGTCCACTAGTGGAAGAAGTGAAAAAGAAACCACTAGCACATTTATATATCACATGAACCTTGTAAAGGGCGATGCAAAATTCTGAAAATGTTTTACATTATTCATTTACTTCTAATTTTTTCCAAATTTATATTAAATTAACTTATCGTGAATTAATTAATTAATACTTGGTATATTTTATTTACTTACCAGAGGATGGGCAGCAGCTTCCATCTGAGTATTTTTAAACACCAACACTGCGATCACCAATCCCCCTGCCAAGCGTGGTGATTATGGCAAATCCCCCCCTACATGGGAGACCATCCACTCGGATGGACCGACGACATCGTAGCGGTCGCAGGGAGTCGATGGATGGAGGCGGCTCAGGACCGCTATTTCTGGCGACGGGGGAGGCCTATGTCCAGCAGTGGACGTGTATAGGCTGATGATGATGATGATATTTTATTTATTATTTAAATCTTCTATTTTAAAATTGGTAATAGGTAGTTAATTGTTCGTTACGTTCAAAACTGCATAGCTCTCTCCATATTTATTATTTTTATTTCGCTAGACCGCCTAGCGCCTTAATGAAACTTATTTGGGGGTAATGCCCACGTACCCAACCACCAATGTACCTAGTGCCATAACCCCATTAACTCCATACTGAGCATAGGTACGGGTTGGAGATTTTAGGACACAGATGTTTTCGCGGACATTAGTAAGTAAAGTAAAAGTTTATTTATTTCCTCTTCACAAAAGGTTTTTAGCTAAAACGAAACATATGTATATTGTCTAGTGTAATAATCTATGTAAAAAACCTGTATTGTGAGAGGCTGGAACCAGCTACACATTATTACCTATTAGAGCACTTATGTGTTCACAAACACTGGTGCACTCCCTATTCCCTCACTCATAATCAGATGGACGGCAGACCGACACGAGCGGGGAGAGGACAGACGTAGGACCAACGGCCTAAAGTGCGCACCGAGGTATAATTATTATGATACTAGCTTCTGCCCGTAGCTTCGCACGAACTTTACCGGGATAAAAAATTGTCTATGTTCGTACCTGGGATACCCAACTGTCGTTTAGGCGTGAAAGGTAACACACAGACAACTGTCCCAATTCTGAGCTATAGGGGAAGGAAAAGCGACTTAATGCTGCCACAGACGAGAAAGTTCTAGAACTATACTCGTCTGTGGTGCTGTTCACAATCACTATTACTTTTCTCAGCCTTTAAATTAACTTTTACAAAGAGCTCTTTCAATCAGGACAGGACAATACGAGTTCCATTCTAATTTTATGATATTAGTATGAATAATATGTATGTTTGTTTGTTTGTTTGTTGCAGGTACACGTTGATCGCGTACTACGACATGTACTCCCAGATCTACACCACCACCAGGATCTGGATCCAGCTGCTGCTGATCTGGGTCGTCTCCTTCGGGTTTATGGTGCGTATTTGAGTAATAATTATCATGACTGGTTATATTATTATTATATAGGTTTGAAGACCGATGTGGCACGGTGGGTCAAGGTCCGTCTGCGACGCAGGAGGTTGCGGGTTGGTTTCCCGCCTTGAGAGAAATGTTTGTACGATCTGCAAATATTTGTCTCTGGTGTTCTGGGTATCTTCTATATATGATAAAAAATGTATATATTTACAGTCCGATTTACAATCCAAGATATTTTATGTCAACAAAGATATTAATGAATGAAAACTTAACAAAAACTGATAACAGTAATAGAAAACAAAAAGGTAAAAATTAAATCACAAACTTCAACAGCGCCTTATCTCACATGTGTAGCAAATAATGTTTAAATTTGAATTCGAAAACGAACAAGAGATCAAATTAAAATCAAATTATGAAAAAAAACAACATTTTTTTCGAGCTTCTGTGCTTTGCTTCGATGATACCAATGTCGTTAATTATTTTCCTTGAGTTACAATAAACCCTTTTCTATACAAAAAAATATCCAGGTTTTTGAATCGGAGTATATATTCTATATTATATTAAGATTGATATTAAGTATAATCTAGTAAGTCAATAATCTAGTATTCATAACCCTAACACAAGGTCTGCTTAGCTTGGGGCTAGATGGTGTTGTGTGGATTGTCCAGCATTCTCTATTTATTTTAGTTATTCAGTGGTAACAATAACAGGCAATCCCAGTGCGTGGCATGTATAATAGCCCTCCAGAAACTATTACTAATTCGTTTGTTTTATTCATGAGTTTAGTGTCGACGAGGCTCAGAATAAACTCAATTGTTGGTTTATTGTCGAAATAAAATTAATTTTAATAGACTACAATGTGTCGTAAATAGCCGTGCTATGTTGGCGTTAACAATGCGTGGCTCGAATTAATTATATACGGGTCCGAGAGAGAGTGAAATTACTATATTGTGTAGTGTAGGTGAGGAACATGTTAGAGTCGGTAGGCACACAATATGATTGTTGATTTATAGAGTGAAATAGGCTAATAAATGGGTACTTGTAGGGTAATTGTTGAACAAAAAACCAAAGAAAATTGTTGACAAAAACACTTTGAAAGTAACAACTAAAATCTTTTGTTTTAAATAATTATTAATTTTTGTCTTTTTTTGTACTTTTACATTTATGTTTCTGGCTACTTCTCCATTCGAATCATACTGAATGACACCACACCACACGCCCTAAGACATCCTGTATGTAGAATTTTCAGAGTCCGTCATCGGTTTAAATAATACCGTTCTATCATTTAACGCACCCTGTATAATATTATAATTTCTCCTACATAAAGGATGTTCCCTAATTCGGAACAATTAAAAACGTTCATAAACAGGGAAGTGCTATGAACTAGTTCTCTCGGCGAGTGTACATTCACTGGTAAAATGTTTTATATGCGATTGGACCGCCATTTTAATAGTTTTCGAAATTAAAGACTATAAAGGGGGAGAGGAGACTATGCACAGTTGTTGGCCAGGGATTATAAGAAGGAAAGAGAATTATTGTCTATTAACAAAAGAGCTAAGAGAGAGAACCGACAACTACCTATATTTCACTATTTAAAAAAAGGTTTGGCTTCGGCTGAAACTAACACAAAGGCCGACGACGACGACGGTTCGGTTTCGGCTCAAAATCCAGATTCGCTAGGACACTAAATTTTACACTGATACAATTTTTGTTGCATATAACTAGGAGGTAATTTCGTAGCTGAGTGTACAACATAAGTTTAAAAACAGGCGTTTATTATTTCATTGAAACCTAGGTACATTAACTCTATCAGATAGTGTTATGTTATTTTTCTGTGAACTCAAAACGTTTCCGGTGTTTATTTATGAAATTTGTTATTACCCCGATATTTTTAACAACGTGGGTATGACTGTGAAATTATGTATACCAGCACAGGGTAGCCCCTGTGTTTGACTTGACTAGCGTCAAGTCACCTCCAATGGGTAATAGTTATTAGAGGGGGGAGGAAGTAGAGAAAACATTGGCAGTATTTTTCATACACGTTGTGTATACGAAAGGCGGGGCCTTTCGTATTCAACAGCCTGTTTTATACGATCTTGAAAGAGCTTGTCTCCTGTCGACAACAGGAGACGAGCTCTTTCAAGAGGTCGTATAGTAAACACAGTTTACTATGTGTTGCATATTGTAGAGACCCTGGAGGGCAATTCTGGCAATATATCTTCTAGATAAATAGGGAAAGAACTGTCAAAATATCGAGTGATTGCTTCGTAGCCAACAAGCGTATTCTCGTTATCTACTATTCGATATTTATTGCGGGCTTTTCTTTGATGAGTTGCTCGATATGTCGCACGAGAATGCAGTTTTTGGCGGTACTCGATATTTATCACGTGCAACGATTTCGTCTCTGGTATAATAACATTTGGCAAAACAGAACGTTCTTATCTTCATCGATCAGGGTATACACCGCCGCCATCAGTCTATGTCTAGTATCATGTATGTTCCGCTATGCCTGATTTTTCAAAATCGGTGTTTGTAGAAGACCGTTCTCGCATACCGTTGGTTGGTATCCATTAATCTTTCTTTAGACCATTTAAAAAGCTAAGACGGTCTAACGCATTGAATAATTAATTACTAAGATACATGTTCTCGATGCTGTAATCTCATGATGATGTCAATTATTCCAGGTCCCTTCCCTCCTCGGCGTCTGGGGCCAGCTGGGCCTCGAAGAGAACACCTTCTCCTGCACCATCCTGCCCAAAGACGGCCACTCCCCCAAGAAGTATCTCTTCGTGTTTGGGTTTGCTCTTCCTTGCGTGGCAATCATCGTGTCCTACTCGTGTATTTACTGGAAGGTCCGCGCCAGCAAGCGCAAGCTGGAGGCTCGAAGGTGTGTATGTGGGTGTGTATGGCTTTTATATGAGTTATGCACCTTATAGACTGTTATACATCACTGCACTGTTACACTGCATGCAAGAGGTTAAGGTCGAATGTTTGGTGTTTCAAATCGCGAGATTCAAATTTTTTGTGGTTTCAATCAAAATTGAATTGAATTTGGTTTTATCATAGGTTTAGCATAGAAAATAGTTTACGATTTGCGGGAAATTAGTATTAGTTTTAAACTAGCCAAAAATTAATTTGCCACATTTGAGCAGTTGGGAAAATATTGATTTTTTGTCCAAAATACATTTTTTTCTAAATGCTCCAAAAATATCTATGATTCGAAGTTAGTTATTTAATAAGATAATATGGATTACAATTTGCGGCAAATTACTTTTCCTCTACTTTTGAATGCAGAAAAAATTCAATAACACAATCATCATCATCACATCAGCCCATACACGTCCACTGGTGGACATAGGCCTCCCCCATACGACTCCACAAATAGCAATCCTGAGCCGCCTCCACAATAATAAGGCGTATTTTAAAAAACGATAAACCGACTTCAAATTCCCTTACTTTTACACTTATATTAAGTTTCGCAGGATAAATACTAATCCCCTGGGGATAAAAAATTTATTGGACCTCTTCGGGATCTTTTCTATACAATAGTGAAAGAATTTTCAAAATCAGTCCATAATTGGCGTAACAAACATACAAAAAAACATATAGACGAATTCAGAACTTCCTCCTTTTGAAGTCGGAAAAAAAAAAATTAAATTCGCTCCAACTCGAAACGATCACCTTTCTGGTTCGTGAGTTATCCCCGCAGGTATGAGACACCCGCGGGAAAGAGGGGTGGTGCAAATTATAAGAGAGCCTGCACCACATGGCAATCATATTAGTTAATTAAGCGGGTCAACAACGAATCTTATTTGTGTTGGAAGAAAACCAACGTTTCATCCCTTAACGAGGCACCTCATCAGGGTGAGTGCGGTTCTAGACGCTCTCTCAGAGCACTGAAATTGCAATGGCAATGATATTATTAGTACCTTCTAGCTGCTGCCCGTGCCTTCACCCACGTTTTATCGGGATAAAAATTGCCTATATGTTATTCCAGGTCCCAAACTATACCCAAACTTACCAAAAAGTCTATAAAAAGTTTAAAAAAACTTAAATAAGATACAATATTTCAATCAGTTAAGCAGGTAGTTTTTGCGTGAAACAGGTACAAACATCCATACTCACAAACTTTGACAGTTATGTATTATATTAGCAGGATTACGAATTACTAACTAAGCTATTAGTATTACTATTTATCAACGATACATTGTTCTGATTGTGATAGTTAGCATGCTGTGCGCCTCCGTTAGCGTTACGAACCATGTTAGCCATGCTTGTTATTAAATGAGTTGGTTGCGTCAATGCTAACACTACTGAATACTAGCAAAATTAGATAAAGTAGGTGGAGTGTTCAAAGTGTATTGTTTAGTAGAGGAGTTTGCACTGAATTAGTAAAAATAAAACTATATAACCCAACTAGCTGCTGCACGCGCCTTCGCCCGCGTTTTATCGGAATAAAAATAGCCTAATGTTATTCCAGGTCCCAATCTATACCCATACCAAATTTTGGCCTAATCGGTTCAGTAGTTTTTGCGTGATAGAGTAACAAATATCTATACATCCATCCATCCATACAAACTTTCACATTTATAATATTAGTAGGATGTCAAAGTTTGTATGGATGGATGTATGGATATTTGTTACTCTTTCACACAAAAACTACTGAACTGATTAGGCTGAAATTAGGTATGGGTATAGTTTGGCACCTGGAATAGCATATAGGCTTTTTTTATCCCGATAAAATGCGGACGAAGGCGCGGGCAGCAGCTAGTTTATAATAGTAGTAGGATGACCCTTAAGCTGATTCACGAACGATTGCTGTCGTAGATACCTAATTGTAAACTGCGACTCGGTAGGTAGGCACCTACATACTAGTCTACCTACTATAAAATTTCTTGCCAAAAACTATTTACTTACCTACTAAAATTTCATATTTAGTACTTAATTAACTTATAACTCTACTTAACTTTCTTTGTCTCTTATCCACAGCAAACTGAGCGGCCAAACAGCGAAAGAGAAAGAAGAAGACTCCCGTCTCACCACTCTTATGCTGACCATCTTCCTCTGCTTCTTAGCCTGTTTCCTCCCTCTGATGATAATGAACGTGGCTTTCGACGGGATCCCCTACCCTTGGTTCCACATCATAGCGTCCATCCTGGCGTGGGCTTCATCAGTCATAAACCCACTTATATATGCAGCGACCAATAGACAATATAGAGCTGCGTATGGAAACTTATTGAAGTTCTGTAAAAATAATCCGGTAGCTCGAAGGACCACTTGGGGAAGTCGGACGGTGGGACATAGTTCGAACACCCCGAATTATGGGGAGAAACGGTGTCCGAAAGATAGGCCTACTAATTTATAAAAATAAAAATTGTTTATGGTCTGATAAAGGTTAAATTCGCTCCAAAAGCTAAACCTGTCCTCGTTTTTTTTTTATATGATCCATTTTCGATGATGGTAAACTAGTTAATAAGAACCAATGTATTCATTCATACTGTATGTAAAGTTATCCAAACTGTTTGTAGTTATTAAACTACTGGCTGAATATTATTTTGAATACAATTCCGAAACTGATGTGGGTAGTAAAATAGCTTGAGGGAGTAGGTAGTAAAAATGTTGGGAAAGAGGTACCTAAGCTTGAAACGGATACTCTTTTAGTGTATAAAAAATAAGATATTATTGTAAATAGAAATGTATACTTATCTACATACATACATAGTTTAATGTTAACGTTTAGTATCGTAAGATTTAGGTAGAAGTAAATCTCATCAACCAATATTACCTAACTGAACCAAAGCTAATAAATAAATACTGTAACTATGTTTAATTAAAACAGAGCTATTAGTTCTATAACCACATTATATATCATTCCACGATTATAAGAAAATCTTTAGAAATGGAAGCATTTACTTTTTCAATATATAATTATCTATTATATCCTTATTGTACTAATAATTGAAAGTTAGAAGTAGTTAATAAAGACTGAAGCGAAAAAGTCAATTAGAATATAATTTGTTACTTTATTTAGTATGACAAACTGATTTGCAATAATTCCAGTAAATAGTTTTAATATAGGTATTTACCTACTTAGTAAAAACATTTATTTCTGATTAGGTGCTTGCTTATGTTCTGAGAACTCCATCGATATCCCCTTCTGTTAAGTTTGAAGCTAATTTGACTAAAATGACTATTTACATACATATGTTTACACAACACCATCCTACAAAATATTTTATAATAATGTTCCGAAGGAAGAGCATGGCGTCCTGCCGTAAACAGTTTTTCACTAGTAGGTACGGAGGACTGTCACCTTACTAAGGTTCTGGTACTGATGGCATACCTACCTACCAAATAACAACAGTCGTAGGCATAGAGTAGATAATTCGTGTTATTTAATTTACATACGTTTTAGTTTTATATAAATCCTACCTACTAATGTTTACCAAAATACTATATTGTACCAATCTACATAGTTATTTTTTAAGAGTTAAGTTATTGTTTGTTTAAAATAAAAATGTTTTAGATCTGGTTAGATCCCGAAGCTTTTAAAACTAGTAACTTTCGCCAAATGTTCTTCAAAAAACAACAAATTATAATATAACCAAATATATGCAATATACCTACACATTATAACTGCAATGAGAATTTCCAATTTCACCGTTTGTTAAACTTGGATATTATTATATTACTTAAATTATTTGTTATTCGGGTTGAACTTGAAAATATCACTATAATTCCACGTCAGTGTTTAATTTTAAGAATTTGACCTTATCTACAGTATATTTATTGTAGTTACGGAAACAAAAAAAAAATACTTCTTTGATATTGAACTGGATCAATATGCGCTATGCAACAGATAAGGTAATGTTACTAACATTAAGTTAAGCGCTGAACCCGTTTTAAAGCGCTGCTGAATTGAGTTTATATTATATTGATCGCGTTCAATTATTACGGTGAAATTGGACTTCAATTGGAATTTGAAATTGGAAAAATCATTTATTGTTTAATTTGTGTCCATAAACATAATTCGTTTTATAAACTATAGACTTTTGACTATTAGATTGTTCTACAGTTTAATTTAAATCCTTTTGGATATCACAATAACCCAACCAATAACTTGGAACCCGTCAGGAGGTCGAACATTCGATGGAGCTCTCTGTCTATATTATTACATATAGGTACTAACACCTGAATTAGATGTAATGATGAGGTAAAATGATGTATTTGTTTTCTATCTATCTATTTATTGTAAAATTACCTAGGTATTTAATCAAACCAAAGGAAAATAAATATATTATAAACTTCTTACAAGCTAAGTATTTTTTATTTCATTATTCTACTAATAATACTAATTCCTAATAATATTATAAATGTCAAAGTTTGTATGTATGGATGTATTGATATTTGTTACTCTTTCACGCAAAAACTACTGAACCGATTAGGCTGAAATTTGGTATGGGTATAGTTTGGGACCTGGAATATTTATTATCCCGATAAAACGCGGGCAGCAGCTAGTTAGCTTATAAAATGTAAGAGAGAGAGTACCTTATTGGAAGTACCATCACATCTGCTAAAGTAAAGGCTTTATTCACAGGAGTGCTCTGAGATTTAGGGCCACTGAAATTGCGCAGCGCCATCTAAATGCGTCAAATAACAACAAACATAGAAATAGAAACGTCACTCGATAACAGGTAGCGCTACCATACTAACTGTCATAGAGTACTCACAAAAAAAAAACAAAACAAAAGAATATCTTTGTCTATGGTTGGTGGATTTCTCGATCAGTCGGTGACAGATCAAGAACCCAGATTTATATTTTGCGTGAAATAAAGTCGCCCAAAAATGGCGAAACGGATCGCACAGAGCTCTGTGAACTGGACAGCACTCGCCGAGCGTGTCCCTGCTGAGCAGAGGGTAAACCTCGCAGGTTTCAGAATCAAGTCCGACTCCTACCTTCGCAGGTTAGTTTTGACATGATCGACTTGGTTACATAATTTTTGTAGCGGATTCTTGATAACAACAGACTGATCTCGTTTCAGGGTAATAGCCAACCCGGCTGAGCCGCCTAAAATCGAATGGGCTAAGTACAAGCAGTCCATCCCTGTGGCAGGCATGGTAGATACCTTCCAGAAGCAGTACGAAGCTCTGAAAATTCCCTACCCTGCCGACACCCTGTCAGCTTCCATAGATTCTCAATGGGCTGAAGTCAAGAAAGCCATCGACGCTTTCGTCGCTGACTCTAATGCTAACATTACAAAGTAAGTTCTGTGTACTTATTATTGTTTGTTTTTAAAGAAAACAACCCCAAACCTTTTGAAATTATTGAGATCACTTAATAGGCTGGTGTATTAATTAGTCCAATACAGCAAATAATAACAATAACAGATTGAAAACTTCGTTATCCTTTCAGGTACGAAAAGGAAATTGCCGCTACCAAGGCTCTTCTGCCATTCGAACAGATGACCATGGAAGATGTCCGCGACTCCTTCCCTGAGCAGGCTCTGGATCCTCTGAACAAGCCTACCTTCTGGCCTCATACTCCTGATGAGCAGGAGGGTTATGTTGATCCTGACAGGCAACCCCAAGCTCACTAAAACATTGCAGGACCTTCATGTTCTGGTGATAAGCAAAAGTGCATGAATGAAGTCAATGCTGTATAATTTATGTAGGAATAAAATCATGTTTATTTATTTCTTGTTTTCCTGATAGTTTTGCCTACCTTGCCTGCAGCCTTCTCTCTTAATCATAACTCTGACAGCAGTAGGCCATGGCCAAGTTCAGGGATTGTTGTTTAGGTTGACAAAATTTACAATGCATACATACATTTATTGAAGTTGAAATGTTCAAATATTTTATGCCAAAGATCCTATAAAGTAGCCTACATTCCATTAGTTTTACGCATCACAGAGTAGCTTTTTATATGTATATAGTTATGCATTCAATGATGATGTGACAGTTTTTCTTTATTCTACCCTAGACATAGTTTTATTGGATCATGCCCTAGACCAGGCTGTCCAAAGCGCGATCCGCAGCTAATATTTATGCGGCCCGTGACATGTTTTTTTTTAATGCACTACTATTACGCAAATTTTCGGTTTATAGATCTTTATTTTATACTCAAAGAGAACAAACAACTTCACTTAGAATGAGTATACATTGGTATCAAAAATAAGTAGATATTGGTAAAGTTAGTACGGTAGTTCTTCGGCGTTTATAATCTAGATTGCTAATATCACAATCACATAGGTAACAAATAACAGTGACTCGAAAAAAGGTAGGTATGTATGATTTTACATTTCATAAGAGTACTTTGTTATTTTTTGGACATTTTGTTTTTTTATTTGTATGGTGTTCCAAATTTAAATAGTTTATTATTACACTTCATATTTATTCACGTTGAACGGGTAAGCAAAAATCCTCCGTCTACGCTTTGAACATTAAAAAAACAAAACGTTCTTGGCAACAGTTTTCTACCACTCAACTCCTAGAATCTCGCTAGACCAAATCAGGCCACGCAACCCTCCCTTCATCTCGCTTGCACCGCTCACGCGCGCACGCGAGAGATAGGAGTCGACCGACAGACGTCATGTTAAAGGCATAGGGGGATTTTCTAAATCTTGAAAATTGTTAGTGAATTTGACGTTAGTTTACTTCATATCTATGTATTTGTTACCAAGACAGAACTGTTCTCCATTTTTCCTTCACAAGCAAGCAGTCTTTTAGCTTTTATATGCGAGGACACATATATGGTTATAAGTTAATATTTAAGTTTATTTATAAAGTGTGTATAACTGTTTGTTCTCCGAATAAAATAAAATAAAAAAGGTAGCGCGCGAAATTTAAAAAAAAATCTGGTTTTTGTATTCTACGAGTAACATACTTCCGATTTGCGCAAAACTACTTTTCTCCTAGTTTCATAACTTGTAGAACGCACAAATAACAAACATCTAATTATTTTTCCATTCGCGGGTGACCGATGATCATTCACCATTAGCTTCAGAAAGGGCTTTTCAACTGAAAGTGAGATTTTGAATCTGAAACACACTGTTCAATACTACACGCAGATGGACGCCTGTGTATGCATGCTTCCTCGATCTCTCAAAGGCTTTTGACTAATCTCGTACGATGGGTCGTTGAGAAAGCTGGCAGGTTCAGGTGTGCAGACACAGGTGCAGCGTCTTTTCCATTACTAGTACGCCAATCAGACAAACAATGTTAGATGGGCGGGCGAGTTTTCGGAGACCTACATACAGGCTGGAATGCGGTGTAAGACAAGGCGGGTTGAGCTCACCCAAGCTTTTCAACCTGAACGAGATAATAACGTTGGCGGTCCGAAGTAATATGCTGGCGCGAAGGTTTCCTCGTTGCAGTAGGCAAGTTAAAATCACGTTATTCAAAGCCACCAATCGTTCTACACGGGCAGCCATTGGGCTAGCCGGCTGTGGATGATGACTTTTATAATGCGGCCCTCCACTAAATATATTGATTTATTTGGCACGTGGTCGTACCTGGACTGAACAGCCCTGCCCTAGACGACAATCCCTGTCCTTGGCCTACAACATTTATCATTTATGGGAACCTTACGTCAGTAGAAAAATAACTTATAATGTATTTTCAGACATTTTATTAATTGCACTTCAACGGTGTTACATACATGAAATCTCAACGTAGCACACAAAGGGAATGTTTTACAAATATTTCTGGAAGAATTCTTTTAATAGCATTTTCTAGTGAGAACAATATTATTCTAAGCAAAAATATCTCGTGATTTGTATCAATTACTAAACAATGTATAATAGGTACCTACCAAGTTGAAATACTTTTTTTATCAAGCAAATATCATGTCACTGCTTAAAATTTAGGGTGGCTACAGATAATCAAAATAGGTTCTCTTATTTATACCCAAAAAGCTTAAAATTAAGATGTACCAAACAACACAGAGCAGAGAATTCTGTAACGCACATTTTATTTAAATTTAAGATATTTCTGCAAATCCATACAACCTGGGTGGGTCCCAATTCTGCTAATCAATCGCCTTACTATGACAAATTAAGTACCATTTGTGGAAATTAGCTACAGGAAACATACAAACCTAAATTTATAAGTTTTCTTTACATTATTTGAGTGATATGACGCTGGTTTATTTTTTATGTCTAACAATAGTTATCTATCTAGAACTTACTATAGACTTGAAAGTAAATGTTCCAGGCTTTACCGGTAAGCCGAATTTTGGTGTAAGATTTAAGATTGAATTTATAGCTTAGCTCGTGGCGTTTATTTATTTTATAAGCAGAAGCAGACCGTATTATTTGGACTCTATTCTGCAATGGTACATCTTTATTGAATATAACCTATAATTGTAGCTATGGTTTAGTTCGGTGGGGGCGGCGGCTGCGCAAACATGTTGTAGTAGCTAGTGGGCGGAGGGGCTGAGAAGTTTTGCGGCTGCGCAGGGGCCTGGAAACAACAATGGGTTTAGTTATTAAACACCAGCTTCAATAATATACACTGGCCATTAAAAATCCACCCACTTTCAACTGATGTCTCCTGCTGGGTTGTTTTTTTGATGGCTATTTTATTTAATATTAGAGAGAAAGCTGATAGTGGTTCCCCAAATTTCAATGACTACCAGTATATACAGGTCTCCAAGCTACATTAACCCTATGGAATGGTAGGTACTTTTTTGATTTTGACGAGAACTTAAATAATGGAGGAAACTGATGTTCTGACCTACATCATACCCAGGTTTTCAACTTTTACTTTTTTCCAGCTACATGTAACCCATCTTTGACTCTAACAATGAATGCAGCAAAGTTGGACATGTCAAGAAAGATGTCAAACATTGCTTAGGAAAACAGTTGATGCTTCTGATGAATGATACATACCATTTGTAGGACCTAAGATCTTCAATAACGATCCCGTAGCTTTGAGTGATGCGTGCACAAAGAGAAACACCATAATGATGGAGGGGGTGATTTCCACAGTAATAGTGTGCAAAAATGTAGCTAGGTTTTTTATAATCGGAAATCACGCAAGCCATGTTGTTTGTGTAAGGTAAGCAATGGCTGAGTGTATATTTTCACATGATGTTTTATATGTGATTGATTATTCACACAATCTAGGTTTAGGATATCGATGTGGATTTAGACTAAAAAAGTTCGCACAAACAGGAACAATTTATAAAAGTTAAGTTTTTGAAAATTGTTTTACAAGAACAATTTGAATAACTAGTGCGCTTTATATAAACACAGAAATTGTATTGTCCATTTAGTCTAAATCCACCTCCCTTCCTATCCTAGTTTTGCGCAGAATCGTTACTAAATATTTTACATTCTAATATTTCTCAATAAATTTTAGCAAAGTAACAGCTGAATCTATAATCAAATCAGTCCAATTATGAAGTAACATGCACAATGGATGCTTGGCTGACTTGCTCTTATCACTCTTATACAAACCTCAATAACTTAGTATTATAAAAAAAAAAATGTGTAATATTATTTGAAGTTGGTACACACCTGATATCCCCCGAAGCCTCCAGCTTGCGGCGGCGCGGCGGGGCGTCCGCGCGGCGCGCCCCGGCCTCGGCCGCGGTACCCATTGTTGTCTCCGCCCCACGAGGGCGCGCCGAACCCGCCTCCGCCGCCGCCACCGTCGCGTCCAAACCCGCCGCTGCGGCCGCCGCCCCCGCCGTACCCGTCGCCGCCTTCGCTGTTGTCCCAGCGGGACCCTGATTTGTTTGGGTTCAGTTTACAAGGTTATCTATTCATCATTGATGATGCCGACAGATTAAGAATCAAGATTAGTTGAAAGAAATGAGCCTCGAAAACAGGGTGCTATGTTGTAAGGATTTTTGTAGTTTTGACAATTATTTTGACTTATCTCTATTGTCTTAGGCTGACAACACGTTAGCTACTATCGCTTGAGCAACAGATTATTTCCACATAACAGGACCATAGGTTAATATGCACATATTACTTAACTCATGCGACAGAGTGGACTATTGAGTGGCAAGACACAATTCGCTAGTTTGAGCGCCATGGGACTGGTTAAAAAGAAACCAAAGTTTCTGACTCGTTTTCGTGCAAATGCAATCTCTATGAAAGTGATAGGTTTCACAAAAAACGATTCAGGAACTTCGTTTTTCGTTTTAGAATAGACCCCTGAGTAGCTTAGCTTCTAGTGAAACTATCGTTCACGCGATAGTAGCTAATGTGATTAAGTCAGCCTTCAGAACCTTAAATTAACCTAAGATACATATATTCCTAAGGATAAAGCCCCAACATAGGAGCAGTACATCCTGCACATCATAAATGAGTTAGTAACGTCCGTAACCTCTATCGGCGCCGCCGCCGCGCCCTCGGCCGCGAGGCCCGTCGCGCCCGCCGCCGCGCCGCCCGCCGTGGCTGTCGTCGCGGTCTCGTCCACCGCCGCCGCCGTAACGACCACGACCTGGGACCATAAATATACATTAGAAAAGCAGATTACAAAGGCTTTCAAGTCAACTCGACATTCAAGTCCCTGAATTCATAAGTGCAATGCCCAAGAAACGTATCAAAATTGGCTAGGAATGTAAAGAGTTTAATTTTGTTCAGTGTAAAAAAAAATAAGCAACTATTTTCAGCAAAATTAAAATTTATAATATTTTTATAGAGAGCTATAGATAATACATTTTGAACACAATATGAAAGACAGACACTAGGGGGACACTTTGGTTGGATTTAAATGGGTATGTGGCACATATCGGATGGAAATGCAATATAAGAAAGTAAATATGTACGTTACATGAAAGTAAATATGTACAAGTTTATAAATACATAGCTTCTTTTTATATAAACCCCAACACAAGTTATTGCAATGTATAAACCCCAACACAAGTTATTGCAACATACTTAAGAAGGTTCCCTGACCCAAACTAGCGCCGCCACCTATTTTATCGTATTATTACATTAAAAAGGAATTTTCAAAAATCCTTAGGCCAGTTTGTGATACCTATCATAAGCTTATTTTAAATGTTATATTTTTATTTTGTATAGTTTATGAAGAGATGCGAAGTTGCACTTTTTGGCCACCAAACTCGGTTTTCGCATCTCCTAAGCTATACAATATAAAACTATTAAAGTGACATTAAAAATAAGCTTATGATAGGTATCAAAAACGGGCCAAGGGATTTTTGAAAACTCCTTTGTTTAACGTAATAATTCGATACATAGTTGGCGGCGCTGATTTGGGTCGGGGTAGCCCCTTAAGTAACAGAAATAAAATTATTTTCTTTAGGTTAGCTGATAAATATGAAAGGTGGTTTGTATCTCTACAAATCTTACAATAATTAATAATAGACAACTCACCAAATTTAGACTTGAAACCCATACCGCACTGCGCTAGCTCCAACAGTTTGGGGTTCACAACTTGATTGGCCTCCGACAGCACTGACATCAGATCACGCGCCTGACAAATTAAAAACAATCGACAATTAGTCAAATAAATTTATGGTGACCTCTGCGGAGCAGTGCGAAAGCAGAGAGATTCAGGTTGGATTCCCGCATCGGGACAAATATTTGTATGATCGGTACTTCAAATATTTGTAGTGGTAGGTATAAGTCGTGAAGACAAAGAATGGGATGTAAAATTTCAGGTTGCTGTCCCCTTAAATCACATTTGATTTGTTTATCTATACGGCCTATAGGTTTGTTATGTGTAATCTACAAGACAACTAGTCATATTCCAACAAAATTAATTCCCTATTAGCTGCTCAATTTGCGGTCGCTCGATGTGTACGCGCATAGGACTTCTAAATATCAGAGGCCTACCTGACACGTCTGAAACAGAGACTAGGTTATTCCAGATAACTAGCGGACGAAGCCGTGGGCAGAAGCTAGTAAGTAGTAGTTTGAAATAATCAGAGTCTGTACAACTTACCTTAGCAGAGTTATTAGGCGTAAACAAAGTGTATGCGGTGCCCGTGTTCTGAGACCGTCCCGTGCGACCAATTCGATGCACATAGTCCTCAGAGTTATTTGGATAGTCGTAGTTTATCACAAACTTGACGTCCTCCACATCTGTCCACATAATCATAAGTATTATTTCACTTAAAGACTAAGTAGAATTCAACAGTACAAACAAAAATGTTACAAAGCTAAGTGTTGAGAGAAATGTTTATTTAGTAGTAGTAGTACCACGAGTCAGCCTTGTGGGATACCAGCCTTGTGGAATACCAGAACTAAAAATAACAAACTGTTAAAAAAACAAAAGTAAAACTATGATTTAATAAGCCAATAACAGAAAATCTTGTTAATTTGAAATTGTCTGCATAACTTATAAGAAAACGTGACAAAATCGTAACATACATAATCAAAAGCTCAAGTTAAGACCAAACATTTCTCTCAATATGAAAATCATTAATATTTACCTTCTCAAGCGTCTGGCTCGTGCAATCAGCTGGAAATAACTGTATTATGCCCATCAGTGGTGCCGGAGTGTTGTAGGCCAAGAGTCGGTGCGCTGACTTTATTTACATCGTACTTGTGTACGCCTCTGTACCGTTTGGTTTACAATAACGTTGTCAGGTGGCGTAGGGTAGGCCCTTTTAGCATTTCTAAATCTCTCATGACGGTTAACCAAGCATGTATTGCTCTTTGTTGATATTTCATGGTACTGATTACTAGTGTGGATAGTATCGTAATTTTGAAAACCCAAGATTTCGATTGAATAGATAATAGGTCTATGCTCACCCAGTACCCAAGTTAAGAGTGTTATCCACGCTAAAACATTGCTATTGTGAGGCAGCATGCTACGGAAAACCAGTGTGCGCTGACATTTCAAACCGTCTGTACGATTCAAAATTGAGAATCTTCGTTTTAATTCGAAGTCAGCTACACACCTAAAGTCTAGCCTTTGTCTCTGGATGCATGCGCCTCTGAAATGAAAAAGAACATTCGAGAATAATGCCGAGTCAGTCATGGAAATTTATTTCTAGCGTCGGGCTTAGATTCTCCGTGATAGATTTTCACATTTTGGAATTAATATCTTTTAAAAAAGCTAGATGATTGTGTGGAATTTTTTATTTTATATATTTAATCTTGACCGTAACGCTTTCTTCTGCTTTTTCTTAATATTTGTGAATATCTACCATCAGAATTACAAAACATCAAGGCCCGATAATGTCTAAACGGTATAATCGATCCATTGCTATTATCTTTGTCACTTCTGTAACACGCGTTCCAATATTCACTGCTTTCCAGTGCAACACAATACCTCCTTCCGACAAAAACCTAATTTCCGTTGACTTATCCAATGAAGCTCCTATAAAATCACACAGTTTAGAACGAGCGTATAATCTTCCGTTATGCATAGAATCGTGAATACTGGAACCATTATATCAGTTGCAATGGAATCAATACCTTCCGTACGCTCCTGACATCTCTTAGACCTCTGACACCCCGGTGCACAGTGCGAGATCGTTTAGCATCTTTATCCATGACCTAGAGAATCTCGCAACTGTTTCCAATCTTCTGTTTGATGCCTTCAAGTTTATTGGCGGGAATCGTCACCACCTCAAGTTATATAGTTTAGCATTTGGTGGCTCAAACATAAGATAGTTTACTTCTGGGCAACTTACAGCTTTGGACATTTTATAAATATCTCTCCTTCCTACTTTTATCTAAAACAATATCTGTTAGCTTCCCTTTTATTTTAATTCCCCAGCTTTCGGCGCTTGGATATACACAACTATGCATGAAAAAGCCAACATTGCATTTTGTTCAGTATCTAACAATTAAGGTTATTATTACATTTGTTATCACAATCAAACCCCATTCAATTTGCAATTTAACTTTTACTATTTTCAATTCCACCATTTTGATTTTACTTTGTATGTAGCTCATTTCCGGGAGCCCTGAAATCTACATATTCTGATCCCCAAGACGTCTCTATTCTATACCCACAACTGAGTTCATCAAATCGAGAGCATCTTATCCATATAAATCATGATTTATTATTTAGACTGAGATATGTAAACCATTGTTGTACGATTTCGCTTTAGTCTTGAAGGCTTCCTTTTATGTCGCCTACATACTTTGTGTATACAGTAGATCTTCTATTATTTATCAATGATATCCCAGACAAATTTATGTTAACTTTGTTTCTTTATCAGCAAGTATATTTTCTTTAGAAATAGCACGCGTAGCAATGTCCTCCATAGCAGAGTACTTTTGACACTTCGAGACCTGTAAATCCTTACCGAGTCCTCTGGCCGCGACGTCCGTGGCGACCAAAATCCCCCCCATGGAACGGCGGAACTGAGACAGCACGTAGTCTCGGTCTTGTTGGTTCTTATCCCCGTGGATAGCGAGCGCGCGCCACCCAGAACGGTTTATTGTCTTTGTTATTTCATCCACCTAAAGAAGTCGTAAAATAATTATGGTTGAAAAGGTCATTCAAAGGCCCTGAAGTTGTCTTAAGGGTAAATTCGAGATAGATTGAATAACCATTGGTTGAAACAAGTTATATCTAAGATTGTAATTGTCTTTCTTTGTATGTTTTGTGTATGTCAGTGTGTATAAGTTTGACTTCCTTAACTAACTTCATCAATAGCACATGGACAACTTTATGCACGATAATGATGAAGCAAATTACAATAGGAAAGAAAATCCTTGCCTATTGTTCTCTATCGATGACATAAACAAACAATAAAATTATGGATAAGCAACTGAATGCTATTGTGCTACTGAAATAGAACGAGTAACAAAGAATATGTCATTTTTATGTATGTATGTTTGTTTGTCACTTGAGAAATAATTATTATTGATAAAAGATTATCAATAATAATTACTACAACTTATAGGATTTGGGTATAAAATTGGTGATGTATATGGACGCACAGTGGAGGCATGAGTGCTGATTGATGACGACATTATTTTCAACAAACCTTGCGCTTAGTCTCAGCGAAGATGATAGTCTTAGTTTCCTCTTCCGACGAGATTTCCGTCAGCAGAGTGATGAGCTTATCATTCTTCTCCCAATCCTCGCAGATATCCACGATCTGCAGGATGTTGTGGTTAGCAGACAGGGTGAGGGAGCCAATATTGATCTGAATGTAGTCATGTAGGAATTCCTCGGCTAGGTTCTGGACCTCTTTGGGCCAGGTTGCAGACCACATGAGGACCTGAGGATGAAATTAGGTCACTTAGACTATATTTTTTTGACTTATCAATGTGCTTGTTTTGTAAGCCAAAATAAATAAAGTTATTGAATCTGAAATCTATAGTTTGTCTAAAACCTGCTGGTGGTTTGTCTTTTGGAATAATAAAGGAGGTTTTTTCTTTATGTAAATTTTTCGTATAACCACTGCCAATGCTTGGCAGTGTTAAACACTTTCCCTGCCAAGCTTCAGCGATTTGACGCGGAGTGTCGTGTAAAAGAGTATAAAATATTTTGTAACAAAAATTAGATACACAGATGAGAGACATAGAATGCTAAAACTAGATTTTTGACAAAAAGGCCCCCACACTTGCGGGTGCTATGGCAGGAAATACCCCGCTCGAACAAAACGCGCTCTCCGCGCGAGCCACACTACAATAAACACAGTAAAGCTACAACAGAGATAGTTTGGAGTTGTTAGAATGCACAGATTGTAACCCAATAAGGCCTAAAATGGCTGACTATCATGTTTTTGAGATTTCTTTGAGATTATTTAAGATTTTTTTAAAAAGCGATCTTTTAAAAGACCACGTTGTTTTTATAGTTTTTACAGGAGGATAACGTGTTGTACTCATTAACCTGTCTGTCTGGTCGGATCTGCTCAATGATCTTGCGGATCTGTGGCTCGAAGCCCATGTCCAACATCCTGTCGGCCTCATCCAGCACGAGGTAGGTGCAGCGACGCAGGTTTGTGGTGTCTGTGGGAACAAGTAAAGACAGTGGTAGTTCTATCTGTTGTAAGGAAACAACAGGATGAGTCATATACGCGAAGAGTTTTTCCAGCTTGTAAATAATGGCTTGGTCATTATTTTTATAGAAGAAAAAACAAAAACAGTCAAAATCTTTAAAGTGCAATGCTTTCTTATCTCCTTTAACATTTATTTTATACCACAATTTGAGTATTATGAAAAAACTTAAAACATACATAATTAAGGGATTCGAAATCCCTTAAATATATACTGTTTTTTAAGATTTGTAGGATAAATACTAATAGCCCGGGAATATTTTTTTTATGGGACCACCGCGTGATCATCTATCACACAACTGCAAAATCAGTCTGAAAATCGTCCGACATACATTTCTGTTTTTATGTATTTGGTTATTAGAGAGGCATGTGTCATATAACCTTTCTCCAAGAAGTCAATGAGTCGTCCAGGAGTAGCAATGACGATCTCAACTCCCCGCTCAAGACACCTCGCCTGCCCACCCTTGGGGGCGCCTCCGAACACGCAAGTGTTGCGCACTGCCACACTCTGGCCAAAGTCATTAGCCACCTGGAAAGTGAATAAATAAGTATTTTGTTGAGTCAAGTTTAAGTTTTAAAGTTGCAACCAATAAATAAAATGAATAGACAAAAAATTAATAACAGCATATTTTCCAAATGTATTTCTGATGACATTTATAGACAGACATATGTTTTTAATGACCGTTAGTGCTAAAAGTGAAACAAAATGTAATGGTTGAAATTAGCGTGGAAACTAAGCTAACAGAAACTAAACTAGTGCGGAAGGAAACAAAATAGTGCACAAAATACAAGGAAAAAAGGTTACGTTCAGAAACCTTCACCTAGCTAAGATAAATTTGGAATTTTGAAAATACAAAGTAAAACATTTTAAGACCAAAAGGTACAATGAACTAGGTTTTCGAACATAGCCTGCCTGTTAAGCTAAGTTTCTACATAATAACTGAATGTTTACTATGTTGTTGCCGTCATCCAGTTCTGCAGCGACCCCGTTCATTGCAATCAACGTCTAGGGTAGCATAAATGAAAAATAAATTTACTTTTAGTATCAACTTAGAATGAAGATATTATCAAGTTACATAGTCAGGCAGTCTTGTCCTTCCAATGGATGCCTAATTTTATTCTCAGTTAGTGAGCCTATTGAATAACTAAAGCAGGGGCAAAAAATTTACATACAAATGCAAGATTTTATAAAAATATACCTGCTGAATCTGTTGAGCAAGTTCTCTAGTTGGTGCCAACACAAGCACAATGGGTCCCTCATCTCGCAATAGCCTAGGCTGGTTGATAATATGTACAATCGCAGGCAGAATGTAGGCCAATGTCTTTCCAGATCCAGTTTGAGCTATTCCTACCATGTCTCGGCCAGACAGGGCTATCGGCCAGCCTTGAGCCTGGATCGGCGTGGGGTGAGGGAACCCTTGCTTGAGAATCTCTTTCATGGCATAGTCAGGGAATCCTCCCTCCTCGAAGTACATGCTAGGAGCCGGTACATCGCGGCCTTTCACTGTGATCTGGTTCTGGCTGCGATACGCCTCGATCTCGGCGGGACTGCGATGCGCAGTATTCGGATGAGGGATGTAAAAGTTCTTTTCGAACGGCGTCAGAGTAATGTCGCCCCAACGGATTTTGCGAAGGTTTCCGCCGGGCTGCTCGTGCTTGAAATTGCTGCGAAAGTCGTCACGGCCGCCCCCGCGACCTCCGAACCCGCGGCCGCCGCCGCCATCGCGTCCCCCGAATCTACTGCCGCCGCGATCATCGGATCTGTCCGACGACCGACCGCCCCTAGAGCCTCCACGTCCACCACCGCGGCCGCCTCCACGACCACCTCGTCCGCCGCCACGTCTATCGTCATACCTGAAAAAAAATAACAGTGAAATCGAAGAACTCTGACGTTGTTGGGACGCAAAGATGCTGTGACTTACATGTCTGTTTCCGAGGTAAATAGCGACTTCCACTAATGTTATTCCTCAATTAAAGGAATATAAAGTTATTTCCACTGATATAAGCTACTTTGCTCAATGGAATATTGTAAAATTTACTCTAATTTCATCGCTTAATAACTATAACTCAACACAAAACGATACCGATCGCCATTTTTTTATAATGAATGACAAAGAGAATACAATACATGAATGATTTGGTTTATGGAATGAATGAATGAGTGAGAGTGAACGACCGAGAACGATTTTTGTTTTGATATGTTGGCTAAACCTGTATGTAGTGCTAGTGCTTGCGTATGGTCTTGTGGGTCTGTTGTCTATGATTGATGTGCTGTCACCCTGGCAACTCTAAAATCTTTTTCCGGTTTGTTGCAACTCTATCGGGTGGCGGTAAATGACGACCGATCACAGAACAATACAATACCCTATTACATGGACCTATGTATATATATGTATATAATATCCTAACGCGACCGATGCGATGATGAAGTGACGCGGCCAAGCGAGGGTCCGCCTGCGACGCAGGAGGTTGCGGGTTCGATCCCGCCTTGGAGTAAATGTTTGTACGATCTGCAAAAATATTTGTCTCGGGTGTTCTGGGTATTATTTTCTAGGTTTAATATAAAATGGGTGATTCTCCGGAAACTAATTTTTTCGTTGATATTCGTGGCAAATTTTTTTTGTTTAAAATAGACATAGCGATGCTGAGCAGTGTTGCCGGCAGTCAAACGCAAAAAGGTCCGAAATATGACAAAATGGTCCGTTTTTGCATTTTGTACAAAAATATTCAATAGCGGGGATATTAATTATTTCTTATGAATAATACTGTATGCTGGTTTATCTATGAGAACTTCAATAAATTTCGATTATTTTTGAATACATTTCAAAAGTCACCCTCTATTATTATAAATATCTAAGCACCCAGTATAATGTATGAATTAAGGTAAGTTGAGGTTGGTTCGTATGTGCACATGCTGTTAAAACTGGTTTTATAAATGCTGAAAGCAACAATAAATAAAACACTAGGATCTATCCAATGATATTCTATATAAACTGGATCTATCCACTTACCTATAATATCTCCCTATGTCACGCAATAACATTCAACCACATATGTATGCCTTTAGTCAGTATTGCCTTTAGTACTAGTACATCTATGTTCTTTGCTAGCTAGTAGGTACTCATAAAATTGATTCAAATTTCAAACGTAAGTGAAACGTGAATTTGCAAAATCTATTATTCCACCATCCCATTCATTCACCGCAAAAAGATGTAGAGACCAAGGAACCGAAAAAGTAACCGCCATAAAAAAATAGTGGTACTTGATGTGTCCTACTGGACATACTATAGCCATGGGCCATGCTTCCTGGCCTTTTTCACAAGTACTGGGTGATGTTTTTCCAAATCTTAAGGTATGCTCTGGGATGTACGGAGGCCCATTGGATAGGCGTTTTGGTCCGAAAAGGTACGCAAATACTCATGGTCCGCAAAAGGTCCGCAGAGGCAGAAAAAAGTCCGAAACGGACCAAAATGGTCCGCTCTGGCAACGCTGATGCTGAATCTAGATTTAATTAAAAATTGGTAGTGAAGGGAACTTTATCGGTTTACTGGCCATGAAGTTATTCAATTTTAAAAATAAGGTGACGATGCAAAAAAAATAGAAATAATATCATTTAATAGAAAAAAACATTTATTGCCTTATAAACACTAATAACAACCATACTTACGATATATACATAAAATACATGTGATTTTATTTATTATTATTTATGTTGAGGATTTAGGATATAAATTCTCTCACTGATTTTATATTTTCTTCTTAAGACAATACTGTTGCCTATTTTTTTTCATTCAGCATGGTTTATTTCTCTGAATTATTATTGATTAGTAGGATTGGAGTTCCTCAGTGTACGTTTTGTCCACGAAAATCAAGAAAGTTAACAATATCCTAGATATTTTTCTAAAGCCGTATTTATGTTACCCACTTTATCACCTGCAATCGAATTTGGGAACACGAAAGGCATCTTTTATTCCAATATTCAAATCAATAGCTTATGTATTAGCGGCTTTAAAGGATCCACAAAAATCAACATTTGTAGTGACCAAGCCACGTGATAACTAATAACTAACGCCAAGTGATAACTAATCGTGATCGAACACAGCGATGCGTAGTTAAAGACACGTGGTTGTCCTCGCCACTGACTGATAGTTTTTTTTCTCGGTTTAATAATTATTCACGCAGTTACTAGAGTACAGTACAGTATTTATGAATGAATTAGTGCGTGCCACGAGTATCAATGCTAAACGTCGGACGCGAAGTTATCCCGCTGTATAACATGTCAACCAAAGCAAATTTTTACATAGAAGGGATACGGGTTAAGCCAGTAACTATCTGGTTATTTGTGAACATGTGTTATATAGCGCTATTTAAAGAAAATTAGATAAAAACTATTACCATTCGAACATGAGGTCCACGCGACGTAAAAATAAATAAAACCTAGGACCGAGGTCCTAGGTTTTTATTTATTTTTACTTGCCCAGTTCGGCTTTAGGGCCGGCCTGTCTACTGAATCGGCAATACTGAGTCTCAAACACACCGTCCAGTACTATACGAGCAGAAACACACCTGTCTACGCCTGTTTCTTAGATTTATCAGAAGCTTTTGATCTTGTGGCGTATGACAGGTTGTGGCCGAAGCTGTCCGGTGATACAGGGCTACCGCCTGAGCTAATAATGCTTTTAAAATATTGGTACGGTAATCAACGTAACTTTGTCAAATGGGCAGGATCGTTATCGACCGAGTACAGGCTGGAATGCGGCGTGAGACAAGGCGGAATATCTTCTCCGCGAATTTTTAACCTGTACATGGATCGTCTGATCCGTGAGCTAAGCACCGGTATAAGTTCAACTTCTTTTTTAATGGCGCAGCTTGCTTTTCGCTACGGCTCTGCCAGTGTCAGTATGGAGTGTCATAAACTTCAAAATAATATGATGGTATAGGCTGTGTGTGTATACATAGTATACATATACCGGTATAGGCTGTTCAATTGACAACATAAGTTACGCCGATGACATGGTGCTGCTGAGCCCATCGATTAGTGCCAGCTTTTGAAAATATGTGAGAGTTATGTGGAGGCTCATGGGCTCAGATACAATGCCAGCAAAAGCGAGCTGATGGTTTTTAAAGCTGGATCAAAAACCTATTCTACAGTTCCATCAGTTTCGCTGGCAGGCATTGAACTGAAGAAAGTAGCTGAGTTCAAGTATCTGGGCCACTGGGTCTCCGAGACTCTCTCAGATGACCTAGATGTAGAAAGGGAGCGCAGGGCATTATCAGTTAGAGCAAATATGTTGGCTCGCAGATTTGCGCGATGCAGTACAGCTGTTAAAATAAGTTTGTTCAGAGCATACTGCCAATCTTTTTATACAAGCAGTCTGTGGGTTAACTTTACGCAGAAATGATGGAATTCCCTGCGACTCCAGTACAATAATGGATTCAGAGTGCTGCTGGGGCTGCCTCGCTTCTGTAGCGCGTCCGGAATGTTTGCAGAGTCCCGCGTTGATGACTTTTACGCAATCATCTGCAACAGTACGGCATCCCTGATGCGCCGGGTGAGGGGCGGTACCATGTTAGAACTAGTATTTACATACCATGTAAATACTAGTTCTAATTTGTATCTATTATTTCAATGCAATTTTTTTATAGCAAGGTGTTTTTCCCTACTCTCGGTGCGTCTTTTTAAATCTTTTTGAAGTTGTATTTTTTGTTTGGATGTCTATCGGTTGATGATGTCTATTTTACGAACAACTGAACTTTAATGTGTCGAGTCTTCTTTGGAATATGCCTTGCGAGGCAAATGGATTTAGCAGGCTCAGGTCATACTATTTTAAAACTAAAATATTTGGCTAGGATTTATTTTCTAGGGTGCGAACGTATCTTCGTATCTTGGATATCAAACCATGCAACAGCGTAGTCATAGTCACACACCAATATTAGGCACCTAGTAATGATGTAATCCTACTAAGATTATTGAAAGTAAACTCTATTTGTTATCTTTTCCCGCCTAAACGGCTGAACGGATCTTAATGAAATTTGACAGGGAGGTAGATAGTGGTAAATAAATAAATAATGTTGGACAATCCACATAGCATCATCTATTTTATAGTCCCAAGCTAAGCAGAGCTTGTGTTATGGGTACTAGATGATCAGAATACTTTCCATAGATAGATATTTTTTATAATACATAGAAAATACCCAGAACACCTGAGACAAATATTTGCAGATCGTCCAAACATTTGTCCCGAGGCGAAATTGAACCCGCAACCTCCTGTATCGCAGGCGGACTTTCGCCCACCGCGCCACATCGGTCGTCATAAATTCAATAATTAGAATCATCAATAAATTGAATTTACTGAACATCAAGCTCAGCCAATGACGATAGCAGGCAAGGCAGGGCAATAAATAAACAACCTTGCCCAACAATCAAGCCCTAGCAATAAGCTATTGATCAAACATGACCTACATTAAGTATATTCCTAACCCAGCTGCACGCACTCCACGCACCTTACGTAGGCAGCGATGGACGCATCCGTCCCGGTTTTTGAAAAGCCACATCCCCGGCCATCTGTCCTAGACTGGACACGGAACATCCAGAACCTCCAGAATGAAGCCAGGATCCGTCGCTTCGAGGGTTACCTTCTTAGGAACCGTGCGAATCAACTCAGGAACGAGACGAATGTTACCACGAAATGGGATACTTACGTCAACAATCAGTTATTGCGAGATAGGTAGGTGGAGATAAGGTAGGTAGGTAGAACATTCTTCCCTTTCGCATTTATAAACTAAGAAAACTCACTAGGTACCTACCTAAACAAATTTCTTGTTGCTGATAACTACTCGTACCTAGGTAGGTACTTACATATCCCATATCTTTTGTTTAAAATATTTATTATTTTTTATTTCGCATTCACCTATACCTTAGCTTATTATCACTACCTTATCACTAATCAGTAATATAAAATATAAAATATAATATAATCACAAAATACCCCAACTCTTTCAGAATATTCGAAGTAGACTCATGGCGCGAGAAGCAGCGTTTTACCCGCGAATGTGTCCGCGACGAGACCAGACTCCTCAGAGAAGAGAAGCAGGCGACAGAACTGCATTTGGATTCGCTGCAAGTGCCTATGGCGGTGATCGCGCAGTGCCTGTCGAATAGAGACCAGCGGGTAGCGCCTGAACTGACGAGGGACCAGCTGGGTGAGGAGTTGAAGAGGGTAAGAGTATAAGAGTAGGAAGTAGTGAACGAGCGACGAGACAAGACTCCTAGAGGAGGGAAGCAGGCGACATAACTACGTCTGGAATAACTGCAACTTACCTAGAAGTGCCGCTGGTGGTAGTCCAGGAATAGATAGATAGATAGAAAATGCTTTATTGCACACATACCTAACAAAACAATTTACAAACAATTTGATACAAAAAATAAATGTGACAATTGGCGGTCTTATTCCTCACGAGCGATCTCTACCAGACAACCTTGGAACCTCGGAATATAACAAGTTAACTGGAGGAAGAGTGTAAATATCTACCTACTTATTGTTAGAGTAGGTACCGATGGTGGCACCTTCGTAGATTAAAAGTTGAAGAGGGAAAGAATAAAAAGCAGCAGTAGGCAGTATTTATGTGGCAAATGTAGCAACATGAAGATAAGAAGAAGAAGTATTAATAATGATTCTAGTAGTAATTATTTCTAACTTTATCAATTTATTGCCAACTAGCTGCTGCCCGCGCCTTCGCCCGCGTTATATAGGGATAAAAAAATAGCTTATAATGTTATTCTAGTTCCGAAACTATACCCGTACAAGAGAGGAACAAACATCCATACATCCATACTCACAAACGTTGATATTTAAAATATTAGTAGGATTTACATAGGTATTTAATGAAATAAGCTTATATAATTTGTTCTTGACAGGAACTTCACATAGCCGAAAACAGCAAGAGATCTCTCACGGATGTAAACCATATGGCCTGGGAAAAGCTGAAAGAGTTAAACAACGTCTTCTGCCGCCTGGAGCGAGAGATTCAGAACAAGGACGAAACTCTCATGCTGGAGTACCATGTCAGGGATATCGATAGGAATAGCTCAGACATCAGCTACAAGTTGGACCCTACTAGGGTGCCTGTGGAGTAAGTGCGGCAAATACGTTATACCTAGAACTGCCTGCTTAACTTATTAGGTTGGCTAGGTATAGGTACTACTAACTTCATAACTAGGTCATGACATGAAACGCTTAGTTCCTTAGCTCTCTTCGCTTAGAAACCAAATTAACGTACCTACCTACTCATGTAAAACAAGATAAACGGAGTACAGGAATATAATACTGAAAAACTAAGTAACCAGTAACCTACTACAAAATAATAAAAAAATGCTGGACCATTCACACAGCATCATCCAGCCACTAACTAAGCAGAGCTAATAGCCCCGCTACACGCTCAAATATTTGTGTATGCATGATTGCACACAGTTTGCGCAAGCAAGGTGGAGCGTGTGGCCGGGCTCATCTTGCTTGCGCAAACTGGTTTGTGCAATCATGCATGTACAAATGTTTGAGGGTGTGTATCATGGATATCTACCAAAAGATAGCTCAAGAACAATGCGTATAGGTAAGAATAAGATAAGGATAAGGTATAGGTAAGAAAAATATGTACTCGAAGGACCTAAATACGAGTAGAAACTTACCTAGTTGAAAACTTAAGGCTAAGCGGAAATAGACACAATAAAATCTCACAGTCATGTATTGTTACAGCTCAATATCAGAGGAAAGCTACGTCCATTGCATACAAAACACGATACACATAGCAGAACAGATAATAGGAGAATCCAAGGATCTTCGCGCGACCATGTTCAGGGCCAGGGAGATGGCAAAGAATCAAATGAACGCGCAATGCCAAACGGTAACACTAACAAAGTACCAACATAAATTAAACTTTGGAAAAGTTAGAATAAGATACAGGATTGAGTGACGACATCTAAATGTCATTTCAGGTGGAATTGGTGATGAGAAGACGGGTCTACGATATACAACGAGCGAGAAATGAGATGCAGTGGCAGAAAGAAAAAGTAAGTTTATTTGTGGAGCCTACCTGACCATACTGATACTCGTATGTATAATAGCTGCTATACCCGCGCCTTAGCCCGCGTTTTATCTGGATAAAAAATAATCTAGGTAATAGGTCCCAAACTATACCCATACTATAGTCCAATCAGTTCATTAATTTTTGCGTGAGAGGAACAAACATCCATAGGTACCTACATCCATACTCACAAACTTTGTCATTTATAATAATAATAGGATTATAATAAATACGAAAGTAATTCCGTCTGTTAGGTAGGTAGTACTTTTTCACGCATATAAACGGCTGAATCGATTGTAATGAAAGTCAGGGATTTAAATAAAAAAGCGCATGCAAAGCCGCGGACAGCAGTTAGTGTCCCTATATCATTGAAAACTAGTTTTAGCCACATTATAAACAATTTAACTTTTCAGTTAGAGGGAAATATGGTGAAGGTCGATAGAGAGATAGAGACGTTACGAAGAGCGGTTGCGGACAAAATAAACCCAACGAAGCTAGTTGAGACTAGACTTGAGACACGCACTAGAAGACCAGTGCTGGAACGAGTTCAGGTAACAGATATGTTGAAGTTTATCAATAGGATAACAAAAGAATATAAAAACAACCACATATATATATAACATTCTTGTTTGTGTGTAGGACAAACCAATGCGCGGCCTGATTGAGGAGTACGAAAGAGTCCACACGAGCTACGCAATGTTAGAACAGAAGCTGGAAGAAGCTTTGTAAGTACCTATAAATAAGTTTTTTTTTTAAAGAATTATGGGCTTTGTCGCACATTCGATTATGGCGCCCTGGTGAGTTAAACAGAACAAAACAAAATCAACCTAATTACCTAACATTACAAGTTTGTGCAGCATTCTAGCTGCGTCTGAAGTAGGATCAGCTAGAACGCTGTAGCAGTGACCTACATCCCTTAAACTAAATGACTTAATACTATACATAAGAACTTTCATCTTGTAAAAACAGTACCTACTCATGTAGGAAAGTAGACGGATTCTGGAAGAAATAAAATTGAATAGGTACCTATGTTTTTCCAAATTAAATGTTTTTTGCTTAGCTTGGGGCTCGATGATACTGTGTGGATTGTCCATTATTATTTCTTTATTTCAGGACAACGTACCACGGAATGTACAACCACCATCAGCGTTTAACCAAAGACCTGTATCAGAAGAACCAAGCGTTGGAGACAGATAGACGCCTCATCGAGATACGCAAGCCGATACACAGCCCTGATGAAACTGAGTTTCAAAGGAACGTGGGTTATTGCAATTTGGCTAACGAGCTAGTTACCGACTAGGATAGCATTGGATATAAAAAGGGTCAGCGTATGTAAGCATCCCTAGGCAACCCTTCTGCCTGATTAATTCCTATCATCGATTTGAATTAGAGATCTTTACTTTTCAAACTTATTTATAGGAAGTGTTCTTAGTAGTCCTTTATGGCAAAATAGTTTCGAAACACAATCACAGGCTTAGGAAAATTCGTAGAAAAAGACTATGATAGGAAATGGAAATATATGTAATAGCTTAGCTTGTATATTTAAAGCTTTACTTTATGGTCACGCAAAGCGGATTTCACTTTATTATTTGCATTTAAATGTGCATTATCCAACTCAACCCGTGGATGTCGTAAGAGCCGACTAAGGGGTGTGCGTTACCCCAGCAGAAAAGTTTCTTCTAGAATGAAGTGAGTTACACAAATAATTAGTGCATTCTACGCTGTAAATGTGCGTCAAGTTAAAAAATTTGTGCATGTTCACGTTTTGGAATAAAACGCAAAATTCGTTTCCTGCTGGGGTAACGTTTTTCCAGCAGGAAGATTCTAAACGAATGACCCTAGACAAATTTGACTTATATGGGCAGATAGCTTATATTTGTGTATAAACGAGGGTCTAAAAATAAAATTTGTGCGTCTTAAGGTTTTCGAGATATTCAATTTCCTGCTGGGGTAACGTTTTGCAAAAGCTTGTTTCTCGGAAACCATTGAATGTGCATCTACAAAACATACATACACTAGTAGCTTATGATTAGTGCTTATTTATGAAATAGTAAAATTTTCAAAAATATGAACAGTTTTTATGTAACCTTGTTTTTCTTTGAAACCTTAAAAAAATTCTAGCTCTTTAATGGACAGACATAGAGGTTCATTGTAAACGGTGTTCGGTTCTTGCTGTTATTCTTTGTAACCATAAAAAGTTTCAAGAAGATTCATACACGCGTTTTTGAATAATATCGATTAAGACGTAACTGATAAGATCATAACTTTGACGTCAAAATACAAGAAACCTTTCAACTCAAGATTGTAGGTAATAAAAAAACCATTAGTGCGTTCCATGATAATTATATCCTGAAAATTTCAGCTCTCTACGTCTCGTATTGAGCTAGTTGTAAAGGAATGACTGAAATAAGAGTTTCACTTCTTAATCACCCTTATTCTACCAGGTGATACGACCAAATTCGAATGACCACTAAAAAGCGACTGTTTCATACATATTGATGACCTTTTTAATTTTGCTACCGAGACGCATTGGGCCTTGGTACACTCGAGTACAAAAGATATGGATAATTTTTGCCAACTATTTTATAAGGAATGAAACATTAAAAATAACATAATGTACCTATGACTATAATATCTAAAGACAGTAGAACAAACAGCTGAAAAGTAACTTGTCTGTTTGTTATACTCTCCATCCTTTCAGTTAACTCTATGCCAAAAATCAAGTCGATTGGTTGCTTAGTTAGGGCGTAAGGAAGGACGAACAAACAAATAAATACCTAAACAAATACATTTTCGCTTTTATAATATTAGTTAGGGTTAATGATTCGAATCAACATCCTAACTAATATTATAAATGCGAGTGTTCTTTTGTTTGTCCTTCCTTCACGCCCTAACTAAGCAACCAATCGACTTGATTATTGGCATAGAGTTAGTTGAATGGATAGAGAGTAACATATTGTAATTGTTGTTGACGACGATCTGGCGCGACGGGTGAAGGTCCGCCTGCGACGCAGGAGGTTGCGGGTTCAATTCCCGCCTTGGGACTAATGTTTTTACGAACTGCAAATATTTATCTCGGTTGTTCTGGGTATTTTCTTTGTATGTAAAAAGTATTTATCTATGTAATATATGGTATTATGTATATCAGTCATCTAGTACCCATAACAAAAGCTCTGCTTAGTTTGGGGCTAGATGATGTTGTGTAGATTGTTAAACATTATTTATTTTTATTTTATTTATTTATATTTATATAGGCTACTTTTGTTTACCCCCTAGATATATAAATTTGAATTTAACGCGGGTGAAACCGCGGGGAACAGCTTATTATCAATAAACAAAAAATCATAAAGAAAACAAATTAATTAAAGACATATTATTTATATTTTTAATTAGCTTTAAATCACAGATCAATTAGTCAACAGGTATGGTTTACAAATCACAGATCTCATTTTACCTGTAAGGTATTAAATTATGTTTTAAAATAGCATATTATGCTTATAGGTATATTAGGAACATATATTAGGCACTCATAACATTAGAAGTAGGTACTTAAAATTATTAGGCCGTGGTAATCGTGGCTTAAGAATTGACCCCTACAACTCAGCCCGCTGATGTCTTAAAAGTCTTCTACTAAATAATACTACCAGTATAATATATACAAACTATACATATATGTATATATACAAACTATTAAAATCACTTATGTAGGAATACAATCCTCGAAAAACTTTACCCTACTTCGTACGTTAAAAAGATAGGTAGGTACTTACCTACTGTCTTGGACCTAAAATATGTAGTTGGCAAAAATTATCCATCTTTTGTACTCGAGTGTACCAAGGCCCAATGCGTCTCGGTAGCAAAATTAAAAAGGTCATCAATATGTATGAAACAGTCGCTTTTTAGTGGTCATTCGAATTTGGTCGTATCACCTGGTAGAATAAGGGTGATTAAGAAGTGTAACTCTTATTTCAGTCATTCCTTTACAACTAGCTCAATACGAGACGTAGAGAGCTGAAATTTTCAGGATATAATTATCATGGAACGCACTAATGGTTTTTTTATTACCTACAATCTTGGGTTGAAAGGTTTCTTGTATTTTGACGTCAAAGTTATGACCTTATCAGTTACGTCTTAATCGATATTATTCAAAAACGCGTGTATGAATCTTCTTGAAAGTTTTTATGGTTACAAAGAATAACAGCAAGAACCGAACACCGTTTACAATGAACCTCTATGTCTGTCCATTAAAGAGCTAGAATTTTTTTAAGGTTTCAAAGTAAAACAAAATTACATAAAAACTGTACATATTTTTGAAAATTTTACTATTTCATAAATAAGCACTAATCATAAGCTACTGGTGTATGTATGTTTTGTAGATGCACATTCAATGGTTTCCGAGAAACAAACGTTACCCCAGCAGGAAATTGAATATCTCAAAAACCTTAAGACGCACAAATTTTATTTTTAGACTATCGTTTATACACAAATATAAGCTATCTGCCCATATAAGTCAAATTTGTCTCGGGTCATTCGTTTAGAATCTTCCTGCTGGAAAAACGTTACCCCAGCAGGAAACGAATTTTGCGTTTTATTCCAAAACGTGAACATGCACAAATTTTTTAACTTGACGCACATTTACAGCGTAGAACGCACTAATTATTTGTGGAACTCACTTCATTCTAGAAGAAACTTTTCTGCTGGGGTAACGCACACGACTAAGGGAACCTACCAGAGGAAGGGCAGCAGCTTCCTTCTGAGTATTTTTAAAAACCAACACTGCGATCACCAATCCGCCTGCCAAGCGTGGTGATTATGGCAAATCCCCCCCTACATGGGAGACCATCCACTCGATGGACCGATGACATCGTAGCGGTCGCAGGGAGTCGATGGATGGAGGCGGCTCAGGACCGCTATTTGTGGCGTCGTACGGGGGAGGCCTATGTCCAGCAGTGGACGTGTACCTATGGGCTGATGATGATGATGTGCATTATTAAATGCAATGCAATTTATATTTAGGGATAAGCTCATATGATATTCATAACTGCTTCGACCATCAAAAATATAAGCAAATTGTGATGCTTATCTTGACATTATAGCATACATATATCCCATTTAATCTTATATATAAAATTTCCATGTCACAATGTTAGGTACCGTACTCCTCCGAAACGGCTTTACCGATTTTTACCAAATTTTATATGCGTATTCGGTAGGTCTGAGAATCGGCTACTATCTATTTTCCATACCCAAAGTGGTAAGGGTTGAAGGCAAAACAACGTTTGGCGGGTCAGCTAATATAATATAAAGTTACCACTAGATAATGGTGTTCGTATATAAATATAAAATTTACCTTTAAGGCTATAACACTGCATGTTACATCTGTGAACTTTAAAGCTTAAGACTTGTTACAATAAACAAATAACACAATAATATAACATTTTATTTATTATACAACAAGCAACATAAATGCATTATTGTACTTATCTTAAAATTTAGTTTACCTTATAAAAACATTATCATTCAACAATTTGTCTATATTTGTGTATATTGTGCACTTTTGTATAATTTTTTTGACATATCTACTTGGTTACAATACTTTTTTTAATCTTTACAATAATTTAATATATGGTAAGATCACCAATCAGCCGATCGACGTCCACTGCTGGACATAGGCCTACGCTAAGGATCTCCACAATGACCGATTTTGCGCCGCCCGCATCCAGCGATTTCCCGCGACCTTCACTAGGTCGTCGGTCCATCGCGTGGGGGGTCTACCTACACCGCGCTTTCCGGTACGTGGTCGCCACTCTAGAGCCTTGCGGCCCCAGCGGCCGTCAGTCCTACGAGCTATGTGCCCTGCCCACTGCCACTTGAGTTTCGCAACTCTGAGAGATATGTCGGTTACCTTGGTTCTTCTGCGGACCTCCTCATTTATGATTCGATCTCGCAGAGAGACTCCGAGCATAGCCTTCTCCATTGCTCTCTGTGCGACCTTGAGCTTTCTGTCCAGCAGTGGACGTCGATCGGCTGATATGATGATGAAGGTCACCAATCCTCCTACATGGGAGACCATCCACTCGATGGACCGACGACATTGTAGTGGTCGCAGGGAGTCGATGGATGGAGGCGGCTAAGGAAAGCTATTTATGGCGTTGTATGGGGGAGGCCTACTATGTCCAGCAGTGGACGTGTTTGGGCTGATATGATGATGATGAAGGTACTATCTTGCTAATAGAGTTAGTGTCCCAAAAATAAAGACATTATGAATACTTATAATCTCTAGATAATAATATATAATCACGGACAAAATCTCAATAAATGCAATTTCCACCTGATAATAACTATTATAAAACAAATAACACGAGAAGGTATAAAACACTGAAATAAAGGATTTATATAATTAACAAGTTGACTGCTGACAGTTTGTTGCAAGATTATTGTCATTAAAGTTTATTTGTACCTATGGTTGTACATAAAGCGATATGAGAGGTAGGTAGGTACTTACCTAATTTATAGACGTGGTGAAGTGTATGATAAGAAACAAAAGATACAAATCTACACGTGAACTATATACGAAATATATTCATATAGCTCGGTATGAATCTCATTAACATTATTTTAATATTTAAATTAGGTTTTTTGTCTACCTATTTGGCGTAGTATTAGAGATTTACATAATTTCTCACGGTTACATCATTTTTTATATCACTGATCCGGTTAATGTTAAACGACTTTGTTTTACATCGTAATAACCACTACTTATTATAAATGTCAGTTTGTAGGTATGGATGTTTGTTCCTGATTGGGCTGAAATTTGGTATAGGTATAGTTTGGGAGCTGGAATAACATATAGGCTGTTCTTTATCCCGACAAAACGCGAGCGAAGGCGCAAGCAGCAGCTAGTACTGAAATATAGATAAGAAGAAGGTAGAATAAGAATGGATGCGGTCATTTTGAAGATCCTTAGGGTAGACCTAAGGCCACAATGACCAGCAGTGGACGTGTGCGGCTGATATAATAACGAAAATAAGAATTAGAATAGATGTTCTATAAGAACTATGGATAAAGATCAGCATTCATCAACCAATATCAATTCATCTAAAAATTATAAGATTGTAACTTTGGTCAAAGAAAACACAATTGATATTTTAGTGTGGTTGGTGGGAATAGACTGCATCCTCATCGTCCAAAGGAAAGAGTATTTGTAACCATAAAATTAAGATCTCAAATCAAACAGCCACAAGCTCGGGCTTAGGTCCCGCTATCTGATAAGCTTCGTCTAACAGCTTGACGATATCGTCTATATTGTCATCAGTCAACTTTCTGCTCGCTGCTAATCTTATAGAAGGTTCCGGGCAGTTGTGTTCTGCATCTCGTAGGTAGGCAGCTGTTGTCATAGCAATGCCTTTTTGCATGATGTACTTGGTTATGTTTTGAAGGTAGCTTTGCTTGAGTCGGTCGGTCAGGTCTTCACGGTTGATGTAGATGTGTTTGACTGGAGATAGCTCATCGCCACGGAAAGTGAAGTGTTTTAGGTTCGAGAGCGCCCTGGAAAGGATAAAATACATGATAATATAACTTATGGGTTTCGAAAAATTTACAGACGCAAGAAAAACCCGTATACGTAAATTATATTTTGTACATTGTTGTTGATTGAGATATAAATAGAACAGAATTGCTATCCTTAATCCTAAAAATATTATAAATATGAAAGTTTGTATGGATGGATGTATAGATGTATGGATATTTGTTACTCTTTCACGCAAAAACTACTGAAGCGATTAGGCTGAAATTTGATATAGGTATAGTTCGGGACCTAGAATAACATATAGGTTATTTTTTATACCGATAAAACGCGGGCGAAGGCGCGGGCAGCAGCTTAGTTTTAAATATTTACGTAATTTACGACTTTACGATAAGCTGTGCATGAAGATTTTCAATACTGATATACATAAAAATAGTTGTGACTAGCGACAACGTGGGCAGGAGCCCACGTTTTATCGGGATAAAAAGTAACCCATATGTTATTGCAGGTTCCAAACTATACCCTTACCAAATTTAAGCCCAATCAGTTCAGTAGTTTTTGCTAGAAAGAGGAACAAACATCAATTCTCACAAACTTTGACATTTATAATATAAGCAGGACTGTAATTGCTTTGCGCTGAACGTTGATAGGTATCAACAATGTTCAGCGCAAAACACTGGTCGCATGGTAAGAGAAGGTTTTGGAAAATCTACAACGCATCATTGCCGTGGCAGCGGCAACGATGGACCGCAGACCCCAGGTTATCGACCTGGGGTCTGCGGTCCTGAGACGACATGGGTATTTTCTAATCCTTTAAAAAACAAAACTACTATGGATAACATAAACCTACTTGTTTATAATGTATCACGTGAGATACTTCAAAGAAAATTACAATAGAATAAACTTCATCATCATCATCATCATCAGCCCATACACGTCCACTGCTGGACATAGGCCCGTACGACGCCACAAATAGCGGTCCTGAGCCGCCTCCATCCATCAACTCCCTGCGACCGCTACGATGTCGTCGGTCTATCGAGTGGATGGTCTCCCATGTAGGGCACCACGTTTGGCAGGCGGATTGGTGATCGCAGTGTTGGTGTTTTAAAAATCCTCAGAAGGAAGCTGCTGCCCTTCCTCTGGTAGGTTCCGTTAGTCGGCTTTTACGACATCCACGGGTTGAGTTGGAGGGGTCGTTATTCGTACGCCGCGACCCCACGGCTTGTAGACGGCCAATAGAAACTTAGGAAAATATATTTTCAACTTTTACGGGTTTTAATTTTGACTTCAAAAGATTTATCCTCAGAGCGAATGTGTAGTAATTATACAATAGATTTGGGTTTCTAATAATTTTGTTTGGTTTGATGATTTTACTTACTTGTTTAGTTTCTTGGAGATCACATTGAGTTCTTCAATGATATTGGGTTTGTCTTCTATAATATCCAGGGCGGATATTGCGGCCTGAGTCAACATCGGTGGCAGAGACGCACTGAAGCAATAACCTGTAATATAATCAATGTACAGCATCAAGAAAAGAGGTCCACAAAGTTAGCCTTGTGCCATACCTACTACAAATTTGCCCACGTATATCCTATCCTACTAATATTATAAATGTCAAAGTTTGTATGAATGGATGGATGGATGTATGGACATTTCTTACTCTTTCACGCAAAAACTACTGATCCGATTAAGCTGAAATTTGATATGGGTATAGTTTGGGACCCGGAATAACACAGGCAATTTTTTTATCCCGAGAAAACGCGGGCGAAGGGCGGGCAGCAACTAGTGTTTACTAAAAGGTATGTCTGTGCTTACTAAAAGGTGGTATAGTAACTTATTGAGAAATTACGTCACACTTTTATATTAACATCATGGATGAATCTAACGAATGAACATGGTAGGTAGAATTACGACGATTGACGATTGCTTGCAATTACATACATAGCATTACTTTTTTATCGCCTTCTTAGCATAATAGCGGAAACCTATATACCTAAGAAAACGTCCTGTCGTATCGTAACTGGGACCCGTACTCGTTAAACCGATAATCGAAGTTTCTGATTGAAAATGAATCGGAAAGTTCTTATTTTTATTTTGCGAGTAGGCCCCCGGTAAATGGAATAACATTCAAATAGGAGTAAATGAAATTGTTTCAAAATAAAATAAAACTATAGTTGTTAGGAGTAATTATAGACCAAAGATCTGATTTAATTTACCTACCTACTTTACCGTAGCACTATGAGTAGATAAGAACATACATAGAGCGAAAACTTTGGCCCCGGTCCGGCTCAAGATCGCGACAAAATACTCAGTCTATCTCGGTCGGGCTCGCGGGCCTCGCCGACAGCCCGACTGAGTATTCTGTTTAACGTCTAGCCCCGACCTTGAGCCGTTCTAGGGAGGAAGTTTCCGCTCTAAGTATGTTCTTGTCTACTCATAATGCCGTAGCTAAAGTGACAGCAAAGCAATATTGTCCTTTCGCCTGTTTGCAAAAATATATACATATTTGGTCAGTGTTTGTAACTCCACTTACCGAGTCCAGAAAGTCTCTGATGCTCTACAATAAAGTGGGACCCGGCGCAGAACCCGCCTATAGTCGCAAAGGAATGTTCTAGAGAACATACAATGAGGTCAATCTCATCCCTCGGAATGTCCAGCAGTTCTGTCAGACCGCGCCCATGCTTGCCTACAACCTAAGTAAAGGAAACAGTTTATGAGTTTCTGCCCCTATGATTTGTAGAACAAAATATGACTGGAACAAAGAAAATAATAAAAACCGATAAATATTTAAAATTCTCGCCTTTTAATTGAATGTTCTTAGGGTTTTTATTTAAATATGTAAGCAGGTGCTTTCTTTATGAACTGTTAAAGCTATTAGAACTTAAGGTATGCTTTTTAGTTTGGAACATACTTGTCTGGATGCCATGACACTTGTGAAGCTTGCTCACATTGTATTGCAATATCATCAACTTTGTGTTATTTAGGAATTCTAACATTTTGAAAGACAATTTGATGTAGTCTACATTCACGTGAAACTCATATCCTTGATTCAATTACTACCAATACACAAAATGGGGCCAACATTCAATTAGTTATGGTTATACCTAGTATTGGTAAAAAGGTTGAGTTATGTTGATAGCTAAATAATGGTGAGCTATTTCCTAGAATGTGAGGCCCAGACCCCAGTTAAGAAAATAATGCTAGATGGTACTTTACCTATTGTATTTAATTCACCTAGGTGAACAAGCTCAAGCGAATTAAGAGCTCGTTCCCATCAGGTCATTACGACGGAAAGTCGTGCAGTTTCTCAGTCGTCCAGGACACTTTTTTGTCGTGACACACACACACAGACACACACAGACAGATTTTCAGGGCAATGCTTCATCAGTGGGAACAACAAGAAACGATAGTCGTCCAACGATAATTTACGGTCACGACACTGGTGGGAACGTGCCCTAAACTTTGGTAGTAAGAGTAAAATTTGGTAGTAAGAGGGCGCACCCACGGCATCGCTACTATCGCTATACTATGTCAGTTTGCAAAGCGCGATCGCCTCGCGCGTTCTCGGGTATTTCTGTATCTATGCTGAATTGCATTGCATTGTGACAGTATCTACACAGAATCGTGGTTAAGTGGGCGAAGGTACACAGCCAGTAACAGAATCGCGAGTCGCGACTGTATCAATGCGAACGCATGTTACAAAAAGTCGCCGTGGGCTCGCGCTCTAATGCTTAGGTGCCCTATTAAATAGTCCTAGTAACTCTGAGCTAAAGTTAATTATCTACCAGTTAAACCTAAATTTTAAATTTAATAACTACCTACTTAATTAACTCGCTGGCTCGCTCTTGTGACTTGAGGACTCACTCAACAGTTTAAATGACTTCACAATGCTCACCCCAATTGTCAAGCTCTCATCCAGCATAATCCTCAACTTGTATTGCCTTGCAAGTTTCACCAACTGCTTCAGTGGACACATTTCTCCAGTATTGTAGTAAATTCCTTCAGCAACAATAAATGCCCTTCTTTTAGGGTTCAGTTGTTTCTTCTTAGCAGCTTCTGAGAGCTGTCGTTCTAGATCTGCCATGTCATTGTGTTTGAAGTATTGGACTGTAGATCTTGATGCTTGGATCCCTTTCTGAATGGCAAACCACACATTTTCATCACTGTAAAGAAGTTATTTTAAGAAGTTATATTAAAATAAACAACATTTATATAATAAATGCCTTTATAATAATAGTAAGAGATTGATTTATTATTATTATTTAATTATAGATGAGCAGCTGAGAGCTGATGTCTTTAACACAGTGCTTTAAAGTTCTTCACTACACTTTACGTTTGTCTCTTATTAGTGTTCAGATTGTGTTCGTAACCAGTGATAAATTTTATTTTATAATTGACACTATTGTCGGCTGAAACACAGGATTACCTAGTTCAGACTAAATATTTTTGTGCATTTATGTTTTGTCTGTTTCTTTGATATTTTTTATTTGTATATTGTTATTCTAGACCAGACTTGAGGCTCAGTCAAGGCCGTGAAAGTTTGTAGTGTTAAGATTGAAGATTGTTGCCCTGCCCATTTCTACAGGAGCCTCAATACCTTAAAGTTACACTTTTGAATGTTTGATACTCACGCGAAAATAATATCTTTACGCTTGGCATAGGACGGTATGGCACTAGCTATGGTTGAGAACCCATATGAGTACACACAGGTCTCTTCCACCTCTAAGAACTTCGCCAAACGCTCTTCCAACTTTAAATGTACGTCTATGGTTCCGAAAAAGCCCCTGGGTCCGCACGATCCTACACCATATTTATCCATAGATTGTAAGGCACTTTCCATGATCGATTCTTCCTTGTCAAGACAGAGGAAGCTTGTCGCGCCAACATTGAGGACGTTGTCGTCGATCCTGCCCATTAGTGGGGGCTCCTCAATCTCGACGTCTTGCTCGATGAGCGGCAAAGGGTTCCATTCCACGATCTCTCCGTTCGTATTCGAAGTAGTAAATCTTCGAGACTTCTTCCTCGAATACACATAGTAGCTGGAGATCAATAATACTTGTAAGGCGACGACTAGCGACCACCAACTCGCCTATAAAATAATAAAACTGTTATAATCTAACTATGAAACGTGATATTTTATGACTAATATTTTGATGACATACCATGTCGTAAATATCGACGAAAATCATTTTTGTTTCACACAACACAAAGCGTCTAAGCCTTTGAAAAATTATAAGGTGTCAAAATTTTAGAGGTAGTCGAGTCTGTACCCTTTTATGTGAATTCGGGAAAAAACAAAGTTTTACAAGATTATTTCTCACACCCGCACCCACACACCGCAAGCTGTGCCGCTGGCCGCACAAGACAAGGCAAGGCAAGCGAGAAGCGAGCGAGCGATTGACATGACTTTGACGTGACTGCTGACATCTGTGCTGCTGACCAACTGACTGACGGACGATCAGATGACACTCACTGTCACGATATGACATTGGTATTCATTCTCGATAGGCGGAGGATTTAAGGACTCTGTATTCTCATATTTCTCATGGTTATCTCAAATAAAATAATAGAAACAAAGTATGTAGAACTAGTATTTAAATTAAATTCGGGATGTGTTGTGCTACTAATTCATACAGACTGATTGTTGTCTCTGCAGCAGTGGTCTTCAACATTCGACTCTACGTTGTTCTACGTCAAATGCGGGCAAGAAACAAACTAGATTTAGAGTTTTTTCTGGCTTCAACGTCGAGAAAAGCATTTCTCAAGTCATGTGATGTCGCTTCGAGAGCCTTCTAGGCTTCTCAAAAGCTGTTCGTTAGCTTGTTGGCTGGGCTGGTCTTCTTGAGTGTTAATGTCTGGGGTCTCCAAGAGTTCCCCGGGGAGGGAGTTTTTGCATCCGGCGGTCTTGTGTGCAGAGGGGCGAGTCCGTATGATGTACGTGGCGGGAGTAGTCCGTACCATCGATCATTCTGCGCGCCAGCTTGACCACAAACACCTTTACCGAGGGAAGCAGGTCACGCGCGATGACACTGTTGCATACGTAACGTCCGGCGCCTGTACGACTCTGAGAACGATGTTTGGTAAGATTAAATTATTTTCTGGTTTGTCGCAGAGCACAGGGAGTACCAACCTGGCGCTGCGTATATGAGTCGCGATCGTGTGTAGGTCTTGATCCCTATCTTTGTTCTCAACGGCAGTTTAGATGTTATGTCTGGTCGCAGCATGGCTCAGGCAGCGCGTGTTTGTCTTAACGCGCGCTCCACCTATGCGTTCATTGTCAGCAGCCTTTCTATGTCGATCCCAAAGTATCGGACTGAGGTTTGCCACTCAGGTTTGGCCTCGCTCGTAGCTCCAGTGGTAGTAAAACAGTGCACCGCCACCGTCTAGCAACAAGAAGTACTGCAAGTTTCCCGGGTGTTTACTGCAATGCGTGCGCCATCTATCTAGCCATGCTGGCTGTCAAGTGTGTAGTGCAGTTTGATTTTGATAGTTGGTCTTGCTTTTAAACTTTCTTACCCTATCTTCTAAATTCGGTATCAGCGGTGTCTTACTTGTTTTACTTGCGTTGTTTTCTGTTATTGGTATAGAGGTATATATAGAGTTAGGTATACATATTATATAGTTTAGGTTTTCTCAGATCACTGTGGTTAAGCCTCTGGTAGGTATCATAATTTTCATCTTGTAATCTTTTGAATTTTTTTGTAAACTCAGAAGGTTTTTGTTATGACAGCATTACAGATATTGACAGAATTCAGAATTGCGTCAATCAGACGCAGAGTCAACCAAGAAGTTGAACACAATTAACTAAAACGTTAAAGAGGAAAAAACAATTAAATTAAATCACAAACGAACCTATAAACTCATCTAAGACTTCATAAATAGATAAAGCAGATATTTACAATGATAACATATTTCCATCAATAGATATAATTGGAGGGGAAAACGTGAGGGAAAGTCAACAAATTCATAGAAACAGGACGCGGAATATCAAGAGGGAGTAAATCATACAAATTTGGTGTTTTTTTTTTATTTACCGCATGATCACGAAACAACTGACTTAATATCTTAAAATTACTATAATGTTAATAACCTGTATAATAGAGTAATTCAACGTCTTAAATCCAAACTTAATGTTTGGTATTTAGATGACGGAACGATAGGGGGAGACGTGGACACAGTTTTTAATGATCTAAAAATCATCACAGATGAATTTCGGCAAATAGGTTTAGACCTAAATTTTTCAAAGTGCGAGCTTTTTATTTCGTACTCTTGTGTAAACAAAAACAATATCACAATAAAATTCAATAGTTTGGGTCCCAACATTACAGTTGTAGATAAATTTTCACTTCGCCTCCTTGGTTCACCAATTTTTGATGAGTCTTTTCAGTCATTTGTAGATGAGAAAATTCAAAATTTCAACAAAGCCTCGGTCAGACTTCTCAAAATTAATAGCCATATGGCTTTTACAATTATTCGGTTTTGCTTGTTTGTACCTAAATTTACGTATTCTTTGAGATGTTGTCAACTGTGAACACAGCGAGCTCTTAGAAGGCTTAGACAACATAATAAAGAATACTTTATCATCGGTTTTGAATATCTGTTTCGATGACAAGGCATGGTCGCAGGCCTCCCTGCCTGTCAAATTGGGAGGCTTAGGTTCAAGTGTCGCCCTGCCAGCGTTCTTGTCCTCTGTCTACAGCACTAGTTCTTTAGCGGAAAAAATTTTAAAGCCGTCTTTGGTCTCACCTGGAAATTCATTCAAAATTTCGTTTTTAGACGAGGCTCGAATGGCTTGTCATAGTGCTTGCCCTGATGCTGCTCCCCCAAAATCTCTTTTGTCCCAACGGCAATGGGACGGGCCTCTGTGTGAGTTGACACGGAATTGTTTGTTACAAACGTGCTCCAGCTCTGCAGATCGTGCCCGTCTCCTGGCCGTTTCTAAATGGGAGTCAGGACATTGGTTGCAAGCACTTCCTTCATATAATACTGGCACTCTATTGGATCCCGTAACTTTCCGTATAGCAACATGTCTTCGGTTGGGTGCAAGGTGTTGCGCGCCTCATTAATGCCAGTGCGGTACTGTTGTCGAACAGCTTGGTCATCACGGATAATCGTGTACTAGGGCTGCCGGTCGGATATCTCGCCATGCCAGCCTTAACGACATCATCCGACGGGCCTTTGTCACCGCTAACGTACCAGCTATTCTCGAACCGAATGGCCTGTTGCGTGACGATGGTAAGAGGCCCGACGGCATGACTTTAGTCCCTTGGGAGCTGAGGAGGCCTATTGTGTGGGACGCTACATGTGTCGACACACTTGCGCCTTCCCATCTTTCAAGGACATCCGTGAGGGCTGGTTCGGCGGCAGATTTGGCTGAGGATCTCAAGAGGCGCAAATATGCAGGTCTCGACAGAGCCTATGCATTTGCTCCCCTTGGAGTCGAGACCCTAGGTCCGTGGGGTACCGAGGCTCTCCGGGTTTTCAAAAAATTATCTGAGCGCCGCCTGGTCGAAGCGACGCGTGACCCGAGAGCTGGTGAGTATCTGGCGCAGCGTATTAGCATTGCCATACAGCGGGGCAATGCAGCCAGCGTCTTGGGGACGCTTCCGACTGGTATTGATATGGACCAGTTGAGCTATCTGTAGATTGTTTGCTACAGTCTGCAGTTAGCTCAGTTGTTTCAATTGTAAATACTTGTTTAATTTCTTTATATTATTTAATAGTTATTTTCTTTGTCAATAAAGATTTACCGCTCATATTTTTTTGTAATTCGCCTCCATTCCATGACATGAAATTTCCATGAACTGGACACTGGCAGAAAAGTGGCAACCTAGACACATATTGCCAATAAGTCCAACATACGCAGCACCAGCATGGTTTCCCTGTGCTCTGCAACAAACCAGAGTAGAATCCAAGCCCAGCAAAACATTGCCCTCAGAGTCTGTACAGGCGCTGGGCGTTACATGCGAAACAGCGTTATCGCACGTGACCTACAGCTAGACACAGTAAAGGAGTTTGTGGTAAAGTTGGCGCGCAGAATGTACGACCGAGCGGACAACTCTCGCCACGAACATCTTAACGGACTCGCTCCTCTTTACACTAGACTACCGGACGTAAAAACTCCGTGGCGACCCCTTCCCCGGGTACTCCTAGAGCCCCCCGAAACTATCTCCCAAGAAGACCAGAACAGCCAGGAGGCTAACGAACAGCTCTTGAGAAGCCAGCAAGGCTCTCTGAGCGACAGCACATGACTTGAGAAGAGCCTTTCTCAACGTTGAAATTGGAATAAAAAACCCTAGTTCGGTTCCTGCCTGCATTTGATAACAACAGTCGAATGTTGAAGACCACTTGATGAATAAGTCCAAGAAGTTGAAGTTTTGTTTTTGATTTTTTGTAGTTTGTGGTTTATTTGCAAATTTGGTTGGTTGGAGATGGAGTACTGAAATTCATGGTTAATTTTGTAAAATAGCTGACTGTTTTGGAATAGATACCTACTCCATCTTCATCTTCTTCTTTTAGATGCAGAGCCAAAGCTAAAAGAAGAAGAAGAAGATGGAGTAGGTATTTATCGTCAGTATTGTATTCTCTTTGGGTATTTATTCCAAAACAGTCAGCTATTTTACAAAATTAACCATGAATTTCAGTGGAACTCTACGAATAAATAAGTTCGCTTGTTTTACACTAGCCTTTTTTATATTTATCATAATATATTGGCGTACCGGTAGTACGGAATACCCATCAGACCAAAGTGATCTTGTGAATCTAAAGAATTTATTGAAAGCGGCTGTTCAATCAGCCGAGCGTGGTGGAAAGAAGGTTACTGAAGGGAAGAATCATGCTCTAAACGTGAAGAGTAAAGGAAAGACGTTGGAAGGGGCCAACGATCCCGTAACGGACGCAGATTACGCGTCACACTGTGCGATGTATTACTCGTTACAACGAACCTTCCCCAAGCTGACCATAGTATCAGAAGAGCATTCTAACGCCGATTCAGACTGTGAGAATCAGCCTCTGATCGATTTAGATTCGTTTACAACGGAACAAGAGAGCTTAGAGATAGAAGAAATGATGGATGAACATGTTTATACCAAGGATGTCACAGTTTGGATTGATCCTCTGGATGCTACGCAGGAGTACACAGGTACATGAACTAGAAAGCCTGTCATAGGGTCAATAATAAATAAAAAACTTTATAAAATGGCTGGATAGAAAAATAGATGTTCCTCCGATCAACTTAGTTTTTATCTTTTATTAACTATACGTTGCAAACCCTTTTTTTCAATAAAACTGTCTTACTTTTCTAGAGGCTTTGTACGAGTATGTGACAACAATGGTGTGTATAGCGATCAAAGGAATCCCAATAATTGGTGTTATCCACTACCCATTTCCGCCTCGAACATATTGGGGGTGGTTTACTAAGAGGGTATCCAGCAACCTACATGAAGTACCCTATGTATGTATATCTTTTCCCAAAATGTATGAATTCAACTACATTATTCAATACTTTGCAATATTCAGGTGACTGTATGGTAATATTAATTTGTACTACATTATCCATCATTATTTCCAGAATGTTGAGAATAGAGACCACCCAAAAGTAGCAGTATCAAGATCACACCCTGGCAAGGTTGCTGAACTAGCAAAGCAGGCTTTTGGCACCAAAACCACAGTGATACCAGCCGCAGGAGCCGGATTCAAGGTCATGGGTGTTGCCAACGGCACTTATGATGTCTACCTCCATGCTACAGCCATCAAGAAGTGGGACTTATGTGCTGGGGATGCCATCATTAAGACTCTAAATGGTCAAATGACAACAACTAAAGGAAATAATGTTGATTACTCACCTGGTAGTAATGTTAAGGTTTCTGAAGGAATTCTTGTGACAAGGTTTGATCATGAATTTTATGTAACTAAATTAAAGAAGGAAATTAAACCTTGAGAACTTTAAGTTAGATTGGTTAAGTGAAAGCTTAAGAGATTAATTTGATCACAAACCCATGAATAAATTATTTACAGATTTTTCCAGTAGGACCACAGTGATTGTTGTCTAAGATAGAATAGCCAAAAATTACATGGCCCATGAGAGGCCATACATCGCGTTAATTATCAAAGTCGAAGTAATGAATTAAAATATTTTACGCATTATGATATTGATGGGATTTCATATTTCTTTATTCTACCATAACAATCGCTGTGCTTGGCCCATATTTCAGAAATTTACACAGGTTTGTTCCATAGTTTTAACTATGGTTTCTTGTAGATCCTTAAGCAAAGCCAGTTTTGCTTCTATATTTATGTTTTAACTGTCCGGTTACTTTATGATTTAAGGCCAGGTGGTTTTCACACTAGCGCCGCTCCTTTTTTTAGGGTTCTATAGTCAACAAGGAATCCGGTTACTTTATGATTTAAGGCCAGGTGGTTTTCACACTAGCGCCGCTCCTTTTTTTAGGGTTCTATAGTCAACTTGTAGTTTCGCCTAGTCCGATCGTTAAAATCAGTCACGTCGTTCTTGAGCTATAAGTGGTGTAACAGAAATTTCCTTTACCTCACACTTATTTTATAAATACGAAAGTTTGGATGTTTATTATATACTTCTACATGCACAGCAAAATTCTGAACGGATTCGACTGAAAGGTTGTATGGATGTAGTTCTATTCAACTTTTATAGGCTAGTCTTTATTCGCGAGAATACGGCCGTGGGTAACGTAATGTGGCGCTAGTGCGAAGACGTACTCCGTCTTAATTATTTATTACTATTCTACTTAAATTTATTTTTTGGTGTAAGAAAAATTCTGAAATGTTATTAGTTATGGATACAGGGATTATTGTTTTTCAGGCATTTATATTCCTTTACTAAGCTTCAAAAGCTGAGGGAGTATTCATGTTCTTTGAAGCTGGGATCAGTGGATTAGTATTAGAAGTAGAAGCCATTTGTGACAATTTTTTATAGTCATTATTATTATACAACACTGAAAGTTGCAGATAAAAATTTACAATGTACAAATGATAGTGCCGACCGATGTGGCGCGGCGGGAGATGGTCCGCCTGCGACGCAAGAGGGTTGCGGGTTCGATTCCCACCTTGGGACAAATGTTTGTACGATGTGCAAATACTTGTTCCGGATGTTTATTATGATTATACATAATAAACATCCGGAACAAGTATTGGCACATAACTAAAAAAATATATCTATGTAGTTATTTTAAGTATTACAGTCATCTAGTACCCATAACATCTCTGCTTAGCTTTGGACTGGATGTTGTGTAGATTGCCCAGATTTATTTATAGTAAGTCGCCACGCAGCAAAATTATTTAAAGTAGCGTTCCGCCCATCTTTGGGCGGCAATCATGGGCGATTCGAGGCTACACCAAAATAACTCCGTGGTCTAAACTTAATTTATTTCCATTTTTACCCGACTACGAGAGGGTTATGATTTTGTCACGCTATGTATGCGTGTATGTAGCCGATTTTATGTTCCCTCGTAGCGCTGAAACTACTGGTCCGATTTCAACAAATGAGGTGTCATATGTTTAGCCTTAATAGCCCGATGGTTATAGGCTATGTGACGTCAGATAAAAATGAGGGTCTAACGAGATAGCGGGGGTCGAAGAAAGGGTCGAAAATTTCAATGTTAGTAAATATGCTCGTGTGTCGTTGCAAAGGTCTTTGTTTGTACTTCCAAAACGGTTTTTCAAACTTTTGTGAGATTAACGAATCTCAAGCTATTAGCAAAAAGGTATAAAAAAAATATAGTTAAAAATTAAAACCCGACTACATCGAACAGCGTTCACCTATTGTCCTTATAATTTTCTTTTGATACTTAGGTAGTCGGAGACACCCACCCCATATACCTACGGTACAATTAGTAACAAAGGTCTCCGACTACCAAAGTATCATAAGAAAATGATAAGGACAATAAACGCGAACGCGGTGAACGCTTGTTTAAGACTTTTGTAGTCGGGTTTTAGTTTTGAACTATATTTTTTTTCGATATTCAAGTCTGACGGTGTGCAAAACCTGCACAAGCCAGTTTATTTTAGTTTGTTGTGATGTATTTGTAAAATATAATTGTGTTGTGTGGTTTCCTAATTTCTGCTAATCAAACGAGTTTTGCAAATGAGGTGCAATATTAAATTGTTTTCTGCACATATTTAAATGAGAACTTTGTGACTAATTAAAACAACAGCATTTTGACTATATTTTTATTTTGATAATAATAAATTAAGCAGGTTGGTTTAATGTTATGGAATAATAGTGCTTCATTTAATATATTAATATGTATTTTGGAATTGGAACCAATAGTATTTCAAATACAGGAATGTTTAAACTGTTGAAAACTTTCACACAACTGGCACCCAAGATATTAGGATGGAAGATTTCGAAAAGAATTTAAAAGCAATATGTACAATTTAAATATTACCAATACCATTTTCGAATTAATAACTATAATCTAATTTCTCTGTCTCTTATTGCATACGAAATTGTACTTGCGAAAATATTTTATTGCTTTTTTATTATTACATAATTTAGATTCAACAGAAACCATACTTTAAACCAAGCACAATACTGTAGAATACTATATCATAACATTTATAGAGTAGATACATTCTCATACAAAGCAATGTTTAAAAATCTGAGCATACACTTGGTTGAAAATACTTTAAACCGGAATCAGCCTTATAGGTTAAAACGCAACGAAGCTAAGCCCATTATCGAAGTTTAAATCAGGCAATTCATAGCTGCGTGCGCCAAGGAGTCTGATCTGTATGAGAACACCTTTAGGTAAATCATTCAAAATAAACTGCGAAAGCTGCCAAATTAATTCAATAAACCTAATATTTCACTATATTCCTGCATTTTCAAACATTTTACACTTTCTGGGAACTTTTAAATAAACCCCAGATTAAGAGGTACAGTACAGTCCACAGCTGCTGTTAAGAACATACATAGTGCTTCATCGACATTCAGCCTCATTGCAGTATGAATACACAACATTTCATCATCCTGCACCATAATAAAATCACAATAAAAGTAAACATAAAAATTATATACAACTAAATATTTGACTTGACATTTACATGAATGGACAAAGCTGATACATTTCACATTACAATTCTACTTACATTGATGTTCAATTTAATGACAACTCTTTCTGGAAGCAGTAAGGTGTACTTTACCAAAACAGTGCAATGGTGGTCAAATTTTATTTATGGTTTTTTAGGTTGTTTGGCCTTATTAGTCAAGTGTTATTAGTCATTACAATAAGCTTAGATGTACAATTATTTATATACCTACCCCCTTATTCATATTGGTCTGCTAACTTAAAACAGCTGCTAAGCAGTGTTATTTCTCACTCTTACTTATGTCAATAGAAGAAGACAGAGTGAGAATTAGCAATGCTCTAAGTTAGCAAACTATTATGAATAAGGGGGTTAGTGTTTAAATATATTCAAATTGATGACAAATAAATCAATAACAAAATAGTACACAGTCAGGAACTCTATCACAAAACAAAAATTCAGTCACATTTCAAAGCATCTACTGAGCACTGTTTCATTTTAAAAATAGCTTTAACTATGGATAATTGACAATTCATAAATTAGGCGTTATGTAATCAGCATACAAATAGAACTTCAATTCACATAAAATTTCCTATAGATTCAACAGATGTTCACAGATAATTTATTTCAAATACCTACACCTCACTGCTATATTTTGCGGGTAACTCGCGTGTTGCCCATTACAAATCACTTCATGAATTTAGTGTTGCCAACTTCCCCGTCGCACTATGTACACCGTATTGATAACACTTATCACATACTGAGATTTTATCGTCCATGCTCGATATAGCTCGCGATTTTTCGTTACACAGAGTCATCTGAAAGCATGAACATAGGTAAATGTGTAAATCTATACAATATATGCATCATTTCTTTTTCATATCACATACACGTCCACTGCTGGACATAGGCCTCCCCCAAACGATGCCACAAATAGCGGTCCTGAGCCGCCTCCATCCATCAACTCCCTGCGACCGCTACAATGTCGTCGGTCCATCGAGTGGATGGTCTCCCATGTAGGGGGGATTTGCCATAATCACCACGCTTGGCAGGCGGATTGGTGATCGCAGTGTTGGTGTTGAAAAATACTCTGAAGGAAGCTGCTGCCCTTCCTCTGGAAAGTTCCCTTAGCCTGCTCTTACGACATCCACGGGTTGAGTTGGAGGGGTCGATATTCGTCAGCCGCGGCCCCACAGCCAGCCAATTTCTTTTTACTTTTATATATTTATTTATTACTAGCCTCTGTCTGCGGCTTAGCATGCGTTTCACCGGGATATAAAGTAGCCTATATTTTTTCAGAGCCCTGACTTCCGTTTAGCGATATTATTGAGTCTAATTCTAAGTATTTTTTTCTATGAGATTTGTTACAGCCCCTCTAGTGTGCGGATATGGAACTACGCCAATCCCATACAACAATGAGAGGTCATAATGATGTCTCGATACTATCGCCCTCCTGAACTCAGGGCTCAGGCCTAGAACTACATCTATGAATATTTTCAGCACGATCCGTTGAGTAGTTTCGACGTGAAGAGCTAACAAACATCCAAACTTTCGCCTTTATAATATTTGTGTGACTCTCACAGAAATAAAGAAAATTGATAATATATTTTCATTCAAATTGTTTCTAAAAATGACTATTTGGCCAGTTGTCTTCTTAGCAGAATTTCCTTACCATGATACCACCATTTTGTTTTCTTAGGATTTTTATTGCATGTTTTGACGTAGAATGAATTATCTGGGGGCCGCCTCTGTAACAGGAGAAAGTAACATTATTAGCGAATGAATAACCATTCCATGAACCACAACTTGAACTCGAAACTTCCCAAGTAGGTATCAAACGAGTTTTAATGTCGATTATAAGCTCCTACCAACCTGGTGCCCTTATCACAAACACAGCAAAAAGGTAGAATCCTCTGGTTTGGTTTAACCAGGGTATATAGCGCTGATTTTTACAGATAAAGCCTGATCTGGGCAGGTTGTTTTCTGTACTGCACCAGTTGTGTATGGGATGCTATAGAATAGATGGACAAACAAGCTTGCCGCATCCTACAGCTGCCTGCAGTCTCTCGCAGGTCGTCGACAACCCAACTGTCATCGGGCGTCCTACACTACGTTGACCGATACGGGGTCTCAAAATATCTACTCAAGAACACGTTTACTCCAGCGATTAACGATACCTATGGCCGGCGCACAGTTACTTCTGATGCTAACATATATGTTGGCCACTTTGGTGTGTCTACCACTAGGTAGTCAAATAGTACAATTAATGCGTCGACGGAGCATAGACAGGATGTCTAAACATCCTGTCTATGCTCCTGTTGTAAATACATAAATTCAATCATTGTAAATAAATAAATACAATTAACTAAATATATCTAAGTTTGATTAATTTTCTTTGATTGAATGAAATGCAATATTTCGTTGATCCACATCTTTTTAAGAATAGTGATGAATCTACCAGCTCGAAAAATCGGGACTAACGAGGGTTTCGTTATTTATCCAGTTGACAGATTACGTGTGTATGAAAAATTGTGTTCTTTCATTAAGTTAAAGAAAATAAACGCGTGGAAGGAGCAGTTAACTTTTATTTACAGATGCTGAGCATAGGCACGGTCGACAGACAGAACGGACAGGCTGATGTGCCCGTTGGACTAAATATACATTATGCAGCTTCTTCCAATTTTGTCTCATTGGACTGACCTTTTCTTTACAGCTGCTGAGCATAGACACGATGGACAGACAGACAGACTGCACTGAGAGCGCGGGCGACCAGTCGTCCGTGAGGATGGACAGGCAGATGTGCCCGTTGGAATATACGTGTGGGTGGACGGGTATGTTGCTGCCTATGAATGTCACCTGCAAGGATACAACGATTGGTTAGAACTAATACATTAACACATTCACTACCAGCCTCTGCGGTGCGTCCCGGTGAAGGGGCGCGTAGGAAGACGTTCATGTGCCTCGTGGGTATGGGGAACTATTGCATGTTATGGTGGAATGATTTCTATGGGTCTATTATTTTGACATACACTTTAAAAAATGCTGTAGAAATGTGTGATGCAGTTGTTATGGTCGCAAAACCAATACAATCTTAAACTAACTATCAAAAACCATAGAAATTGCTAGTTATATAAATAAATAATAGTGCTGGGCAATTCACACCGCATCATCTAGTCCCTATCTAAGCTGAGCTTGTTATGGGTACTAGTCTAATAATTAACTGATATGATATATTTTCTTTTACATAGATATATTTTCTTACACACCTGCACAAAGCCGAGCACCTGGAACAAATATTTGCAGATCGTACCGACATTTATCCCGAGGCGGGAATCGAACCCGTAACCTCTTGCGTCGCAGGCGGACTATCGTCCGCTGCGCTACAGTGGTCGTCAAGTTATGTACTTAGAGCTTTTGAGCTCGATTCTGAATAACTTGAAGCTATATATTGCGTCGCATCTCGAAATTCGGTAGACCAAACATTCCAAAACCACACTACATAAGATAATTGCGAAAATTTTAAATAAAATATTCGCTTTATAAATATATTATTGATATAGTTTATTCTGGTACAACAATACAAAGGATGAGTTGGGAATTCAATAAGGCGGACTTACGACTCAATACTGAGCAATGATAAATACTTACAGGCTTAAGAATAGAGTCTAAGAATAAAGTAGGTAGGCATAATGTACTAACGTAAAAAATCGTCAAACGTCAACGTCAAGTAACGCAGTTCTTTCTAGAAATTTTACATGCACTGTTTTAATAATAGGTTATTTGTTTTTATTTATATGGTACCTACCTATTATTCAGTTTCCGCGTAATATGATTGCATGCACGCTTCTGGCTTCAGTCCAATGTTAGATATTGTGACGCATAGGTACGTTATTTACTATTGGTGACAAATAAATAATAGATTCAGGCGTCACTTTGCGGAAATCCACTGCAAAATGTATGGATGAAAATATTTGGTAACAAGTCGGCCCCAAACTTCCTTGATAAGATCCAACAAAATGAGATGAAAGAGTTATGGGTACTAGATAACTGATATAATGTACTTAATATAACACACTACATAGATATATATATATTATTATACGTAGAAAACATCCCGAACACCCTGAAAAAATATCTGCAGATCGTACAAACATTTGTCCCGAGGCCCGAATCAAACCCGCAACCTCCTGCGTCGCAGGCGGACCTTCGGCCACCGCGCCACAGTGGTCGTCAAATGAGTGCAATAAGATGCCCACAAAGATATGAAGCGGCGAGCGGAGCAATTCCCGCAAAATGTTTATAATTTGGGTGTACATGTCAGTTTCCCTTGTCATCCCTTCGGGTTTGGGTTCAGGGCACCCCAAGATGGCACAATATTCTCAAATTTTAAAGATACTTATTACTACAAAAATACAGGTGATTTTGGACTAGGGTGTTTAAAACATGCTAAAAAACATCACGTGTTTATGGAGGTTAGTTAAAAACTCTCGTGGTAAAACTTTATCGCGCACGATGATATCGAAATTCGGTATGACCTAGAACAGGGGTGGCGAACCTTCTTGACCTACCGTGCCATTTTTTTCGCCAAAAAAATCTGAGGCCATTGACGTGCCACCAAATAATTTTAACCAAGTTTGGGTGGAAAAATAACAATACTAAATACCTACTAATAATTCAAAATTCTTTATCGACTGTGAAAAAAATACATTTTGCATTTTATAAGTGTGCAATTAATATTAAAAGTTTTCTGTTGTCGCAGTTTACATGACAAATACATTTAGGGTTGTAAGATGTTACTTTTAGCAGAATGCATACTGAACTGGAGCCATCTGCTCAACAATATCTAAGGAAGTCGAAGAAGTAGTAGTAGAAGTTAACATTATTCATCTATGAAAATAATGAATGGCAGGCATAGGTAGACGAAAAGGTTAAATTGCATGAGCCAGCTTCTTCAAATAATGAATTCCATATTCCCAAAATTTTGTTACTTACTGGATTTTTTACTTAGATTACCTGTCTAATCTTTCACAAATTAATAAATAAACTATGTATGAACTATAAATCGTTTATTTCAAACAATTCTGTTTCCTTGTTTCAATAAATTTTTGAATCCATTTTGAACTAAAAATGCAAACCATTACTTCTATGGCGTGCCTTTAATATTGTGACGCGTGCCATTGGTTCGCCATCCCTGACCTAGAATATATTCTAAAACGGCCTCAATGTGCATCTCTGTACCTACCTAATAATGACTGATAGTGAGAGGTAACTTTGTAACGTGACATAGTAGAAATTATGTTACAACAATCAGAATATGTAGTGTATACCATTGGCCGAACTGTTGTCCCTTTAGTATTGGGCAAATGCTCTACTACTGCAACATGTTGAGGCAGGGATCCATTTTATCCATAATACCTAACCGGTCTTATAATTTTACTAGCGACCCGCTTCGGCTTCGCACGGGTGCAATGCTGATACTAAATTATACATATAAACCTTCCTCTTGAATCACTCTATCTATTAAAAAAACCCGCATCAAAATCCGTTGCGTAGTTTTAAAGATCTAAGCATACATAGGGACAGACGGACAGCGGGAAGCTACTTTGTTTTATACTAATGTAGTGATTTTACGTTACTTACTATTGAAATTTAAGTACTGCTTATTAATAAGATATTTATGGTTTTTTTGGGTAAATCAATTATCGCTCTCACACAATAATAAGTATAGTGTCAGTCAGTTTATTATTACATATATTAGCAGATCGTACAATCATGTTCCCGTGAGATAAATACCCGATAAATAATAATTTATATTTATCGCTGCTCATATTTATCATCTGCTTATCCAGGCACATATTTAAGAAAAGATTAAAACAATATATTTATGACAAAATTTGTTAAAAAGACGGTACTTACCTATCAAACAGCAATGTGAAAAACTTAAACTACTAGCTAGTACCTATTTATTATATATATATTATATATAATTATAACATATTAATTAGTTAAATTAGTTAATATAGTAGCTTAAGAATATTGTATACCTACATTCTCATTTAAGTGAACTTTGTTCTTTAAACTGATTTATTAAACGTATCCATCTTTATTGGTAAATCACAGCTTTACATAATAAATATATGACAGTACATTGATAACTTATAATGAAGCCAGAAAATCTTAGTCAATTTATATTAAGTTAGTGATATGAAGCAAATAATCTTTCTGGAACAGTTCCTATGGAAAATGGTCTATAATTGTAAAACCTACTAGCTGTATGTATTTGTAAATTGTCCTTCTTTTCTCTCTTGTTTCCTGTCTTGTAAATATATCTTGTACCTATGTAAATGTATTCAGTAGCTTTGTGCCACACTAGGACCTGTCTGAAAAACCAGCGCCGCTACTAGCTTAGGCTTGTAGGGGCACAATGCCGAGTCAGGGACCTTTTTGGCCCCTTATGTAACACTATTCCTATCTAATTTCTTCATGTATATTTCTTGTACTTTCCCAGTGTCTGTAATGTGTGTGTTATGTATGGCCAAATAAATATATTTTCTTCTTTCTTTCTAGCTGCTTCGCTGTCGCTTTCGCGATTTATACATATATTATTATTTACTATAATATCTGCATCTAACGACTTCTATGGCACAGTGGGCGAAGATCCGCCTGCGACTCAGGAGGTTGCGGGTCGATTCTCGCACGACAGCATTTTACGATCTGCTAATATTTGTTCCAGGTGTTCTGGTTGTTTTCTTTTATAATAAAAAATATATATCTATGTAGTAACTAAAAATTTCACTTAGTCCATCCGCTCGATGGACCGACGACATCGTAGCGGTCGCAGGGCATCGATGGATGGAGGCGGCTCAGGACTGCTATTTGTGGCGGGCGTATGGCGGAGGCCTATGTCCAGCAGTTGACGTGTATGTGCTGATATGATGCTGTAGTAATAGTTATCTATCTAGTACCCATAACACAAGCTCTGCTTAGCTAGGGGTTAGATGATGCTGTGTGAATTATCCAGTATTATTTATTTATTTAATCTTACCTCAGGAGAATCGAATGGGTATTTGCTTGTGAATTTGAACTGCAGAACGAATCTCTCGCCTTCGTACAGAGTGCCGGGTACGCCTTCCATGTGAACTGTCCATCTGCAAACAAATTCATGATTAATTTATCATATACTAGCTGCTGCCCGCGACTTCGCCCGCGTTTTATCGGGATAAAAAATTGCCTATATGTTATTCCAGGTCCCAAACTATACCCATACCAAATTTCAGCCTAATCGGTTGAGTAGTTTTTGCGTGAAAGAGTAACAAATATCCATACATCCATACAAACTTTGACATTTATAATATTAGTAGGATAGGAGGTAGGATATATGCGAAAGTTTGGATGTTTCGGTGGATGTTTGTTACTTCTTTACACGAAAACGAGCGAACGGATTAAGCTGAAATTTTGCATAGATTTAGTTCTAGGCCTGGAATAAAAAATAGGCTATGTTTATCCCAAAAATCTGTTCACATGGATAGAATAACTTTTAAATAGAAAAAACGCGTGCGAAGCCGCGGGCAGAATGAGTGATGACGGAAATGTTTACAAAAAATATGTATAATCCCATGGGAACTAATTTATGGGATAAAATGTAGCCTGTGTGGTTATACATCTATGCAAAATTTCAGCTCTGTTCAGTAGTTTTACATTCAGAAGTTACAAATATCCATCCATCCTAACTTTCGTTTAGAATATTAGATGATGTCGTTTTTTTTTAAATCATCAAAGTTTTGTTTTTGTATAAAATACAAACTTAGCATTACAAACTGGCCCATTACTTTGGGACAGAGAAAACTGGAAGAGAGAGTACCTAGGACTATGCCCTACTGCCAGCTATATAAAAAATTGGAAAATATATCCAAATAAAGACATTCCACTGAGGAAAGTAGTTGCCAAGATATTATCTTCAATAGACAATATGAACAAGAAAATGATACAATTAATATTTTCTTGTTCCTTTTTATTAATATTATTAATTGTATCTCATTTCCATAATCACGGGCCATATAGTGACCCGGTCCTTTTGGAGGCATGTCTGGAGCCGAAGCCAACAGCACAGAGGCCCTTTATGAGAATTAATCTAAAGGCGAGAGCTACACATAGCTGGTATCATCCTTGGTTGCACAATATGATACACCCGAAGATGATATCCGCCAGGTGTAAAGACTATTGCAAAAGGCAACTACTATTGCAGGGGCAAAGGAAAATGAAAGTAATAAAAAAAAACATGTTATTGTGATGAATGGATGGACTGGGTAATCAGGCTATGGGGCCTGCCATAAATATTTAATAATATTATTATCAGAGATATTATTATTTCACTTCATTTATTTTAAATCTCGCTAAAAATGCATTTTTTACTATAGAAAATACAATACGTAACATATAAAACTAATCTACAGTAAAAAATATATCAAAATGGTGGATCACCGGCCGCAAAGCTAGGCTCAAGCGGCTGGTGACTAGGGCTGCAGAGAGAGGAACTTCCTGACGATATGTGCAGAGCCATCATCATCATCATCAGCCCATACACGTCCACAGCTGGACATAGGCCTCCCCCGTACGACGCCACAAATAGCGGTCCTGAGCCGCTTCCATCCATCGACTCCCTGCGACCGCTACGATGTCGTCGGTCCGATCGAGTGGATGGTCTCCCATGTAGGGGGGATTTGCCATAATCACCACGCTTGGCAGGCAGATTGGTGATCGCAGTGTTGGTGTTTAAAAATACTCAGAAGGAAGCTGCTGCCCTTCCTCTGGTAGGTTCCCTTAGTCGGCTCCTACGACATCCACGGGTTGAATTGGAGGGGTCGATATTCGTACGCCGCGGCCCCACGGCACGTGCAGAGCCATATAGTATATTATTGTTGAATAAGCTTACCTAGGTGTTTATAGTTATTTTGTCTACAGTAATAAAAGAAAAAAGAAAAGCAGACTTCTTTATAATGTAAACCTTATAACACTGTATTAGAATGAAAGTTTGTAATTATTTAGCACTAATGTATTATATATGCATAAACTTGGATGTTTAGAGCATAGATACACAGGCAGCTTCAAGCAGTCAGGATCGACTTGATCTCTTGATGCTTCAAGCTGCAACTGCATAGTGGATCATAGTCCACTATGCAGTATAATGTATATCTGTAAATATATAATAATGGACAAGTCGATCCTGACTACTTCAAGCTACCCATGTATAGTAGGTATAAAGTATAATAGGCTCAATGTATAATATATTATCCACCAATGTTTATCATCTCATAAAACCAAAACTTTTGTTACCATTATGATAATTTGGGCTTGTCTATATATGACTCATGTTTACTTGCTCTATATTCACTTTTATAGATAAGAGAGATTTAATAATGATTTCATTAACATGTTTGAAACATACTCAAGTACTTGACCACCATTTTCAGATTAATTTCTATTGTTATTTAAGACAACAGGCCAAAATAACTTGATAATGCAAATTATAGGTAATAATGGCTAGCTTACATATTTAATATACACATATTACTATGTCTATACATAATTACTGTACGCATTTTGGTACGTGAGCCTTTTATTTACGCAGTTCCTACCGTATGGAAAAATAAACTTGCACTTTGAATAGTCAATAAGCACAAATGTAGGTATACCTAATGGTTTGGAAAATATTTTTTACTCACAACGTTAGATTTTGGCTTGCTTGGTCTCCGTCTACGGTGACTCCTGGGGGTGGCTCTCTCATCAGAGACATGAGCTCTTTCTGCAGTCTCTTCTAAAAAAATATATTGATGGAAAGTTTGTTACCGAAATAATACGGATATCTTACGTTTCTAGGGAAGGTGCAAGTAATTCATACTATTATATATGGATTATTTGACATTAATAAGCAGAAAAAGGGATTTAATATTACAAAAATTCGTAAAAAAAGCGAAGACAGACTAAAAAAGGAACAGACGAATCAATCCCATTGTTTTGTAAATAAACCAAGTTACATAATATTCTTTTACCTCAGACATGATTTTGATTGTTCAAGTAATACACGCACATGAAAACTTTAGCTGGGGAGCCACGTTAAACGTAAAATTTCAATTATTTTTACTCACCTCCGACGGTGACATAGCCGCCATTTGTGATCCAATTAGACGTTTAGTGTTGCTAAAGGTGAATATAAATCGAGTATAAATATTTTTGACCTAGCAATATAAACATTTTTGATCTTTTCGAAGTCCGAAATATTACGCAAAGGTGCCAAGAAACAACCAAGAAATTAAGTCCCATCCCTATTTTATCAATAAAATTCAATAAAATAACATGAAAAATGAAACTGGTTGTCCAGTAGGGGTGGATCATTGCGTCATTTTCAAGAAACGTAATGAAACCAGTGTCTCGGTCGACTGTCACCTGTTTTAAAACTAGTGATTTTTGTAATCAGTTTGTTTTTATTCTGCTACTGTGACTGTTTGTATAAATAAACTGCCAATAGGTTAGGTACTGAAGAAACGAAAATAATTGAAATCAGAAAATTATAGAAGCGACATCACATGACTCGAGAAAAGCTTTTCTCGACGTTGAAGCCAGAAAAAAGAACTCAAATTCGTTTCTTTCCGCCCACATTTGACGACGTAGAGCAACATGGAGTCGAATGTTAAAGTAAACTGATGATGATGATCTTTCCCCCCTACATGGGAGACCATCCACTCGATGTACCGACGACATCGTAGCGGTCGCAGGGAGTCGATGGATAGAGGCGGCTCAGATCCGCTATTTGTGGCGTCGTACGGGAGAGGCCTATGTCCAGCTGTGGACGTGTATGGGCTAATGATGATGATGATGATCTTTATAGCCCGGCTACACGCACAAACATTTGTGCATGCAGATTGCACAAACACAGTTTGCGCAAGCGAGATAAGCCGGCCACACGCTCCAACTTGTTTGCACTGGCTTGTGCAAGCAAGATGGACCGTATGGCCGGCTTATCTCGCTTGCGCAAACTGTGTTTGTGCAATCTGCATGCACAAATATTGAGCGTGTAGCCGGACTATTACGTAGGTAGATTGAGTCCTCATTGCTACTTCTGTCTGGCCAAAAAATCTGTGTTACCACGTGTCAAAATGAAAAAGCCCCGAACCTAGCGCGCTAAGCGCTCTGCGAAAGAAATGAAACGTATAGCGTTACAAAAATCACGAATTATGAATTGAGTCAAAACTAATTATTCGGTTACATGCTGTGTAGCTGGTTACTGTAACTAGCGACGTGAAATGAGACCCGCCCCTACTGTCCAGTAAAGATGTGTATTTTATATAATAGAAGAAGATTTACTGTACATAATGTAATAGACGAATGAAAATAAAATAAACGTAAGACAAGGCAATATGGCTCTAATGGCTTTCGCCTGTTCATAAATCAAAATAGACAACGAATTTAATTTTATACCCAAACTCGGAAGTACTTACATAGGTATTTACCAAAACTATAAATTCCTTGAAAATAAATAAAGAAACCAAAAAATATGTCATTTGTCATCAGTTCAGTTAGTCAAAGTCAAGATTGTGAGGAGTTGGAGAGGAGAAGTTTGAGGAGAAGAGTGCGGGGCGGGAGGAAAAGCGAACGATCGATGAATTTCGACTATTTTGTTTTGCTTGTGGAAAATATTTAATTCACATTGCTAACAACACAATTAACTAGAACCAGTGAACAGGTTTACCTGCAGTACATTTTCTAATAGACAGAAACCACGGATGAGGTTTTTTGACCTTTTCTGTGTTTGTAAATCGGTTTTATTTTAAAACTATCCCAGCGCGGCCGGTCGCAATGGTTTCTTCACACAAAAAGTCCGCTGAGTGGATAATAGACCAGCTAAATGTGGAGAACGCGAAGCTGGTAGCATTCGTGCTGGTTATTGGCTTCATTGGATACCACGGGATACTGCATCTTCGTTACGGTGAGTCAAGGCCGATCGGTGAAACAATAGGTAATGAATTATCAGCTGGAATGGTAACGTACATAATACCGTACGCTTTAATTATATCCTTATATAAATAATTTATGTGCACAACTGCACATCACAAAATAACACTACAAAGGTATTATAGTACTACATACACCGACACACCACAATTTAAATGTATATTTATATAAAATTTTAAGGTGTTATTTACATACTCTTTGCAGGTCCTGACTCTTGTACTTGGCTACTGTCTTCGGGTCGATATAAAGGAGACCATGAATGGCAGCCCTATGGATGTATGCTACATAAATACTCTAAAACGTAGGTATTTCAAACCCTTTTACTAGAAATTATGCCTAGAAGGTCGACCAGAGAGTCGGGTAGCTCATAACAGTAAAGCAATCTATATAAGGTGTAACTAATAAAGATGTAGAAATGAGTGAATGAATGTAGAAATAAAGTAAGGACCAAACTTTCCTGTGGCTCAGATTAAAATACAATCATAGAACACAGAAAAATCGATGACTTTTATTTTTATGGAACTAGGTATCTGTATTGTGCTTAGGATCCTACATAACAAGAGAAAAGTGAGTTTATGAGACTGGATGCCAAATTAAATTATAAATAATACTAACATCATGATTCATGATAGTCATTACATTTTCAGTGTACTTTTCATAATGTATTGACCTTTAGTCCCAACCTAGATTAATAACTAGGTTATATTTTATCTTTTAGCTTATATTTTATTGAAAAATACTAAGGACTTAAGGATTACCTTAAGACCTTAGTATTTTAAAAATATAAGTCCAATTAAAAGGGACACAGTTTATATTTTCAGAAAGTACAGTATTTATTTATTAGTTATTTTTTAGTGAGTGAATCACACATTTCAACAATGAAAGATAAAAATCAATCAATACTGTCATACTATGGAATCTCATACTAAAGAAATCACAATAGTCACACTAATATGATAAAAGCGAAAGTTTGGATGTATAAATGTTTGTTACCTCTATGCTAAAACTACTGAACAGATTGGGCTGGAATATTGTATACACATATAGGCCTAGCTTAATATTCATGCTACTTTTTATCCTGTAAAAATGTGTGTGAAGCTGCGGACAGAAGCTAGTAGTACTACAATGTTATAGCTGCTTCATCTTAGGCCACAACTTCACCCTCTTATGTGAGATGGTGGTCAAATGCTCCCATTTTAAACATAGTTCTTGATTTTCTAGGACAATTTAATAATATAATATACTACTTGCTTAATACTGACACAAGTTATAACAATAGTGTTATTGTAACATCTGTTCTATGACTCAGTGTGAAAGGTCAAATTAGCAGAACATAGTTCACTTTAATTGATGAAGTACCTTACCTACTATTTGATAATTGTATGAGCTGTGGGTATAGATTTAAGTAGTAAGTATACAGGTGTCCCATATTGAGTGGATAATGCAAATGCGAGTATGTGGGGTGAGGGGGTAAGGCCGCTGATCAGACTAAAAAAATATTAAAAAGGTTAATTTGAAAACTGTAAATAAAAAACTTATTGCTTTAATTTCCGGGCATGATGCTCAAAAATAGCTAGGTATAATTTATTCCAACAATTTTTTTTCTCAAACATGTATGTGAATATTGTCATTATTGTCGAAAAAAGAACACGCGAAGTATCGAATTTACTGTTAAAGAAAATCAGAGCCATTGCAGGAGCGTTTTTTGAATTTGGAACATTATAACGCTCCAGCATGGCTCCAGCAATGTTATTGCTGGAGCCAGGCTGGAGCATTGTAATGTTCCGGGGTTATTAAATGCTCTTTGGTTGGATCTCTTATCATTCATGGCAAAGTAAGTCTCTTTGCTTAGTACAAATTGCGATCACGTGGCTGTATAGCCATAAATGCCACTGCATTTCGGCACAGATGATAAAAAAAAAATTGGCGGCAAAGCTGAAAAATCGGTAAAATTTATTGAATTTTACCAGGGAAATCAATAACACTTTCTTTTAGTAACTGCCCCAATATGACTGTAACTTTTGATATGAATTAAATCGATTAGTTTTGTCATACCAAACCTCTTTTGACATATAAAAAATCATTTATTCATACAAATATGTACTAATAGAAATAGTATGTATTTACAGTTGAAGCAATTGAGCTAACTGCCGACTGTTGCAAACAATCTACAGGTAGCTCAACTGATCCATATCAAAACCAGTCAGAAGCGTCCCCAAGACGCTTGCCCTTGTTGCACATGCACTTGCAGGATCCACTCAATATGGGCATCATAGGAATAAACCTAATACCTACCTATATGTAGAAATGTACATAACTTGGCAGTGATGATGGTTGTAAAATGGGAAAACTTCAATTGGCCAAGGCACTCTTGTTCCTATTTAAAAAAAAACAATCAATTAATACTTTAAATATTTTGCAAAACAAGATTACCAATTTTAGTTTTTAAGAAGACACCATACGTATACAAGCAAAGAATATTTATGGTTTTCAGAGATGCAAGAAGATGCCTCCGTTACTTAGCATTCTGGGGCAACTACAATAGCTTCGCTTTTATTGGAGACTCCAGGGTTGAACAGTTATATGAATACTTTATAGGTGAGAAGAAACTTATATAGAGAATCTTATATACATGTACAGAGAATCCTAATCCAAATATCTAATATCCTCCTAAAGGCGAAAGTTTGTGCCGCTGTGAAGATCTACGATGTTTGTCAGAGACAGCGCCGAAACTACTGAACAAATTGGGCTAAATTTTGTATGCCTGGAATAACCACAGTCATGATACACTGCGGGGAATAACATAATTTTTTTAAAAATAATAAAACTTCATGTTGTCAGTTACAGTAGGTGTAAGGTACAGGAAGTTCTTAGAAACTAATTAACGTTCTCTGCAATTGGCGGTCTTAGCCCTTGTAGAGATTTCTACCAGACCACCATTACAACAAGGGTTCTTATAGCCTTATATCTTATGAGTGTAGCTATCCCAAATAGTTTCAAAAGAAAGCGCTATCCCAATAGTTACTTGTCAAAAACACATATTGAACAACCGAACTTTTTGCGGCGCACCCTCGGGACCCCTTTTTGTCCAATTCCGTCCCTGTTTTAACGATCTTCGGCTATCCGAAGTTATATTGAGTGTTGAACTAGATTTATAAAATATTAGGCTACTTTTCCATTCATACTAGTATAATAAAGAGACATCAAATATTTTTATGTCAACTATGAATGAAACAATAAAAAAACAAAGTACTTTGTTTTCCAGGTTTGCTAAAAACAAGACTGGATCTAGATTCATCATACTCCACAGCAGACCACCACATGCCTAACTATACATATGTAGACAACAAACTACGTCTGTCAGTCACGTTCATTTGGAGCGATGATGTCTCCAAGACTATGGTGGACCAGTTTCGGTCTTGGTATGTAATAGTTCCATTTCCAAGACATTTAGATCTTAGAAGAGCCCGGCTAATGCCGCTCGCATCTTCAGTTCGAAGCGCGTGCAAAAATCAGCCTGAATATCGCTATCTCTGTTTAATTGGTGCGAGCGCGCCTACGTGCGTGCGCGATAACAATATTAGCCGTCCGCTATGATAGAATTTGGTTTTGTTCCGTTGTCGCAAAAATTATAACTATCATAAAATAAATAAATAATGTTGGACAATTCACACAGCATTATCTAGCCCCAAGCTAAGCAGAGCTTGTGTTATGGGAACTAGATAACTGATATACTTAATATAACACAATACATAGATATATATTTTTTATTATACATAGAAAACATCCAGAACACCCTGAATAAAAAAATACAAAATAAATAATAAATATTTGCAGATTGTACAAACATTTGTTCGGTTGGATGTAATTTTCGACGTAAAGATATTCAAAATGCGATTGGCTCAGGTACATTTGATTACCGGATATGACCGGAAATATGCTCGAATTACCTACAAATAATTTTGGTATCGTAGCGGTCGCAGGGAGTCGATGGATGGAGGCGGCTCAGGACCGCTATTTGTGGCGTCGTACGGGGGAGGCCTATGTCCAGCAGTGGACGTGTATGGGCTGATATGATGATGATGATGAATTTTGGTATTACGTTTCTATGGGCAATTCATCTTCCGCGTGACGCTGCAAAAATTTAATGGGTGCAAAACCACATTATATACATTATTTATTTATTTATAATCACCACGTCTGACAGGCGGATTGGTGATCGCAGTAAAGGTGTTAAAACACAGATTGAACTACTGCCCTTCTTCTAACAGGTTTCCTTAGTCGACTCTTACATCATCCACGAGCCGAGTTAAAGGTACGATTCTTACGAAAAACGTTCCGTTATGCGAAGTAAAATAAACTTTGATTCCCTAAAATTAAAGTCTATTGTCCCCAGGCAGCGATCCGACCGACCACCATCTGTCATCGTAGCATCAACAGGTCTCCAACTCCTCAAAACTAAGAACACAACAGACATACTCCTTGAAGAATACAAAAGGAACCTTACGCGTTTGGTGCAAGCTATAGATTCGCTTGAAGCGAAGAATACACAAGTGCTTTGGAAATTGATGGAGCCAGTGGATCAATTGAAGCTTAAAGATGAATACAAAAGGATCACTAATAGTGATATTGATGCGTATAATCGGGCTGCTGTGGAGGTAAGCTGATATAATTCTTAACTTAATTCCATTAAGGAACAATATCTATTATTATAAGACAAATTCACATTCGTTATTATCGTGGACAATGAAAAGTAGCCTTCTAAGATATCTTTATAAAACAAAGTCAGGTTAGTTATACCTTTTTATATTTTTAGAAAGTCTGAACGGATCAGGCTGAATATTTGCATTAAGGTTAAAACGAAAACAATAAAAAAACTCAATAACGCACAATTGCACACTAGAAGCGAAAAATAAACACATTCGACTTCGACGGACGAGAGACGAATGAATTACAATAACAAAATAAAATGGTGTTTATTGTCAAAATGCTGAAATTGTTTCGAACTCCTGTGATTTACTCCCATTTTACTCCGATGATACCAGTGTCGTAAAATATTTTGTGCTAATATTTCTTCTACATTTTATAACTTTCTTAAAAAAATGAAATGAAATATAACAAAACCATTGTTTTTCCATTCTATGGTTATTGATTAGAAAATAAACCCTACGATAAGTATTTAGAAAATTTTTTTAAACTTCTATTTCGAAATATCTTTTTTGATATGGGAACACCATTGTTTACGTTAAATATCTAGGATTCTGAATTCGGGTATAGTTTTGTCTCTCCACGAGACTTCATCAGGACCACAATACTCGACCCCGACACTGAGAGCGCCTAGTAACAACGGCAGAGTCCCGCCAGCCGCGCGCCAAGTTACACTGACGATACTGTATTACCGTAGAAATAAAATCTAAGTCTATGGTCTTACCCATATCGAAATCTACTAGTTGAATTTTCATGGAACTTGCCATATGCTGAGATTGCCATAACATACCTATGCTTTTTGACTTTGATGCTATTTTGACGACATCTACATATGTCGCAGTAGAAAGTCACATGAGACGAAGGAAATTCCGATCACGTCATAAATGATTTCCTTACTTCGTGGCTAAACAATGGTGTCAATTCAGATGTCGCAAACCTAAACTAATTTTACAGCAATAAACATGATGCCATCCTTTTTATTTCGAAAGGGACGGCAACACTTTTTGCTGTGTGAAAAGTCAAGCATTATTCATTCGTCCGAATACCATGACATGCAATTTTAAATCTTGACACCTAAAACACACTGCTTATTTCAGATCCTCACCTATAGCGCCGCTAAAATCTGGAGCGCACCCATCCTGATATCCTCAATCCTCAACTCCGACAACCTCCAGCTATCCACAACGGCGCTGCGTCACAGCGCACAGAGTTTACTGAACATGTTCTGTAACGATCACATGAACTTTAACGACGGGACGTGCTGTGCCGCTCCCGAGCCTACCACCAAGCTCACGAATATCACGTTTGGACTGTTCCTGATATGGTGAGTCACGTAAGGGACCTTACCAGCGGAAGGGCAGCAACTTTACGGTTTCTGGCCCGCGTCTGCCTAGTAAAAGTCTACCCGATACTGTTGTTGAATTTCTGTAAGTACCACACTTCTCTAAAGAACATAATACTTATCCTTTCCAGCGCAGTCATAGCCTCAATCCGCGCCACCTGGCGCTGGTCGCAACACATCCAGCAGCGCCTCGGAGGCTACGCTCTCGTCACCCCGCCGCCGAGTCCACGCCCCTCGCCGCTCGCCGCCGTCGCCAAGCTAGGCGTTATAATGGCCTACTTCTATCTATGCGATAGGACTAACTTCTTCATGAAAGAGAATAAATATTATTCGGAGTGGAGTTTCTGGCTACCTGTCGGATATGTGCTGGCTTTGGGCTTGTTTTTCACGGATGATTCCAAATCTAATAGGTGAGTAAAGGTCTAAAGTTGCCATAAATAGAATCCTCTTTATTTAACAACCAAACTAGCTTGGAGCAATGTTCTTTTATACGAATACTGATTACCATTACGCAGGTTAGGTATTTTAGATTCTACACCAATACATAACCATAAACAAATAAGTTCCATATAAGTCATCAGTAACTTTTATCATTTAAAGTTCATAGGTTAAAAAGCCATTATTCGGTAGTACATAGGTCGTTGCCGCGTCGGCGTAAATGGCGCTATAAGTTTTTTTAATTGTTACTCAGCAGTGTATTGATTGGTTCGTGCGGTAGTGGTCGCGTTTGGCAAAGTTTAAGATGGTCCAGCCTGGCGAGCGTAGCGAGCCATGCCGTATGACGACATGCTACCCCATTGTGGCGAGAAAAGCGAGCCGCACTGTGTCCTGTTGTCTAGTAAGCCCAAGACCTGACACGATACAGCCTCCCGATTTTACTGTAGTGCATTTTATAAGACTTAATATATTTTTCTCCTTCTTCCTCAGGGTGATGCACCGGTCGCAGACCCTGGAGTGGAAGGGCTGGATGCAGCTAGTGATCCTGGTGTATCAGGTGACAGGCGCCAGCAAGGTCACGCCCATATACATGCTGGTGCGCGCGCTCGTCTCCTCCTATCTCTTTCTAACTGGGTGAGTGCCCATCACTGTTTATCTCTACTCATTTCGGTCTAGCTACGTGTGGTAGAGGAGGCTTGTGTGCAGCAGTGGACTAATATAGGCTGATCATGATGATGATCGCAATGATGTGTAATTTACCTATGTCTAGACACAACTAGACAGTTGGCTTGAGTTTTATCTATCTCTGTCTAGCGCTGTGTATGGCCTCTACAGACAAAGGCTGTGTGAGGGAGTGCGACTCGCTTCGCTCGCCAAGTTTTTCTTTCACTGCGAGCGTTACAAACCAGACTTCACTTGCTCTAATTAGCGAGATTGAATCTCGCTAGCGAGAATCTATGAGTCAGTGTATGCCTATGAGAATCCACGAGACCTACATAGGTTTCCCGAAAAGCTCGCCACAAAAACGGAAATGTTGACGAGCGTAAACTCACGTATTAAATTGGCCTTAAAAGATTTTTCTTTATATCTACCTAGATCCTTCTCTTCTGCCTACAAATCTGTGGCATTTAAAACAAATGCCTTCTCCAGGTTCGGTCACCTGTACTACATCTGGAAGACGGGGCAGGTCCGGCTCGCGAGGTACCTCCGAGTTATGTTCCGTCTCAACTTCCTGACCATCGTGCTCTGCCTCACCATGAACCGTCCCTATCAGTTCTACTCTGCGATACCGCTCGTCAGCTTCTGGTTTACACTTGTGAGTAATATTGGTCCTAATCATTGATTAGTATTAAATACAGGGGGCTTACTAAGTTCGGCCTACGCTGTTCTTTGTCTTTCTTATGTAGCTTGCTTGACTTTTTGCTAATCGCCGAAATAACTTTTATGAAATTGTTGCCGCAATAGTTCTAGGAATTATTTTAGATGAATTTCTGATTATTATTCAGTCAAGGAAGGAAATTGAAAGGGTTATCGCAAATGTCCAGTTTCGCAGCGCTGCTTCTGAAGATCACTCACACATTCACACCCACACAAATTGTAATTTTTGTTTACTTGATTTTGTATTGTTCCTGCACAGATTCGAACCTTTTTATTGATTTTACATCAACAAATCATACGGAGACGTCCTTGCTTGGTTCGGCTAGTTGCGCCATATTGTATTTCTTCATGGTAGGTAAATAAGATGAGTAGGAAAGAGATGGACAATTAAGGATTAATTACTAGAGTGAAAGGGAAGGGAATAATCTCTGTGACATACATCTAATTATGATAAAATAAACCATTCAATTCGGCCAAAACACAAATGTTTGCGTCTCGCTCCGCTCGTCATTGTTTTATTTGATAATAAAGACTAGTGCTAAGTGCTTATTTTGCAAGCCTAAAGAAATAAAGTTACTGATTCTGATCCTTAGCTCCTAACATTTCAAATTCTAAAAATGTCACGCTCTGTTCGGCGTTGCCGCAAGCGAAAACGATGTATAGATTAGATTTTTTAAGTAATAAGAATGGAATAAAATCATCATTCTATTCGTTAGCAGCCAGGTCTCCAATATTTTTCGCTTTTTTAAGTTGTTGTAAAGTTTTGTAAATCTAACTGTTGTCCTTTCCCAGATGTTCTGCATATTCGCGCTCCCTCCGCATATAACTCCGTCCTCCTCTCACACGCTGGAATCCAAGCCGTACCAGTATCTGTACATCGGGATCAAGATCATAGGTCTGCTGGCTATCGTCACTGTCTTGTATATGAGTGAGGTAAGTCTTTTGTTATACCAGAATGGTGGTAAACAGTGGTTCTCACCGCCCGCTAGGTGGCCGGTACCTACAATCCATATGTTAGGGCCATCTAACAAAGTCTGGAACCAGACGAGTCCATTGTCATCCATCACACCGCACTAAATAATGGCGAAAATTTAAATGTTTGTGACTCTTTGTCGCCAAAATTAATGAACTTTGATACATTGCATAAGTATGTAGTTTTGAACTTTCCGCAAATAATACGTGCGAGGTCAAAATACAACTGACTTTAATATAGTTCGTACTTTTGGAGAACATAAAGAAGACTGCTGATAGATTGGCCGAAAACAGCTCTATATTATCATTCGTTCTTATTTTAGGTTTTCTTTCAAAAAATCTTCGTGACTCGTCCGTGGAAAGCCCTGTTTGTTAACTCCGACGATGACATTCATCAGTGGTGGCTGCAGTGGAAACAGGACAGGTAATTATAACATGCTTACACAAAGATCTAGTAGTCTATGGATACACGTTACTACAGAGCATACAAATTTTAATTTTTTTTTGTACAATATGGCGGCTATAGCGGTGATGTACCGTTTAAATGCAAAAAATCTTGAATCTTAAACCATAGAGCTTTACCAAAAAACATGACCCGACTAGATCTCCCCATGGAATACCAAAGGGGCGAATTTTTAATCAATCTGTGTATCAAAGGGGTTAATTTTTTCATTGTGTTTACAGTCGTTACACTGTTAATAAATGCGAAAGATTTGTACACTTTTTGGCAGCTAGCCAAAGTTTACTTTTTATCTAATGTTCATGATAAAACTTAATCTCTTGAAACAAAAAAGCGGACTGAAATTCCCTTCTAGGTTATAGTTTCCTTAGACTGTCAGAGATTAAAGAAACATGGGTAGGACACATCCTAATCTTGTAAGTACTTAAACAATTTTTTTTCTTTACGATACGACAGAAACTGGTGTAACAGACAAACGTACGGAATTATGTATATAGCTTTATTCCATTAAGCATCGACATGTGTAAAATAATGTGAATAATTCAATATCGTCGATAACTTGCCTAGTGCAAACATTTATTTCTTTCATTTATGTTTCTAACTGTTTTTATACTTTGTTACAGATACTCAATGGCCTACGGCATAATTTTCGCTCTCGCCTACCTCCTCGCACGTCGCTACAGTCTTCTCGACGACAACAACCATTCCAATCTCTTCACCCCCGGCATTTCCCTCACAGCGGTGCTTCTAGCGTTCATCGGCTTTGGATCCTACGTAACGTTCACCTTTTTCTGTTCTAACACCTTCGACTGTAACGAGATACATAGCTATGTCGCTTTTATACCTATTATAAGCTATATTATACTAAGAAATGTTTCTGGGGTGTTAAGAATGCGGCATTCGACTTTATTTGCCTGGTTTGGAACGATCACGTTGGAATTATTTTGTAGTCAGAGCCATATTTGGTTGGCGGCGGATACGCATGGCGTTTTGGTCCTGATCCCCGGTGCTCCGGTGTTGAATTTGATTCTGACGTCGTATATATTTGTCTGTACGGCACATGAAATACACAAATTGACGGGCATTATACTGCCGTATGCGGTGCCAGATGATTGGAAGCTATTGTTGAGGAATGTTGCTATTTTTATTGCCGGTTTAGTTGCGATTGGGATTTACGATGGTATGTTTTGAACGTTGTATTTTTGGAATTTTACTTCTGAAGATATTCTGTATTGTTTAAAACGACAAAACAAAATAATTTATTTGCCAATGAACTGGAAGCAAAGAAAGTTAAAATACCTTCATTGAGTGGGAAATATCAAAACAGATATATGTCATTGTAGGTAATGGTGCATACCGTTTCCTGATTCCGTATGAATTGCTGTCCTGACTATAGTTGCTATCGATTTACACGCCTACCTACACGCTACCTTATGATAGCAATCGAAAAGGTAACGCCACAGAAATCGTTACGGAATAGCCTCTCCGTTTTATCTCTCAAAATTTGAGACGGCCAACGGGCCATTCGAGGTGAGTTTGTTTAGCTTAAACTGAGATTGCTTGGCAAGTGCTGTGAGATAGAGTTTTGAACTTGAAGCGAAAAATTTGATACTAAGTTCGGTCGATAGTTACCGTTTATCATATGATAAGTATAATTTATTTATTTCTATTGAAAATTTTAAGTGTTGTGATATTGTATGAAAATGGAAAGTGTGGTTGGTAAATGGAAAGTAGATTGAAAATGGAAAGTAGACGTTGTAGACACTTTTTTTTCGATATATCAAGGAAAAGAGCTCTTTTTCTCCCCGTTGTTACGTTGGTAGAAACGTGATAAGTAAACAATGAGCATGCATAAGTGATATAGCAATAAATTGAAATTTTTTGAATGATTGTGTATTTATGTGATCTTTTTGTATTTACGAGTCTAGTCTTTAACTATAAGAAATTAAGGACAAAAATTTAAAAATAAAGTTGAAATAATTTAGGCAGGATACTTTTGTACTTATGTATTTATAATTGCAAATAAAGTCGTCCCAGAACATAATTTTGTACATAATTAAGGTTGTATAAATATTTATTGTCTAATTTATTACACTTACTACCTTTTGAAAGGTAAATTGTTATTTTTAAGTTCAAATTAACCTCGCGTAAGTTCGGTGCGTCATTTTTGCTACGTTTTGAAGGTATACTGAAGTAATTTATCCTGCGATATTAGTTCGTATTTTATACATATGTAACCGTACCATTACAGGCAGGCTATGTGAAATTTAATTTATTTGAGCCATAATTTGAGTACAACAATATAATTATTTTTTTACGTGCTTAATAAATAATTTGGTGAACATATTTATTTTTAATTATTTTTATAACTCCTAAATTGTGGTGGCACGTGCAAGCACATTGAGATTGTACTGAAACTACTACGTTACAGTGAAATACAAAAAGATGGCATTTTATGAAATTTCCAATTTCTTTCTTCCTAGTTATTGTATTTTCCATTATAAAAGACCAGGTCTTAGAAAATAAATAAAACAAAATATAATTTTAATCGTAACTTTAATATTACAGTTAAGCATAATAATCGAAGTACAATAAACATGAAACTTAAAACTTAAACACAGAGTGTTGAGTGCACACAAGATAAGCATCAGTCTTTAAACAGTCAAATCACATAAAATTATTGCTGGGACTGTATCTACTAGGTATTAGGCGTATTTCTAAGACTTAACGAAATAAACTACAAGATAACTACAAATTATTATAAATCGAAGGCATTGTAAGGCTTTTAAGTACTGGCACTGATATTGGTTCCTGAAACACAAGAAAATTCAAACCTTCATCAAAGACATTAAGATTTACTTTGTCCGTCCAGGGACCAATAACCGTGGCGAAAATGTAATATAAGTGAAAGTAGAAACTTGCATGAACAAGATTGGAAGATTGAAATGAATTCAAACGAGCTATTTTAGTCAATCGTGGGGTTATCTTAGTATTAGATAATCTACACAAATTTTGCAGTAATCTATACTATTGGTGCGCCAGTTAAATAAGCCCTTCACATGAGGTGACAAAGCCGGCGGCTTCGACTGTGTTGTTTTCTAGCTCAAAGTGACATCCAAAAATTTTATACATTCATCAAATTTTTGAGATTTTTAACTGATTTAATCTTTGACTTTAACTTTTGAAGCTTACCGCACCAAGTGATTTGTAAAATGAGAAAAATATACTTGCGTATATTTTTAAGTATTTGCAAAGGCATTTTACTTCTACGACCAAACTAGTCACCTCAGTGATAGACTGGGCTAGGTTAATATTAGAAGATAACAATAAATATCTTATTAATAAGTGCATTATATTATACACAAATATTTGTATATAGTAATTGTGCATTTGTATACATATTTTTGGGCCTTTAATTTGTTTTATTTATACTTACGATCAATAAATTGCTTTATATTTTAAAACATTTACAATTTTTAACGTTTAATAAGACCGCAAAAAAGAACCTTTCTCTCTCGAAACCCAGTATTTACATAAACAACGTTATTTTTAATTTATTTACAAAACAGCAAAAAGTGCGCAAAAAACGATTTCACAAAATATGCATTTGAGCAATACGTTTAAATATATTTACAAAAAGCATTAATGTATAAGTAGTCGAACTAACCTCTGTTAGAGTCTAACGCAAGAAAATCGAATCTATGTAACGATAGAAAGGTAATGAATCAAAAGTGTACCTAAGGTAAAAAGACCACTTTAACAGAAGGATCAAAACCCACACTATCTATTTTGACCTATTTCTTACACTACCTCCTACAGTATTTCGATCCTACGAAACGTCTAGAAATTATTTATTGCTATAAGAAATTCTATTTACAATAAGCTACAGTTAGAACATCAAAAGGGAACTTAAAAAAATCATATCGTTTTCGTTCTAGAACTTTTTCTACTTCTATGCCATTTCCTACTAGTTCGTGTTTCTTATAATATATCACATTATATTAGAATCTTGTATACGTATAGTTCGAAAATAGTAATTATTGCAATGACGGTGTAATTCATTACCGAATGCTGAACGTTACAGTAGGTAGATAATAATAATAGTAGTATTTTCGGAAATTATTTTCCTACCAAATGTTGCAAATAGCCTTAGTTGGATAACATTAGACATTAACATTTCCACAATCATTTATCTGATATACGATAGTGATCATAATTGAAATGGCAATATATTCACCATCAAATACATCAGTTATTATTAGATGCAGCCATGAAAACACTAATCAGAAATATCCTGAGCCGCCGCAGTATTCAAAGTCCTCGTTTCTTCACTCACTAAGTTCCTGTCGTAACGTCTTTGTCTCGTGATTTTGGGCCTTATCGAGCCGAGCAGAGGGGCTGAAGTCGCGTGCGTCGGAAGTCGGCCGAGGTCTTTTCGTGCTTGGAGGAGGGGTGACGTTACGCTCGAGGACTCGTCTCCTTCGTCATCTGAAATCGCCGGATAGCTCTCTTTCATTTTCAAACTACGTTCTAAACGTCTGAGAAATCTGTAACAGAACGACAACATTATTACATAGACATAATTTTCATAGACAGGCTTAAATATACATAGGCAGAAAATATGGTCACATCAATTTTATATCATCCTTTTAACCACATGGAAATAAAGATTCCTGTATATCAGAGAACTGATTTTCGCAAAAAAATTACCTAAAATTAAAGACATTTCTTATTTCATTATGAATTTGAGTTGACTACGAACCTACATAGTTTGTGTTGGAAGAACATTTCGTGATTATTTATTGTATTTTGAGTCAAAAGTCAGCTTACCTAATTTGGTTGCTAATTGTCCGAAGTTTGTTGACTTTAGGCGGTTTTCTCGAATCTTCAGTCAGGTCCAGACTAGACGATATTTTAGAGGACGTGTCCTGAAAATAAAAACGTGGGTATTTAGTTATATCAACCTAAACATCGGCATCTACGTTCCAACTGGTTCAAGAATCATGCTTCTATGTCCTTCCTAATAGTGAAATGGTTTCTCCAAAAACTAAGCATTCCATGATAGCTACGCCACACACACATTAGTAACAGGTTATGAATCCTAGTAGAGTTACATAAATAATTAGTCGAGCCTCTTTCATAATTTTCACAGAAAAAGTGTCATGTAAAAATATTTGCAGTAAAATAATAACTAAAAAATAGAAATAATAAAACAACGAATTTGATAATTATAGTGAAATAGGCTTTTATGATTTAAATAAAGACCTATTATAACATCCTAATTTAAAATGACTAGTATGATTAGTGAATAAAACTAATCTTAATGTCTCGCTACTCGTACTCAGGTTCCTAAAAAGTCAAACATTTAGGTAAATATGATTTTTCAACAGGAACGTGAAGACAGGCATTGCATACAGTCACCTCTGAGCTACGGCATTTTTGTCTCCTGAGCGGTTTCCGCAATCGCAACGGCTCACAAGGCTGAAAATAATTCAATATTGCTAAAGCCTAACCAAAAACAATTATGCATTTTGGCCTAAAAAAATAAGAAATTAGAAAACAAAAAGATGTCGTTTATTTGTCGCCGTTTTGAAAGTGAATGTAACGTAAACTAGACATTTTGCAAAGAAACTTCTTTTAAAAATTATCAGCAGCACTGTTGCTACTATATTTAAAAAGTGCTCAATATAAAGCTCCTCTTTTATTTTTATAATAAATATAAATCATCAATAAACTTTATAAATCTTTGAACAAAGGTTGAAATAAAATTGTTGCAGATGGAAATTACATTCATATCGTGATTGGGTTAATAGGGACACATATTTTGTGGCCTTCCAATTTTATAGTTCTCATAACCTTAGACGCCTATTCCAGAAGCATACCTGCATATCAGCATCAGGCAGCCTTAGCTCCCGTGCCGACGCCACGCTTGCCACACTGGCGTTAGACACGGAGTCTTCAGACGACGACGATGACGCCGGCGCAGGGGCTTGTGAACGGGAGCGGCGCCGACCGCCCTTGCGTCCGCGGCCGCTTGTGTCGCGAGGGCCTGGCACCTGACGGATCGAAAAATTTACATTGTATATGGTAGAGAAAGGGTCAAACAAATTTTGGTGGAAAATACCTGATAAAATCCCATAAATCATAAAGTGCTTTGATTAAAAAAAAAACTTTCATTCTATAATGGAGTGTAGACTGTGAACTTTTCCTGTTCCTAGATCGTTATTCGTATTCTTCACCATTATCTACTCACCTTCATCTATGTATCTTTAGTTGCCTAAAAGAAATCGCTTAAAGCGATAAGGCCGCCAATTGTTTTAACTTGTACCAAACTGTTTAGTTCTAACTTTTTCTGAATAAAGCATTATCGATCTATCTTAGTCTACATCCATCATCATGATAGAATACACTCCTGCGCTAGGGTTACCCAGTTTTGTCGATATCTTTCGCTCATCTTGCCGCTTGACGCCTCATCCTGTAACAAGTCTTTTTGGACGCTTAATGAACTGAAATAACTTACCTCCAGCAAATTATGCATAGAATGTGGCATGTGTGGTAGCGTCGACTTAGCAGTTCCCGTCGGTTCGTGGGACGTCGTCCTAGTGGTCCGTCTATCTCGCTTCCTCCCGCTCTTCTTAGTCACGTTGCTTCCCGCTCTAAGAGCCCCCTTCACGCACTCCGAACTAGGAAAATCGTAGAGACCATCAGAGTCTGTAAAGGGAAGTTGTCGTCCGTAGAATTGTGGCGAAAACCGCCCTAATCCAGTCTTATCACTCAACGGACTCTCGCTTCTAGAACTAACTGGACTTAACTGGCTTCCTTCAGCCAACAACGTCGGTGGTCGTAAACAAGCTTTCTCGTCCAAACCCCGCTCTACGCTAACACACTTCACTATTGAACACTTGGTCACTCCGCTTGGGGATAATAAAACCGGAACCTCTAAGTCTTTTAGCGAAAGCTCCATTTCTTTAGCACTGGATGGAACATCGTCGACTCTCTCATCTGTGCCGATTCCTTCATCGTTCGACTCTAGAAGCGGGTCGTCGGATAAAGTCTCTGAATCTGATCTTCCTCGTCTTCTTTCCTTGGAGTCTTCATTCGACGCAGCTGGGCTAGAATTGGTTTTCATGAGCGGCCTTCGTCTTTGAAAACAGGACGGTCCACCGCCGGAACCAGGGTCCTCCATTTCTGATGGACAAAGCGGATTGCTAGATCCACATCTCGAAGGTCCTGGACTAGCCATGGAGCTATATCCTGATGAAGATAGGTTGGATTCGGACGGGGCGCGTTCTCCTCTCGCTGACATCGAGAAGGGAGATAGATAGCACATGTTTCCGGACGGCGGCGGCGGTCGAGGCGACATCGGTTCATCAGATTCCTCTGTCTCATTATAAGTGACTGTTATCAACGGTGGTGGGTGGAACTCCAAATGCGGGGGGGTTCTTCTTGGCGGAGGGGAACCGGGGGAAGGTCGTTGTATCGTGAGTACAGGCACGCGGAGGGAAGGCGGCGCAGGGGACGGGGAAGACATCTCTCGCTCCGAGTCCTGGCTGTGAGTGAAACTTGGGCTTGGAGAGTCCGTGACTTGGGTTGAGGGGGTTGGAGTGTCAGTGCTGATGCTGGTTATTTGTCGGAGCTGGAAAGAGAAAAGTTTTTGTTGCTTTCATTATTCTTCTTTTTAGTTTCGTGAAATATTGCGACTAATAAAATACTGCGAATTGATCGCATTTCGATGTTTATCAGACTAATAATATTAAGGCGAGAGTTTATACATTGTTACTCATTCACGCTCAAGCGGATGGTACGAGGATAGCTTATATCCTGGGACTAAAAACATAGGCTATTTTTGATCCCGGAAAAGTGGGTCGTGTTCCAGTGGGATGATAAAATAATTCAATAATCAACGCGGGCAGCACCACGTGCGTGGCGCTGTTGTGTTCCTATAAAAGAGAACACTTAAAACGCTTGGGCGTTTTATTCTACTATGGAGCAGGCCTTATAAATATTTTCATGATCAAAAGTTAAGCCAAAATTTACCTTCAACCCAGAAGGCCTCTCATTCTTCTCAAACTTGATCTCATCCATTTCATCTTCACTTGGCGATATGCAACACACCGCAGATTTATCCGGATCCTGGTCCAAGGGCATCGCTCTGGGTAGTCGTGGGGAGGGTAGGGGAGTAGGCATCGGTGTTGGTAAAGGAGTGGGTAGTGGTGTAGGTAGCTCTCGGATCGGAGAGAGACACTTGTTGATACTGCTTGGGACTTCCAGGAGTATAGATGGAGGGTGGAGGCCTGATGATGAGGATTTGTGGGCGCTTAGTTGGTCTATAACCTGTAAATAGATGGAAAGAAAAAGCTCTAAACGACCGTTTCAAAAATTCGATTATCGTGTCTGTTCGGGATGTAGGAAAACATAGTGAATTAACGGTTATTCATCGAGTATTTATCGCTTACCTTTTGTTATTATTTCCTCTACGTTATGTCAACAAATCGCGACAGTTTAAATTTTTTTAAATAACCTAGCGTCTTCACTATGAATGTGAGCGGGTCAACTCGAAAAACTCAAGGCTATGGTTTTGGTTAGATATTTTCTATCGCATGCAGCTCATCATAAGTTGTCATAATAACACATCATTTTCTATCACAATAAAGGCTTAGACTATAAATAAAATACCTGAATTTCAATAGTATTATGCGGCCGAGTGACAGGAGAATCGGGCGCCAACGATGGGAACTGCGAAGACGCCAGCGATATATCATCAGCATCCACAGTATCATCCTGAGGTGATGACGCGGACGGAGTGCTTGATATAGAGACCCCGCCCGATGACGCGCGAGAGACCATGGCTGCTGATGATGATGAGAAGTTCCGGAACATTGCCAGGATTGAGTCAGCGCTTGAGATCTTTGGCGTTCTGGTGGACAAGATTATGAGGGTTAGAAATAAATTCAATATGGCGTACATGGCTAATGATCTTGATTGGTTGCAAGAAATCGACAAATGTATTAAATCTTCTCAGTCATTTTGAAGGAACAGAAGTCCTAATACAAAGAAAACGTTATCGTTGCGTTACTTGCCTAGAATATTTCTTCAAAGCAGCGTTCGCCAATGTCAAATCTAGACTAGACATAGAATCGCTTCCTTGATTACTCGAAGTGCTATGCGGAGACCTTATTTCAACATTTGGAGATGGCGGCGTGCTAGATGCTTTCGCTCTCATTCCTCTATCGGAGATCACCGCCATCGGTATAGCAATCGTGTTCACCATATCGACATCTGAGCTGGAGCTCATTTCGGCAGAGACTTTGTTTAGTAGTCTTGCAAACGTGACTTTCTTTTCTAGCTTCGGGTCTGATATATGCCTCATTGAAGGCGATGTTGACGGAGAGGAAGCTTCACTAGCGAAGGAAGTCTCTTTATTGTCTCCATAGTCTACAAAGGCCGGAGCACTTTCTACAGCGCTCAGAGTCCGCTTCTCTGACATCTGAATCAGCTCTCCCATTGTGATCTTCTTCGAATGGTCATTAGTCGCAGCTGGGCTAATCAGCTGTTGCAGAATTTGCTTTTTCTCTGCGGCGTTTTTCTTAGTCGGTGTTGAGTTATTACGTTTTTTCCGCGGCGAAGGAGTACCTGTATCAAAAACCTCAAAGTGTAGTTTACTATCGTTTTGTTCGAGGGTTCTAGAAGCAACGACACGAAGTGTTTACAAAAGCTACACATTTATATGGTAACAGATGAAAAATCTACAGCTTATAATGCTGTAGGTATCACAAGTGCAACTAGGAAGCCAATTATTTTGGGTTTATGCCAGTCAGTTGAATTTTTGTAATAGGTACCATATTACAACTGTAAAATGCTGTAGTGTTTTTGTATAAGTAAACGTGTTAAATATAAAATATTCACATTGAACATCAAGATGTTAAAACAGGCAAACAGGTAACAAATAAAGCTGTAAGTACATTTCGTTCTAAAAGCAGTGAGTAACAAAAACTAACATCGAAAGACATTGTTATGCTTAAATTGAAATTGATTATCCTTTATTTTGATTTAGAGTCATAGCCCATTTCACAAAACTTTATGCACGCAGAACAATGTCCAAAACATGCTACTAAAACATTCAAGGCAAGCCTCTGCAATGTCAATATAGAAGAAACAGAAGGTCAGCAAGAAAATATTGAAGTCAAGAGGAAAAAGATTGACAAAGCAAAGGCTGATTTAGTTGGACGATCTAAAAAGGTAGAAACGAAGGAAGGAGCGGCTAATAGATGCTTGTGTTTGTGCGTGGTCAAAGGTGCACACATCGATAAATTTGAAGTAACAGTAAAACGATAGCGAGACCAGGTAACGGTGGTCGGGGTAGCATTCCACATCAATTCATTCATAGCGGGGAACATCCAGTGCTATTTGAGCTTCGGTGCACCGCGCGCTCCGCATGATGTCCGGTTGAAAGTGCAAATACCAAGTACTGATGCCTCAAGCATTGTGTCTGTTAGTTACAAATTCATGAGGTTTCCACGTTAAACTCCTGATGACAGAAGGTTTTAAAAGCCTAATAGACACATGGCTACAAATTGTGTGATGCAAATGATTCTAAAAATGACTAATGTATAGATGAGTTACAACTTGAATTCTAGATGACTTCATATAATGATGTCACGAACTGATGACTTTATTTACATTATGGAAAGTAAATCTTCAGTTTACGCAAACCGAGCTATGATTATTCAAACTGTTGAGTAAGCTTTCAAGTTTGCATAGTGCACATTTGGCATGAATTCATAAGAGTCGTGCAGTTTTGGGGTGAATACTAATGGAGTGAAACATTTTGAGTTGACCTAGACTGAGACGAGACTAATGTATGCAAATTGTTGAAAAGCAGCTAAAATGTAGGTAGATTTTCTGATAGCGTTCTGATGTGCAGGATTTATGATAGGTGAGTTATTACGGAAGTGGCCTGGTAGTGATGGAATGCCTGGTTGGTTATGTATGAAATTTCAGGGTGTTTTAGTAAGAGTTACTTGAGAAATAGGACTGCTCAAACTTATTCTTATGATTGTTGAAGATTATTTCCAATTATTATGAGTAATGATGGAGTTTTTCTGCATCTGTTGTTAAATATTGAAAATGGAATGGGATTCTCTATGATGGCATCGACGATGAGGACGACTAATTGTATGACGATCCGTTGTGGTAAATGTAATTGCGGAGCGCGCGGGCCGTTGCCCGCTCCAATCCTTACGTCCGGGCAGCGGCTTTAACAGATCGTCCAAGCTAAAGGTGCGCGCGGCCCTCGGATGCGTCGTGAGCCCCGAAACCGACGGCTTGCGGATACCCAGCCGCGTGAGGAGCGTCCGATGCGGCGGCAGCTCGCGCTCGTGGCTCGCTGCGGACAGGACAGTGTTGGAGCCGCTGGCTGAGCCCTAGGCCTGCGGTGCCGGAGCCCTAGGCCTGCGCCGCCGCGCCCTCGTGCCGCGGCACGGCCGCATATCGCCCCGCTCGCCCCGCGACCAGCGCTCGAGCTAGCCCACCACAGGATTGCCAGTTGTATCGTGCGCCGGGAACCATATGCCCACCACAATTTGGTTCTCTATTGGTTGCATTCAATCCCAAAAGACTTACAGGGATTTACAGCTTTACAAGATCTTCAAATATTTTCTCATGTTTTTAATTTTACCCTCAATATCCCTCAAACTCCCATTTAGTAGCAGGGACAAGTAAAAGTATTAGCAAATAAGAATAGGAAACCTTTTGTGTCAAAAATCTGTACTTTCCAGACTTTGTAAATCCAGATCAAGGGTTTATTTATCTTCCAAAGTATTATACCCACCCACTTTTATTGAGGATCCCTCCTTCAAACAAATCCAAAGAGATCAATTATTCCCACTTACGAGTATCTCAATAAGTGTATTTGTTTCTATCTACGTGAAAAACTTCATAAGTGACTTTATCTCGATTTAAAAGCAAAGCACATTTAGCATAGGTACATAAATTATAAAGTACTGATTTTACGTCCCTCTCCCGGCTTTCTGGCAATCCTTATGCCACAACACAGTCCATTCAACTTGGAGAAAAAGTCAGCATCGGAGTTAAAATAGTAGATTTTGTAACGTTTTGACTAAGTTAAACGGACTGAACATCCCACGGTCACCAGAAACTTCCATCCCCTCCAACACACATCTATAGACATCTAATTTCATGCAATAGTATGCATCAACAGTTTATGTACAATCACTAAGAATGCTCTAGTTTCTGGGGCCGCAAGTAAAAACATTCAAGACATAGTAAAGAAGAAATCGACAAATTACGCAAAACGTGTCCTTACCATCCCATAGACAGTGCGGTTATTGAGAAAATATATAAGTATAGCAGAAACATTAGACAGGTTATAGGAAGCTTATTTATACTGTGATTTTCAAATTACTCAAGATTACTCTAGAATATTCAATCTGGGTTGAAATGATCACCAACATACTAAACCCAGAAGTGGTCTGTGAAATCGTGAGCTACAATAGTGTGCTTTCTTACGGCACAAAATACAAAATTCTGTGTCTGGGCCAGGGACGAGGGTGTGCTTCACTTTTGATTGGATAGGATTACATCCGATATTTTACCTCATCCCTGGTCTGGGCCATAAAAATATCTATTCGTCACGTAGTAAAGAAACTTACGTCTGGTGCAGCGGTCGGCTTCTTCCGCCAGAAGTTTCTCGATCTTTTCTGGGAAGTGTCGTTTGGCGCACCAGACCAGTCCGATGGAGCCTAGCATCACGAACACGGCGAGAAGGCCTAGCCAGAACGGCTCTTGGATCATCCGCTGGCCGAGGCTTATTATGTTGGGCGATGGATTTGGAACTTCGCATCTATTGGAGAGCAAGAGCGATGTAAAAAGTAAACATGATGGCAACGAGATAGATGCTTAATGATGACAACGAAACTTGACAAACGATAGTAAAAAAATTTTTAATGATATCCCAAAAATTTACGACGCCGGCGGGACTTGAACCCGCGACCCTCCTTTGAATACTAGGATGCGCTAACCAACTGCGCCACGGAGGCAAGTACCCGTCCTGTCGAAAATCTTTGCGACTTACGGACTATAGCGCCGTTAGCTCCATCTACAGGGGAAACATTGAAGTTATCCAAAACCTGCTCAAAGTCTAAAGTTACATTTAGATCGTTTGACGAGAGGTATCGCTGTTACTAATCATCATTAAATTCTTTAAGATTACCCAAAGTGCGGGCATAAGCACTATAAAACCTTAGAGATAGTAAAAAAGTTTGAAAATCACAAGAATTCCTAAGGTATTGGGATTCGCTTAGATATACAAAGCTGATGTAGCTTACTTTGTCTATTATTTGCAAAGATTCTAGACTGCAGAAAAGCTCTCACCATTCTTTCACCCTTGACTTGACGAACTCATAGCCTGACTCGTGGTGGTCAGAGAAGCTACAAATGACAAGGAACATTTCAAAGACCTAACAAAAAACATACAAATATTAACCTTTTCCCCGTCCAAGAAGGATTGCACTGACACAAAAAACCCCCAGCTGTCTCCAAACAAGCTCCCCTTGCATTACAAGGCCTAGACGCACAAGGCCGGATGCGTTCAGCGCAGCGCTTTCCGCGGTACCCTCTTGCGCAGACGCAGAGGAACCCCTCGTCAGCAGAGGGACTCAGGCTAGGGGACGTACGGGGGACTACGGTGCAGTTCCCGAAGGCGCAAGGAGAGCGCTCGCATGCGGTCACGAGGCAGAATACTCCTGGAAATTAAAACTATGGTAAGAAGCACGTAAAGGTTAATTTAATTGCGTCTTGTGGTTGTTGCTAAATCACTACTTTCTAAATGGTTGATTTTGGTGTCAATTATCAATCACTTAGGTATAACTATCAGTGTTTCAGAACTTCCTGCGAAAATTTTACACTTCTGTCGGAGTAAACTTAGAAGCTTCTAGAAGCATCGTTGTGCACACAAAACCTTTTCAAACTTCATATCGTTTATTCGCTAAGAACGTGGTTAGGAAATAATTATACAGTTTGCTCGTAAGATACATTTGTTTCACCATATTTTGCTTTACGAGCATACGAATGTCAATAGAATTAAAATAGCATAAACAAGCTACAATTAAACCACATTTAATATTTCGAGCATGTAAAAATTTGTTTTTATTTTTAAATAAATATGTACTATGTCAATATAACCTTGTCGATTAAATATTTCAAAACATGGACTTATACCTTGCTGTGGTAGTTTGAATGAGGAAGCTTCAACTCGTATACATATATTTAACGCACCTGTGTAATATCCAGCACATTGACAGAAGCTTCTAGATGCGTCGGTGGCGCAGCGCCCCTCGTGCACGCAGGGGTTGGGGTAGCAGGACTCCACGCCGGTCTCTTCCGAGAGCAGCAACACCTTGCTGTGGTAGTTCGGATCTGAAACCGACCAAGAAAAATATGCTTAAAATTTAATTATATTAATTTTTAAGCTAAAGAGTATTTTAGAAGAAACCTTGTTCAAAGCGTTTGTCCTTACTAGGGTAAATTTTTTTTAACTTTTGGGCAGTCTAAAACTGCTAGGGAGAGACGCTACTGACTAGTAACTCTGGTAAGTACTGAACTCTCTGATCAAAAAGTCTGTACATTTTAAGGCCAGGCCAAACCAGTAAATACTGTTAGAATAGAATAGAATAATTTATTCAGATAAAGAAAACAATACATTTTTGTTAAAAGTGCCTTAAAGCCTATGTTAGGTTTAACTAGATAATGTATTCTTTGTTTTTTTTTTCTGTTTTATTGTGGACTTAACCAAGACTGATTTTTGTATGCTTCAGGTCAGGCTTCCATGTTGTAAAAGTTGAGGTACACTTTTATAAGTAGAATACCATCCAAGACACCTTGCAGAGTGTTCTTTCTGTCTGTGCCGATGTTGTCGGTGTAGCTATTGCTGACTTAGGAGTATCTATAGTGCTTGTTATCATCACCTTTGTTGACAATAAGCGAGACATCCATATCACCCCCCTTCTCTCTCGTATGCTGCGTCATCACCAGCGAGTGTAGGTAGGAGTTGATGACGAGCGGCGCTCTCGGGTCCGCCTTCCGTCTGTTGCGGTCCACCTCGCAGAGCGTCCATTCAGTGCCGTTATTGTCGGTGTAGCTGTCTCTGACCTGGGGATTTGTGAACTTTATTTAGAAACATTTTGAAAGTCTCAGTCATAAACAGCAGCGATGTATGCCAGATGATGCTCAGTGCAGATAGATCAACTGTAAAAATACACGTTGTGTTAGATCGATTAAAATAATTGTGTGGCTTGCATTGGGCATGATGTTGACCTTGTAAGTTGCTTCTTTTTTTTAAGGTTTTGGCATAGCCTGTCAGTCTGATGTTGGTACTACCTAAAGTTAAGATGCACTTTTCTCAAGTTACAATATATCACTGTATTTATCTGTGTTTAAGTTTACTTCGTATTCTTATTACCAACCTCTATCCATCCTTCTCCAACCCCGCACGGCCATTCACTAGTCCTCTGCACTAACGTAGCCCTCAACACCGCGAGAGTCAGCGTGTGGTGGTGGGGAGCCAACAAGTGTACCCGCATCGAGGTCCGCGCGGGCGCGTGTTGCGGCCAGTTGAGCGCCGCCACTCGCCCGGAGCGGACGTCGCGCAGCTCTACCACGTGTGAGACGTTCAGGAAACTTACTGGAGACAGGTTTGATTTTAAAAAAATATTGTTGGCAGGGATAGGACTATTCATTGCTTCCGTTTTTGGTTTATTTATATATTATGTATTGGTATCACACTTAGGTTTTAATATCACAAAAAATTTTGCGTCAGTAATATTTTCTATTGATCATCATTTTAGCCTTGAAGCTGTCTACTGATTAGCGCTATTTGTGGCGTCATTTGGGAGAGGGGCGATCTATCTCCCCTGCTCCAAATAGCGCCGCAAATATCAAACTTGGGCCGCGTCTATCGAGACACTCTTGATAGGATCCACGGACCGCGAATCCGTGGACTACCCCTAAAAATTTGTAGTAGCTAGAGATTTTACAGCGGAGATTAACAAATTCTCTTAACTATAAACAAACTTACTAGTCTTAAACTGCGCTATAAACCCCGTGCCAGTAACATTCTCCCCCGTCTTAAGCCTTAATCGCAGGACCTCAGAAGTAGAAACAAACAGCCCATTGGTCAATATGTTTGCATTCGTGAACGGTCGAATCGGAGCGCTGTTCAGATCTACTTGCACTTCTAGGAAAGAGTCTTCAGGTATTGGGTCGGATACGTTTATTGGCACGCCTTTGTCGAAGACGCCGTAGCCGAAGTCAAAATAGCTGATGTTGAGGAAGACGCGTTTTCCTGGAAAAGAACAAGGTATTGATATCATTATTCACGTCCCATATTTGCACCATTGACATTGTCACTTTCAGTTTAGGTGAAGGTCCTTTTTAGGATAATTTTCTTGGTTCTGAGGACCACTGCCCGCTAACCATTGCCCGGAACTTTATCTAGTTTATTAGACAAACCTTAAAAATACTCATATGTAAAAATACTAACAACCCGTCCCGGCTTCGCGCGGGTAGTAGAGCATATTATGCCTGCATGTTTTGTCTGTCGTAGGATTGCATCAGCTTGATGCCTCGAATAGGTGGATTAGATTTAAATGTAGGTAATGCTTTCCAATTACCGCATTGTACGTGATCAGTTTTTCGAAGAAAGAATGGGTATAGTAGCCTATCCTTAAAAGATAGATATATACTATCTTGGACTTTTATGCAGATCTATAAAAGAGGAATATCCAAGCTTGAAATGTTTTGTTATAATCTTAAAGGGTTTAGGGAGCGTTTTCGATGAAAGCTCCAAGCCGGCTTGATTTTTTCCGACAGTTCCAACAATTATCGTTATATTTCGACTATTTTACACAAAACCTTTGCAAATTATATTCTTAAACCTTCCTCATGAATAATTCTATCGATTTGTGAAAACCGCATGAAGATATATTCGGCACTGTTTGAGTTTATCGCGAACAGACAGACAGACGTGGCGGAGGACTTTGTTTTATAATAATTATGTAGAGGTGGAAATTCTAACAAACGGTCTCCAGCATGTGATCCAAAAAGGCCTCAGCTTAATGTTGCTCAACAGACTAATGCTGTGTTTCTACTGACGCTGAAGGAGATCGACCAATTAGGTACTGTGGTAAAAAATACACACACGATGATTCGTGATTGGTTAATTCTGCTCCGCTTCAGTGAAAACGTACCCTGATGCTCTCAGTTACTGGCAATCTCCGTTGTATCAATCACGTTATCGAAGTCTAACTTGCCGTGGCGTTCGTGCCGTAAGAATATACTCCTCCATCTCCCCCCCTACCTGGGGGAGCCACGTTTAGGAGTGGACAAATGTACCTATGCAGATACCGTTGATGTAGAATATACGTAAAACATATTATATTTCTTACAAAACTTACACAAAATACATAATATACTTACAGAGTCCATGTTTCTCTAAGTAACAAACTTGGCTTTGCCTCAGAATGAGTTGGTTGACTAGCAAGCTAGCAATCAACGCTGGTCTTCCGTCAGAGCTACTTGATGGTGTCTAATTAAAGTATGGTAAGGTAAATTAAATTGTAAAGGATTTCTTACCAGTAGGGGCCAAAATATCAATGTTGCAGTCCAAATTCGGCAGCAGAAACTGGGGAAAATTTGGACTTTTCAGTACTCCTTCCTTTGAGGTGAAAGTCTGTGACGGACACCCTAGTAACTCTACCGCGTGCCATGTCAGTGAGAACCCCGATCCTTGGACACTGTAACAAAAATAAAATATGCATAGTCGGTTACAGTTGGGCGTAAAGATTTTACTGGAATTAATCAGAATTTATGAGAAACCAAAAAGTGAACAATAAAGTTTTCATCTTATTTTAATGGACTCGACAAAACAATTAAATGAATTCATCATAAGAAATGTTTCAAATTGTTTGTTAGGTATATAGCAAAAGAAACAAATAGTACGTATTCAACTATAGGTAGGTACTTAATTATACTCTGTATTTCAGAGATTTTACTTTCATATCTTACTTATAATCAGAATGGAATTGCAATACAGCTTTGTTACTCGACGCCACCCATCTCGTCTCGGCTACGGATCCGCAATATCTCGAAGATTTCATGTTTCTTACATCCCTTAGCTGTAAGAAACATCACATTTAATAAGCCAGACCCTCTCCTCGTAATCAAAAAATTCATTTTCATAACGTCAGAAGGCAATAACGCAACATTGTTGTTGTCGCCACCCAGAAGTATCACTAAGAGCTATATCGGCTAGGTTTTTCTTAATCCTAATAATAATAATAGTATTTACAAAACTAGGATCTTTTAAATTAGCATTAGGTTGTTTAGCTGAAAAGGCTAAAATGTACCTACATTACACCAGTTTGTTGTCGCAACACCGGTACGACGGACGGAGCCTGAGAAATGAAAATAAAGTTCGAGAATTCTCGTTCGCCCTACCCCCTTACGCTGGCGGGTCATAGGTTTTAGAAAATAGCGCCAGTCTACATTATATCAGTTACACGTTTTGCAGTTTATTTCAAGTGTTCCTACTGAGTGGCGGAAACGAACAGCTTTTGTTATAACAAGACACAGAATTCATATATAAAGAGATTTGAATAGAAAGTTCACAGTAAAATTACTTTCTAGAATATTCCTCACCTCGACAAAATCGTAAAGGCAGTCTTTCTGATATTCTAAATCGACAGTTTGGAAGATAAATACTAATCTTGTGCTACTTGGTCCCTCAATATGCACCCAATAGTCGATGTCGCTATCATACAAGCCAGGGAAGTTAGGGCTCGACAATATTCCTGAAAAATACACAAGTTACATAAGTTTATACAAAAACGAAAAACCGACTTCCAATTACTATTTCACTGTTTTATCAAGTTTTTCGAGACATATATTCCATCGGGAATAAAAATTTATTTTCTAATTCTATACAAAATCTAAATAATCATCATTAATGTAGCTATAATTGATGGAGAAATCGACGAACGTAAACACAAAAAAAAAACATTAAAATATAGAACCTTTTCCTTTTCCGAAGTCTGTTAAAAAGGTGGGCTGATTAGCCTTCGTGATAAAAACGAGGTGAACCACAATATTGAGTTACTTACGCAAAAAGCTTTTATACAAAGCGCTTTAAGAATTAAGCGTAACATTATGAGCTGTGTTTGGAATAAAAACGTGACATAAATTATATTAATTTTGCACAAAAATTCATACCACGTTGGGCGCCATTTTATCATACCTGAAGAGCCTTCAATAGTTCTGTTTCTGAACACGTTTTCGCGGTTCAGCCGACGTTTGCAGACGTAGCCTCCAGTTATTGAGCATTTGTGTAGAGTCCAGTAGAGACCGCTAGGTTGTGATGGTATGGGTGATGATTTCCACTAAATAAGAAAAAATATATATCTAAAAACCCAAATATTTAATTAACAAACAATAATAGTTCTTAATAGATTCTACAGTTGTAGGAACAAAGTAATTTTAAATGGTACAAATAGCCCCACGTTAGGGCGCCAATAAATTCTTATTAAAATACTCAAAAAAAACCTGAACTCCTAAACACGCGTCGTCCACATCTTCAGTATGATTATACGGCGGCCAGCCCTGGTACAAAAAAGCGCTTCCATCAACCCAGCTGAATTCCTCTGCGTTTCTGTCTAGCGCTTTAGTGAAATGCGCGCCGAGCCAGTAGATCGATCCAGCGCTGTAGTCGCTGCTTTGTCTTATGCCGGAGATGATGAAATGTTCTTCTTCTGCCGAGTGGACGGAGGAGAGATGCATACTTAGGCCTTCGCAAACCTGGGAAAGATAGTTTACATATTTTATAATCGAATTTCAACTGTAAATACAATCACTATAGGTGTGGTTCGAGAGATACCTCTACGACCATCGAGAAAAAACACGCTGCCGTCACAGCAGAGTAATGATAGTTCCATTCAACAATTTTCTTGATGTAGCTATATAAAAACGAATCTAGTATGTATGAGTTGACAAGCATAACTCTTATGGTTACTAAAGATACTTCACTTCATTGACAAGCGTTATACGCTCTTCAGCGCTTCAGTGCTTTCACGCTGTTCACGCACGCAAGCGCACTACATGTATATACAAATCGGAAAATGAGAATTGGTCGTATTTCTTCGGCTACTCCTCATTTGTGACTACTATAATTCTAAGATTTCTTCTATACCTACAACGAACGAAAAACCTCTCGTTGCCATCATTGGTTGCGATGCTTTTGCGTTGCCATAGTAACTAATTGGTTTGTTCCGTGTCGCCGGATCATCACAGACTTGGGAATTAAACCCGATTTCCTGTCAGCGCAAAAACATCTTTAATGCGCAATAAAAAAGAAAGATGAAAATTGGAAAAATTTCCGCGGTCAAATTTGCCCGGAAAGATTATTGGAAAACCTTTTCTGTTAATCTACGTCAACTCTTAAAATACCGTATTTGGTTTAAAAATACGACCTTTACTTTGCTTAGATATCTTTTAAATCAAGATTGAGTGTAACTTAAGTCGCTCAAAAATTTAAGAATAAAGATTAAGCTAAAAATAACTCACACTTCTATGTTTTCCTTGGATAAAGGCACGTACGATGTAGAGAATGGTACCTATGGAGTGCTTTCTTTAGATTCCGTGGCATAACAATCGCTCTGTTCTAGAATAATAACCCTTGCCGAAGAAGCACTTACGAGTTCCCAAGAAAAATAACCGGCTACTTTCTGAGAAGCGAGTTGTATGGCATTATGAAAGCTTGTTTACTCGAAAAAGGGGAGGACTGGCGCCTTCGTATGTCAAAGACCAGTTCGTCGTAAATAAATCAACATCACAACAAAAACCAACATTATGCATTTTTCAAACGTTTACATGTTTAACTTATATACTCGAAGAGCAATCGATGTTGATTATTGATAAAAAGACAAAAAATATCTTTAAAAAATTAATACGTCGGCACTTGCCGTTAAAGTTTAGCAAGCAAGCATGCGTCTGTATAAGTGAAGGCATAATCGTGCCCTGGTCGTGCCTTATACATTTACTAGCTGACCGCCCGCGGCTACGCCCGCGTGGACTAAGAATATCCCACCATGCATTGTTTTGTTTGTTATATCTCAAAGCGTTTTCGTCCCAGGCGGTTTCACTTTTTCCCACCCCTCAATTTTATCATTGTACAAAACGTTTGTAGTGATTCACATACTTACAAACTTTCATCCCCTATTCCCTTTGATATTGTACCCCCTTGAGGGTAAAATTAGTAGAAACTTTAAATGAAAATTTTATTTATACCTAATCAACAGCCTAAAAAATAAATTCCAAGCTTTTAACTTCAAAAATGACGATACTTCTATACAACCTTTCAACCCCTTACAACCCTTTACTCGCATTAAAAAGTATGTCTGCCTATGTCCTTTCTCAGGCTCTAGAGTATCTGTGTACCAAATTTCATTTGGCTTAGTAGTTTTGGCGCGAAAACGTGACAGATTACTGACAGAGTTACTTTCGCATTTATAATATTAGTAAATTTATAAATCTGATGAGAGCTGAAAACCTGGTTCCTACGCAGAACACGTGGCAACCCTTGTAAAACATTATTCTAACGCAAGGAAACACAAAGCTTGAGTCATACTTTCCAAAAGGATTACTTGAAACCGCGTGATACTCTCAGCAGATTACAATTTAACGAGCGACGGAAAGTGGAACAAAGTTTTTCTACTTAGAAGTAACTCGTAGATACTTGTAAATCGAATTTATAAAGGTCTTTTGAAAGTCGGCGAGGCTTTGAAGTGATTTATGATACAGGCACAAATGGCTTTTACCTTCGCTACCTGGAACAGATCTCTTAAAACAAATGGAAAATCCGTTTCACAACTCATTTTTTCATTTGCAGTCAGGCTGAGTATCAGCGTACATCCCGTGAGTGTTACACAGAGTGAGATCGTTTTCGGCGTTGAGTTTGTTTATGCTTTTTTAAATAGACTGCAACACTCATATTTTTTTTTTGAAAATATTAAGTGTATGCAATAGACATAGGATAAATAGAAATACGTTTAAATGCAATAAGGTTACATAAAGTCTGATCATGTTAGAGGAATAAGAATCAAAATAATAAAAAAAACACTCATACTAACTTGACTTACCTAACTGTGCGTCAAATTGTCTCTATTCATTTTGTTCCCATAAGCCCGAATCTTGCATTAGAAGCTCTCTATCTGCTCTTCAGGTAGTTTACAGTCCATTGTCAAGTCTAGCGCGTACTAGTTATTCTAATTCAAAAGGGTCGCGATTTTTTTTAAAAACTTGTTTCATGATCGAATCTGAACCATCCCTTAAAGTTTGGTCATAATTTTTTTACATTCTGTATACCTACTACTGTCTAGGTTCGAATATCAGCGATCTCTCTGTTTGTAATCAATCTTTTTCAATCCCAATCTTATAATGAAGATTGAGTGGAAATTAATTTTCCAATACTACCACAAATTGAAACGCGTAAAATTGCCGAGGGCAGATATGTTTACTCGTGTAGAAATAATTTCTATAAGGCAATCTTTACTCGGGAGTCCAACTATAACATGGCCGCCGGCAGTGTAAATACAACTATTGAACTTTTTAAACTTTTGCAATTTTTTACATAAGTATTAAATATTTATTTATCGGGTATTTATCGCGTACCTACCTTTTGTTATATTTTCCCCTACGTATCTATCGCGTTACAGCGATCGTGGTAACAGGGTGACTGGATGTACCTACTCGGAGTTACCGCTGAGAATCAGAATCAGAATCAATAACTTTATTTCTTTAGGCTTACAAAATAAGCATTTAGACAAGTCAAATTTTATACTATAAACAGCTTAGTCAAATTTTATACTATTACAGCAGTTATAATCCATGGCATTATCCATGACTACCTTCAATTCGTCTTCAGAATCAGAAATATCAAGTTCACATTACGACACACCACACTGACTGTGTCCTGCAGTATAGTCAGATCAGGATTCACACATCTGTGCTAAGTCGCCCCGTGACCGTTGTAACGCGATGGAAGGAACGTAGAGGAAAGTATAACAAAAGGCACGCGATAAATTATTTTTAATATTTTGAACTTTTGCACTGAAGCAGAGCGACCGGCCAGAATATAAAAGATCATTACAATAAATGACACTAATATTATAAATGCGAGAGTTTTAATGGATGTATGGATGTTTATTACTTCTTCATGCCAAAAGTACTGAACATCTCGGGCTGAAGTTTTGCATAGATCTGTATCTCTAGACCTGGAATAAAACATAAGCTACCTACTTTTATCTCATAAATCTGGATCCATGGTATAGAAATAACTAGGAATATAAACAACTCAAGCGAATCCTCGGGCAGATACTACACTTGCGAGCTATAAACTGGAATCACTTCATCGCTGGTTTTTGCAGACCATATTTAACAGTTTCCATGCAATAAACTGTAGGTTGTGGTATATTATTTTAAAGATAATTTTATTAGCTTTCAAACTCTTTCGATATCATAGCGAAAAAAATGTTCATCATATGTCATGGAATGTGAAAACAAAAGACATAAATTTTTGGAACGAAACATCAATTTTTTCAAACTCCTGAATCCCTATAAAAACTGGGAATTTATGCAATTTTGTCATCAGTCCAATATATCACGTCACTCAAAATACTGGAATTACAAGAAAATGGAAACCACACCTATAGAAGCCGCTCAAATCGTCACCCTAATCCAGCAAGGGTTCTCTCAGCGTACTATCGCTCGACAGCTTCATCTGAGCCAGTCCTGTGTCTCCAAAGTATACAAGAGGTTTAGAGAGACTGGAAACTTAGTCCGAAGACCAGGATCTGGACGACAGCGATGCACTTCGGCGAGAGATGACCGATTTATTGTCAGCACTTCTCTCCGAAATCGACATCTAACCGGCGTTGACGTCCAGCGGGAGCTCGGAGAAGTTCGAGGGAGAACTGTCAGCGAGTGGACAGTGAGGCGAAGACTGAAAGAAGTTAACTTGACCCCAAAAAGGCCAGCAACGGGACCCAAATTGTCTACAGCCCACCGACAAGCCCGACTTCAGTTTGCTCGTGATCACTTAGATTGGGATATACAGCAATGGAGCCGAGTTTTGTTCGCGGACGAGACTAGGATGTGCCTGCATGGCAGCGACCGTCGACGGAGAGTCTACAGGAGACCGGGAGAGCGATACGCACAATGCTGTATAGCGGAAACAGTGGCATATGGGGGTGGGTCTTGTATGATGTGGGCGGGGATTTCAATTGAAGCTAAAACGGAGCTGGTATTCGTACCCGGTGGAGGTCGGGGAGGAGGACTAACCGCAGAAAGATATATCAACGACATTCTGCAGGGCCATGTACTCCCTTACGCCGGGTTTATTGGCGAAAATTTCCTGCTAATGCACGACAATGCCCGCTGCCACACCGCTCGTGCGACTAGACAGTACCTGGAAGAAGTCGGGATTCCCACAATAGACTGGCCAGCCGTCAGCCCTGACATGAACCCTATCGAACACCTGTGGGACGAGCTGAAAAGGCGGGTACGAGGAAGATCTCCAGCTCCGGCGTCAATAGAAGACCTAAAAACTGCTCTTATCGAAGAGTGGCAGGAAATTCCACAGGATTCCATCAGGAAACTCATTAAGTCAATGAAAAACCGTTTACAAGCAGTCATTAGGGCCAGGGGGGGCAATACAAAATATTAAGCGGGAAATAACAAAGATTTTCAATAAAAATTTGATATTTTCATATTACTTCTTATTAATTTAAACATCCACAACTTCGACCTATTGTAATAATTCACTAAATGAAGGTAGGAAACTTAATTAAATTTAAATAATTTTTATACCATTCGAAAGCTAACAAAATTTATTTTCAAATGGTATACACCAATCTGCAGTTTATTCCATGGAAACTGTAAAATATAGTCTGCAGAAACCAGCTATGAAGTGATTCCAGTTTATAGCTCGCCAGTGTAGTAGGCTATAAATTGTTTAAATTATACCTGTTTCGCAGTAGCCCAGGAAGCTCTCGGGTATCCTGAGAAGAGGTAGCAATGCCCGTTGAAGAGGACTTGCTTCGCGTCCATACACGATTGGGCTGCAACAATACAAATATGTTGTGTTATTTTCTAGGTAGGTACGTATTATTAATGGAACAAGGATAATAGCCAACCAGTAGCCAACATTATTTAATCAGTGCCAAAGGTAGTCATCGCGCGAGAGCTAGTCCCCCTCAACGATTAACATCTTTGGTCCCCCTGCTGTAAGCGACCGGATAAAGGATTTTGAATTTTTATTTTATCGTCTTAAAATACAACTGACGAAAAAACCTAAATCGTGTTCCTTCGAGTGCCTATTGACCAATAGGTAAGTACACACTTTTCTTGCAGAGGGCACCCTCTGCAAGAAAAGTGTGTACACGGTCTGAATAAAGACCGACTCACACAAGTTATATTATAATACCACATATTTTTATGCGAAAAATTCAATAAATCCTGAATTGTTTACTAACAAATCCAATGATTTCTGTTCGAATGCGAACGTAAAGCTTAGTTTCCGATACGATAGCAAATCCCAAGCGGGTAGGGATAGAGGCATGTTACAAAGGATATCGAATAACAGATGCTATCTGATACGGACGCTAAAACACAAAATTTGTGGGGAAATAAGTAATACGGTGATGGAGAATTGAGGCGTTTATAATAGATGGCTGAACTGTAGGTAGGGTTAGAAGTGTATGTCCTACTATCCTATCCTACTTCCTACTAATATTACAATATAAATGTCAAAGTTTGTATGAATGGATGTATGGATATTTGTTAGTCTTTCACGCAAAAACTACTGAACCGATTAGGCTGAAATTTGGTATGGGTATAGTTTGGAACCTGGAAAAACATATAGGCAATTTTTTTCCCCGATAAAACGGCGCGGGCAGCAGCTAGTATAAAATAATTGAAGTAAACGTATTTATTAGTTAGGTCTTAACATTATTGATGACTGTGATATACTCGGATAAGTTAGGTGCTGGGATGGGTCTGATACTTAGTGACTTACTTGTACAAAATTTTGTAAACAATTGCTATCCAGATGCTAATATTCATGTAATTACGGTTTGTATTCAGAAAGATAACTCTCTGAATAAAAGCACCACTCTACAATTAGAGTGGTGCTTTTATTCAGAGAGTTTGAGCAAATTTCACCAAGCTGAACAATTTCAGCTTGGTGAAATTTGTGTAAAACGGTCAGCGTTGATTAGGCTAGTTGAGGTACTTCTAGAAAAGGTACAGAATGGACTAGGGAAATTGATTATTTGCTCCTTCCTTTACTCAAATTCATTAACATCAAAGCAAAATGAAAATATATGAAACAATAACTTGCTGATGTACAACATGACATGTCGTCATAATGATGTATTACTTTTTGATACTAATAAGTTTATTAGTAAAACTAGTACCTAACCAAAAAGAACAAAATGATAATTGCTAAATTGTTAGCATAAAATATTTTTGATCCCGTTATAAATAGTATAACGCAGTTGCCTGACGAGCCTGTATATTTAGTAAGTAGTAGTACTAATGAGGGCATTAAAGCGATTGTGTCAGTAAATACAAATTTAAACTGACCACAACGACAACGGGAAAGCAAAAAGCGCTTCATATAGTCCATCAGAATATACAAGGCTTACCCAGCAAAATCCTAGAATTAGAACTATTTTTGAATTGTTTAAATGTAGATGTTATGTGCTTAACAGAACACTGGATTGTAAAGAATCAGTTACTTCCCTTTTATCATAACGATAGTTTTGAAAGTTCCTATAAAAGAAAGGCTGCTATACGTGGTGGCTCTCTAATTATAGTTAAAAATAGTCTTAAATGTAAAGAACGGAAAGATATTGTAAACCTCACTATTGAGAGGACTATTGAAATTTCATGTGTGGAACTGGAGCGGCATATCATAGTGTATGTGTACCGCCCCCCCCCCCCGATGCAAATCAGGTAGCTTTTGAAAGTACTATGGAAGAAGTTTTGCTGAAAGTATTTACATATAGGAAGAATCTCATTGTTTGTGGCGACTTTAATATATATATTTTAGCGAATCCCCTTGCCAATAGATTGCTTGATTTATTCAAATGCTTTCGTTTACAACATCTTTTTAATGACCCAACTAGGGTTACCCTAACATCTGCCACTTGTTTAGATAATATTTACTGTAGTGAATCTCCAACCAGCAAAACAGTAATCAAGCATTTCAAATCAGACCACTATGGTCAGAGTGTTAATTTTAGTTATAATTTGAATGATACAAACAATGTTGAGGAATATACCTACAGGCCTATTACAGAGAGCCGTATTAAGAATTTTCAAAGTAAAGTGGAACTAGCAGTATCTAATATATCTTGTTCTGATGATCCTAATGTTCTATTTGCCAATCTTTTTAATGTTATTAATAGAGAACACAGTGAAGTATTCAAACTTAAAACATGCCCAGTTAGAGACAGGGTCGGGTTTACTGATTGGGCCACTCCCGGAATTTATAGAAGTAGGGATAGACTATACGATCTTTATGGTGCTAGAGAAGCTATATTACATGATCCTGTGTTTCTCTTATATGTAACCAACTACTCGAAAACATTTAAGAAAGTCTGCAACACAGCAAAATGCCGTATCTTGAGGAAAAAAATTATAAACTCGTCTAATAAAATAAAAACAACATGGAGACTAATAAATAACGAAACGGGTAAATCAAAGCTCTTCTAGAGAAATAAGGTTAAAAATTAATAACTCAATTCTTATACATGAAAAGGATATTGCCGATGCTTTCGATGCATTCTTCTCCCATATTCCTAAAGTTGTTACCCGGACTCTAAACTCGTTACCTTCGACGGCGGTTGAATTATTAGAATCATCTGTTGAAAAATGTAAAGAGGTCTTTATATTTACTCATGTAAATGCCAATTATATAGTCAAAACGTTTAAGTCTATTAACATCAAAAATACTGAAGATCTCTGGGGTATCTCAACCAAAGTACTAAGTTCAATTATAAAGGAAGTGGCTCCTTGTTTGGCCTATATTTTCAATAGTTGTATCGACGCAGGAGTTTTTCCTGATCTCATGAAATATATTAAACTGGTTCCTCTTTTTAAATCTGGAAGTCACACTGATCCGGCCAATTACAGACCAATTTCAATATTTCCAGATATAAGTATAATTTTTGAAAAAATTATTCTCACACAGCTGTCCTCTCCTTTCGTCCTTAATAGGCTACTCCATAAAAATCAATTTGGCTTCACCAAAGGTAGATCAACAACCGATGCTGGTACAGTTTTACAAAAGCATATATTGGATGCCTGGGATAAAGCAAAAAACGCTATTGGTATATTCTGTGACCTTTCTAAGGCTTTTGATTGTGTAGATCATGCTACATTAATTGGAAAATTGAAACACTATGGAATTCAAAACAAGGCACTGGACCTTATGCAATCATATTTATCTGATAGTGTTCAAAAAGTAGCTATTGGCAAAGAAAGATCTAGGGGCTCAAAAATTGAATTAGGCGTCCCGCAAGGATCAATATTAGGTCCTTTTTTATTTTTAGTATACGTAAATGATCTACCCTTTTTAGCAAAAGATCTGTGTGATATAGTCTTATTTGCTGATGATACTTCACTGATTTTTAAAGTTGACAGAAATAAATGTAATTATGACGATGTAATTGATTCGCTTTCACACGCACTAGATTGGTCCACGGCCAATAACCTCTTACTTAATGCTAAAAAAACAAAGTGCATTAAATTCATGTTACCAAATGAAAAAGAATTTCCAACTAAGATAATGCTAAAGGATGAGATTGTTCACTTTGTAGACTCTACTGTTTTCTTAGGGTTACATATTGATTCCACTCTTCAATGGAAACCGCAAATTGATGGTCTCGCAGGCAGACTTAGTTCAGCAGCCTATGTAGTTCGTACAATTAGATATATTACCGATGAAGATACAGCTAGGTTAGTTTATTTCAGTTTCTTTCATAGTATTATGTCCTATGGTATTTTGCTTTGGGGAAAGGCAGCTGACATCCAGACTATCTTTGTTCTTCAAAAAAGGGCTTATTACGCAATTTATAAATTAAAGCCACGCGACTCTTTGAGGGAATTATTTAAAGAAATAAATATTTTCACAGTAATATCGCAATACATCTATGAAAATCTAATGTATACGGACAAAAATAGAGATAGCTTTTTGAAAAAGTGTGATGTTCACAATAGAAATACAAGAAACAAGAACAAATTACACATCCCAGCATATAGATTACAAAAAGTAGGGAAATCATTTATGGGCAATTGCACTTCTATAATAAGCTTCCATCTGAAGCAACTGAACTCCCTATTCGTAAATTTAAACAGTACATTAAACAAAATCTTATAAGGAAGGCCTTTTACTCCATAGATGATTACATCAATGATGTTAATGCTTGGCCAGATGTCGCTCCGTTCCGCACTGTCAGTAGTATGTAAGAAATTCAATGTTCTGTTTAGCTTTATAGAAATATTGACCTGTATCTAAATCGCATTAAATTTAGATTTAGATAGGCAAAATAACCATGTATTGGACACATAAGTGATATTATAAATGTGCTAGTGGTTTCTTTTTCACTTCTTCCACTAGTGGACAAAAAATTGAAGTGAAGAGAATATCAATAACACCTTATTTCTTATTTAATATTAATAACTATGTTTATAGTATAAAATTTGACTTGTCTAAGTGCTTATTTTGTAAGCCTAAAGAAATAAAGTTATTGATTCTGATTCTGATTGATTAGGGCTTAAATAGCGAAGTAATATGTAGGTCTTGCCTTTGTTGGTCCTTGCATTACTTTTAAGTATATAAAATACATGCTGCTAATTGCGATGAAATTGTGTAAAATGGTTTTTTAAAAACCTAGGCTTTAAGTAGGTACCTAATTAATCAGCCTCTGTATGATATCGACAGTTATTGTTAAGTTAGTTTTTAAACACACTGACACTTTATCGAGGCACTCAGATATAGGATACTACATCTATGAATATCATCGGTATCTAAATGGTTCAAAGAGATTAAAGAATTCCAACATTTTCCATTACCATTTATATGATAAAAGACAAGAAGGGATATGTTTGTAGGCATGAAATATGTTTGGAACCCTTTGTGACTTCCGCTGTTTCGGTTTCGACTGAACGCTAGGGTTGTCAGATCCGCTTAGAATTTACTTGAATTTCGAGAACAATGAAACAATAAAAACATAACAATGGCGGTCTTATCGGTCAAGAGCGATTGAAATCTCTGCCAGACAACCTGGTATGGATAGAATCCTTGGACATACATGGGGTAAGATTAGTGTGCATCTAATATGGCAGTAGTACCATTAGTGCCTACTCTTGGTGGCAACCCTAGGTGCGAGTGTCAGAGAACTGAGTAAAATGGAGCGCACATAAATAAATGTGCCGAAAATATGACAGATCGGTATCGACCTAGGCGGAGAATTAACCTCTTCTTTGATACTGGGAAAAGTACAGATGACGACAAAAATGTGTAACCATTGTTTACAAATACTGGACCTCACCTGAAACACCTCCTCTCAATGTACAGAGAGCAGCATCAATTGCTAACCCTCTAGCGGTAGAAGTGAAACGTTAAAGGGGTTACCAATTAATGCTGCTCTCCGTACCTATTACCCCATCATTATTATCTATATTTATAAAAGAGTAAACTGGGTGACTCATCCAGAGATCTCAAACTATAAGAGCTACGAAGCTGAAATTTTGCATGGAGGTTTCTTTTAAGGCGTAGGCACGCCGCTAACAACGGATTTTTGGGAATTCGTATTCTAGGGGAGTCAAATGTTATCTTAATATCTATAATAACAAGCGATTTTCTAAAGGAGGCGTCGTCGTCGTACTCTTCACAAAGCGACAGGTGTGCGTCACGGGGCGTCGACAATGGAATTGTTGGTGCCGCATACAGCTGCGGCAAAATCAAATGACCACTTCCCCGCACAGACAGTAAACGTTGCGTTGCGTCATGACGCTACGTTGTGCCGCATACCGCAGCGAAATAAAAGGTGGTACGGGTTGCAAAATGAAAATAATATTATTTTTACGCTTCGTCAACTCACACTAGTTGGAACTAGATGCCTGGTGCAAGTTGACAAGCAACTTGTTGAGACAAAGACTGCGAGAGTCCGAGAGATCAAAGCTTCATCATCAGCCCGTACACGTCCACTGCTGAACATAGGCCTCCCCCAAACGACGATGGCACGAATAGCCGTCCTGAGCCGCATCCAACCAACGACTCCCTGCAACCGCTACGATGTCGTCGTCGGTCCATCGAGTGGGAGGTCTTCCCACAATCCGTTTCGCATTGCTTCACGGTCGCCACTTGAGAACCTTTACTCCCCAACGGTTATCGGTTCTACGAGCTATATGGCCTGCCCATCAGCCTGATAATTCTGAGAGCTCTGTCGGTAACTTTGGTTCTTCTACGAATTTCCGTATTCCGGACCCAAAGCTTATGGGTTAGGTATATATACCTCTATCTCAGTTAATATGTTCTATAACCTACCGACACGCGAAAAATCACTACATATCTCCAAAATTCCATAAATCAACTTATCGGGATGATATCCTGTTATTCAATTTATTACTCTTCCGTCCAAACAACATCGGCCCAAAATAACCTTTCCGTCCTTTTTAATAAATAAGTAGAGACAGTAGGTACCCACGTATAGGTACTGTCAGCCACATGATGATTCATTCAAAAATCATCATGAATATATATCATATCAAAATCATGGATAAGTGGTCATTTGATTTTGCCGCAGCTGTATGCGGCACCAACAAATCTATTGTCGACGCCCCGTGACGCACACCTGTCGCTTTGTGAAGAGTACGACGACGACGCAAAGTGCCGAGTACCCGCTCTCCACTTCACCGCTCTTGCCAGGCTCTGACGCAGATTTCGACGGAGCAAAAGCCCGCTCTAGACGTTTTTCATATGATTCTGTGTCAGGGGCACAGCATACTCGTGAGAGTGAGCATGAGCGTTGTGCGTCTCAATCAAGAGATCAAAGCAGATACCTCCAGTACATGATAACTTCGAACAAGTAGTACCTAGTAGAAGTATTTCTGAATTCTCTGCATTAGGTACTTATAAGTAACTAGATCCAGCGTTTTCCAGGATAAAAAGTTGCCTATATCCATCCCTGGGATACCGTCTATCTCCCTGCCAAATTTCATAGACATCCGTTAAGCCATTTATAACAGACGGACATAACTACCTACTTTAGCTTTTGTGTATTAGTATATTTTTTAATTTATTTATTTAATATGGCAGTACCAACAAAATACATATCTAATAAAACATTTTTATAGAAACATAGTATAATAATTATATGGTACAAAACAAACTTGTTGAAATTAACAAAATATCCGAAACAGATTTAAAATTTATCGTCCATTTACTCTTTACAAAACCGTGAAACTGATGCTAAATGAAATATTTAATCCAAAGTAACTCGGTAAAAACGGTGCATCCTACAATAACACAATTTTAATTAAGTTTTCACGCGTATTCGGCAAATGGGCAATAAGCCCGGGAATATTCATTTAGCAATATGGCCGCCGCGGTCGAGAGGTGCATTTTACGTGAGAAATGATGGAGGTCGTTTGCTGCAAACTTTTCTAACGTAAACCTGAAAAAATTACACAGTTTGGAACCCATCAAGAAATATTATACGAAATGTAATGTTTTAAAGATTCTGCTTTATAACCTGCATAAACATATGTATGACTATGTATACCTACTCGTTATAATAAATAAGTAAGTACCTACTCGTTGTAATTTATTTCTTTTTACAAGCTTTTATTTTCAAAGCAGATACCTCCAGTACATGATAACTTCGAACAAGTAGTACCTAGTAGAAGTATTTCTGAATTCTCTGCATTAGGTACTTATAAGTAACTAGATCCAGCGTTTTCCAGGATAAAAAGTTGCCTATATCCATCCCTGGGATACCGTCTATCTCCCTGCCAAATTTCATAGACATCCGTTTAGCCATTTATAACAGACGGACATAACTACCTACTTTAGCTTTTATGTATTAGTATATTTTTTAATTTATTTATTTAATATGGCAGTACCTAATAAAACATTTTTATAGAAACATAGTATAATAATTATATGGTACAAAACAAACTTGTTGAAATTAACAAAATGTCCGAAACAGATTTTAAATTTATCGTCCATTTACTCTTTACAAAACCGTGAAACTGATGCTAAATGAAATATTTAATCCAAAGTAACTCGGTAAAAACGATGCATCCTACAATAATACAATTTTAATTAAGTTTTCGCGCGCATTCGGCAAATGGGCAATAAGCCCGGGAATATTCATTTAGCAATATGGCCGCCGCGGTCGAGAGGTGCATTTTACGTGAGAAATGATGGAGGTCGTTTGCTGCAAACTTTTCTAACGTAAACCTGAAAAAATTACATAGTTTGGAACCCATCAAGAAATATTATACGAAATTTAATGTTTTAAAGATTCTGCTTTATAACCTGCATAAACATATGTATGACTATGTATACCTACTCGTTATAATAAATAAGTAAGTACCTACTCGTTGTAATTTATTTCTTTTACAAGCTTTTATTTTTCTTGACCAGCTGTTAGTTTGTATTGGTAGGGACAAATCTTGCAACCAAATTTTAGACCAGTATCCTCAAGCGACGCAGTTGTGGCATACTTCTGTAAGTTCAGTGACAATGCAATGTCATGGTACTATCGAGCTGGTCTGATGATGGACATAGGAAATCATAAATGAAACGGCTTAACGTCGAGTTTGGGTTCGTTTGATTTGCCTTCCCAAGCACTTTGGTCCTAAAATAATAATAAAAAATAAAATAGTTTTTTTATTATTTTAATTGAAATAATTGTTAATTTCTTTAACTTAATCTATACTTAGGTACAAATCTTTAAATTTCTTTGAAAATCCCCTTTTAATTATAGAGAATTAGAGATACCTGTGTTAGGGGGTTTCGCTCTTGCCAGATTATATAAAAGGTTAATTAAAAAAAATACTTATAAAAAAAAAATTTTTTTAAATGAATATTAGTTTTGAAGGTGCGGCCTTATCTACTGTAATCAGGGTGGGTCAACCCGTTAGCCTTCATATTTTACAGTTAATCGAAGCTAAGCTCACAAAAACACTTTAATTAATTATTTCTTACCTGTTTACTTAAGTTGTTAATACTGTTTAGATAGGTAATTACTGTTTTTAAGTAACCTACGCTTAAGATTGATATTGGTATGGATGAGCAACTTTTAGATTGTTTGAGTCTGCAGTTATTTCAACTGTTTCAATTGTACGAGTAAATAGGTTCTCGTATTCTAGATATATTTTGTAAATAAACTGATGCCTACATATTAAAAAAAATATTGTTGTGGAAAGTATTTTATTATACTGGTCGGTATCATCGGAGCAAATCGCGGAAGTTTAAAACAGTTATTGGTTTTGAAAGCCTTCATGCATGATTAATTCGTATTAAGTCCATTTTCATAAATTCATATCAAGTATTGTACTTGCATATTGTAGTATTGTGGCCGTGGGGCCGCGGCGTACAAATATCGACCCTTCCAACTCAACCCGTGGATGTCGTAAGAGCGGCGGCAGCTTCCTTCTGAGTATTTTTAAACACCAACACTGCGATCACCAATCCGCCTGCCAAGCGTGGTGATTATAGCAAATCCCCCCTACATGGGAGCCCATCCACTCGATGGACCGACGACATCGTAGCGGTCGCAGGGAGTCGATGGATGGAGGCGGCTCAGGACCGCTATTTGTGGCGTCGTACGGGGGGGGGGGGGGGCTATGTCCAGCAGTGGACGTGTATGGGCTGATGATGATGATGATTGTGATTATTCGAACTCGAATTTGAACCTTCCGATCAGAACGATGATCGAAGCTGACTTTGATGTTATATTTATTGTAATAGTTTAGTAGACGTAAGTTTAATCTGTTTAGTTTTTTCGTTTTTGTAATGTGTTTTTTGTTATTCTTTCCTGTTAGAGCGACAAGATCACAGGGTGATTAAGCTCTATATTATAAAAAGAAATAAAAAAAAATCCTTTTGGTTTGTTAGGTTTTGCTTTGTAGTTTATTTTAAAAGAGGAAACATGATAAATAATTTTCTGTTATTAGTTTTTAGAACTGAGATACGTAGATATACTTATATTGTTGCATCAATACTGGATGTATTTTTAGTTCAACGTTAAAATGTTACTGAATCCAATTTGAAAGCGCTCGGTAGTTTCGCAAAAACGATGATAAATGATGCCGTGATGGACGCAACACGATCGACCTACAAAAGCGAGCTTTTTCATATAAATACATAGAAAATGGTTGTGATCGACCCTTTGTTCGGTGTAGGACAGATTCTGGATTGGACAGATTCGAAAAGTATTGTAATTGTCTACCAAATTATACTTTCTTTAATTTCATAAAACCTACGTATACGTACAAATAAAATTACTGGAAAAAGTTAAGACCTAGGTCCGCTGTGGGTTGCCCAAACTTGGCCCAAACTATGTAACATGTAATCAGGAGGGGGAAGGCTTTGTCCAATAGTCGGACACATTAAAGATGCGGCATAAAAAGGGAGGGCATCATTTCTGTGGCAGTTAGTTTAGATTTTGATGACGAGAGAATCGACACAACTGTGCAAAGTGTGCGACTTTTAAATAAGTTACGAATGCTCATACGTGACGCATTACTATAAAACATTGTAATATACTGTGGCGAATTTTATCAAAATCATTATATTTTCCCTTTAGAAATTTGATGAGTAATAGAAGTCACGGGCAAACAACTAGTCCATGCCTATAATGGCTCGCTTTTTCAATGGTCGTCCGAATGGGCTTTTTGGAAGTAACGCTGAATCGCTTATTTTGAAAGCTATTGTACTACAAATGGGGAATGGTGACGGGCAAGGTTTTATTCTAAGGCCGAATAACTTTTGTTGTGTTTATTTTATAGGTCGAACAACATTCGTTGTTTTGGGGATACATTAATTTGAGCGTTAGACGATTTTTCGTCACAGTGCCCCACGGCCACACACAATGCCCTACGGAATATCATCAAGTCATTAACGAGAGAGTGAAAGCAATATGAATGAATTAAAATGAAGAAAGATACATTTATTTAGTTTTGCAAGAACAGCACAGATAATTAAACAGATATATGCCAGTGTTAGTATTCAATTCAATTCAAATCATTTATTTACCATAAATTCACAGGGAACACTTGGTCAAGTCAATTTCTACAGAATATAATATAGGTACAATAAAAATAGTAATAATCATAAAGTAATGAGTTAACGAATGGCTGTAAAAAGCCATTAATAATAATAAGTTTATATAATCAAATAAAAATTAAAATGAGTGCGGCTGTAAAGAGGCTTTGTCTTAAAAACTAAGGCTATCTAGTCAGTCCACGACTTTTTGTCATTAATGTAGTCATTGGTGCAATAATACGCTTTGTTTGATAGGTGTTTTTGAACATGTTTCTTAAATGCTTTTTCTGGTAAGTTTACAATATGACTAGGAATTTTATTGTAGAAGCGAATAGAGTTACCTACGAAACACTTGTTGGACTTTTGTAACCTATATGCTTTGTTTGAAATCTTGTCTTTAGCTCGTGTATTATAGTTATGTATATCACCTCTTCTTTCAAATAGATGACTATTCTTTCTTAAAAACATAATATTTTCATAAATGTAAAGGCTAGGGACCGTCAAAATATTGATTTTGTTAAAAATCTCTTTAAGTGAGTCTCTACATCTTAAGTTGAAGATTGCACGTATTGCTCTTTTTTGGAGGATGAAAATTTCATCAATGTCAGCGCCAGCACCCCATAGTAATATACCATAACATACCAAGCTATGAAAATATGCAAAGTATACAAGTCTGGCAGTTTTTTCATCCGTTAACTTTCTAACCTCCCGGATTGCATAACAAGCCGAGCTTAACTTTCCTCCTAACGCAGAAATATGTGAACCCCACTGTAGTTTGCTATCTATAATTATACCTAAAAACTTCGTAGACTCTACTGTGTCAATATTCGTACCCATTATTGCTATATTTGGCTTTGACGCCCGTACGTTTGGTAATGTAAATTTAACCATTTTAGTTTTTGTGGGATTTAATATTAAATTGTTAGCAGAGAACCACCTAAACACTAAGTCTAAGGTTTCATTGACATGAGGTAGGTTCGATGTACCTCTTTTGATCTTGAAAAGCAGTGACGTATCATCAGCGAAGAGCACCACTTCATTGCTTGTTTGCTTTTGGATGACATAGGGTAAATCGTTCACGTAAACCAAAAACAAAAAGGGGCCAAGTATGGACCCCTGTGGCACGCCTAGTTTAGTTTGGCAGCTTGATGACCTTACTTCGCCGATTGCAACTTGCTGCTCTCTATTTGCGAGATATGAGGAAATGAAGTTCAAAGCTAAGCCGCGTACTCCATAATATTCGAGTTTGAGTAAAAGCGTGTCATGATGGACACAGTCGAATGCCTTGGATAGATCGCAAAAAATTCCCAAGGCATCATAAGAGTCTTCCCAGGCCTGAAGTATATAGGAAATTAATTTAGAGCCAGCATCAAGAGTTGAGCAACCTTTTGTGAATCCAAACTGATGTTTATGTAAAATTTTATTAAGTGAAAAATAACTCAATAACTGATTCAAAGCCAGCCTTTCAAAGATCTTACTTAATGCTGGTAAAATAGATATCGGCCGATAGTTCTCCGGATTTTCCTTGCATCCAGATTTATGCAAGGGTATAATTTTGCTTACCTTCATTAGGTTTGGGAAAATTCCCTGATCTAGGCAGGAATTGAATATATCAGCTAGAACTGGAGATATTTGATCCATTACGCTATTCAGCACTACAACTGACAGACCCCATAAGTCTTCAGTTTTCTTTGCTTTGAGGCTTCTAAACGTTTTAAACACAGTCTCGGGTGTTACATGTTCAAATTCGAATCTGCGAGGTGAACGAGCAACATTGTCCCTTAGAAAAACTTCAGTAATACCTTTGGACTTATCTAGGTGTTTGGTTAATTCAGAAGGTATACTTGTAAAATATGACGCAAAATTATTAGCTATAAGCATCTTGTCACTAGTTAGTTTATTATTTATTCGAATGTTATCTATCCCGTCTCCTACACTTTGCTTACCAGTTTCTGATTTAATTACATCCCATGTCGTTTTTATTTTATTATTAGCTTTCTTAATTTTAGCTTTTATGAATAAAGATTTAGCACTCTTGCAAACAGCTTTAAAAATCTTTGAGTAATTTTTAATGTACTCCAGGGTAACTATATTATTTGTTCTTTGTTTCATGTCATAAAGATCATAGAGCTTCACTCGGCTGATATATATTCCCTTGGTAGCCCACTCTGCAAATATTGGTATTCTATTTTGTTTAACTTTTATAGTTTTAAAGATGGATTGGTACGTATTTGTAATGATTTTAAAAAATGCATCGTATTTTGCATCTGGTCTATCAAATTTAAAGGACAGTGTTACTAACTGGTCCGTTACAGCATTTCGAAAATCCCACAGTTTTTTTTGTGTGATAGGTCTACAAATCTTAGTAGTCACAATCAGTTTGGCATGACTATAAAGCACAACTGACTGGCCCTTATGATCAGACCCAAGACGATCAAAAAGTTCCTTATCTGTGTATTCGCAATTTAGGAATATATTATCTAAACACGTAGCTGTTGTGGTTGTAATTCGCGTTGGTTCATGAAAGAGTTCACTTAAATTGTATGATTTACATAGAAAAAGAAGTCTCTGTTTGAATGGAGAATCAACCAAAAGATCAACGTTGAAATCGCCGCACATTACTATGCTTTTGTTTTGAATCGAAAGTTTTCTTAACGTCTCTTCGACAATAGCAATGAAGGTGTTAAAGGTAGCAGAGGGCGGACTATAGATACACAATATTATAAAGCAATCTAGCTCTGCACAAGCAATCTCACATTCACGTTCTACAGATAAGGCCACAATATCTTTACGCTCCCTAGCCCTTAGTTTACTATTGACTAATACTAGAGACCCACCACCTTTAGCTATCTTCCTAGTAAAAGAACTAACTATATGTAGTTGACCTAGTGTGAAATTAAGTGAGGTAGGTGACAACCATGTTTCTGTGAAACAAATAATGTCATAATTATTTGATTTTAGAAAAAAATCAATTTGTAACATTTTGGAAAGTAATCTATTAATATTCTGATGCATAAGTTTTATAGGCTTAGCTAATTTTCTATTGACTAAATTGCTAGGTGGGCCTTGTGAGTTCATCAATTTCGAACGAATACAAGGACCCCCTGTTGTCTTTTTTAAAAGTTTAAATTATCTTCAGCTCTCGTTTGTGTGTTCATATTGTGTTTAATGTATGTCACAATTACGAACCTAAGATCCTTTGGTGTCATCTTATTTTCTATACTAGCGTAATTTATAAGGTCAAAATTAGGATTGTACATGGAGCTAGTATGTAGAATTGTATTATATCTGTAAATGTGTTCGTCATATCTAGTCCTTGACTCCGACCACATTTTTGAATATGAAAGGTTAGGACATATCAGTTTTATGTTTCTCTTGTTAAGATCCTCGCATAGGCCCAGTATTTCTGTTACATAGTTCTTCGCCTGTAGGTTATACTCTTTCTTCGTGACTAAGAATATAGCGCTTAGAAACTTGTCTTCTTTTTCGGCCATATGTCTTGCTGTTTTTGTTAGAAACTCTATTGAAGCTTCTGGATATGAATAACAGCAGTAGGAGTAGTTGTTCTTAACATGATTATCAATATCTCTTCCAATTCCTTTTATAGATTCATCGCCCAGGATGATTATTTGTTTTGGTCTAGATTCGGTGTCTCCATTTATTTCATTGTCCTTTATGATATCTTCGTCTTCTCTTTCTATGTTGGTCAATTTCGTATCATTGATCATTTCAACTAGAGTTTCGCTTTGAGACTTATTTGTGTAGTGTTCAGTACTTAGTTCATCGTATGACTTACGTAGTTGGTCGCAGGTAATTGTGAGATGTTCAAGTTTTTCTTGTAGTTTTTTTACATTGTTTTCTAGTGCTTCTGAATTCAGTTGTGATGCCTTGAGTAAATTGTCGTAGTCTTTGTACATGCGTTTTTGGTCTTCATTATTTTGTCTCTTAATTCTATCCATGTCAACAGCAGAATCATTCATAAATTTCGCTAAATTAATCCTTTTCTTTTTTAATGTACGAAGTTCTACAGATTTGAAGCGCAAGTCAGCGCGAATTTGCGTGAGTTCATGAGTAAGATTAGCAAGGTTTTGTTCATTACCTGGTTTTATATTTACCTTTAACTCTTTCTGTAAGTTTTTTATTTTTGTTTCTTGTTCTTTAATCAGGAGGCACAGTTTTATATTCTCGTTTTTTGCTAAATTCAATTCTGATGTTAGGTATTTCTCATTTACTTTTGAACTCATTAGATTGTTATCTTTGTTCGCTGATTGAGTTTGCCCATCAGTTAGTTTTTGTACAGTATGTTTCAATTTTCGGTTTTCTTCAATAATTTGTGTGATATCTTTCTGTTCCGTTTTAAATTTTATAATTTGTTTTTCAGTCTCAAGGTTAAGATTTTGTAGCATTTCACATTTCTGATCTTTTTTAGACAGTTCTTGTTTTAGTTTTTTATTCAATTCCAAAATGTATGTGTACTCGTTTTCACCATCAACTTGTTCTCTAAGTAGCTGCTCGTTGAGTTGTATTGATTTGTTCAGCTCATCTTGTATGATTTTTATGTTGTCTGTACTAATTTCAGTTGAATTAAAGATTTTTTGTAAATTTTTCTTTTTTCTGGTCATTATAGAACTCATTTTTAAAGTTTCTACTAAATGGGAGATTTTCCCCAACCAGGCAACACTGCCAGCAAGGTGGTATCACCCAGTAGCGAGTTCAAACTCTCAACGTCAGTCAAATGACATGTCAGTGATGTCAGTTTTCAATAAGACATTTAGCTGTTTTGTTACAGGTTATTCAACTGTGCTGTCGGCTCGAATTTTTCAAAAGTAGTTTTTATACAAATAGAATGCATATAGATATCCAAAATGAGAGTGTGTGCGTTCGTTTTCGGAAACCCAACGGACTTTCGATGATGTATTTCGTTGAATTAATGTCAATATGTAGCTCACCAAGTGAATCTCTTGTGATTGATGGTTTTGCAGGTTCTGTGCACTGAGTTTGGACACTATTTTACGAGGTATTGTACGTGTTTTATAATTTATTACTTATAAAATTGTGTAGAGTGAAATGTAAACAACTTTCTCGCTCCCTCCGATCTGGAATTCACTCTTAATTTGAGTACTAATACTTGCCGTAGTATTGAGTATTTAGTTAGATGTTTTTCAAATATTTAGTACTAGCTGCGTGCCCGCGCCTTCACCCGCGTTTTATGTGGATCAAAAATAGCCTATATGTTATTCCAGGTCCCAAACTATACCCATACGAAATTTCAGACCTATCAGTTTAGTAGTTGCGTGAAAGAGGAACAAACATCCATACTCACAAACTTTGACATTTATAATATTACCTAGTAGGATTTTGTTCAAGAAAATATTAAAGTAGGTAGATACCTAAACGTAATCCTACTACAAGAAGATTCTGAACTGACGAAGACCAAAATAAAATCGAACTTGCCCAAAGTCGGTCCTGAGCATCTAACTAAATCCTTACATAGAGTCCCGCTCGCGAGCTTCTCATGTCGCGTCGTCATGTAGCCCGCCCGAAAAGCTAAATCCTTTCATACAGACTGCGTCCTTCGCGAAAGTTCTCTACAAGAGCATCCAAGTAAACCCTTACAAGAGTCCCGCTCGCGAGAGTATCATTCTTAAATGTCGCATCGTCATGTAGCCCGCCCGCAAAGCTAAATCCTTCCATACAGACTGCGTCCTTCGCAAAAGTTCTCTACAAGAACATCCAAGTAAACCCTTACAAGAGTCCCGCTCGCGAGAGTATCATTCTTAAATGTCGCGTCGTCATGTAGCCCGCCCGCAAAGCTAAATCCTTCCATACAGACTGCGTCCTTCGCAAAAGTTCTCTACAAGAGCATCCAAGTAAACCCTTACAAGAATCCCGCTCGCGAGAGTATCATTCTTAAATGTCGCGTCGTCATGTAGCCCGCCCGCAAAGCTAAATCCTTCCATACAGACTGCGTCCTTCGCAAATGTTCTCTACAAGAGCATCCAAGTAAACCCTTACAAGAGTCCCGCTCGCGAGAGTATCATTCTTAAATGTCGCGTCGTCATGTAGCCCGCCCGCAAAGCTACATAAATCCTTCCATACAGACTGCGTCCTTCGCAAATGTTCTCTACAAGAGCATCCAAGTAAACCCTTACAAGATTCCCGCTCGCGAGAGTATCATTCTTAAATGTCGCGTCGTCATGTAGCCCGCCCGCAAAGCTACATAAATCCTTCCATACAGACTGCGTCCTTATATATATATATATATAATATACCTACATAAACAGTGTATCCAGTTTCTTTGCTCCCCAAACTCAGTTCCCTGTTTTTTTGCCACTAAAACAGAGCACGTGCGTTTGACTTTTGGGACCATTTGGCCTGATTTACTTTGGTAAGTTAACACCACTGGTGTGTACCTATTCTGTTTTTCCGAGTACCGACAAATAATGTAGAGAGTAACCGCAAAAGGAGTTTCGTTGCTTGGAGGTGTGCGGCAGAAGCAAAAGCGAGGGTTGCTCTTTGCCACCGTAAGTAAAAACACAAAGATAGACCGGTCTAGTGCGCGTCGGACTGCCTCAGAAATGGTTTCATCATCATCAGCCTTTGTCGTCCCACTGCTGGGCGTAGGCTGCTCTGTGTTTATGCCATTCGTCTCGGTCCTGCGCCAATCTGGACGGAGTCCACTGTGTTGCGTATGTCACCGACAAATTGCGCCGTTTGACCAAGTGCCCTTGCCCAACTGCTTTTGACCATATCACACACTATTTCTAATAATATCATTGTCCCATTAAATATTGTGGTAGTTGCTATTGTAATGAATCACGTTGGTATTCTGGACAAAATTGCGCTAGCTACATATCAGATATGAGTGACAGACGGACGGATAGAAAGATGGCTTAGCCTTCGTAGTAGGTAGGTAATAGAGTCTCGGGGGCATCCTTTGTGCGCCACACACACAAACCCTAAAACGGTAAATAGGAATAAAAACCTTTATTTGCCTGCAGCGGAAAGCAAAAAATCCTTTTGCCTTGACCTTTCCTTGCTAATCTAAAAGTAATAACTTCTCCGCACTTGCCTTCCTAGCATCATTACGATCCTAATAGCTGTCAGAAGGGTTGTTTTACGTAAGTCTGATATTCCACTAATTACATTTTTACTGTCCCTTTGGTTTAAACAAGGCTCAAGAAAACATCTATAAACAAAAATCATAGTTTCCCTTATTTCTCTAATTCTAGTCAGAAACCCAACTGGAATACTTTTTATTTCCCTAGAAACTATAATATGTTATTTAATTATAACATAAATAAAGTACTTTAAAAGTTTTACTCATTTTTAAATTAGATTATTTATAAAAAAAATACTCTATTATCAATCTCTTTATTTACTTATTTACAAACAATGAAAAGAATTAAACAAAAACCCCACAAATGTTCGCACATTATAATCGTGAAAATAAAACACATGATCCCGGTAATGACAAGATTTCGCTCACAAAGTCGACATATTTTAGCGGTCTCGCTCGCTGTGAAAAGCATTCGTTAATTCCAATTATGGTGCCTGCTAGTCTGGGTTTCCGCCCGAGGCACAGCGGTGACGACAGCTGGGGCATTGCAAATCAAATGCTTCATGCTCTCATGAAGCATGCAATAAAGTTTTCTTTAAATAAGTTCGACCAACTTTACTCACGAGTTTATCACTCATAATTTTTTTTCATAGACTCTTAGAGACATCATTTATTAAACAATGGTTAATTTACATAAAACTAGAAAACTAAATTTTTCAGAAACAAATTTGCTGGTCTGGTCACGTTGTCTTTCAACATACTCGTAGGCCTCCCCTAATTTCTTCCACTCGTCTCAGTCCGAGCTAATCTCCTTCATCCGTTTGGTAGATCATCTTCACATGCTTTGATATGTCAAGTGACAAAAGCCAAATACATTATAAACATTTGAGCTTCCGAGCTTTTGTAACCATATCTGTTTGGTGTAGACTTTCTTCTATTAAGCCAATGTGATGATAACAATAAATATATTGAGTATTGAGTATACCAATTAGTCGAACTTTGTTGGAATGTGTAGACTAAAAACTTTTAACATACATCTAGTCTAGTCCAACCGCTTAGCGACAGACTACAGCCAAATATAAAAACGCTCCGAGATGCGGACTCGTTAAAAAGTTGCATTCACCATTCACGTACGGCTCTCGTACGTATATGCCTGTTATAGCCGAGACGTGATTCCCTGTAAGTCTATTTGCAACTTGTACCTATGGGTGAGTCTATTCGCGGCGTGTATGGATAAGCCTATTTTCTAAAAACTCAGGGATGTACCAGCCGTGTCGAACCGCCTAGCGACAGACTACAGTTAAATATAAAAAAGCTCCGAGACGCGGACTCGTTAACAAGTTGCATTCACCATTCACGTACGGCTCTCGTATGCCTGTTATAGCCGAGACGTGATTCCCTGCAAGTCTATTTGCAATGTGTAACGGTAAGTATATTCGCAGCATGTATGAATAAGTGTATTTTAAGCGTGTATGGGAGTGGAAAACTCAGGGAAAAGAACAGAACTAGGTTTTACAAGTGAATGAGGTTTAGGACATTCCACTTCAGAATTTTTAGAGATTGTTGCTGCGCAGTGTACCTACTTAGCGCTTTTTTGTGAAATCTATGCTGTTTTTCTTTTCGCTATAGTATAGAGAATGATCCCAAAATTAGATCCCACCTCATAACAATTTTATTTCTCGGAAATAAAATTGATATTGATGGATTAGCAATTATCTCGCAAAACTTAAAAACAATTGGATGGAACAAGGGATTCGAAGTCAGAACATCCTAATGGAGAACTATTATTACATAGAGTCTTGTCCCGAAGTGAATTTCCCAGACCGTGCCCTCCCCTTGTATTTCCTCCACCTTCATCATTCGCACCGCTAAAGAATGGAACTCGCTGCCTGCTTCTGTTTTCCCGGCCAGTTACAACCTGGAAATCTCTTCAAGACAAGAGTCAATAGGTGTCTTCTAGACCTTCGTGATACACCATCAGTATTATCGTCACTTTCCATCAGGTGAGATTGTGATCATACGCCCATAAAAAAAATAGCATAAACAAAGTGTATTTCTGGACAATTTGTCCTACGTACTAACGAAGCGGCTAGTGAGGTAAGTTGGAATAAAACCCCACTCAGTATTCAGAACAAAGGAAGTTAATTTCATGTACATTTTGTCTGTAAATTTGACTCAGCGATCTACTTTTCAATAGTTAACGTTATACCGGCCCCGTGGCTAAAAATACAGCTTTAACCTTTACTAGCTCAATTTAAGGGAAAAAGTGAAGTCGCTTTACCTTTTTATAAAGTTCAAAGGTAAGCTCTAATTTAACTTTAAAAGGTAGCATTAGTTTTAACTTTGTGAATTGAATATTGGAGTTTGTTTGTTGTTGTAGCGTTTGCAATTTTTTAGATGGCCCAAGTAAAATATTAATGAATAGGTACTTTGTGTTATTACGTTTGTTTCGCATAAGGTTTAAATCCAATTATATTAATTATATACAGATTTATAATTGATTTATAAAACTAATGTAACTCTTTATTGTTCTAAAAATTAACATATCACGGTTCACGGTTGTCTGGTACAGATCGCTCTCGAGCGATAAGACCGCTAATTGTAACTTATTTTTAAAATAGTTTTTTTGTATTTCTGTTTCTTAGCAATAAGTGTGCAATAAAGAATTTTCTATCTATCTATCTATCATAATTAAATACCTAAAAAATAAATAAAGACACGTACAAAAGACAGCCTTATTGCTGAGAGCGATTTTTCCTAGGCAACCTTGATTAGAAGATATGTTTCTATGGGCAGCGAAAGCGAAATTGGCCTTTTGTCAGTTTTTATCGAACTTTTAGGTCCCTCCTCCATATTTCCATATATCGAAAACTGTCAAAATCTTCAGCTGTAAGGACGTTAAATGGTTCATCATCACAGGAGAACCCACCGAGTTCACCACAAGAGTCATACACTTTAACCAGAGTTAAAGTGTCTGACTGAAACCTGAAACATTAATTTCGCCCCGTAATGCGAAATGGAATGGAATGGTGGGTCATTACCCACCTTTATTTGTAGTTTACGAGCAGATTATTATGAGATATAGATTTTTAACTAAAAAGATATCAAAACATTTCTTTTTTTCCATAATTGGTAATTAGTACGAAGCATCTACGAAATCAGTTAATGCTACCGCGGCTACGAATATGCTACGAAAATCGTAGAGCCTCGTAGCACCCTGTGGCTCGTAGCACTAAAATGTTTGCTACGACAGCCGAAACTTTACAAATGTATGCGGAAACTTACAAATGTATTCGAAAACTTAAGAAACGTGGATCTCAACGTAAATTATAGTGTAGCTTGTTTATTTCGATAAGGCCGTTTTCAATAAACTGGTCAAACGTCACCAAAGCACTTGACTGAACACAGTGAAATACATAACTTGAAATAATAAAAAAATCTTGTTTCTATACAGTAAACGCATTCACTGCCTACACTGCACAACTTCTCGATAAAATTATTTAATTATTTATTTTAACTAAGACATGTTTCTTTGTGCCTACACCCACGTCGTAAATGACACCGTGTAAAAGAGTGTTAAAGCGTTTAACTGACATTATCTGAGTGCCCTGGTCGAAGCGACGCGTGACCCGAGAGCTGGTGAGTATCTGGCGCAGCGCATTAGCATTGCCATACAGCGAAGCAATGCAGCCAGCGCAGCGTCTTGGGGACGCTTCCGACTGGTATTGATATGGACCAGTTGAGCTATCTGTAGATTGTTTGCAACAGTCCGCAGTTAGCTCTTTTGTTTCAATTGTAAGTACTAGTTTATATTATTTGATTGTTATTTTCTTTTTCAATATTGAAAGGAGTGTCAAAACATAATAGAACATCGTACTGGTTTCACATTTGGAATCGCCATTTTTTGCGATGTTTGAGAGTTCGTATAGGTAGACGCGTGTCGTGATCAGGGCTTATTTTATGCAATTCATCGAGCAGCATTACGCTTAATTCGGCTTTTTGTTTGGTGACTTCAGCCTTTAGTTATTTATTAACAATTCTCAGTAATTTCGAACCCTGCGTATAGGGTCATAGAATAAATACATAAGTAACCAAAGGCTTTTATTGGCTCCTAGTTTCGTTCGCAAACGGCATAAGTTCACTTTAAAGATTCAAAATAATCCTTGCTCACTGAACAAAATCCTACAGAAACAGTATTTTAAAAAGAAAATTGCGGCGTTTTTGTTTGAAACAGAGCGAGCTACGCCTTAATATTTAAAACCCCGACACGTTTTGGAGCTGATTCTTGCATGCTGAGCGACGGATGTTTTCGACTCTCACCTTTTTGTGGAAGATATTTAATTCTTGTTTTGTGAGAGACTGGAAAACTGTTTTTTATACCTGCCTGCAATAGTCCTAATAACCGAGACCACGCGCCACGTATCGAAAGATGCAAAGTGGGCAGACCCCACAAGGTGGACCGATGACTTGATGAAGATGAAAATAAATAGCTGGTTGCGGATAGTGGGGGTGCAGGACCTGTTATTGTGGCGATTTTTGGGGGAGACCTATGTCTAGCAGTGGACGTTTATAGCTGACATGACAATGAAAGTCCAACAACTAACGTGATATTTATATTTGTAACAATAACAGCTACTAGCTAGGTCCTTTCCAATATTTATCTGGTGTAGCTAAGGCAGTTAATTTTTAATATTTTTTTGAATGAATAAAACAAACGAGATCACAAATGGTTGAGATTGAAGAATACCCTAATAATATTAAGGTCCATTTCAGAAAAAATCTTTCCCTATTATAAAGGATAGAAAACGATAAAGTGGCAAAATATCAGATAAAATATCCGCTCTTCCGAAACAAAGGTTAAATATAATACCATTTTCTCTCTTAAAGGGTGTCAAATAGAGCCTTAAAGGGTCTCGAGACCCTTCTAGCCCCTTCTAGTGACCGTACATTCCTGCAGGGAACCGTAATTTGTTCTTCGACGTGGAAAACTTTGTTATATTCTTTCCTTACCCCCATTCCTGTCGAGAGTCGACTCGATTTGTTTCGGACTTAATTCGGTTGAACTAAGTAGTTTTAGAAAAGTACTACTCAGGTTTTTAAGTTGGAATTCCGGTCTTCCATGCAAAACAACTATACGAGAAATTGCCTACCTTCCGAAATTAAATAGGTTTGCTATCCACCAAGATGTCCACGTGATTAACGTCTACCGCGCTAATTGTTTACTCCGCTCCTAGTGAAATAAACTGAACTGAAGATCATCACTAAGCTTGGGGCTTGATGATGCTGTGTGGATTGTCCAATATTATTATTAATTTATTTGTTTATATATAAATATTCGGTTTTCAAATAAGTTTATTGAAATAAAAGTGATAAGATTAGATCTAAATGTATATTCTCAGGCGCCTTATTTGCCCATCCATCAATTTATGATCTTGCTTCGACCTTATTTTATTTAAAATAAATACCGCTTTATTCGGAGCATTATTTGCAAAAATTGTTTATTTTCACAAAATTAAAAGCTTCAATGGTTCAGTAAAAGGCGGTAAAGTTGCCTCAGCTGTTTTGTGGAATTAACCTGTCATACACTTCGCTGGTTTGTTATGAAAACGATTATCGTATAATGATAATCAGCCAGCAGTGTAAAGTAAAATCACGTACATGTTCTCAACAGAACCACGCTCGCGTGTAAACGCAGTTATACACGTTGCAAAGCTTATTAGCCGGGGTATACAATGTTGTTAGAATGTAGGATAGGGATGGGCAAATGAAAAAAAAATATCGATATATATTGTATCGATATACATATTTATGGTAAAAAATATCGATATTTTTGCTCATCAAAATTGTGCAGGCACGCAGCGGAGCGTGTTGCCGGGCCATAGATCAGTGATACTAACCCTAAGCTACGGAACGTAGGAAGACCAACATATCGACTACAACTTTGACATTTACAGTCAAACATAGACAATCAGTGCTACCAACACAAAATAAATGGCATTCCCATTGTTGCCCCTTGTTCACATTTATCGATATCGATGACTATGCTGTCCTACTACAATTGGTAACCTGAAATAGATAATTGTCTACAATTCGAGAATATCGATTTTGATACGAAATTGATACCCTAAAATAAATATCGAAAATCGAATCGAAGATCGAATATAGCTTTTAAAAATATCGACAAATTATATCGATTAATTTCTGACAAAATATCGGTATTTTTTCTACATCCCTAATTTAGGGTAAGTTTCTAAGTTTATGACAATGCGATGACGTATGATGGTCATTTGGGCGTCTTTTATAGGATGCAATTCGTAGACAACGGGCAGATTATTATTATACCTACTTAGAGTAAGAATACTTAAGATTGAATTTTGTCGTTTATGGGAGGCTTATGCTCAGCAGTGGACCTATGTATACAGGCTCATGATTATGATGAATTTTGTTTACAGTAAGACCTGAGTATATTTGTTTGAATAAACAAAAATTTTAATAATAATGAGACTGAGGGAATAGAGAGTGCACCTGTGTTTGCGAACACACTTGTGCCCTATAATACTCGTATGTCCTGTGCCAATATGACTACTCCGTAGAGACTAGCCGCCATGGCTGAAATTCGGCTAAGAGAAAATCATTATATTAGATTAGGCATCATGAATACTCTAATAACTTCTCTTTATGACCTTAAGGCTTACATATCTTTAGTGACGGCTGAAATTCGTGCTGGAATCAAAGATACAGATTTTTACTTTTAAATAAAAGTTTTCAAAATCTTGGAATGTAAAGTGAGGAACAAAAGTCTAGAATTGGATGGATTACCTTCTTTTTCTTGCAAAGTTGAGATGAAAAAGATAAATTATAATATTTCGCTGGAGCTTTTTTGTTGCAAGGACTTTCAAGCTGCAAGCTCGGAGTTTTTTTTAAACCAGCTGTGCTTTGTACTCGTTTCGAGTCTTAATTCTTAACGTAAATGTAGAGCGAGGAGTCGTCTCCAAATTAACATTAAACTATTAAAATTAAAATCAGACCTATTAAAAGAGTACCAAGCCACGTGCAAAACTAGTAAAAAAAGAAATAATAAAATAAAAAGACATTTACTAGTGCGATCACAGTCAAATTTTTTTAACGTGATGACGATTTCCAATCACGGCCAATCTTTTTAACTTTCGTTAAATTTCTAATTTATGATAAAAAAATACATTCGATTGGTAAGTTTTGATCAATAAAGGCGCGTAATTTTAGTTTTAGGACGGTTGTCCGATTAAGCCATAGAAAAAAAATCTAGGACTATGGACTCGCCGGCCGCTAGGCTACTCGCCGAATCGCGGTGACGCGAGATACATAATAATATTTATTTTTTATTTTTTGACACACAAGATCCATAAAAATTAAAATAATATCAATGTACGTATGACAAAAAGCTATTACACATAGAATTAATAAAACAAAGTTAGGTTCATATTGGTACATAATATAAAATACAGAATGTACTACTTACTAATTTAATAAGGTGCGATTAGCACCCATCGTTTAAACATATTTGTCAAAAATATCTTTCCGCCAGACTTGCTATAACTGAGTTTTTACAACCGTCAATTCTAGACATAAGCGACATAAGCGGCCTCCCAATGTTGACTAGCGATTTCTCGAAAACGAAGCAGAGTTGTCTCCTACAATTTTGGGGTTTGGTTGGTACCAACTGAGTCACACTGTAAGCACGCGAACTGGGAGCCCGTAACTCGACGCACCTCTCGGACCGTCCCCTCGTTAGAAGTACCTAATATAGTTAATATAGTAGTAAAATTAAATAAACCTATATTATCCTATTTTTAATTGATATATTTTGTATCCGATAGAAACACAGACTTTCAGAACTCTGACTTCTCAAGTGAGAAACGAGCCTTATTTCGGGGCATATTACGAGGGCTATAAACAAATTAAAACTTTCTCCAAAATGCTTTTTTAAAATATTTATCTTCCCAGGTAAAAGACACGCCGTATTTTTTTCCCATGGGAAATATCTCTGTTTAAAAGTTCCGGTGTTAGTGCTACTTTCAGAAAGAACTCCTTTGGGTCTCTCAGTAAATGTCATAAGTTACGAAAGCTAAGGGTAAAATAAGGTCTTTGTTTCATTTCATAAAATACTAGAAAAATTAAAAGCTTCATTAAAAATTTCAAGATAAATCAAATGAATTAGGCATAACTAAGTATAAACATTAAATAATTTTGTATATTTTAACAAACTTTTTTTTAAACAAGCTTCTATCTATTCGCAAGCACTTTGGTTCTAGGTACCACAACGTGCTCGTGGATTTGTCTTCCACAAATCCAACGAACCAAAACCGGACGTGGTTAAGTAGTTTCGTTTAGGAGTTCCTATGGCCATCTTCGGTCTCCATTATCAGACCAGCTCGATGGTACAGAAGCTCACGAACAGAGGCTTCACCACCACGTGAATGTCGAGACTATCCAGGTCCTCGACAACACAGACATATTAAGACGACTGAAAAGGTAAAACCTTTTGAGTTGGTTTAGTGGTGTGTAAGTGAAAACAGTGAGTGCTATGAACATATGAACAAAGTGTCTTCGCCTTATATAGAGATATTAAGAAAAGTGTTAATGGACACATTCTTAATACTTAAGTATTTTAGCAGTTAAGGTCAAAAAAATATTTATTAGTCTTAGACTAGATTGTAAAACTATGATGTATTTATTTCGGAATAGATAAAAGCATTATTAATAATAAAAAGCTACACTTACTGTATGCCAAATTTCAGCTCAATCGTTTGAGGATAAGTGGTCTAAAATTCATTTGCAAGATTTGTCCAAACACAAACTAACAGGGCAAGTAGAATAAAAGTTTGTATTATGATAAACGAGAGTTAAGTTTATAAGGAAAATTCATATTTTAACACCTTCAGTTCGATAAGTCATAGGTACCTGAGATACCTACCTACTTGACTTGACTTCTTTATTATTGGCAATAATACCTACCTACTTCCTGTGGGCCCAGTTGCCCACAGAATGTTCCATTCTATTATTACTATGTACCTTTCAAATAAAGTTTGATTTGTGACTTGTGAGAGAGCCTGTAAGGTCTAAAGGGAAGTTTGCTATTTGATACCTTTCACGACTGAACGCATCTTTAGGCAATGGTATAGTAATCTGAAGAATGATTAAGCTACGAAAAAGGAATCTAAACAATAAATCGTACAACACAATGCGTAAGTATACTTATAACTCGATTTACAGTTTGAAAACAAACCGCCCATACTTCACTTAAAATTCACTGTGTTGCCGCGTCTTTATATACGAAATTTACATTACTTGTCGATATGAGATCTTCAATAAATATTGCTTACAATTATATGTGAAACTCGACGCCAAGCAAGCGAGTTTTAGTTATTTGTGTCGCGGTTTGTTTACAAACATTCTTCATCGAGTTTGACTATAGTTATCCATAGAGAATACTTTCCCTCTTTGAAATAAACACGTAACAGACACTTGTCGATAAGCCCATAGACAAAATCTTAATTAACAAACTGCTAATGAAATTCATCGAAGTTCCAGAAAGTTCCGGTTCCGCGCCTAGGCACAATGCAGCGAGCCATTGACGAGGCGACGACGAACGAAGTTCAACTCTATTACCGGCCGCTGGAGTTGCTTATCTAATGTTGGACAGCTGGGGTTGCCAGATAGATTGTTTGTATTTCATGGGAATTTTGTATAATAGCTTTGAGGTACAAATTCGAAGTGTATTTTAATTAAATTGAGTGAGTTTTCTAAAATTCTAGAAAATTAAATAATATCTTATTTACGTGTCTGAGCTAGAACCCTCCTTCTTCTAAAGTTATTTGCACGTAATAAAATACGAGTAGGTAAACGAAAAGTGCGGAATCGCTGAATAATGATACAATGACTTGCCCAAAAGTTTTCATACCTAAAGTCATTGTCCACCAAAATAAACACAAAGTAAAAATGTTTGCACCTTAACAATAACTTCACTCTTCTCCAATAATCTAGGACTATTTAAGGATATTGTGTGACCGTTCTAAGTTAGGTAAATTGTAACTTGATTTCCAGAAGGTTCTGTTGGTTAGTTTTTAACCAACTTCGCGGATGCAACTTTTCTGGGAAAGTGGGTGCGAAACCGCGGACATCTCGCGTATATCAGTTACGTACGTACTTAGTCAGTGCGCGAGGTGGTATTCCAAACTTTACGGATGACTTTTTTCAGCAACAACTCGCGAACGTAATCCGCCCATCATAATCCGACATTGATATGGCAACACCGACCGGGGAACCCTAGATCCGGTCCGGTCGACGCAGTGGATCGGAACGGACGGCCGCGCCGCAAAGTTGAAATTGAATGAGTCGGCAGGGCTGGGTTACATGCGCAAATGGATTTTGTATGGATAGTGTTACAAAATTTACGCATTAAGACATAAAAGCGAGAGTATAGAATACTTTGATTGTAGGTACATAATAAAATGTATTGTTTATTGTTTAAATGTATTTTATATTGTAATTTATTGTATATAGTTAGTATTTAATACTAACTACAGTCCAAAAAAATCGCAAATGAGCGGCCGTGTGCCCCAAGCATAAATAATATTTAGGTTAGGTAGAGACTAAAGGTATGTTTCGAATGCGAAACCTTTAAAACGCCAGATTAGTTGGGAACGGAACGTGTAGTTTTGAATAGACTGGCTACTCTCTCGAGTGAAGTTCCAAACATTCTGCTTTGTGTTGTCTTTTATTTATCCGTTATACATAACTTTTGTAGTTTCCATTGTTATTTAGAAACCAGATTTTCATTTCTCGCTATTTATTCTCGTTATTATTCAAATTAGAAAGAAAATGCTTTATAATTTAGATGTTAAACTATTCTTACAACACAATGGTTCAATTTACTTAGAATAATTTAAGAGTTCATTGAATTTATAGACCGATAGTGGTGATACAAACTTTGGGCGGTCTAAATAGGCCGCGGATAGTTACTTACTTACTTTCCTACTTATCAACTAACGGTTATCGGATAGGCTAATATTAATTATCGGTCTTATCTTAAGTTTGTACCGTGTCATATCATCAACCACGCGAGCGCAGACGATTGTTTGCCTCTAGTTGCCAAAAGATTTTGCAGTTTGATTCAAATCGACTGATGATGAGATAAGGTTCAATCAAACCGTTTGAACCTAATCTCAGAGACCTAAGCTGCACAGTACCTTAGATCCTAATTGTAGGCATATTATTTACTAGTCATTGCAAAGGAACGCGAGCACGGACTTCCAAATGGATCGGTGCACAGATTTTATCTCTGGTGTCGATAAAATTCGACAAAAACAGACCGTTCTTACCGAATTTGACCTGCACCATCTTGTTTCCTATTTTATGATAACTATACCTAACTACATGCTATTGAACGCATACATTATTTATGTAATCTATACTAATAATATTATAAACAGGAAATATTTGATTGTTTGTTTGCATTGAATAGGCTCCAAACTGAACCGATTTGAAAAATAAGTAATTTTGAAATATTTGTTAAATAACCGCGCGCAGCCGGGGCGGGCTGCTAGTGCGAACATATTTTTGAGCGGTAAAGGTACTTACCATCAGCAACGGTGACCTTCGCCCGGAATCCCGCGAAGTGCCTCGAATGGTCCGATTTGAAGCGCAGCCTGAGTACGTTCCCCCGAGACTGGTAGCGTAGTAGCTTCAGCTTGCCCCCCCAGTCGCCACAGAGGCGGCGAGACTTCGTGTCATGCACCTCGCGCACCCAGCCTAGACTCACTGAGTCCGATTCTGGGAGTAGAGTCTCGGTTTCTTCCCATACCTGTGGAGGAAGATTAGGTTAGAAAATTGGACACTTTTAAAACACCAACGCAGTAATAATTCAGCACGAAAATAACGAAATATAAATAATATTTAATCATAAATCGATTAATATGTATATTTTTTTATGAGTAGGTATGTAAAGCTATTATTTATTTTCTTTGTAAGTAAAATTAGGCGAGAAGTTGTTTTCGTTTTTGGGATAAAATGAAAAGTCCTTGCATAATCATGTGAGACATGATCATAAAGGAACAGGGTCAAGATGACGGACCCAACGGAAAAAGGATTAAACGAAAATGGATGTATTACAATAGTTATCTAATTATATGTTTTTAACAAAATTGAGCCCAACCAATTATAAATCTCATATTTTAATTATACCATGGATTAAATTAATTTAGGTAAAGTTTTAGGTCTTGAACTTACTAAATCTTATATTTAACTTTCTAAAACTTTGATCTAATATAAAACTTCTTAACTAAGTAGGTAAACTTACTATCTCAGTTTTACTCCAAAGGATCTACTTAGCGTTATTATAAACTTCGAGCAGTACAATATTTGTATGTATTATACAATACTTGTATATCTTCAGTTTTCTGTTATTGCATTAACAGTTAATTTCGCAGTGAGTTGTAAAATAACCTGGATAGCCTGGTATCTAGGAGCTGTGGATCGCTAGTTCACACGGAAACCAACAGTTCAGAGAAATATTCAGTTTGTAATCCACTTATTTTTCCAGGCATACGGAAATGCGTGGGAAAATAATAGTTTGAGAGCTGTTAGTGCGGGATAGTATTTTGACTCTCAACGGAAATAGCGCAGTGGGAAAACATTTCATTGAAATCTGTCAAAAATCACTAATGTGCTAATAGTGCCTAATAAACCTTAGCTTACGGTTTAATTATTTGGTTCTATGTAGATAAGTTTATATCAAATACTTAAAAGCACATGAAAAGTTTTTTCAGTTTTTCAATCGACTTCAAGGACTGTCCCTAACAATGTGTTTTTTGTATGCGTTTTACGTGATCATTCCGCCAATTATGGACTGATTTTGAAAATCCTTTACTGTTGTATAGAAAATGATCCCGATTGTATCCCCAGGGGATTTGTTTGTATCCCGCAAAACTTAAAAACAGTATAAAAGTAAAGGATTCGAAGTCAATTATAAGATTTTTTTAAACAATCAAATTATCACAATGCCTGGTAATAAACAGTTTCCATGGCAACAGGCGTAAAGAAGAGGTAGTTTCTGGATTTTGGAGTCGTTTGATCTATACTTTGCATGATCATGGAATGACACACACATCAAAATAAATAAATCATTTATTATGGAACAAAAACATTGGTACTATGGTTTAAAATTAAAACAATGCCATCTGCGGAAGTTGTAAAACCTGTGTCGCAGCTGAAATCGCCAAGCGAATGTTGCATAATACAAACAGTATTTTTTATTCTTTATTCTTTTTTTTTATTCTATTTGAACCAATCCAATTATAACAAAAATGGCCAATACTCAGCGGATGCTATGGAATCCTGCCGTCAGCGGATGCTAGAGAAGGATGATCCTGCGTAGAGCTGGTCTTCCGTGTAAGTAAGAAAGAAGCGCGTGTGTCGCCGCGCGGCTCACGAATAGCTCGCTGATTTCATATCAGAAGTATAGAGTTATTCAAAATTTATTTATTTTTAAAGCCAAGAACTAGTTAGTAGTAGAACTATTTGTGAGTTGACAGCCCAGCCTTTTTAAGGCTGTACTTTTAGTATTAAAGAACCATGACAGTTTCTAGAAGTTTCTCTAGAGAATGCTGCGGATAAAGTTGTTGTACATATTCCAGGCTGATCTTATTGAGCAGTTAGTGGATAGTTACGTACTAAGCGTACATAAAACATGGTATCCGAGGTTAATGGCTAGGCTTAGCCGAATTATATTCAACAAGTCACCCCTGGGAGCGTTCCGTACTAGGTAGCTTTTATTAGCAGGTACTGTGGAGCGCTTATAGATGTGACAGTGATCGAAGATTGAATAGGTATGTTCTAGACTTAATACAAAATGTTTATTTACAAAAAGCTTATAAAAACACCTTAAACATAATACAGAATTACATAGGCTTTAGATTTGTGTAGTGACTAATCTTATCGATAAATTAGATAAAAGGTGCTATCATGCAAAAAAGTCGCGGGTTACGGCTAGTTTAAACTGTCTTTGGCCCTATCCTGACTCGGCCAAAAAACAGCGCAGTATTGGATATATAATGCTGAGGTAGGGACCCATGTTTCGATGTTTGTTACGATTTTAGTACTTTATTATACCTTCTGTTAATTTTTTAATTAATAATGTACTTTTGACTTTTTCTTGTTTACTTTCTACTTGTTCTTGTGTTTTTGGGTAAAATAAATTAAGATTGTCGTTTGTAAACCTTGACTCGTTTCTATTAGGCTTTTATTAAGCGTTCGCTCAACATGTATGAAATATTAGACGTGGAGTTTCAAGTCTATGCAACGGTTTCTACGTATGTGAATAGTTTTATTTTATATTCCACGTGAATTTTAAGGGCTCTTTTGGGCATTTTGATTACGTAATGTTATTACCAACTCTAATTTACGTGAGTACCTACTTCTCCAATAGATTCGTTGTAGATTGGCAAAATTAATTTGACATTTCGATTTAATTTCGTGAGACAATCTTTCAATCACAAAATTCCATCTAGCTAATTTAATTACGACAGGAATTTTAAGAGCTTAAAGGTCTTACCATGCGAAACGTTCCGTGAATTTTTAGATAAATGTTTCTTTACATTTTGAGACGCAATTTTGTCTTCTTCGTTTGCGATTTCAATTAGTTAGCAAGTAAATTGGAACGTTTCATATTCCTGTGTACACACACTTGTACACTATATACATGTACATGTCTTGCGAAACTGGCTAGTCTACGTTGCAAATGGCCGCCCTGGTCGTTTTATCCGTCGCACTAGTGTGTTGGTTAGTAAAATTATTTCCTTACCGTAAAACCAATGTGAAAGAGCAGCGTGAAGATGAGTCGGGCGCGGAAATTCGGCTGGAGGCATCATCATCATCTCGTTTCATATTTTCGCCGCGAGAGGGCGAGGGGCTTAAGTTTGTTGCAAATCTAGACCGCACTACTGGCGAACTACACAATAATGTGCATTCAAATTATGGGCTTAAACTCGTAATCTTTAGATGCATTTTATATCGAACTCATCAATTAAAAGACAGCTCGTGAGCCACTCGCTTGAAGGCTACGGTAAACTATTTAGTCACTGTGAAATATACCTAAAAACTACGAGATGAAGGCTATATTTGAATGCTTAATTTGTGCCGTGTGCCGGTAGCTGTGCTGGGTGATATGTGCAAAGTTCTAATCGTCCTAATGTATTTGCTCTTATTTGTAAATAAGTAGAGTGGAAGGGTCTAAACCCTCGGAGGGTCTAACCCTAGGAGGCCTTTGCAAAAAGGGAAACAGATGAATATCGATCAACAATGGTATATAAGTAACAAATATGTAAATATCTATTTGAATAACGGCTTAAATAAATAAATAGGGAAAAAAGAATATACGATGGGGGAATTAAAGTAAAATAAGATTTTTAAAAGTGACAATGACTATCATAAAACAATATATATCGAAAGTTGCCAAGCACAAGCCGACCAGACAATGGCTCAGTTTGATACGGCACTGCCGCTACTAAATAATTGAGCTTTTACTACTAATTCAAGTCGTTGTGGGCTTGAGGAAGTAGGTACCTTCTTTGATGCACAGACTTGCGTACACGGCTGGAACAAAAATACTTTTGCATCCTTATTAACTAACATAGATGAACTTACTTCATTATCCGTAGCGTAGGTGTCGTGCACCTGCCATGGTTCGTGGTCCGTGCCGTTACCGTCGACGACCTCGATGATCTCCAGGAAATCGTACGTGCAGCTGGAACAAACAAAGAAAAATTATGAATAAGCATGTTAAAGTTTTTTAAACTTATGCGATCTGAACACATTATTATTAAAAAAACTGAAAAATAGGTAAACAAACGCGATAAATATCCAATCCAATCCAATCGCGAATAATAATAATCATGTTAGTTCCGATGCCAGGCCCAGTCTAGTGTGTCGTTGTAGAGTCCGTAAAGTCTGTAAAAGTTAATTTCAATTGAAATAAATATTTCATTTTAAAATCCTTTATCATGAGAGCCACAAGCCACTGGCTCCTGAAACACAGTTTATTGAGAGCCACAAGCCACTGGCTCCTGAAACACAGTTTATTGAGAGCCACAAGCCACTGGCTCCTGAAACACAGTTTATTGAGAGCCACAAGCCACTGGCTCCTGAAACACAGTTTATTGAGAGCCACAAGCCACTGGCTCCTGAAACACAGTTTATTGAGAGCCACAAGCCACTGGCTCCTGAAACACAGTTTATTGAGAGCCACAAGCCACTGGCTCCTTAAACACAGTTTTTAACTAGTTCGGGAGCAGATGGATTCATTTTATATATTTGTAACTGTATTCGTGTCAGATAAATGGTTTTTACTTTTATCATATGTACCAGTCCTCACTACTTTGGGCTTTAAGGTACTACTAACTCACGTAACTATATAATATTTTTTGCTTTCAATAAATATATATTCTCAACGAAGACTAGCCAGGTGAGCAGGACATATTATAGTGCACAAGTGTGCACAAACACAGGTGCAATCTCTATTCCCTCACTCTCATAATGCGTTGGAACTGCAGACCGGTACGACTGGGAAGAGGTTAGGCGCAGGACCAACAGCTTAACGTGCTTTGAGGCACGGGGGTGTAACACCGGCAACATCCTGACTCCGGGCTACTACTGTGTTTTTTTTTTCTAATAATAAACATTATTCTTAATCTATTGAACTCCCACGAGTTCAATAAGATGGTACCTATTACGTATAATAATTATACTATAATCTGCAAATCAACGCATAGCAATGCAATGCCTCGGCGAACAAAGGAGCTATTCCTGAATAGTCTATTAGCAACGTGCTTAGGTAATAATAAACAGAATAATGACGATTGGCGCAAGCTAAATCAAAGCTATTTTAGATTCAAGCTAAATTCAGTTTTAGTTTGGCCTCGTAATATCTATTGGAATAGTCGGATTAAAGTTACTAATAAAAGCCGAGGCTTAGTAGCGTTAAAGCTTATTATAGAAAGGAGTTTAGTCGTCATTGATAATAATTGTTGATATTTACAAATCCTAAAATTGCCGAATATATATAAAAACAAACAGCATTGTAGGCCCGTAGAGGCCTACAACGCTCCCCAGCTCGTTTTTTCGGGTTCCGTAATAAACAAGGAAGGCCCTTATAGTTTCACCATGTCCATATCTGTCCGTCATTTCATCCGAGGCTTAGCTTAGAAACTACTAGTACTAGAAAGCTGTAACTACGAAATCCGCGGACCCGACACGCACTTGACGGTTTTATTACTGAATCCTATTTATCCACCTTTTCTTTCAGATCAAACTCTTTGCAATAAACTGCATACATTATAAGTTTAATGTTTGCTAGTTCACCTTACAATTTCGAATCCTTCACTAACGTAGTATAAAAATTTTGCTCATAAAACAGCATTCTGTCGCTTCGATTGCACAACAGCGGAAAACTGATCGAAATGCAAAACCGAAGCATACAGCAACCTTTTGTGCGGGTGTTCGTATCCAATTTCTGTCTTATCCGAGATTTGAATAATGCTAACCGCATCACGATCGAGAGACAACACAGCGGGTATTTTATTTTCTTGGTTGCCGATAGCTGCGATTTTGTGAAGTCGGCATTTATACAAAAGCGATTTAGGTTCCTACCTACAGGCTGCACTGCGACGAAATATCACAGGATATTTTGTCTTTGTATAGTCTCCACAAAATACAGCGTTTGGTAAGAAGAATTCGGCCCAGCTCTCTACTTAGAGGCCAGATGATGCTGTGTGAATTCCAGCTTTTATTACTGGCTGTTGCTGGAGGCCTATACTCAGAACCCACTTCTCAGAAGTCTCCCACTCTCGTGGGAGGCCCCTCATTTACAAGCCAGTTCAATCTATCTATGCAGCCTCATACAGTCTGCCGGCGCCACCTAGACGATATCGTCTAACCATCTGGCGGGCAATATTGTCGTAGGTGGTCTGCCTCGAGGAGGCCCGAATAATACTGTGTGGCCACTCTGTGGCCATCTGATCGGTCGATGGCCATATAACGTAACAACGTAATTTAAATAAACATAGTGGAAAATACTCAAATAATCTTTAGGTCTGACAACACGTTAGTAATAAATCATTAATTTATGGAAAACACTCAATGAATTTATGTGTATGTATGTATGTGTTACTAACTAGCGACCCGCTCTTGTTTCGCACGGGTGCAATGCTGATACTAAATTACACATATAAACCTTCCTCTTGAATCACTCTATCTATTAAAAAACGGCATCAAAATCCGTTGAGTAGTTTTAAATATCTAAGCATACATAGGGACAGACAGCGGGAAGCGACTTTGTTTTATACTATGTAGTCAAGAACAAAACAATTAAATATTCAATTAATTTAAAAAGTAAAAGAGAATGATCAGATCACACTATTGATTAATTAATGAAAGAAGGCTTAGTAAAATATCAGTGAAACAAATGAAAAGATTTTTACGACTACAAAGTGGCTTTCAAAATTATTTTACGAAAAACTGTTAGCTGAAAGTTCCTAAAACAGTTTGAGGTCTCAAGTCAGAAAAAGTTTTCATGATGGAAATTGTTTTGCAAGAACTTTATTCACGCGCGAGTTTACACGCATTGTTCATCCAACCAGTGAAATAACTTTACTGTGATCCTTTCTTTATACTTTGTCGGAGTCAAACTATCCTACTGTTTAAATTACAACTGCTAATGTTCAGCGGTTCTTACGATAAGAGCTGTGCGAGAAAAAGTTTTTTAAATTATCGCCTCGATTTTTGTCTATGTGATGCTCCGCTAAAATAATAATATCTTCATTGCAATAGTAAAATGCTACTTTGTAGTTGATGCCATAGACTTTGCTGCGCCGTAGACTTTGCTACGCCGTAGACTTTGCTGCGCCGTAGACTTTGCTACGCCGTAGACTTTGCTACGCCGTAGGCTATGCTACGCCGTAGACGTTGTTACGCCGTAGACTTTGCTATTCCATAGACTTTCTAAAAATTTACTAAGACTTGACTGATCTGCTAATCTCCTTTCAAAAAAACCAAATGATCCATTAGTTGATTTGAAAACTGATGTAAGAAAGCCGGCTGTAAGAGAAGTAAGTAGTATGACAGGTACTCAGTCATTTTGAAAATCAGCTTTTACGCGAATGAGTATCAGAAGTAGGCCACTTAATTCGCCAGCCTGGCGCCTGATCAGCATTTTCTTAGCATTGGCAAGAATCACGGGAAGGAGGGCTGTTTATCCAGTATATTTATGACATATCTCCGTTGGCCAACTTGGCACGCGCCCGGCAGGTCTTGGCCGCTCGTCCATGCGAAATGGTGACGTAGTTGCTTATTTTGTTGGATTGTGAATTGCTACTTACGGGATTCCTTGCACGATTTCTTTATGTTGCATTTGTGCAAAAGTTCTTTACGTGCAAAACTTTTGGCAGACTTTCGGCCGCCTTTTATCGAAGTTTGTCGTTTAAACGGGTGATTCTGTGACAATACAGTGGCTGCATCTGTCGTTCCCATATAGGCCTTACAAATCACCTACGTATGTGCCGAACACTACATGAACCCAGAACCATTCTTCCACACACACAGAGAAGCTGAAACGAAGCTGCCAATCACCAAAAGTCCTGCTCCTGTACTTCAAGGAGCTGGGCTGGTTAAGGCCTGTTTAGGCAGGGGGATTATGCACAATACACTCCCATGCGAGATGTCAGTGCTGATCTCAGTTCCGCCACTTAGAATTAGAATAGAAACCATCCTTTGTGGATACAAAGGTCATTGATGATCATGATGTTTTTTTACGCGATCAGAAAGAACACATTAAAATTAACGGGATTTATTTACCATTGATTTCCTAAATGTTTCAACACGGTAAATTAACGGTGAAAGATCATTTTATCTGTGAATACACAATGTGGATTTATAATTTAATTATAGTTACTGTATCTTAGCTAAAAATAAAGTATTTCTTATTCTTATTCTAAAAAAAGAACAAACGTTACCCACGTTAAAGAACATATGTTATTTCATTTATTTCTGAATGATTTATTACGATTTCGTAGACGTTATAATTATCTATCCAATTTATTAATATAACATCAAAAGAAATAGCTTGGTATTAATCAGAAACGGTTAATAACGAGAACCCGCCATCTTGGATTCTATTATTGCAATTTGTAATTATTAAAGCAATTACGCTACAAGTTATTCTAGTAGCATTGTTAGTTGCTGATGATATAACTAATATACATAAAAATAGGAATGTCTGTCTGCAATTCGAAACATTGAACTTACTATCTAGTTTACTGAGAAAAATATCGTGCGTGTAAGGATAATTATTCTGATTTCCCTCTAAGAATTGGGAGCATATGCTTTATGTAGTGGTTGAGTAAGAGATTTCTCTCATTGTCAGTTCATTATTTTAGTGTTTGGTATCTATTGTTCTTAAGAATAATGTGACAGAATAATAATAAAATTCTTCGTAGAAATCAACTTTTGCATCAAAATGTTGACATGACAAATCCAGGAATAATTTATGAGCACTGTGTTTTAAGGAAATAATTTCTGGAGTAGGAAGGCGCGCTATAACATGTGGCAGTGGCAAATAAACAATATCTCTATTAAACCACAATATCAATACAAAATTGATTTAATAAACAAATACAAACCCAACACGTAAAGCTATGGAATAAACGGGTTTTTTTATTATTTTTATTAATAGCAAGTCTATCACTAAAAACATAAACACATACGTTACTTACTTCAACAACGTATTATTGATTGATTATCGTAGCGAAAAATGTAAAGATTCGAGCTTCAAAACGGAAAAGAGTCGAATTATCGAATCGAATAAATCTTTCAAAACACAATTTTTTTTCGAGATTCTGCGATTTGCTTCGATTATTCCAATGTCGTAAAGAAAAATCCACCAATATTTCTATAAGACTTCTCTGTTTGCAAAAAATGTATATATAATCGACACTGACTCGAGACATTATAGTTTCGTCTCATTTTTCTTTTACTATCGACAAACGAAACTCGGGGTTCTGTATTGCGGGAGGACGATATGTAAAGTAAAGCTGAAGATCGATTCGTCTCCCTCGGCGCCTTCGACTCGGAAAGGGGTACGAAGTTAAAGCATAACTAGAGCACAAGCAAAGCTACAGAAATCCACTAGCAAGTAATTAATATTCCGAGCAGCGTACCTGTAATCCTCTCCTCTCCTGTGGGGCGGTATAGTTCATGACAGAAGCCTCGCGCATCATGAAGTTAAGCCGTGTTAGACAAATACTACACATCGAATGAGCTTGAGAAATAAGGAATATGATTTGTTTACTACTTGTACTCTGGAATGAAAATAAATATTTATTTTAATTGAAATTAACTTTACAGACTTACGTAACTATTAACATAACTAACTATATATTGGCATGATATGTATTATGTAAAAAATCCAAGGAAGGTGGTCCCCAAGATACAGGTTTATCCTAGTTTGGGGATCAATGATGTAATAATTTTAAGTCTTAAATCGTAATCAATAAACGTTATATTATATTTTAAAACTAAGAAAAACTTAGATTAGTTACAAATGAGTTATCAGTAAGTTCATAATTATGTTCATTAGGGTAGGTAAGTTGTAAAATGACAAGGCCTGAAAGCTCAAGTGACTATACTCGCTTCTAGAACATTATTATAAAGATCTTTTTTACAAACAAAGGAGTTAAATAGAAATATTGGTAGATTTTTTTTACGACATTGGAATCATCAAAGCAAATCGCAGAAACTCGAAAAATTGTGTTTTGAAAGATTTCTTCATAATTCGACTCTGTTCCGTTCTCGAGCTCGAATTTTAAAATTTTTCGCTACGATAATCAATGAATAATGCGTTGTTGAAGTAAGTATACGTGTTTATGTTATTAGTTATAGTCTTGCTATTAATAAAATAAATAAAAATAATTTATTCTTATTTTATTTATTAATAAAGCCGTGGGGTCGCGGCCAACGAATATCGACCCCTCCAACTCAACCCGTGGATGTCGTAAGAGCCAACTGAGGGAACCTACCAGAGGAAGGGCAGCAGCTTCCTTCTGAGTATTTTTAAACACCAACACTGCGATCACCAATCCGCCTGCCAAGCGTGGTGATTATGGCAAATCCCCCCCTACATGGGAGACCATCCGCTCGATGGACCGACGACATCGTAGCGGTCGCAGGACCGCTATTTGTGGCGTCGTACGGAGGCCTATGTCCACTGCGGCAGTGGACGTGTATGGGCTGATGATGATGATGATTAATAAAATACTAAATTAAATTAAATTGAATGAATGTCAAGTATTTAGATTGTATTAAAAATATTTAAAATTGCATTCTTAATAGGTAGATAGATATTAAATTTTAATTTGAATATATTACAATTTCATTTTATAAAGTTAACAATAGATGAGTATTTTTTAAGTAGCTAGGACCCCTTTCGGGTATAGCCTCGCTATTACCTTGTTTATTTAAGTGTAGTCATAGTCAATTTTGGTCTACATAATGAATTGTGAAATACGGGGTTTTTTTGTAACTATCCATTCTTGTAATCTAAATGCAATTCTTGTTATCGTGTTACTGTAAAGTAAGAATACAAAACCATGGAGATTCTGTCTACAAAACTTCGTTACTTAGACACACAAATAAACGTCTCTACATCAACTATCTGTCGTAAGGCTAAGGAATCAGCTTTTACTTTTAGCCTGGGAAGAAGCAGATGTAAAGGAAGCATAGTTTTCTTTTGTGCTTGTAATAGCTTCGCAACGTCATGGGGATTGGTAGACCGGTCTTATTCCTATTTGGGTCGCTTTCATCATTATTCGGGTAAAATAATATTTTTTTATTGCTGTTTTCTATAATAATGTTTCTAGGTCCACTTGCTATATAAATGAGAAAAAATATTTTATTTCGGACTATAATATTCCATAATTTGTTAGTAATCTTTATGCTAAAGAGCTCTGGCTCGAGCTATAAACTACGCCATTATGTCAATGTCATAATTGCATATTCTACCCTAGACAACACACACATGGCCTTCTGTATATAGTTCCGTACATTTCCCACTCATATCATCATCAGCCCGTTAGCGTCCACTGCTGAACATTGGCGTCCCCCAAATGATGAATCCAATAGCATTCCTAAACCGCCATTTCCCACTCGTTGCAAACTAACTTATTTAACCACTTTACAAAATAAATTAAAGTATCCACTCTCGTGAGATCAACCACCCCCACAGCTCGTAAAAGTAGTTGAAGACTTGATTATCTCGCAGTCGACATTTACCCAGAATAAGCTCCCCCTAACCCCGGGCTGTTTGTTTAGGTAATTTGCCACACCGAAGATTAGCTTCAAGATTTAACTTAAATCATTTCGCAAGATTTTCAATTTCAAGGTTTGCTTCCAACTTCGTGTTGGTTTAGGCTTAAACTTGGATGTGTTTATGTTTTTGACGTCATCACGTATGATCGGTAGTGGTAGCTTTTTAAAAAAAGGAAATATTATAATATGCCATCTCATAAAAATTATGTATACTTTAAACTATATCAAGGTACAATAAAAAACAAAAACATACAAAAAGGTAAAAACATTCAAACAGTTTGTTTTATAATTTAGTTATGAAACTAAAGTAATTAAACTCAAAATAACACAAGCGAGTAATTTATTCACGTGCGTAATAACGTGTATTACTTTCACCAGTTTTTAGCATGAAATATCACGTTAGATAAAATTTACAACGTTACTATAATCTGCATGGAAATTAAAATTAAGTTTTTAACTGTAAAATACATATATGTCAAAGGAAATTTCTTATCGATCTGTAACAATAACAATTTGTCAAACTAAGATAGCCTGCGCTAAGCTTCTCGAGAGATCCTTCAATCTGTCTCCGAACTCTATTAGCCGAGGGCATCCATCACAGTTTCACAAGGATTAAGTGCTCCTGGACTAGAAATAGTAATTTCAAAGTACAGTGATTACTCCACTTATACACCGTCCTAGAATCCAAGATATTTTATGTGAAGAAAGTCATTTATGAATGAAAACTAAACAAAAAAACTGTCAACAATAACAAAAAATTACATGGTAACTTTTGCCGTTAAAAAACAAGAACTTCAAACGCGCAGCAAAAAAGGTTTAAAAGTCTGAAACCGTATAAGAGACGTCATGTCATTACCATGTCAATATATTTATGAAAACTTATTGTACACTCATAGAAATATCGATCGATTCCCTAAAAATTGCGACATACATAATGTAAATACTAGAAATAAGAACAAACTCGCTTTGCCCAAAACTAGGCTGCACAAGATTAGTGTATCTTTTAAAGGGCAATGTATACGCTTCTACAACAAAACTCCGAGTGAGTTGCAAAAATTACCAATAAACAAATTCAAACAAACTATCAAACATATCCTTTGTAAAAAGGCTTATTACAAAATATCGGATTATCTAGAGGATAAAAAAGCATGGGACGATTTTGATCCAAATCGAAACCTAACAACCTAACAAGGTAAAGGTTTCTTGTTTGCTTCTTTACTTTACCTAAAAAAGATTGAAGTGAACAAAAAATTTTATTGACAAAGAAAATAACAATCAAATAATATAAAGAAATTAAACTAGTATTTACAATTGAAACAATTGAGCTAACTGCAGACTGTTGCAAACAATCTACAGATAGCTCAACTGGTCCATATCAATACCAGTCGGAAGCGTCCCCAAGACGCTGGCTGCATTGCCCCGCTGTATGGCAATGCTAATGCGCTGCGCCAGATACTCACCAGCTCGAAAAATTAAAGTGATCACTTTATTTCCCTGTTTTACTTATGTAATGTTAATTTTGTGACGTGTCCAAGAGTCCTGTAAGGTGTAATGGAAATAAAGCACAGTGATATTTGATATCATCCCTATCATTCCTTTCTTCAACTTCCCGCCATCATCCTACCACCCCATTACAACTTCAAACTATTAAAATCCTAACTAACCCTACTAATATTATAAATTTGAAAGTAACTTCGTCTATCTGTCTGTTACCATCTACCATCTGCCATTCCTCAACGGCTGGATAATGAAATTTGGCAGGGAGGTAGATCCCGGGGACGGACATAGGGTACATGAAAAGCGCGTGCGAAGCCACGGGCAGCAGCTAGTCCTAACTAATATTATAAATGCGAAAGTGTGCTTCTTTGTTTGTTTGTCCTTCCTTCACGCCCTAACTAAGCAATCAATCAACTTGATTTTGGTATAGAGTTAGTTGGAAGGATGGAGTAACATAAGCTTTTGTCCTGGTAAAACATCAAATTCCCATGGGGGATTTACGGCTTATACGCTTACGAATTTAAAGCGGGTCAAACCGCGGGGAACAGCTACTTTCAAGTGAATATCGTAGTCTTTTACCTCCTTCTAAGATTCCGACACATGTCTTCCAAGTAAATAGCTTTTTGATGTCGCCAGTCTTATCTGCAGCTATTTGCAGTCGGTAGGTGCCCGATCGACGGCTTTCAACTTTCTGAGCTGATAGCAGCGGTGCAGGGAACTTGCTATACCTTCACTGGGTATTTTTCAAACTTGCGATAGGTTATTGAACGTTCATTTATATTCATAGTTTATTAAAGTTCTAGTACCTGACACGGGTAGGGACTAGGGAGCGTCGTAGTATCTATGTAGAAGTGTCAGGTTTATCGAGATAAACAAGATTAAATAAAACCAAAACAAACATAACACAACTTGATCGGTTGATGCATACAATTGACGTACCCTCGCCTCGAAAATCACGTTAAACCGTTGGTCCTGCGCCTGACCTCGCCACGATCGTGTCGCTTTGCCGTCTCGGATTATTAAAGTGAGGGAATATAGAGTGCACCTGTGTTTCGGCGCACTCTTGGGCATTATAATAATGTCGTGCAGACCTGGCTAGTCTCAGTGGAGACTGGCCGGTGTGGCCGAAGATTCGTATAGGAGGATATCATCACAGTTGATTTTTCTCCGTTAATGAATACAGTAATAGAGTAGAAAAACTACAGATTCAAAGAAGCCAGTACAGAAGCCGAATTATTAAGACAAAGTTGGAATAAGACATTGGCTAGGTTACTTTTTATCCCGAATTTATAACATAAGGGTCGTCCATTAATCACGTGATTTTTTAGCGTTTTTTTAACCCCTCCTGACCCCATAGTGATACGTGGTGAGGTTTAAGACTTACCCCCCTCCCTTTCCCAGAATCACGTGTGTTTTTTATGTACAAAGTTTCTTTAAAATTTCAGAATAATATCTTTAAATACAAGAAAGTATAATCTGATGGTTGTCGTGGCGGGCGGGGGAATCGTTTCCTGGCAACGGCGACTTAAGCTCACAAACCATCGGTTGTTTAGAAATAGCGCGTTCAACGACAAAATAAATACACGTGATATCACACTACACCCCCTCCCCCCTCCTCGTGATATTTCGTGATTTTTGGCGTCGTCGTCGCGCGTTTTATGTATTAAATTAACAAAGTGTTGACGTACACTGACTGCATAGTATGTACTTCTACGATTATTCTACGAAAGTATCACGGACGTGTTGGCGATTGCTAGTTTAGTGTGAACGGCTTCTGCACGCAATTAGGACGCCACCGTGCACGCCACCGCAGACGCAAAATGAACGCGGCGGTTTGGCCTTGCCTTTAGCAGCGATATCTGGTTATGCTTCGATCGCAAAAGTTTAAGTGGCTACAAGACTAAACACCAATATAACATCAATCCTGTTAGGTTACCTATACTTTTTAAAAGCGCGGTTTTTTCCAAGGATCACTTGCTTATAAGGCTAAATACCGAAGTCACTGTGCGTAGGGATTTGATACCGCCTTATGTTTTTACAAATGAAACAATTATTTTCTGTACGCATTTAACACTTTCATTGCCAACGACGCACATGTAGTTCTGCAACTCCTACCTACTAACTGGCCTGCCCCTGTTGTGTCTCGCCGCAGAGACTGGGCAGTAAAAGCGATAATCTATTCAATGAGTTCCATCTACAGTTATCTTCATTTCATCGACGGATTTACCTAGTCACTAATTGGAAATTCAGATTGCAGATGCCGATACAAAATGAAACCGCCAATTAAACGATCTAGATCCTGTGTCGATTGCTAAAAGCTAACTAACTTGACCTAGTTTGCAATTAGGTTCCCCAGTACACGAATTTAACGTTAAGACTCGTAAACATAATGTGTGGGTATTACGTGGCTTGGAGCTTGGTGCTGTATTTGAAATAGAGATGAAGGAAAACTTTGGCTTCAGGTTAAATAATAAATTAGCTGTATTATTCACACACTAGCAAAATACACACATACATATATATATTTTGCTATTATGTATTGTGTGTATTGTGCTGTGTATATATAATACAGTTACGTCTGACGACATCGTAGCGGTCGCAGGGAGTCGATGGATGGAGGCGGTTCAGGACCGCTATTTGTGGCGTCCTATGGGAGAGGCCTGTGTTCAGCAGTGGATTTGTATGGGCTGATATGATGATGATACATACGTATGCTACACCTGGCCCAGATAAGCACAGGACAGAGGTGTATATCATAAACATATAGAGCCCTATGCCCAGCAGTGGGTCTGATGGTGGATGAAGGGCTGATGATGATAATGATTCACACAATATCGTTTAGTCCCGGGCTATGGCAGCCACGGCTCACAGCGTGCAAATTGTAAAACCCTGATAGAAAGAACAATAATATGGGTCTGAAGTGGAACAAACTCCTCTAATTCAGCTTGTGGATGTCGTAGGAGCCAACTACCCTTTAGTTGGAGCTAGAGGAAGGGCAGCAGCTTCATGCAGCATTGGATGAAAGTTCATATTGGATGTTAAATAATTATGTATTAAGTATATTATATAATATTTACATTGTATGTTTTTCTGTTGGATGGAGGCGGCTCAGGACCGCTATTCGTGGTGTTGTTTGGGGGAGGCCTATGCTCAGCAGCGGACGTGTACGGGCTGATGATGATGATAATGTTTTTCTGTTTATATTTTTAAAATGTGTCTCGATATATATAGTCAGTGTATATTAATTTTGTTCCTGAAACAAATGTGACTATTTATTTATTGCGATCACCAATCCGCCAAACGTGGTAAAATGTGAGCGGAATTTGTATAAAAAAATAAATAAATAATGTTGGACAATGCACACAGCATCATCTAGCCCCAAGCTAAGCAGAGCTTGTGTTATGGGTACTAGATTACTGATATATTTAATGAAATATATTAAAGGTACATAGATAGATATGTTTTTATTATACATAGAAAATATCCAGAACGCCCGGAACAAATATTTACAGATCGGGCAAACATTTGTCCCAAGGCAAAGATTTATGGTTATTACAAGGACATATTATGATTTATCTGGTTCCTCTAAAGTAAGCTCTCCTTGCTTCGGCGTTAGGTAATGCCGTGTGAAACGGAAAATAACGGATTACCTATTCCAACAGAATTCGTAGCACCCTAGCTACACGGCTACGGCGTAGCAGGGCTGCTACGCCGCCCACTTCTGTAAAAAAGTAAAACTGATTGCTACGCCGCCGACTTTTGTAAAATAGTAAAACTGATATCTCGGGGTAACCACGACACAGGGTGACTAACTATTCTGATTTTTATTCGAGTGGTTGGCTGAACTGGTCGACTTTAGCACGTTATGCCGTTGGTCCTGCGCTAGACAACTCCCCGGTCGTGTCCGTCTGCCGTCCCATCGCATTGCAAGAGTGCACTTGCATAATGCACTTGTGTTTGCGCACACAGTTGTGCACTATAATATGTCCTGCCCACATGGCTAGTCTCTCCTTGAGACTGACCACCTCGGCCGGAAATTCGGCCAGGACATTATGATCGACTTTGAAGTTTGTGATTTTTCTACATTATTAATATTATTATGTCTTTAATGTTTTTTTTCTTACTACACATTATTCTGATCAAATCCGCACTCGCTTCAGCTTATCACACAGCCCATCCCCTAACCATACTGATCAGATAACATCACTAATTACCGCCCAAACCTAATTTACGTAAACAGTTAAAGGTGGAGTACAGTCGCGCACTAATTAAATTTATGTTCGCTAACAGTTTGTGGACTCGAGGGTACTTCGCCGAGGACCGGACATGTTGACTTGTGTTTGTTCCTGGTAAACACCACCTTTGGATGACATCGGTAAAGATAGATATATAATGCTTTATTCAGAAAAACTTAAAACTGAACAGTGTGGTAAAAGGGTAAAAGAAATTGGCGGCCTTATCGCTTACAGCGATTTCTTCCAGGCAACCAAAACTTAAACGAAAAGATCAAAGGAAGGCCTCGCAGGTGTTATATACGAAAATAAAGTACAAGTGATTTATAACGGGATATTTATCATGATTCATGTTAATCTTGTAATTTTTTACTGTACATAGTAACACATTACACCTAGTTATCTAATATGATAAGTACAAAGGCGAGATTAACCCTGAAAAAGATTATTTTTCCAGCAAACTAATTGAGTTTTGAGCTGTAGGTACAATATTTCAGGACAGTTTCATGCTCCATGACCACGGTACAATTGAAGTTACTGCGAGTTAGTTTTTATTGGCACATATTGACATACCGATCTACCCTCACCTTACAAAGGATTACGTCATCAAAAATTGGGTCACATAGTTTGGGACCAGGAATAACATATATGCAATTTTTTATCGGTAGGCCGTGGGGCCGCGGCGTACGAATATCGACCCCTCCAACTCAACCCGTGGATGTCGTAAGAGCCGACTAAGGGAATCTACCAGAGGAAGGGCAGCAGCTTCCTTCTGAGTATTTTTAAACATCAAAACTGCGATCACCAATCCGCCTGCCAAGCGTGGTGATTATGGCAAATCCCCCCCTACATGGGAGACCATCCACTCGATGGACCGACGACATCGTGGCGGTCGCGGGGAGTTGACGGATGGAGGCGGCTCGGGACCGCTATTTGTGGCGTCGTGCGGGGGAGGCCTGTGTCCAGCAGTGGGCGTGTGTGGGCTGATGATGATGATGATGATGAATCTTTTATCGCGGTAAAACGCGGGCGATTGCGCAGGCAGCAGCTAGCAAGTAATCTTTGTATCATAATCTGAGAAAGAAAAAGTTGAATAAATTTAGAACGTCTATTCTTCACCATTTTAAGTAAGCTGCTGGAAAAGTGTATCTTTCACTGTCAGCTTTTTTAATTGAAATAAAAATTCAAAAAACGTCTACTATAACTGAATTGAAATAAAAAAGGATCAATCACAACAAGTTTTTATTAAAACATTTTAACCCATTTTTAAAACCAGATGCGAAATAAAGCTACATAAAAAGATATGTCTGACCCATATTCGGTACCATTTTCGACGAGGCCAGTAAAACTCCATTTTATTTTTCACTGAAAGCTTTTCGATTAGCATAATGACATTCCAAATTTAACACAATATCACTGGGTTTATGATTAAGGCTGGATTTACACGAGTTTTCGCATCATTAAAAAAAAGGCTTGCCCTACCCCTTCCTTTGAGTTTCGCATTTTGTCAGTTTCAATATACAAAGACAACACCCAGAACAGCCGGAACAAATATCTGAAGATCTTACAAATATTTGTCCTGAGGCGGGAATTGAACTCACAACCTCCTGCGTCGCAGGCGGACCTTCGAACGCAACTCTACTCAGATTATCCGAATTACAACTATAAACTTTGAAAAATGCCAATATTTAACAAATTAAAATTAAAGTGCATCTGGCTCCGAAGACACTCAGAAGATGATTTTCTCTCTCCACAAAGCTCACAGTTAGAATAATACATATTTAAGATAGTAATAGATTGAATGTACTAACAGGGCTGACGTAGTCTGTGTTTGGCTAAATGCCCTTTTTAAATATAAGATTTAAATAAATATAGGTAAATAATAATAACTTATAAATTCATTATTTTTGGTGTTCTGGCGGTAGCGTGACTCGCGCGTAGCTCGTGTAAATGCAGCCTACAAATGAAAGATTTTCAAATAAGTGACACCTGGCTGGTAAAATTATATTTTAAAAGTAAATGAGAAAAGGAATCTCTTTATAGGAATTCTCAGCGTGTTTCGTCGCTTATTTAATGCGTTAAACATTAAACCGGATAAAGCGAAAGAAGCTCGCTTATCACGATAGGTTTACCCGCGTTTCTTGGCATATATTTTGTAACCCTCTATCACTGAAGAACTTCGGTTTACCAAATTTTTTGTATTCAGGTTGATAAAAATTAAATAAAAAACACATATTTATGGATTTTTCGATTAGTTTATTATTTTTAAGAAAAAATGACGACGATAAAAAACACAATTTAATAAAAAAAAACACAAACTAATGGTGGATTTGCTTAAAATAATGTCATATAATAAAGTTGCTACACTAACCGGTGCATTTTTCCAAAATTAAAGCAAACAAGCTCTCATAAAAGCAAGAGCACGCACTCGTTCACATTACCGGCGGCGGCTATAGTATTATATAATCTGTGCCGGCGGTATTCATTTGAATTTCGTTTTCTGACAGGCAACACCAGCTAGTGCAATATCATGGTCCCAAGTCGTTACTTTTTGATACGTAGAGTTCGACATAATGTGCTTTATAATGAAATAAAATTAATCATACCGATTTCAAGGGAGGTTGACTCTCTATTGTCTACAGGCTACTGTATGCTACATAGGGTTAAGATATAGTTCATTTATCTATTTGTGATTCACACATATTTCACACATAAAATTAGGAGCTCTGTGATCTGCTATTAGGTGTACAAATTTTACACAATTTAGTAATAGAGCTAAAATTCAATAGTAATGATAGTGAAACTTAGTCTAATGAGGCGTAATAACGAGGAAACCCGCTCACGTGTCTTTGTGATGGTGAAATCGGGGCCGCAACTCTCGACACCCCTTAGTCGTTTGCACCGATGTTGTTCCTTTCCCGGCATTTACGCTGACATTTTGAGGAACCCATCCAGCATTCGGCAAGCTACCGTCTGCCGCTTGTAACAGTATTGAGAGTATGTTTATGGCAAGCGTCCATAGTCTCCCCCATAGCCCAATTACCCAGTCCATCCAATCACCACAATAACATGGTATTTTTTTTGGTAATTTCATTTTCTTTTGCAGTTGTCTCTACACCTGGCGGATATCATCTTCGGGTGTATCATACAACCAAGGATGATACCCGCTATGTAGCTCCGCCTTTACATTAATTCTCATAAAGGGTCTCTGTGCTGTTGGCTTCAGCCCCACACATCCCTCCCAAAGGACCGGGTCACTATATGGCCCGTAATCATGGAAATGAGAAACAGAATAATAATAGTGAAACTTATATATACCTAGAAACAGTTCTGAGGGTTGTAAATAATGCGTTTACCTATTTGAAAACCACGTCCCTACTCTACATTTACATAACTGCGTCCAGGTCTGCTCTTGCGGTGTGGAACGGTGTACTCGCCGGCCATATATGGGAGGAAGAGGGGATGCCAGTCGGGCCGCGGTAGGTTTAAGTGTTCCCGTGGTTCGACGAAAATGGCGAGAGGGGGTCACAGGAGAGGTTTTAGTGGGTATTATGTCCTTGTCAGGTTGTCAAGTCCTCCACATAATTCTGATCCCCCAGACCAGTTTATTCGTAAAAGAATTCCTAGCCGAATAAAAAAAAAGGTCTGCTGTTCCGGGAGTGTCTCCAGGTGACGTTGTCACTGTCCAGTTACCACTTTATTTCAACAAAACGTAGATGTTGGGAAACAAATGTGATAGTCAATTGAAAAATTAATAAAAAAATGTGAATCGTCAATTATGTTTGTTCGATCAGTCAAAACAGCATTAGTTAAACACGAGCCAAATAATAAATAATTGGTAAATACATACAAAACAACATAGTTTTATCAGAATCATGCAGGTTATACAAGGAGTTCGGGGAGTTACGATTTTACGCTACTGGTAACACCAGAAAACAGATTCGTCTTGTCATTCGCCGATGGCGATGATGACGTAAGCTGGAGACACCCACGTGACCATCGTGTCTGGGAAGAGCATACCTTGTTTTCTTATACCATGACTGCGTCAAAGTATTCATTCAAACTGTAAAATCGATTATTACTCTAACACAATATATAACATTCGATCGTATACGTTTAGCAATTGGCGAAAAAAAAGAAAAACACAATATTTTCTTATATAATCATATTTAAATGCACATAAAAATAAGTCACTTTAGAAAAAAAAATCTTAAATTTCAGTTTCGATAGTGTATATATGTATGTACCTACCTATACTTAGGGGCAATCGAAATTTATTCCGATGAATAATTCTTGTACCTATCCTGTAGAAATATTTTTAACCGACTTCAAAAGAAGGAGGTTATCAATTCGTCTGTATGTTTTTTTTATATGTTACGCGATATCTCCGCCAATTATTGACCGATTTTGAAAATTCTGTCACTATTGTATAGAAAATGATCCCAAAGGGATCCCATAAGAATTGTATCTCCAGGGGATTAGTATGTATCCCGCAAAACTTAAAATAAGTATAAAAGTAAGGGAATATGAAGTCGGTTTATCGTTTTTTAAAACATCCCATATTATTATCTTGTCCGTTTCTCAACAAGATACTTTTTGTCAAAAAGACAGACATTGTAGCTACAAAGTTATTATAATAATCCAAGAGATCTAGGAAATAGGACAAAGACGTGGACTCAGGAGACGTATAAGGTGACCCATAATAAGTCTCACAAGAATATTTAATACTGTGAATATTTCAAAATGCGTGATCGTCTGATAGGTTCATCATGATAATAATATGATAATGTTGATGAGTTAATGGAATTAGAGGATTAAATGCCTCTGACTTCAAAACCCACCCACTTATTTGAAATAAATTCAATTTAATTAGTTTATTAAAACCAGACAAAACATTACACAGTTCTCCGAAGCGTTACGTCTGGGCTCGTTAATATAATGAAGGTTCCGATTCTGATTCTTGTCCACCTTGTACTATTGATTTCCATACAAATGTAAAGCTGCATTGGGACCGAGGATATCTTTCCGACTTCTGTTTCGAAAACAAGACAACGCGCCCTGGGAAATTCCTATTTATAGTTTTATGAAAGCCCAGATAATTTTAAATAAATGGAGACTTGAAATTTCTAGCGTTTTCTTTGGGTGAGATATAACAGATATATGAAAGTTGGTACTAGCTGATGCCCACGGCTTCACACGCATATCTCGAGTAACCTATTTCTATCCCCGGGATACCATTTACTTCACTGCAAAATTTCATTAAAATCCTTTCAGCCTTTTAGGCGTGAACAGGTAACAGACGTACAGACAGAGTAACTTTCGTATTTTTTATTTTAGTATGCGTAATAATTTTTTTTAGCATTGCCATACAGCGGGGCAATGCAGTCAGCGTCTTGGGGACGCTTCCAACTGGTATTGATATGGACCATTTGAGCTACCTGTATATTGTTTGCAACAGTCTGCAGTTAGCTCAATTGTTTCAATTGTAAATACTAGTTTAATTTCTTTATATTTTTTGATTGTAATTAATCTATTTTTTTATCATTAGTAATTTATACTTACATATGCGAAAGTACTTCAACGCTTTCTGACTGTCTGTCAGGTACCTTTTTGCGCCTATAAGGTTAAACTAATCTTTTTGAAATATAGCAAAGATATAGATAGTAGGTATTTTGATACAGAATTAAGACCATTCCACCAATAGTAGCCGAAGCTGCTGGCAGAAACTAGCAACTACATATATACATTGAATTATTGTTTGTCACAAAGAATCTTTTGTATTATTTCCTGTTTGTTAAGAAATTGGAACGTCACCAAAACATAATGCCAAATTCCCATTTTCCCCTATTCCAATAAACAAAATTCATATTTCTTGTACGTTCCTAATGCCAACATTCCAATAATATGATAAATGTGTTCCATATCGTGGGCCGAGCTATGATCCTAGTTATATTGTATTTGACTAGGGCGGGCGGGGCAATAACCCACAGAAAACCAGACCCTAGACATGGTGGGTCTGATAATGTTAGCAGAACGAAAAACGCCAAGTTGTAGTTGTTGTGTGAAAAATCAAGATCAAAATCTAACTACTAAATCTATGGGAAGGTACCTAGAGTTGTTGCAAAAAAACTCCCGTAATTATGAATTACCATATAATTTCCTTGTCGCAGATGAGCATCGATCAAAGAATGCAATTAATACCACCATAGATGCGCCACAAATTGTGATTTGTGGCTTTGTCCGGAAGAAATAAATAGCACAGTTATGAGTATAAACATTCATATAAAAATTAGTATAATAATTCAAATAATAAAACTGATCTATTACTACTGCGTACGGAAACGCAATAGGATCGCACAATTCTAGCTCTTTGCACGTAATGTAAAAACCAACCAATATCACGGTGTACCAGTAGTCACGGTATTTTAAGACCATCACACATGTGATCAGTGTTTGCCTTTGGGTGTCAATAATTTAATTTTCTTCTTTCTTTCTTCATCACAGATTTAATTAAATGTTACATTGGTTGTTATGATACAATTAATATCTTTGTCTATTTAGTGAAAACCAAAACCGGACAGCCTGGATCTTGCGTTTGTTTCTTGATTGTAAATTACTTAGTATAGGGCATATTTCGTTTTTCGTGCCATTTGTCTAAGAATCTAGCCGCTTGTAATCCAGGCTTTTACTGTTGGCACTTCATTTCCAGGGATTTGGTGTGAATCGCCGGTTTGATTCTTGTCTCTAAGGTTCTTGTGTTGGTCTCGGGTCTTTGCCTTCTAGGAAAACATTGTGCGAAATACGATGGTAAATATGAAATAAAATAAATATTGGAATAAAAGGAATCTTGTTTGCTTACAGCCAGCAGAGACGATCGTTCACGTTTTGTGTATGAAAAATAGGCAGAAAGAGAAAAATAAATTTGTAGACTGAAATTAGTTTAGGCTGTTTGTTTTCATAAATAACCCACGAAATTATTTCAAGCACCTATCATTTGAATGTGAACTTCGAAATTAGACGTAGGTAAGACAGAAGTCCAGGAGCTGAGGATTGTTGTTACTTGGACCATCAAGAGGTAATACTGAAAATCAGTGCTTAGCTCTTCGAGCAAAGCTTTAAGCTGAGTTATTGCCTTTTTGACAAGCTGCAGCACACACATAATTTCACTAATCCGTTCCTAATTTTAGATTGTTTAGTACATACATAATGTACATGTACCGACTTTTTGTCTCCGAGCTTTGTTCCACCCATAATTTCTTAGTTTTTCTGTGTTATGATAATATGTATGATGTACCTAATTTAATGTGATCTTTGTTTTGTGTGTTGTAGTTGTAGTGTCAAATAAATATTTTATCTATCTATCTACCATGGAACTAAGGAAATGTAGGTACCTACTTACCAAACCATCTTATTCAGATAGATTTTTGGCTCGAATTCTGCTAACCAATTGCTTTACGATGACAATGGTATCGTCTCAGAATCGTCCATAGATTAGAAACTCTAGATAGTGCGTGCGGTGCTATTTGCACGATAGATTGATAGATTGGTTTTAATCTTGGCACTTTTGCCACGCGTCCCTCCATCAAATCACAAAAGTAAAATGCCAAAATGTGATATTCTGAGACGTTATATAGGAGCGATAAATGTTGTGGAAATCTGCCCCTGTAAATGAAACTAAAATGTTTGTGGGACATATGTATGTATATCAAGGCAAGATGATGACAATTCTTAACTGGCACGGATCTCGGGGCCAAGTATGGGCTTAAATCGGGTGCCTAGTGACGAGGGTCGAAGAAATATTACTCGTCACAGTTTAGTGACGAACCGTGGTTCGTCACTAGTCACATCTTGTCGAAGTTTGTGCCATACACCACGGTGTATGGCACAAACTTCAAGGATAGGTACTACAGTCTACTGCAGTAAATTCTACTATTGTATATTGTATACTGGGAGCAAATTTTTTAGAGTTGTCTTTCTTTCTTTCTATTGTATAAAAACAGGAAAGTATTTGTCATTGATTCGTTAGATGTACCGAAACAAACGTGTCCTAAACAAACAGATCCAAGGAACATGTAGGAACAGTTTCTGCAAGTGGATTCTAACAGATCTGCTAGATCCACTGAAACAAACAGATCTAATGGACATGTAGGAACCGAAATTGCGGGTCCAAAGAAATCCGCGGTATCGTATCCTGGACGTGTTCGCACCCATCCACAGTGTTCAAAATGACCAAAAAAAATTCCCTATGCAGTTTATAGCATTAATAGATCAACAAATGCATTTTAAATGCAAGAGTAGAACACCCACGTGTCTATGTCAAATACTTTTTTTTATAAAAATTCATGAACTTTGGGTGACTCTGACTGAGAAAATTTTTAAATAAATTCTGTAAACGTAACTTTCCATGATATTTTTTAAAATTAAATATGATCTGATAAAGGGTCTTTAGCCAAATCTTTTACAGTTTTTAATTTTTTTAAATCACCTCTGTATACCGCGTAATATTTTTTTTTCATATTTCGTTTTTATTTTTTTTCTCCCAAAAGACTCAAAAGTGCGATTTGTGTCTAGCACAAAAATATAGCTCTTATCAAGACCTATCACTGGTAAAAATACCACGTGGCTCTATTGCGGCTTTTAGGAGGAATTGAATTTCAAAATATTTTATTAGGGTTGTCACTCAACTTGACCTTTTATTTCATTCAGTTTTGAACTTTTTAACACTTTAAGTAAGATCATTTGTTACTAATAAAAATACAATAATTTTTTTTTAACAAATTCTTCATCATCATCATCATATCAGCCGATCGACGTCCACTGCTGGACATAGGCCTCCCCTAAGGATCTCCACAATGACCGATTTTGCGCTGCCCGCATCCAGCGATTTCCCGCGACCTTCACTAGGTCATCGGTCCATCGCGTGGGGGGTCTACCTACACCGCGCTTTCCGGTACGTGGTCGCCACTCTAGAGCCTTGCCGCCCCAGCGGCCGTCGGTCCTACGAGCTATGTGCCCTGCCCACTGCCACTTGAGTTTCGCAACTCTGAGAGCTATGTCGGTTACCTTGGTTCTTCTGCGGATCTCCTCATTTCTGATTCGATCTCGCAGTGAAGCCCATAGTGAAGGACCATGTTTCAGTGCCATACATATGTCATCACTGGCAATACACACTGGTCGAAGACTTTCGTCTTGAGACACTGCGGTAAGTGGGACGAAAAGACACCACGTAGCTTCCCGAACGCTGCCCATCCGAGCTGGTTTCGGCGGTTGACCTCCTTCTCGAAGTTGGACTTTCCTAGTTGGATGGTTTGTCCTAGATAGACATAATGGTCGACAACTTCGAGGGTGTTGCCTCCGAATAATACAGGAGTTGGTACTACATGGACATTTGACATGATTTTCGTCTTGTCCATGTTCATTCTAAGATCAACTCTTTCTTCTTTTCTTAACAAATTAGAACATTTAAAACAATTGATTTAACTGCAAACTGTTGTATACAATCTACAGATAGCTCAACTGATCCATATCAATACCAATCCGAAGCGTCCCCAAGATGCTGACTAATGCAGCCAGCATCTTGGGGACGCTTCCGCTGTGTGGCAATGCTGATGTGCTGTGCCAGATACACACCAGGTCTCGAGTCACGTGTCGCTTCGACCACACACTCAGATAAATCTTTGAAAACCTGGAGAGACGTTATCCCCAAGAACCTAGGGCCTCGACTCCAAAGAGAGCAAATGCGTACGCTCTGTCGAGACCTGTATATTTGGGCCTCTTGAGATCCTCAGCCAAATCTGCCGTCGCACCACCCCTTGGAAGATGGGAAGGCACAAGTGTGTCGACGTATGTAGTGTCCCATATAATGGGCCTCCCCAACTCCGATCTGACTTGATAGTGTCATACCGTCAGGCCTCTTACAATCGTCAAGGCTGGTATAGCAAAAAAATCCGACCAGCGGCTCTAGTACACGATAATCACAACACTATTTTGTATAATTTGACCTCAGAACGAAATTGCATATTTTTCCCAAAGGCCGCGATAGTGCAACGTGGTATTTTTACCAGTGCTAGGCCTTGTTAGGAGCCATATTTCTGTGCTAGTCACAAGTCGCACTTTTTTGAGTTTTTCGGGAGAAAAAAATAAAAACAAATATATGAAAAGAAAATATTACTCGGTTTCCAGGGTGATTTTACAAAATTAAAAACTGTCAATGATATGGCTAAAGACCCCTTATCAGATCGTATTTAATGAAAAAAAATATCATGGACAGTTACGTTTACAGAATTTTTAAAAAAAATCTCAGTTCATAAATTTTTATTAAATTTTACCCAAAGTTCATAATTTTTTATAACAAAAAGTATTTGACATAGACACGCGGATGTTCTACTCTTGCATTTAAAATGCATTCGTTGATCGATGAATGCTATAAAACGCATAGGGAATTTTTTTTGCTCATTTTGAACACTGTGCCATCTGGAATCGGATCAGATCCGACCCAGTCGCGGACACGTTTAGCGCATGTCTAAAATTTTGGGAAATCGTGGATACTTTATTGTTTGACCTATGTTTTGTGAATAAGTTTGTCAATTTTAAGTGGATTTTGTTTTTTATACAAAAATTATATAAATAAAACATATCTTATGGACCTGGAACGTGCTCAAAGAAAAACTTATTTACATTTTAAAATAGTTCATCACGAGGTATGTCTTTACCCTTGCGCAGTGAAGGCCAAGTTATTGACAAAAAGTATGGAGATCACAGTAGACAAACTGACTACACCATCGTTTACATCTCAACGAGCTGGTGAGGTTCGCGGGAAACCACTAGATAAGGGTAGCGCAGGAGCGGTCATTCTTATCATTTGTAATAAAACATAGTTATAAAAAAATAATGCTGGACAATTCACAACGCATTATCAAGCCCCGAGCTTGTGGTATAGGTACTGATAAACATCTGTAAATCGTACAAATATTGGCCCAAGGAGGGAACCGAACCCGCAATCTCCTGCGTTGCAGCTCTATAGCGCGCGGACTTTCGTCCACCGCGTTACAGAGGTAGTTGATCTTTGGGGGAGCCCTGTGTGTGAGCTTTGGACGTTTTTGGGCTAAAATGAGCAGGTAGGTACTCACTGCGGCTCTAGTTCTGTCATGAGCTCCTCGAAGTGTAGAGTGAGAGTGTGGTGAGCCGGCGCGCGCAGCTCGCTCACACACTGCACGTCGTCGGGGTAAGGGAGAGGGAAGCCTGCACTGGATACTGTAGCGTGCGGGTGCGAGCGAGAGAGGATTACTGTCTCGTTGCATTGGATCTTTGAAGCTGTGTATGGATCTGGAACAACATGAACATTGCTTTAGATACTGATATTTTGAGCTCGGAACGCACTGTGTGGAAGAAAATGGGGGACATTAGCCAACAGTGCAGCTAACTTGGGCTGGTCAACCAACGCCAGAATGTGTCGAACACCCTCTTCATATATCTGTCAACTGGCACCTATTCAAATAACCCTGTATTCATTTATTTCGGATACTTAAATAATTCATATCACAAAATATACCTACACTAAATTATATTCAAAATTACGCAGTCACTAAAATAAACATTAGGTAACAAATTTAAGTAAGTTATTAGAATAGAATAAGTTAGATTAAATTAAATTGAATTAGATTACATAGGATTAAATTACATAAGATTAAATAACATTATATTAAATTACAGATAGCTTATGTACATACATTCAATCCGGTATCATACCCGCAAACTGCGACACATTTGGCTAAATGTGTCTTTACAGTGGTATGAAAATGTTCAGCATATCCTTAGTCGCCTGGAAGAAATCTCTTAAAGCGATAAGGCAGAGAAAGTGCAGCCTCATCGCCTCTAGCATTTATATAGGTAGGTCGGAACTTAAAACGGTTTTCCTAATTACACATGCGGTTTGTTTTACAATCCAGACCCTACAAACTCATTTCCAAAATCGCACTTAGTCTTAACTTTATATAAAAAGAAATCTGTTAACTTGGAATGTAAACAACAGCACTAGAATTCGTTTCAGCTTGAAACTAAAACAAACTATAATTTCAATCAGCCAGGGTTTAGTTTCCACTAGCGCATATGTGCAGAACTGAATTTACAGATTCAACAAATGCGGCGTCCTAGAGCATACACATGACGTGTCGAGTGTGGAGATGTGAAACTGAAGAAATATCTGATATCATCCAACTCGAAGGACCAAAGAATAAATAATGCCCCAAATTAAGCAGAGCCTGTGTCATGGTTATGATAGATCGTTACAAAACACCCAGAGCACCCGGAATATCTATAGATCCTAAAAACATTGTCGAGAGACTGGAATCAAACCCGCATCCTCCTGCGTCGCAGTAGAACCTTAGCTGAGCCACAGAGGTCGTCAAAGAAATGTAAGGTCCTTAGGAGATATGGATGATAATGATGGATTGATAATAAGATGCAAAAAAAAATGAAACAGCCGAGGCTGTCCCCTAAGTAGCGTAATCTGATTTAAAGTGAAATTTATTTTATTTTAATTATCTCGGCCGAGTTTAGCTCACCTTGGCAATTTATTTTGGCAAAGTATTGAATTGAGTATCCTCTCAATAAATAAATAAATAGAATGTTTATTTTCTTTTACAAAGGTATTAATTACCTAGCTAATAATTGAAATTGATGTGAAAAACGTGAATAAAGAAAAACTTAGATAATAAAATACACTGTGCTTCAAACCCTACGAGGATGCGATTTCTCGTTTGCTTAGACTAAATACCTATTACATAGCTTTATGTAGACTATTTACTTAATTCACGTGACTAACCAAAAGACTCACATAAAATTTAAAAATCCGTGAGTTTCAGCTCTATCGCGACCTACTCCAGAACGAAATTCGCTCACGTATAAAACAATGGCTCTGCTCGTCGTTGTGGCCAACACAATATACATCCAATAGACTCTATGCCTTTGAAAATAAGGGCGATTTCGTCGGTCAGTGAACAGATGTCTCGCTAAAATTGATATTTTTATACAAAAGGAAAACGGCGAAGTTTTGAATTCCATCGAGAGAGACATTGAATGTTGATTGTGGGTAGCGAATGCTTTTGTTGGAATTGTTCCAAAGTTTTCTAAAGGCGAGTGTTCTAAAATTGAAAAAAAAATATAACTTCACTTTTGTATTGTTTATTGAATATACAATACAAAAGTATGTCATTTTAGCATTGTGCATTGAATACACAATACAAAAGTAAGCAGGCCGCTTGCCGACGACGATGCGCACTTTTAACCAGGTGAGATTGTGGTCAAACGAAGTTCTATTAGTTACTAGCTGTTGCCCGCGCCTTTGCCCGTGTTTTATCAGGATAAAAAATAGCCTATATTGTTGTTATTACAGTTCCCAAACGATATACCCATACTAAATTTCACCCTAATCCGTTCAGTAGTTTTTGCGTGAAAGAGGAACAAACATCCATACATCATACTCATGAACTTTGACATTTATATTAAAAGTAGGATAAACAAACAACCTCCATAAATTTTAATCTATTGTCATTGTTATATATATTAATTGCGCCTAAATGCGCAATTCATACCTAACTGATACTGGCAAAACTGCATCAAACCAGATGCAGAGCCAAAGCTAAAAGAAGAAGAAGAAATAAAAGACAATACAAATTCTTCATCAGATATACTGATATACCAACAAAACAGTAAAATACAATGCCTTCAGATAAAATTGCACAGTGGGAGGCCATAACGCTAAGAGACAGACTCTTCATTTACTCAAGTCTCCAGACAACGTTTAATTGATTTTTAGACAACTACTTTTTTATTTTTTTTATTTATTTAGGATAATGTTATATGTTGAATTTTGTGACACAAATAAATATTTTATATTCTATTCTACACAGACATCCAATTTACAACAGGAAATGCAACTAATAAATGGTTCCTGTTTACTTCTGAGCATTCAACAACAACAAAACTGCTGCAGAGCTGATTTGGTCCTGACAAATAGTGAATTTGCATCTCAATACAAATCCAAAGGAGAATGTCTTAGTAGGTCAATCGCTGACCCAAATACCCTCGAACAACGAACAGTTTTCAATAACTACGTTCCCTGACTTCTGATATGGCTAACAAAATACCAAATTTATGGGGTAATCGAGCATGTAGGGTTTCCGAAAGGTACTGTGACAGGGTCTTCAAAAGAGTGGCTTTACCGAACTGAGTATCAGTTGGAAACCTTATACAAGCTTGATAGGATTTCCATAATATATATTAACTGCCAAAATCATCATCATTATTATAATATTATTTTTATTATACATTTTATTTACATTTCCATGATCACGGGCCATATAGTGACCCGGTCCTTTGGGAGGCATGCGTGGAGCCGAAGCCAACAGCACAGAGGCCCGTTATGAGAATTAATCTAAAGGCGAGAGCTACACATAGCGGGTATCATCCTTGGTTGCACAATATGATACACCCGAAGATGATATCGGCCAGGTGTAGAGACTATTGCAAAGGAAAATGAAAATAACAAAAAACGCCATGTTATTGTGGTGAATGGATGGATTGGGTAATTGGGCTATGGGGGAAACTATGGACGCCTGCCACTCAATACTGTTACAAGCGGCAGACGGTGGCTTGCCGAATGTTGGATGGGTTCTTCAAAATGTTGGCGTAAATGCCGGTAAAGGAACAACATCGGTGCATACGACTAAGGGGTGTCGAGAGGTGCGGTCCCGATTTCACCATCACGAAGACACGTGAGCGGGCTTCCTCGTTATTACGCCATTAGACACTTCCACCCCCGAGTCTACATCCTAAGATGCATCTCTCGCGACTCCACTCAGACCGGCCAATGAAGGCAAGCAAGAGGTGGGGATCTGATTCTCTTGGGATACCACTCTGCAAGCGGAGACGAGAACCAGGAACTTCCCCGGGAGCACTCGGTGTACCCGTGGTGTCGCTACTCACCAACAGCTCGCCACAAGCTGCCCTGCAGGTTTACATTATTATTATCCTTTAAAGAAACTCTTAATATTGAGGTGAGGTAATGGAGCAATTAAAAACTATTTACTAAAAGTTTTACCGTAAAATTTTCGTGATCGCATGTACTGTTTTTTTAAATTTTAAAGTTTAGTAAAAAACAATCCTCATCTGTTCCCACGGCTATCTGATTTTGTTAGTCGAAACAGACGGGATAATACTAGGTTAAGAACACACCCTGTAAAAACAACACTAATGCAGAAAAGTATTGTTGGTGTTGCTACCAAAATCTATAATAAACTACCTAAACTATAGAGAGACATGAATTTACAAATGTTTAAATTATAACTCAAAAAATGTTAATTACAAAATGTTATTACAATCTTAACGAATTTTTAAATGATAAATTATAATTGAATTTGTATAGTTTAATTGTTGCATGGTTAGTTTTATATGCATGCCATCTCTCCTAATTTGCATACTGTTACCGGTCAAGCATGTTGTTTCACCTATATTTTTGACATCTTTTATACACATGTTTTTTGCAAATAAATATCTTTATCCTTATCTTTATCTATTGCTTTTTGCACCATTTTCGAACCATTTGCTTTTTGCGTTAATAAAACTTTAGTATAAGCAAATTTTCTCACAAGTTACGTTTAATCCCAGCTCTACTTCAGCCAAACTATCCTACTAATATTATAAATGTCAAGGTTGTATGGATGGATGTATGGATATTTGTTACTCCTTCACGCAAAAACTACTGAACCAATTAGGCTGAAATTTGGTATGGGTATAGTTTGGGACCTGGAATAACATATAGACTATTTTTTATCCCGATAAAACGCGGGCGAAGGCGCGGGCAGCAGCTAGCATCTAATAACAGGGTAAAAGATATCTCGTAAAATATACGGTTGTAACCGGTTTCACCCAGTTTTGTCCACTCAGTATGCAGGACGTGTTACACTGTTATTGACTTGTAAGGGGCGTAGGTATGTGTGTTACTTGTGTAGTTGCCAGTTTTCTTTCGCGTTTCTTTTGTTTTATTGACGAGCTATTCTTGTTTCTTCAGAACATATTCCAAATTTAGTAATTTTATTACAGTATTCTGAATGTTCTCGAATTTGAATTTGGAAAAATAAAAGAAGGCCGTCCAACACCTTGGTGTATCACTACATATTATAAAACAAAGTCCTCCGCCGCGTCTGTCTGTCTGTTTGCGATAAACTCAAAAATTACTGAACGCGTTTTTATGCGGTTCACCAATAGTCTTGGGTTATACTAGGCAAAATCCGATAACTGTGACTTCAAAATATCTGTGACAAATACCAGTGACAAAATACTAGCTAGTATTTCTACCAATCACGTACAAATTCATTGTTTTACTGATTGAATAATATATTTATTGCAGCAAAGTGCGTAACGAAAATTCCTCTTGAATTGTATGTGTATAACGCAATGTAACAACTTTGTTATATTGCGGTATACATTTCAAATTTCCAAGTATAAAATACTAGGTGTGTCTCATTCTGACTTAGTGATACTATAAAAGAGAGAATATAGAAGCGATATTATCTAGCTGAAGCAATTTATTGCGTAGGTACATAATAAAATAACAACGATATAATATCGTGCACTCGTGACACTGGCACTGCCTGTGAGACAGTCACAGATATATTTAGTTTCTGTCACTGTGAAATACCGCCAATTATCTATACCTGTGACTTTTATCAGTGACGATAAATACGCCTCAAGCCTACACCAATCTATAGAATGATTCATGAGGAAGTCTTATGTATATAATTTGTCCGGGTTTTGTGTAAAGTGGTTGAAATATAACGATAATTATTGGAAGTGTCTGAAAAAGTCAAGCCGCTTTTATCAAAGAAGCTTTCATCGAAAACGCTGCCTAATTTTGAGATATAACAAAACATTTCAATGTGGGATATTCCTCTTTTATAGATCTACAAAAAGTCCGTAATGGCTTATATCTATCTTTCAAGGATAGCTCACTACACCTATTCCATTAAAATTATATGCGAGTGCAAGGCCGGGGCGGGTTGCTAGTATAATTTAATACACACCAATTTGTAGATTTGTTTAATATTTGAGTTTGGAACTGATCTCTTTAGAGTTCTTGCTTCTTGTTTTTTTTTTAATCACGTGAGTTGAGTATTTTAGCCATAGAGTAAAAACTCGCTATAATTCTATGCAGTTAGCCTTAAAAATTTAAATTCATCAACTAAAACAAAAACACACAACATTGATAATAACTTAAAAACTCAATGAAACAAAATGAGCGTACAAAACCAAATAAAATATCAGAGTATCCGTTAACCAACCATAGCTTAGTTTTATTTAGAAATATCCTATAAATTTCCCGATAATCGACGAAATAAAAGTGCAGTAAACTCAGTTGGTCTGTAAGCATCGTAAAATGTAACGGCCTCATAGAAAAGCAGTTCGGTAAAGTATCTTTACATCGACAAAAGGATAATAGGGCTGCGAATGTTCGACCAAATCGCAGGGTTAGTCCAGAGCAGACCGTAATATTGCCAATGTCCTGTAAGCCGAAGCAGCAACAATTTTGTATTTTTTTCCGATCAACACTCATAATGTCCTCAGATGTAATGTGCATTGTATGGTTTATTTAATAATTTGAAATCAGAACGCTGTACTTTTAGAACAATTTTATATTCTTTTGGAATAAAATGAAACTTGTTTTAAAAAGTATTGTTTGTCGTGGAGTTTGGGAGATAATCTTTGAGTACTTCAGGAAAAAGCTACAAACAAGGGTTATTTTGCTATAGCCACCACGCTTGGCAGGCGGCATAGTAGAGGCGTTAAAAATACACAGAAGGAAGCTGTTGCCCTTCCATTAATACGAGTAGGTTCCCTTTAAAGTCACTTGTTACGACATTCATGAGCGAGTTGGAGGGGTCGATTCTAACGACGAGTTGAATCTTAGTGTTCAATGTGATGAATGTTGCAGTACTTCATTAAAACCTTCTTATTTTACGAGATTTCAGATATTATTTTGGTTATACAGCCATTTTACATTTTATACTATTTAACACGACAACGACTTAAAGTTAGGTGCGGTCGGTCTATACCCTGAAGTTCCACCGAGTCGTAGGCGCGGCAAAGCGATGAAGTTAAGAAAGATCTACAGAACTTCGTGCCGTCGTGAATTTGATTGAAATAGCAAGGGACGGCAACTACTGGCGATCACCACCGGTGTCGGTGCCCAAAAACCACTTATAATCACGCGCCTCCGCCACGCCGCCGCGCCGTGCCGTCGCCGCGTCAGAATGTAAGTAATTTATTTCCTTACTTAAATTGCTCCATCAGAGAAAAGTACTTTCTGAATATAATATATGCAAGAATTATCACACCTCTCGTGAGATTTGGATACAAAAAAACTAAGGGAAATAAAGAGGTTGTAAAACGTAGAGCATAAGGGAACTTGCCCGACTATTGTAGCCTCGGAGAGATGAAAATAATCATTAAAGTTAATGCGTTGCAGGGAACGACCCGATGCGTCGCCTTTTGCCGATTTCAGTTGGTATAGTTAGCGATGAAAATTACTGGAAAAGGATAACGCATTCACTGCCTAGCCTTAGCAGTGCGTGCGATGAAGACAGGTCGCGATGGTCGCTGCCGCTGTTGTTCATGCAATTCAACTTTAATGAACTATTCTTGGGTGTTTTCTCCCTAGATTTGACTGACGTTTCAACAGGCTGTCACCTAGATCCTAACTAACGCGTTCACTGCCACACTTCGTAGTGATGGACGCCCCTACGTGTCACATCGGTGCGGTGTGGAATACGCTGGCAAAGAACAGCGTGTGCAACGGTGACTGTCAAAGTGTTAAATAACGGGGACGATCAAGGTAAATAGACTACAGATATTATGCACGTAACTTAAGAGTTTTTAGGTGCATAAAAAGTCGGGTCGTACCGCTACTAACTAGTTTTTGAAATAGTCAATGTTTAGAAGTTTTTATCGTTATCTGTACATGAACACTAGATGTACACAAATAAGAGAGGGTTAGGGTGCGTTGACCCTTGCATTTTCTACGATTTGTGTTTTACAGAATGTGTTCAGTGACTTAGAAATCTTAGAAAGTAATTAATGTACCTTTCTAATGTATATTTTGTTCGCAATAGTTTGAGTTTAAAGAACGTTTAAAAATCAAACATAAATCGCCAACTCTTGAGGCCAATACTAGATGATGTTTATTGGAAATCACGACGCTCTGACTTTCGTGAGACGTTGGGAATACTTTTCGTGAGACGTTGGGAATACTTTTCGTGAGACGTTGCGACTGAGCACGTCTCACGTTGGGAATTACTCGGCAAATCAGTAATACAAATTTATTTTATTGGACTTCTCAGTAGACATAATATAAAACCTAATAATAGTAAAAATAAACCGTGGATGTTGTAAGAGATTAATAAGGGAACCTTCCCTTAGTTGGACAGCTCTGACGACATCTACGGCCTGAGTTATAGTTGGTGGAGTGGATATCTTGGACCAGATATGTTTTTAACACCTCTACTATCACCAATCCGTCTGCCAAGAGTGTCAAGCAGGGTGATATTGCAAACCCTAACGGTTTGGCTATTTGTATTGTAATTCGTGTTTATTTATTTTAAAAAATAACGTTAATTACATTTTAACACCTAAACCCGTCAGGATTTGCGCAGAATATTACATACATTCCTCAGGTTAGTTACAATCATGAAGTGTACATCTTGCGAATATGTACTACACATAATTTATAAAAATAGATCTACATCAATACAATGTAAAACAACATAACAGAACAAGATAAAAAAGTAAGTAGGCGCTGAAAGCGACACGAAATGAGGTGAGGTACCTATTACTGCCATGTTCAACAGTGGACGTATTTGAGCTGATAAGTATCCAAGGTACAAAACAGGTCACGTTACTAAGTACTTTTCTATATGCGCCATGCCTCTTACATCGTAGCTCTATCCATAGACCCCTATCATTAAAGCACGAGCAAAAAGTGAGCTCCAACGGCGGACTAATGCATGTGGGAAATCGATTGAAGTGGACGCGCGGTAATGACACTGGTAACACTATTTCAATCTGAAGTGCAGCGGTTTTTATCCATTCATTATTTTTGCAAGTTTTCTAGTTCTTCCTAACAAGTTGGTCTTCGCAGTGCGATACTTGCTATACTTTCTTTCAAGAATCTGAGGACTGAGACTTATTTTTGTCTCTGTGCTTCATAAGTATGAAACTGTCTAAGTAAGCGGTAATATTGACATGCAAAGTTGCAAACGTTGGTGTCAAAAAACGACTCCTAATTTTCAAAAGGATTTTCTGACCCGTTATCGAAATATTTACGTTTTGCCTTTTGTTTCGAGATCGATAACTATACACATCAACAGAATCTAGGGATACCTTAATCCTTAATTATTTACGACCAAATTGTTTAAAATCTTTGCAGTTTCCATAAAAAGTTTATATACAGATTGAAACATCTTTTATTCTATTTTCAAAATTTAAAAATGTAAATAAAAAACAAACGAAAAACTAAATACGGCGGCAAAATTGTTAGTCATTCGTTATGACAAGGAAAATTAAAATTGTTTTATTAATATTAATTAATGAAAAGGGATTAGATTGTTTTTCTTTTTTAAAGTACAACGTGCCGTGTGAGTTTTAAGAGTTATGTCACGTCGTCATTTGAGTCGAGATGAAATGTGTGAAACCCGTGGGCATGTTAGAAAATGGTGGTATTCAACGCGTCGTTGCTGAGGCCCTACACACCAGCCAAAACGTGATATCAAGGTTGTGGTCACGCATCGCAGTACTGGGGATGTGGTTGAACGGCACACGGGTAGATATCGTGTTACTACGCAGAGACAGGATCGATTTCTCCAAATGACCGCCAGAAGACAATCCAATATCACAGCGATGCAATTAGTACAAAGGCTCCAAGAGGACCACCAGCTGCTGGTAAGCGATCAAACCGTGCGAAGGAGGTTGCATGAAGTTGGTCTTCATGCTCGAAGACCGCTACGTGTTCCAGCATTGCGTCGTGGAAATCGCGGTCGGCGGCTTTCGTGGGCTAGGGAGCATTTACCATGGAGTGACGAACAATGGTCTTTGGTGCTGTTCACCGATGAGTCCCGGCTTGGGTTTCATCCGGATTCGCGGAAGAACACGCGTTTGGAGAACTCCAGGGAGAGTTAGCCGTCTACGGTACCCTCAGGAGGTCTACTCATACCAAGGCGGGACAATCATGGTGTGGGCAGGAATTCGTCTTGGCGGTCGAACCCAGCTCCTTTGGATCCAAGGCATGACTGTACAAAAATACCACGAGGAGGTAGGAGAGCCTGTTATTGTCCCACACAGAATCCAAATGGGCCAGGAATTTGTACTCATGCACGATAATGCTCCTTCCCATAAGGCGCGGCTGGTGTCAGCCGCTCTTCGAGATCACGATATTCAAGTTCTGGATTGGCCTGCACAGTCGCCCGACTTAAATCCTATTGAGCATGCCTAGGACATGTTACAACGAAAAGCTTTGAGAGATTTTCCCCCAAATTTGACGACGGAACAACAACTTTACGAACACTTGCAACGAACATGGGACCTCATACCGCAGCAAGACATTGACAATTTAATTTTAAGTATGAAAAATCGTTGTCGGTGTGTTATGAATGTAAGAGGTGGCAACACTGATTATTAATAATTAAATTTTATAAGATTTTTTCTATTGTTATTAAAATGAATGTTTTATAAGAAGAAATGAACTTTTTTTACATACTAATTTTCTACGGCGATTAAAAAAATGACATATTTATTTAAAAGAAAAAATCACGAAATGTTTTCTTTTTTTTATTAAAGACCTAAAAATAACCTATAATTCTTCCATTTACTATCACAGAAAATTCTTCATAGATTTTTAGATATTTGATAAAGTATAAAATATCCCTAGATTCTGTTGATGTGTGTATTTAGTTTTGAGTTTTCCAATTCCTACTAGCGATGAGACGTACTTGTAAAATCTAGTACTAAGTCTTCCAAGTACGTCCTCGTATAAAAACTAGCGCCAAAAACCAAGGCTAAAATACTTCCAAGTATTTTTTACCATGTGGTATCAAAAATACTCGAAGTACGGATAGCGCGGGCGGGTGCGACTCGTGGCGGGTCTCAGTGCGCCACGCACTTTGAAAGTAAAATACTTGCATGGGAAATTGATCACAGTCTGTGTAAGAATAAAGGTCGTAATTGAATTTACAGGAAAAATACTCCTATGCTCTCGTACGGGTAAAAATACTTTCATAGGAAATTGATCCGCACGTCATTTATTATAAAGAACAAAATAGTGTGAACAAAAAAATACTTGTACAACTAGAAACTTTTGAATGTTTTAATTTATCAGCATGATTGACTATGACTATGATTTAGGTACAATACTCATATTATTAATTGTAAGTAAATATAGCTGACAGATTAATGGGTAGGTATTAGGATATACCAGTAGGTATATCCTAATACCTAGTCCTAATAGGGAAATTACCTATGTTGTATTTAGATACATAATTATAAATCTAACCCTAACGCCTGCATAAAAATTGTAGCAGACGAGACGGGACGTAGGTAGGTACCTATTATTAATTTTCATTAGTACGGGACTCACTCTTCACTCTAGGTAGTTATGACGTACTTATTTACAAAGTAGGTATTATCTTTTCATAAGTAATAATATAAAATGAGATTGTGCTCACTCATCTAATTTACATAAGTTTGATGCAGATACCCAACTAACCTACCTAGGTGCTTACATTATTCTTATTTAAAATTGATATTTATCTAGGTAGGTACTTTACTTTCTTAAGTACAGTACCTAAATTATTTACTTACTGTAGGTAGGTAAATGTTATACTTTGTCATAGACTATTAAAGACAGTTAAATACCGGTACCTCATATTTGTTTGATACGAATGTCAATCAAATTGTGAACTCTGAAATGTGCTGTAGGTACAAAACAATTTTAATTAAAATTGCTATAATTACTTACCTATTGAGATTTTCAGGAACAAAAAATAAATTAAGCTAAATACGAGTAGGTCGCCTCGTCTCTGGGAAACCGTGTTTTCAGAGTTTTTCAGAGAGAACTAACCCAGGCGCTATCTAGATATGTACCGAGAGTACCTAGTAGGTATGGTAGGTTCGGTGGCTAAGTAGATTGATACTAGATAGATAAGTAGGTACCTAATTTCTAAAAGAATAATTGTTCTAATTTGTTTCTATCATTTGATTGTAATTTTCTTTGTCAATAAAGTAGTTATCTAAGTATCTAGGTACATAATAATTATCAGATGCATGATTTCGGACTAAGAGACATAAACCTACATGACTTTTGTAAGGTATATAAGGAATAAAAGAGCGGAAAAGTAATTTGGCGCAAATCGTAAACCATTTTCTATTTACCTTATGAAAAAGCTAACTGCGGCTCATTGGTTCTTTGGGAGCATTTGGAAAATTAAAAGATTTTGGGCCATTAATCATTTTCTCAAATGCTCCCAAAATACAATTAAATCGAATTTTGTTTTATTATGGGTTAATATAAAATAGATCTCGATTTTCCCCAAATTACCTTTCCGTTAAGTAGATTTATTATTGGTAAACCGCAGTTGGAATTAAAATCTAAAACAAATTGAATCTCGCGCCAACCCGTGACGATTACACTTAATGTCATTGTCAACTAATAAAATCGATATTGTGTTTCAGTTAGTTAGCCGATACTTTTAGCATAAAATAATGTACGCACGTCTGTCACTGTCTTATGAACACATTCAGAGTAAAATACTTATACAAGGAAATTGATCTAAGTTTCCATGGAAATAAAATTCATAATCGTATTTGTTTGTAAAGATGTCGGAAATTCCTCAAATCATTTTGATGGAACTTACTAAATGGTGAATTTTGGGGATTGAAAAATACGTAGGTAAGTACGTACCTAGTACTTGAACTTCGTGTCACTGTCACTGTCGCAGTCAGAAGTAAGTCATCGATAGAATCCGCGCACATCCCGAATACCTCGGTATTCGGTCTTGCAAGTACGTACTTGCAAGACTCAAAGTATTTCGACGCATACCAGGTTTTCGTACTTGCAAGCAAATACAGGCAGGTATTAAAACCTGGTCGAGTAAATACGTCCCATCCCTAATTCCTACTCGAAAATTATGGTAAATATCCTTAATAGGTGCACATCCCTTTTAGTCTCAGTAGTTCATATAAAATCTAAACACACTGTTAAGAGAACTATGAAATAACCCTAATACTTATGTAGGTACGTTGGTACCCTTACACGCAGAGTGACGGCTAACGAGTGGGATGTTAAAAGTGTCAGGTATAACTACATAACACTTTTACTGCCAGCCCGGAGAGAGCCGTTAAGGTGGGGTAATTAACCTCTTTCGTGATCGGACTGCGAACGTTGCCATTTGGCAGCACTGTCCCTGGCAACACTAACGGAAATGCCAGTGCATTTTTATTTGAATTTGAAATATGGCTTCGATATTGAGTCGAGTAGAATAGGCGGGGTATGCATACAAAAACGACCGTTTTTAAATTTGAAACGTTCGATGGTTTTGGCAATTATTTCACAATATTGAAATGAAAAAACTTTTACATATATAAATTGTATTTTGCCTTTTTCTGGGATAGTTTTCGGTTTAGGTTCTATTGATGGCTGGTAGGTACCTAGGCACCCAAGGTTTTTACTATACACGGCAGGGAGGACTAAAAATATTTTACTCGTTCCTGATACAGGTTTTCTTTTTGGGATGGGAGAGGATAGCCAAATTCAAAACCAGGAGATTTAAAGAAAAGACATGAAAGGAGTCTTGACCTCGGTTTGTGAGACAATAAAAATTCATATTTAGTTTTTTAATTTCACTTTTGAAGGAAAGGAAATAAAAATATCAATCGAAACGATTACTATTTTTATTTTATTATTTTTGGATTAAGTACCGCATCTGCGTCTGGTCAGCGTAGCGAATACCCCGTAGGTCTGAAAAGGCCTATATACCTATCCTATACTAAGTAGGTATACCAAAACACTTCTGAACACAAACAACATAAAACAAAACCCTGTGAACAACCTAAACAAAATGCTAAACATGTACTAAAAACCTCTCGGCTCTAAATTCAAATCGGAACGGTATTTGAATAACTTTTTAATTTTAGATCGAAGTTCGACCCAGTTCGACGTCTTGTGTTCTAAAAAGGTTGAATTATAAATTGAGGTCTAGCTTGAGATTTCACTATGATCAAAGAATTTACAAATACTATTTTTGAAACTTTTTAATAATTAACTAAATTGCCGACAACTTTGGAAATAAAATGTTAAACTATACATTATTCTGTGCAGTTACTTTTTATTCGACTTGTTTTTGTAAAGGGTGACCTGAGTGACCAGATAATACCTTATGCAAGGCAATATGAATATTTTTTTAAATTAAAAATGTTCTTGTGGAAATTGTGGAAACAAGCGGCCAAAACAATAATATTCATGTCTCAGGGCATTGTTTGAGAGATCAATAGAACCATTATTCTTCGTTATGTTCAATCCAAAGACAAAACTTTGACCGTAAAGGGCTGATGATATTATTTCGACCGTAAAAATATTAACTGAGAAATTGCGGGAAAAGGGAAAACTTTTCTTGTTGGCGGGCTCCTGTAATGTCTTTTTGTCATGGATACTGAATTTGATTTGATTTTTCTAGTCAATTAACTTTTTCGTGTCATAAGGCCGTAAAATTAAATTGTTTCGGAAGCCGAGGCTTATGAATTTGTTGGAAAAGACTTCTGTTATTAGTTACCTCAGTTATTTTAAGTACCTACGTAATTTTGTTGCGTGGCTTTAGTTAAATTATTGTGAAAAGCTGTGGCTATAAAACACGAGTTAGTGCGGACCTGCCTCGTTTGTATAACCGACTTCGAAAAAGGAGAGGTTCTATATTTGGCTGTTGGTAGGTTTGTATGTTTTTTATGTATTTTCGCCGATTTGGACCGATTTTGATGATTTATTGGTTATAAAATGATCTAAAACTCAAAATTCGAAACCGGTTTTCAATTTTGTAAAAAAACATCTCATTATCTTATGAATTCTGTCTCGTTGAGACTTTTGTAATAAAACTCATCAGACCTCCAAGCCACTTTTGCATAGATTTAAAGATTTTAACCAATATTCGATATAGTCTTTGGTCTACTTCACTTCTAAGTTTCTGTGAAAAGGCATTCCCTCAACATACAGATCTTTTTTCCTTATTCATAACCCATCTGCACCTGCACCGGATCGGATTGAATTAGGATTTTTCTTCAAAAGAGGCCTGAAAGTGGCCTTCAGAAACTTTTTTTTATTTAACATCTTCAATAGGTATGTCTAAAGCAACACTGATTTTTTTCTACGCGTCGTGAACCTTATGTTTCTGTTTATGTTGTTTAAATAACTCTCTGAATTCAACTTCAACTTCTTGGTTAATGGCTCTGCTGGATTGATGGAAGAATTCTGCCAGTGTCCGTCTCATGATAACATCGCAAGCTTTATTTATGGATTTCATACATTAATTTACTAAACTTATAAAGCAGTATTTACTGAAAAAAACCCATACCCACCGTGTTGAGCAAGCTATCAAAGTGTGATTGTAAAAGCTTGTACGCCTCGCCTGTCATTTGGCATACGACAATAGCGCGCCCACATAAAAGCCTATACACACGGCTCTACAACGCAGGTGGGGTTGTCGGGGGCAGTGCTGCCAACTAGGTAGATAAAATAGGTTTTAGTGACGGAAGCAAAATTGTTTGCATTTATAAAGAGAATAATGGAGAATTGTTGTAGGTAATTGATTTTACGCATGGTCTAAAAATAGCATTTTTTTATTTTGTTTTTGATTCTTTGTAATTGTCCAAGCTGAATTTCGGCCACGGTGCGCGGTGGCCAGTCTCAATGGATACAAGTCATGTATGCAGGACTTATAGTGCACAAGTGTGTGCGCAAACACAGGTGCACCCTTTATTCCCTTACTATTTTGAATCTTAAAACTATAACTAAAATTGGTCAATCCATGTCTCGAATGTTAAATAAAATAATATCCATTTTATAGTCAAAATTATAGTGATCTTAAATTGACTCTCTAAGTTTCACAAACAGTTTTATAAACAACTTTGAAATAACATAGATTGCAATAAATGGTTGACTTTTGACTTTTCACAAATATTGGTCAATCCCTGACAACACGCTGTCTCCCACTGTGCGACCTGACCAGCCCACTTTAAAATGCGCCTTTTTTAAACTATTCGATTTCCAAAATATTATTTCCGCGGTTATAGCAGTGTGTAGTCTACAAAATGCGTGTTGCGTCCAACTAGGTCACACCATCCACGAAAGCAAGACCTTCCCTACAGAACAACGTCTCATCAAAACCCTTCACTCTCAAAGCAAAGGCCCACGTAACAAGAGCTCTCAGTATTTTGGCGCGCACCTGGATTTGGCGCGCGTTTTGTTCGATATTTAAAATATATTTTTTGTGTCTCACTGGCGTGGCTTGTTGATGCATTGTTTCAGGTTTGTGCCAAAATAGCCTTTATTTGTACCTAAGCCTTTTGTACAATTGATATTAGTATTACTTTCTGCTCCCCTAGCACGGGCATTATTCTCTAGGGTAGAATAGACAATAATGACATCGCATCGCACTACATTGCGTACATTATTGATGTTCAAGAAATGAATTTCAAATAATTTACGCATTCGATGACAAAGTTACGTATTACAGACATACCCTAACCCAATTTCGGTAAAGAACACTCTTTATTAAAATCAGGCTTGAAACCAAAACAGCGTCGTACAAAAAACCTCTTAGCGGCTTTAGGCGCCGCAATGTCTACACGAAATGATATAGTGGCTAAAATGTACAGTCGGCAACATAATAGGTATCAACATAACAAACATACAATACAAACATTAACATTAAGCAGTATGTTTGAAATACAATGCTGTTCTTTATGTTTTTTTGGATGTTTTCGATTTCCAATCTAAACTTTGTTTACTCTTGTCATAGATAATGACTTTCTCTAAGATCACTAGGAGAGGAGGATTATTTATTTATAGATTTATATTTGGAGACGGCTACTGGTTTGAATGTACTTACCTACCTACTAGGCTGGCTTTTTCCATTTAGATATTATCATTAATACCTATCAACTTGAATATATTTCATATTACAATTCAAAATGGTGAATAATAAAGTTCATAAAATATATAAATGTATCAAAGTATGATAGAAATATGAAAATGTCGCGAAGTAACTGACTTTTCCTCAAACATAAACTGCCGCCATGACACGTTCCATCAAATATTTCACTGACTGTACCTACCTACTTCCTACTCCGTAATTTAAGCCTAGTATTTTTGGGGAAAAACGTTGTAATTTGGTTGTTGGAAAAATGGTGCCCATCAGTATGCTTGCGTCGTTAGATAAGTGGGGGTATCTATCACAGGCGAAGGATGGAGGGGTAAAAACACACAAGGCGCGTGGTGTATGAACGTTCATTTATCGAGTACATAGACTGTCACTGAAAAACTTAAGAATTTAATTGCCTTTCTAATTTGAAATGAAATTAATGAAATAGTTTATTAGACAAAACAAAGTACACACATTCAATTAGTACAATAACTATAGCTAAATTAACACTGAAATATAGAATATATGAAGTACACAGAGAGCTACTTAAGAAGGCTACGAACCCCTCCCAAACGGAAACGGATTTACCCACGCGGATTTGTTGTTGTTTCACGTAGAATGAAATGGGGCGCGCTATGCGTGAGAAAGCGTAGCTAACCATCTATTATGAAGCTTTCATGTGGCTGTGTGCGTGTGCTTGGTGTTGGCACCATTTTTTGATATTTTTTCGTACTTTCCGACTAATTTTGAGTAAACGATTGATTTCAAAAATAGCTTTTTTTCATCCGATTACGTATGGAAGATTTCAATAAGATCGGGAAAGTACGTTTGTATGGGGAATAGGGCTATCCATTCCGTTCTTAAGTACAGACTACTAGGTAAAACACAGAAACACAGGTGAACAGTGGGTAACTAAGCAGCTCATCTGTGGGAAGGTAGATAAAGCATGTGGAGGTAGGTATGTCTAATTAATGGGTCTCTGCTCAGCGTGCTGCTCTAACACGAATAGCGGAACTATTGTGAAAGCGCTGGTTTTTAGCCGAAACTAAATAAAATATTCTCATTCTCTTTCATAATGTTATTCAGCTTTAAGCTGCGTTCTTTATTATTCCTCTTATTAGACAGATTTCCACCTTTGATTACTACTCTGAGTGAAACCATTATAACAAATAGAAATTGAGTGGAAACAATGTAAGCACTACCTTTCCGTGGCCGGTGCTTTATGGGCCAAACTTTACTTTAACGGTTTCACGGAAAAGCTCTTAAGGTTCATAATTAAGTGTTTTTAAGTTCTTAATGTTTGTGGGAATCGTGAAATGCTACTAGTTTTGCTTGCAGTTTTATTTTATGCTTATTACCTACAATAAGTTTATATATGTATGCGAATGTTTGGATCAATGTTTTCAAGAGGTTTTAAATTTCTCGGGACTTGAAAATTCTCGAACTCAGTTTCCCGGGAATTCCCGGGAAATCTATATATTTCTCATTCATAATGAAAAAACTGAATTTCTCGGGTTCGAAAACGATGGAATTCCGGTTAAACCCTAGATGTATGGTCTATTGCTACTTCGTCACGCCAAAGCTGACGGATCGTACTGAAATTTTGCATGAGTGTAGGTCTAGATTTGTTTTATTTTATAGTCGATAGACCTTCGTTTGACCACAATCTCACCTGATGGAAAAAGGCGATGTTGCTGACGGTGTATCACGAAAATCTAGAAGACACCTATTCACTGTTGTCTTGAAGAAACCCAGATTGTAATTAGCCGGAAAACAAGAAGCAGTATGGAATAACAGATAGTCTATATATGTATAACAAAAATTAGTTCCCATGATAGATATAATAATCTTTGTATAGAAACTATGCATGCGAAGCCGCAGGTGAACCGTAGTAAGGAAATAAAACTTTTGGCTATAAAATCTAAAAGTGCTGCAGTTCCTGCTTGATTTTCATGTTCCAGAGCTTGAGGTTGGATCCTTTCCTATACAGAATCGCCATTCATAAATCGACAGATTTAATACAAAACCCATACATAAATATTTAAAGTAAAGTAAGTAAAAATCGTTTATTGGGACAGGAACAGAAAAATAGTTTTGAAAAATTATGTCATTTACAGAAATTTTAAACTGTGTCGCAGAATAAGAACGCCCTGCTCACAAACCTGTATGATTAAATGTGTTAAGTATACGCGTAGATAGTAAATTATGAACTTAAGTTTTCCTAGTGTGAAATAGCACATATGAAATGTCGTTTATTTTCGAAAGGAATTAAAACCGTGTGACATAAGACAATATACACATTAGCTATAGACTGCTCGCAGAATCACGTCCTAGTAATTGATAAGTAGTTCCAAGTTTAATCTAACACCCCTTTTCAGGGAAAAGTCCTTTCAAACACATTACATACGTAGATATATTACAAAAAACAACATCAATACACCTCCTACACCTCCTTTACCATTCGCGTAAGAAAATACTCTGTCGATGATCTTCATAAAATCCCTAAATATTGCACATTGTTGTACAAGAGCGACACTCGAACGAACTCGTATCGTGTTAACTCATTATTCCAACTATGGAACGACGGTGTCGACAAAAACTCGGGGGCGGTTACACTGGCCTAGATATCGGGTACGATTTAGGGTGTAAATAAACGGAACTAAGCGAAAGATTTAGATACATATCGTGCGCAAATGTTATCAAATGAAATTTCGATTCCTGTCCTACTTATATATAACTAGCTGCTGTCCGCGCCTTCGTCCGTGTTTTATCGGGATAAAAAATTGCCTATATGTTATTCCAGGTCCCAAACTATACTCATACCAAATTTCAAACTAATCGGTTCCGTAGAATTTGCGTGAAAGAGTAACAAATATCCATACATCTATATGTCCATCCATACAAACTTGAGGGGAAGTATAGCTTTGGTGTTGTAATTGAAACGACTGTATCTGACTGCGGTAGGTTTATTACTAATGAATATAACTTATCTAGCTTATGACATAATTAATAGGTACTACACCTCACCTCGGGGGTGAATAGAAAAAAAAAAGTTATGTTTACATTACATTTTTTTTTATGTTACTAAAGGTTTAGTTCTATTTTTATGGATTACGTAATCTCTATTATTCTTAATTATTTTCACATTAACTCCTAAATCTTCTATAACAACAAATGGGCCTTCCCATAAAGTATCTAATTTACTTGCTGTTTCGTTCTTAGTTAATAATAATTGTCCTTTAACATATGTTACATTGTTAACATTTTTATCATAAGTATTTTTCCGATTATGTTTACTTATAAGTAAGTTGTTACGAGCATCTCGATGTGCTACTTGTAACCTATATTTTAAACTTAATGGATATTCTTCGGGGTTATACAAAGGTTTAATATAATCACTTACTCTACATGGTATTATACTAGGTCTACCAAAAACTAATTCGAAAGGTGTGTATTTAGTCTCTGTATGAACTGTGTTATTGAAATTATAACACCAGAATGGTAACCAATGACTCCATGTTTCTTTTTGTCCATTGCACATTATTCGTAAAAATGCTCCTAGATTTTTATGTGAATTTTCTAATGCACCTATTGTTTGATGATGGTACGAGGTAGATGTTAGTTTTTCTATTTCTAGTAATTTACATACCTGCTCCATCACTGAAGATACGAACTCTGTTCCACGATCAGTTATGATGACCTTTGGAGTACCAAATCTTAAAATAAAATTATTAACTAAAGCATTAGCTATACTTACTGTTTCCTTATTATTTAATGGATATGCTTCTACAAACTTACTTAAACCACATTGTAGTGTTAAAATATAACGATTATCTACTGTATCTCTATCTAAAGGACCAATGATATCCAAATAGATATTCTCAAAAGCATAAGATGGTGTTGTAGTTATCTCCATGGGCGCCTTGACATATTTACAATGCTTCATTTTTTGGCATTTAATGCATTTGCTCACAAATTCTATTACATTTTTATCTAAACCTGGCCAGTAAAATCTTCGTTTTATGTTATTTGTCATTCTACGTACACCTGCATGACCTGCAGTGGGTAGCAAATGAAAATCATGTAAAATATAATTCTTTTCATCTTCTTTTTCTATTCTTCTAACTCCTTTTAATACATAAATCTTTGGACCTTTCCAATCTTTTCTTTCTTTTATTTCTTTTAATAAGTCTTCTATAAAACTTTCATATTTCTTTATTTTTACTATGCATAGTTCATTTATTTTTATCTCTTTGCAAAATTCTCCTAATTTAGTCACAAATTCGTCTCGCGTAAATTGTGCTCTAAAATCAAGATTAATATACAATGTTTTTTTACTCTCACTATAAATTAGACTTTCTTTTTCTTTATCTATCTCATTTTCTTTTCTCAATTTATTTAATTCGTTTTTCTCAATAAATGTCAATTCTACAGAATCACTAGGCAATTTTAGAATATCTACAACTTGTGGTTGATCAGGCCACTTGTCGTTTTCTTTACTAAAAATAGCTTTATTCGAATCTTGCTTCATTTTTCTTTTCTGTGCTCTTGTCATCACCAAAGTTATTTCCTCATTCATCTGTTTTAATGTATCTGATGTTAGATTAATTCTAGAAAGTGCATCTGCGACACTATTCTCTTTTCCTTTCACATATATTATTTTAAAATTATATTCTTCTAAAGTTAGTCGGAATTTTAAAAGTCTACTCGATGGATCTTTCATCGAAAATAAATAAATTAACGGTCTGTGGTCCGTCATTATGGTGAATGTTTTTCCATAAACGTAAGGTCTAAAATATTTAATAGCCCAAACAATAGCTACTAATTCTTTTTGAATAGTTGGATAGTTCAATTCTCCTTTATTAAGTGGTCTGCTAGCGTATGCGACTGGTTTCATATTTTTATTGCACAAAACTGCACCGATGGCGGTACCTGATGCATCTGTTTGTATTATAAACTCATTACTTTCCGAAAAATCTGGAAAATCTAAAACTGGTGGAGTGCTTAAGGCACTTTTCATTTTTTCAAAAGCTTTTTGACATTCAGGTGTCCAAACGAATGTTTCATATTTTCTTATTAATTTATTAAGTGGTTGAGTTATTTCTGCAAAGTTTTTAATGAATTTTCTGTAGTAGTTGCAGAATGCTACAAATCTCTTTACTTCATCTGTTTTACTTGGCACCGGATAATTACGTAATACTTCTACTTTAGCTGGGTCTGGTAATACTCCGTTTTTCGATACTGTATGACCTAAATATAAAATTTCTTTTTTCAAAAAGTTACATTTTTCTGGGTTTAATTTTAAATTTACTTTTCTCATTCGGACTAGAACATCATTTAAATTTTTATTGTGTATCTCTAAATTTCTTCCGAAAACTACTAAATCATCAAGATAAATAAAACATTTATCAAAAGTTAAACCTGACATTGCTACTGACATGACTCTACTAAAAGCACTGGGGCTTGTCTTCAATCCCATTGGTAATCTCTTCATTTGGTACTGTCCCGTATTTGTAGAAAAAGCTGTGTACTCTCTACTTGGTTTATCTAAACGAACCTGATAATATCCTTGATCAAGGTCCAAATGTGTAAAATAGACTGAACCTGACAATGAGTCTAAAATTTCCGTTATGTTCGGTAGTGGAAATTTATCATCTACGATACAATCATTTAGTTTCCTATAATCAACTACTAATCGCCATTTCTTGTTGTTATTTTCACTTTTCTTTGGTACTAATAATACTGGACTTGACCATTCACATTTTGCTTCTTCAATTATATCGCTTTCTAACATTTTCTTAATCTGTTTGTTTACTTCACTTTTCAAAGCATGTGGCAATCTATACTGTTTAACGTATACTGGACTAACATTTGGCTTTAAAGTTATTGACTGTTCGTAAATATTTGTTGTTGACAACTTGTCACCTGGCAAAAAGAAAACGTCAGAATATTTAGCACATAATGCTTGAATTGATTTCCGTTCTTCTATGTTAAGATGTTCTAACTTTAAAGTTTGAAGTAAAGCTTTCGCTCTCTCTAAGCCATTCGAAGTTTGTTCAAAATTACATAAATCATAGTCATTCAATGATAATAATTCAGGTCGAATCATTGGTAATGTCACGTCATGTTCACTTGTGTTCAAAATTTTTACAGGTAATCTGTTGTTCCGTACCTTGCCTATACTTCCTGCTAGAAAAATATTTTCTGTTAATTGTTGGTTTTGAACAATGCAATAATCTTTCATATCAGTATTAAAAAGTAAATAATGAATTGATTCACTTCGCGCTGGAATGTGTAACACTTCGTTCGAGTAATCGATAGTGTCAAACAACTTCAAAGAATATTCCATGCCATATTTAGAAAGTGTTATGATGTTTGTCATGAAATTGATATTCGATGCATAGTGACACAAAAAGTCTAAGCCTAATATTCCATCAGCATTTAAAGGTATGTTATCGAAAATATGAAGCTTGATATCAAATTCGACTCGATGTTTGTCTTCTAGATGCAACAAACTAAGATGAACAAACCCGGTTGACGTTATTTGACCTCCTATGCCATTTACAGATGTCTCATCCTCTATTATGGCACTGTTTCTAGGTAATGAGTCACTCTTTATAACCGATAATGACGCTCCTGTATCTAGTAACCAAAAGTACTTTCTATTACCAATGTAAAAAGATACAAATTTCGCTTTACCGTAAAATGCTAAGATGTTATGCTTAAAATCGAAAAAACTGCATGTTATTTCCTTCAGTTTTTGGTTCAGTATTTACCGAATCATTATTGTTTGGCTGCTCCGTACATAAAACACGATGGTTTTTACCTCTACCACGCGTCTCATAACTCGATCGGTTCTCATTCGGACCTTGGTAAACTCGTCTAGGCTGGTTATTATAACCATGATATGCACCTCTATTATTACCTCGCGAATAATATTGTGGACGGGGTAGGCCACGAGAATTGGCAAAATTCCCTCTGTTGTTATGGTAACTCCCTCGGCTGAAATAATTACCTCTGTAGTTCGAGTTCACGTTCGAGTTCGAGTTTCCACGGTAATTTTTCTGACCATTCCTGAAATTATTATAGGAATGCGACTTACCTCTTCCTCTTGAAAAATTCATGATGTTATCGTCACCTTTTGGAGTAGATTCAGCTGACAACTCTTCATCTTTGGCTCCTTGGATGGCATCCATCAAGTTCTCGTAGTTACGCGCCGCTATAATCGTACTAAGCCTGCTGTCGCGTAAACCTTCTGAAAATCTTTTAATGGCTAATTTCTCGTTTAAGGGTTGCAGAACGGCATAGTTATTAGCATTACCATCTGCTTGCGAAACTGTGAGGTTAGTAAATAACTTCTCAATCTCTGTCGCGTACTGGTCGATTGTGCGCCAGCCTTGTTTTGTTGTTAATAATCGAGATTGTATAGCCGTAAATGACTGTTTAGGCAATAAATTTTTCCGCAAATCTGTGATAAGACCGCTTACGGCTGAATATTCCCTAGATACTCGTAATTTTGCATTCTCTGTCAATCTACTTTTCACTACAAATTTTATTAGTAACTTTTTTCCTGCCTCCGATAGCATTTCTGAATACATTTCCACAGAGTCAATGATACCTTTGATATTATTTCCATTATTGTTCATTACAGGGATCAAGCTACACGCCGTTTTTAGATCGAACTCCATGGTTGAATCAGTTAATGCACTAGCTTTACTAAATTCCGAATCACTATCGCTACATTCCGATTTATTATCGCTAGTTTCTTTACATAGTTCTTTTATTTTTAAGTAATTTTCTTCAATTAACTTTACACACTTTGCAAACGTTTCCACGGAACTTTCAGTTACTCCCTTTTTATTCAATAATTCTATCAATGTTTTACCTTTCTCATACAAACTTTCTGTTTCATTCAGTTTATTTTGAATTACATTACCTTTATACCTTGATTTTCCTTTCTTAACTAAATATTTCTTTATTTCTATAAGTTTATAAACACAATCTAATAATTCTTGTTCCATTTACGAGTAGTTAATACACAATATTTATAAGTTTTAAAATTACATACCATTCTAGATTCGAGTACATTACGGTAGTAGGGGCACTTCGATGTTCTCGGAGCTCTCGGCACTGTCCATATAGGGCACGAATTCATGTTGCATTATTTTGAGAGTTCCTATTCTTACTGTTCGTAAAATAATGATTTCACTGTCCCGCTATTATTGTAAAATGTCTCAATATGGATTTCTGATATTCGCGCTAAAGTTTACTAAATCTCGTTTTCGTATTTATGTAGAACACTGAGTTATTGCCATAAAATAAAATATTATAATTTCACTTTCACTGCCTAAACACACTGCACTTTTCGTTTGTATTATATTTTACTTTCTTCTATTTTCATTTCTGGATATATTATCTGCTGTTGCTGTCGACGGCGACGAGAGATAGATCCCCTGTTTGATCTTTGAAACTCCTGCAGAGCCCAACGTTGGTGGCACTTTTTATATTGTTTGTATAAGATGTACCCGGCAGCGACCAGAAGAAGCGAACACACGACGATCATCATTATGCTCATCATGGACAAGTGGTCCTTTATTTCCTCTAGGTGTCCGTTGTTATTTCCAGCTGCATTTTGATTCAGGAATACTGTCTCCTTCTCAATGTTAGACCGACACATTTTTTTTTGTTTTTATTTCGCGTGCCTTATTGTTTTAATTTTTTAAACGTACATAATGTTAATTAAAATTTATATTATTAATGAAAAACATCGCGCTCGCATCCGTCGCGGCAAAACCCGATCCTCGCGCGCCTTTTATGGCAGGGTCGCCATGAGGGGAAGTATAGCTTTGGTGTTGTAATTGAAACGACTGTATCTGACTGCGGTAGGTTTATTACTAATGAATATAACTTATCTAGCTTATGACATAATTAATAGGTACTACACCTCAAACTTTCACATTTATATATTAGTAGGATAATTCCTAAATTACGTATTTTTAAACTTTACTTATCAATAACTGAATTACTATTACAGCACAAGAACCAAATCCAAAGGTTGTAACAATATTTTTAAACTACAAGAAACAAGTCAAAGGAAGCAATTTTTTTTAAAACTTTAACTTAACACGGTTTTTTGTGAATTTTGACTTTGTTGATACTATAGAAAAGGTCTGTAAACATATGTAACTGATAAGATAAATCTATCTTCCTATCTCCCTTTACAAGAACCAAATCCAAAGGTTGTAACAATATTTTTAAAGTCCAAGAAACAAGTCAAAGGAAGCAAAATTTTTTTTAAACTTTTACTTAACACGGTTTTTTGTGAATTTTGACGTGGTTGATACTATAGAAAAGGTCTGTAAACATAACTGATAAGATATATCTATCTTCCTATTATCTGTGCCAACGTGCACGAAGCTATATTATTTATACTACCGTAATCTATAAATTATCACAGCTGTCGATTTCCCTACCAATTAAATTATAAATTTCTTCTATCTAGAACTATCGGATAGCGTAGCACGTGCTTTAATATAAAACTATATTTACAAAGTATGTAATTTTTGGACGGTAAAATAATAACGAACGAAAGCTATGTAATTACACACGCGTAGTCCTAACTCGCGATAGGGTAATGTAAATCGGGCATAAGATCTAGACACGCGACAGGAGTGTTTGTTATGTAGTAGGTACATATATTTACAATGAAATATATCAGAGTTTATGGGCTACCAAATTGCAAATTTCGTGTCAAGTCTGATACAGAAGTATCTCAGGCCAGGTCTATAAATTTAAAAGGTAAAAATCTCAAACTACATCAATAAATAAATAAATAAATAAGGTTCTTAAATTATAGATGTCAGAAAAAATCCATTATCACCCGATAACCGAGTTATCATAAACCTAAAACATTTCTTAGGCTTCTTTCGCCCGAATACAAAACGCAACTCAGATATAAGCGCGTCTAAAGTCGCCATTTTTTGACAGTTTTTATTGAAAATCTGTCAAAAAATCGCCACTTGAGATGTACTTAAATCTGAGTTACGTTTGAGTATTCGGGGGTTTGATTCTCAAGATATGTAGTTAAAATAAATAATGCTGGACAATTCACGCAGCATTATCTAGCCCCAAGCTATGGTTTATGGGTACTAGATAACTGATATACTTAATATAATAGACTACATAGATAGATATTTTTGTAATTATACATAGAAAATGTCCAAAACCCCCTGAACAAATATTTGCAGATCGTACAAACATTTGTCCCGAGGCGGGAATCGAACCCGCAACCTCCTGCGTCGCAGGCGGATCTTCGCCCACCGAACCACAGAGGTATAGGTACCAAAATAGTTTTATGTATCTTCTTCAGTTATAGAGTTTTCTCTAGAACTATGTATATACATCGTTTTAGCGAAAAGTAAGGAACTACGACAGAATTGGTCGTCTCTATAAGATCTCAGCTTTTATATCGATCGCTGAAGCACTATTACATACCGGGCACATATCGTGGCCCGTTCTCCTATTAATGTGCGAGTACCTATATCATGTACAAGTTTCAATATTGCTTTTAATGGGGTCACTTTGAGGTGTATTGACCATTAGTTGGACAGCCGACCTTGGGCGGGGTTTTTGTTGGTTATGTAGTTAGGCGGGCAATGGTGGCGATTATTGGCGTAGTGACAACGTACTTTTCTATTCATGGGTAGGTTGCCACATATGTCATGCGTTGACTTATGATTAAAACAATTGACAAAATTTATTAAGGGATAATGCAAAATCATATTTTGAATTTTCTAATTAGTGCCCACTTATGGAAATGAAAAATTTTATGATCATAATACAACCTAGGAACTAGGCTATATTATGCTATTAAAACTTAGAAACCTAAGCGGCAGTAGGCTAACCCATTGCTGGGCTTCCAAGTTCTAGTGTCACTGTGCCTTCTGTTCCTGCTAGTGAAACGTTTTAGAAAATCAAAATGTGCGTGTTCTTGCGATATTATAATCTTCATACAGACGGTACCTCTTAGAATAGAATAGAATTATTTATTCCGATAAAAAAATCAACATTACTCTTTTGTCAAGGTATGTCGGTATATATACCTACTTATTTTACGGAATAAGGTAGGTGGCTCTCAGAGCAAATTATCCCCACTAGAAATCGCCCGTAATCGTCCTGGGAGCAAAACGTCCACAATTTAAAAGGGGCTTGCATTGCATAGGATGTGACTAACCATTCAAAGTGATCACATTATTTCCTAGCTTTACTTATGTAATTTGAATATTGTAACCTATCCAAGGGTCCTGTAAGTTCTAAAGGAAATAAACCACTTTGATATTTGACATTATAGTAATTGCCATGCTATCTACAATCCTTATTCAAATCGCGTTCAAACTCGAAGGCTTCCTAAACTGATCAATCTGAAAGCAGGGTTACTTAAGTACCTACTATACTTTACTTTGTATAAGTAAAACCTCGCGTAGTCAGCGTGTTCAAGGCCATAAACCGTTTAACGACCGCCCTGATTACAGCGTGGGCTAACACTGATAATGGAGATTACTTACTGATTCATTTTTTACTGCGCTGCTAGAAGTGGGTCGTTGGTGATATACATTAACCTAACGTGTATATACTAAAAACCCGGATATACCACTTAAACTAAAGAGTAGAGTGTTCGACTCATGTATTCAACCTATAATGACATTATGGCTGCCAAACATGGCCATTAACAAAAAAAAAATTTGCTAACTGGAAGTTTGTCAAAATAACTTGGAAAGAAGCATGTAAATAAGGAGAAGAGACAAGAAAACACTTAACTTTATAAGAACAAAAACTAAAATAGCAGACATAACATATACAATAAAAAAAATAAAGTGGAAATGGGTTGGTCATGTCCTAAGATCCAAACAAGAGAAATGGGCGAAAGATGTTATCGAATGGTATCCTAGAGAAGGAAAAAGAGCGAGGGGAAGACTATTTCTTCGACGGGAAGATGACATCAAATCTACAGCGGGCATACATTGGAGGACATTTATTGGGAGCAACCAACTTCTCTTACGACGCAACACTAAGGCTACTCCAGCAGGTGGCATTGTTTCAGCAACATTAAGCCAAATGACTGTTTGCTTGTAATTCGTATTTAAATATATGTAATTTCTAAAAAATACAATAACCTACCAAAAAAAAAATCCCGAGCAAAGCTCGGTCATCCAGGTACTAATTATAATACATTAGGTACCGATGTCTAACAAATACCTATCTATTAAATATTTATGATGTAAACTAGATTTAAGAATTGTTTAATAAAGGCTTTTTAAATTGAAATTGAACGTGTAAATAAATAAATAAATAATGCTGGACAATCCACCCAGCATCATCTAGCCCCAAGCAAAGCAAAGCTTGTGTTATGGGTACTAAATGACTGATATACATAATCCAATATATTACATAGATAGTTTTTTATATACATAGAAAATACCCAGAACACCCGAGACAAATATTTGCAGATCGTACAAACATTTGTTCCAAGGCGGGAATCGAACCTCCTGCGTCGTGGACAAATCCAGCCCTGTTCTACAGTTTCCAAGAATTGAACAAATTGGCTGCGAAAGTCTAAAGTTTTGAAAGTGAATTGTTGCGAAAGTTGAACTGCCGACGTAACTGCAGCGAATAAGTTTTGCACTGGTGATTTCACCCTATGGTTATCGCATTTGGTCTATGGTTTTCTGTAAATTAAGCAAGAAATTAAGTTTAAGTTTTAAAAAGTTGAAAGCCATAGAAAAAACCTTAAAGAAACTAAAAAAGTTTTTGAATTAGCAATTGCAACGATAGTGTAAATTATTTGATTTCTCAAATTAAATACAGATATTTTGAAGTTATTTGAAAACTTAAACTGAGTTCTATACTTTTTTATTTTGACTCTAGACTTCTCGCAAGTTTCTGGCCTTCATAAAAGTACACTGTAAGCTATTCGACGTATAGAACTATGTCAATGCAAAGTTTCAGTTTGATCTGTTGAGGATTTAACTGCCTCTCTAAAATCACAAATCTTTTATCGTTTACTACTTTCTGCCCGCGGCTTCGCTCACATTAGTTTAGAGGTGATTTATGGGATAAAAAGTTATAGTCTATGTTATATTCGATGCCTAGAACTACCTGTATACAAAATTTCAGCCCGACTGGTTCAGTAGTTCTGGTAAGACGAGGTAACAAACATCCATTCATCCAAACATCCAAACTTTCACTTTTATATTATTAGTATGTTTGTGATTTTATGCATGAGAGTATTTATAGTTCTTAAGTGTAGGTAGTCTGAGTGGGTACACAATTAATCAAAACCCTATCAGTGTGCAACAATTATCTTGGGTTCGCTCTTGTTTCATTGATAACTCCCTATTTATAGAATTCATAAATTTAGAAATGTTATGTGTGATTAAATAAGTGGCCCGTGTGTTTATAATAAATTTTAACTGCGTTTATAATTTCTGTGTTTATAATAAGTTCTATAAAGTGGATGAATATATGAGTTATATGACTTAATAATGTTTAACTATATCATCATCATCATCATCAGCCCATACACGTCCACACCTGAACATAGGCCTCTCCCATACGACGGCACAAATAGCGGTCCCGAGCCGCCTCCATCCATCGACTCCCTGCGACCGCTACGATGATAATTTTCAATTAATGGGATATAATAAAGTTCAATTCATAATTAAAAATAATCAATAATTTTATACAAAGTATATTTTTTTGTTTTTTCTCCTCTCACCTGACCTGTTAGCTAACATTTACAAATAAAATTGTTTATTCTGCTCAAAATAACAACAACACATTTCTATACCAGTCCACAGCTAAACTAAGGCCTTTCTTCTAGAGGTACCTTAATAGCTCTTCTTAGGGGGTAATACCATCTTAACGAAAATTCGCTTCCTTAATATTAGTAGGTTAACCCGGACTATTTGGCTTGGATAGATATGCGTTTAGCTTTACTACCCATTTATGAAGTTTCTATTCTAGAAAATCAAACGTAAAGATAGTAAAAACTGTTATATCTAACAAGTGGCCATTACATCGTAAGTCCTGATGGTAAGTGCATCTTTCGCGCCAATAACGAAAACTGCATCTAAGTGTATTACAATGCAGGCAAACTTCACCCGTATCCAGTTGTAGTACGGCTGGTTTTGCTGTAGTTGTGCTACTGTAAGTGTTGGGAGCCTGTCTAGCCGTTCGTGTGTTAACGTCAAAGGGTAGGTTTTGGTAGAAAACAGGTCAATGTAAAATACCTTTTAGAATTGTGTACCCATAACATGGTATTGTTAGTGATCCATTCATAGGGAATGAATTGGCGAGGGCGTTACATCTCTAATCAAATTACTACATGTAGGTTCGAAGTTCAAAATTCTGACAAAATATGAGTTTAATTTTTGCGATACGAAAGCTCTAACACTTTCACTGGGCAGTGAATGCGATAATGCGTTATTTTATACCAAGTTAATAAGAGGTGGTTCGCGTATATTTTTGTAGGGTGATTGGAAGACCTCCTTTTATATGATCAAACTAGCCATTTAAATTCCTGTATATTTTAGAACTAGCTGACACTTGTCCACTTTCTTGGGCGCTAAACATTTTTACTTGTTAATATATAGCCTATGACACTCACAAATAACGTTGATTTCTATTGGTAAAAGCATTTTCATAATCGTTTCCAGAGATTGCCCCCTTGAACCTGACCAACCATACATCTTTATAATATTAGTATAAAATAACTTTATAATATTAGTATAAAATAACTTTATAATATTATTATAAAATAACTTTATAATATTAGTATAAATTAACTTTATAATATTAGTATAAAATGACTTTATAATATTAGTATAAATTAATAAAAAGGTCACAGTGCTATGCCCACACATGTCTTCTATGTAAATGCTTTAGGGATATAACTGGTCCCAGTGTTTTCTGCAACTAAAATATTTAAAGCAGTTTACCGTAATAGCAGCGAGCTCGGGAAATGCATTCCACGTTTCTGTATGCAAACAGAACTGAAAGCACGACAACCAGGTCGCTAATTTAAAACATGAATAATGAAGTTGGAGGAGAAAATAACTATGAATATACATATTTTTTTACTAAAGAAAGAATAATATTAACAAAGAAAATTAAAAATTACGATGAAATTAATTATTGTGACTCGTATTTTCACTACATTATTATAACACAAAGCGTCTCACCCACACCGAGACCGTTTGTTCTGTCTATTGGTCTGCTTGACCGCGGTACACACAAAAACTATCAAACAGATATATTTTTGTTTAATTAATTTTACATCGACATTTATTGCAGATGTTGAAAAAATCATGCCATTGGATGTAGTTTGCAATTCATCAAGATTTTACACATATGTAAATTGATATTAATTGTTGTAATATAATAGTTGAAATATGACACGCCAACTAGCTGCGTGAGTATTCGCTGTGCTATAACGTGCAAAGCCAGGACGGTTTGCTAATAAATACTATGATGTTGTCAAAACATGCGCGAACGAGACATCTGTGGGAAGGTATAACTTTTCAGTACCTAACTAAGCTGTTGAACGAATCACTGATTTTCCTAAGGCCCCTCGCGCAGGCAGTCATTCGGACATATGACGGTGTATACATAGACGGGAGCCCGCGCACTAAGCAGTCAGGAACTCTCGGCTGTAGAAGTCATTATTGGGTTGGCTGCTATAAGTGGCTGCTCAAATAATTTCATCGCCGCAGCTTGTTTGCTATGATAGACATAGTGCGCTGGGAGTACCTAATCTGTGGCATTGTGTATAACGGCGTAGACAGCTGTCTACGGCGTAGCAGGTCTACGGTGTAGATGTCTACGCCGTAGCAATCTGCTACGATGTTTGCTACACACGTAATCCTGGGATGACTGGTGCAATCTCTAGCTCCAATTGACTAATGGAATTGTGTGTATGTGTGTGTTTTTGTAATGCAAGATGGTCGGGTTTTCATCAACTAGTATGCAGCAGAAAAAGGATAAGTTACATTGAAATAGGGTGGGCTTCCGTCGTGTATTCTGCTTAGTAACCATACTGTAATCACTTTTGGCACAGTGAAGTGCCCCCAGTCAAACTTTGCTGTATGCACTGCTGATTATTATATAGATGGATATGGATAACAAAGTTTTCAGAGTGGTTTTATGCGAGTCTAAACTGCAAAGGTTGTGCTGTTTATCAAAAAAAATGAGATAATCTATAGTAACAATAATTCATATATGATATTAATGAAATCATAAATTTTTGATTATGACCATTATAATATTTATAATGCATAATGTCAGAAATAACTATCTATGTATTTTACAGGCTAGTTTGCTTCTCAAACTTTGGAAAATAATTATTGATCTCCATTTTAAGAAAAACAACAGAAAGTAGGTATTTAAGAAAAAATATTATATTTTTTATATTTAGTTAGTAATATTTGAATGGCTGGATTTGCACGCAGGGCTCAAACATCCGGTTTAATATTGACGCTCACGCAACGCCGAAACGATTTTTGTAAAATTTGCTTTTGTAACTTCTGGTAAATATTGGTGTAATAGAATCAACTTTAGGGTCCTCGTAAATAGGCTAAAATTTGGATAAATCAGAGTTTTTCGCCTGTTAGATCATTTTATATGTGCAGGCCACATGTTGGTCATGATCAAATCATCACAGATGTTTATTATCTTAACTAACTTGTTGTCTTTAGCTAGCTTAACCTGGTGCTTATAACTATGAATAAATAATTAATACATTAAAAAACAAAAAACATTCGAATCAAGTTTTTGTATCATTTTTATATCATCTAAGACCAAAGGATTTATCTTCCCAAGTAGGGAAGATAAATCCAACGAATCCAAACTCGACGTGGTAAAGTCGTTACGTTTAGGATTTCCTTTGGCCACTATCTCCATCATCAGACCAGCTCGATGATACCAAGAAATTACATTGTCACCGCACTTACACGAGTATGCAATGCAAAATTTCAGCTCAATCGGTTGAAGATAACTGATCTAAAATTCAGTCGTAAGATTTGTCCCACACAAACTAACACGCCAAGTAGAATAAAAGCTTGTAACAAAGAAAGTTTGTGAGTGAAAGTGTGTATTTGAACATATTTGTAACCTGAGATTAACCCTAAGATCTGAAAAAATACTAAACAGATCATAATAAAATGGCGTACACGTAAAATTTAAAACGAAATTCTTATATCCTTAATAGGCTTATCTATATTCTTAATAGGCTACTTTTTACGAAATACGCAGCGGGCAGAAACTAATAAATCTAGAATACAGTACCTACTCCCGTTTCTTCAAATTCACATCGTATTGCTAGCGACCCTGTTCTCAAAATAGAGCGCAGTAAGTTGTCCATTTAGATACAGCCTCATTAGAGTACAAACTACTACCACTTGCAAACTCCGGCGGTTTCGGTTGTCTTAGCGGCTTGTTGGCACGGAATAGTCTAACCTTGTAGGGACTTGTAGTAAGCCAAATTTATGTAAAGTGGACGTTTCAAGACTTCCTCATAATTGTCGGATGAAGTTGGGTTTAAAATCAGGAAAATTGGTTTTTCATTTGTATTGTGTTAGAGATGAAAAGGAACAGAAAAACTTTAGGTTTCTAATAAGATACCTATTATTTTGCATTTTTTTCATTATTATGTTTCACCCATTACGCATAATTATTTATTTATATTTCATTAAGAGGATATAATAAATTATTTAATTTATTTGCATCTTCAGATGCTGATTTAACAATCAGGAAACTTAATTTTAAAATCTTTGACACATAAAAATTTTTAGGATCAAAATTCCAAGTTTTACGAAGTCATTTTGAACACGCACTCACCTGAAGATGTCCCTTGTTATGGAATGAAACTTTTGTTCTTCTAACACATGAAATTTTTCCTTTAGTTATGGAATAGAGACATTTTTCAACCTTATACATACCTTGTACGTACCTACTTTTCTCTGGCGACCCATACTCAACGTATGTAGGTAGTTTACACTAACAATGTTGTAAGTGGTAAGTCCTTAATCCTTTCAATAAATTCACGAAGCCCTAAGCCTCTTCCTTAATTTGATTAATTATGGCTATCTTTAGATCGGATTACAGTTGACTAATCCGAAAAGACAGAGTGAGGTATCGAACGGCCCAATTTCGTCTATTTGTACAGTTTATATTCACTTAGGTTATCTCGCAAGATGGATTGATATTGATAAAATTGCAGGGCCGTATGCTCTGTGATTGTTCCATCCAATCATCGGTGTGAGGAGCTCCAGTGCAGGCAATAGTAAAAAGAGGTATCAACTAGTCAGTTTGTGATCCCGGATTTGAATAATTTATCAGAAGTTTATTTGCAAACTTCTCTTGTAGCTCGCCTACAGTGGCCTGCGCAGAGTATTTCATCTTACTTACATTGATCTGATGGGCGTGAGGGAATGATACACATTCTACCAAAAAAATCTTTTCTGCAATATAGTGATAAGCGCTGTCCAGAATATACATATCTATTGCAACTCTATCTTTTCTAAAATTAGCGCTGCCATCTACACTCGTGAGCAAAAAAATCGACTCAGGCGACACACCTGCAGTCGCAAGTCACTGGCAAAAAAACTGATCGTGTTAATATTTTTTTCATAGTAAAATCATAAAGCTGCTATTATTAGCTTCAAAATGATATAAAATATTGTAATGTTTCTTGCTCACACAACCCAACAACATGTTGTGATCACTAACCACCCTTTTTACGCTTGTTTACAATAGTGCTAATTAAGGGTTACTTACCCATATAAAAGGTTATCTACCTGACCCACCCCTAACAGTTAGCCGTCAAACGTCAACCGATACACATCTCCGTTATCAACAAACAAGAATTCTACCTGAAAATGGACACAACAAGTGATGAAGCTGCTCAAGCGGTCACCCTATTGCGACAAGGCCAGAGTCAGCGTGAAGTGGCACGTGCGTTAAACATGAGCCAGTCTGCTGTTTCCAGAGTTTACCGTCGTTACCAAGAGACTGGTAACTTTAATCGAAGATGCGGTTCCGGAAGAAAAAGGTGCACATCGGAGAGAGATGACCGTTTCATTGTCAGTACATCGCTGAGAAATCGGGCCCTCACTGGCGTTCAAGTCCAACAAGAGCTCAGAGAAATTGCAGGGCTGTATGCTCTGTGATTGTTCCATCCAATCATCGGTGTGAAGAGCTCCAGTGCAGGCAATAGTAAAAAGAGGTATCAACTAGTCAGTTTGTGATCCCGGATTAGAATAATTTATCAGAAGTTTATTTGCAAACTTCTCTTGTAGCTCGCCTACAGTAGCCTGCGCAGAGTATTTCATCTTACTTACATTCATCTGATGGGCGTGAGGGAATGATACACATTCTACCAAAAAAATCTTTTCTGCAATATAGTGCAGAATTACTACTCTCCGACTATTGCAACTCAATCTTTTCGAAAATTAGCGCTGCCATCTAGTATTCGATGTTGCAACTCTATTGAGTCAAATACAAACTTTATCTTACCTTCAACACTGGGTCGCTCGCATACGAAGTAGTTATGCTCCTTGCACCCACGGTCGTTCCACATGAAGGTGGGCGCAGCGGGTGCGGGGCGCGGGGGAAACTCTCGGCGGGCTTCCACACAGTCCTGGCCTGAGGTGCCGTCGTCGTTCGGTTGGCTGCTGTGCTTTCGCCAGCCGGGGAACCAGTCTGTGGGGGATATAATATAGTATAGTCAGTTATTATTTTTGAAAGGTTAGAAAAACCAGATGTTTGACCAGTTTGTTTGGGCCGCGGACATGTTGTTAAAACACTATCGGCTGCCTACGATATTCATGGACTGAAATGACGAGCTGACCCGCTGGGCTGTGTGACCAACTTTGGTGATACACCAACAACACTGTGTAGTGTAGACTCTGTAAGGGTTACTAAGTAGGTACTGCAGAATAACCTTTTTTTGTATAGTAATATTCGTAACTCATAAAATTGAATATGCCCCGATACGCGATTGATCGGTGTTTAATGTTATTTTTAAAAGAGACTCGGAAACAGGTAACATTTATATAGTTTATTAAAGACTCAAGTTCAAAACAGCACATAAATAAAACACGATTTGATCCTTCATTCAAATAAAGTGTTTTAACATTAAATAATACGTAAGCAAAAAGAGGTTTATAATACGATAAATTGAATATTAGTCTGTGTGTCAGTCTTTGGCAGCTCCTCCTTATATATGCCCACTGCTGAAAGTGTCAAGGGGGCTTTGCCAAAACCACCACAATGGCAAGCGGTTTGGTGAACGCAGTAATGTTGTAAAAATAACAGGCGAGAAAAATACTGCCCTCCTTCCTTGATCGCTGCGAGGCACTAAATGTATGGAAGGAAACAGATGTTTCATGATCATCATATCAGCCCTTACACGTCCACTGCTGAACATAAGCCTCCCCCATACGGCACGCCACGAATACAGATGTTTATCGGCCAGAATACAATGTTACAATGTCGGTATTCAAATTAAATTACCTACTTCAAGTTATATTTAACCTAAAATAAGCATGCAAATGTAATATTTTATGGTTTTATATTTTTCACAAACTTTTTATTTATGTATTCTGATAAATTTACATTTGTTGCTTAAATTCTATTGCTTATACTATTGTTACGACTTCGATATTCATCTGTTTGCCTTTTGGCAAAGGCCTCCTCTAAGCCCTTCCACTCTGCTCTATCTCTCGCCAACCTTCTCCCTGCAATATCCTTTAGCTCTTAAATTGTCTCCCTCTATTGCGTTTATTATATTTTGGAAATCAGTCTATCAGCGTCCTGCTCCATGTCTTTTCCTCTTGCTGTATGACCAGTCCAACTCCATTTCAGTTTCTTTACTTTAAGTGTGATTTTATTTAACTTAATTTTTGACAAACTATACGATACTTATCCGAAGTCTTTGCATAATTTAATAATGAAGATTGAAATGTTCAGCATTACTTAGAAGTTTAGACTCCTCTGTTGTTTGGTTTACTATTTCAATATAATTAGTCGTCGACGCGACGTCGACAGGTTTTTAATAATAAATCTACGTAATTACTCTTCCCTGAGATGCTTTGCTTTAATGAATATCGCTCTGCAGGCTTCCTTTATAAATTCGTACACCCTGCTTCTAAATGATATCGACGGTGGAAAATATAAGATTGTTTCCGTATTTACGGTTAGGAATCAGAGAATCAATAACTTTATTTCTTTAGGCTTACAAAATAAGCACTTAGACAAGTCAAATTTTATTCTATAAACATAGTTATTATTATCAAATAAGAAATAAGGTGTTATTGATATTCTCTTCACTTCAATTTTTTATCCACTAGTAGAAGAAGTGAAAAGGAAACCACTAGCACATTTATAATATATATATATATATACTTATGTATGTGTCTAATACATGTTTATTTTGCCTATCTAAATCTAAATTTAATGCGATTTAGATACAATTCAATATTTCTATAAAGCTAAACAGAACATTGAATAATGCGGAACGGAGCGACATCTGGCCAAGCATTAATATCATTGATGTAATCATCTATGGAGTAAAGGGCCTTCCTGATAAGATTTTGTTTAATGTACTGTTTAAATTTACCAATAGGGAGTTCAGTTGCTTCAGATGGAAGCTTATTATAAAAGCGCACGCAATTGCCCATAAATGATTTCCCTACTTTTCGTAATCTATATGCTGGGATGTGTAATTTGTTCTTGTTTCTTGTATTTCTATTGTAAACATCCCACTTTTCAAAAAGCTATCTCTATTTTTGTGCGTATACATTAGATTTTCATAGATGTATTGCGATATTACTGTCAAAATATTTATTTCTTTAAATAATTCCCTCAAACAGTCGCGTGGCTTTAATTTATAAATTGCGCGTACTGCCGCTGCTTTGAAGAACAAAGATAGTCTGGATGTCAGCTGCCTTTCCCTAAAGTAAAATACCATAGGACATAATACTATGAAAGTAACTAAAATAAACTAACCTAGCTGTATCTTCATCGGTAATATACTATCTAATTGTACGAACTGCATAGGCTGCTGAACTAAGTCTGCCTGCGAGAGCATCAATTTGCGGTTTCCATTGAAGAGTAGAATCAATATGTAACCCTAAGAAAACAGTAGAGTCTACAAAGTGAACAATCTCATCCTTTAGCATTATCTTAGTTGGAAATTATTTTACATTTGGTAACATGAATTTAATGCATTTTTTTTAGCATTAAGTAAGAGGTTATTGGCGGTGAACCAATCTAGTACGTGTGAAAGCGAATCATTTACATCGTAATCTATATGCTGGGATGTGTAATTTGTTCGTGTTTCTTGCATTTCTATTGTGAACATCACACTTTTTCAAAAAACTATTTCTATTTAGGATTCGGTACATTATAAAGTATCGTAGACACGAGTGAAAAGGTTTCTTCTAGAGCTTCGTCGATACATCTTTGGTCACCTGGTCATTACTATCAGGTGAGATAGAATGAAGAACAGAGTGAAAAAAGCTTATTCAAATGCAATGAACTGTAAGCGGTCCTGTTAAATATGTTTATTCCGAGGGTTTACAAACTGACTATATAAAATATAATTCTACGATTCTTACCGACTATTTGACGGTGAAATATACATATTTTAACAGGCTGGCAAATCTATGATGACCAGGTTAACTATATACATAGAGTAATCAAATATGAACGTCAATTATTTTATCATCATCATCATATCAGCCCTTGACTTTAGACACCAAGCTGCGCTGGAAAGCTCACGTCAAGAAGAAAAAAGAGGAGCTAGAGATTCGCTACAAACCGATGTACTGGCTGATTGGAAAAAATTCTACTTTAGCAGTACACAATAAACTTCTATTATATAAACAAGTCCTCATGCCAATCTGGACTTGTGGTATACAGCTCTGGGGCTGTACCAAAAAGACAAATGTAGCAATCATACAAAGATTCCAGAACAAAATACTCAGGTCAATTGTTAATGCTCCTTGGTACGTAAGAAATGACGATATACATCGGGACCTGAATATTGAATTTGTCGACACAGTCATACAAAAATACGCAGAGGCTCACAAACATAGGCTTCATCATCATGTGAACGTCGAGGCGATCCAGCTCCTCGACAACACGGACATAGTGAGAAGGCTCAAAAGAACAAAACCTTTTGAGTTAGTGTAGTGATAATTATAGTGTATGAGCATAAGTGCTATCATTAAGAACACATGAACCAAGTGTCTTCCCCTTAAGTACCTATATAGAGACAATAAGAAAAGTGCCAATGGACATGTTCTTAGTAATAAGTTCTTATAAAAATAAGTTAAAACTAAATTACCCATTAGCCAATTCTATGGCTAGATTGTAATTATACTCTGGTGTATTTAACATTAATCTAAAAATGTGTATACTAGGAAATATAGAAAAAAAAAATCATATCAGCCCGTACACGTCCACTGCTGGACATAGGCCTCCCCCATACGACGCCACAAATATTTTATATTTACAGTAAATTGGTTTGTCGCATTAACTACAAACTAACTAGGTACCCTTTATGCTAATTTTATCAAATTATTGTTTTAATAAAGTAGGCACAGCGTCAGTATTTGGATGTGTAATTTAGTGGCGTAGTCAGTATTTCTGTAAAATAATAAGAGTATTTTGCGCACAACAAATTACTCTAATGAGCGAGTCCATTCTATATCTACAGCCTATACTGGTCCTCTGCTGGAGGCCTCCCCCTGATTAGCACCTTATTCGCTTTTATTATATGGGGCTGCTGCCCATAATCCTCATGCTGGGCATGAGGGTTGGGGAATGCATTTCGGTGGTAAAATTGTTCTGTAAGAGGCGCTGGCGCCAGCCCCTCGGTGGATGTCCAGTTTTTTCTATTTTCCATATTTTTTTACTACATGCGCCGAAAAATTGTCTTCATTTTCAACTTGGTGCACTTTTAGGTACTTTCGTTATCATATTTAACAAATCGAAAGATGGACATAAAGAATTTCATGGAGTGAGCATTTTATGGATTCATTTTAAAAAGCTTTGTTATATTTCTATGGCTAAGAGGAAATGATTTAAGGAACATTGTGTTCATTGTTGTGAGATTTTGAAAGACAATGAAGTCATTAACGAGGAGGATTCTGAGTTCTGAGTTGTTTGAGTAGGTACACGACGATTGTTCATTTGAGATTGTTATATCGGTTTAAATAATAATGTATCTTCATCGATTAAAGTCTACCATCAATATTTTATCTGCCGTAAACTTCAAATTAGGTGTAATTATCAGAAATTTATATTCAAATGTGACAGCAATTCACACAGGATCATCTAATCCGAAGCTTAGCAGAGCTTGTGTTATTTACACTGATGGTATAAATCATATTAAAATGATCGAAAAAGGATTTCATAAGTATATTCGCTTCTTAGTAATTTCGATTTATAATCCCAATATTCTTCTGCTAAGTAAGCTTTGAATGCGTAGGTTTTGCGTAGGCTCGAATTAAAGCCTAAATGCAAATTACAACTCTCTTTATGTAACGTGGGCGGACACACTGTCCTAGTTGTGTCTGGATTCTTGTTACATAGTTTTCATTTTCATTGTAATTTTCATCGAAAAGTTAAATTTTTGTATGGGATTTGGTACAGCGCCATTGCCGCGTAGACATAGAAATACGCAAATCTCATACAATACAATATTGTAACGACTCGATGGCTCCTCGATACTATTGACTAACAGAACTCATGGGCCTCGTCATGCGTATACGACATTCGGTGACATTTGCGCTTGATTTTATAATAAAGTATTTATTTATAGCTACACATTTTAAACAAATATTTTTTTATTCTACTCTCAGAATCTAAAAATCACTTAACCCTACGACCTTTACATCAAAAGTGGGACGCTAAAGTTATTACAAGCTCTCTAAACAATGCAACAAACTACGCGGCAAGTTCTCCACTATATTATCATAGTAAATGCGATGCGACCAGGGACCTCGCATATTTCAAAACGCGCGAATGTCATATGTTAGACTGTGGTTTTGGCTTACGTAACTAGTTAGTGTTTAGAATTTATTTATAGCTAGACTAGGCAAAATTTAAAGTATATTTATTGCAAAATTACATGTTAAAAAGATGGTACAGTGAAATAATAATGTAGCTATGTAATTTGCCCTATAATGGGCGTGCAATATAATTAATCTATTACATGCAATAAAACAACTAAAAATAAACACTTCAAAATAGCAAAAAAGGGATTAAATAAGGTGCACTACGTATATTGTTATTTTGTGGTTAGATTCTTATAGAGCTGCAAATATATTTTTTCTGGTTTTCATGAATACATATCTATCTATGTAATGTATTTTATTGAGTATGTATTATGTCAGTTATCTAGTACCCATAATATAAGTTTTGCTTCGTTTGGGTCTAGTGCGTGAATTGTAATTACTATAACTTCATTTGTATGAAAGAAACACAGGGGCAGTAAGTGCAGGGCCATGATCCACTTTTGGTTCAGTTTGCCACACAGTAATGTATATATATTACGGAAATAAAGATTAGGTATACTATTTCGCTCTTACGTACAAACTTCAGTGAACCAACCACTGGTAGTCGTAAATAAAGGCTATGAATATAAAGAGAACAAGCTGCTAAGGTGTTAAGGCGGTTTCCTTGTACTTAAAAACTTGTTGCGCAGTGTAGGGATTACAAGGCTGAGTTCACACTGTGTGCATTTTGTTTTGTAATGAACACGTGACCGCTAGACCAACAAGCATCATGGACCAAATTGAGTCCAAATGCGGACAAGGGAGTACCCATACCATAGACAAACAAGGTAGTCAGTCCATGGGGTTGCGGGTTTAAATCCCGCGTCAGGCCAAAATTGTTGCCTAAGGGGATTTAGCTAGCAAGAAAAATTCAAAGCTGTCAGGTCAAGTCAGGAAGTTGGCGGTGTTACACCTCCGAGCCTCGGGAAGCACGTCAAACGTTAGTACTGCGCCTGACTTCTCCCCGGTCGTGTCGGTTTGCCGTCTCATCGGATTTTGAGAGGGAAAAGAGAGTACACCTGTATATGCGCACACTAGTCCCTCGCACCGGCCTAGTCTTGATTGAAACTGTATTTGTATATTGGCTTTTTGGTATCAAACACTCGTACCATTGTAACAAAGAATTGCAAGTATTTCTCCGTTACAAACTCCAAGACAGTACCTTAAGGACACAGAGGGCGCACAGATGCTGCGGTATATGCGGTTCGTGACTTGTTGATCTTATCTGTTTGCACACAAGTGTCAGTTTTGCATGTAATTAGCACACCTGAATTGATAAATCTCCCTTAAGAGAAAAATTTAGACTACTGCTTAAATTTTTTTACCCGACTACCGGAGGGTTATAATTTTAGCAATCTATGTATTTATGTATGTAGCCGATTTCTTTGTTCCCACGTAGCGCTGAAACTACTACTTCGGTTTCAACAAGTGAGGTATCGATTGATTCGTCTCAATACCTCGATGGTTATAGGCTATATGGTATCCGACAAAACTGAGGGTCTTAAGAGATAGCTGGGTCTAAATTACACCTGGAACACTTCGATAGCGCCATAAAATTTTGAAAGAGACGACATCTAGTTACAGTTCGAGTCTAATTTAGTTTGATGTGATGAGTGAAGGATGACACACCCGTTGCCATGGAGACCTCTTGTTTATTTGTTACCATGGCAACGGGTCATCTAGGGATGGGCAAATAAAAAATGTATCGAAATACATATATTGTATCGATATACATATGTATGGTAAAAAAAATATAGTTAAAAACTAAAACCCTGCAGCGCTTTGCGTCTCAAGCCAACTTCACCCACTGCGCCGTGAGACGTTGCGACTGAGCACGAGAGACGTTGGTAATAACCAACCGTAGACACATAATCCAATTACTTTTTTTACTACAGTACTTTACAATATGTGTCTATTTAAATCTCCAGACCATAATCGTCTCTTTCATCAGTTGCGATTAAAATCATACAAAGGTCGTTCCGCGATAAAATAAAAACAGACGTACGTGGCTCAGAGTACGTGGCTTTACCCTACAAAAATCCGTCGCAAACAAAGCAAAAGTAATTCCATCGACCAACAGAATACAAATAGACAAAAGTAGATACATGGAACAATATATCCAACGTTAACCAAACAAGCGTTAACAATTCAATTTCAATTTGAATAAGCAAATATTAAGTAAAAATAATCACGTGTTATTTAGTTTGGTGCATTCAATACGGGAATGAACAAATAGAACGAATCTATGAGTGAACCGCAATGTGGTCAGTGTTTTAGCTAAGAGCATTTCTATTTCATCATCATATCAGCCCATACACGTCCACTGCTGGACATAGGCCTCCCTCATACGACGCCACAAATAGCATTTCTGTTTATCCAACTAATATTATAAATGTCAAAGTTTGTAAGGATGGATGTATAGATGTTTGTTCCTCTTTCACGCAAAAACTACTGAACTGATTGGGCTGTTTGGTATGGGTATAGTTTGGGACCTGGAATAACATACAGGGTGTAAAATTAATTTCTTCGGCTACAATTTTTTTGGACAACGTTTTTTTATTGATTTTGTTTTGGGGTGCTCCACAGCCCCCCTTTGTATTCGGAAGTGGTCTAGACACACCCTGTTTATATTATCTAGGCAATTTTTTTCCCGATATAACGCGTGCGAAGACGCGGGCAGCAGCTGGTTCGAAATATACATAGATGAAAACAAAAGGTAATAGTTTGTTTCAAATCTACCTAGTCTGACTACAAAAAGCTAATGGCTTCCAACATATTTACTGCGTAAATGCTACGCCAGCTGAGATCGATACAAGTAGCTGAAAAAAGCCACGGTTAGATATGAAATTGCTTACAGGCGTCTACGAAAGGCCTAAGGATAGTAACAAAAGTGCTACATTCAGTTAGGATGGTGCTACGCCTAGCTATTATAATAATAATCCTATTATAGTATAATATAATAGCTAGGCGTAGCACCGTCGTAACTGATTGTAGCACGTTTGTTACTATCCTTTGTGTAGTTCTGCATATAGCAGCTAGGCAACTGCTACGACTAGCTATAAAAGTGCTACGAGAGCTGCAACTCTACGAAAGGGCTACAACTAGCTTCTAAAATAAAATGGCTTACTAGGATAGTGTTACGGCTTGCTACAAAAGTTCTATGGCTAGCTTTCGTAGCTTGATTCTGTCTACTGGTTATTTTACTTTCGGCAGATGCACGCCTATGAATTTTACTTATTATTGGCAGGAGAGTGAATTAATACTGAATGAAAGAATAAAATATTTTATAGGTGTCTATGTACTCTTTAATTTTTTTGGTTTCTTTGCAAAAATAGTGATGTGAATTTATCGCCTCGAAAAATACGAGGTCTTCTATACATTTTACCTAGCCGACAGATTAGATCATCATCAGCCCATACACGTCCACTGCTGGACATAGGCCTCCCCCGTACGACGCCACAAATAGCAGTCCTGAGCCGCCTCCATCCATCGACTCCCTGCGACCGCTACGATGTCGTCGATGTAGATTATATACCGAAGATTATTCTAGTAATTTTTCCATGATAAGCTATCAAAAGTAAAATAAACCAGTGGATGAAGTATATTTGTTGAAGTTTCGTAGCAAGCCTACATACTCGATGAACTACAATCGTGCTACAACTCTGTGGCAAGTTGTAGCACGATTATAGTTCATAGCTACGACTAGCTACAAAAGTGCTACATCTAGCCAAAATAGAACTACAGCCTTATAAGTCCGGTAAAGCGTGCTCCATTTTCACTTTCTCAAGTGTAATGGCAGACAAAAGCATTACCGTTAACAATAAAAAAAGCTTTTAATTTAACTGTTAGGAGCTGTTATGGTAACATCGATTTGTACTTCAGTGCTGACAAAATGCGTCCATAGCGTAAAACGTTACTACGGTGGTGACGCTGTATTAACTACAAAATTATTAGCAATTTAACGTGTATTAAAAAATCATTTAACGAATTTCCCAAGGTTGTATTTTTATCAATCCGTAACATAAATTACCGCCTCGGGTCACTGGGACCGGGGGATTTCTTTTCGACGCAGTGAGTTTCCAACTCTAACTGTATAAATGTAGCACAAATAATGATACCTGTCATAGCGCGACGATTATCCCCATTTCTCATAATATTATTTTTGCGGCGCAATTATTTGCGAATAAGGGGTATTTTTTATCTGATGCCGGGCAACATTGTGAAATTCTAGAACTAACATCGACTTTATGGCTGGGTGAAAAGGTTCAAAGTCAAGTTATAACCAATATCCGCAGCGATAATTTTAGTCGTCAGACATCAATTCTGCTTGTGCAAGGTGAAACAGAGCATCTCATACCGACAAATATTTAAGATGGACCTAGAGTAAGAAAATTTTACTAACCTAACTCTTTGATAGATTATTAGGTTATTATAAATAGAACATTCTTTTAAATCACATCTTTTTAATCATCATAATCTCAACACAATTAATTCTACTGACAAATTATTCTTATGCGATGTCTACTTTTTGAATCTATCTTTCGACTTTGCTTCATCTTTATCAAGTTAGTTGTATAAGCTATTATATTTCCCCTGGAAAAAGGAGTTATCACGATGACCGAAATACCCATATTCTGGTGGCATTTTTGGTGGTAAAATAGAGTGCTTTGGTTGAGGTAGGCCGGTAAAAGATGGATGGACTGTGTGAAAGATGATGTGGGTATGAAAGGAGTGAGTGCTGAAATGACGGTCGACAGAAACTAATGGAAGAAAAATGTATGTTGCGCCGAGCAGTATCGGAACAACATGCTATTTTTCTCTTCATAAAAGAAATAAAGATAAGGAAGTTAATGGTGACGTATGTTTGGTCCACCCTGTATCACGTAATTTATCACGAGTAACAATTAATCTAGTTAATCCAATTATCGGTCTTATGGAACATATACACATCGATACAATAGGACTGATGAGCGAAACGCATCTGATAAATACATGTATCTCGTAAATCAAACCATTCGCCGACGCCATGGCGTCTAGACAAGATGCTAGGAGAACCTCAGGGTTGAGGAGCTGGTAGGTTAATTTATACATTAACGAGCAAGAAGTGTCTAAGCTTTTTTTTAGATAAAATTGTGAATTATGTGTGGTTCAAATGTAGACTAGTGAGAGATACCGCAGGACCGTGTGGAGTATCACAACAGTTAAGAGGCATATACCTACTCAGCTATGAGTGAAGCCGAGTTTCGGATGATGATAATAAGTACGCTAATAACTAGCTAGATGGAACAAATCGTTTAGAGATAGTATTATGTCATTTAGTTAAAGGGATGTAGGTCCTACTAGGAGCCTACTTCAAACGCAGCTAGAATGCTTGCAAACTTGTAATGTTAGGTAATTAGGTTGATTTTGTTCTGTTTTACTCACCAGGGCGTCATAATTGCATGTGCGACAAAGATTTTAATTAAGATTTAAAAAAAAAAAACTAGCTAGATATGTTGCACCAACACATCACCAAGAGTGGGATAAGTGCATAAAGAAGAAGATAAGGCTGATTATATATTATATTTTTGTGTTCTGTCCACTGCACAAGTTGCCACATGCATTGTATTAAAAATAAGTATAATGAAAGATATAAAATATTTTAAATTCTACATATATGTTGGCCGAAACATTACAGACGTGTTTGATTTTGTTTGACTTGTCACCTTGTATATCTAAGCTTATAAATTAAATAAATTAGTTCTAGGAGTCAGAGCTCGTCATCACTTGGTCAAAGTGTCGCTGCGCTGTCAAATATTTATCAGCGCACAATAGGTTCAATGAAAATTGTGTGATGTAAGAAAACTACTTCAAGCTTCCATCCTATTGTGAGTATTTTATAAAACCAAATATTTTCAGTAGGGAAGCCATTAGCCCAGTATTGCCAGTATGAAGAGTACCAACTCTAACAAAGCAAAAGGGTATTGGCAAAGAGGTCTCTTTAAATGTCAATGTCACTGTCAAAGGAAAAAATGGCGAGGTTTCGACCGCCGCCAATGGAGTGTGATTTCTTTCGGCTATAAATGTTTTGGACTTTTTGAGTAAAACCTTAGATTTATTTTGATGATTGCAATTTGCCACGCGTTTAGGCAATAAATTGTTGTTTTGATTTAAGTTGCGTCCATTTGAAGTAATTTTATGTATCAAAAGCAATGTAATTCTGCACGTGACGTTTAAAAAGAGCTTCAGAAACTATTTATGTTCAGCAATAAGCAGTGCGCATAATAATATCACCGTCTTTGTATTTTATAGAAAGAAATAGCAAATAATCTAGCACGACACTGAAAAATGTATGAAATGTCCTCAAAATTCGATTTATTTTACTTATTAATCTTATAATATACCGAAAGTTTATTTAGTAGGATTGTAAATTTTGAAAAGGAAAGTTAATTTCCTATGTTTAGCAATATTTATTTTGTCTTTTTTAAATTTCATTCTGTACATACTTACTACAAGTGTATACCTACGAGTACTGGTATAACTACTGCTAATGCACAATGTGCACATTCATACAGAAGATCTGTTTTTACAGGATCGGTTTTAACTGATCCGTCGCTACTGACCGTACCGACCGACGCTACCGACCATATCGTATTGCGTATTTACTGAATCCATAATACTGTGTGTTTTAACTTGTTTCTATAACTACACACGCCATCGCCTAAAAAAGGGCTAAGCCGATCGCTCAAAAGAGAATGCTGTCTGAATCGCTCTCAGCGATAAGGCCGCCTTTTGTATTGTATTTATTAAAATTTTAGATATAAGAGTTTTTATGTAATTTTAATAGGTACAATAAAGTGTTCATTCATTCATTTGTGAATGCACTGTAACAGAAGCGAGCGAATTCGCGGACCGAAGTTAGTTAGCACAGTCATGATTCATGGAAACACCCTGTTTAGCGAAAGTTCGATGACAATCGAGTACGAGCAGTCGAGACTGATTCGAGAGCTCGAGAGAATCTGGAGGGGTTTCGAGTTGAGCGCTCTCGATCGACAGAACATCTTCATTTCGTGTCATTTGTTCTGGGCAATGTTGCGTGTGTTCCGGCTCATTTTGCAAACCTTTTACGATGATACGTGAAGGTTATAACTTGGTGTTTTTGGTTTGGGTTACATTTCATGGTTTTACGATAAAACGACTCTTTTTTATGTCACTTTTTAGAGCAAAAAAGTTTGACGTTGACGCTACTTATTAAGTTGCTTAATTTAGTTATTGTTTTAATAGGTATTCATCACGTAATCTATTTTATTTCATCAGTTAGATAACTTCTTATGAAAATGTAGCTATGCTTATTGCACTAATTTTGGATTCCAAATGCGAATACAAATTCCACAGTATATGCTCCCTCACATGAGAGCTGTTACTGTAAAGCTTATGCCAGTTTTCCCCTCGAAATTCCTCCGTAAAATGGGTGAAATCTAAAATATAAAAGATAAATTCCCCTTTTATGAAAATGAATGGGGAAAACTCAGGCAGGGGGCAGTAGCTTTTAATAGGGGAAAAACTAATGTATTCTAGCGGAAAGTGTTCAACAAGAGTCCTTAGTGAAAAAAAAAATGGACGAACTAAATAACTTTTTCTTTTTAAATTTATTGATTTTTAAGAAATACTGAACGTTTTCGGATCCTTATCTATACAGCCCCCAAACGGCCAATACTTCCTCACCCTTCTCGCCACTGGCAAACCTACCTTTGCCTCACCCGGCATGAGGCAATTATCCCTCGAGGCTAAATATAACTTACGTGCAAAAGCGAACGGTAGTCCGTCGGACCAGCGGAACTCGCCCTCGTGGACCGCATCCGTCGCTCCGATCCAGTAGACATCATCCACGCCGGCGCCGGGGCTGCAACAATTTGAAACAATGGTGATAATGAAGGAATCTACACACCAAAGTCTACTACACAGCCCGGTGGTTTAGTGCGACAGTGTACGAATATTGTTTGCACCCGACAGTGTTTTGTCAACTTGATTTTGTGGCTCTGGTGGAAGACTAGCGTTGGATGCTAACTTGTTAGTCATCCAACTCGCGAGACAGAGTTAATTTTGTGAAAGGACCTAGGTACATACAAAGTAAGATGTTATTTTTTCTCTAAATTAAGTTTTGTGTATAAGTTATTGATATGCTTATAGCTTTTCGAATGGCCATTATAAATTCCGTAGACCTAATACAATTCCCAATAGCGATAATAGTAACCAAATTCTAAGATTTCTAGGGCATTACGATTGGGTCGATTAACTTTTATGAAAACAATTGAAATCGGCTTAATACTCGATTTTATTCAAATCCTAAGGGTCAAAGCAAATTGAAAGAATGAAGCGGAACTTTTTAAACTTTCGTAATTGGTTTACATATTATAGATTTTTATCGGTTTAACGTAGGGGAAAATATAACAAAAGGTACGCGATAAATAACTGATAAATAATAATCTTTAAAATGGAAAACTTCCCCGTTTTGAAGATTTTGAAAGTATATGGACCCCTGTCACCACATTATCCTAACTATCCTAATCCTAGTTAGGATAATAATAGGTTAGGATAGGAAATGCAAGTGTGTTTGTTTTTTTGTTTGTTTGTTTGTCCTTCTTTCACGCCCTAAGTAAGCAACTAATTGATTTTTGGCATAGAGTTAGTTGAAAATATGGAGAGTAACATGCTACTTTTTGTCCTGGTAAAACACCGAATTCCCATGGGAGATATACGGGGAAAAGTATTTTTTATCCCCATGGAAATGTGAAATTCAAATTTAACGCGGGTGAAACCGCGCAGTACAGCTAGTAAAATATAAAAGTCGCGTGCATTCCGTCGAAGACACGCCTATTTTTTTTTACTGGAACCAAATGTCGTCCATTGCCCGTGGTTCACCTGTGTATTTACTATGGTGCGCCACTTATTTTTTCTTCTGTTATTGTTATGGAAAATAATTACCAAAAGTTCTCACCGCCAGTTGATAATACCCAGTATAAACTATATTTTTTCGACACCTCTGTAATAGTTTTGTTTCATTTAGTATTAGCAAAAAATGATTTATTGCCCTTGATGGCCACCAAAGGTTTTTTGCAGGTGCAACCATTTTCTGCTAAATGCTCTTGCACGCATTGTCTGCTGCAGGTATCGAAAAATAGTTTATACTGGGTGTTATCAATTGGCGGTGAGAACTTTTGGTAATTCTTTTCCATAACGATAATATAAGTAAAAATAAAGAGTGGCGCTAGTGTCGCATCACTATGTGCCTTAAGTGTTAACCTACATCTGTGATGGATGACAGAGGTCGATATACTTTCAAAATCTTCAAAAATTCCCTTCAAACCACATTAAATATGCCGTAACCCTAACCGATCCCCGCTAGGATAGATATTCGTTCGGCTTAATTCTCCGAAGTTAGGTACTATTATATGCTGTAGTAGTTTACATACGCCACAGAAATCGATTCTCAAGTACTTTCAAGGTCAGTCATGTTCATTTAGAGCTTCCACGTGAAGTAAAGCACGTTATTCACGTAGCTACATAATTACCTATCATGAGACGTGATCGAAAGCTAATGCGATAAACTTTTTTTATCGCATTATACGATATTTCTAACCTGTGACGTTATTTTCAACGAATCTGTTAAACCTGGATTATCTTTATACTGTTATATTTAATCCAGTTATTCTATGTTGTAAAGATTAGTACAGTTGGTTGCGCTAAGATGGATCATCATCATATCAGCCGTCCACAGCTGGACATAGGCCTCTCCTGAAAATTTCTGATTTCAATAGCTTTATTTCTTTAGGCTTATAAAATAAGCATTTAGACAAGTCAAAGTTTTGTGTCAATGTGACACAAAAAAATCGCGCGTTTACAAACAGCGAACCGAATGTAGCAAGTTACATAAGTCACGTTTTTAAAAGTCGCGTAAGTCAGTACGCGGTTTGACGTGATCATCTATTATATTCCTATTGCATGCTAGGTCTATGTGCTAATTTTCGCGATTTCTCACCTACGATTAAACGCGTGATTTAAATGGCAGTGCGTGCTAGTCTAAGGACAGAAGAAATACTCACGTATTCATAAGCAGCTGGTCCATAACCCCCTGCTGCCGGTCATTCAACACACTTGCCAGGTGTCCCCCTCTCCTCTCGCACTCCCCCTCAGCCTGCTTCCACGCCTTCTTTCCATCTCTCACCACAGAGATGCAGAAATCCCCCGATAACACCCACCCGTAGTCACAATGCCCCATGATCTCTTCTATAGGCTTATCCATCCACCAAACTTTTAACCACATCGCTGATGTATTCTTTTTAGCCAACACACTGATGTTCAGCCGGATATAGTTACCTTCGGAGACGATTTGCACATTCCGTAAAGGATCATTAGGCTGTGAGCAATGCCGCCATCTTGATTCGCCATTTTGTAAGGACAGTTCCATACCCCTACACAGCGCTTGAGCATCTTCATGTATTATATTGGACACGTCATTGTCTCTGACGATCATAGATCCTGTGCCCATTTGTAAGCGTAAAGCCACTCGGTTCCCGAATGGAAGGTGGATTTTGTAGGAGCAGAGAAGCTTAGTGGTCGGGCCGACTTCGAACGAGCCGTTCCTTCCCGTCAGTAGAACGTCATGGCAGTGATCTACTTGACGGAATACCGCGGCGAACGAAGGCCGGCCGTGGATCTCCACCGAGTCCCTTGAGCCCGAGTAGAGGTACCGTCTATTTTGAGGCGGGATCTGTTCTAGCTTGCCACATAGAGTGTTGGCTGGACTGAACCGGATGTAGCCGGTTGTGCAGGGTACGTTGAGCTTGTGTAGTTCAGCGAGGATGGCGTAGTGGGAGGGTGGAGAGGGGAGGAGGAGGCGGCACCCGTGCACGCGAGGCAGGTGGCCTGAGTGGACGCGGATACTGCGCGACGCTTTTATGTGGATCGCACAATCTGGAACAAAAGACGGTGGGTTAATTTCTAATCAGCACACATACGTCACTGCTGAAAGTGCCTCTCCCTGGGGGTTCACCACACTTGGCAAGCGAATGTAGGTATTCTAGTAATGATGATATATTACAACGGCTGTGCCATTCTTTGCCAAATAAATGTATTTTTTCTCTATTTTCACCAGAGTGTCTGTGACCTGATTGATTAAAAAAAGTCAAAAATTCTTTATCTCCGTAAATACAATAAATGTACGGGCTGGTGGAAACTGTCCGTGCGGTCAAGTCGGACTTCTTTAGGACCCCCCGCAGAAATAAAACACAGAGATTCTCGGGTCACACTCTGCAGTTAATGGCAGAGAGGAGTGAAATGAGGCTGCAGTCTTCGGCAGACATGTCGACATACGGTGCGCTCAACAAACAGATCTCGAAGTCTATGCGACACGATTTGCGCTCATACAATACCAATTGTATTATGAGCGCAATAGAGCGGAACAAGGGCTCCAAAGTATTCGCAAGAGATCTGTCGCTTGGGCAGAGCCAGTTGACGAAGCTGAAGACCGATAGCGGCAGCATCATTTCCTCCAAGCCTGAGATCTTAAGAGAGCTTGAAAAGTTTTATGGGCAGCTCTACACCTCATCGCAATGCCCTGCAAATAGCACGGCAGGCGATGCAAGAGCCCGTTTAACCCGACACTATACCGAAGATAACCCGGACGTCAGCCTCTACGAGATAAGGACGGCTCTCAAACAGCTTAAAAACAACAAGGCACCCGGGGATGACGGAATAACGACAGAGCTTCTGAAAGCGGGTGGATCACCAGTACTTAAAGTCCTTCAGAGGCTATTCAACTCCGTCATTCTCGAGGGACAAACGCCAGAGGCGTGGAACAGAAGTGTGGTGGTACTGTTCCATAAGAAGGGTGACAAAGCCCTTCTAAAGAACTATAGGCCCATCTGACTGCTGAGCCACGTCTATAAGCTGTTTTCGAGAGTAATCACCAACCGTCTCGCTCGAAGGTTTGACGACTTCCAGCTGCCCGAACAAGCCGGGTTCCGAAAAGGCTTTAGTACCGTAGACCACATACATACGCTCCGGCAGATTATACAGAAAACAGAAGAGTATAACCGGCAGTTATGTCGAGCGTTTGTGGACTACGAGAAAGCCTTTGATTCAGTCGAAACCTGGGCAGTCCTGCAGTCTCTCCAGCGGTGCCAAATCGACTACCGGTATATCCAAGTGTTGAAGTGTTTGTACAGCAAGGCCACTATGTCAATTCGTCTCCAGGACCAAAGCACAAATCCGATCCCACTGCAAAAAGGGGTGAGACAGGGAGACGTCATTTCTCCGAAACTGTTCACCTCTGCATTGGAGGATATTTTTAAGCTTGTGGACTGGGACTGATATGGCTCAATATCAACGGCGATTACATCACTCACCATCGGTTTGCCGACGATATAGTCATTATGGCAGAATCACTGGAAGACCTTAGCAGGATGCTCAGAGACCTCAACACCGTTTCCCGCCAAGTGGGTATTAAAATGAATATGGGTAAGACAAATATCATGTCTAATGCCCATGTCGCACCCTTACCGGTCTATGTGGGGAACGATGTTATCGAAGTTGTTGATCCTTATGTCTACCTAGGCCAAATGGTCCAACTAGGTAAATCCAACTTCGATAAAGAGGTCAGCCGACGAATCCAACTCGGATGGGCAGCGTTCGGGAAACTTCGCAATATCTTCTCGTCACAGATACCGCAGAGCCTCAAGACGAAAGTCTTTAACCAATGTGTGTTACCAGTGATGACTTACGGATCCGAGACGTGGTCGCTCACTATAGGCCTTGTGCATAAGCTCAAAGTCACCCAGCGAGCTATGGAGAGAGCTATGCTCGGAGTTTCTCTACGTGTTAGGGTCCGGGAAACGGAAATTCGTAGAAGAACCAAAGTTACCGACATAGCTCTCAGAATCAGTAGGCTGAAGTGGCGATGGGCAGGCCATATAGCTTGTAGAACCGATAACCATTGGGGAGTAAAGGTTCTCGAGTGGCGACCGCGATGCAATGCGAAACGGAGTGTGGGAAGACCGAGGGACCGACGACATCGTGGCGGTCGCAGGGAGTCGTTGGATGGAGGCGGCTCAGGACCGCTATTCGTGGCGTCGTTTGGGGGAGGCCTTTGTTCAGCAGTGGACGTGTACGGGCTGATGATGATGATGATGATGAATAAATGTACACTTAAAAAAGGTCAAATAGTTAAAAATAAACACTGACATGGAAATAAAGTAATATTTTGATTTCGGTCGCTTCGGTATGTAAACTAAAGTAAAGAAACTACGAAGAAACCTTTAGCCACGAGCCAGAACTTTTAACCTTTGTTATTTTTAGAGTTAGAGCAAATTTCGTCCCAATTTTTTTATCTTCTAGATAGTCTGATATTTTGTAATAAGCCTTTTTACATTTCACGTTTACTCTAACTATACATGCCATCATAAACGTGAGTTAAGGTTCACTGTGATTCAGCCAACATATAACTGAAACAAACCGCTTTTTTAATACCTACTGAATAGCAGCATGTGGCAAGCCGTTATAACAGCAATTAATTGTAAATCATAATTTTTGTTCTCGTATGTACATAAATTTCAAATAGTACATTACTTTTTATCGTTTTTTTTAAAGCGGGATGAGTTGACAAAGCAAAATTATTAAAATTTATTATTTAATCAACTCATCCCATGGGATGAGTTTAGAGCGGGATCAGTTGACTAAAGAGCCATCCTTCCGAACTCTGAAAAGATTGCGAAGTTTGATAGAGCTTGGTAAAAAAAATACAATTTGTACTGAGAATTGAACCCAGAAACTCCTGCATCAGTAACCACTGGGCTAACGAAGTATTTGCATTGGCATTGAACAACAAAGTATGGTTATTCGTGTTCAAATTGAAAATTAAGAATTTATGGTAAAATTTCCAGAGCTCAAGAGTGCTTGTTTTGAGATGGATAGCCCTTCAAAAGGTCGAGCACTTTAGTAGCCACATGTTTTTGTCCAAGTGGGTCCTTGATTAATGAAATCTAAAAGCCGTTAGCTTAAGAATCTTCACGTTAAAAACAATCGTTAAAAGGCCATTCAAAGGTCAATAAAAGTTAATAGAACAGCTAAACGCGAGGTAGCCAAGGAATTGGCTTTAAATAAATGAGTTAAACCAATAAGGTACAACCTGGGCATCTTCAAGACAAGAGTAGGTAAATGGGTGTCTTCTACTTGTACACCTTGGTGATGCATCGTCTGCCACATCATCTCTCATTTCTCATCAGGTGAGATTGTTGTTAAACGAAGACGATCATTTTAAAATCTGACGATACGACTCTCCGGTCAAGTGTGCGAGGTTCCATACGATACATTTCTAAATCAATTAGAAATTTGAATGATCCCGAGGTGGTGGTTCCGTATAAATTGTATCCCCAACTGATTAGTATTTATCCCGCAAAACTTAAATATAGTGTAAATACCAAAAAAATATTTCATTTCATTTATTCATTGCTAATATGTACACAAGTTGGTAGCTATTATAAGTCGGTTTTTAGTTTTTTCAAAACAATCGAAATATTTAATTTCTTCTTCCTGCCATTATTCCACACTAAGTGGGGTCGGCATCGATATACGAAATAAAAATAGAATTATTTTACTGTACCTAGAAAATACCCAGAACACCGATCTGCAGATCGTACAAACATTTGTCCCGAGGCGGGAATCGAGTCCGAAACCTGCTGCGTCGCATGCCTTTATCCGTTGCGCCACAGAAGTCGTAACATTTTTCGATTGTATGATTTAAGTAAGACATAAAAAATATGTACTTTGCCAAGGTTCTTTCTCATTCTGATCGCGCGTGGATTATACAATATCTACCTACTCTATTGATATACTAAAAGTCAAATCTAAGTACTTATAGGTATACTATAAGTACTTAGATTTGACTTTTACTTTGAAAAGGAAAAACGCAATGGACTTCCTACTAATATTAAAATAGCGAAAGTTTGTGAGTTGTGTCGTTATAAACATGTTTTCATGTTTGGCGAAAGTGACTTCCAAAACTACTGAATTAATCGGGCTGAAAATTCATACACATCAAAATAAGAAGAAGACCTGGAATAACCTAAATGAATTTGGCTACTTTTTCCTAAAAAACAAACGCGTTGGAAGCCGCTTGCAGAATCTATCTTCTTATATACAAATCTCGTGTCACAGTGTTTTTAACCAAATTCCTACGAAACGGCTTAAATGATTTTTAATGAAATTTCTTCTGTATATTTGGTAGGTCTGAGAATAGGATGTTATCTATTAATTTTTTTATACCCTAAAGTGATGGATGGAGGCCGCTCAGGACCGCTATTTGTGGCGTCGTACGGGGGAGGCCTATGTCCAGCAGTGGACGTGTATGGGCTGATAATGATGAATAACGTTTGCTGAGTCGGCTAATTTTTCTATAAAATTGTCCTTATTCAACATTTGTAGACATAGCCAAAGGGTTTATAGCTTTGTCGACCTTTAAATCTATGAACATTAATGTATTCATTATGTCTTTAGTCTCCTGAATAAACAAAACCAGCCAAGTGTGAGTACCTTGCACCGAGGGTTCCGTAGCGAGAAATCACCATAGCAGCTGGAGATACCATCGGACAGGAAGAAGATGCGAGAAATAAGCGAGGCCTTTGGCCTGAAGTAGGAAATTATTGTAGTAAAGCACTTATTTCTCACTATAATAAATAACTAAATTTGAAACCGAGTTACAGTTTGCTAACAAATAGCTTGTAATGTAACCGTGTTACATTACAAGAAGTGAATTGTTTTTGTAATTATATACTTTTAGTTTCGAATCATTTAGTTTTAAATGAAATGTCTATATTGGGCAATATGAAAATAAATCTTATTGGTTCTTTAATAATGTATTACGTATGTTATTATTTACAGCTGAAGTCTCACGAAAAAACATGCAACTGATTTTTTTTTGTCACAATGAGATCACTTCTAAGTGATAAGGCCACCCATTGTGCCACTAGTGTCTTATGTAATGTAGTTTTGTTGGTTTATAAAAGTGTTTTTTTTTGTATGTTTACTCAATTTTATTGGAGGTTACGGAACCCTAAAAAAATACAAATAGAAACACTCAGCTCCATCAATATTCATGCAATTTAGTCCAAAGACACAATCCGGGCATATTGTGTTATTTATGTATTCAGTACGATATGTATCTCGTAATATCTCAATGAATTATGTATGGGACATGCTGGGATATTCGGGAATCGGGGGATTGACTGCAACTTACGCTCCGATATAACTGAACTAGGTCAAAAAGCATTGTATCTCTTGAAATCTAACAATAAAATCAGGCAGCCTACGTTCCGCTTGAAATTAAGTTCAACTCAAACACTATCATGATGACCTTCAGCCGAATTTTGAGCAAAGCGGCCAGTCTCAACGGAAACTAAGCAAGTGCGCAAGTGTGTACGCAGACTCGGGTGCACTCTCTATTCCCTCACTCTCCTAAACCGATGGGACGGTAGACGGACACGACCGGAGAGAAGTCGGCTTAACGTACTTTCCAAGGCACTGGGGTGTAACTCCACCAACTTCTTGATTCCGGGCTGCTACCGTGTTTTTTTTTAGCTTGATTTACTCCAATAACAACTATTGGCCCGACCCGGGAATTGAACCAGGACCTTATTGTCAGTGGTTGAATAAGCTTACCGCTAGACGAACGAGTCGGTTAACTAATAATAATAATCAAATCTGCTAATAAATCTTTATTGACAAATAAAATAACAATCAAATATGTAATATAAACAAATTAAACAAGTATTTACAATTGAAACAATTGAGCTTACTGCAGACTGTTGCAAACTATCTACAGATAGCTCAACTGGTCCATATCAATACCAGTCGGAAGCGTCCCCAAGACGCTGGCTGCATTGCCTCGCTGTATGGCAATGCTAATGCGCTGCGCCAGATACTCATCAGCTCTCGGTCACGCGTCGCTTCGACCAAGCGCTCAGATAATTTTTTGAAAACCCGTAGTGCCTCGCTACCCCACGGACCTAGGGTATTGATATCGTCCAGTTGAGCTATCTGTAGATGGTTTGCAATAGTCTGCAGTTAGCTCAATTGTTTCAATTATAAATCCTTGTTTAATTTGTATAATATAATTAATACGAAAATTTGGATATTTAGATATTTGCATGTTTGTTAGGTTAGTGCTACTCTTCACGTCTCTTTACACCTCATAACATCAAAATTACTGATCAGATCGTGCTGAAACTTTGAATAGAGGTAGATAGGCCTGGATTTACGAACGCTTTGTTATCAGTTGGTAAATTTAGATGTAGGTACTCGTATTAGAATCTGAAATGTCTTTATATAAAATGAAGCACGCGAGTGAATTTAGTTGATTTCTGTAACTGTCCACTCTACATGGTTCTGACCGAAAACCAACTCTTTCGCGAATTCCCTAGGTTTTTGTGTTAGACCACCAAGCTGAGTCAGGACCTGTTAGACCTTCACACTACTACTTGCTGAGTGGGCTACTTAGTACCAACCCAATGCTTACTAGTCTTAGTACCTACCTACTTATTGTTCATCTGTATATTCTCTATGTGTTATCTAGTAGGTTCTGAGTAGTCTTTTATTTCTGTGTTTATCTGTGTGTTGTGTCTAATAAATTATTTTCTTTCTTCTTTCTGTCTTTCTAACTTTATTTTTTTAGGCTTACAAAATAAGCACTTACAACATAAGACAAGTCAAATATACTATAAAGTATAATATAGTATCGTATAATAGTACAGTTGGATCTTACAGAGAAGGTTTTACGCGGAATTGTTCCTAAATATTATTCATTCTAATATTTTGCAATAGATTTCCGCAGTAACACCTGAATCTACATATTATCCAGTCCATCCCAAGGTTGCCTGGAAGAGATCGCTCAAAGCCATAAGGCCGCTCTTTGTACTTCATTGATTGTCAGCATTTCCTTCTGTACTTTTCTGTTTGTGTGGTACAAGAAAGAGTTATCTATCTTTCTATATTTATAAAAGAGTAAACTGGGTGACTCATCAAAGAAATCTCTGAAACTACAAGAGCTGCGAAGCTGAAATTTTGCATGGAGGTTTCTTTTAGGACGTAAAATCCGTTCTTACCGGGTGGGTAAGAACGGATTTTTGGATATTCATATTCTAATGGAGTCAAAGGTCATTTTAGTAATAACTTCAGAACCGTAATTGTTGGCGCGTCAGTAGCGTAGAAAGTTATACTTAAATAAACGGACACGTGTTTCAGGGACTTTTGAAATTCACCACCTAGAGGTCAATGGTGTGGAGTCAAAGTTAGGCGACTCACAGACATATCACGTAATCTCAGGAACTAGAAGAGTTACGAGGCTGAAGTTTTGCATGAAGGTTTCTTTTAAGACGTAAGCACCAGCTAAGAACGAATTCTTGGAAATTCTTATTCTAAGGTAGTTAAAGTGGGGTCAAAGTTAATATTTTTTAATAACTTCAGAACCGTAACTGTTGGCCCGTCAAAATTTGTAGCGTAGAAATATGACTTAAAATAAACAGAAACGTGTTTCAGGGTTCCAGGGAACCAACATTACTTACGGTATTACTAAAGTCCACGCGAATGAAATCGCGAGCGGGTCAGCTAGTTATTTATATGTAATGTACACTTTATATCGTAAAATTTTAAAGTATAAAAGCATCAACGATGAAATCTAAACCTCTCGTATGAAAAATGTGCTGCACATTGAGAAACTAAAATAAATACTGGTCGTTATTTTTGCAAAATGTTCCGAGTGGCGACATGGCGACAACCGTATATTGTTATGACATAAATGGCGACTCCTGACAGAATAGGGACGACAAATAGCGCTTTTGTCAGAGGAGACAGTCTTTATTTGATGTTAAATTTTTGTATTTTTCGTAAATCATCAAAATAGTGTCTATCTAGGTCTTAGACAATCTAACATCTAGATGCCACCAAATCTGTTCTTAACTAATTCGACAGCCCTAAAGAAGATGTCATCATTTTTATTTCGTTAGGTCTGATCTGAATGGACACCTTTTATTAATGATTATTGCCATTTGTTTCCGTTCAAAACTGGCACAAATCAACACACTTTAAAAAGGAACAGCTATATAGGCAACAAAACGCCAACTCACTGAAAAAACACCATAAAGTGCTGTCTTTGTGCACGCATCTATACTAGACAAAATTACGACATTTACGACATTACGGCTGAAATTTGGTATGGGTATAGTTTGGGACCTGGAATAACATATAGGCTATTTTTTTGTAATATTATAAATGTCAAAGTTTGTCAGTATGTACATATGTATGTCTGTTTGTTCCTCTTTGACGTAAACACTACTGAACTGATTGCGCTGAAATGTTATATTTTATATAGTTTGGGACCTGGAATAACATATAGACTATGTTTTATCCCGATAAAACGCGGGCGAAGGCAAACAGCAGCTAGTAAATCAATAAATGAATGACTTGACCTGTTTATTTACTTTGTTAAACCGTTTAAGGCCATTTGCAATAGGCAAGATTCGTAGGATATAGGAACAGCTGCAAAGCCAACAAAACGCCAACAGACAGAAAAAACCACCACAAAGACGCTGTCTCTATGCAGCAGGATCTGTCCAGTCGGATGTGTGCATGCTACTCAACGAATGGATACTTGTGCAGAACTGGTAGAACTTTGGATACGTTTCTAGCTGGCTTTTGTTTTCCAGATTGTGTCTAGGTACCTAGACCTACATTTACCCAGATCTGACGGCAAACAAAAGCGTTTGTGAGTGCAAAGGAACAACGTTAGTCTCTAGACTAGACTGTAAAACGACTATAAAAATATAGTGAGCTTGCTATTTGCTCAGAATATTTATTAATTAATTTTTAATTTTAAATAATAATTATAAAATTAATAATAAATAACTTATTATGTAGTAACAATTATTATGTTCAGAGTATATTTATTAGAGTATTTTATTTAATAAGCTAACATGAGCACACACTATCCAATGAATGTATCCATTCACGGTTGTCTGGTAGAGATCAAGAGCGATAAGACTTGTAACTTAGTTTTTTAACTGTGCAATAAAGTTTTTTCTGTCTATTGTTTGTATTCTACCCTGGCTGGACAACAATCGCTGTACTTGGCCACTACAAAAGAAAGTCTATAGAAACTATGTAGAAATACGAATGTCGAAATAACATTGTACAGAGTTATTTTCGACATGGCTCCGACAATGAACAATATAACCAGCATAGTTTAGTGCGGTATCTCTACAATCTTAGGGTTCAAATCGTTCGCCTCATCGTGTCCAATATATCAAGAACTTTGCCCGAAGTCGGGACCAGGGTTATCAGATCGGCCTCACAACAAAAATAGGTACATAAAGGCCTCGTGGTCCCATTCTTCGGCAGACGAATTGTCCCATCTATCCCAAAATCTTGGCTATTCATACAAACCAACATCAAATACGTCCAAGCTAAAATACGTCTTTTGTACGTGATCATAGCAGTGTGAGTTGTTTGATAAATATATTGAGTATTGATCAAGAAAGTTTTTTTATGTATCAAGATATGAAGGATTAGTTTCTGTCTGCGGATTCACACGCGTTTTTGTAAGAAACGTTAAAAGGTTATTTCTAACCCATAGCCATTGTTTTTCGAGGACTATTTACTTACATGTAGGTATGCAAAATTTCACTTCGGTCCGTTTAGTCGTTTTGGCGTGAAAAAGTAACAAACATACATCCAGTAGTGTGTAGTGGATGTACATAATATGTTTGTTACTTTTTGAAGCACCATCCTAAATTCCTATATTCACCATACATCCATCCATTCCAAACATTTGCAGTTATAATATGAGTGACAGGAATCTGCTTTTACAGAAATCCCCACGAGACGGCTCGATTATATTTGGGGGATTAGCGGGGAAAAAATCTGCAAATCCCCCACGTGGGGGACGGCCTAGTGGGATTAGCGGAATAATCCCAATGAAGGATTTAATCCAAGTACAACGTATTACAAATTATTATTTGTCATAGCTACTGCCCGCGCCTTCGCCCGCTTTTTATTGGGATAAAAAATACCCTATATGTTATTCCAGGTCCTAAACTATACCCATACCAAATTTCAGCCTAATCGGTTCAATAGTTTTTGCGTGAAAGAGTAATAAATATCCATACATCCATCCATCCATACAAACTTTGACATTTATAATATTAGTAGGATTGATATACAATGCGATACATAACAATATAATCTAACACAATAACTACCCTTTGTGTAACATTAGAAAGGTACATCTACCTACTCTCTCGGTAAGAGTACATAAAGCAACGTTTATTTTATACTTTTCTGCTTGCGAAGATGTTTTTTCATAAGAATGAAAGGATAAGATTAGGTAATATATAAAGGGTGCTTCTACACACCTTTACGAACTCTCTATTTGATTGAAGGTCAATTTCCAATCATTTTGTGTAGAGATTTTTAGAGATTCTGTGGGTAATCGCGATCGCAAGGTGGAAACCCATTTGCTCGCACTTTCGTGTACCTATTCGTTATTTTAGTAAATCCAATGTAATATTACCATTTAGTAATATTACCATTTAGTAATACTACCATTTAGTAATATTACCATTTATTAATATTGCCATTTAGTAATATTACCATTTAGTCATACTACCATTTAGTAATATTACCATTTAGTAATATTACCATTTAGTAATATTACCATTTAGTAATATTACCATTTAGTAATATTACCATTTAGTAATACTACCATTTAGTAATATTACCATTTAGTAATATTACCATTTAGTCATACTACCATTTAGTAATATTACCATTTAGTAATATTGCCATTTAGTAATATTACCATTATATTTATAATGTACCTATTTATAACTATTTTTAGTAAATCCCTATCAAAACTGTATGTTGCTCTTTGTTGCCGAATAAATGTATCTTTATATCCACCATATGGTTTATGAAATCGGACAAGCCTAACTAATTTTGTAGAGTCGTTAGGCCCAATTCTGCTAGTCGATCGCTTCACTATGACAATGATAACTAGCGTCGGAGAATCTTACGAGAATTTTTCGACCTTCACTAAGGAAGAATTCTGGCCGTAGAATGTTCTATTCCGGCGTTTTCGCGGACGATTACCGGTCGCAGCACATATTGCGTGACACACGTCGCCGACACTACGTGGTAGTTAATAGGTTTATAATACTTATAAATAGATATACGAGTACATATATATGTATGTTTGTATTAATATGATTTATATCTCTTTTTCTGTTATTATAATTTTTCTCATCTATTAGTTATGTCTTGTGTCTTTGTTTTTTCTTGATATAAGTTATCGGTAATTTTATAAATCTTGTATATTGTTAGTAAATTTTACGTTAGTTTACTTCATATCTATGTATTTGTTACCAATATAGAAATGTTCTCCATTTTGCCTTCACAAGCAAGCAGTCTTTTAGCTTTTATATGCGAGGACACATAAATGGTTATAAGTTATTATTTATTTATTAAGTGCGTAAAACTGTTTGTTCTCCGAATAAAATAAAATAAATAAATAAACGTATATACTTTTTTTTTTATTCTTAATTTTTAAGGGACTTTGAGTCACTGGAATGACTAAGTCAGCCCCGTATTATAACAAACAACTAGTTAACACTAAATTATATCAAAAGCCAATCTAAATAAAAAGCGTAAACAGTTCAGTAGATTTTGCGCGAAAGTGGAACAAACATCCATACATCCTTGCAAACTTTGACATTTATAATATTTGTAGTATGTTAGACTAAGGTATATATTATATGGGCCGTAGTTTTTAACTTTACATGAATTTACTTTGTAAAACAAACCTACTAGAGTGCCTGAAATAAATGATGTAATATTATTAGTTTATATGTCAGAATCAGAATCAATAACTTTATTTCTTTAGGCTTACAAAATAAGCACTTAGATAAGTCAAATTTTATACTATAAACATAGTTATTATTATCAAATAAGGTGTTATTGATATTCTCTTCACTTAAATTTTTTGTCCTCTGTATGATAGAGCCACAGTGTTCTTGTCGAATAACCTAAGCTACATTTTACGTACCATGCTCCCCAGTAGGTACACGTCTCATCACGGTTTAATAGCGCTCGGCGAAAGTGGAGGGGGGTTCTGCACAGGTGTGAAGAGGTGCAAAAATAAAAAAATCGACTTCAGTTCTGCGCATCAAGGTCAACGCTATTAAACCATGACGCGGCCTGTACATTTTAATTTATTTCTTTCAGCGATCCTTCCTACTAATATTAGTTTGTATGGATGGATGTATGAATATTTGTTACTCTTTCACGCAAAAACTAGTGAACCGATTAGGCTGAAATTTTGAATGGATATAGTTCGGGACCTGGAATAACATATAGCCTATTTTTTATCCCGATAAAACGCGGGCGAAGGCGCGGGCAGCAGCTAGTACAGTATAAAGTGGTGGTTATTCATCACATCAATAAAATAATCCAATTTCATATAAAGGTCACCGTGTGGATAGACTTCAATTTTCCAATTTCGTCTGATACCTAACGACTGAAAACCACTTAATTAGTGAAGGACGATTGTATTCACTCAGTAGCGCGGCGGGCACTCCGCGCCAGCTAGGAGGTTGCGGTTTCGATTCCCGCCTCGGGACAAATGTTTGTACGATATCGGCGGATGTTTCGGGTATTCTGGGTATTTCTCTGTATAATAAATATATGAATGAATTTTTTTTAGTATCAAACTCTGCTTAGCTTATGTATAATTCAACATTTAGTAGGAATATGTATTATATATTTATCGAATCATTGGTTAGTGACCCATCATTAGTCTATATCTTCTTAATACAATAAGGTCCTATTTCGCATAAAAGTTTATGTTTGTCCTTGTAGGTATCCCTGGTTTTGCGAATTATCGGGTAATTGGGTAATGAAATCAATCAACTCGTTCGATACTTAGTACGTTTACCCAAGAGATAAAATTTTAGTTAATTAACAAATATGAATTACTAGCTCCTGCCCGCGCCTACGCCCGCGTTTTAACGGGATAAAAAATGATTGGTTTCCCCGGTTTCGATTCCCTGCATGGTGGTGACTTCCCTCAATATTGTATTTGTATCGACCAACCTCGGTTTTGACATGTCTTAGAGTACAGTTATTGATACAAGTGTTTTAGTTTTACAATAATTTGATTTTGCCTCTATGTTATTCCAAACTATACCCATACCAAATTTCAGCCCGATCAGTTCAGTAGTTTTTGCGTGAAAGAGGAACATACATACATCTATCCATCCATCCTTATGAACTTTGACATTTATAATATTAAGTAGGATAGTAAGATTATTAATGTTAGTAAATGGAAAAGGTACAATTACTTACATAAATTATAATATCGAGGTAGATTATCATCATCATCATCATCAGCAACATTAGTCCTCAGCTACACATAGGCCTCCGCCAATGACCGCCATAGCACCCTGTCTTCAGCTTGCCTACATCATTTTGCAGGTCATCATACCACCTGGTCGGTGTCCTACACCACGTTTGCAGAGTCACGGTCTTCATTCGAGGTGTTACATATTAGATATGATTAAGGACTTACCTAATCTTAAAACTTTAGTAAAGAACACTTGGTAAATGGTGGCACTCGTTGTCTTCCTATAGCGTAACCTGAAACAAAATAAATTACTGTTAGTACCATAGACCTAGAACTTTTTTCTATGCCTACATAAGCAAAAAAAATACGTTAGTAGGTAGGTACAAACGCGAAAAAAACACTACGATAATTCAGAATTATTTTTGTGTTCATACACAAAAAATAATTGTATGTAATAATTTGGCGTGTTTTAAAAAACGATAAACCCTCACTTTTACACTTATTTTATGTTTTGCGGGATAAATACTAATACCCTGGGAATAAAATAAAAAATTTTATGGGACCCCTTCGGCATCATTTTCTATACAATAGTGAAATAATTTTCATAATCGGTCCATAATTGGCGGAGATATCGCGTAACATACATACAAAACACATACAGGCGAATTGATAACCTCCTCCTTTTGAAATCGGTTAAAACATGTTGTAGAACATCGATCAAATCTTAGTTTGTCGTAGTAGGTACTATACTATATACGAGTATATAGTTATTCTATGGTTTGACAGACAACATTCAAAAGAATTAATGTCTTATATTCTTTAATGTACATACAGATTAAGGATGGAAGTTATTGGATATTTTGGCTACCGGTTATCAGTTGGGTATTTTGTTTCAATACCGCCAGTACCAACTGGTACCCAATAACGTTACAATACTCTATACCTCTCCTGATTTCTACCCAATATATTTCTAACCGATTTGGTTAGAAATGCCAAATACTTGTTGCAGCTACATAACTTTACGGGTGAACGGTCCGCTAGTACCCATGCGTAGATGATAGTTAGGTAAGTATAGGTATTGAAGAATTGGGTAGTTATTGCTCACGGTCGGAAAGGCGCGATGCTCGCTTTGCAAAGTTATTCCCTAGCGGTATGCGGATTTTACAATAGCGTTAGATATTTTAGGACCATGCTAACAGGTACTGAGTTAGTTATTGAATACCGGACTCATCTCTAATACAGATTGCATCATACATAAAATTAACAAATAAAGGTCATGTAAAAATGCGAGCTTAACCCTAAAAGAGTTTTAATATCATTTTCTTTATTAATCTCTATCATTTGAATTCGTTAACAGGTAATAAATAGGGCAAAGGGCTAGATAGAAGTGTCAAATTTCTGTTGTTTTTGAATAAATTATTCGAAAACGACCTATAATTATTTATTTTATGTATCTCTAAAAAAAGATAACCAGAGGAAGGGCAGCAGCTTCATTCTGGGTATTTTTCAACACCAACACTGCGATCACCAATCCGCCTGCCAAGCGTGTTGATTATGGCAAAACTCCCCCTACATTGAGATCATCCACTCGATGGACCGATGACATCGTAGCGGTTGCAGGGAGTCGATGGATGGACGCGGCCCAGGACCATTATTGTGGTGTCGTATGTGGGAGGCCTATGTCCAGCAGTGGACGTGTATGGGCCGATATGATGAGGATGAAATAAAGATTTGGAAGATTCTAGCAGAAAACTGATACAACCGCTGATTTTAATCCTCAGAACAGAGAAATACATTAAAGTAGCTGCGCCCGCGGCTATACGCAAGCGTTTTCCGTGATAAAAGTAATCTAATGTTATTTCAGGTCTACTTCTACTACTTCTACGCAAAATTTCAGCCCGATCCGTTCAGTAGTTTTGAGTTGAAGAGGTAATAAACATTCAAACATCCAAACTTTCGCTTTTATAATATCATATTCATTCAGTAGACTTCCTAAGTATTTTGCACAAAATTTGTTAAAGGATCGACTTACCTCTAAGCGATCTCTTCCAGATAATTTAGTCCAGTGTTCATTGTAATCCGAGCAGACGAAATATGCATCGACTCGATTAATATTAAATTCCTTGATTGCAAAAGCGTTGGAATTTACAAGTACCTACGGTTTTCAGCTGAATACATATTTGCATCTCAATAACTGGATTTAAGAGGATCTCTGGTGGTTTTGAATGAATTTGCTTTGGTACCAGATCTGCAGAGTTGAGAGAGAGATGAGTTTTGACTAATTAACGAAAACTATATATCTTAGTATATTGTAATGTATAAGTGTTCGTTTCTTTTTATAGGAACACAAGCTGTTCTCCGCGGTTTCACCCACATTTATTTCACATCGTAAGTCTTTCATAGGAATTTGTAGTTTTACCAGGACAAAAGAAGTCTATGTTATTCTCCATCCTTTCAACTAACTCTATGCCAAAAATCAAGTCGATTGGTTGATTCGTTAGGGCGTCAAGGAAGGACAAACAAACAAACACACTTTTATATTTATAATATTAGTTAGGATTTAGCGTCTTGCAGCGCCTCTACAGGATAGTGAGGGAAACTATTTTTCAAATTGTTTCCCTGACAGCAATCCAAGATTTTCATCCGAACTTGATTAAAGATTTTGAGTGATTTTAGCAGTACAACTTTGTAAATTTCGGATCAGCGAAGTAAAGCGATTTCCGATTTCGTATTGTGCAAACTCATACTAGCGACTCTGTAACTATCACCCTTTTCTCGTACAGTTTATATTCTGTGTTAATTAATAAATGCAAACAAACTCATAAAATTAAAATGCGATATTAACTCTTCTCGGCAGACAGCGGTAGTGAATTCTAAAGATTTAAAGCTTTTTAAAGATAACTTGGGTTCGGGGTCAAAGAATTGTCAACAATTACGACGGAAGAGGTTTACTTTCCCAAATGTGACAAAGCTAACCAAAAGGCTCTGGATTTTTATAGCTTAGCGATGCTATTGGCAGTTGCTCAGCTACACAGCTTTGCTCTGGTGGCAAAACACTGCTAGCGCCACCTCCTATCTTATCGTATTATTACATCAAACAAAGGAATTTTCAAAAATCCCTTGGCTAGTTAGTGATACCTATCATAGGCTTTTTTTAATACTTGTGTAATAGTTTTATTTTGTATAGTTTAGGAATAGATGTGAAGTTGCACTTTTTGGCCACCAAACTCGGTTTTCGCATCTCCTCTCGCCATACAATATAAAACTATTACAGAGGTATTAAAAATAAGCTTATGATTGGTTTCACAAACGGGCCAAGGGACTTTCTATAATTCCTTTGTTTATCGTAATAATACTATCAAATAGGTGGCGGCTCTGATTGGGTCGGGGTAGCCTCAATTAATTACCAAGTATCTATGTAGTATAGTATAATATAGAATCAGAATCAGAATCAATAACTTTATTTCTTTAGGCTTACAAAATAAGCACTTAGACAAGTCAAATTGTATACTATAAACATAGTTATTATTATCAAATAAGAAATAAGGTGTTATTGATATTCTCTTCACTTCAAGTTTTTGTATATATTATTAAATATATTTTTATCTAGTACCCATAACACATTCTCTGCTAAGATTGGAGCTAGATGATGCTGGATGTATTGTCCAGCATTATTTATTTAAATGTTTCAATGTGGTTCCTATGGCAAAAAACTGAAGTGAAGAGAATATCAATAACACCTTATTTCTTATTTGATAATAATAACTATGTTTATAGTATACAATTTGACTTGTCTAAGTGCTTATTTTGTAAGCCTAAAGAAATAAAGTTATTGATTCTGATTCTGATTCTAAATGTAATGAACAGTACAGGTAGGTAGACTTGCACAGGTTAAAAGTTCTTCACGCATCGTATACAAGCCATCTGCCAACGGAACCAGTAGGTAGGTATATAATTTTATTATAACATACATATCCACTTATCTCTTATTCTTATTTATTTGTTTTGTTTGTATACTTACTAGGCCTAACTGACTGCATTTTTTGTAAAATTTGGGTTTTTAGGTACTGTCTTTTCTTATGTAAGTACATATATATCCCAAATTATCTTGCGGAGGAAGGCCCTGGTGACCTGTACCACGGGTTTTATAAACCTCTCACGGGCACCAGTCTCTTGCAAAACAAGATAACTATATTAAAATTAGCTTAAGACAAAAATTGTAAACAATTATCTTTTGCAAGAGAAAATAAATAAAATATTCAATTCAATTCAATTCAATTATAAGAGCATATTCGCTACCTATCGTAAACAAGCAAGCATGTACCAAACAGAGCCAAATACCCCCGAGGTTAAATCTATAATGTTGCCAGTTTCGTCGGACACGAGGAATGAAATGACATTTCCGTAATAACCGAGGTTGTTTTGACGTTGACAATAATCCCCGAACTCAAATGCTTCCGTTGGTAATGTGAGACGATATAATCGTACGGATCCGAAATAATTCCCTGTTGTCCAGGCGCGCAAGTGGTTAACATTTCTGCATTGCGGGGGGGGGGGGGGTTAAATGGGTTATAATGGAGTAAGAGGGTTGATTTTCTGCTCCACGTTTATGCTCACCTTGGATTAGATGGAACTTGCTTAGGAAAAAAAAATGTTTTTGTGAAAGTTTTAGAAGCGACAATACAATCTAAAAAATATTTATTGTCCACCACAAAAACAACATTAGAAAGAGACATTACATAAGAAGTACAATGGGCGGCTTTATCGCTTAGAAACGATATCTTCCAGGCAACCTTTGGATAGAAAGAATTGTGAAAGGCCTGCCTTTCTTAAATTTACAATTCTTTCCATGCGTACAAGTCGCGACATGGTTTAATAACGCTGAACTTGATGCGCAGGAGTCGATTTTTAGAATTTTACACCGTTTTACACCTGCGCAGAACCCCCACTTTCTCGAGCGCTATTAAACCGTGACGAGACGTATACCAAAGGCTATCTAAGACATTTGTTCGACATTCGTTTCGCAGATACATTTATTCTGTTTACAACAAGCATTTACCCACGAACGCGACGAAGATAGCTAGAACTCGCGTACAAGTAAACTGAATACCTAACTTGTATTATAATCTCCCTAATCTAATCAATCACCAGTAGGTACGGCATCTGGCAAAATGGAAGGGCCTCAAAACTCGCGTGGGACGAGTGGATTAGCCAACGAACAAGCGTGGTTGTGATGGATGGAGGCCTTGAATCTAAATCTCCTTTCACTAGCTTTACTTGCTGAAGAATAATATACATACATATAGGTATTGTTTGAGGGTGGATTGTTTCGTGTCGGCGCGAGGAAAATTTTATGACGACCTCCTTTTTATTTCTATTGTTATGAAAGGGACAGAAATATTTTTAGTGTTGTCAATTTAGTTTAGTTTTAGCTCCATCAGAATTGACACCACTGTCAGTCTTGTGACGTGCTTAACTCATTATTAGAAGTTGCCAGCAATCAATTATTTCTAACCCTTTTAAAGACATATCACGTTTCTCTCTGATTCTTCAAATTTGTCAGGCCCTTTATGAGTGCAATAATCTCTGCATTAATGTATTTAGTTCTTGCTTGGGTTCCAGGTCATTGTGGGATTCTAGGTAATGAAACTGCTGATTCCTGTGCAAAAGCGACGGCTCAGTTAGGTTCGCTTGAACATTTTCATTTATTTAGCCATGACTTATGCCTCCTTCCTAAAAATTATCTCCAGAAGACGGATCTTCGGAATGACTCAAATCTTATTAAAGGTAAGCATTATGCCGATGCCCAACCGGGACATCCCGCGATTGCCGTGATTTTTAGGATTCGGAAATTCAATAAAACTACCACCGCGACCATTTGTAGACTAAGGCTAGGCCACTCTTATTTTTATTTTATTTATTTTTTTAGTTTATTAGGTACACATAACACATAACAAGCAATAATAGGATACATGAAAAATAAATTAAATATGATCTGGCTTGAAACGTAACCTATGTGCACAAAACAAATAATATAATTACATGTCAAGAGGACTTAGATATAATTCTAAACAAACTTATACTTTTAACAACTTTTGAAGGATGTTTGAGACAAGGAATATTACATTTGGATTTTACATACTTATTATATAACAAAAAATTAACCAATATGCAAATCTAATTAATGGTTACAGTAGGCAAGATGCTCTACCGAGCATCGTCACCTCCGCGGTTAAAATTGAGGATATCTTTGAAAATTTAATAAAACTATATAAACTTGGATAAAATATATCCTTCTCTATATTCACTTTTGCCAGCTCATTGTACTGGCGACACATTCTCGATAGTGGGTTATAAAACGATATATTGTTTTTATAAGTTAGTAACGCAAATAAATTGCTTTGATTAGCTCTACGCGCACTAAATTTAGTATTTATGGAGACATGTGATAACAATTCGGGAGAGTCAATAATGGAGTGTACGATTTTGTACAGGTAAACTAAATCGAAGTATGTGCGACGTATTTCTAACGATTTTATTTACAAAATTTACACAATCTGTCGTTATAGCTCAAAGTAGAGCGTCCAGGTTGGAAACGATAAACTAATAATCTTAGGAATTTCCTTTGTACTCGTTCAATAGCATCAATGTGTACTTTATAATTTGGGGACCATATTGGACTGCCATACTCCAAACCACTTCTGACCAGAGCAAAAAAGAGGTATAAGAGACTACTAGGCTTTTTAAAACCCTTTGTAGACCTCAAGACGAAGCCAAGTAGTTGATTAGCCTTAGATGTGATCTGTTGGTAGTGAGCTCGAAAAGAGAGTTGACTATCAAATAATATTCCAAGATCCTTAGCAGTATCAGAACGATCGATCAAGAGCATGACCATCTATTGAATAGGTATTAATGATTTTGTCACGCTTATTCGTGAATGAGATAGTGTAGCATTTGTCTATATTTAAGTGCGTCATGTTAGATTCGCACCACGCCGACACAGTGTTCAAATCGTCCTGCAAGATAACACAATCAGAGAGGTTTGGAAATAACATTGTAAATCTTCAAATCATCCGCATACAACTGGCAATTAGAAGATAAGTGCGTAACAAGATAATTAATAAAAACAATAAAAAGTAGAGGCCTAAATGGGAGCCTTGCGGAACTCCTGAAAAAACTACCACCGGAGAAGAGACAAAACCTTTTAAGGCAACCAGCTGACTCCTGTTGTCGAGGTACGAACATATCCAGCGGTACAGATTTCCGTGTATACCACTACTCTTGCACTCCTGTCTTCATAGCGAGATTTCGGATCAGGGACCATTCTTTTTGTGAGTGTGGCATAGATGAAGATCACGTAGACCACATTTTTTTCAGCTGTCCTATTGTTTCTCTCTCCTTAAAGATTCGCTTCCCCCTGATTTCCCTCTTCCAACTTCTATGAAATGCTTCTCCCCGAAAATTAACTATGATTTACATAAATTTATATATAATAATGATATAAAGTTGTAATTAGTTGTTAGTACTTTCTCTTTATGTGTTTATTTATTAAAAAGTAGGTAATTGCTTGAGATTTTTAGCATTGTTTTCCATTTTTCTTTTCTGTAGCTCTGTAGAGTGCTTATTTGTGCACAATCAATGTTTTTTTCTTTATTGTAAAATCTGCTTGAAAGTTTAATTAATGCAATCCAATAAAAAGCTTGCGATGCTATCATGAGACAGACACTGGTAGAATTGCGTCAATCCAGACGCAAAGCCATTAACCAAGAAGTTGAAGAGGTTGACCCTTTTCATGTTCATACGATTTGCCATCATACCGTGTGCCAAATGAAATGGCCATAGATTGATGACCGCTATGGCGCAGCGGGCGAAGGGCCGTCTACGGCGCCGGAGGTTGAAGGTTCGTTTCCCGCCTTGGGATAAATGTTTATACAACCTGCAAATATTTGTTTTGGGTCTTCTGGTTATTTTCTAGTATGATAAAAAGTATCCATCTGTGTAATATATTGTATTAAGTATGTATATCAGTCATGTAGTACCCATAACACAAGCTCTACTTAGCTAGATGATGCTGTGTGAATTATCCAGCATTATTTATTTATAGATGTTCATATTTGAGGAAAAAACCAAAGCATTCTTTTCTCCAAGGTTCAAACACGCAGAACTTGATCAAGACAAGAAGTTAAATTACCTTTAGTAGAAAACAAAACCTGTTACTGCAAATTTGCATTCACCCTTGCAAAACTTGTACCTCAGGTACCTCCTTGGGGGTTCCTAGATAATTGAAACGGCGGGAAACTAAGCTAACTATAAGCCTTAGCTACTTTGCATAAGTTCTCCCATCTACCTATCTAGAATCTAGATGACTAGTACTGAGGAACTGTTGTTTATTACAGTCTCGATAAAAGAGGCAATCTACAATGTGTATTTTCGAACCGTGATCAATCGAGATGTGCGGTTATGTGATATATATTTATCGATAAAAAATAATAAATAAATAATACTGGACAATTCACACAGCGTTATCTACCCCCAAGCTGAGCAGAGCTTGTGTTATGATGACATACATAATTTAAATGTTAGAAATAAGAATAAACTCGCTGTGCCTACAACTAGGCTTCACAAGATTAATGTATAATTTAAAGGGCAATGTACACTTGCGAGCTATAGCTCGGAAACTGTAAAATATGGTCTGCAAAAACCAGCAATGAAGTGATTCCAGTTTATAGCTCGCAAGTGTACATACCTACATATGTATACGGTTCTACGCCAAAACTACAAGTGAGTTGTAAAAATTATCTAACAAATTGTCAAACATATCCTTTGCAAAAAGGCTTACCTACTACAAAACATCATATCTAGAAGATCAGACTATCTAGAAGATAAAAAAGCTTGGGACGGATTTTGCTCCAACTCGAAAAAGAACACCTAACAGGCTAGGAAAGGGTTTTTTTGTCGCTTCTTTACTTTAGTCTACATACCGAAGCGACATAAACAAAAAAACACTTTATTTCCAGGTCAGTGATTAATTTTAAGAATTTGGCATTGGCTCAGTGTAAATTTATTTTATGTACGGAAATAAAGCATTGTTTTTTATTATGAAAAACAAAACTCATGTGAGGTGAGTTATTAATCTAAAGTACCAGTTATTTGACTACATACGAAACACGAGTAGACTACCTATGTACGTATGTAGATATATTGATTCATTAGGGTATGCGTGCCGGTAATTGCAATTGTCGCATGCCGTACGATAATCATTGAAAGTACGTATAGAACGTGTCTAACGCCCTTATAAGCTCAAATGGGTTTTTAAAGGGTACGTGAGACGATGATGGTCAGGTCAGGTCGCGAACGTTCATTGCTACGTAATAGGTAAGAGGACTCAATATTTATTTAATCAAATAAATACATATAAACCCGCTCCGACGATATTTCATACATTCGAATCTCAGTTTTGAGAAAAATAGGACCATTCGACCACAATCAAAAATTTCGCAATTTTAGGTAACAAAAAATAACATGGTGAAGTTCCTTTTTTCTGAGAATATTTTTTTAAGTGGACAATAACATTGATAAGAATTCATAGTCAGCCACACCTAGAAGTTAAAACAGGGAGGCACAAGAAGTTAGCTAAAGCCAGAACAATTTGGGGGTAGTTACCTTAAAATACACCCAAAATGGTTCGTGCTATGTTAGTTACGTGTACCTTTACTACGTACTACGTGTACATTTACGTGCAGGTTCGTGTATTGATTGGTGGCTCGACTAGTGTGCTGGTAAACACGGCCACTTTCAGCAGTTTCGTTCACGCCCCAGTATTAGTTTCCTTACTAACATAATTTCGTAACAATAATGGGGTTTGTTGAAGCAAAAATGTCATGCGAGTAGCAAATATTGTGGTATGGGTGTTATCATACTAATGAAGAAGATAAAATCAGTAACACCTTACTTGTTATAGATAATAATGACAATAATTATGTAAAGCTGTTTTTAGTATAAAATATGAATTGTCTGCTTATTTTGTAAGCCTAAAGAAATAAAGTTATTGAAATCTGTAATGTTTTATATTTATAAGAAATTTTGGATGGCTGGATGGATAAATGGATGATTGTTTCTTCTTCGCGCCAAAAGTACTGAGCAGATCCGGCTGAAATTTGAAGATCCAGAGTCTAGACATAGGAAAAAGAGTCTTTTATCCCATAAATCTATGTGGGATCTGGTTTGTAACACTACAATCTCTGGTTAAAATAAAATAAATCAATAAATAAATAGTCCAGGATAATTCACCTATTTCGGGCCAGATGATGTTTTACCAAGCTAGACGAAGATCGAGGAATTTACCTCAATTTATTGCTGCTTTCCACAATATTGTATCTCTCCAATCGAATCGACTCGCAAAAAGATTTTACAAACAATCTCATCAGCCTCTACAACTCCCCAATCTCCTCTCCCCTTTGTTCCCACAAAAACAAAACGAGAAACGTCAAAGTATAGAATCCTTTGAACCAAATATGCTTGTTATGTAACCCTTGAAAAATGAACCTTCCATCTCAACAGATAAGATCTAAAAACCCCTGATGACAAGATCTCTTCGAGAGCTCTTTAGAATGATCCTTATCCTTCTAGGAATAAGAGTTGAAAGGTTTTGATGATTTACATCTTCTAAAATATAACGAAATGTAATTAAATTATTTAAACGCCTGGGGTTATGCGAAATGAGCAACAGGCAGATTTGCCTTCAGACTAAAATTACGTAATCTGTTACCTCCCTGTTATTAATAGAACTCGCGCGAAAGCCTCCAAAATCTAAATCAAGTTAGGGACGTCGGTCGGTACACATTTATTTCCATTAAACGGTATCTACATAGGTAAATTTTAACAACTTTTATAATTATTTGAATTAAATAGGTCAATAACATTAAGAAATTTACTGTTTAACTGTTGTTTGTTTTACTGTTGTTGTGGTTATTTTATGTTTGTATATACATAGGTTATCTTTCCGTAATAATCTGGTCATTTTAGCCAAAAAATAGGGTCAATCTGACAATTCCTATGCGGGCTGGAAACTTGTATAAGTCTTCATTTTGGCATTGTTGGTGAAATTAATATGATTGGACTGTAAGAGTAAATTTTTTATGTAGAAAATATATTGTGTCTCTTATGTTATATTGTATTTTATATATTGTATGTTATATGATACAAATTAATATTTCATTTTCTTCCTTCCATCAGAGTGAAAAACCGCAAAGCTTTAAGTTATCAGAAATTTTAAGGATATAAATACCGAAAATTGAAATCTTATACGACTAATAAAGAATTGTTTATTCAGTTTGAATAATCAAGGTTTCCATGAACCAGAAGCAGAACGTCGAAGCTACCAATCATTGGTTCGAAGAAACCCATTTAAATTATACATAGGTACCAATAAATCTTTAGGTACTGTTACCCCTTCAATGTATATTCATCAAACGAAAACAGAATAAGGAAAGTGTTTTTCTTGGGAAAAGATTATGAATTTATTTTCTTTTGACTTTCGGCCCTCACAGTAATTTTTTTTAATAGAATAAAAGGTTATGGCCCGTGTAAGTTCTGCGTGTACCTAATACTTTTGAAGTGTCTGGAATAGCAAAAGGCAAACGAAACGCGGGTTTTTTTTATGATAGCGAAACATACTTAAAGGCTTGTCGCTGGGTGAATAGTTAATTAATAATATTATAAAGTATTCCAACAAGTTTTCGGAATCCATACAATAAGTAATGTATAGGAACTTTTTACTTTACTCCAATACACTTTTGTCCCACCGAATTAAGTACACATTGTGTTTGGTTATAGTTCTTACCCGGAATGAGCGAGCGAAAATAAAAACTTAGTACAAGATGTTCTGACAAGTCTGAATAGACAAACTATAGTCCAATTTTTATATTTATATTTGTATCAAGGAAAACTAGAGGCTTACAAACCTAACAATAAGTTATAAATACCAGAAAGCTTATCGAACCAAGTTATAAAAGACGAAGCGATTGTCTTAGAAAAAATAGGTATTTTTCAAAAAAATAAAATTTAGAGTATCAATGAACACTTACCTAATTCTATGGTTTATTAGTAAAAAAATATTTTTTTTGTGAATTCTGTAAGCCCAAAGAGCTATATTCAAAAGTTTTTGATTCAGTTTTTTGTTTTCGTGACTAGATGATCCGTGAACTTCGTATCACACTATTATTTTTCCCCCTATTTTTCCTTATAAACCACCCCTGTATTAGAGCAAACAAAACAATTTTTATGATTTAAATCGGTCCAGCTGTTTTTAAGTTGTAGAAAGCCTAACGAGCAGCTATAGGTTTTTATATTATAGATGTTATAGGTGTTATTTTTGGAACTTCCTGTTTCAAAATTTTCAGCACCAATCAACTCAGCATTTACTGACATGTGCTGCACAAAAGGCATAAAGGAGCTGAATTTTCTGAATTAACAGTAAGTATGACACTTTCTTTTTCTATTATTTGTGGAAATACAACAGCATAGCATACGAAACCAGATGTAGGTATGCGGATTGCGAACCTAAAGTGGAGATGGGCAGGACCCGTTGCAAGGCGGGATGACGCCGATCGCCCAAGGCGGTCACAGAGTGGAAACCCGATAAGGGCGGGGTTTTCTCGAGGAAGGAACCCTACCAGATAATCGGACGACAACATCAGTGGATGATGCTCGCACAGGACCGAGTGAGCGGCGTGTAAAAGAGGTCTGTACCCAGGTGTTGCAATGGGCTGATGATAATGATGATCCCAATTTCACCAATTTTTACAGCTTCGTCTTATTAACATCCAACATGTCTATATTTCCTCACAATTTATATTTTGTACGATACAACGCAAAACGCAGTGCCACCATCCACTGGACGACGATATTGTAACGGTCGCAGGGAGTCGTTGGATGGAGGCGGCTAAGGACCGCTATTCGTGGCGTCGTTTGGGGGAGGGCTATGTCCAGCAGTGGCAGCGATATGATGATGATGGTGGTCATAGTTTGTCGCTATGAAATCCTCTGATCGGACAAGAAAATTGGCGTAGGTTTTGGTAGAGTGGTCGTGGATTGGCTGGATTGGCTCTCAAATATTGACTTGCGGTTCATTTAGGGAGCAAACTCGCGAAATAGGTCGAGTGGAGAACGGAAAAACTGGAGCCTTATTCTGCTTAGACAATTGCTTCACCATTGCAATGGTATCGTAGCAGAATTGCTACGTATAGACACGTGTACATTTATTATACAAGGTGATTTTGCGAAGATACCGTGTTTCTTTTATACCACGTGCGGTAATACCATACGTTTGTATGGGCAATTCACTACGCTTAATGGTCTCTTAACAATTAATAACATCTGATCAATCCCATTGAACAGGCACTCAATCATACTCCGATTCTCTAAATCTACGTCTATCTACCTTCTATTATGTCTGTAGAACAATGTTTCATCAATAATAGCTAAGCCGTGTCGATCAGAACCTAGGATTAATGGCTGTCTGTTATCCACGGTGATTAGACCGACATTCATCCACGTTTGATACACACAGCTAAGTAAGCTGGAAAGCATCTTTATATTTGAAAGCATGGCCTACGCATGCTTTATCTTACAGTTTAAAAAAAAAGACAAAACAGTCGACCAATTATTTCGCAGCGCGCATCTTATGCCGTGTGTATCAAATATAAAGATGCTTTCCAACCAGCTAAGCCATGTGTATCAAACCAAAGATTTATATCGTTAGATATGCCCTGGCACCAAAAACCGTGGTCCGTTGTCTTTGAATGTGTGCGTTACGAAATGCCGACGCACGCACACTAATGAGTAGTCAAAAATTGTGTTTTTGCCAGTAAACTTAACCACGTACCTAACTGTTATTATAACCATATTGTGTGCAATCATACTGCACACATTTTTGTGCAAAAATAAAGGTCATGATAGGCCCTAAAATCGAAAAGTCTAAAAAGTGTGCAATCTGGGTTGTACCACAGATTAGCTGGTAATGTTACTTTGTAGTGCGGTCAGAACGCAACAGCGGATACACAGATTTATAAAACGGAAAGAAAAATAATAGTTATTTAATTATATCGCAATACCTAAGAGTGAAATGTAACGCTTTTGTCTTTATTTATATGTTCCAAACATATATTTATGTTGCATTTGCGATATGGCACGATGGCATTTTGTGACACTTTTCAACAAAAAATGTCAATGTTATAGCACGTCCGGCTGACACTGTTTTTAGATGTACACTGATTCCAAATGAGCGAGCTATCTCATTTCATATGGCACCAACACGGGCGCGGTCTCACTACGGTAAGGGCCTATCTAACGATATAAATCCACAGTACCCGTGTATCAAGTTTGATACACATGACCTAGCTGGTTGGAAAGCATCTTCATATTTGATACACACGGCTAAAGAGGTTGAATCCTTCTGCGAAGGATCGTCCGCGTCATCTAAAATTATTGAGGTCAAAGGCGATTTTAAGCGTTTTCTTTTTGGAAATAGCTTCATTAGAAAAAAATTCAAATTCACGTCAATGAATGACCATTTCAGTTTTATTTAAATTAACTAAGTTTGTTTTACATTGTCTGTTAAAAAGCTAACACTACAAAATTGTTCAAAAGAATAAATAACATCTATCGACTGGAATAATTTTATGAGACGTTCCCTGCCAATTACTATTTATTTGAGTTTGTAAAGTTCACAATAAAAAGCTACAAAGAACTAAAATTAATCAAAAAGATATGAATGTTAGACCTACTTGTAATAAATTCATCCACTGAAACAGGGTTGAAGGCCTTTGAAAGTAATAAAGTAAATTGAAACTAATAAATTGAAGAACGTTATTTAAATAGGCAGGTAGGTACTTAATTTATATATTTATGAACGACTAGCTCCTGCCCGCGCCTTCGTCCGCATTTTATCGGTATAATAAATAGCCTATATGTTATTCCAGGTCCCAAACTATACCCATACCAAATTTCTATCTAATCGGTTCAGTAGTTTTTGCGTGAAAGAGTAACAAATATCCATACATCCATCCTTACAAACTTTAACATTTATAATATTAGTAGGAAGTAGGACTGTTGTTGAACACCAGCAACCTGATTATGCATTGCTTAAATTTATAAATATTGGAATAAAAAAAATCCATATCAGTGTTTTTGGAAGCCAATTCGTTGTACAGACGATACGATCTAACTAATGGGGCATTGTACAAGGTGTTATTTTTTAAGGTGCTAAGTGAAAATGTGGCGGGGTTTCGGGATCTACCTACAGTATGTGTTGATGCAGAGGGAAGATAAGAGCTTGCGGTAATCTACAATGGAATGAAGAATTTTGTGAAGATAAACCAGATCAACAACTTTTCCTTGAATTGACACTCTCCGAATTGGGACTCAATTGTCTAAAATGTTAAGTAGAAAAACTTACCTAAAAACGACACTAGCTTCCTCTTTATGCACTGCATCTAGGGTCCACTGCAGCACCACGGCCGACCTCTCCTCCAGCGGGCCAGACACGACCTTGGCCGGGAGGAACCTCCTCCGAAACCTCACACTCTTGCCAACCCTCACAGAGCGCTCGGGTCTCACCCGTTTCGGCCTAAAGTACACGTCACCGAACCCACTGTCACTGTCACTGTACACACTATCACTAAACTCGTCACTGTAAGTTTTCGGGTACACTACGTCACTTTTCGTCCGAAATTCGTAGTGGTTTTTGAGGTACTTCGAGCGCTCCGGTCGACGTTTGGGTTGGAAGTATGGTTCGTCATGGCAGGGCCTCTCTGCTGGACTGGTGGGGGTGAAGTTCCCGCGGGGGAAACCGTCCACTGTTGTATGGAGGACGTAGTCCCTTAGGTCCGATGATTCGAACTGAAGGTGCACTGGAAAGAGGAAAATAGGTAAATGAAAGATAAAAATTAGTTATTGATATCACATGTAAGCCATACTGCAACCATGTTTGCAACAATTCTTATGGAGTCTACACATCAAAGTCGCCAACACCGCTGACATAGCCCAGCGGATTGATGTCGGCAACATTATTTTATAGAATGATGTTGACGGCAACAGTGCCTGCCGACTTCTTGCGACATATTGGCGGCACCTCCGCAACAATTTCGATTGCATGTCCGCGACAAATGTCGCATTTTGTTCACATTTTGTAAGCCTAAAGAAATAAAGTTATTGATTCTGACAAATGTCGCTAAGTCGGTGATTTGTTGGCAGCTTCACATCTAGGAGGCATCACAATAAAGCTTCTGCGCCGGGTTGTGCCAGCGGGCCGGTAAATATGATCGGCAGCACGAAATTAGCAACTTTTGACAAGTCGCAAAGTGTGGATACCGCCGACATTTGTATTGAAATTGTTGCGGCGGTGCCCAATATGTCGCAAGAAGTCGGCAGGCACTGTTGCTGACATCATTCTATAAAATAATGTTGCCGACATCAATCCGGTGGGCTGTGTCAGTCTTGCCAACTTTAATATGAAATAATATGAATAGATATATTGTATACTTTTTCTAGATGTTATGTGTGAACCCTGAATGCAAAGCTAGTCATTCAATCATCAATTATTCATCCTTCGATCATGAATGAGCATATCATGCATGTTACTATCAATCTGTTCACTGAGGCTCGTTTAGAACCGAGCATCGATCACTCGACATCATGGACCGTTCGACAGCTGAGTGACGCGTACGGGTCAAATGCATGGATCAGCATATTGCTGAACTATACCTAACCTAGGCCTGACAAGTCTAGCTTCGGCTTGCGGAAAATTCCGTGACAGACATTTTTGGCCCCTAATGTAACACATTATTTGTAACTGTTTATATCTATTTTCTTCATGTATGTACATATATGTCATGTCCGTGTACTAACCTACTAATGTCTTTCTTTCTTCTTTCAAGTCATCTATATAACTGCCAAATGAGCACTATTGTGATTGCATGAGTGCTGTCAACTCTTGTGGTATACGAGCGAGAAGAGTACGAGAGGGGGTGGAAGGTTATTCATAACGAGAGACTTTAAACGCCTATTCCCAAGGTCTCAAGTACCTATGACTATTCCCAAGGTCTCACGTACCTATGACTATTCCCAAGGTCTCACGTACCTATGACTATTCCCAGGGTCTCACGAAGAGTTTCACATGACACAGAGCGCATCGTCATGATAATCTAAAACATTGTATTGATCATCTGTTTCAATAATTACCAGTATCAAAGTAAAAAATGCTGGCTGCTTGCAAAAACAAGTCTTCCAGCTTGCATTTATTTTTCTCATCGCTAAAGGTGTTTTTTTTTATTTATCATTCAGTTTTCAATAACTTTATTGCTGCTTACAAAATAAGTACTTACACAAGTCAAATTTTCCGATCGCATACCTACTTTGTTCAGAAGGTGACAATGTGCTTCTTGAAAGATAAACCAATAGAATTTCGACCATACTCGTAGGTGTCATGGTGGAAAGATTCAATACAGTTTTGTAAATGTTGGTCTTTATTTATTTATTTATTGCATGACATGTCCAATATAACACACACACCACAGAACAGGGAAAAATACTGGTCAATACATACATAGGTTCAATATTATCATCACCAAGGAATTTATATACTAACGTTAGTATATAAATTCCTTGATCATCACAGATATAAACTACTATTATATATATATGTCTGTGGATATCATAGACATAACCTTGTAAAATAGGAAAAGTAATCTCTCCCGTTTTTATGAACCGAGACTTGACCTTTATCTCGCCCAAATGTATTAAGTAATAGGCCTTCTATACCTACCATACTAGAACCTGAAGCTCTAAATTATTACCAGTAATGGGTACGACTCTCAACTTTACAACTCGTTAGACTAATTAAGGGGGTGCAATAAATTAAGTAACCGAGCTAGGGTATGCGTAGACGGGCAAAATTTTTTCGACCATCGACAAGTTTTGTCGGTAGAGTAGTGCTCTACTATCAATGAGTAAAAATATATCTTCTAGCTAGACCTTCGTGATACACCGTAGGCCACATCGTCACTTTCCATCAGGTGAGGTTGTGGTCAAACGAAGGTCTAATGTCCATAAAAAAAACAATGGCGAGCAGCGCTTTAAAATAATTTTGTGTTACTTGACATCCAATAGTGGATTTCCGCGATCTCGTGAGAATTTATCTAAATCCTTTCTTTAAGTACTTCCCTACTCTATTAAAGGTAAAACCTACACAGAATAATATTTGGATGCGGCAAGCTGAAGACGGTGCGCTATGCTATGGCGCTCATTCTAGGAACTCTATGTCCAGCATTGAACTAGTATAGGCAGATAATAAGCTTTTCTGTGGCATTTTTGACAAAAAGAAACATTTCTCCTTCAACAAATAAATCTAACTATTGAGGGCTGTTTAAAAGTAAGAGATAATGTACCTAGGTACTTCACCTGTTACTTTAAACAGCACTCAATGGTCCGATTTATTTGTTTTCTACAAGACAAAACAACTACATACTTAGCCATTTCGGAAAATTAAGTGGTGCTAAAGATTAGAGACTCGCATGTGGCAACCCTTAGACCGCATCGTTAATTCGTCCAGCGAAATTATGTTGCAAAAATAAAATAAAAGTTGCCAACAATGCTTTTATTGAGTCGAGATAAAAACGCGGAGGTAAAATATTTGCTGAATTTTCGGGAGGAATTATTTGTTTCGGACGGTGAAAATGATGCTGTGTTGTATAAAAACGAACAGAATGAAATATTCTGTTTCCATTTGCACGATAAGCCTCCTTTTTGTTGAAATGTCATAGCTTTGTAAAGATCGGTACTTACATCTATACTAATATAAAGAGGAAAGATTTGTATGTAAGTATGTTTGGTTGGCTCATAAAGTACTGGACCGATTTTAAAAATTCCTTCACCATTCGAATGCTACATTGTCACTGATTAAAGGCTATGTCCTGCATTTACTGGACGTTTATGCCTTTTTTTTCATTTATTTATGTCACACATTAATTACTTCTTATATAATATTAAAGCTAACTTAAACCGTATAAAATTCCGGTTTGTATGTTAGCCAGTCTCAAATTGGTGAGATATGTTTATATTAAGGCTATGTACCTACCTATATACCTTAGTAGTTAGATAGGTACATTCGACCCGCCTAACTAGCCTAAATGTTTAAAAAATAAATGTCCACCCATGCGAAGCCGGGACGGGCCGCTAGTATATTAATAATTGTAATATAAGCCATATTCTGATAAATTTACATTTGTTGCTTAAATTCTATTGCTTATACTATTGTTACGACATCGATATTCATCTGTTTGCCTTTTGGCAAAGGCCTCCTCTAAGCCCTTCCACTCTGCTCTATCTCTCGCCAACCTTATCCATTTTTTCCCTGCAACATCCTTTAGCTCGTCCTCCCACCTTTTAAATTGTCTCCCTCTATTACGTTTATTATATTTTGGTACTTATATTATTAAAAGATAAATGAATTTGAGAAAAGTCTACAAAATAGAGAAGCTTAGGCAATATTTCTCAGCGCCCGTCGCAAATCATCCCTTTCTTGTTATTTTCCCATCTGAATTATTACTGTTCGGAGGCTAACAAGAAGTCTCTAATTAATTTGTTCTGTTGACATTTCGGATAAAATATCACGAAAGTTCTTGATGCTAACCCAATTATAATTAAATTTCGGCAAATTTTTTTCAACTTTTCTCATCTTGTTATGTTTACATCTAGGCCTACAATCTTGTTTACTTCTGTAACTCTAGTATAAATTTGATTGTAACCTGCTTTGTAAACATATTACAATAAAATAAAATGAATAGATACTTTACTTGAGGAAAAGGCATAGCTAGGAGCGAAGTTTTTAAACAATAATAAATAATAAATCCTTTATTTCAGGCAACACAGGTAATCAAGTATAGGATGTAAACAACTTAAAAACTACGGCCCATATAAAAATATATACCTTAGTCTAACATACATAAAATAAACTTACATCGGCGACGTGTGACGCAATATTACGTGCCGTGACCGGTAATCGTCCGCGAAAACGCCGGAATAGCACATTCTTCGGCCAGAATTCTTCATTACTGAAGGTGAAACAATGGTGGGTGGTAGATGGATAGATGGTCAGGATCGCTATTTTATCGTCGTCGTATGGGGAGGCTTATGTCCAGCCGTGGACATGTGTGGGCTGATATTATGATCCATTTATTACTAAAATGGATCATAATATCATATCATCCTACTATTCTTATTTTGTAAACCTTAAAAGGCTTTGAATAGAAATAGTTAAAATATTTAATCATATTTTCCGGCCTCCAACTTCTCTCTTCTTCTTTTCATCTTTTCAGCAGCACTGAGAGGCATCGTGACTGTAATTAAAATGATGTTGTGTAGATAACTGCTGTTACATTCGCGTAACGCAAGTTACCGGTAACTTGCGTTACAAACTTTTACAGCAGATAAAAATGAACCTCCATCGTTTAAAACGAAAAATAAAATGCAATTTCACGCCCCTTAACCAAATTTAGGAGAAACTTGGTACTTATTGTCGTAGCGTTATTATAACAAGAGAAATGTGAACAAAATATCATATGTGGTAACTTGCGTTACAAAAAGCAAACAGTTTTTTCAATGGACATAATTATCTTCGTATAAATTTGGTCAGTTAAGAAAGTATGTTGTTTTTACACAAGGGATTAAAAGTACTAAGAATAATATTTGAGTACTTACCGAATATTTCAATAAGCCTGTTAGATAATTATAGTTTTTATAACCACTTTTTTGCCTTCTTTTCAATTAACACGGAACGTTAATAAATGATGCGTCATATCTCAAAAGCACGGTGAGAAATTTGTTAATTACCGTCTAAACAATTTAGTTCTACCTTCAATCAAGAGCTTGGCGGAAAAAAATATTCATATACCCCCAGAAAAAAAAAAATGCTATTTTCTTTCTCTGCCGTGGAAATGCCCTAATGTACTCTTTTGCATTGGGTGTGCCCTTAAAGTAGTTGTACAAATATATATATAAAGTTTATTTTGTCTAATTCTAAATTTAATGCGATTTAGATTATACTGCACGTACGATAACAGTCACTATCATAGTTATTGTTTTTTGACCACAATACAACCACGAAAGCTCCACTATACTGAAACAAAATTTTATCAAAGAATCAATTTTGCGGAACGTGCCAACATCTCGGCTCGACATACCCGGATATCCGGTTCGAATGGACGGACAGCCGGATATTACGGGAATAAAAGGTTTTTCTCATTGTGGTTGAGGTTTCTATTATTCTGAGGACAAACTAGGCGACCACTCGAGGGACCACCAGAAGCTAGAAGGTGCCACTGTATAGTCCACGCGCAATCAGAAAGATATGGAAACATTTCGAACTAAAATTAAAGCGGTCGGATATTTGCTATAACAAGGTTCCATCGCATTTTGACTACGCCACAGATTGACTACGGATGTAAATTGAGAAATTGACATAAAATACTTTCACTAGCTTCCGGCCCATCTACTTTCCAAATGCGAGCTAAATTATAATGGTGATCCTGCTATGATAAATTATGTGAGGTGACTTTGGCGATTTTGACCCCCTCCCCCCTTGGTGAGATGTCGTGAGATTAACATAAACAGCACTGCAGCAACACTCGACCACGTGAGATTTTCAAAACGTGTAAATTTTAATCATGGTATAAGAAAAATGGTATGCTCTTCCGAGACACGATGGTCACGTGGGTGTCTCCAGGCTACGTCATCTACGCCATCGGCGAATGAGAAGACGAATCTATTTTCTGGTGCCAGTACCAGTAGCGTAAAATCGTAAATCCCCGAACTCCTGTATGAATCTGATAAAACTATGTATGTGGTTTTATTTACCAATTATTTATCACATCGTATTTAACTTACCCTAAGTACTTGTACATCTCGGCTCGACATACCCGGATATCCGGTTCGAAAGTTTTGACTGATTTAACAAAAATAATTGACGATTGTATTTTTTTATTGATTTTTCAAATTTGACCCCCTCACTACTCATTTTTGTTTCCCAACTTCTACATTTTGTTGAAATAAAGTGGCAACTGGATAGTGACGTCACCTGGAGACGATCCCAGAAGAGCAGACCTATTTTCTTGGATCATGATAGGTACTAATGTTGGTAGATTAAGTATAGTAATCTGTGTTGCATGTAAGACTTCTGAGAAAGTAGTCTAAAATCACAGTGACCTAAACTAATGAGATACCTACTCAAGATTGTTTATTTCAGGTTGCCGCGAGATTCAAGTTTGTTCGTGGTTTTTTATGATTTTTCTGTATTGTAAAAGGAATAAAAGTATCGGAAAAATAGTTTACCGCAAATCGTAAACGATTTTCTATTACAAATTGAATCTCGCGAAAACCAACTCTAAACCAACTGCTAAAATAGGTGGAGAAAAATTACATGAGATTTGCGGAGACCTATCTTATTTTGTAAGATTAACTCAAAATTTGTCGATATTCCTTTTCTAATCAAGCAGGCCATTAGTGGTGCGGTAGTGTAGTAAGAATTTACTGTAGAAGCGATTCAGGCAATGAATTTACTGGCTCACATCAAAAACACATTATTGGAGAAAACTTACAATATAAAAATATTATATATTCTAACAAAGTGCCTCCAGCATGTGAAAGCTCAAATGCGAGTCGGACTCGCACACCCAAGGTTCCGTATAAGACCTTGTTTGTTGCCAAATTTTATGGATCTAGGTCAACTGTAAGGATCATATAGGTTTTTGGTCCATAGGCAGAATCAAACATTATTTTGCATGTAAATAAACTACAAAGCGGTTTTCGGATTTTTCCCTTTACTCGTGCTATAAGATTGCTTCTTACCAAATTTCATTATTTTAGGTCAACGGGAAGTACTCTATACCTAGGTTTTTTGTCCATAGCGAGAATCAAAGATTATTTTCTATGTGAATAAACAACAATCTTACGGTTTTCGGATTTTTAAAAACTACTAAAATTCGGACCTTAAAAACCTGTGGACGTAACTCGTACTATTCTCGCCGCTCATTGGTTAATTTTGTTTTGTTTTTTATTCGTTATCAAACGGTAATGAACGGCGATAAATGGTATGAGTGATACACTGGTAACTACATCTGAATTGACTACCTTCGACTATTTTCGACGACTATCTTCGACAACCAATATGTTAGGCTAGTCAACTGATCCCGCTCTAAACTCATCCCACGGTATGAGTTGACTAAATAATTAATTTAAATAATATTGCCCTGGCAACTCATCTCGCTTCTTTAAAAAAAAAGATAAAAAGTTATGAACTATTTTAAATATGTATATGTACACACGGTAACTTCTTGTATTTTTAGGTATCTTTTCAAATTATCTGCTCGAATTGACAACTGTGCTCGTCTGCTTCTTTTTCTTTCATAAGGCTATCTATTCAACTCAATTAGTTAGTAAAATAATAACTACCTACTTAACAGGTAATAACCGTGAAATAACCGTTAAACTTAAAATTAAACGGATAAGGATGAGCAACGTAGCCTCTACGTTCTGTACAGGGTGTATTTTTGAGATGAGAATCCGAAACTATGGGAGTTAAAGAAAAGTCATGAATCATGGGCTTAATTTATGAGAAAACTAAAAATGCATATTTAGATTATATTTTAATATTTTTATTTTGCAGGAAATCGAAAAGATTTTGAAAAAAAATATTGGGCCCCGTATTTTTGCACCTAAAATTTGTGTTGCTTATACGAATCTTTGCAAAGAAATTCTTTACGGAATATGAAAAGAAATAGCATTTTTTTACAATTTTGGTTAGAATGCTTGCTCTTCATACTAAGCATCAATGTGAAAATTTTAAATAATCTATTCGATCAACTAGGTTACTTGTCGCTAGCCAGGATACTTATCCTGTATTTTAAAACTAAAAGTATATTTATTGCATAATTACATGTTAAAAAGATGGTAAAATGTTTAATAGGGTTTATCCTCGATAAAACATATATTTGTAAGTTTTTTAATTCAATGAAAAATTCAGAAAAAAAAAATTACTTAAACAGTTTTTATTTTATTGAGCTCTTCTCTTTATACACTCCTTTTGTGACTTATCTCTAACTCTCATTGGATTTGGCCATCTACTCCCATCTCAAAAAGTCGCCCTGTATAAAAAGAATGATATTATTCAGTTAAGAATGCTAGCAGTATCGATTGTGCTAATCTTACTCCGTAAGTAGTAAATAAAACAGCTAGTGTATTTTAACCGACTTCTAAAAAGACCACTTGATTCAGTTGTGTTTATTATTTTATTAGTGTTGCCTCAGAATGTAAATAATTTTTATTATACCGTGTAGTGTGTGTTGGTTTGAAAGTTGGGGGGATTATAGCCTAAATTTCTCGTGTAGAATCAATGTATCAAGGTTGTTAAACTATGATTTTTTAAAGATTTTTTAAGCTAACCCAAAATCTCAAAATTAAATTAAATCGTCATAGCTCTGTTATTTATAACATTTACCACAAATTATGCTGTATTCTCCAATGTATACTTATTCTAATAAATGATTACTAGACGAGTATTGTCTAGCTAGATTAGTAAGGTTGTTGATATACAAACATTTATAAGAAATAAACTGGATCCCACTAATGACGGACGGCCCAAAGAAACATTCTCATCATCACTGACGTACTCGCCCATTTTGATACTCTGAGTTAGGTTACTCCATGATCCAAGAAAACAGGTCTGCTCTTCCAGGAGTGTCGCCAGGTGACGTCACTGTCCAGTTGCCACTTTTTTCAATAAATGTAGAAGCTTGGAAACAAATGTGATAAGGGTCAATTGAAATATCAATAAAAAAAGGTGAATTGTCAATTATGTTTGTTAAAATCAGTTAAACACGATTCAATTTGATAAATAATTGGTAAATACAAAACCACATAGTTATAATATATCAGATTTATGCAGGTAATACAAGGAGTTCGGGGAGTTACGATTTTACGCTATTAGCAATAGGTACCAGGAAACAGATTCGTCTTTTCATTCGCCGATGGCGATGATGACGTATGCTGGAGACACCCACGTGATCGTATCTCGGAAGAGCATACCTTGTTTTCTTATACCTTACTCAAGTAATATTTAAAGAGTTTGTATTTGTGTAATAGGGTCCGGAATACGGAAATTCGTAGAAGAACCAAAGTTACCGACATAGCTCTCAAAATCAGCAGGCTGAAATGGCGATGGGCAGGCCATATAGCTCGTAAAACCGATAACCGCTGGGGAGTAAAGGTTCTCGAGTGGCGACCGCGATGCAATGCGAAACGGAGTGTGGGAAGACCTCCCACTCGATGAACCGACGACATCGTAGCGGTCGCAGGGAGTCGTTGGATGGAGGCGGCTCAGGACCGCTATTCGTGGCGTCGTTTGGGGGAGGCCTATGTTCAGCAGTGGACGTGTACGGGCTGATGATGATGATGATGATTGTATTGTAATTAATGTTTTTCATAGTTAAGTTTCTTTTTCTTCATGAGAAATAGACTTATACACACCATCTACAGTATTTCTTTTGGTCCTATATACGTAAATCTTGTTATTATTTAATTACAGCCTTAACAAATCCCCAAACGCTATTCGATGAAAATGCAGACTCCCTCTTCAAAACAGTCATCGGAGGCATTGACGAAACTTTTTCCAAGTTGGATGAACCTGATGCCTTCGACCGGATCCGACAAATAGAAGATAGCATCACTGACCCTGCTAATGCTGAGTCAACCATTACGAAGGGATTAGAAACTGTAATAACCACACAGTTTAATATACCAAATGAAATGGACGGTATGACCGTAGAAGATATGAAAATCAGGTATGTATCGTTAGCTTTACAATTCATATTGACCACCGATATGGCGCGACTGAGAAGAAATGTTTGTACGATCTGCAAATATTTGTCTTGGGACTACAATACAAACTCAAACTATTCCGTTGAAAAGTTTCCGCGTTTCAGTCGCGTAAGTGGTTCCATTGAGGCGCCCTTGCAACGTTCGCCGCCGTGCGGCTAACGCTCCCGCTTCGCGTCCCGCGTATTTGAAGCGCAGATTTTGTAGAAGCTTTACACAAAACCCTGCTTTATTTCGAAGAAACATTATTTTGGGACTAGATAGTGCTGTGTGAATGGTCCAGCATTATTAGAGCGTTATCGGCAAGGGCAGAATCAAGTTATTTATAATTTGTAGAATGCGGAAACTATACCTAACCAAACTGGTCGAAGAACAGTTTAGCCCCATGCCGGACTTCGGCAAGAACAGCGACGGAACGGAACACCTGACGAGAAGGTTCAAACAAATTGTCAGAGCCAAGTCGGGAAACTTTCGAAGATACGGCCGTAATAAGGGGATACGACACTCCACACCTAAAGGTTTCGGCTATGACGAATTCGAGATGAAGATCGACTACCAAAAAAACATGAAGAATCTAACCTTATCGCTAATGGAACAGTTCATATACTCCACCCAGTACAAGCTACCGTTCCTGCTGATATTGAGGAACAAATACAGGAGGTTCTACAGGTATAAGATTGGGTATTGTTTCGCATTGCTACGGCAACTGCAGCAGCAGCAAAGGATTATCTACACGACTTTACACAAATGGCATCTGTAAGTATAATGTCCAAAATCTACAAAATTATTAATAGAATACCTCAAAACAACACAAATGTTTGTACGATCTGCAAATATTTGTGTAGCACCCTACACAAATATTTGCAGATCGTATAAACATCTGGTCTGTCTGGATGTTTTGTATGTATAATAAAAAAAAAAATCTTTGTAGTCTGTTATAATGCTGCCCGCGCCTTCGCCCGCGTTTTATCGGGATAAAAAAGAGCCTTTAAGCTATTCCAGGTCCCAAATTATACCTATCCATACCAAATTTCAGCCTAATCGGTTCAGTAGTTTTTGCGTGAAAGAGTAACAAATATACATACATCCATCCATACAAACTTTCACATTTATAATATTAGTAGGATTCTTATAATTAAAAACCTCTTAAAAACGTTCTTTCAGACATTTCAACAATCTTATGATCCACCTAAAGTTGTACGAGAAGGTGGTGAGACTGGACGTCGATATAAAGGACCTCTGCGCCTTCATCCGTCTCATGAACTACAGGCAGAAGTTATTGCTGGACCCTGATTACTACAGTATGTTGGATATCACGACGCCCTCGCCCTTTGAAGATAACAGTACTGACACAACAGACAATAGCACTTGGCCGACTTGGCCGACTAATGTGCCGCGGCCAGGCCGTTAACGTTGTTAAATAAATAATAATTAAAAATTATTCAAAGAAAATTACGAATTAACGAATTAAAAACGTAAGTGCACTTCTTTAATAGATATAGCTAAGTTTAGCAATTTAGCCTGTACTAGGTAATCCTGTGTACAAGTAGCGGCACGTAACTTTAGCGCTGACCGTTATTGAGCAGCAGTAAAAAATAAGGTACCTGGGCGGGGCTAGCGGTTAGTCTTCGGTTATACTAGGCAAAATCCGATATACAGGTATCGGATTTTGCCTAATTACTTCCGTTACTGTGACTTCAAAATATCTGTGACAAATACCTGTAACAAAATACTAGCTAGTATTTCTACAAATCACGTACAAATTCATTGTTTTACTGATTGAATAATATATTTACTGTAGCGATGACTTAGTAGCAGTAACATGTTGATTAACCGAATAAATTTAAAAGGAAAATACCTTTTAAATTTATTCGGTATTTATTCAACAACTTTGTTACATTGCTGTATATATTTCAAATTTCCAAGTATAAAATACTAGGTGTGTCTCATTCCGACTTAGTGATACTATCAAAGAGAGAATATAGAAGTGATATTATCTAGCTGAAGCGATTTATTGCGTAGGTACCTAATAAAATAACAACGATATAATATCGTGCACCCGTGATCATGACACTGACACTGCCTGTGTAACAGTCACAAATATATTTAGTTTCTGTCACTGTGACATACCGCCAATTTTCTATATCTGTGACTTTTATCAGTGACGATAATACGGCTCAAGCCTACCAGCGGTACATTACCCATGCGTAGCTATCCCCTCTCCGTATTGCTCTGCGATATACTTACGTGCCGCTAGTTGTATCTGGCGACAAGTGCTAATCACTACATATAGTATAAAACAAAGTCGCTTCTCGCAGTCTGTCCCTATATATGCTTAGATCTTTAAAATAATTATGCAACGGATTTTTATGCATTAAAAAAAACCGCATCAAAATCCTTTCCGTAGTTTTATATAATTTTCTTAGATCTAAGCATACATAGGGACAGACTTGGTTGTTGAAGGTTGGCCATAATTCCTCGGCGGAATTACCTTGAATAATTGTCAATGGCAACGCTGAAGGTCGTTTGATTACTCGGGGACTTTATTGAGCAAAGGGTATAATTATAATATTACTAGCTACTGCCCGCGCCTTCGCCCGCGTTTTATCGGGAGCCTATATGTTATTCCTGGTCCCAAACTATTCCCATACCAATTTTCAGCCCAATCAGTACTGTAGTTTTGCGTGAAAGAGGAACAAACATCCATATGTCCATCCTCCCAAACTTTGACAGTTATAATACCTATAGCAGGATAAGTTATGTAGTTAATATAAAAAAAAAATATATTCTAAAACTACGAAATATTTTGAAATTCTAATCTATAATTTGTTTCTAGATAGGTATTATAATTGCCCACCTTATTAACCATAATTTAACTATTATAATTAGCAAAACTTAGAAATAATTCGAAAAAAGGTATAAACCGGAAAAAAAGGTAAAAATCTTTGAGAAATAATTATGTCGAGAAAAATGTATTATATGCCTTCCTTTATTTTCTTAGCCATTCATACATCATTATCTAGCCCCAAGCTAAGCGGAGCTTGTGTTATGGGTACTAGATAACTGATACACTCATACACGTAGATAGGTAATTTTTCTATTCATAGAAAAATCCAGAACATCCGGGAAAAATTATCTGCATATCGTACAAGCATTTGTTCCGAGGCGGGAATCGAACCTGGAGCCTCTTCCCATCGAGGTCACTAAGTACGAAAATCATGAACAATGGTTTTATTCTCAAGAAAAACAATTATCGCCGAAATGAAGTGTACCAAACTTTCTACCAAATCTCAAAAACAGACCTTATCACATTTTTCGATATCCATTAAAATGGGGAATTTATTCCCGTAAAGAAAAGTTACAATTAACTCTACCTGACCCTTCAGAGGGAATATGAAGTTTCAAAGGAAAATTGCCCTTTTCAACGTATTTTAAAATTTTCAAGTCACAGGCATTTTTTTGTTTCGGCACATTTCTATTTATCGGAATACAAAAAGGGTATCCGAGTAAGCCCGGTTTTATATAAATAAAACTGATACAATCCGAACATCAATATAAAATAAACCTTTTTTCTCTAAGGTTACGCAAAGTCGAGCATATTACAGATTAGCCTTAGGAGCGTGTCGTTAACAGAATTTTCACTCACTGCAAGAAAATATCTAATGGGCAACAAAAACCATTAAATAACTATCGTTAAAAATTGTTAACAACTAGGATATTCAGAATTTTACGACAGATGTACTCAAACGCATGAACATTGACGTTAGACTAACGTTAAAACAGCTAAAAAACTAGTTTATTTCGGGCTTTGTGAAAAAACTTCCTGTCATAATTTTTCCGGGTTTTGGACACTATAGCTTGAAAAAGTCGAAGTGTCTGTTCTTTGAATACAAGAATATACTTTTCATGCAACAATAACTACTTAATTAGTTTAAATCGGTAAATGAATCAAAACCGAATTAAATGTGAGATAACGCAACACGCGCATTCGCGATTCACTCGCTGCTTCGTTGCTGTCGTCGCCGCCATCTCGTTAAGACTAATAAATAGTTTTTGACTTCGTTGCATCGTTGTGATCGTTAAGAAAATAGATAGTTATTGAATCGTGGCTTAACGTTATTTGAACGGAATTCCATAAACCGTTTATTGATCTATCTAGCTAGTGACCTAAACCCCTTTTTGGCGACCAATGTGGCGCGGCGGGCAAAGGTCCGCCTGCGACGCAGAGCTTGTCATATGGGTACTAAATAACTGATCTACATATTACATATTTTTTTTATATACTTATAGAAAACGACCAAACACCCTGAACAAATATTTGCATATCGTACAAACATTTGTCCCAAGGCGGAAATTGAACCTGCAACCTCCTCCTGCCCCTCGCCCACCGCGCCACAGATCACTAAGCATGAACTAAAGCAGTTAGAAACTTGCTATTGGCTATGCTAATAGGAAATGGGGGAAGTTCGAAGCCGTCCCACATGGAAACTTTTTAAATTAAGATCTACTTTGATAAGAGTTTATGCGTTTCACGCGCATAACTCTCTCGACTGCCAATAGAGGAGCCTGGGAAAAGTTTCTTGCGATTTCTAACTTTTTTACTACCTCCACTAACTATCTATTTATATGCCGTTGGTTCTGTGCCTGACCTCTCCCCGGTGGTAAATTATTAGGTAATTAGTGAAACCGTGGAAAAAATCTAGTAAATCAACTAAACTCAGAACCTTTAAAACTACTCCCAATGTAACAAAGCTTGGAATATATCCAAAATGTAGAGCACTTCTGGGTATTAAAATACTCTGTCCTGATGAAGATGGATCGTGACATTTTTATATAAAACTCTATGCATATTTAGAGAGTTTTACTATAAAAATACTCAGAAAAACTAGAGTTTATAATTAAACTGCTATTAATATAATATCTTTTGAAAGTGAGGTAAATAGAACTAATATTTTTGATCAAGTGCTTTATAAATTATGAACTAAGGTGTAGTGTTTGTCTAAACAGAATTGGACTATCGAAAATACTGTACAATGGTGCGTCTAGGTTAAGTAGCATGTTATACTAACACGTTCACAGTATCAAAATGTTAAATTGACACGAAACATTATAAAACATGAAAATGTATTTTAAGTAGCAATAGCGTATTATTATTTTATGTTAGTTTTGTATGATTTTTTTATTGTTTGTACATATATAATTAATTAATTAGTGTAATTGGCAATTGCCGTTCTAATTAATAATAAAGAAATTACTAAATGACTTTGTTACTTAATCTGGGCACATCGTCAAAACCATAAATATACAAACACTACCCTTAGTATGGTAAAACTTAAACATAGAGGTAAATATTAATAATATAAAAACATAGAGGTAATGTTACATCTCGAATGGCATTTTGTTAAGCATTTTGTTGTGTTTGTAATCTCACAGGTATCTTACAAAAAACTAATGCATACCAAAAACTGCCAAACCGTCTTTGTTAACATCTACCACAATAATTCCTACCCTTTCGCTATCTAAATCTTCGCTTATCGGTACATAGGCTACCGAGCCATCGCTGTGTCTCGCTGTCCTCTTTTCTTGAGTCATATCTTGCAATATCTTATTTTCCTGTTTCAACTGCCTATTCTGTGCCTTCAACATATCTATTGTAGTTAAAAGAGTCTTCATATTGTTCGCTGGAGCTCTTTGGTATCTTCCGAATTCTTCTGTTTCTATCAACTGTGGAACCGGATCTTGCAGTTGATCATTTTGGTTCAAATTATCTTCGTAAGGCCTCCCATTCACGTATAACTTCACTAAGCCAACACCGGATTCGCTTCGACTGGCGATTATTTGAAAAGATATTAGAAGAACGATGGTGCCGAAGTGCATTGTGCTTGATTGCTTATTAGGTTTTGCCATGTTTTCAATGTGCTATTAAAAGGCGTGAAAATTTATAAATGGCTATTACACGCGGGTAATCTTATGCTGCGACCACATTTATGAATTCTGTAAATTAACTTGTATAAAAGGTAACTATTAACTATTTGAAAATAGTCCACTTGCTTTAATATGATTCGTTCCACGTTCGACCCACTTGTTTGCCTCAAATTCCATAAAATTCTGCTTTCGCCCCATATCCAAAATATTTCTGGTTTCGCCCTATATAACAAACCAGTTATGATTCTCCTATAGGTTAATTTCAAGCTCAGATGAATAGTGTTAAAACAATGACGATGATGATTTATTTGCCTATACCTAAAATATTTATTTAATTAAAGGTGATTTGGAAAACCAAATCATAAGTAAAATTTGACCAAAGTTCGCTCTAGATCTCGTCTTGTGAACTCTGACTTATGTACTGTACACCCCTCTTATACAGTTTATTAATGAAGTTGCTGTTTTACACTCAGCTTTGTCTTCTTTTGTCTAAAGGTGAGGTAAATAGAAATTATATTTTTGATCAAGTGTTTTTAAAATGAAAATAAGTTGTTTCTCTAAAGAGATGACAAAATGACGGCGGCCCGCCGACTTTGGAGCAAAACCGGCGGCAGTGACGTGTACGAGACGAGAATAATGTGATTGTGTGGCCAGGGGACAATCTTAACTGATTGCTTTTCGCTTTACGACGTGTCATTAAGTATCTAATCTACATATTTCACACTAATATAAGACTGAAATGAGAAAATACGGGATACTGCATCAGTACATACACTTTCACATCATCATACTTTACTAGTCCACAGCTGGATATGGAAATTTTATTATATTCTAACCGACTTCAAAAAAAGGACGACTTCCTATGTTCGGGTGTACGTTTTTTATGTATGTTCGTCGATTTCTCCGTCGGATTATGGACGAATTTTGTAAATTATTTCGCTATTGTATGTATAGACGGCGACTCCAGAGGTGGTCTGATTAAAAAAAATTATTCCCGCGGGGTTCCTTTTTATCCCGCATAACATTAAAATAGTGTTAAATTTAATACGATACGCCACTGAGCATTCAGAGCTGGTTAGTAAGTAAAATAAATAAATTTTAGGCCAACGTCTGCCTTAGAGTATCTAGAATGGAGATGTCAACGCAAGGCGTACCCCTCTGCCGGCCATATGGCCATATACGTTATATAAATCTACTTCACTCGTAACCGCGACCATTAGCTGTCGTTTCGTGTCGCGGAGTAGTGCTCAGTGAAAATGGTGAATTGTGCAGTATTACGGTGTAAAAGACGATCAGAGACATCAAACTTAAGGTACCACGGTATTTCCTATCACAAGTAAGTGATATTTTAGTCAATTGTTTTTCGTAATATTGTCTAATTTAGATTCAAATGGAATAGCAGTTGCGACAGTTTTAATACTACGCCAACGTCTTGGTAGAGGGTGTAGGTGAGTAATGTGAGTATTAATTCCTTGGTAGAAGGCGTAGTGTGGGGACTAGTTGAATGAAATTGATTGAGTGAATGATGAAATGAATAAAATGCTATGTGTTTTTTTGTACCCATATTTAACCGATTTAAAAAAAGGAGGTTCAGTATTGGACTCGTAATGTATGTATACAACATCATTTCAAATTAGTTAACGAAACACGGGGAAAGGATCTCTATCGGGAATACATTACTTGGAGCATTCATAACGGGAGTAGCCGAGCGTACGCAGTCCGAGGTACATGAATAGTCATTTGTGTCTGTTTATAAAAACTATGCATCAAAAGATGTTATAGATTTGTGTAGACGATGCGAAACCTTAATACGAAGACATCTGGACGAAAATAATAGAGTAAAGCCTCAAATTACTACAACGTATATAGTTTCAAAATCATTGAACTATTTCCAAGGAAAGGACTTATTTCCAAATATTGATCTACATGTCTATGATAATAATTTCGTCAATCACAATATGGAATTAGGAAGATTGGTTATGCAAAAGTATACAGATACTAGAATCTATTTTCTTATGAAAAAAACAGATCCAAAGAAATGTATACGTCACATTTACAATAAATTAATCCATTTTAAAAACCATTAGTGTAAAAATTATGTAATATACATTTATATTAAACACCACAATATCATATTTTTTTTAAATTCCTAGCCATACAAATCCGCGTGGGGCAGTACATTTGCTAACAGCCGCTATTCTTCTCCTGCTCTTATTTTTCTCACCCCACCACACCAATTAAGAAACAAAATATTTTTCAATAAAATGTATTCATGAAAGATTCATCGAAATCAGTTCAGTCTTAGAAGTTCTAAGACTGAAGCGATTTCTATGAAGATGTTCTAAGTTAGAACCCTAAGATTCATAATTGCGTAATATTTGTTGTAATTAAGTAAGTACATACAATAACTATTAGCACACCGCGGTTTTACTTGCGTAGATAGAATATAGCCTTGTGTTACTCAACAACAGTGTAGCTTTCTATTCGTAGAATAATTTTGAAAGTCAGTTCAGTAGTTACAGAGATTACGTACGCCCTACAAATCTATAAAAAAGTAAAAGTATATGATTTTGAACAACGCTGATTTCATTCATTTGAAATCATTAATTTTATCGGTCTTTTTACACCCCATCACTACTTTTCACGAAACAATAGTGTAACAACAGTATTTCTTTAATTGTGTGCTTGTTTTGTGTTTGTGTACAGCTTTTACTTGCGTGTGCGTTTATAGGGACGCTTAATTTTTCTGCATTAGTGTGCGTGATTATGTAAATGTGTGCTGTACCGTGCTACCTCGCCTCCCGCGATAACTGGCAGAATCATTTTAGTACTAAAAGTAGCGCTTAGCAACTCCCTTTCTAGATACTCTAAGACATTTGCTGTCAGTCCGACTGACCGAAAGTAACCTCGCTCTTAGCGATAAGATTCAATAAAAAAAAAAACTTGTTTCAAAATGTTATGAAGTTGGTAAAATACGAAAATAATGTGCTCATATCTCGCTATGGTCTAAGCATGCTATAACACAATTATAATTTAAGATTAAAATAAACTTAAAAAAAACTTTTAAATGCAAGCTTTGATATCATCTAGGACGAAAGTGCTTGGGAAGACGAATTGAACGTTCCCAAACTCGATGTGGTTAAGTCGCTTCGTTTAGGAGTTCCTATGGCCACCTTCGGTCTCCATTATCAGACCAGCTCGATGGTAACATGACATTGCACTGTCACCAAACGTATATAAACAGCTGAATCAGTTGAGGATAACTTGTCTAAAATTGAGTTGCGAGATTTCACCCGAACAAACATACATTGCTGGCCACCTTCGGTCTCCATTATCAGACCAGCTCGATGGTAACATGACATTGCACTGTCACCAAACTTATATAAACAGCTCAATCAGTTGAGGATAACTTGTCTAAAATTGAGTTGCAAGATTTCACCCGAACAAACATATGTACATTGCAAGTTAAAAAAAAGCTTGTAAAAAATCATTTAAGTCATAAAATATATACTAGTAGTTAGCCTCTAACAATACCGTCGTGACCGTTTCATTTTCATTCTTCTGATTTTGAGATCAATAACGTGGGTCTGTCTCGAGCGTTTCTGGAGTTACGATGGTTAGCAATTCCGACGCGTAATGGCGCAAAAATGTGAGAAATCAATAAAAAATTTAAAAATGGAATTCTTATTGTTTTTTACTTTCTCTGGAACGGTCAAAGAGGTTAGCTATGTTTGTTTTAGAATGCGGTGTACGAATTCGTAGTTCAAAACAAAACAAATGACTGCTCGATATGGCCTAGACGACTTCTCATTTGGTAGAGATTTTTAATGAGTTCAGCTATTATTAATGTGTATTCTGAGCCACGTAATTTGCCAGCTGTCATACCCAACAGGAAGATACTGTATTATATACATTTGCCCTAAAGTGGGTCAACTCAAGTCTCAAGGAATTTATAAAATGCAACCTTCGGCTGTCGCGTTAAAATATAAATTTGATAACCTTGCTGCCGGTTGCTCTATATAAGTCTGGAACACAATTTGAGAGTTTATATCGACTACCGTGATACATTATAAACATACTAGCTGCTGCCCGCGCCTTCACCCGCGTTTTATCGGGATAAAAATAGTCTATATGTTATTCCAGGTCCAAAACTATACCCATACCAAATTTCAGCCTAATCGGTTCTGTAGTTTTTGCGTGAAAGAGTAACAAATATCCATATATAAATACATATGTTTAATATTTATTTATTCTCAAAAAGACAAATTATATAATGTATTTACATGAGAACAGGGTTCTTAGTTATAGGCACATAGGTCGTTCAATAGCTGACTCATTTAACGTGTTCACTTAATAAGAAATGAATTATCATTTATGATATGACTAATTTGCGTTTGAACGCATTAAATGAGCTTACAGTTTTAATTTGGGAGGGTAAATTATTGCAAAGCTGTGTGCCTTCACATAGTATAGTTTTTTCCCATAGTTAGTCCGAGTTTTCGGTAGAACGATAAAGCTGGCACGACGTGAACTACGTCCATACATCCATCCATACAAACTTTGACATTAATAGTTATATAAATTACAAGAGGAATAGTAGGATTTGTTACTATCCGCGGCTTTGAAAAAAAAAACGCATAGTTTATTTCTATGGAAAAGTTTAAAGATTATTTCTATCTAATGGGAACATATTAAAAAAGCCGCGGGGATTTTTTTTGTATTATACAAGGTGATTTTATGGACGGAGCAGATCTATGCGTGGCAGTAGAGAAAGAAAAATGGTCTTAGTAAACTACGGTAGGTACCTCCTCTTACTTCCCCGTCCAAAAACCTATAGAGCCATAGATAGATGTCATCATCATATCAACCCATACACGTCCACACCTGAACATAGGCCTCCCCCATACGACGCCACAAATAGCGGTCCCGAGCCGCCTCCATCCATCGACTCCCTACGACCGCTACGATGTCGTCGATCGGCCATTGAGTGGATGGTCTCCCATGTAGGGGGGGTTTAGATAGACATATATAGACCAAATTTTAGATGGATTTTCGTCCCCCGAAATTTTTGTCAGATTAGACCTAACATATAGGCACTTTCATCTCGAAAATCTGCAAGCAGAAACTACATAAAGCTTTTTAAACTTTCGCAATTGGTTAACATAATTAAAGATTATTTTATCGGGTATTTATCGCGCGTTTACGTAGAGGAAAATATAACTAACGGTACGCGATAAATACCCGATAAAATAATCCTTAATAGAAACTACATACGTGTCCTGTGTCGAAATAAATGTTCTTCCTATTCTATTCTACATAGTTTCCTATATTGTTGACACATTTATGATGTCCACGGACCAGTCCATAAGTTCCACAGTTCATCGCTCCCGTATCGATGGCTTGCTGGTCGTTAACCCGTTTAGCGTGCTACGGCAACGGCCTACGCCGCTGTGGGGCTACGCTGCTACGGCACAGCAACCTTACCACACAGTACTACAATTACAATGCTAACTAATATTATAAATGCAAAAGTATGTTTGTTTGTCTTTCCTGCACGCTTTAACTAAGCAACCAATCAACTTGATTTTTGGTATAGAGTTAGTTGAAAGGATGGAGAGGGTAGGGTACTTTTTGTCCTGGTAAAATATCAAATTCCTATGAGAGATTTACGGAAATATACGTTTTTATTTGAAAATTCGTCCATCCTTCCGGCCTAACAAGCTACCAATCGACTTGATTTGTGGTAAAACGACAGTTTAAAATACATATGTGAAGTACCATTTCTCCGACTTCAAAAAAGGTTCTCAGTTCACGAAAAAAGGCTCAAATGAACCAAATCTTTCGAGTTAGTGTAGTGATAGTTAAGTTTAAGTATATAAGTGCTAATTTTAAAGATCACATGAACCAAGTGTCTTCCCCTTAAGTAGAGATGATAAGAAAAGTGCAGACGGACACGTTCTTAGTGATATATTTTTTATAAAATTAAGTTAAAACAAAATTACTCATAATCCAAATCTATGTCTAGATTGTAATGTAATTCTAGTTTGTATATATGTATATGTACGCTAGAAAAAAAATAAAAAAAAAATACGAAAAACTACTGAACGGGAAAAATAGCTTTTTATACTCCTAAAAATGTGAAATATGAATTTAATACGGGTGAAATCGCGGGAAACAGCTAGTATTAAATAAATAATGCTGGATGAACTATCCACGCATCATCTAGCCCGAAAATAAGCAAAGCTGGTGTTATGCCTATGGGGCTACGAGCTTGAGCTTGTGTTTTGGTTAACTTTATTTTTATAATAGGCTCACCTGATGGAAAGTGACGATGTGGCCGTGTGGTCTAGAAGATACCTATTCACTCTTATCTTGAAGAGACCCAGATTGTATTTGGCAGGAAAAAATGAAGCAAGCAGCGAGTTCCGTTCCTTAGCGGTGTGAATGATGGAGGAGGAAAACCACTTAGTACGAGTGGATGGTATATCCGCCAGATAAGGATGGTACTGTGCCGTTCGTCTGCTTGTTATATATATATATAACAAGCTATTATATATATATATAATAACTGATTAAATATGTTTTATTATACTATGGTAAGCACTCAGATCACCCGGAACAAATATCTGCAGATCGTAAAAATTTATGTCAAGGCAAGAATCGTATACGCAACCTCCTGCATCGCAGGACCTTCGCCCGTTGCGCCACAGAGGTCGTCAAAAGTTAAAGTCGCACAACTTTTAAAACTGAAGCGAAACTTTTGTCTTTGGTTTCCATTGAGTTTCCAACGGGGAAAACTGGAACAACAAAAACTGGTGAGGGGGAATTCCGGACATTTTAAAATAAAGTTAAAAGGATTTATCAAGGGGGAAAACTGGAATAACCCTATTGAATGTATAATATGATGTTCAATGTACCTAATATAATAGTGTTTTTCCTACTGTTAGAGTATTGTACCGTGCCGGAAGTCCGTCGGCCGGTGCAGTGGACCGGCGACTATGCAGGTAGGTGGGCGGCGCCCATTATTTTCCTTTATTTTAAGTTGCATTCCTAAACCTAAAAGAGGTTTTTAAGGTCCGTTTGTGTCGGACAACACCTACCTACGTAGTAGTAGTGTTTAATTTTCAATTCTAATACATACAGTGTGTGAGGGCTTAAATATTTCACTTAGAGGCTAGGTATTAGGAGCCCTGTTAGGGCGCCATGCAACTTGAGAGGTAGCTAATTGTAAGTATCACAAAAAAACTTTATTTTATAAATATTTCATATAAATCAGTACTACAGATAATCACTTAAGGGCGTACAACACCTCGCTAGGATTTCGCGTTCATAGGAGCGGGACAGAGCAGAGTGTCATAACCGCAAAAATAATGTTTTTGTTTTTTTTACGGTAAAAAAATACTTCATAGTAATTTTGAAAATCTAAAACATTTAACGTCTGCTTATATTCTGTTTGTTTATTGTACAAAGTATCAAGGCTTATTTTAAAGTATTTATTGCAGTTCACCCACCTTATGAAAATGTTACACCATGAATAACTCAAAAATATCTATTCAACTAAACGACATACGCGGACATTTGTCTGTTTAACCCATAGACCTAGTTTTTTTCTGTTTCACCCCAATCCAAACTGCGTGCCTGTGTGTGTATGCGTGTGTGTGTATGTGTGTGTGTGTGCGTGCGCGCGCGCATTTATTTTATAGTTTAGAGCGAACTTTGGATTTTTTTTCGAGATTTTTTTTGTGATATTGTTTTCGAAACATATGAAGGATAGAGTAACTTTACCATCAAAATCCGTTGCGTAGTTTTAAAGATATTAGCATATATAGGGACAGACAGACAGACAGCGGGAAGCGACTTTGTTTTATACTATGTAGTGATTACTAAAGAGAAAAATGGTGGATGATGCCAAAGAGCCTACATGTTGCCAAAAGCTAACAATAACATAAGTTGTTTACTTCCCCAAAGTAAAAAGCACACGGTGCTCTCGGCCGGCCCAACCTACTCAATAGTTTCCTGTGGTATCACGAAACTTTGACTCCGACCAGTTTAGACCACACTTTTTAAAGTCAAACTCAATTAAAAGCAAGGTGGACAAAAGCTTTACCATTTCCAATTAAAAAAAAGCTTTAAATCTTAAACAGATATTTTTGTCGCCAATCAGTCCGTTTGTAGACTGGCTAGGCGGATTATAAAACGAATAATATCAGATAACTCAAAAAACTCAAATATCAAAGTGCTTTTTTACTTTATTTTCTTTAGATCTAACAGGACTCTTGTTCATGTCACAAAATAAAAATTACATAATTAAAACTGAGAAATAAAGTGATTTCTTTTATTTTTGTTCACTTTGATATTTCAGAATGCTTATGCTATGCTATGATTTTAGAACGATCAACCTTCAAAAATATGACTAAATGTCAATTAACCATCTTGTCGGATGAAATGAAGTAAGTTTTCTCAACAAATCAGCGTTCGTTTTGTAACCCGCCTAGCCATTATACAAACAGGCTGATTCTACTATCCGGCGGCAACATATCAAATCTAGAAAACATGGACCGACCAAACGGATTAAGCGACTGATACGAACGGATACGGAAAGGACACAGTGCGTAAACACTCTTACCCGGAATCGGCTCCCTTAATCCTGAGTCATGGCTCTAATGCAGTCCATATCTGGGTTCACGATAGTGGCCGAAACACAACGGCAGTGACGTGGAAATATGGTTTCACCTACTTATAGCCAGGCCTGAGTAGTAAAAAGGTAATGTATAAAGTAATAAGGAATTTCTTTGTGTTTGTTTTGTATGTATTTACAAAACAAACACAAAGAAATTCCTTCCTCCATTAGGTATAATTAAAAAATATAGTTAAAAACTAAAACCCGACTACATAAAAGTCTTAAACAAGCGTTCACCTATTGTCCATAGCATTTTCTTTTGATACTTATGTAGTCGGAGGCACCCACCCCATATACCTAGGGTACAATTAGTAACAAAGGCCCCCGACTACCTAAGTATCAAAAGAAAATGCTATGGACAATAGGTGAACGCTTGTTTAAGACTTTTATGTAGTCGGGTTTTAGTTTTTAACTATATTTTTTTACCATACATAATATATCGATACAATATATATCGATACATTTTTTTCATTTGCCCATTCCTAGATGACCCGTTGCCATGGTAACAAATAAATAGTTTCCATGCCAACAGCTGTACACAAAAGGTCTCCATGGCAACGGGTGTGTCATCCTTCACTCATCACATCAAACTAAATTAGACTCGAACTGTAACTAGATGTCGTCTCTTGCTAAATTTTATCGCGCTATCGAAGTGTTCCAGGTGTAATTTAGACCCAGCTATCTCTTAAGACCCTCAATTTTGTCGGACATCATATAGCCTATAACCATCGAGGTATTGAGACGAATCAATTGATACCTCACTTGTTTAAATCGAAGTAGTAGTTTCAGCGCTACGTGGGAACAAAGAAATCGGCTACATACATACATACATACATAGGGTGCTAAAATCATAACCCTCCGGTAGTCGGGTAAAAATTTGTGTTTTTTCTTCATCCGCTAGTGGACAAAAAATTGAAGTGAAGAGAATATCAATAACACCTTATTTATTATTTGTTAATAATAACTATGTTTTAGTATAAAATTTGACTTGTCTAAGTGCTTATTTTGTAAGCCTAAAGAAATAAAGTTATTGATTCTGATTCTGTGCCGAAATATTGGAGATCTCAAAACTTAATTCATGGTAAAGTGATCGCTTATCTTATTGAGCTCTATGAACTTAGGCACGGAAGCAAAACTGCGCAAGTACAATCAAATAGAAAAGTGATATTTATCAACTAACGACCCACCCGGGCTTCGGCTAGAAATTCTTTTTATGGTGCTAATAAACACACCTATTGCAGTTTCAGTCCGCTAAAGTACCATTTTGAGGTTGAATTCCTCCTTCATTGTCTTCTTTTGTCATGAAACTCATGACATCGAACACCGTTTTCCATGTTTGACGACGCAGTACGTAAAACCGCACGCGAGGCATCGCAAGAACAAACTATCAAATCAACGAAATGAAAACCGGACAATCATCAAAGACTTTGCGGCGTCATTGTACTCAAAAGCATTCATTCGACTGTATTGCCCACTAGATTATAGATAAATTTGCTACACGATAGTAATTTTATTTCAAACTTGGGTTAATTGCGTTAGATAAAAAGTTTAACTTATTCTAACATTTTAGGTTTAAAATAATCCGTCATTGAGTGCAAGATGTTTTTTATATATTCTATAAATATTGAATTGGAAAAAAAAAATATGCTAGACAAAATAAAAATACGCCAGAATTCTTGCTGGCAACCCTAATTTGACAGACAGATACCCTCTCACCCCGTTCTTTCCCTCAAAGCCTTATTTACTGTTCAGCGCGCAGCCGTTGAAGCCAACTTCACAGAGCTCATAAAGATTTGCGCGTACTCTACCTATCGATCCCGTTGTTCACATTTGTGTATTAAAATGTACACTCAAGGGCTTATATTATTTTTTTATTACGTACTAGCGGCCCGTCCCGGCTTCGCCCGGGTGGACATTTTTTAGGCATTTTTTTACACCTTGGGTAACATTATTGTAGTTTTAATAGGGTTCCTTATATTTTCCTTAGTTTTAAAACCTATATTAAAGTTAGTCTATATTAATCAGTGATACTGATAGATAATACAATACAATACAAAAACTCTTTATTGTACACCACAAAGACAAATAAAACACATAGACATTAACATAAACAAGTACCTACAATGGACGGCCTTATCGCTTCGAAGCGATTTCTACCAGGCTTCCAGGGATAATGTAACATTCAAATGGTGAAAGAATTTTTAAAATCGGTCCAGTATTTTTTGAGCTCGTTACAAACATTCTTACATACAAATCTTTCCTCTATAATATTAGTATAGATATACATTATGTGGATTATAGACATATAAATCGCTTAATTTCAGGCCGACAGTCGTGGCGGCGGACTGGTTTTTTATGCCGCGTCTGTCTGTCTGTTCGCAATAAACTCAAAAACTACTTAACGGATTTTCATGCGGTTTTTACCAATCGATAGAGTGATTCATGAGGAAGGTTTAAGTATTTGTGAAGATTTTGTGTAAATTGGTTGAAGTATTACGATAATTGTTGGAAGCAAAGAGGTAGAATGGAACGTAGGCTACTTTTCACTTCCGGCTCTTCCAACCTAAGATGGTTGGAAGTGTCGGAAAAGTCAAGCCGCTTTCATCGAAAACGCGGTCCATAGACAGCGTTTTCGCTCCATAGACTTCATCCAATTTTCACATCAAGACTTTTTAACTATGTTCAACTACCAAAAATTCCGCACCGTAATTTTGTGTTTTTTTGTCTTTATTTAGTTGTCTGTATAAATTTGTCTATTTATCCTTATAATAACTGATTTATTGTACCACGTAGTTATTGTTTACCCATAGTTATTGTACTCATAGATGGCGATCTTGTGATGTATGATGAATAATAATACTCCCCAACGGACCGGTAAAGATTCCCGAGTGGCGACCGTGATGCAATGCGAAACGGAGTGTGGGAAGACCTCCCACTCAATGGACCGACGACATCGTAGCGGTCGCAGGGAGTCGTTGGATGGAGGCGGCTCAGGACCGCTATTCGTGGCGTCGTCGATTGGGGGAGGCCTATGTTCAGCAGTGGACGTACATATTCGGGCTGATGATGTCGATGATGATGGTAATCTTTGTGCTTTTTTCTTTTCACATCTTTCTTCTTTTTATTCTAAACATAGTAAACGCAGGCGAAGCCGCGGGCGACTCAGCTAGTGAAAGTATAAAAAAAAACGTATTTGGTACACCATAAAGTTTTTATATGCAAAACATATAAAATATTTCAAAATACACTTAAACGAGGTCTCTCACACGCTGTTTTAACTTGCAATAACTTTTACGGGCAGTAAAAAAACGTAATCTGTCGTGAAACTCACACTTGACCGTAAAAATGAGATCACGGATACCTGCTCAGACTTTTCATGACGTAGGCATGTCGGTTAATTTTATGAAATCTTGTAGAATGAGTATGGGCTAGTACGAGTTACACTGACTTTTCAACGTTGTCAAAGTTGCTACAGGATTGATTCCCTACTCAAGAAAAATGTTTGTGTCTACTTTGTTTCTGGTTTTGGTTTTCTCTATGCCTATATAATGGTTCAGTCATCTAGTACCCGAATCACAATTTGGGTCTAGATGTCGCTGTATAATGTTTGTGTGTTTATTGTGTATAACTAGCAATCCGCCCCGGCTTTGCACGGGTAGTAGAGCATATATCTCAAAGGGATTAGGGCAGCGTATGCGATGAAAGCTCTCAGGCAGCTTGACTTTTTCTGACACTTCCAACAATTATCGTTATATTTCAATCAATTTATACAAAACCGTGACAAATTAGGCTCCTTCCCACCGCATCCAAATTAGGCTCCTTCCCACCGCATCCAAATTAGGCTCCTTCCCACCGCATCCAAATTAGGCTCCTTCCCACCGAATCCAAATTAGGCTCCTTCCCACCGCATCCAAATTAAGCTCCTTCCCACCGCATCCAAATTAGGCTCCTTCCCACCGCATCCAAATTAGGCTCCTTCCCACCGCATCCAAATTAGGCTCCTTCTCACCGCATCCAAATTAGGCTCCTTCCCACCGCATCCAAAAAAGATTCCCAGTCGCATCCAACACTATTTATTCAATTTAAAAAATACTCTCACTTGCATCCACAAAACTGAGGAAGTTTTGAATCACTCTACCGATGGGTGCACAACAGCATGAAAATCCGTTCTGTAGTTTTTGAGTTTATCGCCAACAGACAGACAGACGCGGCGGGCGACTTTGTTTTATAATAAGTATGTACCATAGTGATGTGTGCATCCAACAAAATAAAATAAAGTAAATAAATAAGAGAGAAGTCCCATAAATAAGCCAAGTCCGCAGAATGGGCTACTAGAACATTCGCCACTAAATCCAACATTATGTAAGTTACACAAAAATCGATACTTGGAGGGGAGCCAGTCTTTGTACGGCCCCTAGAATATACTATTTATGAACGTTTGGCTTACAGACACTGGGCAAGGAAAAAATATTCATTCGGAATGAACTTGAATATTAACGAGTTGGTACTCGGTCACGCCTTTTGTCTACCGCCGCCGTCAACGAAACGTCACCGATAACGAGATGACTGTGACATAATATAGCGTGTTTTAAAAAACGATAAACCGACTTGTAATTCCCTTACTTTTACATTTATTTTAACCTCGGGACCGTTTTCTATACAATAGAGAAAGAGTTTTCAAAATCGGTCAATAATTGCCGGATATCTCGCGTAACATAAATATGTGTACAAAAAAAACATACAGACGAATTAAGAGCCTCCTTCTTTTGAAGTCGGTTTAAATAGCGATACATATGTACATTTACGTGCATTGAAACCATTAAAACTATTTATTCATTGAGATTGTGGTGCGTAATACATCAGATCTATACTAAATATAATTTTTGTTCTATACTATTTACTATTTCGAGAGTACAAATATTTCATAATTCGATTTTAAATAGCATGCAGTCATAATAAGAAATAAATTGCTAATTGTTTGCCATAACTGTAAGACGGCGAGATTACGAACTGAGGCAGGATGACAGGATTGTACATGATAAACATGTAATAGCAAAAATCTACATACATATAATGACTATTACGCTAATATTATTTATTAATGTATTTATTGCATCATTTTGTGGTATATAAAATTTGTCAGAACTTAATGCCTACATTAGAGAATACACACAAGATGTATCCATTTAGGGTGTTGCAATGGGAGACGGCCAGATATTTAATGTAATTTAATGATAGGGTAGGTATGAAAGCTATGTCAAATAAAATTATCTTAAAATTTCAATAACAGGTCACCAAAAGTATCAGATAAAAGTTAATTTAGTTCATACTAGCATTTTTCCACGAGCATCTCTTTTAACCTAATTTCAAAAATATTATAATTTTCTTGACTTTTATTCGTGTCTGGAATTTTATTTTATATTTTTACCGCCACTGAGTGTGGACTAGTCTTATGTATTTAAGTTTTGATTTAGGTATCACAGAAAATAACAATCAAATAATATAAAGAAATTAAACTAGTATTTACAATTGAAACAATTGAGCTAACTGCAGACTGTTGCAAACAATCTACAGATAGCTCAACTGGTCCATATCAATACCAGTCGGAAGCGTCCCCAAGACGCTGGCTGCATTGCCCCGCTGTATGGCAATGCTAATGCGCTGCGCCAGATACTCACCAGCTCTCGGGTCACGCGTTGCTCCGACCAGGCGCTCAGATAATTTTTTGAAAACCCGGAGAGCCTCGGTCACAAGATTATGTTTCTACTACTTTGATATCGACGCGGCTGATCATTTATTTTTTTAAAGAAATTATATTACTAAGTCGGTTAATTACTGTATCCCCCGAATTAACAGTTAACTTCTTACATGACAACGTTACATGTGAGTGTACTGATGAATTTAGATTTCATCAGGTAAGTGCTCATGATATACTGTTAATATGGCGAGTTTTAAAAAACGATAAACCGACTTCAAATTCCCTTACTTTTACACTTATTTTAAGTTTTGCGGGATAAATAAAAATCCTCTGGGGATAGATTTTATGGGACCCCTTTGGGATCATTTTCTATACAATAGTGAAAGAATTTTCTAAATCGGTCCATAATTAGCAGAGATAACGCGTAACATACATATGTACATATTTACGAAAAAAACAATACAAACGAATTGATAACGTCCTATTTTTAAAGTCGGTTTATATGAGCTTTATTGACTCACACAAAATTATCTTAAAATTAAGCTTTCACATAAAACTACTCACTAGGATTTCGCAGACGGTCGTCAAATACTTATTTGTCCATATCCTTAACAAGTGATAAGATTAATTTGTCATTTCGCAATTCGTTAAATCCTTTTAGATGGAACATAAACTACTTTGAGTGGTGAAAGTCTCTTCCTGGTTCCAGTCCTTCCATACTTCTCTATCTGATTGCCGATTATTTTACGCGATTTTACACTAGTACCTTCTTGTACTTGCAGGGTGTGACCTACCTGGCGTCTAATGCTTTTTTCTTTTCCTTCAGAATCAGAATCAATAACTTTATTTCTTTAGGCTTACAAAACACTACAAAATCACATAGAGAAGTCAAATTTTATACTATAAACATAGTTATCATTATCAAATAAGAAATACGGTGTTATTGATATTTTCTTCACTTCACTTTTTTGTCCGCTAGTGGAAGAAGTGAAAAAATATACTTCAAAACTAAAAGACAACTAAATGATTCTTCAATGTGAGATTTAACACTATTGGTTATTGTTTTTATTTAATAGTATAGTGAGTGTACGGGTCGAATCTACCTATATACATAGCTCGTAGAACCGATAACCGTTGGGGAGTAAAGGTTCTCGAGTGGCGACCGCTATGCAATGCGAAACGGATTGTGGGAAGACCTCCCACTCGATGGACTGACGACATCGTAGCGGTCGCAGGGAGTCGTTGGATGGAGGCGGCACAGGACCGCTATTCGTGGCGTCGTTTGGGGAGGCCTATGTTCAGCAGTGGACGTGTACGGGCTGATGATGATAGGAATTGTGGCAACTACATAGGTATACATTTTTGTTTTTATAAATTTTTTATACGTAGGTACATAGTCTTAATATAAACAAATTTCACCAATTGAGACAGGCTTACTTACAAACTGGATTTTTCTACGGTATAAGTTAGCTTTAATTTAATTAATCATCATCATCATCATCAGCCCATACACGTCCACTGCTGTACATAGGCCTCCCCCATACGACGCCACAAATAGCATAATATTACTTAATAATAATTTAATTATTAAGTAATATTATGTAACATACATAAATAAAAAATAAAAACAAAAAAAATCTAAAGCTACTCTGCTCCAAGCTATATCGTTACATCGTCACATCGTCGTATATCGGCTATATCGTCACTCCATCGTTTTGTCTATCTGCCTGGCCTGCGCTTTTAAATGGATTGGATTTATTTTCTGGATTTCTTCTCTTTAAGGGTCCATGTTTGTCAGGTCAGGCAAGCAAGCAGACAAGCTTCTAAACGTAACTTTAGAGTTTTATATATATAGTAGACTAGCTGTGACCGCGGCGTGACCCTGCGTAGAATGTGATTTTTTGCGTGAAACCCTATTTTTTTAGTTATTCTGCTATTTAGGACGGAGACTAATTCCACACATTAAAAATCATTAAAATCGTTCCAGCCATTCTCAAGTTATTTCATCATCATCAAATTAAAGATCATTAAAACCGGTCCAGCCGCTCTCGAGTTATAAGTGTTCGAACAAACCCGACTTTGTTTTATAAAGATCATTAAAACCGGTCCAGCCGCTCTCGAGTTATAAGTGTTCGAACAAACCCGACTTTGTTTTATATCATCATCATCATCATCATCATCAGCCCATACACGTCCACTGCTGGACATAGGCCTCCCCCGTACGACGCCACAAACAATTGTTTTATATATTAAGATTATTTTAAAAACCGGGTTTTTGAGATATTGTGATGGTTTTGATTTTCAATAAATGTAATAGTAAGGGAGTACAACAGATTATCTACCTAAGGAACAGGTATGGTACACGAATGACTAACAACGCGTTTCAGCGTACCTACCCGAATATGATGAACAAGTAAGTACTGGGTACAATCAGGTTTACCTTACTTTTAAACTTGCTATATAACACAGAAGCACCTAAATAGGCTTTGACTTCGCACAAATTACAATAATAATACAATTGGGAAACACACGAGAACTTCCTAAACGCCTTGGAGTTTGAGCTCTATTGTTTGTTTGTTAAAGTGGGAATTAAGTTAATGTGCTATTCTAAGTATGTTACGTTCAACCTAAAAGTTGAGAATTGTAAAGCTTTTTAGATTATAAGCCACACTAACTTTTGCCCGCGGTTTTCCACGCATTTTTCTGCTTTAAGATTTAGCCTTAGTTTTCTGGTGTATTTTTTTTTTAATTATTTGCCTATTTTTTTTTTATTATTTGCCATGGTTGGCCTATTGTGATCGCCACTTCGAGTGTTCACCCTTGGAAGCTGTGGCGTTCATAGTTCGCCACTTACCCTTGCAGCTGCGAGGAACTGTAGGATTTTCTTCGGGGTAGTGTCTCGTAGCTCGTCTAGGCTGAGCAGGTACTTGCCCAGATGAGTGCTACGTTTTTGCATCAGTGCTCCACACTCTCCTAGCAGATGGAGGGGCGTTTCGTCCGCCTCCTCACAGAATCTGCAGGATTTTGTGTCGCATAGCCCCAAATTGAACATGTGCTTGTTAAGGCGACAGTGTCCGGATAGGGCTCTTGTCATGATGCGAAGGTTGTCTCTGCTTAGCGCTAGGATTTGGTTGGTGTTGGTGTTTCTGATAGATATTAAAATCTCAATTTCTATTGAGATCATCTTTTCTTTTTGTCGTCTGTAGTCCCTGTACACACACCGAAGGTCCTGTCTGAAAACCAGCGTTGCTCAACTTTTGTGGCGCAACATTAAGCTGAGGTAGGGCCTATTGGTTCACTGGGCAGGCACTTGTTTGTTATTTTAAGGTAGAGTTAAAAATAATTATGTAACGATAATTCTAAAAAAACTGTGCTTAGAAGTTTTTGCCTTTGTGTGTCGATGAATTCATTTTCTTCCTTTCTTTCATTCTACATCCGTTGAGCCTTTTTGTCATAAAAAGGTATAGACACACACAGAAACTAAAACAATTATAATTAATGATCGAACAAGTAAGTTAAGGTCGAGCACAATATGAGGGAGGAAAATATTTGGGAGCATTCTAAAAGATGAACGTGATACATAATTAATCTAATATTATACAATACCAACGCCCATAAATATAAACCCATCGTGACATCGTAGCGGTCGCAGGGAGTCGATGGATGGAGGCTGCTCAGGACCGCTATTTGTGGTGTCGTACGGGGGAGGCCTATGTCCAGCTGTGGACGTGTATGGGCTGATGATGATGATGATGATTCGTTATTACTTATTAACCCATATTATTCTAATATTATAAAAGTTGCTAATTGAATTTAGCCGCTAATCATAATAATGATTATTTGTATTTTACGTATTAGTACGGCTTAACGAATCACTAAGCCAGCTAAATAGCAAGCCACGGTGTGACGCAGTAGCTGTTGAGGGCTACGGCGTAGCAAGATGCTGTGTGACGCTGTAGCCATTGAGGGCTACGCCGTAGTAAGCTACGATACGAATTTTATGAACATGTAAGCGATGAGAGCTACGGCGTAGCAAGCTACGGTGCGACGCCGTAGTTGTTGAGGGTGTGACAAGCTACAATTATTATGGCGCCGTTACCGTTGAGAGCTACGGCGTAGCAGCATGCTACGGTGTCACACTATTACACTAAATATTATAAATGAGTTTGGATGGATGGATGGATAATAGGTAACATTATCCATACATCCAAACTTTCGCATTTATAATATTTAGTGTAATAATGTGACACCGTAGCATACTGTTACGCCAACGGCTACGGCGTAGCCACGACAAAACTATAGAACGGAAAGGGCTGTATTATTGTATAGATGTAGTTCTCGGTATTAACATTATAGGCTACTTTTCGTCCCAGAAAAAGCGTGCAAAGCCGCGGGCAGAATCTAGTAGTTTATAAGCTCGTTGCTATTCTTTGCTTCCTATAGAAGGTAAAGCATCCCCATAGATCGCTGACTTCCAATACCTTTTCTAGCGTCACATACCCTGAGGCTAAGTGATTTTGAAGATACACCTGTTATTATGCGTGTCACACGTGGCTGACAATACATGGTAGTAAATAAGTTTATTTTATGTATGATAGATTTAGGTATATATTTTTTATGAGCCGTCTTGTAAGTATTTTTTACCGAATTCAAAAAGGAGGAGGTTATCAATTCGTCTATATATTTTTTTTTGTATACGCGGTATCTCCGTCTATTATGGACCGATTTTGAAAATTCTTTCACTATTGTATAGAAAATGATCCCGAAAGGGTCCCATAAAATCTTATATAAAATTTTATGCCCAGGGGATTAGTATTTATCCCGTAAAAATTAAAATAAGTGTAAAAGTAAGGGAATTTGAAGTCGGTATATAATTTTTTTAAAACACGCCATATTATTCATTATGTACTAGACTATTTGCCTGAAATAAACTATTTATATTTTTTATAATATCAACTAGTCTGTAAGATCAGAGCTAAATGATTTGTACGATGTTAACCTAAGGGATAGTGGTGTTGTCCAAACTATTTTAGCCGCACCACTGAGTGATGCGGCTGTAAAATTATTTAGGTTAGTTTATTATTTATATTTTATTATTATATAAATTATTATTAGTTAGATATAATTTAGTTTTATGTAGTTGTTTGTTAAATACGGGACTGACTTAGACATACCAATGACTCAAAGTTCCTTAATAAATGAACAATAAAAAAATAAATAAAAATAAACATTTTTTTCCCTAGCTAGTAGCTTCGCACACGACTTTTCCGGGATTAAAAAAAATATAGTCGAACCCGCTTCCGCTCACGTTACCGCGGACCACCTTCCCATCAAGCTCACAACCCTAAAACTTAGTGAACGACGATGCCGTGACGCAGTGCCCTTGCGTGCACCGGAAGTGAACTCCATTTGGAAACTTTGCTAACTAATTTCAGTTATTTCGTATTGGTTTTGTGGAAGCCTGAGCTTACGTGCTATTACAATAATAATTCCTGAGATTGTTGACCTATTTTTGATAATGTTTGCGATCGTCCTGTTATGTCACTTTAGGCTACATTAGTCTGTAGACAACATAAAATTTGTGCACTAAGCTCGACTGAATCGAAATTATTGGATAGGACTGACAGTATAGTACAATAACGGTAAACAGAAAAGTCTTTTATAAAAAAAACAATTCCATATTCCTTTGTTATCAACACTGTTTATATTGTCATAAGTCTATATTGTTCTTTTATATCCAGTCCATACCAAGGTTGCCTGGAAGAGATCGCTCAAAGCGATAAGGCCGCCCTTTGTACTTCATTGATTCTCAACATTTCTATGTTGTATTTTATTTGGTGTTTGTGTGGTCTTGTAAATGAAGAGTTATCAATCTATCTGTTTTTAAAGTTTTGCGAGAACATTCATGAAAAATATGATTTATTCAAAATATGTATATTATTTTTAAAAATGTAAGTATACAATACAGGACCACAGCGTGTTTTTGATGTGTATACTCCTATTAGGGAGGCACATACTGGGTATCACCAGGCGACACCAGTGTGTGCAGCCTTTATTCCTCTAAGGCTTATGCCACACTATACGTGCCAAGCTAAACTTGGCATGTTATCTTGTACACAAGCGTAGTTCCAAGCTTAGCTTTAGAGCTAGGCACTACGCTTGTGTATAAGATACATGCCCATACAGCCATTTTAATCGCGATTACGACACAAGTCACAAAAAGTGTCGACTTGTGTCGTATCCGCGACTAAAATGGCTGTATGGGTGTGGTCACATACAAAGCGCTGTATGCGTTCATTCGCGTAGCGACTCACTTGGTGACTAACCAGGCAAATACCTAGACGCATTGCTCTCAGTGTGGCCACCGCTATAGTATGCAATGTGTCTGTTCGCTAGGATCAGTCACTAAGCGAGTCTCTAAGCTTGGCTCTTAGCAATAAGCAAAGCTCTTTGTAGTGTGGCATAAGCATTATATATTCAGTCCCTTTTGGTATAATCAATCAACCGGACAAAGCCAATGCTCACAATAGACCAAATCGATTGTGGTCCAGCGGTCAGATGATGCAGAAAGTGCTCTATAACGGACATTTGAAATGATTTGGTGTTTTTTTAATGTATAGAACTAATAGAAAAATAATGTGTTGGCTGAGAATCGAAATTATCTTTAGTTTAAAGTTTAACATGCAGGTTTGTCTTTGACTTATACACTCATGGACAAATTTAGAGGAACGCAAAAATAAGGTAGAACGACATAAAAATATTTTCTTGTTCCAAACTCTGTGATATTTTGCAATGTCAAACTATACCGACAGACTAGAGAGTATATCAGTCGTGCAGGACAAGCTCGAAAAAGAGTAAAAACAGAGAGGGAGGGCAGATTTATTGTAACCAGTGTTCGCTTTGTGTTGTTCCGAGGTATGAAAAAAGGTACAGGAAGTTTGACAAGTGTAACACCAAAACGATAAGAAAAGGCTTAAGGCAGCCTAAGGTCATCAAAGGTCATCGAGAAGTTCGGTCCAGCTATGCTCGTTCGCATCTTAATTGGGATGATGATGCATGGCGAGAAGTACTTTTTATAATGACTCTAGATTCTGTCAGAAGGCAGATGATGGAAGGACCAAAGTATCGAGACGACCCGGAGAGAGATACGCTCAGTGTAACATTGTTGGTAGAGAACCTTATAGTGGAGAGATTTGCCTCCATTTTTCGCGTTCCGCGAAATTTGTCCATGAGTTTAGTTCAAATTGAAATTGATCCGATTCCAATTCCGACTTGTTATTTTCGTAGAAGAATGAGACGTTTAGGAACGCCTCATAGTATACTTATAATATAGGAGATATTACTCGTAACAAATCATTGTCATCATTAAATATGTTGTTTATCTGTTTTCAACTTTCTATGAAACTTTACGTGTTGCCATGACACCTTTCCCTAACTAATTCCGAAAACTGTAATTCAAGTATCGAAAAGTGAAAGAGATGGTATTACTCACCATCATAGGTCACTCCTCGCACCAGCTCGTTTGCCTCGAACACTGGATGAGATACAGTCACATTGACATCACTATCTTCCTCGCTCAACGTCACTATGTCACCACTCTCACTCGGAACTTTCGCGAAGGCACACGCATCCACCTCACTGGCTGACGTCACTTCGACAGCATCCTCTGTCGTCGTCTCCTCATAATCTAAAATAGTCTTTACATCCTCAGCTTTAAGGTCGGAAGCTTCTTCAGGTGGACCGGGAGACCGACCAGGTGCGGGGTCACCATTCGGTAAGCTCAGCGAAGTGTAAGGCAACGAAGTTAGGATGACGATTGTCAGGAGAGAGTGGACGGCGCAGCGGTATATTTTCAATTTGGTTGGTTTGCGCCATTTTTGAGACTGCCGGTAAGTGACGGACTTTGTAGGCATTTTGTCTATTAAGGCGGCTCTGTACCTGACGAGTTCATGGTCATATATCTGAAAAGAAAAAAAAACCGTTGATATTTCACAGGTAAAGAGGGCGCTATTAGTTATTATTTGTAGGGCAGCCAAATTAATGTGGCATACTCTGTGCTTATTTGGAAATGACATTCCATTGACATTAGTTCCTTTCCGTTTCGAATACACGCTATCTAAGGTTTTTGTTATTATAGTGCTTATGCCCGCACTTTGGGTAATCTTAAAGAATTTTAATAATATCCCAAAAATTTACGACTCCGGCGGGACTTGATCCCGCGACCCTCCTCTGAATACGAGGATGCGCTAACCAACTGCGACTTACGGACTATAGCGCCGTTAGCTCCACCTACAGGGGAAACATTGAAGTTATCCAAACCTGTCACACGCTATCTATTAGTAGTTAGTATTAGTAACAAAACACCTCATTTTTAATGCATAATTATTTATTATTGAGTCGTTTCCCAAAAAAGAAAAAGGCCCTATTCACCCCTACAACTCCGTAGATGGCGCGGATCATTCTCTGAAAAAATACAGATTGTCATTGTCAAAGGGGAAAACTGGAACAAGAAAAACCGGGAGGGGGAATCCTAGACATTTTAAATTTAGTTTCCAGTTATCCACCCTAAGGGGTATTTAACAAGGGGGAAAACTGGAATAATCCCAACTTTGTACCGTCCATGTCATTTTAATTTGACAGACCCAAACTCATACCGCCCAATTTTCAGTCTGGATGAAGTATTTTTGACTATTTTTACCCGACTACCTACGGAGGAGGGTTATAAGTTTGGCACCCTATGTATGTATGTTTTTATGTTTGTATATTGCCGATTTCTATGTTCTCACCTAGCGCTGAAACTACTAGTCCGATTTCAACAAATGAATGAGGTATCAATTTATTCATCTCAATACCTAGGTTATATGACGATAGACGATATTGGAGATCTAACGAGCTAGCGGGGTCTAACTAAGGGGTGAAAATGCTAATGTTAGTAAAAATGCTCATGTTGGGCATCATTGCAAAGGCCTCTATTTTAACTTTCCAAAACTGTTTTTCAAAGCTAAATCAGATTTACTATTCTCAAGCAATCAGCAAATAGTTATAAACTGAAACCCGACTACTTAAAAATTCTTAAACAAGCGTTCACCGATTGTCCGTATTATATTCTTTTGATAATTAGGTAGTCGGAGGCCTTTGTTCCTGCTTTAGTACTTGTATCATTTTTTTTTCTAAATCATTTAATTAACTGATTTTTTTGTCAATATTAGAATTAAAAAATATTTAGTAACAATTTCGCGTATAACCTTATCTGATAGTATTCATCAAAGTAAGTTGTCAACTAGTTTCGTCTCTCCACGAGACATCTTCAGGACACCACAATACTCGAGCTTGATATTGAGATTGGTCAGCACAGCAATACCGACAGAGTCCAGCCAGTGATGTCGCCTCTCCGAGCTCCTCGCGCCAAGTCAAGTATGACTAGTATTGTGCAATGGATTTCCGCAAAGTAACGCCTGAATCTATTATTTAGATTTTTTAGTTGATTTCGCATCCAATTATTACAAAGTGCTAGAGTCCAGGCCCTGAACAATTAGTAAAGTTGTATTTACATAATGGTTACGGAGACGAATAGACTTGATAGTCGCTCGGGACTCACCATTAAAACTAGAATGATACTATTGAGACCGAAGTGGCGCGGTGGGCGAAGGTCCGCCTGCGACACAGGAGGTTGCGGTTTCGATTCCCGCCCTAGGACAAATGTCTGTATGATCTGCAGATTTTTGTCTCGGGTGTTCTGGGCATTCTCTATGTATACTAAAAAAAAACTATCTGTGTATTGTATTATACATCATCGATCAGTCATCTAGTACCCATAACAAAAGCTCTGCTTAGCTTGGGGCTAGGTGACGCTGTGTGCATTGTCCAACATTATTTATTATTTAACTAACTGCTGCCCGCGCTTTCGCCCGCATTTTATCGGGATAAAAAAATTATAATTTATTCCCAAATTTTACCCATACCAAATTTTAGTCTAATCAGTTCAATAGTTTTTGCGTGAAAGAGTAACAAATATCCATACATCCATCCATACATACAAACTTTGACATATTATATTATATATATACAGTAGGATTATTTATTTAATTAAATCGTGCGTTACCGAAGGGCACGCTTCAAAACGTCTAATGTATATATTGATATATATATATACTGAAGCCGTGGGGTCGCGGCGTACGAATATCGACCCCTCCAACTCAACCCGTGGATGTCGTAAAAGCCGAAAAAGGGAACCTACCAGAGGAAGGGCAGCAGCTTCCTTCTGAGTATTTTTAAACACCAACACTGCGATCACCAATTCGCCTGCCAAGCGTGGTGATTATGGAAAATCCCCCCCTACATGGGAGACCATCCACTCGATGGACCGACGACATCGTAGCGGTCGCAGGGAGTCGATGGATGGAGGCGGCTCAGGACCGCTATTTGTGGCGTCGTACGGGGGAGGCCCATGTCCAGCAGTGGACGTGTATGGGCTGATGATGATGATATATTGATAGCGAGTTACACAATGTGCGCGACAACCCCTAGCGACTACAGCTATGGGGGCAAATTCTGCTAACCAATTACTTTACTATGACAATAGCATCAATTATTATTATATGGTATATGATTTTTATATACTGTTTTTAATTGTCTCGCTATTATTACTTATAGTTCTATGGTAAAAATAATAATTTGAGTTATGTTTAAATTTTACCGCTTTGTGATTACGTGATTAGTAAACAAGCATATGTGTGTGTTTTATGTGACAAATTAATGATTTACTTACTTAGTTACTTACTTATTTACTATTACCTAAACCTGTCGGTGAGGAGACGCTACCCGGGAGGAGTAAATTCAGCAAAAGTTGAGTTTACTCCTTTTGTCTTAGTTTTTATTTTATTTTATGATTAAATAGTAACATAACATTACACTTTATTGCACACCAAGAAAATATAAATATACACAAAAATATAGATAACATAGTTGCACAATGGGTGGCCTTATCGCAAAGAGCGATCTCTTCCAGACAACCTTGGGATGGACACGAAGCAGTTGTGTACAACTGCTTATAGACCGCTGTGCAGACGGTGGCGAATTTCTTAAATATACAATATATACATACAATACATAAAATAAAATACGTATACTTATATAACATATAATATATACCAAGTTTATAAATAATAATATGGGCATTAAAAACTAACAATTTATGTCTGAAGAAAGATAGTGTTCATAGAACATTTTCTAAAAGTACCTAAGTGTGTAGTAAGTGTGATTCTAATTAGTGTTTTTATGACGATAAATGTTTTTCTATTCTATTCTATCGTCGCAGAATCGTCCATAGATGAAAGAATCTTATGATATGGTGCGTGCGATGCTATTTGCACGGATAGATTAATAGGTTGATTACAACCTTGACACGTTTGACACGCGTTCTGTGAAAATGTAAATGTGTCATTCTAATAACTTCATCATCATCATCATCATCATCATCAGCCCATACAAGTCCACTGCTGGACATAGGCCTCCCCGTCATTCTAATAACTTCATCATCATCATCATATCAGCCCATACACGTCCACGGCTGGACATAGGTCTCCCCCGTACGACGCCACAAATAGCGGTCCTGAGCCGCCTCCATCCATCGACTCCCTGCGACCGCCACGATGTCGTCGGTCCATCGAGTGGATGGTCTCCCATGTAGGGGGGGATTTGCCATAAACACCACGCTTGGCAGGCGGATTGGTGATCGCAGTGTTAGTGTTTAAAAATACTTAGAAGGAAGCTGCTGCCCTTCCTCTGGTAGGTTCCCTTAGTCCCTTAATAACTTCATAGTACAGTAAAAATAAAAGTAAAAACCGATTTTTACTTTTATTTTTACTGGTAGAACCGTGACCAATAGGATACATAAATAAATCTTATATTAACAGAGAAACTGACAAAATCGGTCTCAACTCAGCACGTGCCATGTTAAAGCAGATTGTGAACAAATATTTCTTTCTGAGACGATACCATAGTTATCGTGAAGCGTATAAATTAGTGGAATTAGGAGACTGTTGTTTCGCAGTAGAGCTCGCGCAATCGACCGCGAACCAAGGCCGCCGCACCCGTTACGCCCCGAAGGTAAATTGTATCGCCCTGTATAATGTCACCGGTTAACTTATGTCATTTGTTATTGATTCTTTAATATAAGCTCCTTTTTTATAATCAACCAGCAGCTTTGTACGATGTTAACCTAAGGGATACCGGTGTTATCCAAATTAATTTAGCCGCTCCACTGAGTGATGCGGCTGTAAAATTATTTAGGCTAGTTTTAGATATAGTTTAGTATTAAGTAGTAATTTGTTTAAATACGGGACTGAATTAGTCAAACTAATGACTCAAAGTCTCTTAATATGTGAAGACTATAAAAACTAACAGCTATTATCGGGATCAAAATAACCTATTGTGTTAATTCAAGTTCCAAACTATATCCATACCAAATTTCAGCTCAATCAATTCAATAGATTTTGCGTGAAAGAGGAACAAATATCCATAGGTACACATTCTCGCAAACTTTGATATCCTTACAAATGCGAACTCTGTCTGTCTGTCACGTTTTCAAGCCAAAATGACTGAACCGATTTAAATTAAATTTGACACACATATACTTTTGAGCGTGAGAAAGGACATAGGCTACTTTGTAATGAGGAAAAAGGGTTATAAGGGGTTGAAAGGTTATATAGAAGTATCGTCATTTTTAAAGCTAAAAACTTGGAATTCATTTTTTGGTAATTAGATATAAATAAAAATGTCATTTAAAGTTTCTACAAATTTTAGGCTCAAGAGGGTAAAATATCAAAGAATAGGAGATGAAGTTTGTATGAAAATCACACTGTCACTATTCCACGCGGACGAATTCGTGGGCACAGCTAGTTTATAAATATTAGTAGGTTAGATTTGACCATTTGCCCACAATCTCACCTGATCTTTTAAATTTGACGACTTCTGTGTGGAGGCTGATGTGAAAAGGAACCCTTAGTGTGCATTTGTGATTCGCGGTTTATACATTTTTTAAACAACATCAAAAAAGAGGGAGGGGTTCTAATGATCGGCTGTATGCATGTTTTTTATGTATACATAGGTACAGCCAATCATTAGAACCCCTGTCACAATTGACAATTGACACAACACAACCGATTTGACCGACTTGAATGTTTCTTTTGCTATTGTACCTATGTGTACGTAGAGATCCTGAAATCGTTCCATATTTTCTTCGGAGTAGTATTTAAGTAGGTAGTATTTGTTACGCAAAACTTAAAAGCGTAAATATTAAGGAATTTCAAGTATGTTTAATTTTTTTCAGAGCAATCAAATTATTTGTTCAAATCACAGACATACTTTAGGCGCATTTGTGGTTCAAATATATTTCATACAATTTGTTTGTTTAATTTCGGGTTGTCAATTTGACATGGTTTACATAGGTTCTGCGGCATAAAATCACCCGAGGGGGTGTTTAGGCCGCGCCAATTTAACAATTTATCTGGTTCCCCGCCCAAAGAGGGTTGATATAAAATATTAAGAAGGTCTACTTGTTTTTTCCATTCGATCGGCTATTTCATCGGTTACTTGAACTTGCCTTTGGTCTACGTGGGTTAGGATTTTGAAATGTTTACAACAATCTAGTTGGTTGTCGCAGGGAAATAGTAAAATCTGAGATTATTACAACAAAAATAAATTCAAATTGAATTGACCATTTTGTTTATACTAAAATAAAAGCTTTCAAACTTTGCTTTTACCCGTTCGACTAAAAAACTATTTATAACGGATATAATCGATTATTTCAATGGTAAATTTATGTATTCAATCTACGTCCCAGGTTCAATTTATATTAATGAACTTTTGCGACGTAAATGTTTTTTAGGTTTTGATTTGTAAATTTAATATGAAGATTCTGCATTTCCCGCAACTTTACCAAGTTGATGAAATTCTAGAGATTTGATGAAATTCTAGAGATTTGATGAAATTCTAGAGATTTGATGAAATTACTGATTTTAATATTTTCCTGCGATAGCTATACATACATACATACCTGTGATAATTGACTGTAGGAATTGTATGGTCATATGGTCAAATTCAAAACCATATGTCGTGAAAATAAACTGAAAAGTCAAAAGCTCAATTTACGGGAAATATTGTACTAACAAACAATACCTCACCCTAATCCCATATACCGTCTCCGTTCCGTCGCGGGCAAAATCGATCGGTTTGATAAAAAAATCCATTATGCAGTTTTGATGTTCTCATAAATCGAGCTTACGACGATTAAAGGTTCTCGAGTAGCGACCGCGATGCAATGCGAAACGGAGTGTGGGAAGAACTCCCACTCAATGGACTGACGACATTGAAGCGGTCGCATGGAGTCGTTGGATGGAGGCGACTCAGGACTGCTATTCGTGGCGTCGTTTGGGGAGGCCTATGTCCAGCAATGGACGTATACGAGATTGATAATTAATTTCCAGGGCAAGAACTACACCATACGGGTTACCTAGATACTTCTGCAATTCTATCCAAAGAATTAACAAATATTCATCCAAAGTTTAATTTTCATAACAGGCACCTAGTTTTGTACAAAATGAAAAACATTTCCCTCGCACATAATATAAAAAGCAAAACTAAGACAATATTATTTGATTGTTTCAACTTTGAATCCATTAGTTTTAACTGCTTTTTAGGTTTCGCGGGATGAATATATAGTTATGTACCTGTTATGTACCTTTATGTACCTTTATGTACCTGTTATGTACCTATATATACCTGACCAGCTGACCCGCACGCTGCTACGCCCGCCCAACAAAATAAACTACTCGATGTACTAATCCTACGCAGTAGAAGTCGCGGGCACCAGCTAGTATCTTTATAAATTGTAGTGAATGTATTGTTCTGATGTATAAGCTATATATTTGTGTTTATTTTTTTAAAATCCATTCTGCAGTGTTTGCGTGTAAGAGTAACAAACATCCATACATTTATATTATATCTTTACTAATACATATTATAAACGCGAAATTTATAATATTAGTATAATTATTAGTAAGGATGGAACCCTCCACCAACAAAATAGGGTTTCCATTATGTAATGTAGGGAAATCATTTATGGGCAATTGCGTGCGCTTCTATAATAAGCTTCCATCTAAAGCAACTGAACTCCCTATTCGTAAATTTAAACAGTACATTAAACAAAATCTTATCAGGAAGGCCTTTTACTCCATAGATGATTACATCAATGATGTTAATGCTTGGCCAGATGTCGCTCCGTTCCGCACTGACAGTAGTATGTAAGAAATTCAATGTTCTGTTTAGCTTTAAAGAAATATTGACATGTATCTAAATTGCATTAAATTGATATTTAGATAGGCAAAATAAACATGTATTAGACACATAAGTGATATTATAATGTGCTAGTGGTTTCTTTTTCACTTCTTCCACTAGTGGACAAAAAATTGAAGTGAAGAGAATATCAATAACACCTTATTTCTTATTTGATAATAATAACTATGTTTATAGTATACAATTTGACTTGTCTAAGTGCTTATTTTGTAAGCCTAAAGAAATAAAGTTATTGATTCTGATTCTGATTCTAATGACGTTCTGATCCTTATTTCCACCTTCCGGAACAAAGTATAAAACTATTACGCAGGTAAATAAATATTATGAATATAAATAACTTAAAAAAATAAAAGTTAACATATTTTACGAGTATCATACACGAGAAAAAAGAGAATAGGGTATTAATCAAATACCAATAGTAAGGTACCTACCGAAAAAACTCAATTTGAGTTGGTACTACGAAACACCATTGCAGATTTCGTTAAGCACATAAAATCACAAAAAAAACTCCAGAGCACACCCAAAAAATCATAGACGGAAATAACAGAACAGACACTTATTTTCAAAATTCGAATCGCGTGATTGTGAGCGCGCTACTGGTTGGTTACATTTTTTCGTGTTTATTTTTTAGTACGGTGCATTTGTTCGTACCGCCCCGTCTAAGCAGACTGCCGCCGAGGGGTGAAACCCCTACGTTTCGATACTACGGCCTCAAAGACTAAAGGGAACAGATGGATTTAACGGTGTCTCTATGTAAACCTCAGTGAGGACAAACTGCTTCACTTAAATACGCCAAATATAAATCAGCCGCCGCGGCGTACGAATATCGACCCCTACAACTCAACCCGTGGATGTCGTAAGAGCCGACTAAAGGAACCTACCAGAGGAAAGGCAGCAGCTTCCTTCTGAGTATTTTTAACACCAACACTGCGATCACCAATCCGTCTGCCAAGCGTGGTGATTATGGCAAATCCCCCCCTACATGGGAGACCATCAACTCGATGGACCGACGACATCGTAGCGGTCGCAGGGAGTCGATGGATGGAGGCGGCTCAGGACCGCTATTTGTGGCGTCGTACGGGGGAGGCCTATGTCCAGCAGTGGACGTGTATGGGCTGATGATGATGATGATAATAGTTTAGGACCTGGAAAAATTATAGCCTATTTTTTATCGGCTTGGATTAAGATTTAAAAAACATTTATTATTAAAATCCTACTTCAAAATGTCAAAGTTTGTATGAATGGATGTATGGATATTTGTTAGTCTTTCACGCAAAAACTACTGAACCGATTAGGCTGAAATTTGGTATGGGTATAGTTTGGAAAGTGGAATAACATATAGATTAATTTTTTCCCGCTAAAATGCGGGCGAAGGCGCAGGCAGCAGCTAGTTTTAACATACAGGCCTAGGCTAGTAGATATTAATTTCAGCCCAATCAGGTTCAGTAGTTTTTGCGTGAAAGAGTAACAAATACCCATACATAGTTCAATAGTTCAATAGTTCAATAGTTCAATAGTTCAATAGTACTTTATTGATAACAAGATGTTACATGTCTGATTACAAACTTGGCTAAACAATTATATTATAAATTTTAGCTAAGCGTAGGTACATAATGTAAAATAACATTTAATAATATATCTATAAGATAAAAAGACTTATAAATAATACAAATAATATACAATTAAGAAAAAATAAATTTAAATCAGATTAAAATGTCATTTGGAGTTTATAAACTCGTCAAAGCTATAAAAAGTTTTCTCGATAAGCCAGCGTTTTAGGCGGCGCTTAAATATAGACATCCATCCTTGACATTTATATTATTATAAGTAGGTAGTAGGATATTATTAGTGTGATTTCCATAAATTCTTGACAAACTTTCAATGTTATCATCAACATCATCATCAGCCCATACACGTCCACTGCTGGACATAGGCCTCCCCCGTAGGACGCCACAAATAGCGGTCCTGAGCCGCCTCCATCCATCGACTCCCTTCGACCGCTAAGATGTCGTCGGTCCATCGAGTGGATGATCTCCCATGTAGGGGGGGAATTGCCATAATCACCACGCTTGGCGGGCGGATTGGTGATCGCAGTGTTGGTGTTTAAAAATACTCAGAAGGAAGCTGCTGCCCTTCCTCTGGTAGGTTCCCTTAGTCGGCTCTTACGACATCCTCGGGTTGAGTTGGAGGGGTCGACATTCGTACTCAATGTTATATATTAATTAAATTCTAATTTTATAAATTCATTTCACTTTACGTAGGTAGGTAAACATATTATCTTTTTGTTCACATTGCCCCTCTGAAAGCCTTCCCGTTTGATCTTTGACGTTTTCCCGGACACGGTGGAGCGGGAGAACAATATCATGACTACCTACGTGGGAAAGAGAAGGCATGTATTGAGCTAGGTCCACGATTGACCAACTTTACTATAATTCAAATAAAACATGAGCTAGGTAGAGTTTAATATTCTCATTTATACCTGAGAGACAAGAATTTAATATTTACGGCTTGCCGACATTTGGGACACAAAATCTTCGGAGACTCTATCCAAAATGTCACTTTAAATTTTTTATAAATTATTTATTGACATTTCGGAAAACATCAAAATATTTAAGATGTTTACATTAACAGTTCTTTATTGACAAAGAAAATAACAATCAAATAATATAAACAAATTAAACTAGTATTTACAATTGATGTTTTGTACAAAAGTAAAAAAAATATTATTTTACGTAGTAAGAAAAAGAGTGTTGACAAAACTGAGTATTTTAGAATAAGTCATAGCGCCATTTTTCGGCATCACTGTTCTGTGGATGTGTATCACTGAATTTACAACATTAGAACATTACAGGTTGAAAAAATAAACAGAATGATTCAAAACGTGTAATTTAGTAAAATATCAATATCTTATAATTATTGCTTTTAAATTTACTGTAATACCATAAGGGATTTTGGAGGAGGCCTATGTTCAGCAGTGGATGTGTACGGGCTGATGATGATGATGATGAATACCATAAGCGGAAACTTGTTACCCATAAGTTCCAACCATTAACTAATAATATTATTAGGGTGTCATGTAACATGTGTACCAACAAAAAGCCGAAATGGGGTGATTCTGGGTATATGTAAGATCGCGAGGGGATCGTGTTGTGATATAATTTTTATTTAATTTCGTATATTTTTGATTTTTTTAACCCTTTTGGCACACATGTTTTGTAGCCCCCTGTGTTATTGTAGTATTGACTGAAGTGTATTTTGCGCTCTGTACCAGTACCATGGTATAAAAACAAGGTATGGTCTTCCGAGACACGATGGTCACGTGGGTAACACTTTCTGTCGTCATCATCGCCATCGGCGAAGGAGAAGACGAATCTGTTTCCTGGTGATACCAGTAGCGTAAAATCGTAACTCCCTGAATTTCCAGTATGATTTGGATAAAACTATGTGGTTTTGTATTTACCAATTATTTATCACATTGACTCGTGTTTAACTAACGCTGTGACTGATATATCGAACATAATTGACGATTGCATTTTTCTTATTGATTTTACTATTGACCCTTATCATATTTGTTTCCCAACTTCTACGTTTTGTTGAAATAAAGTGGCAACTGGACAGTGACGTCACCTAGTGTCACTGCCGAAGGAGAAGACCTTGTTTTCTTGGATCATGCCAGTAACGAAAATACAGACAGATGCACGTGAACGTGACTGACGTAAGAAAGTATTAAGTAGGTACTTAAACACCTAATAAATTTTTAACGATACCTTAGCTCGTTAATATTTTTTTTAATTAATTTCGCTAGGTATCTTTAATCTATACCCAGCAATAAACGACATGGTAAACAAAGTACCAATAGAATGTATGCATCCAAGTGTGGCAATAACGCGAAGAATCTTCGTAAGTAATTTCTTTATTGACAAAGAAAGTAACAATCAAATAATATAAACAAATTAAACTAGTATTTACAATTGAAACAATTGAGCTAACTGCAGACTGTTATCGTAAGTAATACATACTTGTATAAGCATAATATCAACCCATACACTACACTGCCGGACATAGGCCTCTCTCATACGACGACGCCACAAATAGCGGTCCTGAGCCGCCTCCATCCATCGACTCCCTGCGACCGCTACGATGTCATCAATCCATCGCGTGGATGGTCTCCCAACACTCCGATTCGTTGCATCGTGGCAGCCACTCGAGAACCTTTACTCCCCAGCAGTTATCAGTTCTGCGAGCTATATAACCTGCCCAGGATATAAATAAAGGTTTAAAAATAAAGATGTACCTGCAACTCTTCCGAAACGCTTGTTTCAGATAAAATCATAACACTAGCAGTAGTTCTTTACTCTTCTTCAAGAGTCATCGCCAAAGTCACCTGGTCAGAAAGCATTGAAAACAAAACACCAGTATGGCGCTTCCAAGATTTCCTAAAGAATTTCGAACCTAAAAATGCAAGGATCCACATTCGTAATGGAAGAAGGTCTATCAAATCCAACGAAGAATATATCAACTCTATGTTTAAAGGCATCGACGCAACGGACGCTTTACTCGAGCTCGATATCGAGGGGATAGAAGCAGCACCAGAAATGAACGACACGAGAAGAAATCTAAAAAATCTAATGTTGATAAACAATTATCACAGGGATCCTTTTAACTACAGGAGGCGCCTTTTAGACCTGATGAAGCAAGCCATCTACCAAGCTAGGACGGAGATGCCCGTTTGGCAGAACATGAGAAAAGAACACAGAGACAACAAACTGTACAAAATGGGCTTCTTGATGAGTAAAACGGATAATGCGGTGAAGATATATAGTCAATTCGCTTACAGGTCTTGTTTTTTGTTCCTCATTTATGGATCGGAGGAATTTTTGGGCAACATCTTCACATTAATATTAACCCTAGGGTAGGCGCGCTTTCCCGTGGAACGTTAGTGGGCGCGTGGGGAGCATTTTGCCGCCCATGTTAAATTAATTATTTTGCGAACATATAGAGTTAAAAATTTCATATTTTTTGATTTAGGGGCTTTAAAGTAAATATTAGCTGTAAGAAAATTAAAGCTTAATTTATAATAGATAACTAATTATAAAGTACTTTGGATAAGAATCGTCTTTGGAAAATAGTATGTTTTTAGGAACAAGTTTATCATAATCTTCATAAAATCTAAAAGAAACTTAAAATATAATAAAATTATATGTCATCGCCTTCGATAGGATGTTATCCAGCAAAACAGCCTTGGCATATGTACGCACAGTGTTCATGGCACAGTAACTTTGAGCATAAATTACACGCTTTTTGGTCCTCCTATTTTTCTTAGATGGTTTTCCTTCCTTGCCCTCCTGAAGATGAAGGTTAGTCTTCTGGTGATACAAAACGAGCGATTTGCTTCCTCAATGGTAAATTTAATATCTTGATGCAAGATCTTCTAGTAATATGTTGTTTGGTAACGGCCAAAACGATGACTTTCAAATACAGTCTTCGTAACATCATGTACTCAGTATTTGCTTAACTATTTAATCCTGCGATGTATAAAATTAATTCAAAATTGAGAAAAATAATCTCATCTACTTTAGGTTTAATAAAACAGTAAGAAAATTAATATAAACAATACAAATTCTAGTTTTAAGTAATAATCACAGTAAATAATTTTCCTTACGTGAGTAGGCGCGCCGTGACAAATTTGCCGCCGCGCGATACCCTGTGGCAAAAACCGTATCTTCCTGCAGCCGCCTTTTGACCGATCGGGCACAAATTTACGACACAGGTAGATGAAGACAGGAGAGGCAGCTACTCAAAAGCTTGACCTTGACACGCGAGTAGTTGTCAAAATAATTAAATTTTCAAATTCACCAAAGGCGGCAAAATTGACATAGCGCGCCCACTCTAGGGTTATACAATAAATTCGAAAGTTTGGATGAATGCATGGGTTATGATGTATATATTATATAGGTATGCTAGTTTTTGAAGCGACTGAACGGATCGGGCTGAAATTTTGCATAGATGTAGAACTAGATCTAAAATTATGATGACCTCCTAGCCGAATTTCGGCCACGGCGGCCAGTCTCAACAGGCTAGCCACTTATGCACTATAATAATATTATAGTGCACAAGTGTATGCGCAAGAACAGATGCACTATATTCCCTCAATCTCATAATCCACCAGGACGACACGACTGGAAAGAGGTCAGGCGCAGGTCCAACACCGAGGCACGGGAGTGTAGCACCGCCAACTTCCGAACTCCGGGCTGTTACTTTGCTAGAAAAATCTCAATAACAACTACAGCCCGACTCGGGAGTTGAACCCGGGACTTCATTATCAGCGGTTGAGAACGCGACCACTACACCTAGTTTAGAAGCTTAGCTAAGCTAAGAAATAAAAATAATTAGACCTTTGTTGACATGCTATTATGTATTAATAGGTTATTCCGTTTTATCCCGGATAAAACGCGTGCGAAGAAAAGGGCAGAAACTAGTTAAACAACAAATATTCACTATTCATTTACGCGATCATTTTGGTGGATTCAGATTTGTTTGTGAATCATACATTTGATACACAAGCTACATTTGACGACCGATGGGGCGCGGCAGGCGAAGGTCCGCATGCGACGTAGGTTGCGGGTTCGATTCCCGCCTAGGGAAAATTTTTGTACGTTCTGCAAATATTTGTCTTGAGTGTTCGTATAAATAAAAAAACGATCTATGTCATATCATTATCATCATCATCATGAGCCCGTACACGTCCACTGCTGAACATAGGCCTACCCCAAACGACGCCACGAATAGCGGTCCTGAGCCGCCTCCATCCAACGACTATGTCATATATTGTATAATATTAAGTATATCAGTCATCTAGTACTACCCATAACACAAGCTCTGCTTATACTTAGGGCTAGATGATGCTGTGTCATTTGTCCAGCATTATTTATTATTTTATTTTTATAGCATTTTTTACAGGTCCTACAAGCTATGCTACTTGGTGTCGTTTCGCAAGATAGATCGGATGCACTTCTACGAGATCCTCCTGCTGCACGAGCGGGCTCTAAGCCTCTGGTTCAACGTCCAGCTCCTGACGGATCTAATCTTAAGAAACGACGTCAGCTGTCGGAACACCAGCAACAATGCACCGGACTACTTGTTACAACACTGGAAGTACTTCGACTAATCCATGATTTTTTTTATCCCGCCTCGGGACAAATATTTGTATGATCTGCAAATATTTGTTCTGGGTGTTCTGGTCGTTTTTCTATGTATAATAAAAAATATATTGTATTATGTATATCAGTTACCTAGTACCTACCCTTAACACAAGCTCTGCTTGGGGCTATATAATGCTGTGTGAATTGTCCAGAATTTATTTATGTTACTTATCCTACTTAAGAAGGCTACGAACCTTTCCCAATCAAAAACGGATTTTCCCATGCGGATTTGTTGTTGTTTCACGTAGAATGAAATGGGGCGTGCTATGAGTGAAAAAGCGCGTTTAACCATCGAATGTAATACGAAGCTGTCATGTGGCTGTGTGCGTGTGCTTGGTGTTTGCACCACAGATTAATTTTGAGTAAACGATAGGTTTCAAAAATATTTTGGTTATGTTGAATATATTTAGGATGTTTGCAGCGTGACATGTTTTCGAATAAAGGTGTCTATCATGCATAAAAAAACGCTTGAAGATGACTCGATTTGGTCAAAATTAGTTTAGTTCTCATTTAAATATCATAATATTTTTTCAAAAACTAAACCGCTGCAAATATAGCTATTTTTCATCCCATTCGCTTCTAAGCGATAAGGCCGCCCATTGTACTTGTTTATGTTAATGTCTATGTGTTTTATTTATCTTTGTGGTGTACAATAAAAAATATTGTAATTGTAACAACTACGCATGATCCAAGAAAGGAGATCTACTCTCCCGGGAGTGACTCCAGGTGACGTCATTGTCCAGTTGCCACTTTATTCCAACAAAACATAGATATTGGGAAAGAAATGTGATAAGGGTCAATTAAAAATCGTCAATGATGTTTGTTAGATCAGTCAAAACAGCGTTAGTTAAACACGAGTCAATGTGGTAAATAATTGGTAAATACAAAACCACATAGTTTTATCAGATTCATGGAGGTAACAAAAGGGTAACAGATTCGTCTTCTCATTGCCGATGGCGATGATGACGTAAGCTGGAGACACACGTGACCATCGTGTCTCGGAGGTGAATACCTTGTTCTATTATACTTACCATAAGTATCCATTAATATTAATTGCTTTCTAGTAAGTGGTAATTTACCAGATAAGAAGTATTTTAAATTGTTCGTTCGTTAAATCTAAGTAACAAAATCTAATTTTAATATATGTAGTTAACACATTTCACTGTACCTGAGAGAAGTTAACGTTACTGGCGGACCTCGGTGGGCCTAAGATGCAAAATATGTTCCTAGGAACAATATTACGTGAGTACCTATTTATTTATGTACTTAGAACAAGGGTAGTCACCTCCAATTCATATAAAGTATAAGAAAACAGAACAAAGTGATGATACACGCGGACGGACAGAGGGACATGGCGAAACTATAAGGGTTCCTTGTATGCTATGGAACCCTAAAAGCATTATTTTCCTGCTATGGCATTTTATAGGTTACATCAATTATAAAGGTACTCAAAAAATCCAGTAGATATGATACTTAATTAGGTATTCACTAAAATCTATATTTATAAAAGAGTAAACTGGGTGACTCATCAAGAGAACTCTGAAACTACAAGAGCTAAGAGCTGCGAAGCTGAAATTTTGCATGGAGGTTTCTTTTAAGGCGCAGGCAAGGCAGCCGGTAAGGATTTTTTGAAATTTGAATTCTATAGAGTCAAAGGTCATTTTTATCATAACGCATAAGAACCGTAACTGTTGGTCCCGCAAAATTTATAGCGTAGAAAGGTGATTTCAAATAAATAGGCACGTGTTTCAGGGTTTTTTGAAATTCACCCTAAAGGTGTGGAGTCAAAGTTAGGCGACTCACTGACATATCACGAAAACTCAGGAACTAGAGCTACCAACCAGAGGAAGGGTAGGTAGCTTTTCTATGCTTTCTATGTATAGATATAGACTAGTCCGCGGATTTGCACTATCTATACTAATATTATAAAGAAGAAAGATTTGATTGTTTGTTTGCATTGAATAGTCTCCGAAACTACTGACTGTTGGGAAGCTACGCTATCCCCGGGTGAAATAGGCTATATACATTTGGGACCTTAGCATTTTTGTTACTTACCCGTGCGAAGCCAGGGCGGCCCGCTAGTATTTTATAATTAAAAAAGGCCGAGATATTCTACTAATATTATATAAATCAACATTTGTGAGAATGGATGGATGTATGGATGTTTGTTCCTCTTTCACGCAAAAACTACTGAACCGATTGGGCTGAAGTATGAGTATAGTTTGGGAACTGCTGGAGGCTATTTTTTTACCACGATAAAATGCGGGCGAAGTCAGGCGAAGTCAGGCGGCTCAGCAGCTAGTAACTAATATTTTTGTATCTATGTAATGTTTTAAGTATATCAGTTACTAGCTGATGCCCGCGCCTTCGCCCGCGTTTTATAGCGATAAAAAATAGCCTATATTTTTTCCAGGTCCTAAACTATACCCATACCAAATTTCAGCCTAATCGGTTCATTAGTTTTTGTGTGAAAGAGTAACAAATATCCATACATCCATACATCCATCCATACAAAGTATCACATTTAAAATATTAGTAGGATTATATGTATATATTACTAGCTGACCCGCCAAACGTTGTTTCGCCTTCAACCCTTATCACTTAGGGGTATGGAAAATAGATAGTAGCCGATTCTCAGACCTACTGAATACGCATATAAAATTTGGTAAAAACGGTAAAGCCAAAATCGGTAAAGACAAAGAAATTAAGTGAAGAGAATATCAATAACACCTTATTTCTTATTTGATAATAATAACTATGTTTATAGTATAAAATTTGACTTGCCTAAGTGCTTATTTTGTAAGCCTAAAGAAATAAAGTTATTGATTCTGATTCTGATAACATTTTGACATGGAAATTTGATATATAAGATAAGCAGGACAGTACCCATAACAATATTTAGCTTTGGGACTGGATGATGCGGATTATCCAGCATTATTTGGTTAATTAAATTGTACTATAATTATGTACTGCCTTAATTTGAAATAAACCTTGTACTAACGAATACACTAACGATGAGGAGCGAGGAGGAGCGCACTATCTGCCGAGATACAGTGCATAACTAGTTCGGCAGGTAGGGTAACCCGATTCAACCACAGTCGATCCAACTATAAAATAATATGGCGTGTTTAATAAACCGACTTCAAATTCCCTTACTTTTACACTTATTTTAAGTTTTGCGGGTAAATACACCCCCATCAAAATTTTATGAGACCCCTTCGAGATCATTTTTTATACAATAGTCAAAGAATTTTCAAAATCGGTCGATAATTGGCGGAGATATCGCGTAACATACATACAACATACAGACGAATTGATAACCTCCTTCTTTTGAAGTCAGTTAAAATCTCTTAATTCAATTCTCACTCTAATTTTCATTAGGACAGTTGAAAATATCAACTTTTATTTTGATGTATATTGCTATTCTTTTTAGAGTTCAATCATAATATTTTAAATTGTTACTCTAGTTCTATTTTAGTCTATAGGTTAAGTACGATGTGTAGAATTAGAATAGAATAGATACGTTTATTTGTTACTCAGACACATATAATTATAAAGAAATGAACATAAAAAAGAAAACAGTTTGCTAGAGTCACAAAACGGTCCCTGTCTCAGCATGGGTTAGTTGTATGTGTGTACAACCAACGCTGGTCTTCCGACAGAGCCGTTTCGTGACGTCACGGAATATAGAAGACAGGTATAAATAAAGATAAACAGTTAAAGGAAATACATTGACAACGGTGTTGATATCTTCTTACTATATAAAAATAAGTCGGGTTTTCCTTCCTGACGCTATAACTCCAGAACGCACGAACCGATTTCCACGGTTTTGCATTCGTTGGTCTCGGGCTCCGTGAGGTTTATAGCAAAGAAAATTCAGGAACAAATTCAACAGAAAAGCGGGAAAATCTTTTTTCATATACAGCACCATCTCTGATACATAGCATGTACTACAAACCAATATTTTAAGTAGATGGCGCCGGTGCGTGATAGCCATCTGGTGGCGAAACGGAGTTCGCCGGGTTTGCTAGTAAGATATAAACAAAACAATGAAATAAAAAGAGTAGGAATTGCAACAGCTTTGTGCACACATTTGAAAATAACAAACAGTAATTAAGTGGTCTGTCCTGTAAAGTTGCTTGGATAAATAAATCTAAATCTAAAAACTAAATAAAATCTGTTCTCAGTGCTGCTGATTTCAAACCGATGTCAGCCTTTTTCCTTTCCGTCCATAGAGGAATCCTCTATAGATGAGCTGAATAGACTGGTACAGGAGAGCAGCCACGAAGGTCCCCAGGATCAGCCCAGTACGAACCGTGAGAGTAATGCAAGGTAACAATTATAAATTCCCACTTATAGATTACTAATTAGATTAAAACCCCATCACTAGACCCTACATTCTTATTGGTGCGCAACGAGAAATAAAAACGTATGTATACATTATACATACTGAATGAACCGCACCAAAATGGGGTGCGCTATGTTGAAGTACTTTGGAGCGTTTCATCTGGGTGCGCTTAATCTGGGTGCGCTACGAGGAATGCCTCACAAATTCCTTCAAACAGATTGAATATACAGGATGATTGGTAGAGGTGTGCAAAGACAATACAATACAATACAAAAATTCTTTACTGTACACCAGAAAAACAACATTACAGAGAGAGGTTACAGGACAAGTACAAATGTACAATGGGCGGCCTTATCGCTTAGAAGCGATCTCAACCAGTCAACCTTTGGATGGACAGAATTGAGAATTTAAGAAAGGCAGGTGGTGTACCAAAGATGATTTAAGATTGAATAAAGATAAATATTAACATAACATTATAAATACCTATTAATAATATTATATTAAATGTATATTATTTATGATAAATAAATATAATCAAATGAAATATAAACCTACTAAAATATGCCTACATAAATAAATATAAATAGTCTATTTAATGTACAAATATTCACTTGTCCGAAAGGAAAAACTCGTTGACACGTTGACTCCATTGATCGCTTAGGTTTTAGTGGGTTCGGTAATAGGTACCTAACTCACGTGAAATGTGCCGTTTCATTTCATTCCATTTTATTTTCTCTTGTTTACCTTTTTTGTTGAAACAAACCTTTTTTTCAGACGCTCCGAAGGTGAGAATCATTTTGATTTTCTTGAAAACGACGGAGGCGACGATATTAATGATTTTAAAAGTATCACAGTTGAAAGTGTACCGACGTCATACAGAAGATACCAGTTTAGAAAGCCAGATGGCGCAGACGTCACACCAAACCCTTATTATAATCTTGGGAAAAAAAAAGAAAATATTTATCATTTCTACGATTACGGATCACAGGTTTTATTGTGGAAGGAAGAAGCAATGCACAATCTGTGTAGGGATTACTTGTACCTCGCGAGGTAAGTCCCTGCATACAAATAGAAAGACTAAAATTTATGACAACAACGTAAATAGAGATGAAATCAAGAAGCACTTTTTTTCGTAAATTGACTCGTTCTAAGGAATAAAACTAATTAAAAAGTAGTTTTTCATAAATTGCTGGCCATTTTCTATGGACCCATGTTCCAATGAAGTACGATTAATGGTGCTTCTGGTAATAATGTTGATTTATTAATAAATCTCAAAAATTATTAATTTCTCCAAAAGTCGAGTCGAATCTAAATAAGAGTAAGTTAAAATATGGCCTCATAAAAAATGTTTAAAGATTTAAAGTAAACTACTTTAATGCTATTGATATTGCTTGTAGAAATCAGAATATATTAAAAACCGCTAAAATATGTGAATTTCGCGCGGATTTGTGTTAGATTTCGAATTACGGAATTCTTTCGATCGAATTAGAATAGCCGTGCTGAGCCGTCTCCATTTGACATCTCGTCTCCCTGCGACCGTTACAATGTAGTCGGTTCATCAAATGGGAGGTCTTCCCACAGCCCCCAGCTACTCATTTTTTAACTGAAACTCCTTGCCCTCTACTGATTTCATATAATTAATCACGTAACTTCATATCTAACAAAGTAACATCATATTGCAGACATAAGGTGGCTTGGGCACTGAAGCGCCGTACCCCAATAAAGAACCATAACAGATATAGGATGGGATACCTCTTCGCTCGGTTGCGCAGGATTCAAACAGAAATGCTAAAAGTAAGATGTACCTTGTACAGAGAACAATATTATAACTATTGAAAATCGTACTATCCTACTAATGTGAAAGTTTGTATGGATGTATAGATATTTGTTACTCTTTCACGCAAAAACTACGGAACCGATTAGGCTGAAATTTGTTATGGGTTTTGGACATATAGGCTATTTTTTATCCCGATAAAACGCGGGCGAAGGCGCAGGCAGCAGCTAGTGATAAATGACAGATGATGAAGACTTTGACACGTTGGGAATACTTTTCGTGATACATTGGGAATAGGCGTGTCTCACGTGATATGTCATCCATCATGTATCTGAGTGTCTCCCTCATGCAGGCCTGTTCATACCTATACGCGGTATTCACTACCTAAAGCTATGGTGGTAGCTTTCGCGCGATCTGTGGTATTACAACGGCATAATTATGTCTTTATTGTACTGACCGCGCGGCCGCGTAGCGCTATTAAATATATCGCTGCAATCGCTGGCCGACCGGCCGATGATACAGTCTAGGGGCCTACTCGGAAATGGAAAATCAAAGTTTTTTTTTCGTCTTCGTGCAAAACCAACTCTTATGTCCATCGCATAAGATTAGCGTTTGCACCAAAAAGAATCAGAAACTTCGATTTCGTTTTTGAGAGTACGGGCCCTGGTTAACGATAACCACGCAACTCTGAAGAGCTCTGCCTATAACGGTCCTTTTGGTATAATTAGAAGAACAGAACTTTATAAACTTTCGCGATTTGTTAACATAATCGATTATTTATCGGGTAAGTATTTATCACGTACCGTAATTTTTTACCCAACTACCAACGGAGGAGGGTTATGAGGTTAGTACCTGAAATTCTCTCGATACAATGTTTTTATGTATGAAGCCGATTTTTATGTTCCCACGTAGCACTGATATACCAGTCTGATTCCAACAAATGAGGTGTCGATTGATTTCTCTCAATTCCCGGGGTGACAGGCTTTATGACGTCAGACGTCAATCGTCTTACGAGCTAGCGGGATCTAAGTAAGAAGCGAAAAATTTGTAGACGGACGTAAGCTACTTGAAAAGCGCGTACGAACGCGCAGGCAAAAGCTAGCCTAATTAATGTTAAGAAGTATATAATAAGCGTACGTATATACCGCATCAAAAATTTATGATTATAATGATTTTTTTCTAGATAGTAACATACGCCAACGAAAGAGGTAACCTGATTGAAAATTACCCGGGTAAAAAAGGTTCGAGACACCCGGGGTACTTTACGTCATACAGCCAAGATACGTCTATGTGGAATCCTGGAACTCAATTCCAATTTCCGCGATATTTTAACATAACGACATTAATGCGACTCTACGAGCGATTGTCTAGACTGGATAGAGATTCTCGTGACACAACAATGCTTCTCAAGGAGATTTATGCTGCTGAAGTTATACATCAAAGAAATAAGCATAATTCGAGCGGCGATATGCAAAAATTAGCGGGGGTATGATTCACCAGCCACTTAGTCTATCCAGTCATCATCATCATCATATCAGCCCATACACGTCCACGGCTGGACATAGGCCTCAGTCCTGAGCCGCCTCCATCCATCGACTCCCTGCGACCGCTAGAATGACGTCGGTCCATCGAGTGGATGGTCTCTCATGTAGGGGGGGATTTGCCATAATCACCACGCTTGGCAGGCGGATTGGTGATCGCAGTGTTGGTGTTGAAAAATACTCAGAAAGAAGCTGCTGCCCTTCCTCTGGTAGGTTCCCTTAGTCGGCTCTTACGACATCCTCGGATTGAGTTGGAGGGGTCGATATTCGTCGACGTTTCGATCACATCTCGATAGAAGCAGAAGATACAGATAAAGATCGTTGATTTGCTTGAACACAATGTAGGTTACACAGATGTTAACAATATTTTGGTTTCAATTATGTTATACTAAGATTAGCAAATGTTACAGTAATTTCAAATTTATATTAGACCGTATAGAAGACCGTACTGAACCTGTGGTTTCCGAGTCAACCAGTAAATTGAAGACGTTTTGCTGTCAGGGCATTTTATATTACAGTCGATGTGCACCCAATGACATTTAGCTTCCAAAACCGCCTGATCCTAATTTGCCCGCGACAACGAACGTTCACACCACACGGGCATTGGAGGCGAGCAAATCAACCTACCGTTATCTGGTGTTTTAAAAAACCGATTAAGGAATCTAAACGTTCTATTTGTTAAAGTGCCAAACGTAGATGTGTAGTTATTTACTACAACCGCTACAACGACAACGAAATCCTAGTCCTAGCAACACCGACATCGTTGTTTACAACATCGTTGTTAAAATCGGATGCCATTTTGAAAAAACGATGAACATGAATAATATGGCGAGTTTTAAAAAACGATAAACCGACTTCAAGTTTCCTTACTTTTACACTTATTTTAAGTTTTGCTGGATAAATACTAATTCCCTGGGGATAAAAGTACCATGGGACCCCTTCGGGATCGTTTTGTATAGGTACAATAGTGTAAGAATTTTCAAAATCGGTCCATAATTGGCGGAGATATCGCGTAGCATATACAAAAAAACTTACAGACAAATTGATAACCTCCTTCTTTTGAAGTCGGCTAAAAATCAAAGACAACGCACATGTCTAAGCGCTACATCCATCGGCTAGAGCCGCCCTTCATCTGTATAGTGTAGCTAACATCTACCACTATGTCACCAAAACGTATCCTGTCTCATTCATACTACTTGGATAAGTACAGACCGTTCACCATAAGATGGATTTGCGGAAAATTCGTCGAGAACAATTCGTCGAAAACAATTTCGTCGAGAACAATTCGCCGAAAACACAATTCGCTGAAAATACTATTTGCCGAGATATAGTCATAAAGATTTTCAAGTATAGCGGGAAATACCCAGTTTTGTCCTACATCTGAAAAATTGTGTTCAATTATAGCGGGAAATACCCAGTTTTGTTCTACATCAGAAAAAATGTGTTTTCGGCGACTTGTGCTTTCGGCGAATTGTTCTCGACGAAATTGTTTTCGACGAATTGATCTCGGAGAATTTTCCGCAGATGCATAAGAAGTCCCCTGACGTGACGTTCGAACTATGGCATTGACTATGGCAGGCAGGAGACATCTTATAGTGAACGGTCTGCATTTTTTGTTTCGAGCTCTATGGTGTTCATCTACTATAATAGGTATCCATTTTTATTTCAGGCGCCACAAGGATAAAAGTTACTTAAACAATCGGACACCTCCAAAAATAAATAAATTGTTGCATAATTATATTAATACTAAATCTATTTTTATTTCACTCGCCTGCTTTCCAAACTATAGGCAGGTACTCTTCGAACATACCTACGCAGCTTAGGGCCCATTCATACACACAGCATCCCTTTTACAGATGACATTATTCCAGATCCAGTATACGATATTTTCCAGTAGCTTAAAATCCGTAAAAAACGGTCCGGTAACAATCGTTTACTGGATCCGGAATACTGTCAGGTGTGTCAACTCGCCCCTACAACTACATCCACCATCACGGGAAAATAAACGGATCCCAGAAAACAGATGCTGTGTGTATGAGCCCTTACTTCAAAGATAAGGAAACTTATGTCATCACCACTTTGGTGCATGCTGAACCTCAGCGTTGTGGGCTATCTACCTACTCGCAACATTTAGCTGAGCATGGAGTTCTTCTGAAGCCGCAGTTGGTACCTACAGTTGGCACCGATCAAAACACACTTCCATCCTATTCTATCCTATTTTATATCCTACTAATATTATAAATGTCAAAGTTTGTATGGATGCATGTATGGATATTTGTTACTATTTCACGCAAAAAGTACTGAACCGATTAGGCTGAAATTGGGTATGGTTTGGGTCCTGGCATAACATTGGCTATTTTTTATCCCGATAAAACGGGGGCGAAGAAGCGGACAGCAGCTAGTTATTAATATTTTAGAATTAGGACTTAAGCGACCAAAAGAAGTGATAAAACTGATATTTATTATTAAAAGAGTTTTATTAGAGCGAAAAATATAATTTATATAAAAAAAATATGTTCGTAGATGCCATCTTCAAAGTCCTCACCCTGATCCACCGTAAAACCAAGCTGTGACCCGATACCCTTTACATCCTCTAAATGCATCCTTTTCAAACTCTTAAAAACCATGTCTTTTGGAATGAAGTGCATCATTGACCTTAGGTCATCTAATTGAGCCTCGGCAATTTCTTGGCCTTCAGGCCAAAGACAAACGCAATTGTTTTCCGTAATATTGGTTTGAGGGTGGTTTGAGTCATTTGAGCTAAATTAAAAAATAGACTAGCTTCATAGAAAGGAAATTTAACTGAAATGATTCAGATGTTTTCAGTTACTTAAGCCTTATCCGATTACGAACTGAACCTAAAATAGAACTGACTTAAGTACATACATATATGACCATTTTGGAATATTTAACCAATTTTCGACCAAAGTGTGGATTGATTACTTTCAGCAGAACTATATCCAAATATGAAAATGAAAATTGGCGCAAATTTGATCTACGAAAAATAAATAAATAAATAATGCTGGACAATTTACACAGCTAGCCCCAAGCTAAGCAGAGCTTGTGTTATGGGCTAGAGTGACTAAGTACTAGATATATAACTGATATACTTCATATAATACGATACATAGATAGATATTTTTTATTATACATAGAAAACATCCAGAACACCCTGAACAAATATTTGCAGATCGTACAAACATTTGTCCCGAGGCGGGAATCGAACCCGCAACGCAGGACGCAGGAGGCGTCGCAGGCGGATAAAATTACTTTTCCGTTTGTTTTGTTCCCTGTAAAACACAGAAAAACCATAAAATACACATACAAACTTGAATTTTGTGCCAATCTGATTTCATTGTTCGATTTGTCACTGAGATTGCAGACTACGATCTCAGAAGTCAAAATCAAAGTTTCTTTATTTCCGTAAATACAATAAATGTACACTTAGAAAAGGTCAAATTCTTAAAATTAAACACTGATTTGGAAATAAAGTGATATTTTGATTTCGGTCTCTTCGGTATGTAGACTAAAGTAAAGAAGTGACGAAGAAACCTTTAGCCTGTTAGGTGTTATTTTCAGAGTTATTTTTCGAGTTGGAGAAAAAACCGTCCCAAGCTTTTTTATCTTCTAGATAGTCTGAAATTTTGTAATAAGCCTTTTTACAAAGGATATGTTTGACAATTTGTTTGAATTTATTTATAGAAAGTTTTTGCAACTCGCTAGGGGTTTTGTTGTAGAAGCGTATACATTGCCCTCTAAAAGATACATTAATCTTGTGTAACCTAGTTTTGGGCACAGCTAATTTATTCTTATTTCTAGTATTTACATCGTGCATGTCCCAATTTTTAGGGAACCGATCGATATTTCTATGAGTGTACAATAAGTTTTCATAAATATATTGACATGGTACTGTCATTATATTTATTTCTTTGAATTTATCACGTAGGGATTCTCTAGGACCCATGTTATAGATTGCACGAACAGCCCTCTTCTGCAGCACAAATACGGTGTTAATATCTTCAGCGTTCCCCCATAGCAATATACCATACGACATAATACTATGGAAGTAGCTGAAATAGACCAGTCTGGAAGTATCAACGTCTGTAAGATGACGGATTTTTTTTTACTGCATACAATGCAGAACTAAGTCTCTTCGATAGCTTATCTATGTGTGGGCCCCATTGAAGTTTACTATCTAAGGTCATTCCTAAGAATACGGTAGTGTCTACAATTTCTAACGTTTCTCCTTTTACGTTTACATCAGCCTTAACTTGTTTTACATTTGGTAAAATAAATCTAAGACAAAACACAAATTTTAGTTTAGTTTTAGTTTCGTTAAGCACAAGATTATTAACACCAAACCAGTGGACTACTTTTGTCGGAAAGGGATAAAAATTCTTTAATAAAATGTAGAGCAGGCGAGTACAAGCTAATTAAGTAGGTAGTTGTAATTATTGAATTTTTTTACCAAGCTTTTCCATAAGTTTATCAACATCGATCTTTTCAATATCGAAAATTGCCTGCTTATTCAAAGAGACGTTGTTGGAGTTGTTGGCCATAGGAAAAAATTGGTTGATATCTTTCGGAACTTTATCCAAATATGACAATGCTTTTATCATAGCTGGAAACATAGTAGCCATTAGGTAATTAATGGTATAGGTAATTTGTGTTTTGTCTATTCATCTTAAAAATTAAAGAAGTATCATCAGCAAACAATACAATCTCGTGATTATTTTTAACGAGATGAGGCAGGTAGTTAATATAAACCAAAAATAGGACAGGGGCGAGGATTGATCCCTGCGGTACACCCATTACAAGTCTAGTCTGACATGAATAGTATACATAGATTACTTACATTAAAAAAATACACGTTTTGAAAAATCTCACCAAGGGGAAAGGAGGTCGAAACATTGCCTGATTTTGGCGATTTTACCTCACGTAATTTATGGATAAGCCCCATAAGTACAGTCACATTTCCAGAGACATTAAATCTCTTACTAGCTCAGAAGTTTAGAGCCTCTCGCCTCGCTGCAATAGTGACTTTGGATTGTTTCGCTAGCACGGGATTCAGCCGCCATGTCAAAAAAAATAGTTTTGCTATCTTGTTGAACATATCGGGATCGTACCCAGTTGTGTTGCGTGGTAAGCACATTATTATATTTAATCAGAAGGTAGTAGTAAGGTAGAAAGAAAGTACACCTAGGTAGGTACCTACTATTTTAATGGAACCCCATAATTGGATAAAATAATTAATCGCTTTTGCTATACCAAATAATTAACGCTATCGAACTAAGTACCACTCTACTTACCCACTCGCAGGTGATATCAAGCACCTTGATATTTCAATACATGTTAGAAGTAAGTACCCACAAGCAAACGCAAATATACCACATTATTATGCTGTTTAAAATACTTATAGTTAAAACCGACTACGTAAAAGTCATAAACAAGCGTTCAACAATTTTTCTTTTGATGCATAGCTAGTCGGATGCCTTTGTTCCAACATTTGTTTTGTACCTACCCTTTTCTAAGGGATGGGTGCCTCCAACTATCGTCCAGTATGAAAACGAAAATGATAGGACAATCGGTGAATGCTTATTTAAGACAATTTTGCAGTCTACGTATTTATTTTACAGAGCTACATAGGAACAGGAACGGAATGCAAAAATGCGAACTATATTTTGTATTAGTTTGTTTGGTAATATTTATTTTAATCATTTTTAGTTTTATTTAATGATTTTTTATTTACCTACTCACCTATGTTTATGTTTAAGCGACTCATCAAAGCACTGTATGGTGGTTTTTCCGGTCCCATAACCGTAAGGTGGGACAAACTGTTTATCTTAGTTAGAGGGATGAAGGTGGAATTCCTTCAAATAATCCCAAAGCAAAATCTTCCCTTACCGGGCCGGCCCAGCCCATTTAGCCCACGGACTGGCGGCGGCACTGGGAAACAGTGCTATCCCGACCCTCAACTAGCAACACCAAGCATAAATAACGAGCCGAGCGGAGCGAGCCACGAATTTTTATGTAAATTTATACGATTTTTAGGGAAAGTAAACAAGAGTACCTATCTATGACAAAAGAAATGATAGCGAGCGAAGCAGGCGCCGAATTTTTTTAAAACTGCGGTGGTAGACTATAGGAATATAAATAATGGCGAACGGAGCGAGCCGCGGTACTCAATTTAGGAGTTTGGTGAGGTGGAGTTAGCGACAAAGACAAAGAAGTTAAGATAACAGTGAGCACACATAGCTGCAGCATATTTTGGCAAAAAAGATAGAAATACAAAAAAGATAGGTAACCTTCTTTAGTTAATAACAACGAGCGGAGCGAATCCTGAATGTTTTGGGCCTGAGACGGCGCTTTGCGGCTGCTGAGAAAATTATTATAAACTAACTTAGAAGGAGTCCTTACGGTCTCAGAAAATCAGATCGGGTTGAGATTAGTATTATATTATATTTACATTAGTATTATACCTTAAGGTTAGGTAACCTTAAGGTATAATACTAATGTGCTGAGTCTCAACCCGATACCTTAAGGTTAGGTAACCTTAAGGTATAATACTAATGTGCTGAGTGTGGATACCTACCTAGGTATCCACACCTTAAAGCATAAAGCGTACTAGCCAGAAGATTCCGAGAAAACAGGCTCTAAAGTGTTACACGCCGCTTATACAATGTGTATTTTTGAACCTTGATTAAACGAGATGTGCGGATACGTGACATACCTACCTGTATATTTATCGACAAAAATTTAAAAAGTTTATCTTAAAAATCAAGACAATTTTAAAATGAGAACTATAGTTAGGTACCTACATCATTTTGTTTTTTCTTGTTTCTTCTCTGCATTTGACAATTTGGAGGGATTCTACCTTCATTCCCCAAACTTCTATAGAGTACCTTACCTAATGGCTACTATGTTTCCAGCTATGATAAAAGCATTGTCATATTTGGATAAAGTTCCGAAAGATATCAACCAATTTTTTCCTATGGCCAACAACTCCAACAACGTCTCTTTGAATAAGCAGGCAATTTTCGATATTGAAAAGATCGATGTTGATAAACTTATGGAAAAGCTTGGTAAAAAAATTCAATAATTACAACTACCTACTTAATTAGCTTGTACCCGCCTGCTCTACATTTTATTAAAGAATTTTTATCCCTTTTCCGACGGGTGAGTCCGGTTGACGATAGTATCAAGACGTGTTCGTGACGTCTCATTTTTATAAAGGATTTGGTACAGCGCCATATAAATATAACACGTCACGATCACGCCTCGATACAGCGTCAATCGGGCTCGGGGCTCAGTTTTTATTTTATAACTAGCTGACCCGTGCCCACTTCGTTGGGCGGTATACATTTTTAGTAGTCTATAAAACTCGCAAATAACGTGGTTTAAACGATGCGTGTTTAAACAAATTCAATAGGTAAAAGAATTTTCAAAATTGGCTCAGTAGATTCAGAGATTACCCCCTACAACCACACAAACCTTACTTATTTTTATTAGTCTAGTATAGTATAGATTTAAATATATCTAGATTTTATTGACTGGACGTCACACAGCTCCACATTTACCTAGGTACATATATTATGCCCTTTAAAGCTTTTGATACTACCTACTGGAGAATAGGGCACTACACATCTACTGTCCAGTTCTAAAACTGGAAGGAAGAATCACCAGTCGTCCTAAATCTTCACAATTTATATCTTGATTCATGGCGTCTCGCAGATCTACATAATTCTCAGCGCGCAGTCTTCTCTCATTAGTTCTGTTCTGATGTATACCAAACGCTTCGTTTTAATTTTGGCGTAAGTTTCCACCAGCCATTTTAATTTTGGCGTAAGTGTCCAACCACAAAACGGTTAAACAAACCTTGAAACCTGTGCAGATGAGCAATGCAACCTTCTTTTATTGGTAAAATGTATATAGGCGTAGAATTGCATTGCAGAAACTTTTTAATGTGCAGTCTCGTCAGTTTTCGGATTCATATCGGTCATCCCGGGTACACAGCACAATGTCCGGCCTGTCACAGTGCTGATCTACCAGGACGACGGCAACATCATTGGTAGCGAGAGCTTTCAACCGGATGCTGTCCAGTAGGTCGTTTATCGGCACTAATAAAAATTTTGTAATCATTTTGTTGGCTTTTGGGGTATGGACTCGTATTTTATGTCCTTCCTCGTAGTATGAACTCAAATCATGCTAAGTATCATTCGAATCCATTCAGTAATTTTTGCGCTATTTTAAGCCGAGAAATGTCACTACCATCCCCACCCCCAAGGGAACCTTAACGAATTCCAGGATAAAAAGTATTACATGACCTTCCTCGTAGTATGAACTTAAATCATGCCAAGTTTCATTTGAATACATTCAGTAGTTTCAGCGCTATGCGCAGCCAAGAAATTTAACTTTCATCCCCTCTCCCAAGGGAACCCCATTGAAATCCGGAATAAAAAGTATCCTATGTCCTTCCTCATAGTATGAACTCAAATCCTGTTAAGTTTCATTTGTATATATATATATATATATATATATATGTATATATAGTAGTTACGGCGCTACGCGCAGTCAAAAAATTTTACTTTCATCCCCTCTACCAAGGGAATCCTATTAAAATCCGGGATGAAAAGTATTCTATGCCCTTTCTCGTAATATGAACTTATATCATGCTAAGTTTTATTTGAATACCTTCAGTAGTTTCGGCGCTACGCGCAGCCACGAAATTTTACATTCATCCCTCTCCCAAGGGAACCCTATTGAAATCCGGGATAAAAAGTTTTCTATGTCCTACTTCATAGTATGAACTCAAAATCTACCAAGTTTCATTTGAATACATTTAGTAGCTTCGGCGCTACGCGCAGCCAAAAAATTTTACTTTCATCCCCTCCCCCAAAGGAACCCTATTGAAATCTGGGATAAAAAGTATCCTATATCCTACATTATAGTATGATCTCAAATTCTGCCAAGTTTCATTTGAATACATTTAGTAGTTCCGGCGCTATGCGCAGCCAACAAATTTTACTTTCATCCCCTCTCCCAAGGGAACCCTATTGAAATCCGGGATAAAAAGTATCCTATGTCCTTCCTCATACTATGTACTCAAATCCTGCCAAGTTTCATTTGAATACATTTAGTATTTTCGGCGCTACGCGCTGCCAAAAAAAATTACTTTCATCCCCTCTCCCAAGGGGAGATTATTACTCCCAAGCATATTGAAATCCGGGATGAAAAGTATACTTTGCACGGTAAAGTTATCTGTGTTGTCTATAGTGCCTACCTACTCGAGCCATTCTCTAGAAATAATGTAAACAAATTCTATCACGGAAAGAAAATCGTTTTAGCGTCAAGTTTGACATATAACTGTAGCATCAGCACTAAGCATTGCAGGAGGAAACTGTTCCAAGCGAGTAGTCCAAATTCTTTCAAACAATCTACAGCGAGAAGTGTTTTTTTAGGTTAAGTATCCGTTTACAATCATTTCATTTTGAGTTTTGATTGAATCTTGGTTTCAGGATCAATTAACAACAGTTTCCTGAACAATGAATCAGATGCCAGAAAGCGCGGTATACCTTTGGACAGGACAAAAATTAATCAGGAAGAATATAGAACAAGTTATAGCAATGCTGCTGATATAATAGCCAAACAGAAGATATGCGACTTGATGCTGCAAGTGATATACATGGCGAGGCACAGCGTGCGGCGGCTTGAGAGCAGTCCATTGTTCAACAAACATGACATTGGTTATAGGATTGGCATACTATTCTCCAAGATGAGAAGGATTTACAAGAAGGTGAAGAATATATACCAAACTATGACAAATACAGAAAAAGAAACATAGTAAGTACTTGCCTACCTCAGCTTCTGTCCTCTTGGCCTTATAGCCCAAAGATTTATTATAGCCCGGCTACACGCTCAAACATTTATGCATGTATGATTGAAGGAACCTTGCGCAAGATGAGCCCGGCCACACGCTCCATCTTGCTGGAGCGTGTGGCCGGGTTATTACGTGGTACCTAGGGTTGCCAACTTATTTTGATTACTATTAGAACTTATTTAGTTTGAGGATCTTCTACAACAACCCCCCCTGCGAGTTGCAAAAACTTTCTATAAACAAATTCAAACAAATTGTCAAAAATATCCTTTGTAAAAAGGCTTATTACAAAATTTCAGACTATCTAGATAAAAAAGCTTGGGACGGATTTTGCTCCAACTCGAAAAATAAATCTAAAAATAACACCTAAAAGGCTAAAGGTTTCTTCGTCGCTCCTTTACTTTAGTCTACATACCGAAGCGACCGAAATCAAAATATCACTTTATATGGAGACGAAGTGATCATTTATCTACAACTGTAATGTTGGGAGCCCAACTATTGAATTTGTGGTGTTATTGATATTCTCTTCACTTCATTATGACTATCATATTGCAATTTGTCAAAGTATTAAAAAAAGGCGAGTGCAGTGAGCCCCAAAAACACAATTCTGAGTGATGTATGCAGTTGATTCTTATCCTAAACATTTTCACGTTTTGACCATTTTGAGGCCACAGAAATATAGTCGTTTCGCGTACTATATTTAGTGCTCAATATAGTAAGATACTGTATGTCTAATAGGGTTAGCAACTATTCTGTAACACATCTCATCACACTTTTAAAAGGAAAGTCTACGAATATTATTCAAGTCAGACTATGTAATTTGTCTCTCAAAGTTACTACTAAATATTGTTGTTATTGTTGTTATGTATTATTGTATATTTCTATTTAGTATAGGTATGTGTATTGGGATTATTTTAGTTTGTTAAAGTTTATATTAGTATTTAGTTTTATTATCCTATTTAGCACCTGCACCGCCTTCCCTTCATTTTATCTTTTAAGCTTTGGTTGCCTGGAAGAAATCGCTTTGCGCGATAAGGCCGCCATGTCTTTTACCTTTTACCAAACTGTTTAGTTATAGGTAAGTTTTTCTGAATAAATCATTATCTTAGTATATATCTGGATATGACGTAGCCACTCACTCCATACATAGTTACTCGACAAGCCACGCCCCCCGTCTTACCCGAAAAATAGTATTCTGCTCGGTCAAGTCAGTAACTAAATTTTAACTTGAAAATCAAGTTAAAATTTAGTTTACTACTTGACAACTTGATACGTGTAAGCCAGCCATTATAGCCTAGCATCAAAACGCGCGAAGTGAAAAAATATTGTTATTTTTTTTTCTATGATTAACTCTGAACCAACCCTAAAGTTTGGTCCTTACCTTTTGTTACACCTGCTCACTCCAAATTTTGTGATCTATATATTGGTCTTAAGTTTTTTATCGTCAAAAGAAGTGCCTGCTACCTCCTACCGCGGACTCGCACGCGCCGTCCGTAATTAAAAATCATAAACTACCCATTATTGGTATAAAAATATAAGGAGGTCTTCCGAGACACAATAGTCACTTGGGTGACACTTGGTTACGTCATCATCACCATCGGCGAATGAGAAGACGAATCTGTTCCCGGTGTTACCATTAGTGTAAAATCTTAATTCTCCGAACTCCTTGTATTACCTGTATTAATCTGATAAAACTATGTGGTTTTGTATTTACCAATTATTTATCACATTGACTCGTGTTTAACTAACACTGTTTTGACTGATCTAACAAAACTATTAGACGATAGATTTTTTTATTGATATTTCAATTGGCACATTTGTTTCCCAACTTCTCCGTTTGGGGGGTGAAGGTGGAATTCCCCCCAAATAGGTACACAGGGAGATCTCCCGTGTCCGGGCTGACCCATCTGGTCCACTTGCCCGAAGTCTTTCGACCGACAGATGATATTTGGTGGTTGTATATCTGTCGAATGTTATTGAAACAACCGTTTGCGCGATCTAGGACTTTGCGAGTGAAATATTTCTCTTTTTGCTTCTTTACAAAGTGAATTTGTCTAGCGCCATCTGCCATCTAGCGGACTTTCTCCCAACTGCTTAGGTAGACGTGCCTCTGTCGATGTTTACGCCATTGTAGTTCAGGCGATTTTGGTTAGAGGTCACCATACTCCGTTTTGTTGAAATATATTTGAAACTTGACGTGAGCAAGAGTCACTCCCGGAGGATCAGAACTTGTTTTCTTGGACCCTCCCCGAATTACCTACTGTCTACTTTACTGCTGAATTTCGATAAAATCCGTTTAGCCGTGAAAAGGTGACAGGCAGACTTACTTTAAAAATAAATTCATGATTATTTTTTTTAATATCGGCATTTCTATACTTATACTTTCTGGGTAATGGACCAGTTGAGCTATCTGTAGATTGTTTGCAACAGTCTGCAGTTAACTCAATTCAATAGTAAATACTAGTTTAATTTCTTTCTGGGTTATAGACATTTTTAGATATTGACATTTGTAAATATGGTCATTTCTATATTCGACAATTAAATTTTATAAATTCGATATTTTTATACCTAGTCATTATTCCTGATAGACTAAAGTCACCAAAGGTTACCTATTACACTTAAAAACAAAACTAACTTTGAATTTTTTTCCAGTTTCGCTGCTGGTTATACAGGGGAAGTCAATAGGAACTTAAATAGAGAGGACAGATATATTATAATGCACCACAGAATAGTGAAGCTGCATACAGATTACATCTACTACTTCTGGGTGATGATTAAGATCGACGGCATGTTCGCAGAATTTAATAAAGTGCCTAAGAGACAGCCGTTAAATAAAGAAACAGCGGGAATAAGTATTGAAAACAAAGAAATTGGTTAAAATTTACCGAAGGCATTAACCTAGGTATTAACATTTATTCAAGTACCTATTTATTTAGAATAAGATATTTAATTAACTATGTAATAAAATCGTGATTTTATTAGTTATTTAGTCCCCAGCATCCAAATAAAAACTATATTTATATCAAACAAAACGCCTTTTATTAACCGACTTCAAAAGAAGGAGGTTCTCAATTCGTCTGTATGTTTTTTGTATGTATGTTACGCAATATCTCCGCCAATTCATTTTACAGTTTTAAAATCAATCTAAAAAATATATATTTTACAACTTCAATGTCATCATCATCATCATATCAGCCGATCGACGTCCACTGCTGGACATAGGCCTCCCCTAAGGATCTCCACAATGACCGATTTTGCGCTGCCCGCATCCAGCGATTTCCCGCGACCTTCACTAGGTCGTCGGTCCATCGCGTGGGTAGACCCTACCTACACCGCGCTTTCCGGTACGTGGTCGCCACTCTAGAGCCTTGCAACCCCAGCGGCCGTCGGTCCTACGAGCTATGTGCTCTGCCCACTGCCACTTGAGTTTCGCAACTCTGAGAGCTATGTCGGTTACCTTGGTTCTTCTGCGGATTTCCTCATTTCTGATTCGATCTCGCAGAGAGACTCCGAGCATAGCCCTCTCCATTGCTCTCTGTGCGACCTTGAGCTTTCTGACGAGGCCCATAGTGAAGGACCAAAACTTCAATGTGATTCGCATTAATTTGGTCGATCATAGTTTCTGTTTTTGTTTGTTTTATGTTGTTTTCTGTTTGTTTCTTTTCTATTTCAATTTATGTTTTTTGTCAAAAAATCTGTTATAGTTCACCACTAGTATTGCACATGTCTTGTTATGTCTTTTTTTAATAAAATTTCACTTAACACGTAGATAATTTATGTTATTTGCTTAACTACCTGTATTGTCAAGAGTATGTTCATAGCCAGTGACGCGCTCTACGCTAAGGTGTCACGGAAGACCAGCGCTGCAGTTGAACCGAAATCAAAATATCACTTTATTTCTATATCAGTGTTTAATTTTAAGAATTAGACCTTTTTTAAGTGTACGTACATTTATTGTATTTACGGAAATAAAGAAACTTTGACTTTGTTGCTCCCCGAGCTCCTGCAGCACACGCTGAGTGGCAGCTTTTTGGTCTCACATTGTATTTTTTTCTCTATTTAACCCTTTTCATTATTATTTTGTTTTGTGAACCAATAACAAAAAATTCTTATCTTTCTTATCAATTATGGACCGAATTTTTTTTAAAACTTAAAATAACTGTAATAGCGTATTTACACGCTATTACATAAACACGCCATATTATGCTACTACTACCTACTTAGCTTCTGCCTGCGGCCCCACTCGCGCCATTTTTTCAAAAAATAATCTATATTTTTAAAACCGATCTATCGATTTTCGCTATTTATTTCAGGGTATCAAATTTGTATCAAACTTGATATTCCCGAACTGTGTGAAACTGAAATCTCATTCGTGGGAGTAGTAGACGAGTAGGGTCGGTGCTCGGCCGAACCCTAAAACATAGCCGGATCCGCCGAGTACCGAATACAAACACTCGACTCGAGCACCGAGTATTTACGGCCTAGTAGCGAGTACTTACCGAGTACTCGGCCTTAATTATATTGTGGGGAAAAATAAAGACAAAAATCCAGTTTTCATCATTACTTACTTCTTGTAATAAATTACGCGTTGTCTACATAAAATATTAATTAAAACACACGAGCGTAACCTCTTCTACGTGAATACTCGTACAAAAAGTGACAATTCGTTGACAAATTATGAGATTAGGTTTTTCCTCAGCCCGGGCTTAGTACCGGTACCAAAACTAACGATACCATAGCGGTAAGTATCGGTATTTTACATTTAGGTACCTGAGTATCGGTATTTTTAAAATATCGGTATTTGAGCTCAAAGTATCAATACTAATAGCGGTTTTTGCAACGTTGCCAACTCGCATGAAAGTACACCGCCGGCACCGCTCTGCGGCGCGGGTGGTACCGATACTTTACGTATATAGTATCCGTATTTTAGAGTTATGGAACCGGTAAAAGTACCGGTACTCATGAAAAATATTTTGGACCGGTACTGATGTTAGTATCGATTTAAATTATATAGATACTAAAAAAGTATCAATACTGCGTCGAGGTCAGTGGAACCGGTACTTGAAAATACCGGTATTCAAAGGCCTGCTTCGCAGTGCACGGTGTGTTCGTGCTAGACACGTGCGTAGCCTCCGTGCACAGCGGTGGGACGGCGACTTATATACCAAATTATTTTATTAAACCATAATAAATAACAATTCAAGAACATATAACAAAATATATTTATTGATAATAAATTACTATAAGCTACAAATTAATTAAATAAAATCACAATGGTTAATCAGTAATCACATAATTATAAACAAAATAACTAGGTACTTAAACATTAACGCACTTAAAAGACTTAAACGTAAATTATGATGCGCTACGTAAAAATAAAGTGAAATGTTCTCTGTTATTTTCAGACATTAAAACCAAAAGTATAATCATACCTACTTATAGAAGCTGATATAATTACGTTTACTTTTAACAAAGTTTACATCTAAAAGACACCTACTAATAATTACTACCAGCATTTACAATTGAAACAGTTAAGCTAACTGCAGATTGTTGCAAACAATATAAAGGTAGCTCAACTGACGCAAATCAATACCAATCGGAAGCTTCCCCAAGACGCTGACTGTATTGCCACGCGGTCTGGTAATGCTGATGCGCTGCGCCAGATACTCACCTGCCCCCGTAGCACGGGGATTGTTGTCTTTGGTAGAATAGAGTAAAATTACGTTAATTTGTCATCGAGTGCGTAGATTACGTCACATTGTCATCGAATGCGTAAATAACGTCACATTGTCATCGAATGCGTAAATTATATGAAATTCATTCCTTAAACTTTAATTAAGTACCCAATGTATGGCGATGCGATGTCACTATTGTCTATTCTACCTTAGAGAACAATCCGTGCTAGGGGGGGCAGCTCTCGGGTGAAGCGCTTCTTCGACCAGACGCTTTGATAAAAATTTGAAAACCCTGAGAGTCTCGGTACCCCACGCACATAGGGTTTCGCTTTCACTTGCTTATTTACTAATTTCTAATAACGATTACGTTTAAAAAACAAGGAAGCCAATGAAAAGCTCCTAAAACCTTTACCGAAAGTTCAAAAACTGCGTACTTTTATCTCTAACTTTCCCACTTTACCAAGTGGCTGTTAGTTTTCTTCACTTAACATCACAGTGAGAAAAGACCGCTGTTTTAGGTTGACAGATATTAAAAGTGAGTATGATATAAGAGTGGTTTCACACTGTATCCGATCCATATGCGAAGTACCGGGTAAAACGGGGGGTTGAATAGAAATGGACGAAATACTGGAACAAAACATATTCTGTAGAAGTTAGATCCATTGACACAGGAGGTTAACAGTCACGGACTAAGGATACCTCCACTGCTAAAGGCCATTCAATGTTTTGCTCCAGTATTTCATCAATTTCTATTCTCCTTAGAGTCATATGAGTAGATAATACATTTTTAGACTCTAGATACGGATTTTCATAAAATCGGTAATCACAAATCACTAGTTTGTCCCCCTTATTCATAATGTATTTGTATTTATTTATTTCCACCGTAGGTACACATGTTACACTTGATGTCGTTTATTCTATCTATATTATAATATTCACACAAACTTTTCACATAGGAAACACCATATGGTCTGCTAACTTAAAGCATTGCTAATTCTCACGCTGTCTTCTTCTATTCAAATAAGTCGAAGTGAGAAATAACACTGCTTAGTAGCTGTTTTATATTAGCAGACCATTATGATTAAGGGGGATAACCCCCGTATTCATATTCAAATAGAATAGAGAAAAATTACGTCACTTTGTCATCGAATGCGTAAATTATTTGAAAGTCATTCCTTCAACTTCAATAATGTACGCAATGTACATGCTGCGTCATTATTGTCTATTCTGCCCTAGAGAACAATATAAAACAATACAAATATTAAAACAAAATTATCATCAATTAAGAAATTAAAAGTTATTAGATTGATTCTCTCTTCACTTCAATTACCGGTCGGATGCAGTGTGAAACCGCTCTGAATAAGACTATACTATAATATGAGACCCGATAAGCCTGTGCCGAGTTTACTGAGTCTTCTTTGATTCTGTCGCGAATATAAATGATAGCTCCGGCTTCTTCTGAGCAAAGGCAATGAACTCATCTGAAACAAATAACATGTTATGAACGACTAGCTTGATAAGTCATGGCCTATAATGGATACTGTAGCTTTCTGGTTTAAAAATTTTCAAAATGTGACCGTAGTTCCAGACATTATGTAAATTATATTGTACAAATGTATATTAGTTACCTACCGTATGTAATGTATCCCTTCTCTGTGAGATCTGCTTGCTGGAAGAGACAGTCTGCGTCCTCTCGGCAGAGCCCCAGGCAGCGCGCGCACGCGTCGCTGAATGCGCCGGCGCAGAGCCGTCCGTGACACCCGCGGTCGTACAACTGCAGAGAATAACAATGCATAATATACAGAGTGTTCTACATATTGATGTTTAAACGATGTGGGTAGGCAGGTATTGTCAACCTGCAGCGATTTGATATAGATATCATATTTTCAGCGTTTTGTTTTAATTTTTCAAGTTAAGCCGTTCCTCCCACCGCCTATATTGGTGGGACGAACGGGACATAATTTGAATTCAGACTATATGTCCCATTCGACCCACCGGTGAGACTGAAGCTGGTGGGATGGACGGGATATCACGAGAACTTTTGGTCCCATTTTCTTACCATTTTGATATGAACCGTTGTAAGTAGGTCATATTTTTTTTATGAATAGTTTATTTGCGACGATGTTTTTTGCTACGAGCTTAGGAGTTTAGGCGCAATCAAACCCATGTAGCATTTCTACATTAATAATCCCATAACCTGGTAGTGGAAAAAGTCACTGGGTTGACTCGAGCTCCTATTGGTTGGAAACTTGATTGGGCGGATTCAAAACCAGTAGGTAAGCCAAGTCCGAGCGAACTAACTCTAAGAGCTCGTTCGCACCTGAGCTTTTTTAACGTCCATTAAAAAAGCGATCAAATAGAACAAATGCGTTCCCAAATACATATTCACACAGCGGCGTTTTTAAAACGCGACGCTTTTTTTTGCGCTCTGTTCTTTTTCAACGCTCAGCGTTGGGCGTTAAGTCGATTACGCCGTATGAAACTTCTTATTATTATAGTGGTCACCCGTATGGTGGTGACCAGTATGGGGTTTATAGTGTGGCGGAGCCTACGTAGGTATCGTGGTGGGTGTTAAATGACACTCAGACTTACGATTTGGGTAGGTATATAATGTCCCGCACACTAGATCCTGTATGTATATAAAGGTTCAGAAGGTGGAATAAGCACTAGCACAGATTTAGGCAAGGTAACAAAGCATTAAGCACAGAACAATAGGAAGAATGCGCGTCTATGTATTTCAGCGCGGGGCGGCGTGCGTTCCGCGCGAGAGCAAGTTCGTGACTGGTTTGACCGCTGCGCCGGAGCACCTCGCGCCTTCCGCTGGCCAGTACCTAAGGCGTTATGTACAACCGCAGCACTAGTGATGTGCGTAGGTCGATGATTTCGCTACGGAACTTGTGTGAATTACGGAATTAAAAATTAAAGAATTAAGCATTTGTATGGAAAGTAGCCTACACCATCATTCACTCGAGCGCTACAAAAGCGCCGGCGCTGACAATAAAAAAGCGCTCGTGCAAACTAGCTCTAAAGCCGGTGGAAGCCATGTTAAAATATTTCTATAATACAAAAAAAAAATAGTTTTAAATATAAGCTTTTTTATCATCTAGGACCTAAATAGATACTTGGGAAGACAAATCCAACGATTTCGAAATCGACGTGGTGAAGTCGTTTCGTTTAGGAGTTCCTATGGCCACCTTCGGTTTCCATCATCAGACCAGCTCGATGGTACCATGACATTGCATTGTCACCGAACTTACATAAGTATGCCAAATTTCAGCTCAATCAGTTGAGGATATCTGCTTCAAAATTGAGTTGCAAGATTCCACCCGAAGAAACAGTGTAACATTGCAAGTTAAGTAAAAGCTTGCCGAAAGCCGAACTTCGACCAAAATGGGGTTCAGTCGTGCTAGTAAACTCCTAGACGTAACTTAACTCTGCCTAATAAGTAAAGTGTTGAAATTATAAGACACTGAAGTACTAGCTAATTGTTTTATTTCTTTTTTTAAGTCCATAACGTAGAGTCAGTTAGGACGCTGTATGTTATACCTAGTTAGGCGAAAAGAAACATTTATCTTATGAATCAGATTCAATAACTTTATTTCTTTAGGCTTACAAAATAAGTACTTAGAAAAGTCAAATATTATACTATTAACATAGTTATTATTGTCAAATAAGAAATAAGGTGTTATTGATATTCTCTTCACTTCAATTTTTTTGTCCACTAGTGGAAGAAGTGAAATAGAAACCACTAGCACACAATTGTTGCACATCATCATCATCAGCCCATACACGTCCACGGCTGGACATAGGCCTCCCCGTACGACGCCACAAATAGCGGTCCTAAGCCGCCTCCATTCATCGACTCCCTGCGACCGCTACGATGTCATCGGTCCATCGAGTGGATGGTCTCCCATGTAGGGGGGATTTGCCATAATCACCACACTTGGCAGGCGGATTGGTGATCGCAGTGTTGGTGTTTAAAAATACTCAGAAGGAAGCTGCTGCCCTTCCTCCGGTAGGTTCCGTTATTCGGCTCTTACGACATCCACGGGTTGAGTTGGAGGGGTCGATATTCGTACGCCGCGACCCCACGGCCTGTATTGTTGCACATAGATGTACATAATTTGAAATAAATACATTTATTAGTATTATTTTATTTTAATTTTTTTTTTAACATAACTTGTGTAAAGAGCTATTGTTTCATAAGCAAATTAAATTAATGGATCAACTCAAATTAATTTATGTTGAATATAGACGAAACAAACATTGCCTTTTCCGCAACTGAGATTGCGCAACAGGGCTTTCCTTTTGCGCAACTCATTTTGTTCCCTTTTGCTCAACTCTATAATTTTAGACGAAATAAAGACCCCCTTATTAATAATAGTCTGCTAACTTAAAACAGCTACTAAGCTGTGTTGCTTCTCACTCTGACTTATGTCAATAGAAGACAATGAGCGAGTGTGAGAATTGGAAGTAAGAAAAGCAATGATTTAAGTTAGGCAGTCTATTATAATATGAATATGGGGGTTTTCTAACAACAAAAATAACAATCAAATAATAGAAAGAAACAAATTAGAAATAAACTAGCAACTCGCCCCGGCTTCGCACGCGTAGTAGAGCCAGGCCGCCAGGCGGCGGCGGTTTGACTTTTTCCGACACTTCCAACAAATATCGTTGGATTTCAATCAATTTACACAAAACCTTGACAAATTATATACTTAAACCATCCTCATGAATCAACCTTCATCATCCTTTTCGATTGGTGAAAACCGCATGAAAATCCGTTCAGTATTTTTTGAGTTTATCGCGAACAGACAGACAGACAGACAGACGCGGCGGAGGAGTTTGTTTTATAATATTTATTGATATGTGAAAAATTACAACTTATGCCAAAAATTAAGGTTAAGTACAAAACTGTCAGAAATGATTTGGAAGTAACACACTATAACAAATACATACATATGTCTAACAAATAAGAAATTTCTCGAGCCTGCTAATTTTTGGATAAATATACGTTATTTCTTTTTTTGACAAACGTATTACTAACAAAGAAAATTACGATCAAATAAAAGAAAAATATTAGAACTAGTATTTACAATTGAAATAATTGAGCTAACGGCGGACTGTTGCAAACAATTTACAGGTAGCTCTACTGGTCCATATCAATACCAGTCGAAAGCGTCCCCAAGATGCTGGGTGCATTGCCCCGGTTTCATTTCACATCTGTTTTTAAAACAGCTCACTCTAAAAAAAATTCTCTTACCTTAAAAGCGTATGATAGTAACTGGGAGAGGGGTGCGTTTTGTAACGCCAGAAATGTAGCGCTCATCAGATAGTCAGGGAAGTACGCCAGCCCGCTCGATCTCTGAAAACGTACGAATGCTTTTTAAATAATATCATAATATTATATTAAAACTAGCTGTTCCCCGCGGTTTCACCCGCGTTAAATTCGAATTTCACATTTCTAGGGGGAAATAAAAAGGTATTAGTAGGATTGTTATTATATTTTTTACCTTTACGCGGTGTATACCTATTACGCAGTACAACTAACTCGCGTTGCGCCTAAACGTCATTTACAGTTCTCTATCGGCCTCACTATCTGTTTGCCTGAGTTGCTATCAGACTGCTTAGCGTAAGGACAACTTCGCTATAAGCCTAGGTCTTAATACCATCTATTCGAAAAGAGTCAAAGGGTTCCTGAATAAGTGCGAACAAAGTACGTCATTCCAGCGCACTTAATGACAATGACGAAATTACTTTTGAGTTTGGAACACTATTTAATAAAAAAGTTTGAACGCAATACGCTTAAAAAAAATAGTTAAAAACTAAAACCCGACTACACAATAGTCTTAAACAAGCGTTCACCTATTGTCCTTATCATTTTCTTTTGATACATAGGTAGTCGGATGCCTTTGTTCCTACTTGTACCCTAGGTATATGGGGTGGGTGCCTCCGACTACCGAAGTATCAACAGAAAATAAATAGGTGAACGCTTGTTTTAGACTTTTATGTTGGGTTTTAGTTTTTAACTATATGTTTTACACCTTTTTCCTACTAGTTTGAGATTTACCTCACAAAAGTTTGAAAAACGGTTTCAGAAAGTACAAACAAAGACCTTTGCAACGATACCACACCCGAGCATATTTACTAACATTGAGGTTTTTGACCCTTACTTACACCCCCGCTATCTCGTTAGCCCCCATTTTTATTTGACGTCACATAGCCTATAACCATCGGGCTTTTAAGGCGAATCATATGACACCTCATTTGTTGAAATCGGACCAAAAGTTTCAATGCCACGTGGGAACATTAAAATCGATCTTTATATATATATATATATATATGGGTGTCAAACTCATAACCCTCGTCCTTCGGTAGTCGGGTAAAGGGAGCGTGTGAGGCGGCTATCCAAATTTAAGAAAAGAATACGCGGGAACTTTCTATTCGTTTTGTTATTAATTATTATCAAAATATTACAGACAATTAATTTGATTCACCCAAATTGAATGAACGATGAGTTCTAGCAGTGAAAGTGAAATATTAACAGCAGAAAATATAAAATTAAACGCGGAAACTGTTTTAAACAATTTAAATCAAAACAAATCGAGAGAAAAGAAAAGCCTATATATAATCTGTATTTTTAAATTGGTTATGTACCTAAATATAAATATTCGTCACTACTAAAGGCATTTCTTATTTATTTTTCTCATATCATTAATTTTTCTCATAGTAAGATGAAAAGCAGAGTGTGCCACACGGTACCAAAATTATTTAACCTCGAGTAACGTACTTTGAATTCCTCGCTACGCTTAGGATTCTACTCTAGAATCCCTCAAAATATTACATTTTAATCTAGAAACCTTCGCTTCGCTCTGGATTAAAAAATCGCTCTCGCCGTAAATAATTTTATTCCCTTGTAACACCATCTAATTTATGAGCTCTTAGAAAATTTGTTCACAATAGAGATAGCTGTATTGTTATGGTAGTAAATACTAACACTTCCGTCACTCTACATATTAGAGATAGCACTCTATGTTAAGAATAACTATATAGGGTGTTAGTCAAATTAGTGCACAATATCGCAGGGGGATATTCTGTTGGTGACACAGTATCATATAAAATTAATAAACGGGGTCCAAAGTCAATATTATACCTACCCAAAATTATACTAACCCTTATTTTGCAAGCTCTGTATTACGTTATACTACAGTCCCTCCAAACAGATGATTGGCATACATTATGGAGGGCATTGACCGCGCGACTGTCTGCCACGCGGAATCACGTACAATAGCTCTGTCACTTTCTCTGCCGCGCGGAATCACGTATAGCTCTGTCACTTTCGCATGGGGGCGGGGCCAGTGAGGCGACAATGACTGCTAAGCGTGAAAGAGCGGTCGCCCTATTTCGGGATGGCTAAGTACGTAGTATAAGGCGTTATTTGAGACCATTAAAAATTCGACAAAAAAATATAAATCGTTTGCGGCTTACTTTGTTTAGTGAAAGTTAATCTGTAGTAGCAGGTGAGTAACCTCCAGCGGTGTTGTGCACTAATTTGAATAACACCCTGTATCTACTTATAATAATATCTTTATCAGTTAGTGTTTTGATCCGTATAATTGTTTGTTTCTATTGTTATTTGTATATATATACTGTTTTTAAGTTTTTTTATGGACACATTACATATTGTTTATCCATAAGCGGAAACTGTTAGGCTTAGGTTACCCATAATTTCCAACCATTACTGTTAAATAAGCTGTTTGTTTTCCAAATAAAAATAAATAAATAATTCTCATCTGTTTCCTCGTTTATCAGAAACTACCTAAACCTAAAATGTTATAGTATAAATAGTAAAGAAAATAACACGAATACCTTCTCTATACTAGGTCTATTTTGTCTTTTGGTAGGTAAGTCATCAGTACCAGAACCTTAAGAGTTTTCAGTAATAGAATGCACCTGCCGAATCGACCAGCTGTACTGACCTGCTGGAATATATTGAAGAGCCTCATGGCCCTTGCGTCTTTCGTCACCCCGAGCCGCGCACAGAATTCATCAGCGTCGACCAGCCCGACGCGGGTTGCGCCGGCGCGCGCACCGGCCGCCGCCAGATGCACATCCAGCTGGGATCTCTCCAACCTGAAGCCATAATACGATATACGTAGATCAAATTCATCCGTTATCGTATATTTTCATCTGCTTACTTAATTATGGACAACACGTCTGAATAAACAAACTTTTATTAATTATTTATCTGCGAAAGATGATTTAGGTTTTATCAGTGAAGCTTGGGAATCCGCCGAGCACTTTCGTATTTAGTTAGTCAGGCCGCGCCGGGTATGCCCAGTTGTTTGGCACGCGCGATCATTCTAGAGTCATGTAAAATGTTCTGTTTAGCTTTATAGAAATATTGTATACATGTATCTAAATCGCATTAAATTTAGATTTGGATAGGCAAAATAACCATGTATAGACACATAAGTGATATTATAACGTGCTAGTGGTTTCTTTTTCACTTCTTCCACAAGTGGACAAAAAATTGAAGTGAAGAGAATATCAATAATACCTTATTTCTTATTTGATATTAATAACTATGTTTATAGTATAAAATTTGACTTGTCTAAGTGCTTATTTTGTAAGCCTAAAGAAATAAAGTTATTGATTCTGATTCTGTAACACTAATTCATTAATACGCTCGTGTTTGAGTCCTTACCCGAGCGCTGCCCTGCCCTCCTGCAGTTCTCTGACGCAGGCCGCGCCCGGTATGCCCAGTTGTTTGGCGCGCGCGATCAGTCGACAGTCGTCGTATGTATAATCTAAGACTGGGACGCCTAATGCCCTGCAACAGATAAATAAAACTTATACTAAAACTTGTCCAACATTATTTATTTATTTAGACAACTATTACAGAGATTATAGGACTACTTTTATAATAATTAAGACACTACGGAACCCGCGTGAATTATGGATTTGAACTACGTTGCTTGCCCCCAGCGACGTAGTTCAAATCCATAATTCAAATATGTAAATAAGTGTGTTGGATATTGTTCTGTTCTGATAGTACTTCCAAAATCATATCTAAAATAAAAATTTATACAATATTCGTAGCCTAAAGCGAAAATTTAATGAACCAACATTGAAGCAAAGACTGTCATCTGTCAAGGAGAACATTGTATCCGAACAGAACTGTAGAAATAAATGAAAATGTTAGGATCCATTATTTGAATTCTTAAAGATCACTTCCTCTTAAGTACTCGTGAGTCAATTGGGTTACGTTAAAACCTTTTTTTCTCCGTAATCTTAATCGAAAAAGCTTCGAAAAGCGTAATAATCTATGCGATACAAGACAGGTGCTTTTCGAAAATATAACAAAACTATTTTATATATCAGAAATACTTGAGCAAAGTACCATCTATTTTCTTAGTTAGTAACCTAGGTTTTTGTGTTAGAGCACCAAGCTGAGTCAGGATCTGTTAGACCTACGCACACGCGCTTGTCTACTTGCTGAGTGAGCTACTTAGTACCAAACCAACCCAATGCTTACTAGTGTTAGTACCTACTTATTGTCCATCTGTGTATAGTCTATGTGTTAACTAGTAGGTTCTAAGTAGTCTTATTTCTATGTTTGTTTGTGTGTTGTGTTTAATAAATAATTTTCTTTTTTTTTCTTTATCGTACCATAAACTATCCTCCTAAACTATCTACCACAAGATTTTTTATCGTCATCCATCACCATAATAAATAATGAAATACCGAGGGAACCTTCCGTTTATTTTGCATATTAATGTCCTCATTAAAAGACAATAACCAAAAACATGATTTTTGCGCTTACGACGCTTTGCTCTGTCCCGCTCCTATGAACGCGAAATCCTATGCCTATCCTTTTCACAAAATGGCGCCATATAGCTCCCTCAGATTCAGAGTTCGGAAAATGTCCTCATTAATAGATAATAAGCAAAAAAATTATTTTTGCGATTACGACGCTTTGCTCTGTCCCGCTCATATGAACGCGAAATCCTATGCCTATCCTTTTCATAAAATGGCGTCATATAGCTCCCTCTTAAGATCCCAAGTTCGGAAAAAGGAAGTCATAGGTGTAACTTACTTGGCCATGACATCTCGAACATTTCTCGCGTAGAGCTTAGGGTCTCTCTTCTCTTCCTCGCTCGGATAGTACACCGGGAGGAACTCAATCTCACATGAACTGTGCACTTGAGTCAGAGTCAGCCAGAGTAACTTCAATCTGTGGAGGTAACAGAATTAATGTTAAATGAAAAAACCTCAGGGGCGGACTCCACCCTCTCCACATAAGCGGAGACGAGATGTGTTTTAGATAACGTTTGTGTAAGATGGTGATAAACAAATAAGTATATAACTTACGCTCCAGGGCCCTCCCAGGTCCAAGTGACGGTGTCCTTCGCGTTGGGGTACCTGATGGTGACTGGCTGGACTGGCACCCCCGGGTAGAACCCCCCGGACTTAAACGTGATGAGGCAGGACCTATTGGTGCACGTGCCTTCTGGGAAGATTAGGATCTGAAATGTTTATTAGAAGAATTAAGGCAATGCTGTAGACGGATAATACAATTATAATATTATGATGCCAGTGTCAAAAATGAGTTTGGGAAAACCTCTCGATACACGGTGCCAAAAATAGATGAGAAAATCAATGACCGCTGCAAAGTCAGGGCGAGATCAAAATAAAATGAACACGTGCTGTGCATATTGTTGCATATTTATATGTACAGGCACGTTTAGACATACAGTGCGTTTGAAGACACCTGTCATAAGAATAATCGAATTAACTGTTATTTGAACTGTGGTTGGCACGGTTCACTTTTCCTCTTCTGTCACCGATATACTAAGCGCGAGATATTTTTTCTGCGTTCATCAAACTAGCGGAAGAGTAATTTGCCGCAAATCGTGAATAATTTTCTCGACACTCGACGTTGGAATTATTCCAAACTGACAAAAACCTGCTGAAACGCCGGGAAAATCCTACTATTCTACTAGTATTATAAATGTCAAAGTTTGGATGTATGGATATTTGTTCCTATTTCACGCATAAACTACTGAACGTAATGGGCTGAAATTTGGTATGGGTATAGTTCGGGACCTAATATAACAAATAGGGAATTTTTTTATCCCGCTAAAACGCAGGCGAAGGCGCGGGCAGCAGTTAGTAAATAATATCCATGAAAATAAAAACTGATGATGATAACACTAGCCGAATTTTCGGGCACGTCTGCTTGTCTCAACGGACACAAGCCATGTGTGCAAGTGTGCAGGAAATATTATAGTGCTCAAGTTTGTGAGAGTTTATTCTCTACTAGTTTCTGTGCGCAGCTTCAGACGCGTTGTTTTAGAAACGTATAAACTTATAAAGAATTTAACAATATCCCAAAAATTTACGACTCCGGCGGGACCAACCCGCGACGTTCCCCTGAATACGGGGATGCGCTATCCAACTCAACATTAAGGTTCCCGTTTTCCCCCCTAAGGGGGATTTATAAACGGGGAAAACTGAATATAGCCCGTACCTGTGGCCAGTTTTCCTTGGAGGTGGCTCGTTCAATGATCTCCTTGACGGTGTTCTGGCGAGAGTTCGGATCGTCCCTCCACACGTAAACAGGCTGCGTGTAGTTTATTAGCTCTGGAAAACATGCAATAATAATATAAAGAGAATTCATAGACATAAGTGACTTGCTTGTGCACACGGATTCGCTCACCTAAGGGTGATCATCACGGGTTGACGCGAGATTCAAATTATTTTGTGTATTCAAAATTTTTCTGCGTTTTGCGCAAAGAATAAAATTAACGGAAAAGTAATTTGGCGCGAATTGTGAACTATTTTCTATGAACCCATCATAAAACCAACTTCGATATAATTACAATCTACAACATTGATCGTGTTTTCCATTAACAATAGATCAGTTGAGTTACCTCTAGATTGTTTACAACAGTCTGCGGTTAGCTCAACTGTTAATTCTAAATTCAACCTAGGTAAGCAATAGCTTACCTAGATTTTAGTGGCGCATTGCCGTAACCGCAAGCAAACAAATATAGGTTAGTCTACCTACACGTAGGAAGCTACTTTAGTAGGTAGAGCAAGGCGGGCGGTGGCATAGCATGTTGAAACAAGGGCTTTTATAACCGACTTCAAAAAGAGGAGGTTATCAATTCGTCGGAATGTTTTTTTTTATTGTGTTTGTATGTATGTTACGCGATATCTCCGCCATTTATGGACCAATTTTGAAAATTCTTTCAATATTGTATAGAAAATGGTCCCAAATGGGTACCATAAAATTTTAAAATAAGTGCAAAAGTAAGGGAAATTGAAGTCGGTTTATCGTTTTTTTTAAACAGGCCATATAATTAGTTAGTATACTAAAAGCGTTAGTAGGCTAAACGTTGAAAATTAAATGTCAATAGAGAATCATTTATGTTTGGACATGCAAGCCAACTAACCAATACTGCAGACGAAATCAAATGCCGAATGCGGCAAGCTAAAGGCAGGGCGCTATGGCACTCATTAGACACTACATATGTCCAGCAGTGGACAAACAGGCTGATGATGAAGCCAACTAACAAAATAACGAAAAAGAAAACAACAATTTAATAGAAAGTATAAGTGAAATAGATGGATGGAGGCGGCTTAGGACCGCTATTTGTGGCGTCGTACGGGGGAGGCCTATGTCCAGCTGTGGACGTGTATGGGCTGATGATGATGATGATGATGAAATGAAATAATAACAGTCGTTAACAACAACTGCGAGGGACGCGATGAGAGGAAATTTAGGGGAATAAAAACAAAACGAAACCGCAAAAAAAGCTGTAAATTGCCTCAGCATTAAGCCCACCCTTTGTAACTTATTATAATAGTTTTTATGTAAAAAAAAAACTTGATATATGTACATACTTGTATTAATTTGACAAATCTTGCCTGTATCTACACCGAAATGTCTTTTAAACTTAAGCATACTTTTTCGTGTATCTATAAATAATTCTTAATAATTTACTTTTTTCGAACTGGTATGATGTAAATGATAATGGACATTCCAAAAATGCAATAATGATAAAAGCAAACATTGGCATCTGTAACCTAATTTGTAGGATACGACGGTTTTGTTTTCGTTAAATTATTGGCGACTCTAGCATTTTTGCAACTTTTTGTAGTTTGTAGTTGAATAATGGTAAGAATAAGAATATTTATTTGTACAAACTTATTAATATTGTTTAAGTACCTAGGACTAAATACAGAGGTGTTTATGCAAACCTATCTAAATAAATCGCTTAAAGTAAAAAAAAAAATACGGTACTTAATCAGACAAAGACTTTACTTTCCGTGCTAGTTTATAACTGTGTTACGGCAAAGTAATGATTCTCGATGACTCTAGTGGTGGAATATTCATTTTATTTATATAAATATTTGGTTGATTGATATCTTGCGTCTACAAATTGATTCATCCATCATACAAGCAGTAGTTGTCTGCAATATTATTTCGGGTTTTGATGTAAGCTCATTAAATCGTGTGTGGAAAATGTTCTTTTGTCCTACTAATTATTACATCTTGATCCGCTGTCATTTAAATAAAAACAAAATCTCAAGGAGGGAAAAAAGGAACAAGAAAAAATGCTGAGCGGCAATTCTGGACATGTTAAAATTTTGATTCCATTTTCCCGCCTAAGGGGGTTTTATCAAGGGGCAAAAGTGGAATAAGCCAAAATCTCTCTCCTATACAAAAAGGGACCGTCCTTTTTGTATTAATTTCTTTTGTATTTTGTATTAACAAAATACGATTAAACTATCGACCTCCGGTCGACTGTTCTATAATGCGACCTAAGTCGAAGTTACGAAAGGTCGAAATCCTAGACGACGTGTTCGCGTGACAAGACCTTGATTCAAATCCAGGAGATAATAGACTATTGCGTGCAATGCCTCGACAGTTGCCATGAAGCCATACTCTAAAAGTGACATGAACACTATGTCACGTTCTTTACCCGTAGGGGTCGTGCATTGATCACGTGATGTTGTTTAGAATTTTTATTGTGATATTTCGGTATTTTTGGCGAACCCCCATTTCGAGCCTCACGTGATTAATGGATTACCCCATAGAAGGCAGACATATATGCAAACGGAACTTATTGATAAGCCTTCGTCTGTCCGTTTTTGACAGTCAGTTACAAGATGGTTACAGGTTATTTATTTATTATTTGGAAAATTTGTAAAGGGGTGACAAATCTCACGGTAAAGATCAGATACAGCTAATTCGTTGCTGGCCATGTACCTACACACCGTACATAATCTTAAGTTACGACAGCATGTTACGCTTTTCAGTCCGTTTCATTGCAAACTTACAAAAGCCAAAGACTAAACAAAGAAAACAAAAAGCAAAACGAATGCATTCAAACATACAATTGAAAAGGCACAAAAGGTATAGCATCCGTTACATACACAAGTCAAAGCTTTTCAATACCCATTTAAATACGCTACTGAATTTCCGCCTCTCTTGACGATCGTTTTAAAATTCAAAATATCTTACTGGCTTGTTGAAAGGAAAATAAAACGGGGAGGGTAAATCGCCTGAAACTTTTTACAAACCAAACTCGGCTATTTTAATTCCATGTTGATATTGAAGTTTTTATAAAGAGAAACCTTTACACAAACACTCATGTTAGTAGCTAGCTCCACTTGCTTGGACTGTTTAAAGTCCGCAGTCTTCTGGCCCGCCCTGCCGTAGAAAAACACACAAATTCTCACACACAAACACACACAAATCGCCGTAATCCACACTGACACTTTTTTCTTCGCCCGTTAACACAAACAATAATAAAACCGCTGGTTTTATGGTCACAGAAGGGGTAAATCTGCCATCAGAAACCGTCACTTTCGAAGAATTAAACCACCAAAACATTTCAAAATACTCCTAATTCCCAACGTAGGTAACCATGCAGGAGAAAAGCATCTTCCATTAGAATAGTCCCAACAATCACATTTATGATAATATACATCCACCACCAGAAATTAGAAACATCCACCATTCCACCCCAAAAATCATTAAAACATACTCCCAACGTAGTTATCCATGCTCTCCTTCCGTACTATCACAGAGGACATCTTCGTAGCATACACGATACAGCTGTCCAGGAAAGAGGAGTGGGGCGCGACCACTAGTATAGGAGCCTCCTTGCGGCTGGCTTGCCGACCCCGGATGCTGATGGCCATGCCTCCAGCCAGGTATGACATCTTGCCGATGAAACATATCAGCGGTTTCAGGGCCCTAGAAAGAATTGTAGACATTCAGTGGAATTCATAGATCACAGAACAATCCATTCAGCCAGCATTCACCGGCTAAATTTAAAGTTAATATTTTTACTCGTTGTAGTAAAAATATTAACAGTGTTTCACAGGGCGAAATAAAAACCCTCGCTTTCAATCAATATCGGTTATGTTACATAGATCCCCTACACGTGCTCTTTATTTATTTTTATTTTGCTTCAAAATCGCGCCATGAAGGAGGCTCTAGAGCCGAGAGCAGCAGCGAGTTTTACTACATGGTAGAGGGATTGTCATCAAAGCCAAGAATCTTTCTGAATTCTGGTTTACCCACGGCCTTCCTCGGTGTCAGTCAAGACGCATTCCCACGGAGGTCCGGTTCCCATTAACAGACGCGAAGCGCAGAATTAATATGCAGGAATCGACCAATGACAATTAAAATACACGTCCCGTCTCTCACTGATTCCTGTTTCTGATTGGACCCTTATGGGATTCCTGCACGTCGGGAACTGGAGCTCTATTGTGGCATACGTAGGCTGCGTGATCTTAGTATTGTGGCATCTTTACTGACACCGAACACGGCTGCAGGTGAACGAGAATTCAAACCTTTGACAGACTGGCTCGTGCGTGGCTCGTGCGTGGCTCTTTCGATGATTGGGATTTCGTGTGTCCAAGCTCACACGTGAGCTACGTCGTCCACGAGCCCACTAGTACAATACACGAAGGCCACGTCTTTCCCACACGGAAGAGTTGGAATGCTTACATTACATGACCAGTTGTGCATGGGTACACGGTGGCTATGGCTACACGGTGATCAATCAGGAAATTCAAACAATTTTAGTAGAACAAATATGTCTTTAGTTTGTTTATACAATTTATAAACCACGTAAACAGAATGATGTCAGTTTGAACAAAGTTTGGTTGATTTGAATTTTCGTTACTTCACTTTCTACTTGTTTAGTTTCTGATGTTTCCAAGAGTCATGTAAGGTCTAAAGGAAATAAATCACTTTGAATTTCGAATTCACGTCAAAACTACTGAAATACCAATAACTGCATTTTAACATACATTAGCAACCTGTCCCGGCTTCGCACGGGTAGTAGAGCATATTATTGTGATAGAAAGGGCATAGTAAGCTATCCTTAAAAGATAGATAAATATGCCAGTCACTTTAGGTCAAATAAAAACGTCAAGTGCGAGTTGACTCGCGCGCCGAGGGTTCCGTAATTCTATGACCTTGTTTCTTGCCAAATTTCATGATTCTAGGTCAACGGGAAGTACCCGGTTTTGGTTCATGGTGAGAATCAAATATATTTTTTATGTGAATAAACAACAAATTCACGATTTTTATTACATATTAGGTTACATATTTAGTTGTGCTATAAGACCTTGCTTCTTGCCATATTTCATGATTCTAGGTCAACGGGAAGTACCCTATAGGTTTGATTCCCATTAAAATTTCAAAAAAAATGGGCGTAAACAGACGTAACTTTTGATTTCGTTAACGTAGAAGTTTGATTTATAACACGGCTCCAAGAGGTTACGGAATTGAGTATTTGATGTTAATTTCAACTCGATAGCTCAACGCGTTTCTGAGAAAAGAGGGTTGACAGACGGACAGACGGACATTAAAGTCAACATCCTATAAGGGTTCCGTTTTTCCTTTTTAGGTACGGAACCCTAAAAAGAGGGCCAACCTCGGAATGTGAGATAATAAGCTATAAACTTGTAAAAACCTTTATTTTGGCATTCTGAAAGTTGTCTCAAAAGTCTCATAAAATTTCGTGTCCGCGTCTTAAGATATTCAAGGTCAAAAGTGACAAAAATCAGTTTCCTATACCTCTAATGACAAGTAGTATTATAAAAATTGTAGAGAATAAAATTATTGCGTGATTGTTGGCATCAACTTTTCCGAGTTCCACTTTCAATCTCTGCTCTAACAAGTCTGTATTTTTGGGGGTTCATCATACCTTCGATTGGCACAAGGGATCGCTTTTATAAGAAAACAGCCCCAAAACATCATCATGTTAAAGTGAGCAAATCCGATTCGAACTTGACTTTACTTCTTCATGGTGAGCTGCATAAGTTTATAATACGTTTATAATTCAATTTTGTGCGATTAGAATTCTAAGTGTTTCTGACAAAAAACATGCGAGGCCGAATGAATACGAAAACACTGGAGCACGGGCTTGATCAATAGTAATGAAACTTGCAGTTTGTTTGTTTGAACATCACCGCAGTACCTATATCTTACAGCTTGTTCATAGACTAGGGCTGATTGATTTGATTGAATACTTTGTTGTAGATATGTAATATTTCAAAATAAAAATATTAACTTAATTTAAATACAAAACAATAGGGCCTGTTTTTTGTATTGGCCATGCAATGCACGAGGGCACGACACTCCTTCAAACATGGTGAAACTCACCGACCAACTTATGCTGAGACAGGGACCATTTGTGACATAAGCAAGTTGTTTCTTTTTGTTTCTCTTACTTTATTATTGTACTCACCTACTTGCACAATAAAAATTTATATTTCTTTTGAAACAATATAACGCTTTATTGTGAATATCTCGTTAAGTTTATGGGGTAGTTACGAGTAATATTTTCAAATGAAATGAAAACGATAAAGTTGATTCAATTGAAATTATTGAAATAAAGACTTAGTCGCGTATTTGGGATTCCACAACATCAAATTCTAAAAATATTATCCTGACTTCAGACTAGTCAAAATTTATCTAAGAATAGCAACCTCGCGAATTCCTCGTGCAAATGGACCTCGTAACCAAATTCCCAGATGCTGGTTCCGTTAGCAAAATGACTTCACACATGCTTTGATAACTGTAAATGCTATAAGACCTGTCGGGTCTTATTTATTAACGTAGATTGATCACGGGTGCACTGGAGGCTTTTCAAGATTGAGTACCTTAGGTTTTTGTATTAGTCTATCTATACTACATTTCTATCGGGGATTAAGTACAAGTATTTTTTTGATCTGGTTGTGCCTTCGAACATAAAGGAATTTCCTAACTCGCTTCCCCTCAGCAAAATACATACAAACGTTGTTCTGCACAATGTTAAGAACATTCGTTCTATGGGTAGTGCCATTCGTTTACTCCCACTTGTTCTGTTGAGTAGTTCTGTTGACAAAACTACTGGAATTTTCCCCCCCATTAGTTCTGTATAGTGGGACCAGCTGGCTCAGAATCGTAATGCATGGAGGGATCAGGGAGAGGACTTAGCCCATCAGTGAGACGGTACAGGCCAATAACCAGAAGTTGATACTTATCAATCCCCGTGCTTATTCCCTATTTAGGACCGGCTTCCTGATACATTTGCGCCACTCTTGACGGTTTTTTTGCCGTTTCTGGCGTTAAGCCCATCGTCAACAAACTATTTTGGATAGTTCGTGTCGAGTTGGTCGGTGGGCGGCGGCGTCTACCTGTTTTTCCTTCTTCCATGGCTAAAACTTGTTGGGTATTTTGGTCGTGTATTTCAGTTACTTTCAAGTTCATCAATAGCCATTAATATAATTTGAATATTTGTTCCAAAAAGCTTGTTTTTACGAGAGCATAGTTCACTTTGGTCTACTAACATAAAAACAAAATCATCAATCAATAGCGCTTATTAGTTAGAGCTGATGAAAAGAAATTCACAGATCATAGTAATTTTTATTAAACCGCTCTGTACAGATTAGAACTCCAAACTTTAATCCTCTAAGAATAGAAACCTCCTGTTAAAGATAAACTTAACTGTTTATACTTTTTGACAATAGCCCATGTATAAAAGTAGCAATACTGTGTTTAGAGTGCTAGAACGGAATATTTCGCCTGAAGCATGAGTTCACCGACTTCGTAACTAAGGTCGACAATCTGATAAAGAGTAACAGCATAGGTACTTGCAGCGACATTGTTATATAACAAGCTTTCTACTTTCATCACAAGCTCACGGGAAATCGGAAAATAGTATATTTGATCACATAAATAAACCATAATATTCTTCTGCAGAACAGCGCGGCTATAAAACATCGTAGACTTTGTGGCAATTCTGTGTTTGCGTAAAATATTAATTTTCAGATACGTATCACTTCAATAATTTTTTTTTACACCAACCGTTTAATATAATGAATGGCGCTCATTAATGACTTGTGTAATTTTGAATTTAATTTAATTTTGTGTTGTGTCATATGTATGGATTATTTAATTATCTGAAATAAATTATTACAATACAATTATGGGACGTCTAGATCCAGCAGTGGGCTAATGCAGGTTGACGATTATGATGATACAATATAAATTATATTTGAACCTTTTAAACCTTGTAAGGTTTGTTTTGGTATCCACATTCGTCATAACTAGTTATAACAACGTTAGTAAATTTGTTATATATGTGAAGTAACATTACCTAATGTTTTACCGTCGCATTGTATCAAATATTTATACAGAAAACCTTCCTAAGTTTAATAATCAAATATTTTACTATGACACTAATTGGTGTCAGTTAAATACATATATTAGACACTACAAACCTATTGAATGTAAGCAAGCAATTTATTTCAACTTTCTTCTTTTTCTGTGCTGTGCAAAGTGATTGCTAGAGAAAACGGGGGTTCCAACAATGATGCGTTTGTTCATAACAACTGGTTTTAGGCTGGAGGTCAGCTATTCCCGCAGAAATACGGGCGGTTTTCATGCAGAGTGCTTACTCTGCATGAAAACCGCCCGTATTTCTACAGTGAGTATTAAAAAACTAGCTAGAACATCAAAAAATTCACAAAAACAGCAACAGACAATATAAAAACAACAGACAAATCTTGCGAAACATAAAACAACAGACAAATCGTGCAAAACATAAAACAACTGTGTGAAATATGCTGTTTTGAGTAGAGCTAGATGTACTAAATCCTACAGGGTTGGAGTTTGGGTGCAAGGAAGACTAAAATTGAGCGCCCACTGCATCGGAATCGGAGCGTACTCAGCGCCGATACCGCGTCATCGGATTTTGCATCGGCAATATTGGTATTTTCAAAGCGCTCGAGTTTGCCAATGACGTCATCGGCAGAAATACCGGTCTGTGGCATCGGTATCCAATGCCCGTAACAATTAATCCAAAGAAACAAGTCCTTACGCTCCATCTCGCTCCAATTCCGATGCAGTAGACCCGAATAGTAACAATTCATTAATCTGTGGCATTGCTACAAAACAAAAACAAATGAAGCTTATTAACGACACAAACAGACAAAAAAAACAAAGAACTCGTAATGCAGGAAGAAAAAACAAATGACGGTGACAACGGTGCTGATTCTCTGGCACAAACTAAACTAAAATAGATAATAAAGTCAGTTTGGTTTGCGCCGGTGGGCGTTTTTTCGACTGACTCGCGTCGGTAGCCGGTAACGCAAAAATGTATGAAGCCTTACCGGCGCAGGTAAGTAGAAAAACATGCCAGTCGTACATTTTCGCTTAGCGGTGCCGGCGATGGCGCCGCCGGACCAGTGGAAAAACGGCCAATAGAGTCATACACAACGAATAACCAACAACACAACAAAACCATGCAACTTTCACATACGTCCAATAAACGGCAGCCTCGCAGTATCCGCTTTAGCCACCACACTGGGCCCTCCAAGTCGCACGATCGAGATAGCGTCGAAGAACGATGAGTGTGGAGCCATCACCAGCACGGGCGCTTCTCGGGGGTTCGCTGGAGTGTTCTCCCTGCCCAGAACCTTGACGCGGTGGAAGCTGGCAGCCATGATCACCAGGTGGGTGAGAGAGAGGATGGACGAGCGGAACTTGCTGGAGGAAATATACGTCAAAGAATATTAATTACTGAAGAATAGATAGATTTTCTTCTGCCTATTTTCAAGATGATGACTTTTTTGTTTTCCTTTATATTATAAGGCGCTTATGATCATTGTCCTAGTATATATAAATTGGTATACATATGGGACTACCGATGATGTGATGTATAGGCCCCAACAGAAAACCAGCGTAGGTTTTTAAAACCTGCATAAACTGAGTTGGGACCATTTTGTAGCTAAACTAAGATTAAGACCAATACCTTATACTTTTAACCCTCCTTCTGTAGTTTTATATTTAATTAAGTAACGGTTAATTTAATTGGACTTATGTTTAGTTTCAAATGTTTTTGATTTAGTTTTGATTTGATGTGATAATTTAAAGTCCTAAAATATACAATTACAATTACAAAATTCTTTATTGTACACCACGAAGAAAACATCAAAAATAGACATTACATAAAACATGTACAATGGGCGGCCTTATCGCTTAGAAGCGATCTCTTCCAGGCACCATTTGGATGGAAAGAATTATACGAATTGATGAATTGCGCAAAGATGGCGTCGACTTTTTTCATTGCTTCATCGAAGGACCAAAACTTATGTGTGAGATTTGTGGATGATTGAAAGACTTTTGTTATGGGATTTCATTTTTATTGAATCACTGGTTGTTATTACATTGTTTTAAACACTATTTTGAGTTAGTTACACGCTAAATTGATTTGATATTGATTACATTACTGAGAGCCCATACGCGCCGTTGCGTGGCTGTGTTAGAAGAGCATAATATAACTTTCTTACAAAAAGCCTAGAGCTGTCTCGTAACTTTAAGCAATGGCTTTGCAGCTTAGGCAATCTTACCCTCGAAGCATTACAGTCGAAGTATTTTTTATTGTTATCAACACAAGAAACCAAACTATACTTCGACGTTTACCTATAATAGCTGTTGCATTTTCTTAGTAAGGCGGATATTTTTATGCCCACCCCGTTATTAGAATATACCTATAGGAAAATACTATGTCCGATTTATTTAGCATGAATTTCGTTTTTATTTATTAACTAGCCATCTAGGTGATGCATAATTTGCACTACGTACCCCAATTTACCAAAAAAAAATAAGTATAATATACAAGTAGATTAAATTTAATAAGTTCCTGTTAATTCATTAAATACTTATACGTATACCGGGTAAAACGGGGTGAATAGAGACTCCAGGGTGAATAGAAATGGACGAAACACCTGACCAAGAAATAACCTGGCTTGTAGCAGTGGAAGTTTTCTTAGCCCGTGGCTGTTCACCTCCTGTGTCAGTGGAACTGACCTCTGCAAAAGGATGTTTTTCCTCCAGTATTCCGTCCACGTCCCGGAGTTTCTATCCACCGCGTTGTACGTAAAACTGGGTGAATAGAAACTCCACTCTGACTCTTGCAGGTCAGATCACTGACACATGAGGTGAACACTCAGGTAATAAGGATAACAACTTCCACTGCTACAAGCCAGGTAATGTCTTGGTCCAGTATTTCGTCCATTTCTATTCACCCTGGCGTCTCTATTCACCCCGTCTTACCCGGTATCTGTTAATTCTATATGACAGCATCAACATCCTCCCTACACAGTCTACAATGAATCTTAACAGTCTACACATAAGATAGATAATTCTATGAACAGAAAAGTAGGTCAAAACGATTCGGTCGTTATAAGCACCGATGACCACTTGAATTGCTTTCCAAGACTTTCTAAGCACTCGAGACGTACCTACGTACTTACAATGTTATATCTGTTTTTAATATCCGTGTTAAACTAAAATAGGTTTATAGCAATTATCTGACATTAGAAATACAGTAACAGTATTTTTAAATCGTGTCGGAAGGTTAATAAAAAGTAATAGCAATTTTTTTTATGTACGTATGTTACCTAAACATCTTTCTAATGAATTTAAAAAGTTCTTTTTATTATTTACTAGCTCCTGGCCTCGGCTTCGTACGCTCTTTTCCGGGATACATAGTAGTCTATTTCTGTCCTTGGGATACCGTCTAGTCTCCCTCATAGAGTATCACCTCCCTGCCAAATTTCATTAAAATCTGTTCAGCCGTTTACACTTGATATGATAACGTAACATACAGAAAGAATTACTTTTATTATAAGAAGTATTGATAAGCTCTTATAATACTTATAGATTTGATATTTAAATTGTTTTTAGATATAAAATAATTAAATTGTTTTGTTAAATTAAGTAGTAGTAAGTAAAAATTAAAATTCGACATCGGATCCCTTAGTTTTTAACTGTTTTTTTTTTTGAATTTTCGCGGGATATATCCCTCTTAATAAAATGTTATGGGACCACCTACGAATCACCCCTATACAAATGCAAAAGAATCATTCAAATCGGTCCATAAATTACGGAGAAATCGATGGACATACCTACATAAAAAAACATACAGCCGAACAAAGATGTAAATCTTTGCAGCCGAACATTATAACCTCCTCTTTTTTTAGAAGTCGGTTAAAAAGAGGAATTACTGCAATCGGTATACAGTTAAGCACAGATGACAGATTAAGTCATACAATAAAATCAGTTACAATGTTTACCCGCAAAATTAACACATTATTGAATTCATTAAAAGATTTCGTTACTATAGTTATTCAGCAAGAAGTATGTATATAGTTTTTCAGAACTGAAAAAAAATGACCTTACACAATAAAGCAAGTCATAGTACAGGTCCATTATGCCAAACCTATTGTGTTCTCACTTCACGGTTACTGTGTCGAAAAACGAAACTATTGTTTACTTTACACCGGATATAATTAGAATTTGTAAATATAACCTTGATACGACTATCCTTGGAATATACAACGAAACTGTTTCTTTATCATGGAGATTTTACTGGCATTTTCACGGTTGTTCCAAATGAAAACGCGATAATACGAAATTACTTGTTGAATTTGTTTAATGTCTGCAAGTGACTCTTTAAAATGGACAATATAAAAACATAGTGTTTTATTAATACTCATAATATAATAAATCAACACCAATAAAAAATTATATTAACGTGTATTTTTGGGTATAGAGTAAAGAGAAAGATATAAATTGTGTAGTAGTATAAATTATATCAGGTGACGCCAATATTGCTGGAAATAAATAAGTAGAAGCTACTGCAGTAAAATGACTATGCTTTTAACGGACTTAAAAAATACAATTGTTTACACGTGGAAAAGTGTGAACCAAAATTATAAAACCTATCATAAAAAGCTTATTAAGGCGCTGTAAGTCTTCACACTCGCGCCGTGGGGCCGCGGCGTACGAATATCGACCCCTCCAACTCAACCCGTGGATGTCGTAAGAGCCGACTAAGGGAACCTACCAGAGGAAGGGCAGCAGCTTCCTTCTGAGTATTTTTAATCACCAACACTGCGATCACCAATCCGCCTGCCAAGCGTGGTGATTATGGCAAATCCCCCCCTACATGGGAGACCATCCACACGATGGACCGACGACATCGTCGGTCCATCGTGCGGTCGCAGGGAGTCGATGGATGGAGGCGGCTCAGGACCGCTTTTGTGGCGTCGTACGGGGGAGGCCTATGTCCAGCAGTGGACGTGTATGGGCTGATGATGATGGAAGTCTTCACACTATCGCCGCTACCTGTTTTATCGTGAATATAACCACGTTTGACCACAATCTTACCTGATGGTAAGTGGCAATGTGGCCGACAATGTATTGCGAACGTCTAGACTTGAAGACTTCTATTCACTCTAGTCTTGAAGATTCAGATAATTTATTGCAAGTCCTCGAAAGGACTCAGGTTGTAGTTTGTAATTTTTTTATATTATAACATTTAGAGGCATTTGCAAAAACCTTTGTTCCGAATCTGATAACGCTGCACTATATTTAAAGCCTTTAAAAGTAATTGCTTATTATAGTTTACTTAAAACTTAAAGAAAAACAAATGCGGAAGGTAGTTTGAAGACACAGAGCGCCTTAACACGTAGTATTCTCTTTGCTTAACAGGAAAAACTGGTTCCCGACTAAGACGGTAACAGAAAATATGCAGTTTTAACGGCTTTCATACGCAATTGTCAAGTTGGCGTTATGTCAAATAACAATGAATGAAGTTGTAAATGTGGCATTGTAAATATTATAATTAGTACATCGAAGAATGCATAAACACTATGCCAAGACCAAGACGCTGTTGTAGATTATCTAAGAGGATTTTCCCAGCTAAGTCTAGTTGGTAAGATGCTAGCTTTTAGAGTGAATCGGTATCAATCATTGTAAAAACAAATTAAATAAATAAAAATAATTATTTGTTTCATTATCATCTGTCGGATGTTAGCAAAGAAATTAATCCGGCATATCCGAAGCACGCCAACGACACTGTTTTTTTTTTCACCAAATTACCAACAGAGCAATTACTGCGCTAAAGAGCTGTTACGTGTGTGTACAAAATTGTAGAGTTTGGCACTCTCAAACTCGAGTTCAGGTATAAAATTAATTGGAACAGTTTTCAAGAGTTTCCCTGATAGCTCGCGCGGAGAGGGATAACCATTACTTTAATGGTCTCTGGTGTTATAATTTCTCACGCAAATACTAAGTCACTCTCTGCCGAATGCGAGCATGGATTGCTAGAAAAAATTATGGGTGTCTACAAAAATAATCTTGAACGATTTTTTTCGCTAAAACAGCCAGTATTTAATTGAAAAGGGCTTAGTTTAAAACTAGGCTAGCTTTTTATGTGAACGAATAAGCTTATTCTTAAATTTTATATCATTAAATAAAAATTTAAAGAAGGGGACATTTTTCGAAAGGGACGTACATTCTGTGAAAGGGATATTCTGCGTAAATGACTGAAGGAATCGCGGCTCAAGTAACTTCTTAGGTCAAACTGCTGATGCTTCTAATATGAGGTATATTAGCAGCATCAGGAGTTTAACCGTGATCGATATATCATACAGTGATATTCTGCGTGAGGGACACCACGAGAGCTAAGCGCACAACATCCCTTTTGCAGATGCAAAAGGGATGTTGTGCGCTTAGCTCTCGTGCCTATAGTCGAGGACTATATTCTATATCAACCTTTAATCATCATATCAGCCCATACACGTCCACTGACGACGGACATAGGCCTCCGGCCTCCTCCATACGACGCCACAAATAGCGGTCCTAAGCCGCCACCATCCATCGACTCCCTGCGACCGCTACGATGTTGCCGGTCCGTCGAGTGAATGGTCTCCCATGTAGTATTTGGGGATTTGCCATAATGCTTGGCAGGAGGTTCAAATAGGTATGTATGTGTCTCGTTGCCTTGCTTCTGTTTTTCCTGCCAATTACAATCTGGGTCTCTTCAAGACAAGAGTGAATAGGTATCTTCTAGACCTTCGTGATACACCGTCGGCCACATCGTCACTTTCCATCAGGTGAGATTGTGCTCAAACAAAGGTCTATTATCCATAAAAAAAATAGGTATTTAGGCTACATTTCGAAACATTTTGACCGTGTCAATTCACCCTGAACTGATAGATTCGTTCTAACTATTATGCGCTATTGTTATTTTGTCATTGATGGCGGGTCAGTGGAGGTCTATATACTGATGTCTATGTTTTATACAGATGTCTATGTATACCTAATTTATTTAGGTTCTACTCTCACTGGACTAGAACAAATGCTACAACCAATAAATGCCACTGCATTTTTTATCAACATGCGTTTGTCGTGCGCAATTCTAACCTAATTTTTTATGCCACCTCTCCCAAGATTTGCGAAAAAAATAACAAGTCAAAAAACCAGGTCGGGTTTTTATAGCTTCAATCATTACTTCAATTCATTGCTTGTTTTTTCTCGACTTCAGATCATAAATTACCTCGAACCTCTACTGATGAGATTCATCTCATATCATCTCGTAGTTCTTCAGAATCGGGGCCAAGCGAGTATCTAGTGACGCGTTATAAGAGCGCAATGTCGAATAGCTTTCTAAAGTGACAAACAAACGCTACCTAACGGAGATCTGAAGGGCCTCTTTCACATTCATGTAGAGTCAAGTGTACAGACTAGGTCATATAAATTCAATAGAGTAGGGGTAGAGCTATAGATATAACATGTACGTACAGTCAGCGTGAAATTGATATGCGCGTCGAGAGTAGTCAAAATGTTCTGAAAAACATAAAAGCAATTTTTTATACGCAGTTTGAATCATCATATTATTGTTGTAAGCACCCAAGGTGTTCAAAATATCTTACTACTCATTGTTTCATATTTATATGAGCAGTCAGGGTGCTCAAAATTATCTTAGCAAACAAAGCTCTCAAAGGTAGTATGCAAGCTATTTTGAGTGAATATTTTTGAAGTTACATTTTATGCACAGATAACTTTGAGAGCTTTGAAAGCTAAGATAATTTTCAACACCCTGACTGCTCATATAAATATAAAACAATGAGTAGTAAAATATATTGAACACCTTAGGTGCTTACAACAATATTATGATGATTCGAACTGCGTATAACAAATTGCTTTTATGTTTTTCAGATCATTTTGACTACTCTAGACGCTCGTATCAATTTTACGCTGACTGTACCTACTGCGTGTACGATGTTGCAAATTTCATTGGTAGAGTTTTTGTTATGGTATGCGACTATCAACAAGATTAGAAGCAACTTAGAGATCTATAACTTAAGTTCTTTAGGCTTACACAATAAACAGAGGGTAGTAATGCGACAGGTTTAGTAAAATTTGTCCCATTTATTATCACTAGTGAAACAAATAGCATACATTTGTTCCATTTTTTTATCACTGGTGAGTGGTGATGGTGACACAAATAGTACAAGTTTGCAGATGATTATACGTAGAAACACCGCAAATTAGAGCCATGAATAGTTTTGTTAAACTTTGGCGATAACCTTAAACTTCAATTTAAAATTTCAGTGATGGATGAGAGATAAGTAATTTTATAAAGGATGTTATTGTTTTGTATCAATCATATGTATCCGACGAGCATAATTTAATTTTGAATTCATTTGTATTGTTTCCGGTAACAGTAAGGTATTTGAAAGTGAAATATTTCTTCAGAAACTTACGTCAGAACGAAGACCGACTCTGTAACAGTTTTCTGCAGGGCTTCGTAACTTATTGATTTACCATCCCGACGTTTTATAACTCGCTTACACGCAGAACTCAGGGTCACGGATTTAGAGAGGTATACAATGAAGTCATACATTAAGCATTTTTGTATATTGGTAAATAAATGAAATTCTTATTTTTGTAGGTAATAAAAAAAGACTGGCATCCATTAATGTACTACCACAAGGACTTGTTACCTCCAATGCGGAAATACCTGAGCGGTGAGACGGGAGAGGAAGTGATACAAGACATTATTTGTTCTGTTAGTGCTTCGTTTTTCTGGTCGTCTCAAGAGGTAATACTGAAAATCAGTGTTTTGCTCTTCGAGCAAGCTTTAAGCTGAGTTATTGTCTTTTTGACAAGCTGCAGCACACACATAATTTTTACTAATCCGTCCTTATTTTTGATTGTTTAGTACATAAACACCGACTTTTTGTCTCCAAGCAACTGATAATTTCTAAGTTTTTCTGTGTTATGTTATTTATGATATTATATATAATGTATCTAATTTACTCATACGCATACTCATTTATTCACCGTAGGAGCACAGGGCACACTTGGATACGACAATTTACAAAAATATAGTTTACAATAAACGGTGCTTATATTATAATTCAAAGCCATAAAACAGACATGACAGGAAAGCAATCAAGAACTTAGATTTTTTTTAATGGTAAATGAATAATAAATAGGTGAGCTGTAAATAGGCATCGTTATAGTCAATTACAATTACAAAACTCTTTATTGTACACCACAAAGATAAATAAAACACATAGATATTAACATAAACAGGTACAATGGGCGGCCTTATCGCTATGAGGCGATTTCTTTCAGGCAACCTTAGGTTGGATAGAAAAATAACAATTTAAGAAAGGCAAGGGTGTATACAACATTAATACATAAAATAAAATTATACTATAATATACATAAAGTAGAAAATATATTATGTATATGTAATAAATAAATACCAAGAACAAGATAGATAGGTACCAATATTTAATTTTCTGACAGATATAAATCTTTGACGCGAGCTGTAAAAACAGGTAGAGATCCAGCTTTCCTAATGGACTCAGGTAGTGCGTTCCACAACTTTACGACCTGGATGGAAAATGATTTGCTATATAGAAACTGGTTCGGTGGAGAGGCATGTTTAATACCAAGTTTTCTGAAGAGCGAAGGATACGAGAAGGATATAGTCATGTAAGTAAAAATTATAATTATTATAAGTTCATAGTGCTGCTGTACAAGGGTAGCAGCACTATGAACTGGATGTAATCTATGTATTGTGTGTTGTAGCGTCAAATAAATATTTTATCTATCTATACAAATAGTAGTAACTGCGAAAACTAAATTACGTTGGAAGTTAGATTTTCTTTTTGTTTTCACCTCTGCCAGCGCGGCTTGAGCCGGTCGCATACTGATGGAGCTGACTAGTTCTTCAAAGCATACTATATTATATCTTCGTTGGAGAACTAGACAGCTCCGTCGTAGAACTAGTCCGTTTGCCATATGGTGACAAGTACTTGTGGTAGTACAATAATATGTCATACATTATTGTACTACAATTCTCAAAATTGACGACCACTGTGTCGCGGCGGGCGAAAATCCGCCTGCGACGCAGGAGGTAGAGGGTTCGATTTCCGCCTTGGGACAAAATGTACGATCTGCAAATATTTGTCTCGGGTGCTCAAGGTATTTTTCGTGTATGATAAAAAATATCCATATAGGTAATAATTATTATATAACGTATATCAGTCATCTAGTAGGTACCCATAACACAAGATCTGCTTTGCTTGGTGCTAGATGATTATTTATTTATATTTTATATATTTATTTTACCCTATATCATAAAATATAGTTTATCGAGGCTGCCAACAACGCTAGCCTTTTTCTCAAAGTCAATAGAGCGCCTTGTTCTTTGGCCCGACAAGCCAAAAAACACGGCGCTCACTTCATTCAAAACATGACCGTATACAAATAATATTGGGTTGGTTTTACCTCCGCCATCCTGTCATGGGCTGCCGCCGTAAGTCCTCTTCACTAAGTCCATAGAGGCCAATGCAGGCCAGAAACCAGGCGGTGACTATTAGGAAGCATATCACTATTACTCGGAATGGCAGTAGAATCACGGTGAATATGGCAGTCTGGAACAAATAAAATCATCATCATCATCATCATCTTCATCAGCCCATACACGTCCACTGCTGGACATAGGCCTCCCCCGTACGACGCCACAAATAGCGGTCCTGAGCCGCCTCCATCCATCGACTCCATGCGACCGCTACGATGTCGTCGGTCCATCGAGTGGATGGTCTCCCATGTAGGGGGGGTTTTGCCATAATCACCACTCTTGGCAGGAGTATTGGTGATCGCAGTGTTGGTGTTGAAAAATACTCAGAAGGATGCTGCTGCCCTTCCTCTGGTAGGTTCCCTCAGTCGGCTCTTACGACATCCACGGGTTGAGTTGGAGGGGTCGATATTCGTGCGCCGCGGCCCCACGGCCATAAATAAAATATCACACTAATATTATAAATTAGAACGTTGGTTGTGAATTATGGTCGTTTGGTAGAAATCTCAGCAAGGGATAAGACCGCCAATTGATACCGCAATACGATCTTAAGAACTTACTGTACCTATTATAGGTACTTACTGTAATCTTTCCTGCAATAAAGCTTTTAAATTTAATGATATTTTTGAATCTGGAGGTTTGTCACATCTTCATGCTAAAACTACTGAACAAATCAGGCTGAAATTTTATCCCATAAATCAGTTCACATGGGATAAATAAAAACTTTTAAACAGCTCCATAGAAGAAATGCGTTCGGAGCCGAGGGCAGAACACTACATAGTGATCCTACTAATATTATAAATGTCAAAGTATGTATGGATGGATGTATGGATTTATGTATTTGTTACTCTTTCACGTAAAAACTACTGAACCGATTAGGCTGAACTTTGGTATGGGTATAGTTTGGGACCTGGAATAACATATAGGTTATTTTTATCCCGATAAAACGCGGGCGGAGGCGCAGGCAGCAGCTAGTAATTTATAATTTTACTTGCCCTGTTAATTTTCATTTCATGTATTCCACCGTAGGTACCTACATGTTAATACACTTCATGTCGCTATTATCGAAAATATTATTGCTTACTTATTAGGTTAATTAAGATTTTATTTACAATACTTGTTCTTTGAAAAACAAGAAAGCACCATAAGGGATCGTAATATGTACATTAAGTATGTAGTAGGTATACATAATGTGGCAAATCTTGCAACAGTTGCGACTTATTTTTAGCTTTCTTAAACCTCAACCGATTGAGCTGATATTTGGCATACTTATGTAAGTTTGGTCACAATACAATGTACCATCGAGCCGGTCTGATGATGGAGACAGAAGTTCTCCATCATCAGACCGGATTCCATCATTAGACCAGCTCGATGGTACCATAACATTGCATTGTCAAGAAACTTACTTAAGAAGGCTACAAACCTCTTCCAAACGGAAACGGATTTTCCCGTGCGGATTTGTTGTTGTTTCACGTAGAATGAAATGGGGCGAGATATGAGTGAGAAAGCGCGTACAACCATCTCATACGAAGCTGTCATGTGGCTGTGTGCGTGTGCTTGGTGTTTGCACCATAAACTGCTGCAAACATAGCGATTTTTCATCCGATTACGTATGGAAAATTACAATAAGATCGGGGACATAGTTTACAAATGAAGCGGAAAGTACGTTTGTATCGGGAATAGGGCTATCCGTTCCGTTCTTAAGTATGCCAAACAGCTCAATCCGTTGAGGACAACAGTTGCAAGATTCCACCCGAACAAACATATGTAGTTAGTTACATTGCAAGTTAAATAAAAACTTGTAAAAATACAGTTAGATTGACGTCAAATTAACTTAACGGATTAACTTGCTAGAGAACGATATTTTTTGCCATTGTATTTCCTGGTTTAGCGTAACTTGTTCGCTGATAGGTTACTTGAAGTTATTTGTTCATGACCTCCAAGAACTACCTCTCTCTCTGTTACCTCCTCGTGCACTACACAAGCCAGACTCGATGTAGAAAGTTTTTAAACAAACCACCGATACTTAACCTAAAATTCAATCTGTTCCCGCGTCTTTTTTAAATGATTACATGTCGATTTGAGATCTTTTCTTCAATAGTATTGCTTACAATTATATCTGAAAAACGACGAGTGAGTTTACACGTAAGTTATTTGTTAACAATCATTCTACATCGAGCTTGGCTAGTGTCTATATGAGTTCCTATTAAATAGGTACATGTTCTTTTTCATTTATTTATATTACACATTAATTACTTCTTATATAATATTAAAGCTAACTTAAACCGTAGAAAATTCCGGTTTGTAGGTATGTAAGCCTGTCCCAAATTGGTGAGATATGTTTATATTAAGGCTGTGTACATACCTATATACCTTAGTAGTTAGATAGGTACATTCGACCCGTACACTCACTATGCTATTAAATAAAATAAAAATATAAACAATAACCAATGGTGTTAAGGCAGGCCACACCTTGCAAGTACAAGTACAAAAGTACATAATTTACTACCTAATTTACTATAGGTACATTCCTTCGTCACGTAGTAAATGAGTTAAAAACCTAATTAGTTTGGGGCTAGTGTGAACTTTTCCAGTGTTAATTGTTTATTTTATTTACTTGGGCTGAAAACACCCCTAACATTGACCTATCAGATAAGATAACTACCACAATCCTACTAATATTATAAATGTCAAAGTTTGTAAGGATGGATGTATGAAGATTTGTTGCACTTTCACGCAAAAAAAATACTGAACCGATTAGGCTGAAATTTGGTATGGGTAGGTATAGTTTGGGACCTGGAATAAAATATAGGCTATTTTTTATCCCGATAAAACACGGGCGAAGGCGCGGGCAGCAGCTAGTATATCAAATGTATATAATAGAAGGCGAATTAAAAAAACAATTGGTGGCTTGCCGAGGTTGGTCAAGCACCTTGGGCAAGCCGTGTCGCCGACTTTGTTGTGTTCCATTAAAAATGGAGACCATAACGCAATGGTAAAAGTAGTATACAGATAAAGAATCCAAAACCACAGAAGCCGCTAAACCACACCACTCCTAAAGCAAGGTGTCTTCTAGACCTTCGTGATACACAGAATCAATAACTTTATTTTCTTGTAAGCCTAAAGAAAATAAAGTTATTGATTCTGATACACCGTCAGCCACATCGTCACTTTCCATCAGGTGAGATTGTGCTCAAACGAAGGTCTATCGACTATTAAAAAAGCCGTTAAGCCCGCAAGGCAATGACAGAATGAAGACTCCATTGTGATTGTAACTCATCCCTTTTAGGCACTGTCTCACGGACTATTTATACCCTAAAACTTGACGAAGTCGGGGCCAACCCAACGTGTTCTTCGATGACCCCTTACGTAACTTTCATCAACACACAAAACAAACATCGTATACAAACAAGGAAGCCAAGTGAAAGTATTTATGTAGGTGCGTGATGTGAATTTAGAGAACACACTAGTAAGTAGCCTACAGCTGCCGCAGAAATGGCTAGAGTTTTCATTTATAAGATGGATTCTCTATATATTATATCTGGGCCTTAATAGAGCCTCAATAGTGGGCCTCAATTATTACAATTCACATACATATTATGTGAATTGACGTCAATTGGGTTATGTTAAAACCTGTTTTTTTTTACCTCCTTAATCTTTCTTCAGGATAAAAGACCTTTCTTTTGGAAAATGAAAAAAACATACTGTTTTAAATATCAGAAATAATTGAGCAAAGTACCATCTATTTTCATAGCTACTACCGATTTCTCATAAACTACCTACCTATCACAATTTTATTTTACTGTCATCAGCTTATTAAATAACTAGCTGCTGCCCGCGCCTTCGCCCGCATTATATCGGGATACAAAGTAGCCTATATGTTATTCCAAGTTCCAAACTATACCCATGCCAAATTTCAGCCTGATCGGTTCAGTAGTTTTTGCGTGAAAGAGTAACAAATATCCATACATCCATCCATATAAACTTGGAAACTTCGGCTTATTTTTGCATAGTTATAAATATCTTCATTAATATAACATGATTGTTGCGCTTACGACGCTCTGCTCTGTCCCGCTCCTATGAACGCGAAATCCTATGTCTATCCTTTTCGCAAAACGGCGTCATATATATCTCGCTTAAGTTTTGTGTCTGTGGATCTGTCGAGTTCCGACGAAAGAAGTATTTTTATAGCAATTTAGCAATGCGGTAGTCCCGCATAACCTTACAAATTAATGCCAATAATATATTAAAATTAGCGAATTGGAGGCCAAACAAAATATCTACTTGCATCTTGCATATAATAGAGCGGTTTGGAAATTGACATTATGCCAGCTTCCTTTACCGTGTTTTTCTTCAATTTGAGCTGAATGCATCCCAATTAGGTACGCACGCCGACGGAGCCTCCAATCGAATTTGAGAATACATTGTATGAGAGATCGTATGAAACTTTAGGTAGGAATCATGTTTGCGACGAGTCAGAATTTATTTACTCAAATACACATTACATTTAGGCACACTTCAATATTACACAAGGAAAGTTAAAGTTAATACAATAATTAGGATATTATTAAGTCTAATGAGTAATGAGGTTGGCTACGGGGCCCACACTAGGCTCATGGCCCGTGACGTGCGCACCAGGGCACGATCGTCAGAAGATCAATTGTTTTCGAGGGTATCAAAAGAATTCAGAACATTACTTCGGTTATTCATTTTGAATTAATTTGTTTCAATTGAAAGCCTTCGCCTCCGTCAGCTAGTTTAGTCCGAATCAATGTTTACAACTACATACCGAACTGGGCTAGATTGTATTATTGTAAGACCGAACGTGAATATGAATAATACTAGCTGCTGCCCGCGCCTTCGCCCGCGTTTTATCGGGATAAAAAATAGCCTATATGTTAATCCAGGTCCCAAACTATAACCATACCAAATTTCAGCCTAATCGGTTCAGTAGTTTTTGCGTGAAAGAGTATCAAACATCCATACATACAAACTTTGACATTTATAATATTACCTACTTAGTAGGATTAAAGCGGTCGCCCACGGCGATTTTTTGTAGCGATGCTGTGGCGATGCTTAGGTTCATCGATAAGTCGCGATTCTGTCACTGGCAGTGTACCTTCCACGTAAACACGATTCTGTATCGCTACTGTCACGACGTCGCGCTTCAGTCGCGATTCAGCATCGACACAGAAACGCCGGTGAACGTACGAGCACCCCTCTCCACTCTTCGTTCCCCCGATGATGTCGTCTGAGACGGTCGAGCGTCAAAGATGTAAATCGTTAGATAGGCCCTTACCGTAGTGAGACCGCGCCGTTTTGTGTGCCACGCGAAATGAGATAACTCGCTCATTTGGAATTAGTGTACATCTAAACACAGTGCTAGCTGGACCTGTTTAACTTTGGCATTTTTTGTTGAAAAGTGTCTCAAAATGCCATCGCGTGCATTTCGCAAATGAAACAATAAATTCTTAAAATACAAATAAATCCAAAGGCGTAACATTTCACTCTTAGGATTGCGATGTAATTAAATAACTATTATTTTTCCTTCCGCTGCTGTAAGCGTTGCGATCGGACTATAAACAAAGTAAAACTACCCGCTAATCTGTGGTAGAAACGTGCGAGCCGACCTTAAATTTGCCGGCGGCGGCGCGCCGACCTCCACGGTCAGCGTGGCGACGCCACCGCGCTGGCGTCGTTTGTTTTTTGTCTCTTATGTATGTATTTAAAATTAACTAGTAGTTAGCCCCTAACCGTAACGTCGTGACTGTTTTAGTTTTAATCTTCTGTCTCGAGTTTTTTTTTTATATTTATTCATTAAAGAGGCGTGTCACCCTCATAGTTTACAATAAATTTACTGTTCCGGAGCTACATATTATGACGGTTTGAAATTGCCATTGCAAGACGTAAGGCGCAAAAATAATAAAAAATCAATAAACCATTTCAAAATGGGATTCTTATTGTTTTTTGCTTTCTCCTGCATGAACGGTCAAAGAGGTTCGCTAAGTTTGTTGTAGAAAGTAGAGATGAGTCCGGTATTCAATAACTAACTCAGTACCTGTTAGCATGGTCCTAAAATATCTAACGCTATTGTAAAATCCGCATACCGCTAGGGAATAACTGTGCAAAGCGAGCATCGCGCCTAACCGACCGTGAGCCATAACTACCCAACGCTTCAATACCAATACTTACCTAACTATCATCTACGCATAGGTACTAGCGGACCGTTCACCCGTAAAGTTATGTAGCTGCAACAAGTATTTCCACCAAATCGGTTAGATGGTATTTCTAACCAAATCGGTTAGATGGTATTTCTAACCAAATCAGTTAGATGGTATTTACAACCAAATCGGTTAGATGGTATTTCTAACCAAATAGGTTAGAAATATATTGGGTAGAAATCAGAACAGTATTGTAACGTTATTGGGTACCTGTTGGTACTAGCGGTATTGAAACAAAATACCCAACTAATAACCGGTAGCCAAAATATCCAATAACTCCCATCCTTAGTAGAAAGTGAGGAAGGAATTCATATTTCAAAACAAAAAAATTATAGCTCGGTCTAGGCTACAAGAGCTTTCATTTGATAGGTCGGTATTTAGTATAAGGTACACAGTAATAACAACGAAAGGAGCGAGCGGTTTTTCGAGACTATCCACTGCCGCGCCGCGCCACTGCAGCTGCTGCGCCATCGCTGCCCCATGTGTAGTCGATCAGTCAGCGCGCTGACCAGCGACCAGACTGTATAGATAATCTGTTTTATCAAAACTCTCTAAGAAACATAGCAGTGGTGCGCTGAAGATTTCTAGTTCTTCTAGCAACCGCAATCACAGAAAACCTTGAAGGAGACTACATTATTAAGTACTGGAGGGATAAATGATATGTTTATTGGAGAGATTTGAACAGATTCTACGGTCTGGTTGCTGGTCGTCACACCGACGCGACTGATAGAGACGGCGGCGGTGGCGTGAGAAAACAGCGGCGCGGGCGCGGCGCGCACGTCTACACACTTACACGTCTACAGACTGCACACTTTTTTCACTTTTCGATTTCAGGGCATGATAGGACCTTTATTTTTTCACAAAAATGTGTGCAATATGGTTGCACAATAAATGGGATTAATAATAATTAGGTTTATTGACAAAAACACTATTTTTAACTTTTCATTTGGTAGTGTGCGTGCGTCGCATTTTGACGCACACATGGAGACATTTTCGATTTCAGGGCTTAGATGACATTTATTTTTTCACGAAAGTGTGTGCACACAATATGGTTATAATAACAGTTAGGTCCTTGGTTAGGTTTACTGGCAAAAACATTATTTTTAACTATTACTCATTAGTGTGCGTGCGTCGGCATTTTGTTAACGCACACATTCAAAGACAATGCCACAGTTTTTGGTGTCAGGGCATATCTAACGATATAAATCTTTGTCGAGCGTTTGTATCGGTACAGTCGCGCGTTGCAAACGCAATTGACACGCGATACCAGTAGACTTGACGTCGCGGGTTTACGCACGTTGTTAAACGTGTGACAGCATCGCTACAAAAAGTCGCCGTGGGAGCGCGCTCTTATGTTATCTTATTTTTAGATTTTTGTTATATTTATTGACAAAATCCACAGCTCTTAGAGATAAAATTTACGAAAGTTAAACATTTATGCATAGAAACTTTTTGCATAGGAAGATGTAAAAAAAATCTATGCATTTCCGCCTGATCCGTTCAGTAGTTTTGGCGTGAAGTAGGTATCTACCTAGGTATAAAACATTCATCCATCCAAACATTCGCATGTATACCTAATCCTAGAATGAAGAAATATTTAGTAACAATTCCGCGTATAACCTTCTCTGATAGTATTCATCAAAGTAAGTTGTCTACTAGTTTCGTCTCTCCACGAGACATCTTCAGGACACCACAATACTCGACCTTGACATTGAGATTGGTAAGCACAGCAACACCGACAGAGTCCCGCCAGTGATGTTGCCTCTCCGAGCTCCGCGCGCCAAGTCTTTTTTTTTTTTTTTTTTTTTTTTTTTTTTTTTTTTTTTTTTTTTTTTTTTTTTTTTTTTTTTTTTTTTGAATTTTTATAATTATGCGCACACAAAGTTCATAGTGTGTGTGTGGCAGTACTATTGTTTGAAAAGATTCGTAATAACGGTGACCGAGGCAAACCTGTACTAAGTTCATTCAACAGTGTATTATTACTATATTTTGTAATTTCTAAATTTTCTAAGACTGACATCCTAAATCCCTTATCACAAGTATGTAAAATAGAAAAACAATGATTTTGACTTAAAGAATGACCAGATTCCAATAAATGTTTTGCAAAGTTAGATTTTTCTGGATAATTGTTTCTATAAGCAGCTAAATGTTCTTTATACCTAACCTGAAAACTACGACCCGTTTGACCTACATAAATACCATTACATTCGTCACATACCAACTTATAAACACCCGATTTTTTATTGTTATCTAACCTATCTTTACCGTTACAAATCTGTTTTAATAAATTGTTTGTTTTGAACGCTGCGTGTACTTTATGTTTAGACAAAACTCTTGAAACTCCGTCACTCAATGGACCTAAATAAGTTAAACTGCCCACAAATTTGTCTATCCTTTCTGGAGCTACGGGATACAATAAGGAACGGATAATGTTTTGTTGTTTACTTCTTATTAAACCATCAACCATCTTTCTACTATATCCATTACTTTCAGCCGTGTGGTAAATAATAGATAGCTCTCTGTTAAAGTTCTCCTGAGATAAGGGGACTGACATCATTCTATGGACAAAACTACGGTAAGCTGATAGCTTATGTTGGAATGGATGACAAGATGAATTTGGTATTGTAATATCTGTGTAAGTAGGTTTTCTGTAAATTTGAAAATCATGCCTATTGTTTAACCTAGTTATTGTCAAATCTAAAAAGTTCAGTGACCCACCAATTTCTAATTCAAGTTTAAATTTTATTTTTGGATGAATTGCATTAAGTTTGTTAACGAACAGTTCTATTTGACGCAAACTTCCAGTCCAGCATATGATAATGTCATCTACATAACGATAATAATATAAAATGTTTGATTCCCCTATAATGTTTTTATTCTCAAAACTGTCCATGAAAATGTCTGCCATAAGTGGACTTAGTGGTGAACCCATAGCTAACCCTTCTTTCTGTTTGTAATATTGATTGCCAAATTGGAAGTAATTTTGTTGCATACAAGTTCTAGTCAAAGATATTAACTCCTCCTTTTCTGCCGGAAGTACTCGTTGTCGCTCAAGATGTCCTTCCAATATTATCAAACTCTCCTCATAAGGTACGTTTGTAAATAAACTTTCTACATCCAGCGATAATAACTTTGCATTGTGAGGCAGGCTAACATCTTTAACTTTGTTGACCAAATCCATACTATTCTTTAAGCTATACTTTGGATTGAATCTAGATCTACTTTTTAATTCGTAATTTAAATATTTTGATAAACCATATGCTGGTGCTCCTATGTAAGAGACAACGGGCCGGATTGGAATATTATTTTTATGTATTTTAGGTAAACCATACAACATTGGTGTTCTTGGATTCATAGGAATTAAATATTTAAGAGAGTTTGGAGAAATAAAGCATGAGTTTTTTGTCATTTCTTTCAATTCCTGTGTGAAAACTTTGGTTGGGTCGGAATTCAATAATTCAAAATCATTGCCCTGTATAACCTCATTAACCTTCTGCACATAAGTACCCCTTTCTAAGATAACTACAGTATTACCCTTATCTGCTTTTGTTATCACTAAGCTATTTTGATCTACCTTATTCCTTAAAGATTTAAAAACATTTAATTCCCTTGGTAAACTTGGAACTATAGCTGAACTAATTGGTTTCTTTATTAAAAAGGCTACCTCATGTTTAACCCCTTCGTCAGCTTTACCCCTAACAATTGCCATCTCTGAATCAACAGCCAAAATCTCCAAAGTTTTCTTATTTAAAACTGGTTGTAAGTTGTATTTAAGACCCTTTTCTAACAGTGATAATTCTGAAGTTGTGAACTGGACGCCACTATGATTTTCTACGCGTTGATAGAACGTATGAGGACATAATTGCTGCACAGTATTACTATTCCCCCTTAGTCCCCCTTGGCGCGCGGAGCTCGGAGAGGCAACATCACTGGCGGGACTCTGTCGGTGTTGCTGTGCTTACCAATCTCAATGTCAAGGTCGAGTATTGTGGTGTCCTGAAGATGTCTCGTGGAGAGACGAAACTAGTAGACAACTTACTTTGATGAATACTATCAGAGAAGGTTATACGCGGAATTGTTACTAAATATTTCTTCATTCTAATATTGTGCAATGGATTTCCGCAAAGTAACGCCTGAATCTATTATTTATGTATACCTAATAATATATTAATGTGATTTGGTTATAGCAATAGAAGTTACAAACCTACCTAGTAAAAGCGAAATAATCAATTTAATTCAGGTAATCTACGTTTAACCTTTTCTATAAAAATACAGTCGTAAGAGTTTTTATCTCTCACAACATACAACGCAAAAAGTTGAAGAGAATATCAATAACACCTTATTTCTTATTTGATAATAATAACTATGTTTATAGTATACAATTGGACTTGTCTAAGTGCTTATTTTGTAAGCCTAAAGAAATAAAGTTATTGATTCTGATTCTGATTCTCTGCCTGCATCGAAGGTAACCTATTTTTTCTGACTACTGAAGATACTACTAGGTAGTAAATCTGGAATAGACTGGTAGGTAGGTGATACTTAAATACCTAGACCATTGCCTTTATGATTTATGTTATTTAACAATAGAAGAGATCCGCAACGATCTTTGGATTATGCGACAGCAATTTGATTAGATTCTTGGTTCCATTTACAAAAGTATTGACGAGGCGACGCTACTTTGTTTTGTTATTCATTTGTTTTCAGCAAGATTGTATCGATAGGCAATTAAAACACCTCAGTTTAGACTTGCGATGTAATTATCGACTGTAGCCGTAATAACAATGATCTAATAAATGTTTTGCGACGGGAGTCTGCGCAGTAACACCAAGTAAACTGCCAGTTCCATACCCTAACATTTTGAAAGACGAGGTAATTTATTTACTTTCTCCGACTCCGTTATGCAACGCTCCATGTACAATTTTACATTCTACCTCTCTTACCTACCTTTATCTTGTCCAATGTGTTGTCTAGTTCCAATTTATGAACGAAGGGGTTCAAAATTTCGGCGCGCATGCCGTCGTCTGATGAGAAAGCGCCGCCGGTTTCACCGTAATATTTGCCATTCATTTTCTCGGAATTCATACACTTGTAACTCTAAATAAAAAGTAATTTACGGGATACACTGTGGTCCTTCATTTTATACACCGAAACACAGCTGATTACACTTTTCTCTTTGATATTGCGACGTGTTTTTAGTTACGGGACCGCAACAAAAACCGACAAGCACCTTCATTGAACGCAAGGTGACGAGTCGTCACCTTGCTCACACGAAACGTAATAAAAACCAGTCGTCACTGACGACTGGTTTTTATTACGTTTCGTTCATGCACTTTTCGTTTCTTTTTGTTATCCATTCCTTGTGTTCACTCGTCGCGCTACGTTTCGTTACAAAATAGCAACCACAATAGCATATAAACATCAACGTCAATGTCTCTAAATATAATGTTGTCATTTTCAGTAATCAAACTCGGAAGGACCTAAGACGGATCTCACGGATCAAATCAAACAAACGAATGAAACGCGTGAATTTATCGTGAATAGTGTGTGAATTAGGCATGGAACATATCACAAATAGCATGTGATTTATCATATGATTTGCATTATCATATATCGCATATGCTACCTTTCTTCATGTAGCATGTGAAAAATCACACTTAATGAAATCGCATCGTTCGTAAATAATACGGAAATCATCGTAATAACATCGACGTAGAGCGAGTGGGTATGACGACGAATCATGCTAGAACGGGCGTGTTAGAAAGAACAACCATATTTTGCTGATTCGTTGCCGCTAGGTATAATGTCAAAATGTGTACGAGTAAGAAGAGCGCAGCGCTACCTGTAGGAGCGACATTGATGATAATTTATCACGTTCTGTATGCTAAGAATGAAGTATGAATTATAATTCATACTTAATTTTTAGCATACGGAACGTATGACGGCTAGGGTAATCTTAGGTATGAAAAATCATTTGCCAGTGAAATATCACATGTGAAATCATTGTGATTTTTTTTTATAATATCATTGAATGATAATGATTTAAAAGTAGCAATTATTTCCATGCCTAGTGTGAATGTAGCGTGTTTTTAGTCATTATAATCATATTTCTCTGCCGCCAACGCTAATAATTTGTCTGTTTTGGAATAGCTGTTTAGAAAAACTATGGCTGTCTACCGTTCAGCTTATAATGGAAGCGAAAATACAAAGTCAAATTATTGATTACTTCTCTTTTTTCGAGGAGTTCTACAACACTTCGAAGGATCGCTTGAAAGACTGCCAGAATTGCGCAGCAGCTATAAATAGGCTTATAAAACGCTATAAAAACGTGCAAGAGTGAGTATTTGGTGATTTTATATGTTTTGGACTTGGTAAAATTGTTTTTACTGGACTTTCAAGTTCCATAGTGTCCATAGAAACGAAGTGGTAATAATGATGCGACATTCATTGAGTAGCATCCTTAGACGCATCTTGGTTCTAATATAATCGAATATTTTCAGATCGGAACTTAGCGGCACCCCTCTTGAAGAGTTTGAGGGACTGCAAGACAAACTTTGTGCTTCCATACATAACCTAATTACAAAAGAGATTGAAGGAATACGAGAAAGCTTGTAAGTATATGTACTGACTTTTATCTAAATAACATACTTTACTTTTAACTCAGTATTGACTCAATAACAACAACAACCCAAACTTTTAGCTATTTGTTGGAAAAATTAAAATCTAACCTGCACTACAAAAAAGGATTATTGTATAATATTAAAGAGTCATGGAGGCAGCTCAGGACCGCTATTTGTGGCGTATGTCCAGCAGTGGATGTGTATGGGCATATATGATGATTAAAGAGTCATAGTACAGACAGATGCATAAGATATAAATGTAACAGTTGTATGTTCTAATTTGATATTTTATCTAATCCTTCGGCTACTTTCTCTTGAAAACCATCTCTTGTACCAATCTCATTTTATTTGTTGGTTTATATCAGGGCTGTCCAAACAGCGGGCCGCTTGCGGCCCGCGAGCAATATGTGTGGGGTCCGCGACATGTTACTTATCCACTACTATTGCGCAAATTTTACATTTGATATACCTACTTTGATATTTTTTGTAACTTCATTTTATTTCTTATTTCTATGGTATTCCAAATTTAATAGTTTATTTACTCTTCACATTTATTACATTTCACATTTATTTACGTTTAACATTAAAAACAAAAGGTTCTTCGTTGGGCAACAGTTTTCTACCACTCAACTTCTAGAATTTCGTTAGACCAAATCAAGCCACACGAGCCGTAGCTCGCATGCGCGTGCTAGCGAAAGGAGTCGACAGGCGTCGGATTAAGGTAATCGGCCGCGTGCGAAAAAAAAACTGGTTTTTTGCATTCTACAATTAGTAATCATTCATACTTTCGATTTGCGCAATACTACTTTTCTCCTAGTTCTATAACTTATAAAACGCACAAAATACAAAACTCCCGAATTATTTTTAATTTCGCGGGCGACCAATAATCATTCTCCTTAAGGGGCAAACACACAGGGGCGAACGAAGATCAGCGAAGGCTGACAAACGAACCAGTGTGGTCGTCATGGTGAAAGCAGTGGGTAAAATACGTCTGTGTATGATGACGATTTGTTGATGCGGCCCTCCACTAAATACGTCGCTTTGTTTTGGCCCGCGGTCGTATCTGGACTGGACAGCCCTGGTTTAAATGATCATGATTTTATCATAAAATTTTCTTTTTTCATTCAAGGCACACTTTAGAAGAACTCTTTGGAAAACTCTGTTCAAAGAACAAAGTACTGCAAGAGAGCTGTAGAGAAGTAGACTACAGTAGTGCAGGACCATTAGTGAAGGGCACACCACTTCAGCCATCCTTGAAACAGCTCCTGGAGTTCGCAGCAGACACCATCACGTTCGGAGGCCAAGTTTGCGCCCAGATTGATACCTCCCTCAATGTCCTTGCCCTTAAAGGTACCAACACCGATTCACTAGTTGATAACTTTCGTATTTCTACCAATTGGAAACATCGTATTCTTGAGATTATTTCGTACACATCCTTTTGTTCTGAAAATCAAGTATAAAAATGGATCTACTTGACTCCATCTTAAGCTCCATGCAAACACCACCATCAACCAGCGAAGCTCAGAAAAATGCCATAAAGAAGCAAAAAGAAGCAATTGAAAAGAAACAGAAAGAAGAAAAGAACATGATAAATAAATTCAGACAGAGAGTTGAAGAGAAAATATGTGAGTTTTTGGCTGATGGTAAGAAACCATACCTGCAATTCGATCCTATGGAACAGATGTACCGGTCTATAATACGAGACGTCGCTGACTGTGCAGGGGCTCAGGTCTATTCCTTCGGTCAAGATAATGTTGACAGATACTCAGTTGTTTACTCAAAAGACAATGGTCCGTCCGAAGATGAGCTGACAGTAAGAAGAGCAGGTGGGGTGTGGAGCGATGAAAAAGCAGCTGAAATGGCACAAATGCACATTGACATGAAACGACAAGCCATTATAGACTCTGAAGACGAGAAATTCAGGAAACGTAAACGAGGGAAGGAAGAACTGAGTGGCACATTCTACAAACAGAAGTATGCTCATTTGATTGGTGAAGAAGCAGCCCTAAGGGCTGCTCATAAGACAAACATGAATAAGAATTACGGAGAAGTCCCAAGCGAAAATAAAAAGGATCTACGTTCAATTGAACAGACCATGGCTGACATAAAAGCAAAGAAGATGAAAAAGGCTGAAAACGGAGAAGGGAGCACTGACAGCGTTCAAACTTAGCACTAACGACAAAATACGTAAGAATTAGGTTAAATTTAGTTCAATTTGGTAATTACTATAGCTGATTCTATTGGAAGTGCTATAATGACAAAAATGCATTAATCAATTCTTACTTCCAAGATGTTGATTGGGAATTGATTTACGTATATGTAGGTACATTTTTACAATGTTTTCAATATGATGTTGTTCCATTTATATGGAATGATACAAACCAATGAAATAGTCTTTGTAGTGCAAAATACATAGATAGTGATTTTAATCAAATGAGGAGAGGATTAAAGATACTGCTGCTTTCCTTACCCAGAAGTCTTGCTCAACACAAATGGAATTCAATTACTCACGCGCGCTGAGCGCTATAAATCTGGTTCAGATTGTCAGAGATTAGAGAACTACACAACGAGCGAAGAGTTTTAAGCTGAAAGCACTTTTGTATCAGGTGATTTAAATTAGGCTAGTCACAGTATTTTGAGTTTTCCTATATTTCATCACAGATGCCTCATCCTGTTACAAATTGTGATAGAATAAAGTGTCGAGTTTTTTAAGTCGGGTTTGGTTTACATATTAAAGGTTATATAGTAGGTAAGTATTAATAACGGTAAGTATTATAAGGTACGCGATAAATACCCGATAAATAATATTAAATAGATTTAAAATTGATTTAGCGGTTTGTTCTGAGCAAGCATTCTGAGTAGGGTAAAGCACAGTTATTTTGTGGTATCAGTGTATACATATGTACCTCATAAAAGACTGGATTTTGTTCGCAATAATGTAAAGTAGGTAGTAGATTATTAAAATATCAGTAGGGTACCTGACACTGTATTTATTAATGTATTGAGTTCAGCAATAAATTTATTCCAAAGTAAATGATAATGGTTTATATTTCTAATAGCCTATTCTTCGGAAGACCAATGTGGTGCGGCGGGCGACGACCAACGACGGTCCACCTGCGACGCAGGATGCGGGTTCGATTTCCGTCTTTGGGACAAAATATGTTTGTACGATCTGCAAATATTTGTTCCCAGAACAAATGTTCTGGGTATTTTCTATGTACTTATAATAAAAAATATGTATGTAATGTATTATTTACGATTGATAGTTTGTACCTAGTTGGTACTCACAAGCTCTGCTTAGCGTGCGGCTAGATGATGCTGTGTGGATTGTCCAACATTATTTATTCTTACGTTTAGGTAGGTACTTACCTCAGCACACATATGCACGTCCACTCCTGGACGCGCCTCCCCCAAACACTCCACTTGTTTTTGATTAGCCATAATCACCACGCATGGCAGGAGAATGGTGATCTGATCACAGTAGTATTGCTAGAAATATACAGAAGGAAGTTCTTACCCTTCCTCTGGTAAATAAATAATGTTGGACAATCCACACAACATTATCTAGCCCCAAGCTAAGCAAAGCTTGTGTTATGGGTACTAGATGACTGCTATACTTGTTAGAATATATCAGCCCATACACGTCCACTGCTGGACATAGGCCTCCCCCATACGACGCCAAAAATAGCGGTCCTGAGCCGCCTCCATCCATCGACTTCCTGCGACCGCTACAATGTCGTCGGTCCATCGAGTGGATGGTCTCCCATGTAGGGGGGGGATTTGCCATAATCACCACGCTTGGCAGGCGGATTGGTGATCGCAGTGTTGGTGTTGAAAAAGTACTCAGAAGGAAGCTGCTGCCCTTCCTCTGGTAGGTTCCCTTATTCGGCTCTTACGACATCCACGGGTTGAGTTGGAGGGGTCGATATTCGTACGCCGCGAATATCGAACATGATAAACAAGAATATATAACATAGATGATTTTTTTTATTATACATAGAAAACACCCGTAACATATATTTGTAGATCGTACAGACATTTGTCCCCAGTCGGGAATCGAACCCGCGTCGCAGGCGGACCTTCACCCGCCGCGCTACTTCGGTCGTCACGTCGTCGGTGGCAAGTACAGTCTCCGCAATAAACAAACGCCGGAAACTTTAAAACATATCAATTAATATAATTTATAAAAAAAACTTTGTAAGTATCAAATTCCGTAGGTACTTCGGATAATTAATTTGTAATTTCTTTCGCTAGTGCAAAAATAACTGAATTGAATAGAATTACATAACAACACTACAGTTTATAACGGGATATTTACCATGACTTTAAATTTAGTGTTGTAAATAACCATGATAGTTTAAACAGTTTAATTACAAAACCCATTATTCCTATGTTATTTGGTTATGTGCTCGCCTAATGAAATCCTTATTTTAATATTATAAATGCAAAAGTAACTCTGTCTGGCTGTCACGTTTTCACACCAAAAAGAATGATTGGTACACAAATACTTTCACACCAAAACGAATGATTGGTACACAAATACTCTAGAGCCTGAGAAAGGACATAGGGTACTTTTTAATGCGAAAAAATAGTTGTAAGGGTTAATAGGTTGTACAGAAATTTCGTCATTTTTAAAGCTAAAAGCAATAATAAAATAATAATGGCATTTATTTTTTAGTCCGTTGATTAGATATAAATAAAAATGTCTTTTAATGTTTCTACAAATTTTACCCTCAAGGGGGTAAAATAATGATAATGATTTCTCTAGCCACTGTCACTATTCCACGCGGACGAAGTCGCGGGCACAGCTAGTTATAATATATATTGAAACTTAAAAGGAATAAAACAAGTAGCAGTTTTAGAACTTTAATTACCATCAACACTTAGAACTTACACAGAGACAACAATCATGCGAAATTTATCGCTGGGTAACGTAGACGTAGGCCTTTACAGCTAATCTAGACGATTTATACAGCGCCACTAAAATATTTATAGACTTAGAGTAGTTAGAAACAAGTTACAGGACGCTAAAGTACCTAGGCAATGAAAAAACTCGAACGGGGTAAATTTTCCAAGAATCGATTTCCAAGAAGAGATCGTATGTGCACAATAATTTTACCATACTTCAGATAGAATGGCAACCCGCATCGCGGCGCGGGCGACGCGGGAGACACGAACGGGTTAAACAAAAAATCTCGCGTTTTCTCCCAGTGATCAAACTGAGTTGAGAATTGGGTAAGATCTGTTCAGATCTACGCGCTATTCGCTACTCAGAGCCCGGAGCAGCTGCGAATTCGCTCAGTTTCGTACGTTATCCCACCGGACATTTTGTATGCATGCAGGTATCGCATAGGTACTCACTCTGCTTTCGCTACCGTTCTGTTTCGGTAGCGAATATCGCGTACATTTGAGGCTTTAGTACCTACCTAGCATGTGAAATTTATTAATTTTAATTGGCGTTAAAAGTTTATGTATCTTATTACGATACTTACATAAACTTTTATTGTACATGACGCATAATGCGGTAGAGCTCGCCCACGCAGCGACGCGCACCTTTCCCATTCACTACACGCCTCGAGAGCCTCGAACGGGTTAAACAGAAAATCTCTATTTTCTCCCACTGCTCCACCACAGATCAACAGAATTTGTTCCGGAAAATAAATTAAAATCCGACATCGTTGTGCGTTCAATAAGTTTTCTACATAAATGCGTTATTATTATACTTCTATTAGGCAGGATTATTTGCTATACAAGAATATACAAACATCAACATTTTACAATTATTTATATACATATTTAAGTTGATAAATATTCTTATAATTAAATGCATTTCCTAAGTGGTTTCTCTCTCATTAGGTCAAAACTGAAGTGAGTCGACAATCCCTTAGAAGTAAAAGGTTTTCCATTATGGCCAGTTTCGAGTTTCATTTTGCCAATGTAGAGTGGAAATGTAATACTGAATTGCAATATTTATGTAACTAAGCTTTATTTGTGATTCTTATAGCTAGCTTCCTCCCAAGTTGTTGGCGCCCTAACAGGGCTGCTAATACCTAGCCCCTAAGTGAAATTTTTCAGACCTTGAAAGGAAATGGTTTCAAAATCATCACCATTATCGAGACTTGTACATATATTTAGTAATTATTAGCATGCACCTCTCCATTCCGCTCCGGATGGTTGGAAACATAACCAATGGTAAGTACAGACATTGGCAACGACTCTTTTCTTATAAGTTTAGCTCAGTTATAGAAAGTTTATTAAATAAGTAATGGTGACATTTGATTTCTATTTAAAATAATTGACCACAATCTTACGTACTTAGCAGGTTAATTATCGATGCCAATTTATAAATAATATTTCATCTTCGCCCAGTATCCTTATAATGAAGTAGATAACTCTTAAGTACTTAAGTAAGCATTGAATCTACTCTTAGAGATGGTGAAAGTGGCCCTTAACATTTCACCAAACAACAGGAAATTAATCTAAAATTATTGTCCTAACTTTATAATAACACAATTGGCGTTACTCATCGTTTTACCTAAATACTATATATTCTTTTTTTTTTAAATTAGGTATAACAAAAATGCAAGGAATGAAAAACTAGCTTAATGTAATAAGTAATAAGTGACTAAGTAAAATAATATTAGGATCTAGCCGAAGATTCGTCGACCTGCAGGTCAATCTTTTCAGATTTGTGAGTGAACTCATACCATTTTTGAAAATTAACTAATAGGCGGCAAAAATAGTTTTGTTTTTTATTCGCTATTAAAATGCAGCCAATGATTGGTGAAAATAGTATGAATGAAACGTCCACGAATACGTCTGAATCGACCAGCTGGATTCTGGATATTATTTAGGTATTTTATTACTCAGTCTAGGTATCTTATAGCCCGGCTACACGCTCAAACATTTGTGCAAACATGCATGCACAAACACAGTTTGCGCTAGCAAGGTGGAGCGTGTAGCCGGGCTCATCTTGCTTGCACAAACTGGTTTGTGCATGCATGTTTGCACAAATGTTTGAGCGTGTAGCCGGCTATTAGTCAGGCTCGCGGGCGTCGCCGACCTTACCTACTGAGTGATAAAACGAGAATGTACATATAGACATAAGCTTTATTTCTTAAATCTAAGCTGTATACATGCACATGTAAGCAAAATAAATTAAATATGAATTTACATTAGAAGTAAAACGAGAATCGAGTGCGGCTTTTGCTTTTGTCAGTATTATTGTATTCTCACGTTCATTCTTATATTTTCTATTTCAAAAACTTAGGATTTGAAAACTTGGGGGCTTAAATATATTTCCGCAGTACATGAACTTTATTGGCAAAGAAAATAACAATCAAATAATATAAACAAATTAAACTAGTATTTACAATTGAACCAATTGAGCTAACTGCAAACTGTTGCGAACAATCTACAGATAGCTCAACTGGTCCATATCAATACCAGTCGGAAGCGTCCCCAAGACGCTGGCTGCATTGCCTCGCTGTAGATTGTACATAATCTTTACAAAGGTAGGTACAACACTATAGTAATTTTTTCACCTTCTGAAATTCCAACAGTTTTAAGAGTACCTGAGAGTAAGAATCGAACGAATCTTCTCACAGAACAGGGAAATATAATCTACATAACTAGGTATATTGCATTACGCTTCTAGTTACATACATAGGTAGGTATAGATTAGATCTAGAAATATTATTCAAAAGATAACAGACAACAATAATATCACATCAAATTTTACAATAACAACTAGATAGGCTAAGTTTATTATATTTATTCTTAGTTATATATATAAATTATTGTCTATATAAATATCTTAATTACTATATTCGAAGCATTTTTTTTCATTTATTGTCAGATTTGTAAATAATACTAGCTCTACTACTTGATAAAATATGTACAAAAAGTACATTTAACTTTTAAAAGATACATACTTAAATGCTTAATTTTTTCCTCAAACCGGTTTTATTGTCAAGTTTTTGAACAAAATACTTTTTTCAAGCTATAAGTACCTACATATGTAAAGTAGGTAACAATATTCAATTATCTATATGCTAATAAAATATAAAAAAAGTTGTAGAAGTAATATAAAACAATTTTTCGCCAACGCTATACGTGTATTTATTTAATAGTAAATATTTCCAACAGTTAAAGCGTAAATATATTTTTGTATACTTTTTATTGTCAAATTATTATTATCAAGTTTTAGATATTGTCATTTATTTCCATATTTAAAATATTACTAGGTACTATATATCAAAATGATAAAGATTTTCATAATTTTAAAATTCTATTCGAAACTGTACTGGCACTATACATATGTTGTACGCGTGTACCAAACCGCGTATTAAAATTTGAAAATTCCTTTTCATAAAGGCAAATGGCTATTTCTGATATTCGAAAAGTCATTTTAGTTACTATTAAGGTAAAATGATATGATAGGATACGTGCAAAACACTTGATATTAAAATTTGATATATGTTGTCGATTGAGATATGAATAACTCCTATACAAATAGGATAAAAAGAACACCAACAATGTTGGCACGATAAATACCAATTCAGTATATTTATGATATTATATGTGCTACATAGAATGTATGTAAGATATTTTTTTTACTCTTAACTTGGATGCCCAAAACACCCCTAAAGGGAAACCTAAGTTAAATATTGGAAAACATTACAGTTTCACACTTTCAAATAAGTAACTACTTATTTGAAGTTTCAGGAACTCTACATCGTCAATGTAAAGGATATTGACCTGGAATGGAGCTCTATAGCAAACAGCTAGAACTTTATCACACCAACAGACACTTGAGAAACATAGCTTGATACCTATGATGCCGGATAGAATGGAAAGGAAACAATCAAACGTCGCGTGTAACTCATATGTGATCTAGCTCACACATTAGCCAAGTGCCCAAGTGATGAGCACATAACACGATTTAAATGATGTGGCTCACGTGGAAGACGTATGACTTCACAGAGAAGAAGGAACATTGCATCCAACATCGTGACGTACCTCTGGTTAACACGATTCTTATGACGTGGCCCGGCCCACTCGACATTGCTACAAATTGTGGAGGCCATCTGTCCTTATTAGGTCCTAACTGACTACTGTCCTCTAGTTATGCAGTTTCTACTGATCAGCTTCAGTTTCACAACATCCAAACCAGCAGCAACGCTTGCTGCTGTCTGGTTCAGAGAGGACACAGGACGTGGCAGATGTGGCCTTTTTATGAGTGGTGCAGTTATTGAGTCTGCTAGTCATCATTTACATATGTACGGACAACGCTCCCTTGAAAGACACTCGTAGCCCGCGTATGAGTGAAGAAGTTATACTGTCTACTCGTCATCATCAGTTTCGCAGCAGCCAGGCCAGCAGCAACGTTCGCTGCCATCTGGTCTGGTGCAGAAGAGAGCCGTCTCCAACGAGGAGACCGGGCGAGGCTCGATGCCATGGAAGTCGCGAAGCTCTTCAGCTGGGAACCACGCGCGTTCCTCATCTTCTATTATTGGGATGTTGAAGTATCTGCAAAGGATATGAAGTAGAGATGAGTCCGGTATTCAATAACTAACTCAGTACCTGTTAGCATGGTCCTAAAATATCTAACGCTATTGTAAAATCCGCATACCGCTAGGGAATAACTGTGCAAAGCGAGCATCGCGCCTAACCGACCGTGAGCCATAACTAACCAACGCTTCAATACCAATACTTACCTAACTATCATCTACGCATAGGTACTAGCGGACCGTTCACCCGTAAAGTTATGTAGCTGCAACAAGTATTTGATATTTCTAACCAAATCGGTTAGATGGTATTTCTAACCAAATCGGTTAGATGGTATTTCTAACCAAATCGGTTAGAAATATATTGGGTAGAAATCAGAACAGGTATAGAGTATTGTAACGTTATTGGGTACCAGTTGGGACTAGCGGTATTGAAACAAAATACCCAAGTAATAACCGGTAGCCAAAATATCCAATAACTCCCATCCTTAATATGAAGATTGAAGACGTGTGTCAGAATGTAAATGTGTGAGTCGAGGCAGAGGCAAATTAACAAGGAGCCATTGACCGTCCACTGTTTTACAAAAGTTGGCTTCTCTCTCTCTCTCTCTCTCTCTTGTTAAGAACCCGGAGAAAATGGACTCAGAGATATAATGATGCTAAATACTTATTTATTTTAAGGAAATTTCAGACTAAAACCAGCTAAAATTAGAAGAGGAAGAAATTAGAGAGACTTTGAATTTGGTATATTGTTAGATTAGTGCATTGAGATAGATTTGAGTGGTACCTGCAAATCGCCAGAAGCGGGATCCATATAACCGAAGCTGTCACCATTAGGACAACAAGAAGAATAGCCCAAACTGGCCAGGGCTTCTTTTCGGTATCACCTGCAACAACCATAAGCATCATAATTAAGATGCCATGTCCAAATTATATCACAAAGTTCTTTTCTGGGGATGAACTGAATATCGGTTCGTATCATAAAAGGTAAGATATAATTATTCATTAGCTAAAGCTAAAGCTTCTAGCTAGACAACAAACTCCGGGCGAAATCCGAACTGTTCAAATCACCCCGATACTCCATCTCTATACTTACCTGACGTAGTAGTGGGTAAAATAGCAACCATTATTTATTTTGTCGAAAGACTAAGAATTAGGCTTGTACAGGACCGAGTCAGGTGGAGTGTAAACGAGTAAATAGGCCTGTAGATACCGAGCAGTAAATGTCAGCGGGCTAGTAGAAAGTCATTTACGAAGGTACCCAAAACTCTAAACTCCTTATTCATAATGGTCTGCTAACTTAAAACAGCTGCTAAGCAGTGTTATTTCTCACTCTGACTTATGTCAATAGAAGAAGACAGAGTGAGAATTAGCAATGCTCTAAGTTAGCAGACTATTAAAAATAAGGGGATGAGAATTAAAGTTCTTGGATCCTTATCTTTTTCTGCAGATATAGCAACTAAGTTATTAATAGGCAAATTCTTATTCGTAAATGACTTGCTTAATCCGTAAGACTTAGGGACTAACGGATTTAGCAATATCTTTCATAGGTTTTTGTTATGCTTATGCCCAATCTTAAAGAATTTTATAACATCCCAAAAATTTACGACTCCGGCGCCACGGAGTCAAGTACCCAACCCATCGAAAATCTTTGGGACTTGCGGATAGCGCCGTTAGCTCCACCTACAGGGGAAACATTGAAGTTATCCAATCCTGCTCAAAGTCTAAAGTTACATTAAGATCGTGATTCGGCGCAGTTGGATAGCGCAGCCCCGTATTCAGGGGAAGGTCACGGGTTCAAGTCCCGCTGGAGTCGTAAATTTTTGGGTTATTATTAAATTCTTTATTAAATTCAATATCTTTCAGATGTAGGTTACGCAGTCTTGCTAATAAGAATATAATGTATGTATTTGTTACAAGACCAACGCTACATAAACAATACTTGTTGTGTAATTAGAAGTTTAACTCCATTTACAAAATAACCCACCCAAAGCTGGTATCCAAGCATCGTATCCAGACCCTCCAACCACCAGCTCCACGAAGGAAGATATGAGGATGAGCAGCATCGCCAGCGGAGACAGGTACTTCCAGCAGATCAGCCAGTAGATGCCGGGTCGGGAGCCTGTCATCAGCTCTATGTCGTCTGCAAATCTGGAAGACCAAGGATCATAGGATAATTTATCACTACATAGTATAAAACAAAATCGCTTCCCGCTGTCGGTCCCTATGTATGCTTAGATCTTTAAAACTACGCAACGTATTTTGATGCGGTGTTTTAAATAGGTAGAATAATTCAAGAGGAATGTTTTTAAATGTAACGAGCTGCTGCCCGTGCCTTCGCCCACGTTTTATCGGGATAAAAAATACCCTATATTTTATTCCAGGTCCCAAACTATACCCATACCACATTTCAGCCTAATCGGTTCAGTAGTTTTTGCGTGAAAGAGTAACAGATATCTATACATCCATCCATACAAACTTTGACATAATATTAAGAAGGATTTAGTATCAGCATTGCACCAGCAAGCCGGGGCGGGTCGCTAGTTCAATATAACTAGGTACAACATTTATGCGTACATAAATGTTACACATTTGTTTACAGTGGAGACTTTACTGGTCTAAGAAAATCCTTACTGTATTATCTTATTTATCCATGTACTGTCTGTCTTCCAAATAAATAAATAAATACATCATTTTCTTTATTTGGTGCAGATGGTCATTATCACCCCGGTTTTATTTTGTCCTTGATCCACTCATGTTTGAAACGACCGATGAAAATGTTAGGAAGAGCTTCCATAAAAAATCTGATACCAATTTGTCGACCATCTTAAACTCGTAACGATATATATTTTAAACGTGCGACAAGAAATAAATTTGGTTGTTCTTATCCTACACTCTCGTAAGAATCCCGATACTTAGAAAATCCCGACACTCACAAAAATCCCGATGTCCTGGAGGGATTTTATCGCGACACCAACATCGTAAATATTGCAGAGGAAAACTCCAAGGAAAATATTTAATTCCGCAGAGACTGAATAAACACAAAAACGTTGCGTGAGATAGACACGCAATAAAAACGTTGATTTGGGAATCATCAAGTGAGGACACAAGAAAAGCTGGCAAGGTTTACATTTATACTTATATTGTTTTTAACTCTCTCTTCTTCTCTGATCAACATTACTCTGTGTACTGTGTGTACGTATGTACTACACTAGCGCGCGGCATCTAACTGCAGTGGAGGACACCGCGCGCACGTTTTGCTTGCTCCATAGATGGCGCGTGGCATCCCCGCTAGGCTGCCAAATGCCCAAGGTCATTTGCCTTTGTAAACGCCTTAAGACGATGCCCTTACGATATAAGGTTTTGTTTTTTATTTATGTAAGTTTTTATTATTGTTTAGTGGTATTTGACTGTCAGTATTTTGAAAGTTTCTTTTATAAAATATAATAAAGATTTATATTTTATAAAAGCCGTAAGTTATATCATTAAGGTTTGAATTGTCTAGATTTAAGGGCTGTAGATTTTGTTAAAACAATAAATAAATAATTAAATAAAACCTGGCTTTGGGTATTTTCTCTAGTTTTCGTTTGAAGTCCACAAGCTTTTAGTACCTAGTACTTGTTAAGCTCTAGCTTTTGACCGGCTTCGGTATTTACGTCATACATAACTCCGGTTTACGTAAAACGTAGCATACCTAAGCCTAGGTCACTGATAAGTCAACTTTATCGTTGAATATATGAAAACTTTTGTCAATACATCAATTAAAATGCGATTATCCGATTAGCTTTTCGAATAACACGTCCAGAATTATAAGTCTTTCTCACACTCAATTTTTTGATTCTAATCTTTTGTAGAATATCTCCCCTCGCATATTGAGATGAAGGCATAAAGCTCGATCGATAATCTTAATTGAATTGCGATGGCGGCGACATGGAATTCTGCAATGAGGAAACAATTTAGAATCACAATTCTTCTGAACACAGTTTGAACTTTGAGATTTAACATGGTGACTATAACAAAAATTTCAGCGCACTTATTTATTTTCTAGATTGTTATTTGATGATGGGCTTTTCTTCTAACTTATTATTCTGAGTTTTCGAGTTTCATGATAATCATGAAATAAATAAAGTAAATACAACCGCCGACCGCTGATTTAAACATAATTTTGCTCAATATTTGGGGGTGATGAGCAAATCTGCGGAATATAATCGAAGTAGCATTACGTTATTTGTGATTTAATATTGGTTGTATGAATTTATTTATTTAATGTTATCCAAGATTTAATTGATCGCATACCTATGTATATTATGTATATATTTTTTTTTATTTAAATACTTTATTGCACACATTTCATAAAATATACAAAAGGTGGGCATAATGCCAATTGCATTTTCTACCTGCCATGGATGTATGTATGTAGCATGTATTTAATTTGATAACACTTTTTTCCTTTTTGATAATAAATATTAATATTTATATGACTTAAATTTTAACACTCTTAATACTATGAAAAAGGATTCCAAGTAAGATAAACTCGTTTAAAAAAATTACAAGTTATTCCACTCCACAACAAAAAAGCGATTAAGCTACGCGCAAGTTTAATTTGCAAGAACTCTGTTTCAAATGCTAATTGTTTCTTAGTGGTCGATTTACCTAATTGCCTAAATAATGTCTATTTGTGACATTATGTAAAGGTTCTATAATATAAATAAATAAATAATGCTGGACAATTCACACAGCATTACCTAGCCTCAAGCTAAGCAGAGCTTGTGTTATGAGTACTAGATAACTGATATACATAATACAATATATTACATATATAGATATTTTTTTATTATACATAGAAAACGACCAGAACACCCTGAACTGAAATCTGCAGATCGTACATATATTATATTTATCCTAAGAATTGATATCTATTGTATGTGATAGATAGGGGTTTTTTTGTGTCTGCATTCCAAATGGGTTTATTTACCGTCACACTCACATTAATATAATAAAACTGAAAGTTTGGATATTTCGATATTTGGATGGATATTTGTAACTTATTCACGCTATAACGACTGAACCGATCGGGCTGAAGTTTTGAATAGATGTAGCTCTGAGCCTGAAATTATACATAGCCAATTTTACTTTGTTCTTTGCTCTGACAAACATTTTATTCCATAAAATAGTTCATATTGAGACAAAAATAACATATAAACGTTTCCTTCCATAGAAACAAGGCATGCGATGCCGCGGGCGGAAGCTAGTTTGGTATACCTACTTAATAAATTTACGACCTAGAGAAATTACTTTCACGTTAGTTTAATTTTTTGAGAGAAAAAATTCAATACCCTCAAAAAATATTGACTCTCACGCCAACCCGTCATTATCACCCTTATGTAGCATTAGGTACGTACACCAACATCTTTAGAACTATCTACTGTCTTATCGGGGCAAGCACTAAGTATAATAATTTAGCATTTTTTAAAAAACGATAAACCGACTTCAAATTCCTGACTACCTCTTGTTTACGCCCGTTGGCACGACTTCGATTTGGATTCTCTTACTTTTAAGGTTTTGCGGGGTAAGTACTAATCCCCTAGGGATAATTCTTTACCACCTCGGAATTATTTTCTATAAAATAGTGAACGAATTTTCAAAATCGGTCCATATTTGGCGGAAATATCGCGTAACATACATACAAAAAAAAACATTCAGTCTAATTGAGAACCTCCTCTTTTTTGAAGTCGGTTAGAAACACACCTCAAAAGAATTATTTGACCTACCTTATTTGACCTACTTCGTACTAACCTCTTAACTCCATAAACGTACGCGATGCCGACACACTCGCAGAAGGCGATAATGAGCAGAGGAAAGTTTCCACTATACATATCGAAGAGTAGAAAGATGTAGCTGCCAGCGCCGTGAGCGAAGCCCATCGACAGCAGGCAGCAGACGAAGCAGATACCGCCGGTTAGGTACTCCTTTCTGTGGGAAACAGATGCAAGAATATGTAAAGTCATAGATTCTGTAGAAGTTCTAAGAGGATTATAGATCTAGGATTATTGATGCCACCATCTTTGCTCTGCCCGTGTCAAAAGAAAGGAATAATGCCTACGCGCTGCTGTGTAGGTCAGGTAGCGCAACGTCCATGGAAGGCAAAAAAATTATAATACAATACACAAACTTATTTTAAATATACATATTTGTAAACCTCCGACGTTGAGGGGTATAGAGTGGAGTGGATCCACCATAATATTAAAGCAGCTGACCCATGCTTTAAAACAGCTTTGTCAATAATCATCAAACATAGCCGAACAGTCTCAGAAATAGAGATAAAGAGAGAGAAATAATTTATTTACCCAAAAATAAAACATAGATAACTTATTAACTAAACAATACTTAAATCTAAATAGTAGGTAACAGAGAAAAAAATATGAGATGGTTATATAAGGGTAAAATGGGTCCCTGCCTCAGCATGTTGCAGTATTGGAGCATTTGCCCAATACTGCGCTGGTTTTCACGCTTTTGCCTGCTAAATAAGCGTCATTACAGAAAAAAATAAGAATTACGATGCCACATAATATAGGTAGGTTCACACGTTAAACTTCATAACACCCTTGTGTTTGCGTCGAATGGAGATAAAAAATAGGGTCCAAAACGTGTAACATTCGTTAAACTAAGATATTGCTGGATTTATATAAACCTACCTCAAATTAGGAAAAAGCTTCATATCCACGATAGACGTAACAACTCCCTCCAAGGTTCCGAATTGCGAGTCGATTCCCAAAGTGAATAGCATCAGGAAGAACAGGACAGACCAGAACTGGGCTCCCGGGAACTGGTTGATAGCCTCCGTGAAGATGATGAAGGCGAGACCTGTGCCTGATGCTGTCTGTAAGAAATGTTTACTTTTACTATTGAAATTGGCTCATGTGGCTCCAAATATGATAAAAAAAGCAAAAACAATGATAAGAAATTCGTGTTACTCAACACTATTATGTAAACTTGTTAGCAACTTCAGTTGCTAACAATTTGATACTTTGAAAGCCCATAAAGCCGAGTATTGACCGGTCTTACGGGGCGTATTCAGTGGCGTAGCAAGGTGGACAAGGTCCCCGTTGCATAGAGAAAGTATCGGGCTCGCATCCCCTCTTTCCACGAAATTTGAATTTATAATGCCCTTTAAACTTATTCAAATATCAAATATCAAAGTGCTTTATTTTCTTTAGACCTTACAGGACTCTTGGACACGTCACAAAATTAAAATTACATAAGTAAAACAGGGAAATAAAGTGATCACTTTGATTTTTTGTTCACTTCAATCTTTTTAAGGTAAAGTAAAGAACCTTTACCTTGTTAGGTTGTTAGTTTACGAGTTGGAGCAAAAGTCGTCCCATGCTTTTTTATCCTCTAGATAATCTGATATTTTGTAATAAGCCTTTTTACAAAGGATATGTTTGATAGTTTGTTTGAATTTATTTATTGATTTTTTATAGGGATAAGAATATGATACAGTGATTCGTCCCTAGTAGATAGGATAAATCCAAATGTCGTCGTCTCTATGAGGGGTAGAATCTCTAAGATTAATTAAATAAAATGGGAATAAATAAACAACAACGCACATGACAATATAAAACGTTTACTATACAGATGAGATCAATAAACGGAAAAAAAACAATTTTTAGTTTTTGCAAATTCGTCTATAATTTCACTCAAATCCTGATGCCGCCTTATTTTCTTTACAATTAATGATAAATGTCGAAGGTGAACTTGTCTAATGCTGTTTTTAATTTTTTTTTTATCACAGCGCCCCTCTGAGCTCCGGCGCCCTGGTAAACTGCACCACCTGGCCCTACGATAGCTACGCCACTGGGCGTAATGTAACGTTCCACACAGCGGGCGTTCGTGCAGTCAGTACAGGGAAAGAAGGTACTCACAAAGAGACCGATTTTAGCACACCGCGTAACGTTCCATTCTCACTGCGAATGGTAACACCGGTCAATACCCGGCTTTATAGGTTGAAGAGCATGTAGGTAGAGCAACGTCGGGAGGACTGGGCAGGAAATACCTACATTAGGACAGTTTGTAACATACCCTATAAATAACAATTAGAAAGATAGATACATATGTACCTACCTACATAGAGAAATTAGTCTCTGCTATGTTAGATACCTATATATATAATTAAATTTTGATGCGAACTAAACTAAAATACAATGTTGTACCGATGACCCCACCTAGTATGGGATAAGGGCAAGAAGAAGAAGATGTGAAGTAAACGAATAGTAAAACTTCAGCATTCTCTTTAAATAATGTAGATTCAAAATCGTGCGGCAGTATTTATTTACCTTCCACTATGGATTAGTGATCTAACGATTGGCAAACTTCATTTGAAATACAGGAAAGCCCTTTGTTAGGTTATACGAGGGCTCTTGATCGATCTTATCTAAGTAAGACTAATCTCGCTCGGGGAATACAGAAGACATCCATTTGTTTAGCTTATGCGATTATTATACAAATTCTACAAACAAATATATAAAAATCCATTCACCGAATAAATTTTTTACTGGTTAACCGTGTGCTAAATAAATAAATCACTTCTTTCGACAAATTAGAGCAGTTATGGGTCTTATTTAAATTATTCTACGGTCCATAAACATATATGTATAACTACCTAATAAAGTATACTTTATTGACAAAGAAAATAACAATCAAATAATATAAAGAAATTAAACTAGTATTTACAATTGAAACAATTGAGCAAACTGCGGACTGCTGCAAACAATCTACAGATAGCTCAACTGGTCCATATCAATAACAGTCGGAAGCGTCCCCAAGACGCTGGCTGCATTGCCCCGCTGTATGGCAATGCTAATGCGCTGCGCCAGATACTCACCAGCTCTCGGGTCACGCATCGCTTCGACCAGGAGCTCAGATATTTTTTTGAAAACCCGGAGAGCCTCGGTACCCCACGGACCTAGGGTCTCGACTCCAAGGGGAGCAAATGCGTAGGCTCTGACGAGACCTGCATATTTGCGCCTCTTGAGATCGTCGGCCAAATCTGCTGCCGAACCAGCCCTCACGGATGTCCTTGAAAGATGGGAAGGTGCAAGTGTGTCGACACATGTAGCGTGCCACACAATAGGCCTACCCAGCTCCCAAGGGACTAAAGTCATGCCGTCGGGCCTCTTACCATCGTCACGCAACAGACCATTCGGTTCGAGAATAGCTGGTACGTTAGCGGTGACAAAGGCCCGCCGGATGATGTCGTTAAGGCTGGCATGGCGAGATATCCGACCGGAAGCTTGGTCATCACGGATTATCGTGTACTAGGGGTACACGATAATCCGTGATGACCAAGCTGTTCGACAACAATACCGCACTGGCATTGATGAGGCGCGCAACACCATGCACCCAACCGAAGACATGTTGCTATACGGAAAGTTACGGGATCCAATAGAGTGCCAGTATTATATGAAGGAAGTGCTTGCAACCATGTCCTGACTCCCATTTAGAAACGGCCAGGAGACGGGCACGATCTGCAGAGCTGGAGCACGTTTGTAACAAACAATTCCGTGTCAACTCACACAGAGGCCCGTCCCATTGCCGTTGGGACAAAATAGATTTTGGGGGAGCAGCATCAGGGCAAGCACTATGCCACGAAATTTTGAATGAATTTCCAGGTGAGACCAAAGACGGCTTTAAAAATTTTGTCCACTAAAGAACTAGTGCTGTAGACAGAAGACAAGAACGCTGGAAGGGCTACACTTGAAATTTTGCGGATACCTAAGCCTCCCAATTTGACAGGCAGGGAGGCCTGCCTACTACCTAATAAAGTTTATATGTAGAATACGTGAAGTTAAAAGTCTAAAGGTTAGAGTGAAATAAATGACATCGTAATTCACCGTTCACAGCAACAGCGGGTTTTGATGGTTATCGGAAACTATAAATTGAAACCTTTGGAATACAATCCACCGCAGATTTTTCTTGTTTATTCTACCGTGTTTGAAAAAAAAACGCTCTTTGACAAAAAACTATCTGAGGCATAGAAATCCAAATAATAAGTGAGTAACTTATTATTTGGATGTCTGTGATCAGAGATTACTTGCGCTTGGTGACGTTTCCCATTTGTGTCGTATTGATATAGATCAGTTGAGCTACCTCCAGATTGTATGCAACAGTCTGCAGTTAGCTCAACCGCTTCAATTATAAACACTCATTCTAATTCGTTGCTGTTCTTTAATTGCCATTTTCTCTTATATCACTTACAATTCCACCGACGTACATGGATGACTCCGCGCCCCCGCCGGTTTAAACCGCAGAGGCATGGCATTAAATGCGTTAATAATCTAGCTACTTACATTATCCAACTCCTTCTGCAAATCACATTCTGGTAACTCTGGCATCAATTTTGTTATATTATTGAACGTGGCCATCATGCCAGCAGCTGGCAAGCTCACGCCCATCACCGACGAACCGAAAAGCGCCAACAGAGTCTCATTCCGGACTTTCAAGCACTTCTCGTACACCATTGTAGCCTTGAAACCGATTATAGAGAACACCACAATACCAGCGAACATAGATGTTAAACAGTTCGTCATAGATACCATTATCGCGTCTCTGTAGCAGTTGTTATCCACAGGATTATAAGACGAGAATGCTATCAATCCTCCGAAGGCAAGACCGAGGGAGAAGAATATCTGTGTTCCCGCTTCTAGCCAGACAACAGGGTCTAGAATCGTGTGCCACTTCGGCGTGAATAGATGTACCAATCCATCGCTCATTCCTTTCAATGTTATGCCTCTGAAGAAGAATATGACTAAGACGATGTAAGGGAAAGTGGCCGTTACATATACTACTTTCCCGGAGGAGGCAATGCCTTTGATCATGCACATGTAGACTAGAATCCAGGCGATGACGAGGGCGAGCGCTATCTTGTAGTTGAAGTTCTGGGGCTGGTTGATATCGTCGGAGATCTGGAGGGTGGTGCGGTACCAGAAGTATTGGGTGGGGCCGCTTACCTGAAACAAAGGAAATAATTTGAAGATGTTACAGTTTAACGTTTATCACTATTTATCACAAAGTTTTTTTCGCTTGGCGCAAGATCGTTAAATATTAACTGATTTGACAGTTGACCAATCAGTACTGGTATACCTTACGTTAAAGAAATCCATAAGCAATATCACGAAAGTTTGAATGGATGGATGCATGTTTGTTACTTCTTCACGCCTAGATCTCCCCTAGCACGGGGAATGTTCGCTAGGGTAGAATAGACAATGATGACATCGCATCGTCACACATTGCGTAAATTATTGAAGTTGAAGAAATGAATTTCGTATAATTTACGCATTCGATGACAAAGTGACGTCATTTTTCTCTATTCTACCCTAGACAACAATCCCAATGGCTACTTTTTGTCTCAAGAATACTTTTTTGCAAAATTTCACCTCGATCAGTTCAGTATTCATTAATGTACCGTTGGGCGTGAAGAAGTGCTAAACAAAAAAGAAAAAAAATAATAGAAATTAATAGTAATTACAAAATATAGTAATAATACACTTGGTCACAGGTTTGCCTAGGTCACCGTTATTACGAATCTTTTCAAACAATAGTACACACACACTATGAACTCTGCTCTGTGTGCACACTGTTTGATCCGTGACTATATAAAGGGGGGTTTTGCGGGCAATGCTTCACTTGGCGCGCGGAGTTCGGAGAGGCAACATCACTGGCGGGACTCTGTCGGTGTTGCTGTGCTGACCAATCGTCTCGTGTCCAAATGTCTCGTGGAGAGACGAAACTAGTAGACAACTTACTTTGATGAACAGTTTATCTCTTGGACACTTTTATCAGAGAAGGTTATACGCGGAATTGTTACTAAATATTTTTTCATTCTAATAAGTGCTAAACATCCAAACTCTCGCATTTACATGGGTAATAATTATTTCAATTTATTACGTGAAAACTCGTTCTTATTATTTTTAGAACGTAATTCTTCGATTGCGAAAATAAATTGGAAACAAGGAGGAATGAGAAATTGTACGATAACAAATAAATTGCTTAGGTAGGTAAGTAGGTAATATTAAATCGATACCTAACTACAAAAAAACAGCGCGTATTGTTCTTAAAACACTTAATAATTAAAATATTTATTATCACCATACAGTATTTTAAAGCCGTATTCACTTTGTGGTAGATTCTCTGGAAAATTTTCTTTGATTTTGTTTTTACCTCCTTTATATTTACCTCCTTAGCATAATCGAACTAAATTTTATGTTTTTCTAAGGAGGTTAGTACTTATAGCTATCTTTATTTATAGGAACATTTTCAAACCGAAGCATTTCTTTTATCCGAAATTTATTAACATTATTTATCCTACGTAGAATCATTTAAAAAGCAATTTATCTTACCAAAGGACCTTGAACCTCCAAAACTCGTCGCTAAGCAGCTTTTCCCTTTCAGCTTTTCTTGAAACTTATCAGTTAGTAACTTCTTAAGTACAGAAACGTTTTAAAAGTGTACGATGTGCTTTACCAAGCATATTATAAAAATCAAACGCCCTAAAGCTATTCTTGTTTTTTGGTGCTGTGAACACAAAAAAATATTTTCTGTTTACCTACTAAAGAGTTTTGTCAGGATTTTTATTTATCGCTGTTATCTATCCTTGTTTTATAAAAAGGTAAAGTTGAAGTTAAAGGTTTTCTTTTGTTTTTACTTAAGTTATACGTATATCTTTTTAGTTGTCGTTTATGTTAATTTGTCAATCTAAATTGGCTTTATTTTTGACATACATTATGTATGGCATTAATTATGAAAGAACGTACCGAGGTAACATAATCTTTATTAACAAAGAAAATAACAATCAAATAATATAAACAAATTAAACTGGTTGAAACAATTGAGCTAACTGCAGACTGTTGCAAACAATCTACAGATGGCGTTACTGGTCCATATTAATACCAGTCGGAACCGTCCCCAAGACGCTGGCTGCATTGCCTCGCTATATGGCAATGCAGCCCAGCTCTCGGGTCACGCGTCGCTTCGACCAGGCGCTCAGATAATTTTTTGAACAAACAACAACAAAAAACATTAAAACAAGATAGATAGATAGTTTAGACCTATTTTGGCAACATGAATTAGTTACTAGTAAGTTCCTACGAGTAATTTAAGTCCTATCATTAGCATTTGAGTCCTAGGTAAAGTTCGATTAATATTAATAAGTAATTTAAGTTCTATCAATAGCATTTGAGTCCTATGTAAAGTTCGATTAATATTCATAGGTAATTTAAGTTCTATCAATAGCATTTGAGTCCTATGTAAAGTTCGATTAATATTCATAGGTAATTTAAGTTCTATCATTAGCATTTGAGTCCTAGGTAAAGTTCGATTAATATTCATAAGTAATTTAAGTTCTATCAATAGCATTTGAGTCCTATGTAAAGTTCGATTAATATTCATAGGTAATTTAAGTTCTATCAATAGCATTTGAGTCCTATGTAAAGTTCGATTAATATTCATAGGTAATTTAAGTTCTATCATTAGCATTTGAGTCCTAGGTAAAGTTCGATTAATATTAATAAGTAATTTAAGTTCTATCAATAGCATTTGAGTCCTATGTAAAGTTCGATTAATATTCATAGGTAATTTAAGTTCTATCAATAGCATTTGAGTCCTATGTAAAGTTCGATTAATATTCATAGGTAATTTAAGTTCTATCATTAGCATTTGAGTCCTAGGTAAAGTTCGATTAATATTCATAAGTAATTTAAGTTCTATCAATAGCATTTGAGTCCTATGTAAAGTTCGATTAATATTCATAGGTAATTTAAGTTCTATCATTAGCATTTGAGTCCTAGGTAAAGTTCGATTAATATTCATAGGTAATTTAAGTTCTATCATTAGCATTTGAGTCCTAGGTAAAGTTCTATTAATATTCATAAGTAATTTAAGTTCTATCAATAGCATTTGAGTCCTATGTAAAGTTCGATTAATATTCATAGGTAATTTAAGTTCTATCATTAGCATTTGAGTCCTAGGTAAAGTTCGATTAATATTAATAAGTAATTTAAGTTCTATCAATAGCATTTGAGTCCTAGGTAAAGTTCGATTAATATTCATAAGTAATTTAAGTTCTATCAATAGCATTTGAGTCCTATGTAAAGTTCGATTAATATTCATAGGTAATTTAAGTTCTATCATTAGCATTTGAGTCCTAGGTAAAGTTCGATTAATATTAATAAGTAATTTAAGTTCTATCAATAGCATTTGAGTCCTATGTAAAGTTCGATTAATATTCATAGGTAATTTAAGTTCTATCATTAGCATTTGAGTCCTAGGTAAAGTTCGATTAATATTCATAAGTAATTTAAGTTCTATCAATAGCATTTGAGTCCTAGGTAAAGTTCGATTAATATTCATAAGTAATTTAAGTTCTATCAATAGCATTTGAGTCCTATGTAAAGTTCGATTAATATTCATAGGTAATTTAAGTTCTATCATTAGCATTTGAGTCCTAGGTAAAGTTCGATTAATATTCATAAGTAATTTAAGTTCTATCAATAGCATTTGAGTCCTAGGTAAAGTTCGATTAATATTAATAAGTAATTTAAGTTATATCAATAGCATTTGAGTCCTGGGTAAAGTTCGATTAATATTAATAAGTAATTTAAGTTATATCAATAGCATTTGAGTCCTGGGTAAAGTTCGATTAATATTAATAAGTAATTTAAGTTCTATCATTAGCATTTGAGTCCTAGGTAAAGTTCGATTAATATTAATAAGTAATTTAAGTTCTATCATTAGCATTTGAGTCCTAGGTAAAGTTCGATTAATATTAATAAGTAATTTAAGTTCTATCATTAGCATTTGAGTCCTGGGTAAAGTTCGATTAATATTAATAAGTAATTTAAGTCCTAGTATTAGTGAAATCTTAATTTTACGGTTTAAAAAAAATACTAGAGAGACAAACAAAGCAAACTAATAAAATCTATTCCAACCAATTTAAAATACTTTTCTCTTCCTTCCGGCACAGGAAGCAACCGTGTAACCGGAAAACGCCCTGGAAAGAACTAACTAACCTCCTTTATCTGATAACTGACCCTTCCTTTGTTTTCACGATGATCAATGAATGTTTGTACGATGTCACTCGACGAGTTCGGGGAATCCAGGAAATTGGTCACGTGTCCTTGGGTACTATGAAGTACAATTTTTGTTGGTTTTTGTGTGCAAATTGAATGAAAGGAAGGTACGAAATGATAATCAATGATGCATTTAAATGTCAAGCGCTATCTAGGTACAGGCAGTTCGAGATAGTTAGGAGTACCTAGCCACGGAAAAAGCAGGCCTCACCATCGGATGGGATGGGAATAATTAACACTTTCATTGCTCCCAAGCACATATTAAAAAAAATGTTTATTCATAAACAATTATTTTACAATTCAAAGGTTTTTTTTTATTATAGTACCTACGTAAGCCATAGAGTAAAAACTCGCTGCTGTCTAAGGCGTAAGGCCTCAAGCGCAAGGTACCGTAAAACTGGATGAATAGAGACTCCTGGGAGAATATAAATGTACGAAATAATGGAGCCAGACATTACCTGGCTTGTAGCAATGGAAGTATTCTTAGTACGTAACAGTTCTCCTCCTCCTGTATCAGTGGAACTGACCTCTGCACAAGTATGTTTTGCTTCAGTATTTCGTCTATCTTTAACCGACTTCAAAAGGAGGAGGTTCTCAATTCGTCTGTATAATTTTTTGTATGTATGTTACGCGACACTCCGCCAATTATAGATCGATTTAGAAAATTATTTCACTATTGTATAGAAAATGATACCGAAGGGATCCCATAAAATTTTTATCCCCAGGGGATTAGTATTTATCCCGCAAAACTTAAAATTGTAAAAGTAAGGAAATTTGAAGTTGGTTTATCGTTTTTAAAACACGCCATATTATTATGGAAACTTATTTTATTATTTACCCCGTTTTACATTTCTAAGAAATCTAATTAATATATTTATTTGTTTCCTCTGCAGGTGGAGCTAGCGGCACTAGAGTCCGAAGGAAGTGCCTAAATTTTTCAACTCTGTGGTGCCATTGGCAGTGCATTCCGTACTGAGGGAGAGTTGCTAGTTCAAATCCCGTCTATGTCAAAAATGTTTAGGGATATTATTTTACAAATGTATTTGAATATAAAAAAGTTATTATAAAGAAGCTGAATTAATCAATCATTACATTTGATTATTATGTAGTAAATTAATATCACATATTCAGGTAGACCAGGCGGGTCCCGGAGGCTGGGCAGTGAACGGGTTAAGTGATCAAGAGAAGGAGAGAGAAAGCACGTAACTATACCAACTACTGGGAAGACCCACTCGATGGACCGACGACATTGTAGCTGTCGCAGGGAGTCATTGGATGGAGGCGGCTCAGGACATTGCAGCTATCTGTGGCGTCGTTTGGGGGAGGCCTATGTTCAGCCGTGGACGTATACAGGCTGATGATTATACCAACTACGCCCACTATCCGGACTTTACTCAATAATTATAGATAGATAAATCGAAAATTCGAAAGCAAGTCCCAAAATCGGGCCAGAACTGGCGGAAAATAGCTGAAATATTAATATTCGTTCCGGTAATTACCAACGAAGAAAAAGGCTTTCATGACACAATGGGCTAGAATATCTTGAATGAATCAATAGGAATTATATTTAATTCTTAGGTATAGGCTAACATTACCTTGACGACCTCTGTGGCACGGTGGAACCGCCTGCGACGCAGGAGGTTGCGGGTTCGATTCCCGCCTCGGGACAAATGTTTGTACGATCTGCAGATATTTGTTCAGGGTGTTCTGGATGTTTTCTATGTATAATAAAAAATATCTATTTAGATAGTGTATTATATTAAGTATATCAGTAATCTAGTACCCATAACACAAGCTCTGCTTAGCTTGGGGCTAGATAATGCTGTGTGAATTGTCCAGCATTATTTATTTATTTATCTGTGGTATTAGGTACGATTTAACGTGAACAAGGATATTAGAAGGCTTTCACTTAAGTAAAAGGATTATTCCACCCATTTCAGGCACAATGTTTTATTACTTACTATCTGCTGCCCGCGGCTTCGCACGCGCTTTTCATGTACCCTATGGGTTGCCTGGAAGAAATCGCTCTCAGCGATAAGTCCTGTTCATTTTTGTTTAGATCTTTTATTAATATTTTTATTTTCTAGTACAATAAAGTGTTCATTCATTCCTATGTCCGTCCCAGGATACCATCTACCTCCCTGCAAAATTTCATTAAGATCTGTTCAGTCGTTTAGGCTTGAAAAGGTAACAGATAGACAGAGTTACTTTCAAATTTATAATATTAGTAGGATTTTTAGTTTTAACACACATAAAATATATTTGGTTTAGAGTGGGTGCCTTGAGTGACGTCAAAGAGACGTTTCATTTTTGTATGGGATTAGCATAATATGTCCGCACGATAGAGGCGCTGTTACAATCCCATAAAATATTCCCAAGGCGGGAATCGAACTGCAATCATCTGCGTCGGACCTTCGCCCACCGCGCCACATCGTTCGTCAAATTATTGAATTCTTTAAGTAGGTAATGTTACAGAAATGGATATGATCTGGCTAACTATATAAGTAGGTATCACTATAGATAGACCCAGCTGGAGATTGAGAAGGACGTCATTGTATTAAAAGGAGCACTAGACATTCCAGGTTGTCTGGCAGAGATCGCTCTTGAGCGCCCATTGTCACTTATGTTTTTTTTTGTCACTTGTAAACAGTTTTCTAGTTTTATGTGTGCAATAAAAGTACATATTTTCTATCTAGGCATTTCATAGTTCCATTCTGATTGTGGAACTTTCCAGCTTGGAAAGTTCCACAATCAGAAGCTGCTCCGTCTATATTAAGAGGAGTCCAGTTCGTAGTGACGTCATCGTGACGTCTTATTTTAGTTTGGGATTTCACCACATCGTCCGATAGCCGGCCATAGAGGCGCTGGCTCTACCAAATTCCATAGAAAATTTTACGTTAAGATAACGTCTAGAAAAAAATTAATGAATTCACTCGCTCCCACACCAATCGCAAAAATAAAAATTATAATAAAAAATTAAGAATAAAGTTTATTTCTAGCTAGTTTAATATATGATTCGAACACAGTTTCAACAATAAATTTATTTAAGGTAATTCTATGAAATTCACGGACAATATCAACCTGGACACTAAAGGAAAGGAGTAGGTACCTACCTATCACTAAAATTAAACTCAAATTTACAGTACAATACAATGCTACGTCCATCAAAATGATATAAAAAGATTGCAGTTGGACTCGAATTGACCGCTCACAGTTCAACACAGGATTTAGGTACATTGCCCGTGAAATTATTTATTTTCTGGTTATTCTTTTTTGGGGAAAGTTGGTAAATCTAAACGATTTTGGGCTAAAAATCAACATAATTACCAAATCCTCCAAAAGTACCACTGAATGAAAGCTATTTTATTTTATCATGAGTTCAAAGAAAATACAAAAGGTACGATTTGCGGAAAATTACTTTCGCTGTATTTTTATTCCATGTAGGACGTTAGAAAAATCAGAAAAATGCAAAATGTTAGGTTTTTACGTGCAAGATAAATCGAACGTTTCTAACTAAGAAATTGGATTTTGCTGAATACATATGCTAACACTTTCATTACCTACATCCTTGGGCTCACTGGACCTGCTGCGTGCCCCTGCGGGGCTCACAGCAAAGGTTGGGCAGTGATTGCGTTAAATTATTTTTAGTCTGAGGGAGCAGTTGGTATCCCCATAATTTACCGGCAACCAAAACAACATACATACACCTTAAACCAAAACGTAGTACCTACCTACTTCTGTATTAGGTAGGTATATGTTCTATCGAAACAGAAATTCTGCTTGACGACAAAATATTTATCACAGAATAACCAAAACATAAGTACCTATGCTAGGAGTTTCATTCAATCATCCTATTTTAAGCCCTACCGTCACAGGAATAAAGGTTAATTTCCTCGCTGTATTGGTTTGACAAATTCAATTTACGTAGTCCGATTCGTAGCATGTTCGTAGCAGCCTATAAGCAAATATTGTTATACCCTACCTAGCTTGTTTGTTGCGCCGCCAGTGGAAATATTTGAAATTGGAATATGGCACGCTTCCATTTTGTTTTTGTTTCCACTTTATTTGGTTGTTATTTTCGCTTACTTATTCCCATTTGATAAGGTGAATGAACTTGAATAGATACCTTCAGTGTTAGGTTAGGTGTTTTTAAAAACACCGAATATGGAAATTAGGAAGTATGCAATTGTTTCAAAAGTATTTATAACTTTGTGTTTTAAAATCTTTTCCTTATTCGATCACATAATATGTTCAAGTCTAGGCATGTTCATAGCTTTATTTTACTCGGTATTAGCTATTTTACGTTTTTTTACAAAAATTAAACCGATTGGAATTCCTTTACATTTACTTACAGTGTTTTTTTTTAAGGTTTTACCAAATAGTAATGCTTGGCCAGATGTCGCTCCGTTCCGCACTGTCAGTAAGTTTGAAATTCAATGTTCTGTTTAGCTTTATAGAAATATTGACATGTATCTAAATCATTCCTATTAAATTTAGATTTAGATAAATATATATAGAATAGGCAAAATGTAGTAGACACATATGTGATATCATAAATGTGTTTCTTTTTCACTTCTTCCACAAGTGGACAAAAATTGAAGTGAAGATAATGAAGATAACCCCTTATTTCTTATTTGATAATAATAACTATGTTTATAGTATAAAATTTGACTTGTCTAAGTGCTTATTTTGTAAGCCTAAAGAAATAAAGTTATTGATTCTGATTCTGATTCCTCGGTTAAATTTTTATGGGATCACCAGGGCTCAGTTTCTATACACAAACAAAAAAATCATCGATTGGCCAATATGTGACGGATAATCGGCGAAAAAAAAAAACATACATACTGCCAAGCCCCGAACATCCATCTTTCATCGAAGTCGGTTTAAAATTACCTACCTACTTAGGTAGGCCCACCGTGCCTATTAAGTTAAATAGTTTTTTGTAGTTACTATTTATACTATACGGTAATACCTTTTATATGAAAGTATTTCTATTTATAGTAGAAAAGCATAACTTTGTTCTGCTTTTTTTTTTTATTTTGTATTTATTTGTAAACTCGTCTGACGAGTCCATTGTAATGCGCTGCGCACTAGGTTTAAGAACAATTTTGTTGTAGCTCTTTACACTGGACAATAAACGATATTCTATTCTATTCTGTTCTGTTCTGTTCTATTCTATTCTATTATATCCTATCCTATCCTATCCTATCCTATCTGAGCCTATCCTATTCTATTCTATATCACTATTCATCAAAATCAGGCAAAACATAATAAACCAGAAATCGATTTCCCTCATGGTAACGTCAGCATAATTGCCTATAACCATAAAGACTTCAACTTTCAACCCTATTACGTTCAGGATAACAGCTTTTATGGTACTCCTGAGCCGATGTTATGGGCGAAAGCTATTGTCCAATTTAAGTAATTAGTGCAAAGCTAGCGAGAGCTTACGGCTTTACTTGTAAACAGAGGCCTCGCATGAAATTTGTAGCCAAGTGAACACGATTAAAATAAAGAAATAAGAAAAAAAACTACTAGCAGGTCTAATCAGGAACAAAGTAAGGAACAAGACAAATTCATCTAACACCATTTAGTGACTCGAGTAAGTTGTTTATATCTGTGCCTTTTTTATTAATGTATCAGTAAATAATATGTACATGAATAAAAAAGGCTATGTACTTGTACGAGTGACAAATAAAATGTATCTATTTATATTATAAATGTTTAGAAACTTTGTACTTATGTGGGTAGTACCTTATTACAATAATTTCCTGAACAGTAGGCATCCCACACAAACATGCCTACCCCTATTGGCGACTGTTTAGTTAGGCAATATTACATTTAATTCTTGGTCAGCGATTCCGCTTAATTCCCAATTGTCCTGTACAGAACAAATGCACAAGACAACGGGGACAAAAGTGCTCCCAGCTGTCCTGTGTAACAAAATATAATATAGCAAAAATTTTAGTGAATTAAATTCGGTGAATGTCAACACGACACTGAATGACACCGTAAAATTGACTCTACCCTACCTAGATTATTTTTCCCAAATCTATGACTCTACCAGTTTAATTTTTTTTCTATTTTGTCTAAAACAAAAAACAGATTTACGTCCTTTTTTTCCACAGACGCGACCAGACGCTTTTGTGTTTACGAAATGGCTAGCTAATCACTAACATCAGTAACACAAGAAACTAAAACAGAACAAAAGTCGTAATTGTTCTCAGTTCTCTCTGATGTACCTGTCAATCGTTCACTTGGTACCTACTTAACTAGCCTCTTCCCGTGGCTTAGGACGCGTAACAAATACAAATTATGGCAAATCCCCAAATACTACATGGGAGACCATCCACTCGATGGACCGGCGACATCGTAGGGGTCGCAGGGATTCGATGCACGGAGGCGGCTCAGGACCGCTATTTGTGGCGTCGTCGTGGACATGTATGGGCTGATATGATGAAGGTAGATAAATATAAGGTACTTACAGCACACTCTGGCTCCGTAATATAAGATCCATTCGCCAGATATTTCTTCGGGCATTCCGACCAAGGCAGCTCCGCTTGAAAACTCTGCGCGAAGTAGAACAAACACCACGCGATAATAGAATTATAATACAACGCGACGTTGAACGAAACCACCGCCGAACTGATCCCTATCCCCCCCAAGTACGGAGACACCTGGTGCCAGACCCCTATAGCCCCCTTCCTTAGCCGCTGACCAATCGCCAGCTCCAAATAAAAGATCGGTATCCCCTCGATAGCTAGCATCACGAAGTATGGAATCAAAAATGCTCCGCCTCCGTTTTTCTGCGCTAGGTAGGGAAATCTCCACACGTTTCCAAGACCGACAGCATAACCGACTGTTGCCAGGAGAAATGTTAGCTTACTATCCCAGGACTCACGTTCCGTTCCACCTTCAGGTTTCGCAATCGCTTGTTCTTCTATAGAGCTCTCTTTGCTCTCTGTTTCGGAACGTCTATTGGGACTGGTGTCTTCGAAAGCTTCGTTTGTAGCGCCGTACATGACATGAGGTCTGTGGGAGGCTAGTCCGTTCTCCATGGTCACTAAACGACCTCGAAGCTCCTTCATTTCCATGCGATCTACAGACCTCTGTGCGTATAGATCTCGCGAACTCTGTCGCCGCATTAGATGAGCTGTGTTCGCCATTTTTACGAATGATTTTCTACTATTCGTTTATAAAACTGATTCCATCTTGGAATTCAATGAGATGTATGATTGCTACTCCTCGTCATGACACATAATGAGAACCAGTAAATAACACGTGAAAGCTATTATGTCAGAGCTTACGTCGACTATGGATTTATATCCGATCATTATCACTGAAGGCGAACAAAATCACTTTCATTTAATCACTTTTTCACAGACATTTGGTGTTTTTATGGCGTTTTTGGGGGTATTTTCGGAAGGGGGCTATATTGGGACGGGAGTGACCCGTAGCGAGGACTACTCGGGAATGAAGGCTCTATAAGCTGACGCAGGCGCCGTAGCCCCCAGACCTTTCAATGAGAAGGGATTAATGGCTTTGTAAAACGGAATAAAAGTGGCTTTTGCATTGATGGTTTATACATTGACAACCACTTTTTGAACGACTACAATGAGAATAAACATGTTCACGAAACATAATGGTATCTAATAGCTTACAAATTCCTTACAGTTTTTGATCACTAAATCTTATGGATAACCAAGTATTATATATTGTATTGTCTGTAAGCTTAATATTTTGTTCGTGGGCGTGATGACCTATGATCTAACATCGTGAGTACTTACGCCTACGGGTCTGGTGTGGGCGTTTTATGCATTCTACGGGGTTTCTATGTCTATCTAGATAACTTGAACATGATAGTCAAAATATACATATATGCCTATGGCCTTGCGTGAAGTGGAAAGTTAATACTAAAAAATTTGATTACACCAAGTCTCACACCCATAATCTTTACCTCACCTCCTACCTACCTCTACTTCTAACTGTCGTCACCCTGACTCATACTCCATTCGAACTCGGCTCGGAAACTTATGTATACTGAGTTTGCCAGATATGCTTAGTCGTATGCGTAATTTTCGTCATAACTCTACTGGGGAAGCTTCCACGTATGTAGAGTTAAACTTAATAATTCTTAATTTCCATTTTAGTAACATATTTGGAAAACATGGATAAATAAATAATTATTGGAGCAAGAGAACTGGGGGCCAATTCTTCTGTTTTGCTGTAGCAATAGCCGCGTAGGTCTAATCTAGTAGCTCTAATCCCGTAGCCGTGCTACGTAACGGTGTAGCTGTAACGTAGTAGACGAGCTACGAAGCAAGCTTAGCCTTGTAGCAGTAGTTGAGTAGACGAGCTACGAAGCAAGCTTAGCCTCGTAGCAGTAGTTGAGTAGACGAGCTACGAAGTAAGCTTAGCCTCGTAGCAGTAGTTGCGTAGACGTGCTACGAAGCAAGCTTAGCCTCGTAGCAGTAATTGCATAGAAGTGCTACGAAGCAAGCTTAGCCCCCTAGCAGTAATTGCGTAGAAGTCCTACGAAGCAAGCTTAGCCTCATAGCAGTAGTTGCGTAGACGTGCTACGAAGCAAGCTTAACCTCGTACCAGTAATTGTGTAGAAGTGCTACGAAGCAAGCTTAGCCTCGTAGCAGTAGTTACGTAGACGTGCTACGAAGCAAGCTTAGCCTCGTAGCAGTAGTTGCGTAGACGAGCTACGAAGTAAGCTTAGCCTCGTAGCAGTAGTTGCGTAGACGTGCTACGAAGTAAGCTTAGCCTCGTAGCAGTAATTGCGTAGACGTGCTACGAAGCAAGCTTAGCCTCGTAGCAGTAGTTGCGTAGACGTGCTACGAAGCAAGCTTAGCCTCGTAGCAGTAGTTGCGTAGACGTGCTACGAAGTAAGCTTAGCCTCGTAGCAGTAATTACGTAGACGTAATCATCGTCGTGTAGCCATAGTGACGTAGACGAGCTACGAACTAAGAAAATTCAGAGGGCTACATTTTTGTATGATCTTCAGGTATATTTTCCGGATATGGGTGTATTATAAGGTGTATTAAATACATATGTATCCTAGGTAATGTATTGTATACAGACATCTGGTACACATAATACAAGCTCTTTTTTTGTGGCCAGATGCACACATAATGGTGTGGAAATGTTTATCCATCCTTCCTTCCTTCCAGATCAGCACAGTTATACGTTCAGTGCTGAACGTGCTTTAACAAGGAGTCCATCTTTATCTAGTATTAATATATTTAACTAGATTTAAAATACCTCTTTTTATCGGGTATTTATCGCGTATCTTCCTACTAATATAATAAATGTCAAAGTGTGTGGGAATGGATGTTTGTTTCTATTTCATGCAAAAACTACTGAGCTGATTGAGCTGGTTATGGGTATAGTTTGGGACCTGGAATAACATATAGGATACTATTTTCCCGATAAAACGCGGGAAAAGGCGCAGGCAGCAGCTAGTTTGTTATATTTTCCACTATGTTTCCATCGCGCTCCAGCGAACGTGGACACAGGGCTACTACTGAAAAAAAAATAAGTTTAGAAACCTCCTTAATTTCTAAGAAAGCCAATTTTAAAACAATATTATATTACTTCATTTCGTAGGACTCTAGGTTCAAAAGAACCATTAAAAAGGTCGATGGAAAAATTCGATTGCGCAGCGGGGGTGGCGAGCGATGGCGGGCTGGCTGACTTTGATTTATGGACTTACTAGCTGTTCCCCCCGGTTTCACTCGCGTTAAATTGGAATTTCACATTTCTAGGGGGATAAAAAGGCACTTTTTCCCGTAAATCTCCCATAGGAATTTAATGTTTTACCAGGACAAAAAGTATGCCTATATTACTCTCCATCCTTTCAACTAACTCTATGCCAAAAATCAAGTCGATTAGTTGCTTAGTTAGGGCGTAAATGTGAAAGTGTGTTTGTTTGTCCTTCCTTACAAACAAACACACTTTCACATTTATAATATTAGTTTGGATTTAATGTTGGGTTGAACCACACTTGTCAGCGAGTAGCAAGTCGAGTAAATAATGGTTCAACCGTACGTAGACCAAATTCTTAGTGGGTGTGCCCTGCGTATCCATTTGCTTGTTTCGTCCTATAATCGTAGGTAAAAGTACTATACTTTATTTCAATTCTCAAATAAAATTAATATTTTTTTTTTACTTTTTATACGCTTGCATTTGGCTGCTATCTCACTTGATGGTAAGTGATGATACGGTCGAGGATGAAGCACGCTTGCCTAGAAGAGTCCTGTTCACTCTAGCCTTGAAGATGTCTAGATTATAGGTATCGGGAAACACAGAGGCGCCGGTTTGGTGGTAGGGTGGCCGAATAACTATACAAGATGCGGTCATCACCGACTCTTCGCCTATCACACTCCGCGAACACAGCATGCTAACCATGCTCCAACACTACGCGCGCTCAAACTATTGAATAAATTTCTACTCAAGTTCCAACATGCTCAACGATAGCCTAGCTTCCATTTATATGCACCTGAGAATGTACTTAATTAGTTTTAAACCTAGATAGTAAGCATTTTGGTGTAAACTGTACGCGACTATCAATTTTTAATAAAAAAATGTCTAATGTCTATTGGCGGTGCATACGAAGAATGTTTATTGATAAAGAAAATTACAATCAAAGAATATAAACATATTAGAACTAGTATTTACAATTGAAACAATTGAGCTAACTGCAGACTGCTGCAAACAATCTACAGGTAGCTCAATTGGTCCATATCTTAAATAGGATATCCAACATGAGAAAGATAAATTACAATTATTTTGGTGTTTTAATCTGTGTCTCATGTCTCAGCATACTATGATAGCTAAGACCATGGTTTGCGAGATTAAAATTGCAGAAAAAAAAATTGTGATTTTCGTGATATATTTAACCAAATTTTAGCCATATAGCGAGTTAGTGACTTTTCGCTCTACGGCCACGCTATATATATTTGACCGTGTCCCGTCCGGAGCCCAGGCCAGCCCCGACACGGTGTAACGTGAATCATCCTTTAAGAAACAGTTTAGGAAGTATAGTATAGTGAGTTTTTACTCTATGAGCGAGCATAACATTGTAAAATAAAATTTTTGTTACTGTCAAATAAGTTTAGTTTTGACACCTGAACTGACCCAGCATATCTTCATGATAAAAATAACGGAAAAACCACAGACATGGTAGAAAAACACTCTTTTTTTTCTATAATTACACACTTTGTAGAAAGGTAGGTACTATTGCAAGATTGACTCACTAATCGCCCTCCCTTACACACCTCTGCGGTTCTTATACAAAATAGTAGAATGAGCATTGGGTTCGATAAAAAAAAGGTTTGGTTCCATATTTAAAAAAATACTTCAAAAAAGGTCAAAAAGTTTTATAATAACCTTGCGACCAGCTGTGAGCGGAATTTATAAATCAAAGAGCGCTAATCTGAAATATTGCTGACGCAGTGATGCAGACCGTATTTACTAGCCGTAGGTGTTGGTACCTCATTACGAACATACTTAACTGGAAGAAATCGCTTCTAAGCGATAAAACCGCCCATTGTACTTGTTTATGTTAATGTCTATGTGTTTTATTTGTCTTTGTGGAGGATATTGTTTCACAAACAAGCAAATATCTCTTATGTACATGCAGGGCAACGGAAGTATATTATATTTCTTAAATAGGGGTTTGCAGCTATCCGTATTCCAAGCGCCACAGATAGCTCGGACGCACTTTTTTTGGACAATGAATGCAATTTTTATATCGGTTGAATATCCCCACAAGATCAGTCCGTACGCCAGGGTTGACGAAACATACCCGTGGTACGCTTTGATCGCGGCATCTATAGAGACACGTAGTCTCTTTTAGACTTTTTATGGCAAAAACAAATCTGTCCAGTTTGTCACATACATGCTTGACGTGTGCTTTCCAGTTGCAATGCTGATCGAGCCAAATACCTAAGAACTTTGGTGAATCCACTTCAGTAATCCCAGTATTGTTATATTTAATAGCAACATTCACCTTTTCGCTTCTGTTTGTTCCAAACTGTATGATATTTGTCTTTGTTAAATTGATTTTCAAATTATTTTTATTCAGCCATTCAATTGTATTAGATAATGTCATATTAATTTCCTTTTCAAATGTTATATTATTTTCTCCCTTTATAATAATTGTGGTATCGTCAGCAAATAAAATTGTATTATGGTTAGTTATGTTAGGAATGTCATTAATGTATATAAGAAATAAGAATGGTCCTAAAATACTACCCTGTGGTACTCCAAATCAATTGTATTTGAAGCTAGACCGCACAGTATTCTTGTTTCCCTTGTAAACTTTTGCTACTTCAACACATTGCTGACGATCATTTAGGTAGCTTTGAACCCATTCATTAGCTCTACCTCTAATGCCATAGTTATTCAGTTTGTAGAGCAACAATTTATGATCAACAAAATCGAAGGCTTTAGACATGTCTAGTAGCAGAGCAATCACAGGTACATTATCATTTACAGCGTCCATTATTAGTTTGATGACGTTGAAACATGCCAGAGAGGTAGATCTGTTTTTCCGAAATCCAAATTGCTCGGGTTTTAGTTTTAGTATATTTTTATTTGTAACAAAACTCTGAAGCCCGCGTAACAAGTCAAAAATTTTTGAGATAACTATTCTCAAAAAAATTTGATATTATAGGTATAAGAGTTACAGGGCGGTAATTATCCATGTTAAGTTTGTCACCTTTTTTAAAAAGTGGCTTAACAATGGAAACCTTTAGTTTACTAGGAAATTCACCTTCTTCAAAGGACCTGTTTATCAAATAACTAAGTTTTTCACAAATATAGTTAGCACTGAGTTTAATAATTCTAGTACTTAGTCTATGCCTACAGAATTTGTATTCTTCAGACTCCTGATAACTTTAAAAATCTCAACTAGGTCAGTTGGATAGAGAAAAATAGAAGATGAGTTAGAGTCGTCAATGGAATTAGCTATGTCAGATGATTTAAAATTAAATTGATTTGAATTCGTAATGTCTATAAAATATTTATTAAATAATTCACTAATGTCATGCGGGTCATTGTATGTCAAGTTATTGCTAATGATACTGTCTATTTGTTTTAAAGGTTCTATATCACCTATATTGTCATTAATTACTTATAGGCATGGTTGGATACAACAAGCTTGAAGTAAGGAGAGATGCTGCGCTTGCTCTAGGTATACCTGATCAAGGTGTTTCGAGGGTCGATTACCAATCCGGACATTCTGAAGGAAATGCGACTAAATGTGCCGGAGCAGTTTATTCACCGACGGAGGCGGCCTGCACTATTGGCGGTACCAAAAGGAAGGACCAACCTCCTAAATAAGGCACCTTTGACGCGGGGCATTCGCACACTAAATCTGGTATCCGAGAAGGCTGACCTGTTCCACTGCCCTATGAGCGAACTCGTTAGGTTTGTTTTATTAATTTTATGTTTTGGTTAGAGATGAAATGGTTTATATAATTTTTCTTTTTTGTTATTTTTGAACTTATATTGACAAAATATTTAAAATATTTTTATATATCTTTTGTGACGCGGATTATAATAATTTATGACAAAAAAATGTAATTTAATTCTATACTAAATCGGAAAACTGTGTGGCTGTTGACGAAATATTTCATTTAATTTTATTGGTATTTAGTTTATATAATGTTAATTGTATTTGACTAAATAATGTAATTCAATTGTATTGTACACACTAATGTTCAAAAGTGTTTGAAAATAACTAGCTTGTAAGGAATAGGTACTCTATAGGTGTATCCTGTCAAAATAGAGTCCCACGTGGTTTAAATAAATAAATAAAATAAAATATTTTGTTCACTTTGTGCTTTGGCGTAGAGAACACGGGAATGGGTTTTCGGCTTGGCGGTCAAAGGGTTAAACTTGCGGACATAGATCCACAAAATTTTTGTCTCGAGACGACTGACTCATAGGATTGTGATTACTTGTGATCAAAGACGATTGCTAGTGTCACTGTCACTAAACTTCAAATGTCAAACTCGCTGCTTACAGTTAATGTCAATTTATCACTAAACTCATCGTAAATCGCAAAAAATCGTTCCTAAAGTGCACCACCAAGAAAGTGTTAAGTTTCTAAATGTAAAATCAACAAAATAATGCACCTATCCTACGAGCCATGTCGTTTTATGAACAAGAGATAACTCCACGCTAATACTGCCACCAGTCTTCCGCCTGACAACGTTCCGAACGAGATGTATTGTTTGCAATGGCTAATCCCTGTACTTCTGATTCCAAAGCCTGTGAACCCGGCACTTGTGAACACACACGTAATGTTCATGGTGCTATATCTAATAGGATTCTTCCTCGAGAGAAAGCCATGCACTGTGTGCAGTGTAGTGTTCATCGCAGCTGTGATATTAATATGTTATAGCGGTATCGGCAACTGTTTGTTTTGGGCCACTCAGTGTGAAGGCGAGAAATACGACACATAACCGGAGTCCACAATCCAGAGCCCCGATGCTCAACGTGCACCGCAAAGTTCCAAAACTGAAAGGAGGCTGCCACCAGCAGTGAACTGTGAAATACCAAAACTTTTTTAATGTTTAACTTTGTAAATAAAATGTAACTTTCCAATTTCTATTTCAGAAATATTTTGATGATGGAATGTGCTGATATGTACTTATCTCTCAGTTGTGTTGATTTTTATGTGATTGTCTGACTGTACAGTTATTGTTAGCAGCTAGATAATACTGTAATGTAATACAATTATGGGAATTTCTCGTTTGTTGTATCATTCCACTTGCTCGTTATATCACACTCATTACAGACAATCATTATCTATGCAGGCGTATAGTAAATCAAACATATTTCACTAGATAACTAGATAAACATACATAAACATTATAAACATAAACATTTATTTATTTCTTACAAAATATTAACTATAAAGGTTGGTACAATATAGAATTTTGGTAAACATTAGTATAAAATAAAATAACACGGATTATTTACTCTAAGCCTACGACTTTGTTGTTATTTTGTTGGTAGGTATGTCATCAGTACCAGAACCTTAGTAGGGTGACAGTCCTACGTACTAGTAAAAACTGTTTTACGGCAGGATGTCATGCTCCTCCTTCGGAACATTTTTATAACTTAATTTGTAGGATGGTGTTGTATACATGCAAGTAGTTGCTTTTTATTCTACCTATTAGGTTCTTATCTGATTCTTATATTATATTATGCTGATTCATGTATTTGGTGAGTAGATTAAGTAAAATAGCTAGCATAGGTCAAAAATAATGGGAATGCATCTGTTTTTATGCAGATATATAATTAGGACAAACTGATTAGCTTGTTAATTGTTTGTTTGTAGAAAACTGGCTTGAAACTTGTAATCATTAATGATCAAATCTAATTACATGCAGTATTGACTTACTTAGCACCCAAGTGATATTTTAGTTGTGATGTGTTTTATTACCAGGGATAGGTAGAGTTTTTAAGTACCAAATGACGTCACATGGCCTACGAAATCTTAACATGGATATGTCTTTTAATCCTGGGATCGGGAATTCATATAAATGTCTTCAACAAAATTGCCGTATTATAATTATGTTCTAGAACTTTTTACTCATATGTTTAACACTACTAGGTAATCAAAAAATACGGGGCTACCTGGAATTCCTCCAGCCAGTGGCTAAAACTTTATTTAAACAAACAAAATTTTTCATAAAAGTAGACGGTTACGTCAGAGAAACCAAAAGGTTTTGTTTCATGTAGGCTTTATGTTAAGAAAGATTTAAAATATTTAGTATCAGTAAAAATAAAACAAAATGGCATCTACAAATGATACAACTTCTTTTTATAACAAATTTGTATATTTCTTATGATTTACTTTATATTTTACGGAGAAAACAATAGTTTGTAGTATTCATATTATAATGAAATTTAGTGTGTAGTCCAAAGATGTAAATCGTTAGATAGGCCCTTACCGTAGTGAGACCGCGCCGTTTTGTGTGCCACGCGAAATGAGATCGCTCACTCATTTGGAATCAGTGTACATCTAAACACGGTGCTAGCTGGACCTGTTTAACTTTGGCATTTTTTGTTGAAAAGTGTCTCAAAATGCCATCGCGTGCATTTCGCAAATGCAACAATAAATTGTTAAAATACAAATAAATCCAAAGGCGTAACATTTCACTCTTAGGATTGCGATATAATTAAATAACTATTATTTTTCCTTCCGCTGCTGTAGCGTTGCGACCGGACTATAAATAAAGTAAAACTAAAACTGCCAGCTAATTTGTGGTACACAGACTTAGACGTGCGACCCGACCTTAAATTTGCCGGCGGCGGCACGCCGACCTCCACGGTCAGCGTGGCGGCGCCGCCGCGCCGGCGTGGTTTGATTTTTTGTCTCTTATGTAGGTATTTAAAATTAAATAGTAATTAGCCCCTAACCGTAACGTCGTGACTGTTTTAGTTTGAATCGTCTGTTTCGAGTTTTTTTTTTATATCTTTATTCATTAAAGAGGGTTTGATCAGAGTGATCATGTCACCCTCATAGTTTAAAAGAAATTTACTGTTCCGGAGCTACATATTATGACGGTTTGAAATTGCCATTGCAAGACGTAAGGCGCAAAAATAATAAAAAATCAATAAACCATTTAAAAATGGGTTTCTTATTGTTTTTTGCTTTCTCCTGGATGAACGATCAAAGAGGTTCGCTAAGTTTGTTGTAGAAAGCGATGTACGAATTCATATTTCAAAACAAAAAAAATTACAGCTCGATCTAGGCTACAAGAGCTTTCATTTGATAGGTTGGTATTTAGTTTGAGGTACACAGTAATAATTAAGGATAGGAGTTATTGGATATTTTAGCTATCGATTATTAGTTGGGTATTTTGTTTCAATTCCGCTAGTACCAACTGGTACCCAATAATGTTACAATACTCTATACCTGTCCTGATTTCTACCCAATATATTTCTAACCGATTTTGTTAGAAATACCAAATACTTGTTGCAGCTACATAACTTTACGGGTGAACGGTCCGCTAGTATCTATGCGTAGATGATAGGTTAGGTAAGTATAGGTATTGAAGCGTTGGGTAGTTATGGCTCACGGTCGGTTAGGCGCGATGCTCGCTTTGCACAGATATTCCCTAGCGGTATGCGGATTTTACAATAGCGTTAGATATTTTAGGACCATGCTAACAGGTACTGAGTTAGTTATTGAATACCGGACTCATCTCTAGTAATAACAGCGAAAGGAGCGAGCGTTTTTTCGAGACTATCCACTGCCGCGCCGCCGCTGCCCCATGTGTAGTCGATCAGTCAGCGCGCCGGCCAGCGATCAGACTGTATAGATAATCTGTTTTATCAAAACTCTCTAAGAAACATAGCAGTGGTGCGCTGAAGATTTCTACTTCTTCTAGCAACCGTAATCACAGAAAACCTTGAACTAGCACTAACCTGGGTAACTACGCATCCATCTTCCAAGCAGAAGTATTTGCCATTCTCAAATGTGCTAATATAAATATGCAAAAGCGATACACCAACCAAACTATATTTATCAACTCTGACAGCCAGGCTGCCCTCCTAACACTGGATTCGAAGATAATCACGTTCAGTTTATTCGAGGACTGTCTGTCACGCCTGGACGCTCTGTGCTCGAAGAATGTAGTTGTTCGGTGACCCGGGAATCAACGGCAATGAGTGTGCCGACAAATTTTGTTTGCCCCCAAGCCGTTTAGTGGCATACCCAAAAGCCTCGTTCAAAGAATCATTTAGAATTACTGCTACGAGGAATAGACCAAGCTCTGGAAAAATTCTACGGGTAAGAATCATTCAAAATCACTGATTAAAGTCTACGATAACAGTTCACCAACCAAATCCTAGCGCCAAGCGGAGACAATCTTCGCATTATGATAAGAGCCTTAACTGGACACTAAGGCGTCATTAGCAAGCACATGTTCAATTAAGGGCTATGCGACACAAAATCCTGCAGATTCTGTGAGGAGGCGGAGGAAACGCCCTTCCATCTACTAGAAGAGTCGGGAGCACTGATACAAAAACATAGCACTCATTTGGGTAAGCACCTGCTCAAGTGCTCTGCCCAGACGAACTACGAGACCATCAAAAAATACCTACCGTTCTGCCTGGTTTCCGGAAGGGTAGGTGGTGAACTATGAGCGCAGCAGTTTTCAAGGGTGAACACATAAAGCGGCGATTACAAAAGTCTACCATGGCCACAATGACAGAAAAGCAATCATTAGCAAATTAAAAAAAATCGCAAAACTATTAAACTTAACAGCAGTTTCAGTCCATTAAACCAAAACTGTCAGAAAACACAGATTCAATCCAAAAAGCGTAGCCAGAGTCGCACAGATTCACTCCTTAAGAAAAAAATGCGCGCACACTCAACAACCCAAAGCAGACGAGTGAACAAAAAATGTATCCACCCTCCCCCCACCAGACTTACCCCTCATCCTGCAACTTCTTCTTTTTCTTTTAGCTTTGGCTCTGCATCTGGATTGATGCAATTCTGCCAGTGTCAGTTAGGTATGAATTGCGCATTTAGGCACCATTTAGGAACAATAGATAAAAATTTAAGGAGGTTGAGTTTGGATTTTTCAGAAAATAAATAATTTATATAATCTCAATCAAGTTCGTATAGGTACAAAAACAAACAGAAACAACTAAATTAAAAGTTAAATGAAAAGCGCTAACAGAAGTGATCAATATGCGAAGTAACATAAATCCTACAACATACCTACGCTTTGTAGCGCTGTTAGATTATGAACTTGACATTTTCTTTCAAAGACAATAAATGTGCCATTGTCAGTTTTATCTATATCTCTCTTGTCGCCACTTGTCGCGCCGCCCATGTCACTTTTTACAACGGAACTTATTTTGCTTTTTATTTCTAAAGTAACCACAATTCTTCAGTAGCGATTGCAATATGAAAGAAAAATAAAATCTACAAAGTGTAGGTACACGCTGTGAAGCAGCAACTCAAATTTTTTACCGATATTACTTATGTACCGGGTAGGAACTTTTTATTTTGGTGAAAATCAATGATTTTTAACTTATATTTAATGGGATGAAAAAAATAAGAACTACCTACTTACAATAAGTTGTTTCCAAAGTATAAATTCTCGGAATTTAAAGGCATATCCTTATTAAGATTTCGTAGTAGTGTATTTTATGTCAGTAGGTACTTAAAAACTACCTATTCCGATCCCTGTTTATTACATATTAGCTGCCCACACCTTCACCCGCGTTTTATTGGGATAAAAAAGCCTATATGTTATTCCAGGTCCCAAACTATACCCATACCAAATTTCAGCCTAAACCGTTCCGTAGTTTTTGCGTGAAAGAGTAACAAATATCCATACATCCATCCATACAAACTCTGACATTTATAATATTAGTATACAATCCTATATTAGATAGTTCATGATTTAAAATCAATATGTTATGAATTTCACACAATGGTGTTTAAAGAGCATTCTACGGGCATTAGCATTTTAATACCACCTTGACATCAACTTCATGATTGAACAATAAGTGGGAATCAGTGCAACAAAAACTAGGAAGGGCCTTACCTATTTTCCAATTTGTAATATCCTATTATTTATCCTTGATTTAGTTTGTAAATAAATAATTCAAGATCAAATAGGGTCAAGAGGACACATAAATAAATAATCAAAGATAATGGTAGATGATTATAAGTATGTACAGAAATCCATGTAGTTTTGTTCCCCCATTATATTGATGGGTGAATAGTTATTTTGACTACTATCATTTCATCAATTGAGAAAATTTCACAATACATTGCACTCTGGAAGTAAGGGAAGACTAATCCTGCCTCAAAATCAAACATCTGACATCTTTAGTTTTTGGTTAACATGAAACTGTCAAAGAAATGAACAAAATTAATCAAATAAAAAGGAATATAAATAAAAATGGTTGCTTGTTAGATAACTTGTTTATTGTTCAGCTTCATGTAACAATTGCTTGTAAAGTTGGAGAGAAGAAGTTGTATCTGGTATTTTTGAACTTAGCCTAAAGTATCTCCCTCTTCAACCTGAAACAAAAGAAAACAATAGTCAACGAGGTAAAAATAAACAAGTTATTATTTTAGAATTTGATAGATAAAATATTTAATATTTTACTCAATTTGAATTCTCGCCAAAAAGTTAATGTTGTGCTGACCCCATCTAGTGTAAGCTAGGGACCGCAAGAACATGAAATGTTAATAGTCTTTGATAAAATATTCATATTGAAACAAATAATTCTCAGCCTTATCAACATCAATGTACACTACTTTTTTCAGGAGACGGATGAATGAAAATCCTATTTCAATAAGTGTCGCTGAACGGGATACATTGTTCCTACTTGTTGTACAACATACATGCATGGTCAGACGGATAGGTCTCAATTATGATGTAAAATATAGAAGTGTTTATTCTCTGTGTCACAGTCTAGCTAGTTGATGATCTCATCAAGAACATTACAGAAGACGATGGTATTCATGTTACGCTTGATCTGGGTTGTCTGCTGCGCGAAGTATGATCAACAACATAACCTCAACATCCAGAACTGACGTTCAGAGAGAGAGCAGCTATCTAATATCTGAAATTGCTTAGTTTGAAACATACCTCCTATCTTAGCCTCCTTGCTTCACGTTCAGACTCGAGAAGGGTCAGAATGTCTCCATCGCGCACTGGTCCCTTCACGTTCCTGATGATCTGGCGGGTAGTCTCCCCGATGAACTCAACTTTGACCTGAGTACACTGTCCCTGGGAACCGGTACGGCCGAGGACCTTGACGACGCGGGCAAGTACATTAGGTTTATCCATTTTTATGTATTTTGTCGAGATAACTCGCAATTCACACGTGCAAAGATGCCGTCCGAAAACGAAAAGAATTTTGACAGGTGCTTGTAAGACTAGTGACGATTCGATCGAATATTACAATAACTCGAATAATTCGACAAGAATCGTTTGATACTTTTTGATTTCGTGCGAGCTGGAAGCACCGGAAATAATTATTAAGTTTTCTTTCAACAAACAGTATCCCAGACTTTTAGCAGTAAATTTCCGCAAAAATCAGACAAAAATCTTGGGGTCCCCGAGAAACAAATTTCGAAGAAACCTGGACAAAATCTGTTATAATTTATTTTTATATATTATAATTTATTTTTTAACAAAAAGAAACAGCATGTTGAATTGTCATGGTTTCATTTCTAAATTTTATTACTATTGAATAAAATGCTTCTCTAGAGTTATGAAGTTTTATTTTCTCAAAATTGCCGGTTTTTGAAGCTTTACAACTAGCCAACTCTAGTGACAAGACAAATGTGACACAACATTCCACGTCAATCGAGTTGGAAAGAAAATTTGGCATTTTGCCCTCAGTGTTTCTTTCCGTACGCCGTTTGTGAAAAGTGAATGGCATTCAAGTTCGATACTCTGAGCCGTTTTATGTAGAAAATACTGCTTATAATAGCAAATAATAACAATGAAATTGATATATTTAGCACTATTGGTCCTCCCAGCGGCGTTACTCTGCTTTGGAAATGGTAAGTTTCCCCAAAAAACTATTTACTCTCACCGTTATAAAATACGTGGCATTGCCTAGATATTTAGTGAATTATGACTGAAATTTGCTTCATCTAATGTTACTTCATTTAAAATTCAGTCCATTAGGAAGCTGGTAACCAAACCATCTATTTTGATGGCCAATTCTAATATAACCTGCTTTAACTTTGAACCTACATATGTAGTTGCAGCAGGATGTTTTTTCTATGAATATCTCAAGATCATTTGCTTACATTTCTGTAGCATAAACTATTTATTTGTTTGCCTCGATATTCCTATCAGATTAAACTTACCTGAACATGGCATTCAGGTCTATGTTATTAGGTCACTCCTGCTCGGATGATTAAAAATGTAAAATTTTCCTAATGACTGGGAATTTCAATTCTACAATACTCTTTATTGTTACCACAAAGTTAAATAAAAAACCCTTTTGCAGTGCCCTACAGGGTGCATCTACTAATGACCTTAGCTAACATTAAGATGTAAGCTATACACCTTACATCTTAATGTTAGCTATGGTCATGTACATGACAAGCAAAATAAATAAATAAAACAGAAATTAACATGTACAAGTACAATGGGCAAGATTATATTCTAAGACCATATGTGCATATTCCTATTCATCATCATCACAGCCTGTCATGGATCTATATCTAGATGAAGGCTTCCTCCAATTGCCTCTTAGACTGTCTTGGGCTCTCAACATCCAATCATGGCCTGAGTGTTGTTGGATGTCTTTAACCACTGTCTCGCAAGGAAACTCCAAGTGTTGTCTTCCATAGCTCTCTGCAATACACAATGATATAAATAAATAAATAATGCTAGACAATTCACACATCAATATCTAGCCCCAAGCTAAGCAAAGCATGTGTTTTGGGTACTAGATAACTGATATACTTAATATAATACACTACATAGATATATATTTTTTATTATACATAGAAAACATCCAGAACATCCTGAACAAATATTTGAAGTTTTGCATACAAACATTTATCTTGAGGCGGGAATAGAACCCACAACCTCCTGCGTCATAGGCGGACCTTTGCCCACCACACCACAGAGGTTTTCTGTATCTATTACCATCTGTCTTTTCTCTCCATTTGACTCACTTGTACATATAAGTAAAAGTTCATGTCAGTAATGTGTTCCTGTGAACAAATATATCTAGTTACAATATTCTGTCTTATGGTGTAAAATTTGACTAAATTCATGTATTTCTTTACAGCAAATATCCTAGCAAGAGCAGAAGAGGATGAGCTGGATGATGTAGTGGACATTGAGGGTGAGGACAGCCAGGTGGTGGGAGACGACAGTCTGATCGATGAAGATGACTCGTCCGTTAAGTCATCACAGGACGTAGACACCACTATACTCTTCACTAAACCTATCACTAGTATAGGTGATAATGTTTTTGGTAAGTCATATTGTATTAACCAGTTCCAGGATGAGAGAGATTAATAGTCTGATTTTGGGTATTGGAGGGTAAAATTATATTAAAAAGTTAAACCTTTTAAAACCTTAGATAACAGGCATTGGAGTACCCCATTACATCTTAAAACCTTAGAAAAAATTGACACTGTACAGTATATCCTTTGTAAAAAGGCTTATTACAAAATTTCAGACTATCTAGAAGATAAAAAAGCTTGGGACGGATTTTGCTCCAACTCTAAAAATAACTCTAAAAATAACACCTAACAGGCTAAAGGTTTCTTCGTCGCTTCTTTACTTTAGTCTACATACCGAAGCGACCGAAATCAAAATATCACTTTATTTCCAAATCAGTGTTTAATTTTAAGAATTTGACCTGTTCTAAGTGTACATTTATTGTATTTACAGAAATAAAGAAACTTTGACTTTGACTATAGTACAGCCATAAGAATTTAACATGATAAAAAAATTTTTGAATAAAGTAATACAATATCATCATCATCAGCCCATACACGTCCACTGCTGGACATAGGCCTCCCCCGTACGACGCCACAAATAGCGGTCCTGAGCCACCTCCATCCATCGACTCCCTGCGCTATGATGTCGTCGGTCCATCGAGTGGATGGTCTCCCATGTAGGGGGGGATTTGCCATAATCACCACGCTTGGCAGGCGGATTGGTGATCGCAGTGTTGGTGTTTAAAAATACTCAGAAGGAAGCTGCTGCCCTTCCTCTGGTAGGTTCCCTTAGTCGGCTCTTACGACATCCACGGGTTGAGTTAGAGGGGTCGATATTCGTACGCCGCGACCCCACGGCTTACTTAATTACTTTAATACAATATCTATATGTATAAATAAAACAAAGTCACTGTTTATAACCTGAGAATGCCTAGACCGATTTTAATAATCTTTGATTTACTGAATTTGTCTTCATCTAAAATAGCAGAATAGCCATAATAAAAGCAGGGTTCCATGTAAAAAAAAATATAGTGTTGTATTATATGTAGGTATTCACAGCAAGTATTTAATAAATAGAAACAAAGTCCCTGAATTTTCATCAACAAGCAATTTGTTACAAAATAATGTTTACACAACTGAAACATTGTATTACAACTATGAACTACAATGCAAGTTTGACTGTATTTGTTTCAAAATCAAACTTAACTGGTCCTAAAATTGTGTTAAATATTGTGTTATTCTGATTCACCTGGCCGTGGGGCCGCGGCATAGAATATTGACCCCTTCAACTCAACCCGTGGATGTCGTAAGAGCCGACTGAGGGAACCTACCAGAGGAAGGGCAGCAGCTTCCTTCTGAGTATCTTTCAACACCAACACTGCGATCACCAATCCGCCTGCCAAGCGTGGTGATTATGGCAAATCCCCCCTACATGGGAGACCATCCACTCGATGGACCGACGACATCGTAGCGGTCGCAGGGAGTCGATGGATGGAGGCGGCTCAGGACCGCTATTTGTGGCGTCGTACGGGGGAGGCCTATGTCCAGCAGTGGACCTGTATGGGCTGATGATGATGATGATGATGAAGCACGATCGTCAGTGTTGTATGGGACACTATGGGAGCTTATACCATGCATGCCACGACGGCGCTACGACACTCTTGCTTACGGCATGGTTTCTTATCCATATGGCTTGCTAGCCTGAGCCTCTTGTTCACGATACGTTTTCTGACCGAACGGCTAGCACGACATATGTTTAAAAAAATATATCGTGAACAAAAGCCCTACCTTTGTGTACTTATTGACGTGATCTTTTTAGAAGCTATTAGTACAAGTAGAACGTAATTTAATTCAGGAAAATGAAACACCGATATACGTGTACTGCGAGATATACAAATATCTGTCTGTCCAGTTTAGAAATCACGCGTTTACCGTAAAAACACGTGATATCGCACTACACACCCCTTGTGATATATAATGATTTTTACCAACTCTCGAAAGGGGGTTCGGCTCGAAAACCCCCCTGATTTTCGCTCCTCATTATGATTTATGGAAAACCCTATACCATAAAATTCAAATGCCTATTATTAATTTTCAGACCTCCAAGCTGGATTCCCCGTGGAATTCCTTGTGGGCTTCATCAACAAGGGTTCAGAAGACTACACAGTGGAATCAATGGAGGCATCATTCCGCTACCCAATGGACTACACTTATTACATCCAGAACTTCACCGCTCTGCCGTACAACAAGGAAGTGAAGCCCCAGCAAGAAGCTACCTTCGCATACTCCTTTGTCCCCAATGAAGCGTTTGCGGGCAGGCCTTTCGGATTAAACATCCAGCTTAACTACAGAGATGCCAGTGGGAACTTCTACCAGGTAATATTATGGAAAAAAAAGTAACCTTTTAACTTGTCAATAATTTACGCTAGAAGTCACTTATGCCATTTTTTTTTGCATTGTTAAACCTACTTAAATATATTACACCTTGGGAAAACGCATGCGAAGCTGCCGGCAAAAGCTGGTTACTTGATTATTTTATTAGTGTGAAATGGTTACCAAGGAAACTTAAATAAAGACAAAATAATTGTAAGACACTTGCACACACTTTGATTTGTATGTAAACACAATAAAAAAAATATAGAGCATTGAAATTTTAACTTTGCTTTGTAGGCCAAATCTGGTTTAGGGTAAAAACATTGTGAGATTAATTTCTACAACTTCAATTAACAACTTTTTCTCTATTCTACCTCAGACAAGAAATCGCTTATTGATGTAATTAACGGTAAATTGTTAGTAGAGAAAATAACGTGTTCGAGCACAAGTATTCTACCACATCCCCTATGAAAACTAGAGAAAAGCAATACTAAAAATCTCCGCAGGATGCCGTCTACAACCAAACCCTTAACATCGTCGAAGTATCAGAAGGCCTGGACGGAGAGACATTCTTCCTGTACGTGTTCCTTGGCGCAGCGGTCGTTCTCGGTCTAGTGGTGGGACAGCAGGCTCTGTCGTCGCTGGCTCGGCGTCGGTCCCCGCGCTCCGCGACTGCCAAGCCGCTGGAGACTGGTACTGCTAACGATGTCGACTATGAGTGGCTGCCCAAGGAAGTTGTTAATCAGCTGAGTAAGTATTTAAAAATAGTTTTTTAGTATTTTTAGAATAATAATCAAAACCATGTATTTCCGTACCACAAACGGAATTATCGACTTATTTAAAGAAAACTGCGTGTTAAATAATAGTGAGCAGAAAATTTAATTGCTATGTGTTTCTCTTTACTTTAATAATGAATACATACAATATAATCTTCTTACTTCGCTATTGTAAAAACTAAAAATCTAAATATTCCATAAACTTTGTTTTCATAATTATTGCATGCATGCATGTTAATACTTAAGTAATCATTACCTACTTGTTATTATATTTACCTCATAATACGTAATAAAGCAACTTTTATAGATTAAGTAAAGTTTGAGCTTTAGCCTAAGGTTTGGGCACTGGAAGCTGCAACACAGTTTTAAACTAAAGCAATTTCCAATGTTCTTATAAGTTGTTTATACAATCCATGTTTACTATCACAAATAAATTGATTGATTGATAATATATTTAAGCTAGAGTAAGGCTAACTTGTCTGAAATGAGAAGATAAGGGGGCGTTCAAGTATTACGTAACGCAACTTTTAACCCTTCCTCCCCTCATGTAACGCGCCGTAACATTTTTCTGTACGTCCCTAAGTAACGTAACACTCAAGTGACTATTTTTACCTTAAAGTCCCAATTATGTTCCGCAAAGTACAGGAAAGTCGCTAAAATTCCTTTGCTAACGTTTTAATCGCGTTTGCGCTCATAAAAAAACAAGACATTTCCAACTCGCAATACATGCGTATATTGTTTATTCTATTTATTCATATTGTTATTTAAATAAAAAATCCATTTTACTTAACGCGTTTTTCGAAGTCCCCTACCGCCCCTATAACGCACCAAAACGTGTTACAAGACTTCCTCCCCCAAAATTGCGTTACGTAATACTTGAACGCCCCCTTAGCCATAATCACGAAGTAAAAGTTGGATTTTGTACCATGCTTAACAACTTTCACCATTAGTAGCATGAGTCAAGGAATGTGCTAACTGCTAAGTGCAATGTTTCTACTTATTAGAATAGAATAGAAATACTCTATAATGTACACCAAGATAGAATAACAAAACAGGAAAACACAAACACAGAAATAGTTGCACAATGGGCGGCCTTATCGAATAAAAATAAATATGTAATAGCTCATTATATTTGTGTACTTGGACCGTTGTGTAAAAAGCCAAAATATTCTGTAATCTAGGTATTACAAACACTTTTCGATTATAAAATCGAAAAGTGTTTGTAATACAAAAAACATTCAGACATCATCAATGTGATTAGAACTACACACATGAACAAAACAGATAATTTACACCTATTCAATAAATTCTTCTCTTTACAGAAAAATCCCCCAAGACGCCGAAACAGTCCCCTCGCTTGAGGAAAGCGAAGCGATCCGCGGGCGATGACTAAGTGTCGACTGTGTAGTTGTACATAGGAACACTTTGCACAACAGTGCGCGTGAATGAGGCATCAACCTACTAAGATATGCACAACACATAATATTAACCCTTTTAACCTTAGCTGGTCGAATTTAACATTACACAGATTTGCATAAAGCGATCGTCCATTAATCACGTGAGGCTCGAAAGGAGGTTCGACAAAAATCACGAAAACGACCCCAAAGGGGTGGTGAGGAAAGAAAATGGCCTATGTCATCACCAGCTTTATTTTATTCTTTATCCTCTAGAAGCCTACAAATTTTGTCATTATCTTGACAGCACAAATTTTCTTATATACTTACTCGTCATAAATAAAAATAAGGTGAAAGTTAAATAAATAATGTCATATCATAAAAAAATACATGATAAATATCCAGGTATAATTATGTAATGCTTTAAACTTTTAAGCTTTTGTATGTCCCATAGTAAGATATCTATTCTTGCTCCTCAAATATAAAACTGGTCTAAGAAATGATCGCTTCTAATCTCTTCTAGAGTTACCTCAAAACTTTTTCAATAGCGATACTAGTGATGTGGTCTTGGAAATTATCCCTCTCTTCTAATCACCCCTTATGTTACTTTTATACCTTTTATAATAGAGATACTCATTAAAACTAGTGTTGTGACAATAAAATGTGTATATCTCAGTGGGCGAAGGCAGACTGTTAGAAATAAGTGTGTTGTGAAGTTAGTTACGGAACAAAGTGGAGAGCTTTTTAACAACGTGAGCGATGAGAATTTATTTAATTAAATGTTATGTAAATTTTTACATTTTGTTTTATTACCTACCTATACTGACCTCATTATGAAATGTGCAATAACTAGCATTAGTTATTGCACTTTTCATAAAGACAGTAAACAAGTAAAAGACAGTAAAAGAAACCGCACTAGTTATTGCACTTTTCATAAAGACAGTAAATAAGTAAAATACAGTAAAAGAAACCGCACTAGTTATTGCACTTTTCATAAAGACAGTAAATAAGTAAAAGAAACCGCACTAGTTATTGCACTTTTCATAAAGACAGTAAACAAGTAAAAGACAGTAAAAGAAACCGCACTAGTTATTGCACTTTTCATAAAGACAGTAAATAAGTAAAAGACAGTAAAAGAAACCGCACTAGTTATTGCACTTTTCATAAAGACAGTAAATAAGTAAAATACAGTAAAAGGGCAGTATACTACTGGCATCAACCAAGTATTCGCCGACCGTTGTCACTTTTGTAACTTGCTTTGAATTTGTTTTATGCAGTAGTAGTACATTATGCTTAATGCATTAGCAAAATGTTAGCCTAAAAATGTCTTCGATCCATATCGGAGGAAAAAAAAGCGGAACAAATAAAAAAATACCTACATTAGGTAAGTATTGGAATGAAATTCCAAAAATAAGGGCCTAAAGGGCCACCTCTAGGGCGAGACAATAGAATGCTATTCTACTTATTTAATTTGATTCTCTTTGAATCTTTTTGAATACATATATGTTTTATTTATTGTAAAAAAAAGAATAAATAATATGATTTCTATGGGCGAGAGTCTTCGAACATTACGTTCGAACGCATTTATTCTAAAATCAACTCCATGTGCTTACAGATGAGACAATTTAAAATAAATCTAAAAATAACAGCAAAGTTCACAGCTGGACCTTGAGCGACCTTAATTGCCTTAGCTTCAGCTTACCGCATCTAACATATATCGGCAGTCTTTCGCAGCAGGGCGTCCTACACTACGCTTACCAGTCGTAGTCTCCGTTCAAGAACAACACTATCTTTACCTCTGAAATGTTATGGACAGTAGGTACCTATCATGGACCGTGTATCACTACATAATAAAAAACAAAGTTCTTCGCCGCGTCTGACTGTTCGCTATAAACTCAAACAGCTGAACGGATTTTCATGAAGTTTTAACCAATATATTTCATGAGGAAGGTATAGGTATAATTTGTCAAGATTTTGTGATAATTGTTGGAAGTGTCGGAAAAAGTAAAACTGCCTGGAAGCTTTCATCGAAAACGTTGCCGCTCCCTTTGAGATATCTACTTATGTAGGTAAAACAAAACAATTCAAGGTGGGATATACCTCTTTATAAATTTAGAAATAGTAATATCGCGTGTTTTAAAAAACGATAAACCGACTTCAATTTATTTTTTATTTTTTTTATTGATAATGGTAAAGCGTTTGACCACCATCTCACTCGGGAAAGTGAAGATGTGGCCTAAGATGGAGCGCTTTCCCAGAAGGAACTTATTCACTCGGGATTTGAAGACTCCTAGATTGTACTCTACTGGAAAAACAGAAGCAGGAAGTTCAAATTCCCTTACTGCAGGCACACCCTTGCAGGATAAATACTAATCCCCTGGGGAAAAATATTATGGGACCCCTTCGGGATCGTTTTCTATAGAATAGTGAAGAACTTTCAAAATCGGTCCATAATTGGCGGAGATATCGCGTAACATACATACAAAAAAACATACAGACGAATTGATAACCTCCTTCTTTTGAGGTCGGTTAAAAAGCCCGAGGTGGCTCAAATCTATCATTTAGGGATACTATAGGTACCCATTGTATCTTAGGTTTTAAAATATGCTCTACCTACTACACGTGCGAAGCCGGGGCGGGTTGCTAGTAGAATTGAATTCAAGACATGCCGAGTCCGACTAGGATAGGTACCTACCGACCATCTATTTGTCTCGACCTTGATCTGGTTTTTGATAACATATAAAGTTATTTTGTGGTAAGTAAGTATTGATAACGGTTAGGCGGAGTCCACAACGACATTTATAAAAATAGAATACGTACCTAACCACTGACCTAAGAATTAACAGTGCTGGGTTAGGTATAGTAAGGTCCATCCTTATCTGGTGGATATACCATCCACTCGCGGTTTTCCTCAGACAAAGCGGTTTTCCTCCACCTTCATCATTCCCACCGCTGAGGAATGGAACTCGTTGCCTGCCTCAGTTTTTTCGGTGAATTACAATCTGGGTCTCTTCAAGAGAAGAGTGCAAATAAATTGCAGTCCTAGAACAAGACAGCGCTAAGTCAACATTTTTTTTTTATTGGTATACCTAGATGAAAAACAGTTTTCTGCTGTTCTTGGATAATGTGTTCTTGCTAAGGTTTTAAAGGTTTTTTGTAAAGAATCCTATTTGATTCAGTATTCAATAATTTGTGCGCGTCAATTTAGTAGTTATTAGTTAAAAAAATAACATTTACCTTTTTATCACCTTTAATTTAAAAGTTTTCTTTCGAAATATCTCTTCTTCGAAATCTTCACCACCTAATTAAATCAAATTAAGTTTAACAAATTTCGTACGCCATTCACCAGATTATCACCATCATATCAAGTCTTGTGTAAACGCATCACGTACATTTTCCGTGTAAGATGCAAATTGCAAGTACTTAGCAACCAGAAACCGATTTGTGACTCGAGGCAAAAATTTGGCTGTATTGTCTTTTATTTTTAATACATTGTTAATTCTTTTTGTTAATTGAGTTACGAATAAAACAATATTATTCTTATTCTTAGAAAAAAATCGTGTTCGTGGTAGGTACTCATTCATTGAATGATGTGGAGAACCGCGAGTCAGGCATTTTTGCGAATTACGATTATAACTGTCTTCTTGGTACTTGGTACACGCGGTAAAATTTTCCCGATTCAATCAAATATACAAAAAGTCGAATTTGAGATTTTTCGACTTAGGTCGTTCCGTTTTGTTCTAGGGGTGAAATGTAGCATACGGACGACGTACGTACCAACTTACTAATTTGGAAATTGGCCTTATTAGTATGAGGTATAAGCAATGATTCATCATCATCAGCCAATACACGTCCACTGCTGGACATAGGCCTCCCCCGTACGACGCCACAAATAGCGGTCCTGAGCCTCCAGCAATGATCATAGGTACTTAATTTAAGATTAAGTAAAATATTTTTATTTGAATATAATTTGATTGTTTTAAAAAAACTAAGAAGCTGACCTCGAATCCCTTAATCTTAAACTGTTTTTTTAAGCTTTGCGGGATAAATACTATTTCCTAAACAAAAATTTAATGGAACACCACAGGATCAGCCTCTATACAACTGCCAAAGAATCATCCATATCCGTCCATAAAGGACGAAGAAATCGACGGACATACTACACCTTAATAAAGAATCCCTTCCTATTTTCGAAGTCGGCATAAAAAGCAAATTAAATTATAAGAGTTTAGAGGTCTAAACTATACCTACCCAATTGTGGGCTTCGTGGGTGAAGTCAGGTTGCAGATGATGATGTTTATTAATCGTTTCCTATGATGCCATAATTATAACATCGTACGACCAACTATGTAAACTGAACTTTATAATTAAAATTGTAAATGCGTTCAGAAGTCAATGGTCATTGTTGACACAATATCCCTAACGAATGTACCTAAGTAACCATTTCTCTGTTCAGCTTTGAGGAACTAACACTATGGCCAGCAAAGGTACCGAAACATTAAGAAACCTTGAATTAAGAAATTTAATTTTGGACCTAGTTGATAGTGTGTTATGTCCATTATTAATTAATTATGTTATAAAAGAATTAAATAACATAATTTAAACAGTAAATAAACAACAACGAATTACCAGTAAGTGTATGTAAAATTATAGTGTGTACCTACTACTTATGTACATTTTCAGTGTCACTGAACTTCATAAGGCGTTATGGGTACAGCAGTGCTCACAATATGCCTCGTCATGACTTCAATCCGAAACAATATTCTGTAAGTACCTGTTTACATATGTATACCTACTATATTAAAGTAGGTAACTATCTACTTACATAATCGGAATCATAATACCTGTAGGACGTCTTGGAGGGCAATTTTAGCAACACAATGCATGCACAATGGCAACAAAAACCCTTGACAAGGGTTTTTCTGATGAGTTGCTCGATAAGTCGCACAAGAATGCAGTTTTTGGCGGTACTCGATATTTATCACATGATATTTTTATCTCGTTATAATGAGTATCACTCGATAAGTCGTCTAAGTCGTGGCAGTGCTCGTCTAAGTGCTTATTTTGTAAGCCTAAAGAAATAAAGTTATTAATTCTGATAAAGTATCACGAGATACGCAGAATTGGCCCCCTGGGGGCTATTAAAGAAAATCCCTCGATAAATATCGAATTGCAAATTTTGAGAAATTGCTTGTTTATCACTTGATATTTTGACAGTTCTAACCATATTTATCGAGTAGATATATTGCGTTTATCACGTATTGATTGTATCACGTTTTTGAGTAATACTCACTATCACGGGATAAAAACGCACGGGAAAGCTGCAGACCTAATTTTATAAAACTAGGAATATTAACACTAACATCTCTATATATATATTTGAAATAGTAAAATATTATAGGAAAAATATTTTACGGCCGTGGGGCCGCGGCGTACGAATATCGACCCCTCCAACTCAACCTGTGGATGTCGTAAGAGCCGACTAAGGGAACTTACCAGAGGATGGGCAGCAGCTTCCTTCTGAGTATTTTTAAACACCAACACTGCGATCACCAATCCGCCTGCCAAGCGTGGTGATTATGGCAAATCCCCCCCTACATGGGAGACCATCCACTCGGATGGACCGACGACATCGTAGCGGTCGCAGGGAGTTGATGGATGGAGGCGGCTCAGGACCGCTATTTGTGGCGTCGTACGGGGGAGGCCTATGTCCAGCAGTGGACGTGTATGGGCTGATGATGATGATGAAAGAAAGACATTTACAACCACATAATCTTAGAAATAAAAACCAATTAGCCCTGCCTTTTATACTAAATATATGTGAGTCAGATCAGCGACTCATCACATGGCCATCATAATTTATAATAAATTACCCTCCCAAATAAAAGACTTTGAAGAGAATCTAACTTTCTATAAAAAATTCAAAGAATTTCTTGTGTCTAAATGCTTTTATAACATAAAAGATTATTTAGAATAAAACAATTCTAACATTTTAGTTTACTAAATATTTAAGTATAAGCTTATAATTATGTTGTAGCCAAAACGGGGTTCATGTCATGATCGAGGTATTAATATATTTAAGAATATATTTTAACACATGAATCAACAGTATAAACAAATGAATTAATATATCATGGCATAAATATCGGGTAGGTACCGCTAAAAATTGGGGGCCAATTCTCCGCATTACGTGATATTGAGTGTTACCTACTCATTATCACGGGATAAAAATATCATGTGATAAATATCGGCTAGGTACCGCTAAAAATTGGGGGCCAATTCTGAGCATTACGTGATATTGAATGATACCTACTCATTATCACGGGATAAAAATATCATGTGATAAATATCGAGTACCGCCAAAAACTGCACTCTCGTGCGATTTATCGAGCAACTCATCAAAGAAAATCACCTCACGCGAAATAAGCGAATTGACCAGCAGTACCTACCTCGGTATCTGTAACTACTGGGTCAACCATTGACTATATACCTTGTTCTCAACACCAGGGACCTTCCTTCGACAAGCTCACCGAGCTAAAAGCAGCGCACATGCCGCCTGCCATCGGCAACATCTACAAGCGTCCACTGTTGCTGCATCAGGGACACATGCAGTGGTTGTACGACCACGAGGGGCGGAGGTATCTGGATCTGGCTGCGGGGATCGTTACCGTATCGGTTGGACATTGTCATCCGTGAGTGCGAACCAACGCGGTTTTATACTTGTTTTTATTTAATTCAATTCAAATTATTTAATGCATACGTCATGTTGTTACACAAAGATCTTACAAAATGGTTGTTGATCAACATGAACCCTGTAGTGGCACTACAATATATGCTTCTAGGTGGCGACTTCTCTATTTATTTATAAATATAACACCTTGAAATTAAATTAAATAATATTGCATCCATCCATACCAAATTTCAGTCCAATCAGTTCAGTAGTTTTTGCGTAAAGAGGAACAAACAGCCATACTCACAAACTGAAATCGATAAAAGAATCGCAAAATGAAATACATTGTGTAAAAAGAAATGTGTCCCTTTACTTAGGAAATTAATGTAGGTAGGAACCTACCGACCACCACAGCATAGACGCCCTTTATGCAGTGGTGGTCGGTAGTCGTAGGGTCGCTCTGACGGGTAGGCAGGTGTCTAAAGATATCAAGGACCACCACCACCACCCCACCAATAAAGTAGCGGTCATACCTACACCGAGTAGGTAACGGTGTCCCGCAAGCCGCAACGCAATAGAATTTGGTTTTTCTTCAAAGCTTTTATGGCGTTAGCGCTCTGCTCTGAATATTAACTTCAATTCAAGGAATTTATATACTCGTTACGTTAGTATATAAATTCCTTGCATCAATTGTAATGGTTGTAATAAATCGTAGACTGAGCATAGAGTAAAAGCAAAAATCCTCAATCTACATAATAACACCAAGGAATTTATATACTAACGTTAGTATATAAATTCCTTGAATAACACAGACATGATACTAGCTGCGTATTAGATTTATGTGCGTAATAAATATTTTTTTTAAACAATGTAGGTAGGACATTTCAGCATAATAAAGATAAAAATAAAGATTATTTATTGTCGAAACGAAGAAATCTTAAACAATAAGGTGGAAACAACGGTTTGTCCGTTAATTACGTAATTAGAAAGTATATTATAAGTATGTAACAAAAATATTTTTCATAGTTTTGTCGGATATTTAGGTACTTACCTGAACCTACCTACTGCATATTATGTTCCCACCTACACCTAGCTAGGTAATGCTGATTGTGGTTTTGATCTACTTATATGGGAGATCTGTCTATTCTATATCCATGTCCAACAGTGGACATCATTCGGCTAAGTTCGCAATCATTATCTGCTGATTCTTTAAACAGGAAGGTGGTTTCAGCTCTGCAGGAGCAAGCCAGTACACTGTGGCACACCACCAACATTTACCGTCATCCAAAGATTTATGAATATATCGAACAACTGGCCAGCAAGTTTCCAGGGGATTTGAAGGTGAGTTTTGTGGATTTGTGTTTATGGAGTTTACGAAGACCCTAAAATACTTTAAACTCGCCCATAGTTGTACCAGGTTAGGGTTGCTATCAAATGCCAATAAAACACAGATTTCGTTTATATAGACGCACGTCCGACGACACCCCGATCCGAATGACGGCGCGCGCGCCAGGCTTTGTCGCCGAAATGTTGGTTAGCGATGGGCGATGGGTTAGCGCAGCGTATCCAATGCCCGCGAGTCACCCAGAACAGTACAATAGTTACTAGATGGCGCCCCCCGTGATAACCATCCATACTAATATTATAAAAAGCGAAAGTAACTCTGTTTGTCTGTTAGGTACCTTTTCACGTTTAAAAAGCTGAACGGATGGTAATGAAATTTGGAAGTAGAAATACCCACTTAGACCAGGCAGAAACAAAATCTTACAACTATCATCTAACCTGTGTATGCACAGTACCGGCCTTTATAAAATGTCCATAAAAATCTACCACAAACTACCAAACATACTAAAAGACATTGAATCAGATTCTTTATTCATTAATAAATTAAAACAAATCTTAATTGAAAAATGCTACTATGACGTAAATGATTTTTTAAACGACAAAATGACATAAAAATCCTGATAAAAAAAATGTATTTGAATTAATTGACTAACAATAATCGAGTTTTTTTATTATTATTACCTATATTAAACTAGACAAGTAGGTACCTACTACTTACCTCGGTACCTACATATATTTTGTTTTAACCATAAACAACCTCGGCCTGCCTTCCACTTGTTGTTTACGCCCAACAGGGTTCACATTGTGATACCAAACTAAATTAATTAAATAAATAAATAAATAATGTTGGACAATTCACACAGCATTATCTAGCCCCAAGCTAAGCAGAGCTTGTGTTATGGATACTAGATAACTGATATACATAATATAATATATTACATAGATAGATATTTTTTTATTATACATATTAACATCCAGAACACCCTGAACAAATATTTGCAGATCGTATTAACACATTTGTCCCGAGGCGGGAATCGAACCAGCAACCTACTGCGTCGCAGGCGGACCTTCGCCCACCGCGCCACAGAGGTCGTCGCCTTTACTACCTATTAAGCCAATGTGATGACAACAATAAATATATTGAGTATTGAGTATGTATTGAAGAGGTAAATATGACACCGAGGACGGACATAGGCTACTTGGAAAGCGTTTGCGAAGCCGCGGGTACCAACTAGTTACCCATATATTTTTGGGGGTTAAAATTAAACCACCCTTGACTGAGCATTGGGCATATTATTATTTTTATTAACAGGTGGTCTACCTAGTAAACAGCGGCTCCGAAGCCAACGACCTAGCGATACTCCTTGCGAAGGCCTACACGGGAAACAATGACATCATCTCCTTGCAGACCAGCTACCATGGATGTTCTAGTGGCCTCATGGGTCTTACGGCAACCCAGTCTTATCGTTTGGCTGTCCCTGCTCCCACAGGATTTCATCATGTATGTATGTCTTTAATGAATAGGTAAATTATTTATTATTATAATCGAGAAAATCCATTTTAATTTGTAGGCAGTTAAAATATATTTTTCCCTTTGTTAGCGCATCCCGTACTGAGGGAGGGTTGCGGGTTCAAGTCCCGTTATCCTGGGATATACACCGTCGTAAATTTTGGATTATATTTTTAAAAATTAAAAAAAGGAATTAACCGGAAATGCAAATTTTTTTATGCCGTATGACGTGCTTGATGCGGCCATCATTCTACCATCAGGATGTCACACACGACGAATTTAAGTTGTAAACACACAATCAGTTTGGGTTTAAATTGATCTTGGGTAGTAATTCAAATCATGTTTTTTTTCTATTGACTTTCGATTATATTTTTATAAACTCTTAATGTTTTATTATTTAGACAGAATAATTAAACGTACAGCGTTTAATTATTTTATACATTTCAGGCAGTTGTACCAGATCCATATCGGGGACCATGGGTTGGCTGCCGTGATTCCTTATCCCAAGTTCCGGGATCATGTTCTTGTTCAGAATGTTGTACTTCTACAGACAAATATATCCAGCTATTAGACAATGTAAGTAGGTCCCGCACCAAACTTTTTACTATTTATTGCTGGTTCGGGAAATTACTGTACTTTACTGTACGGAAATAGCAGGTATTCAAAACATAACTTATATGTATGTATTTGACGCGGACACTGTATGTAGGATGAAAAAATAATTAAAGCCGGTAGCAAAGATAAAGATAAAATTTATTTATTTACCCACAAATGACAAGAACAATAAATAAATAGTCTAAAATTAACATAAGGAGACATATCGAATTCTAATATTCTAACAATTATTAAAAATGGGTTAATAAGGAGGGACCCTTTTTACCCCATTTTTAATGATTGTTAGTATCTCAGTGTTATGTACCTATTGGGCAATTAATTGTCCAATACTGCGCTGGTTATCAGTAGTAGATTGACAGCTACAGCCAAGGATAGTTTTAAGTAGAAAGTAGTTGCCTACCTAGTAATCAGTTTTCAGCTTTGTTTTTATTTAAACTTGGCATCGAGTTTTTGATTTGGCACCTGAATTCATTGTTAACGAACACTTGATGGGGGATAAAAAGTAGAAAATTGATATTCATAAATTATTCAATGAGGTTGTATATAATGTTAACTTGTAGCGATTCGACGTAGAGATATATGTAAGCAAATATGAACAAGATCATAAAAAACTAATCGTGCGACATTTTAAGAGCTCTGAATAAAGCAAACAATGACATGCAAAAAAACATTGTTTGTTTATAGTTTTATTTCTCGACCTATAGTTGCCTATAATTATAATGTTTGTTATCCTACTGATAATATTAGCCGCCAAGTCATTATTTATAGTACCTACCACGCCTATGATTTAAATTCGCCTTGTGTCCTTATATTCGCTCCCCTAAAGTAGCAGCCATTATTTAGTTTTTGTACATTTTTATAGTATGTACTCGTACCTTGCATTTGAAGTTCACCAAATACAATTATTGCAAAAATATTTTAATCGCTGCCAAGTTAATTTTTAGCAGCAAATCAGTAGTCGTCTTTTAGTCACCTCGAAAATAATTAGCCATTACTTATTACTGTGATGAATAAACTCTATAATATTACTTTTCAAGTTTAAAGCAAAATTGATTTCGTGTTAGTTTTGTTTTATTATTGTTTGTTTCAGTTATTAGGAAACTCTGTTCCCGCTGGTAGAGTAGCGGCAATGTTCGCTGAATCAATACAAGGTGCTGGCGGTACTGTTCAGTACCCGAAAGGATACATCAAGAAAGCTCAAGCTCTGATCAAAAAGAATGGTGGTTTATTTGTAGCGGACGAGGTTTGTAAAGATCACTGAAATGTTAATTAGATGGTTTTTTTAAATAATAATTTAGTATGTTTTTTAAAATGGTAAACCGACTTCACATTCCTGAACCGACCTCTCGTTTACGCCTGTTGCCATGAAAACTATTTGTTACCACTCATTGTGATAGTTTTCAATAACCTAGTAAAATCGACTTCGAATCCCAAGGTACACTGTTTTTAACTTTTGCGGGATAAATACTAATCCCCTGGGGATAAAATTTTATGGGACCACCTCTGGATCATTTTATAATAGGTACAATAGTGAAATAATTTTTAAAATGGGTCCTTAATTAGCGAAAATATCTTGTAAAATACAAAAAAAAAACACACACACACTCAAGACGAATTGAGAACCTCCTCCATTTTTGAATTCGGTTAACCAAACTAGGATAAAACAATGTCTTTACTGATACAAAATATTCACATTTTAAACCCGCTAACACACCCTTCTATATCAAGCGTAGGACGTAGAAACAATTACTTACGTACCTATTTATTCTGTGGAGCTTTCGGCCATCTCCTTTATTTTAGTCAATTTCTTTTTTGTTACATTGTTCATTTTATAAATAAACAGGCGATACCGTTATTAGCCATATTGTCTTACGTTAGGTTTATTTTCTTTAGTTTTGTGTAAAATACACGTCTTTACTGGTCAGCCATTTTCTTTTTTTTCTAATTTTAGTCGATTTAGGTATGACATAAACAATTAATGATCAAACTAACGCGATTTATTTTTACGTAGGTACATAATGTAGAATGCTCCTACAGAATTTTCTCTCGTCCCTGGCTCCCACAATGCTCCCACACACCAGCCTTAGACACGAGTATTTATGAGTGCCACAGATATATATTTCAACTCATTATTTTGTATTAGGTAGGTATACTCAACAGTTTATTGATAGTTATGTAGGTATCTGAAGATTACAATTTAGTTACCTGTTTTAGGTTCAAACTGGATTCGGTAGAACTGGTGAACATTTCTGGGGATTTGAATCCCATGGTATAATCCCGGATATTGTAACAATGGCTAAGGGGATAGGCAATGGCTTTCCATTAGCCGCAGTCGTAACTACTAAAGAAATTGCCGCAGCACATAAGGTCTCCTACTTCAATACGTTTGGAGGGAGCGCTTTGTCTGCGACCGTAGGCAAAGCTGTTTTAGATGTACGTATTTATTATCTAAGTTTTCTCTTGTATCCACGACCTCTCTACATTAATACCTACTGACGATAGTAAGTTAAGCCACTTGCTCAAGTTATTCGTAAATGAAGTTTAATTTTTCAGGCCATCGAAGAAGATAAACTACAACAAAATAGTAAAGAAGTTGGCAGCTACTTCATAAAACAGTTGATGCAGCTACAAAAAATTCACCCCACTGTTGGAGACATTAGAGGCAAAGGCCTGATGCTGGGTGCTGAGCTGGTAGTACCAGATACAAAAGAACCTTTGCCAGGATATTTGGTTTCAGAAATACACGAAAAGTTGAAGGATTTAGGGGTGTTAGTTGCTCGAGGAGGAAGATGGAATAATGTAAGAACAGCTTTAAGAAATTTATCTAATTATACAGCAAGGGCACGGAATTTGTCTCTGGTGTTGATAAAATTCGATACAAAGCTTATACCTATAAACACACAGTTCGTTCTTACCAAAATTTATATACCTACCTGCAGTAGAAACATAATCAATGTTTATCGATCTTTATCGAAGTCCTGGCCACAATCATGGTACCTTTATGAAATAAATGTAAAAATCTTTACCTACCTATACCTAACAACTTTTTTTTTAGGTTTTGAGAGTCAAGCCGCCTATGTGCATTACTAAGGAAGATGTTGATTTTGCGGTGTCCGCAATGGACGAAGCGTTCAATGTTATAAATAAGAAGAATATAAATAAATAAATTACCTTAAATATATATTTTAGATTTTTTTGTTGTTTTGATTTGTCCTAATTTGATGAAACTGCTTGAACGTCTATACCATCCCTTTCCATGAAGGTAAGTCTTTCGATGACATGTAAGTGACAGCCCAGACGACGAAGTAAAAAAAATCTAACCTCAAAAAATTACGAGTCTCGGCGCAGGGGTCGAGCGATTTTGTAAATAAATACAGCTGATCGATCTAACGAACTTGTAAATCCGTCCACAATCCACAATGGTTTTTAAGTGCCAGGAAGACAGTTTTTTGAAAGAAGTGAGCTTGTAAATGTAATTTCTTAGTTTTAATAATAATAAATTGTATCCTTGTGTAAAAGTTTTCACGGTTTATATTTCTCTCCTTTTTTATAGGTTTCTTTCTACAGTATACCTTCATCTTACCTTTAATTATATTGAGTACTTTTAGTAGGCGCATCTAGTATCATGTCTGTGACTTTTAGTACACTTAAAAGTTCCCAACTACTCAAGTTTTTACCGTGTCAACATTTCCAGTTTTCTTCATTGGTAATAAAATGTGAGCCTACCAAAGAGCCTATAGTGGAGTACGGAAAGACATCAGAGTTCGAAGGATACCAGATAACTCTAGAAAATACTGTACTGTTCCCGGCTGGAGGTGGCCAGGTAGGTATCAGATACAAAATCCTGCTTTGTTCATGTTCTATCTTTCTAATAAAATGTATTAATTCCTTACTTTTACCAATTTGGTTGTGTGTGAACATACCTACTGGCCATTTCATGAATATTGGTTTTTCTGTAATAAATTTTAATGTGTAACACAAACTGTGTGAAATGTTCTTCATGTATTTTTATTAGGTCAAGGTATTATAACTTACATTTTAATATTATTACTATTTTAAATCATAATTCATAAGACAGACATTAACTTCAAAATTGAATATACTTTGTTTAAGATTTCTTAATGTCATTTTCAGCCACATGATGTGGGATTCCTGAACAATATAGAAGTATTCCAAGTCCTCCGCAAAGGTGATGAGGCTTTGCATTTCACTAAAGAGCCACTTGAAGTGGGAGCCACAGTTGTGCAGAAGATAAACTGGGAGCGACGGTTAGACCACATGCAGCAACATTCAGGTAGAAACAAAATGGGTCCCCCTATATTTAGGAATTGCCTGAAAACTTAGTGTAGGATGCCAGGTGGGATGACAACCTGTGAAAGATTGCAGCAGATGCTGGATGCGGCAAGTTGAAGACAGGGTGCCATGACGCACATCACATTCGGAGAGGCCTATGTCCCGCACTGGACTAAAAAAAAAGTTGTAACTACCTTTTTAAAGCATACCTTTTCGTTTTATGCACATGTGTCCATTGTGTTATTCTGTTTTTAACCGACTTCAAAAGAAGGAGTCTATCAATTAGTCTGTATGTTTTTTTTTTTGTATGTATGTTACGCGATATCTCCGCCAATTATGGACCGATTTTGAAAATTATTTCACTATTGTATAGAAAATGATCCCGAAGGGGTCCCATAATTTTTATATCCCCAGGGGATTAGTATTTATCCCGCAAAACTAAAATAAGTGCAAAAGTTAGGAATTTGAAGTCAGTTTATCGGTTTTTAAAACGCCATATAATTAATTTAGCTTCTGTCCATTATCCCCTGATGATGTTCTCCTAGCCGACCGACTACGGCGGCCGGTTTCAACGGAGACTCAGACTAGCCAGGTGAGCAGGACATATTATAGTGCAGAAGTGTGTGCGTAAACACAGGTACACTCTCTATTCCCTCAGTGTTATAATCTTATGGGGCGGTAGACTGACACGACCGGAACGAAGTCAGGCGCAGAATACGCAAACATGCAACGGCTTAACGTACTTTCCAAGGCACGGGCGTTTAACACCACCAACTTCCTAACTCCGGGCTGCTACAGTGAATTTACTTTTACCTAACAAATTTTATGGCTGAATATTATGAATGAGGGGGTATGAATGTCAGAAGGCTTATAACCTCATTTGCATAAGTGCGTTTTTCTACCTACGCAATCAATGAGTCCTGGCCAAAGGGCTACGAACCTAGTAAATTACCTTTATACTGTAGAAGAAATTGTGTAACTGTTTATCTTTAGCCAACTCAAGTTAATCTCTTTTCACCAGGCCAGCACCTCCTATCAGCAGTATTAGAGCAGGAGCACAGCCTGCAAACAACCAGCTGGTGGCTCGGGGCTGATGAGTGCCATGTGGAGTTGGACTCCACCAAGGTATGAAGGTATAACAATCCGTGGCGTGATGGTTGTGTTGTGGTGCAAGAATTGACCCCTATAAATCAGCTCGTGTATGTTGACTACGGCCGCATTTCTACTATGAATTTGAACCTGAAACCGCACGACTATTTGTCGTTAAGACATAGTGGAACGCGCCCTAAAGGAACCTACCAGAGGCAGGGCAACAGCTTCCCTCTGAATATTTTCACCTCCACCCCCTCCGTTAATTTTGAAATAAATGTTTTTTTGTATTTTTAATTACGTTTATACAAACGATTTCGCGCAAGACCTCTGTAAAGATCGAGCAATTCGCGTGCACAATTCCCACGAACTGGGTTTCAATGTCTCACTTTCGTTCTTAACGATCTCCATCATCTTTTTAATACGTACTGTCTTTTCAAAAGATACTTAAGTTGTTGGATAATAATTATTTACAATGCAATGGTTTTCCGCAAGGAACATGATTCAGAATGTCGTCATCTTTGATGCTGTCCCGCTCAATTCGAATTCGATGAATGGGACAGCATGACCTGTGACATAATTATCAATCCGATTCTCAAGTATGCGGGTTATAACTCCTGAATATATGATTTATCGTCAAGGTATCACCAGAGGCTGTCAGAGCAGCCGAGGCACGGTGCAATGAGATGATCCGGCAGGCTGTGCCGGTGGTGGTGAAGTTCTGCAAGGCCGATGATCCGAACTTGAATGAGGTTTGTAAAGATTTTCAAATTGGTTCGATAACTTTTGAATGAATGAGAATATTTTATTCGAAACTCAATAAAAAAAGAATGGGTAGCTGCTGCCCGCGTTTTATCGGGCTAAAAATAGCCTATTTATGTTGTTCCAGGTCCCAAACTATACCCATATCAAATTTGAGCCCAATCGGTTCAGTATTTTTTGCGTGAAAGAGTAACAAAAATCCATCATTAGAAACTTTGACATCCTACTTCCTACTAATATTATAAATGTCAAAGTTTGTAAGGATGGATGTATGGATATTTGTTATTCTTTCACGCAAAAACTACTGAACCGATTAGGCTTAAATTTGATATGGGTATAGTTTGAGAATAACATATAGGCTACTAGCTGCTGCCCGCGCCTTCGCCCGCATTTAATCGGGATAAAAAATTGCAATACATATGTATGTCTTGAGTCCAAAATCGGTCTCTGTCTCAGCACGAGTTAGTTGTAAAGACGTCACAACCAACGCTGGTCTTCCAACAGAGCAGATTGATGACGTCACGGAAGATAACACCATACTACACTAACCGGTAAAAACTATAACAATAATAAACATAATATACGGCAACGGTTGACATATATAATTTTCAAAATATCTTCAATGTACAGAGTTGGACCTGCTACAGTTTTATTATATGTATAGATTCTTCCGGTTGTTATATAACTCTTGATGTTGCCACATGAAAAAGTTTCCATGGGAATTGGGATAGAAATAACCTTAATAGCCCGGCTACACGCTCAAATTAACAACATTTGTGCAAACGCGCATCCACAAACACCGTTTGCGCAAGCAAGATGGAGCGTGTGGCCGGGCTCGAACCAGTTTGCGTAAGCAAGATGCACCGTGTAGCCGGGCTCATCTTGCTTGCGCAAACTGATTTGTGCAATCATGCATGCACAAATGTTTGAGCGTGTAGCCGGGCTATTAAAAGCTTTCATAGAAACAACGTCTCTTCAAGACAAGAGTGAATAGGTAGTCTAGACCCTCGTGATACACCGTCGTCGGCCACATCGTCACTTTCCATCAGGTGAGATTGTGGTCAAACAAAGGTCTATTGTCGATAAAAAACAAGGTTTAAACCCCAGACAGAAACTAGTAAAAAAAAAAAATGGCCTGCAGTGGAAAGACATTGTGAAGTAAAACAAAATTATGGAATCAGAGATAATGACTTGAATTGTGTTTCTAGGCGCATACCAGAGGGCTGCCGGAAGACTGCATGGACACCATTAGAATCATCTGCATCGGAGACTATGACGAGAACATGTGCTGTGGCACTCATGTCTCTAATCTAAGGTAATTAGAAAAAAAAAACTGATTCAGAATCAGAACCAGAATCAATAACTTTATTTCTTTAGGCTTACAAAATAAGCACTTAGACAAGTCATATTCAGCTTTTCGTGACGTTAAATTATCAAATCGATTCATAATACTTCCGTCTGGCAGCTTGAAACGCTTTGAGTTTTAGATGGCTCAAAAATAATTTACTATTCAAATTAAGTATTTAAATGAGAAGATGTTTAAATCGGTACCCTTAGTTACTTCACTAAAACAACTTCGGAAATTTTGGAATCCTACTAATATTATAAATGTCAAAGTTTGTATGGATGGATGTATGGATATTTGTTACTCTTTCACGCAAAAACAACTGAATTGATTGGGCTGAAATTTGGTATGGGTATAGTTTGGAACCTGGAATAACATATAGGCTATTTTTTATCTCGATAAAACGCGGGCGAAGGCTCGGGCAGCAGCTAGTAACAAATAAAGTTGTCTGTTCGCGTGCGAAGCCGCAAAAGTAGCTAGTTAAATAATTATGTCTGTTTTCAGCCAGCTACAACAAATAAAACTGCTGGGCACAGAGCCTGGTAAGAAAGGAAAGACGCTGCTGAAGTTCCTCGTTGGTAATCGCGTCATTAAGACTTTCCAACTGATGCTTGACAGGGAGAAAGGCATGACTGCTTTGTTAGGGTGAGTTAATAATGAATTTATTATGTGGTATTATTAGGTATATTGGTAGCATAGGTGCTGGAGAAGAATGCTTCGTATATCTTGGACTGAGTTCCGCACCAACGTCTCCATCTTCCAAGAACTCGGTATGAAAGAGCGTCTATCTACAAACGTACAATGTAGATATCAGCCACTGACAGACTATTTGTGGCGTCGTACGGGGGAGGCCTATGTCCAGCAGTGGACGTGTATGGGCTGACGATGATGATGAATATAGCACCCTCTCCTCCATTCTGTTCTTAGGTCCCAGGCTTCTCAACACGAGGACCTAGTGAAGAAACTCCAGAAAAACATTAAAGTTACCAACAAGAACCTACAGAATCTGCTCTCAGAGTTAGCACAGTATGAGATTGCTAAAGTAAAGAGTACGGAGCCGAGACCGAAATACGTGTTCATGTTCAAGAAGGAAGCGACTCCGGAATTTAACAGGTTTATACTTAGGGTGAGATTAGATTTATATGCATTTGTTTTTGGGCATTTCAATACTTTGGTCCCGTTTTGAGTGTTTGATCTAAAGGTAAAATCACTAATGCTCGACACTGAACTAAAGGATGACACCTTCGAAAAAAATCGTTCATGCTAAGAATAATAATCGATACATTTATTTGACTTATTATCTAAAAGACGCCTACTGCCGTCTATGATACATACACAAAAACTTACAACACCTTTCTTAATGAAAAAATTCCGTCTGTTATAGTTATAACGTCACTACAATGGCAAAAATACCACGAAGACAAAGAACATAAAAAGAAAAAAATACAAGAAGAAAAGAATAGAAGATTAGAGGAAAGAAAGAAAAAGAAGGAACAAAATGAAGAGACACGAAAACTTAAGACTGCAAAGAAATTGGCTCAGAAAAAGATTGTATAAAAGAAAACTGTTAAGACAGCACCTATACAAATCAATAATAATACAGTTGACATAACAAATTATACAAAATTTCTAGGAATAACAATTGACGCAAAACTTCAATGGGGTAAACTCATTGAGATTTTAGCGGGAAAATTAAGTTCTGCGGCATATGCTGTATACAAGATAAGAGACCTTACTGATATCAAAACAGCTCGATTGGTTTACTACAGTTACTTTCATTCCCTTATGTCGTATGGTCTTCTCTTGTGGGGTAATTCCGCAGACTCGAATAAAATATTTATTCTACAAAAGCGAGCAGTAAGAGCCATCTATAGACTTGGATTAAGAGACAGCCTCGGATTAGTATTTAAGGATATAGGTATCATAACGATGCCATCTCTGTATATATATTTAAACATAATGCATACAAGAAAACATATTTTAAGATACTCTAAACATTCGGACAGCCACCAGTACAATACAAGATCCAAATATAGGCTTGTCCAACCTGTTACACGGTTAACGAAGGTTAACAAATCGTTTGTGGTGAATTGTGTTAGATTTTATAATACTTTGCCAGAGAAAGTAACTAAATTAAACGAAAGAATGTTCAAAAACATAATTAAAAAGACCCTACAAGAAAAAGCATATTATTGTATAAAAGACTTCCTTTCAGATAAAGATGCTTGGAAAGATATTATTTAATAAGTGTTAATTTTATTTATTAAGTATTGTTATTTGACTATTCTAAGTGCATAAATGTATGCCTATTGAATTGAAATAAATAAATTGAAATTGACTGACTATAGTAGTGACTCAACTTCTGAGGAACAGTGGCATGATTCTGGAGATAGTTTGGATGATATATCTGACGAGTTAGAAAACTATGACTTAGAACTGGTCAATGAAGAGGAAAATAAGGAGGGAAACAAGATCAAGCAGGGTGACTATGTGATAGTAAATTTTTCTGGTAAAAAAAAAATTCACAGGTTTCTCTGTATTGTCCAAAATATTAGCCCAGATGGTGATATTGAAGTTATGGCAATGGTATGCTGTGATCAAACAAAGACTGTTTTCAAAGAAAACGATAAAGATTAGTGTCATAAGAAAAAGTCAAATCGTCGAAGTCTTCGAAACACCAAAAATGATAACAGCTGGTGATAGAATTAAATACAAATTTGATTCTGCATTACAAATTGATGGATAACTAGAAGTACCTAAGCAATAATAATTTTAACATCGACTGATTATAATATAACAGACTGATATAATAAAATAGGCAATATGTTAAAATAGAATACCTCCTTTACTGTGATTTAAAACTATGTCTAGCATTAGTGTTAAGTGCTGTCTTTTATTAGATATAACGATTTTTTGCCTTGTCATCTATTAGTACTTATGACAAGTTAAAAAAACTACAAATTTCTAGCTACAATATGTCAAAAATTGATTTTTTTTGTTAAGGAATACATCTAAATATTTATTTAGTAGATTAAAAAAGTTTGATCTCGAACTTGGTACTAAAATATATTAAAATTTGATTACTGAAGTTTATGTTGTTCTTAATGTGTCTGGCATTAGTGCATTTACCTTAAATCCTTACTAATATTATAAATGCGAAAGTAACTCTGTCTGTCTGTCACGTTTTCACGCCAAAACTACTGAAACGATTTAAATTAATTTAATTTGGTTCACAGATACTTTAGAGCCTGAGAAAGGACATAGGCTACTTTTTAATGCGAAAAAAGTTGTAAGGTTTTGAAATAGGGGTTGAAAGTTTGTAAAGAAGAATCGTCATAAAAACGACGAATCTTCTATACAAACTTAAGCTAAAAAAGCTTGGAATTTGTATTGTCGGCTGTTAATTAGATATAAATAAGAAACTCAAAAGATGGGAGGACGAGATAAGTAAAGTAGGAGGTTCCCGGAAACCGGTTCTAGGTAAATAGAATTTGATAATCGTTCGGCAGTCTCCGGGCCGAAGCCGGCTCCGGCGCAGGTCTTGGTTGGATGACACATGCCGACGGATGCGAAGTAATCATCGAATGCATTTGATATTGTTAATGGGCAAGTTATTTCAGTGTTATTTAGTTTCAATGTTAAGTTTTTATGTGTTCGTGATTCGTGTTTAGTAATTTTATTTATTGTACTCCACATGGTTTTGACTTTGTTTGTTGATTTATGCATTTCGTTTATGTAGGTTAACTTTTTTCTTGGAACTGACACATTGGTCCCCTAGTACACAACACAATCATACTAACGGGAAAAAGCTTTAAAATTATAAACTTGTAATTTCACCGACAATTGGTTTTAAAATAAATATTATTGAGAATTAGATTAGGGTATTGAATATAGAAGTCAGTTATAGCCCGGCTACACGCTCAAACATTTGTGCAAACATGCATGCGCAAGCAAGATGAGCCCGGCCACACGCTCCATCTTGCTTCCGAAAATTGGTTCGAGCCCGGTCACACGCTCCGTCTTGCTTGCGCAAACTGTGTTTGTGCATGCATGTTTGCACAAACGTTTGAGCGTGTAGCCGGGCTATTAGGGGCGGCAAAATTTGAATAACCTACTGGCGGCAAATGAGTAATACCGCCACTGGAACCTATGTTACAAACTTCGGTTCTGTGGTACTTTTGGAGCTTTTGGTATTATGACGAGAGACAAAATCAATATCATATTTTGAATTTAGCGCTATCGTCCACCGAGCCACCTTTCTATACAAATAAAATTTATGTATCTTGTTTGTAATTTCAAAATAGTACATTGTACACCTAGGCGAGTTCGAGGAAAATAAAAAGCAGACTAAATATTTTATTTCTGGCGGTGTCATAAAACTTTCATTATCACTCGACGACATTCCGTAGAATTAATAAAATTGCCTACACCAAATTCAAAATTAGAAGAACTTCCCGCGTCAGCCTTTATCACTTTTCAAAATATTGTTCGGAAATCGGAAGAGGCAAGCGGACTTGGAGTACAAACTTTTTGTCGTTTGACCTATAGTGAAAATAACCATAGCTACCGGCCGATCATTTAGGAAATTAAAAAAATAACACGTTAGAAATGGATTTCCATACAGTTTTCCCTCCCGCTAAAACGCGTGAGAAATGAAATTCCATAGAGTTTTTCCTCCCGGATTCCTATACGCCTGCAATGACTTACTTTCTATCTTATATTTGGAAAAGGAATAGGCAACTTTCCGAGCAGGTGTAGTATAATAACTATTTGCATACAAACTAACCCCCTTATTCATAATAGTCTGCTAACTTAAAGCATTGCTAATTCTCACTCTGTCTTCTTCTATTGACAAAAGTCAGAGTGAGAAATAATACTGCTTAGCAACCGTTTTAAGTTAGCAGACCATTATGAATAAGGGGGTAAATGTTTACTTATAATAGGTACATTATAAAAGTAAACACGGGACCGCTTATAACAAAAACACCAAACTAAAAAGTACCATTTGGCTAATCTCCAAAACGATTGGACAGATTTTGACGTAACATATGCTTTAAGTTTAGAGAAAGAATAAAGGTTCGCCTCTATACAGTCGAAGTCCCGGGCGCAGCTAGTCCAAATTAGTTTTTGTTTTCAGGGCTTAGAAAACGAAGGCTTGTTTATATTCCTGGCCTCTGAGGACGCAGACAAACCTAAGGAAGGCCAGATCTTGATATCCGGCCCGGAAGAACATTGCGCGGCTTTGGGAACGCAGTAAGTTGAATGTTACGAAAATACATAATATATGTAAATTTCATGGTTTTGGGTGGAGCAGCTTCGTTGGTTAACGCATTCACTGCCCAGCTTCAGCGGTGCGACCCTCTCTACACGGGACAAGAGCGGGTGTGTACATCGTTGGCCTTGAAAGTGTTAACTTTGCGTTATGAAAAACTTCAAATAAAAATTCATTACTATTTTGGAAAACGGCGTAAATGACATTTAAACATTATGGAACATTATAAAAGCGAAAGTTTCTGAATGTCCTAAATTACTGAACAGATGAAATTTTGTATGCACAATTTATGGCATAATTTTTTCCGGGAAAGCGCGTACAAATCCACAGGCACAAGGTAGTAAAGATATAATTTGATTGAAAATACACATAATAATCGAAAACAAAATTTCATCTGATTCTGTTCAGTAGTTACGAGTAGCAGAACACTCGTAAACTTTCGCTTTCATTTATTCCCTAATGATAATAACATGTCATATCGGCCATGGTTTTCAAAATGGCAAGTATATTTTCAATCGACTTCTCTCACTTCTCAATTCGACTGTTGCGACTTTTTTTGTACGTTGTGTTCGTGTTACGCGATATTTCTGCTAATTATGAACCGATTTTCAAAATTCTTTCACTATTGCATAGAAAATGATCCCGAGATGGTGCCATAAACATTTTATCCCCAGGGGATTAGTATTTATCCCGCAAAACATTAAAACAGTGTAAAAGTAAGGCATTCGAAGTCTTATTATCATTATTCAGGAATTTGAAGTCGGTTTAGTGTTTTTTAAAAGAGCCAAATTATAATTGAAGTTCATTACGAATTTAAAGTAAAATAATATCTTTATTGACAAAGAAAATAACAATCAAATAATATAAACAAATTAAACTAGTATTTACAATTGAAACAATTGAACTAACTGCAGACTTTTGCAAACAATCTACAGATAGCTCAACTGGTCCATATCAATACCAGTCGGAAGCGTCCCCATGATGCTGGCTGCACTACCTCGCTGTATGGCAATGCTAATGCGCTGCGCCAGATACTCACCAGCTCTCGGGTCACGCGTCGTTTCGACCAGGCGCTCAGAATTTTTTTTTAAAACCCGGAGAACCTCGATACCCCACGGACCTAAGGTCTCGGCTCCAAGGGGAGCAAATGCGTAGGCTCTGTCGAGATCTGCATATTTGCGCCTCTCGAGATCCTTGGCCAAATCTGCCGCCGAACCAGAAAAATAATTGAAGTTTTTGACTGAAGTTTCAAGTTGTTCAACTAGGATTGTACTTGATTATTCCTTTCATTTTCGATAGGGCTTGATGTTTTACAAGTATTTAATTTTATTGCAGAATAACAGACCTACTGAAAGGCAAAGGCGCCTTCAAAAAAGGCAGGTTTCAAGGTAAAGCGGGAGACCTAAGCGGGATCAACACATGCAAGAAACTCGTTGAAGAATATTTTAATAAATATGCAACTGTATAACACTACTAAATAGTATTAAATAGTTTAAACGTCTTTACATATTTGTTTTAAATAACACAAACTTAAATAGGCAATGAATGCATTAAATAAGTTTTCAGATTTTATACATACTTGATTTGTTAGGATAGGATTTACGGGGATTTTTTTCTTAGGAATGAAAAGTGAATTTTGTTTATGCTGAGCTTTTTGCAGTACATTAACTATATAGGGCCTAAAAAGGTACCTGTCTCAGCATTGTGCCGATACAAGCCTAAGCTAGTAGCGGCGCTGGTTTTCAGAAACATATACGATATAATGCCCCAAAACCACTGAAAACAAATGTGTTTGACAGAACATCCTTACAAATAAATTATCATGGCAAACCTTTGCCGTCACATTCATAATAATATGTTAATTATTAATGAATATGAAATGTACCTATTACCTAGTATTTTCTAGTACTTTAGTCTGTGCCTATACTGGCATTAATGCTGGCGATGACCTTCTCAATGCCCTGGTTACTCCAGTCTAGGGTCTGGTCATCCAGATAGTTGTCGAAGTCGACCAGATCTCTGGCTACTCCTCGTTGCAAGAGGTGGGAGACAGTCTCCAGGACATATTGGATAGCTGGAAGAGAAGAAATAACATTGATGAATAATTTTGCAGTGGGAGCCTGTCTCCCACTGTAGTGTATAGAATGACAGTAAGTTTATTGAAGAAGTTTATCTAATTGGTAGCTACTTTCTTAGGGGTCTTCAGAATTTAAAGTTGGTAGCTACTTTCATAAGGGACTTCAGAATTTAAAGTTGGTAGCTACTTTCATAAGGGACTTCAGAATTTAAAGTTGGTAGCTACTTGGGATGCATTTAAGCCTGAGGCTTGTTTCATCACTATCATTGGCCTTTAACATCCATGACGGATGGTTTAACAAGTAGTGTTTCTTTATCAGCGCATTCATAAACAGGGCCTGGCTAGACAGTGGGGTAGTGCGCAATTCATACCTAACTGACACTGGCAGAATTGCATCAAACCAGATGCAAGACCAAAGCTAAAAAAAGAAGAAGAATGCACAATACACTCCTATGTAAATAAATAATGCTGGACAATCCACACAACATCATCTAGCCCCAAGCTAAGCAGAGCTTGTGTTATGGGTACTACAAGTTGTCGTCAGTAAAGTGCGAAGACATAGACCTCTCTTATTGAGTGCCAAGTGCGTGTCTTCAGCTTGGTGACTGCAGTCTTCCGCAGTTTGTCATCACACCTGGTCATCCTAAACGACGTTTGCCGAGTCGCGGTCTCCACTCAAGAACTTGTTTATCCCAGTAACAAACTGTCAAATGTGACCTTATTATCTTGTCCCTACTTTAGTATAAAATAACAAATCACAGTATATCAAATACTATGCACTATTCTAAAGTTATGGTTCTTGATTATCTCTGCACCTAGTATAAAACCAGTCTGCCATCTCAATTTTAAGACAGCACTATAATTGTAAGCTTTTGAAGTGAGTCTCACTCACATCAGTTATGAACTTAGCAGTATTTCAAGTTATGTTTTTAAACACTCACGGAAATTAATATCATCAGATTCTTTTGGTTTCCACTTCCCCTCACTATACTTGTGCAGTTTAAGTGCAGTAGAGTCCAAATGCTGCACCATTCTCTTGTTGTCAACCTGCAATTAAAAAAACATTACTGCTGGCCTCATTGTCAGACTTGAACAGAAAATCAATAACACCTTATTTAAAAATCACTTGTACAGTTTGTGATATCTATCATAAGCTTTTTTTAATGCCTCTGTAATAGTTTTATTTTGTATAGTTTAGGAAGAGATGCGAAGTTGCACTTTTTGGCCACCAAACTCTGTTTTTGCATCTCTTAAGCCATAAAATATAAAACTATTACAGAGGTATTAAAAATAAGCTTAGGTTAATAGGCACCACAAACGGGCGAAGGTATTTTTTAAAATTCCTTATTTTATCTTAATAATATGATAAAATAGGTGGCGGCTCTGATTTGGGTCGGGGTAGCCCCTTAAATAAAACTGTTTATAGTACATATTCTTATATAATTTTATATATAAATATATCTATATCAATTCTATTACCAATATATTGTTATTTGTCCAGCAAAACATGTAACTACAGTGTAAATTAAAGGAAATTGGATTTGGTTTTAAAATTTTTATAAAAAACATCAATTTAATAAACTATGTGAAACCGTTTTGTTAAAAAAAAATAAGCACTGGATATTATACACAGCATCATCAATGAACTAAGCAGAACTCGTACTATGGAAACCCAACTTAAAGTAGGTAGTTAATTTTACTTGAACTACAGAAATACAGAACTATAAAGTTTTACTTGAGCACAACTTCTTACCACAACAAATAAGGCAGAGGGGAAAAATTCAGCAATCTTTTCTGCAATTTTCTGTCCAGGACATTTATCAACTGTATTGTCTTTGAAGTTTTCACAAGCTGCATAGTAGCCTGCTATAACTTTGCGCTCTGCTTGGGCCATTGTGTCTATCTGAAAAACAAATGGGCTAGATAAATAAATAATGCTGGACAATTCACACACCATTAACTAACCCAAGCAAAGCAGGGCATGTGTTATAGGTAGGTGCTATATAAAATTAGAACATTTATCTTTGAGTGACATTGCCTACTCACTGCAAATCCTTATGGCCATTGTAGGGGTTTTGGATGGAATTTATTGAATTAATGGTTCAATTGGTTTAGATTTTCACCATAGTCCTATGGAAGTGAAGAATCCATTTTCATAGCGGCGGTATAAGGTATATTTTCTAATAAGACCATTTGGAATGTGCCACCAGTCAGAAATCTGTACATAGAATCCAACGTGTAAACACCTCAATAAAATAATGTATGCAGATTATAATTTACGTGTCTCACCTGGGTCATAGCGATCTCAGCCATCGGACTGAGGTAGTGGCTGTGATGAAACAGAGGAATAGAATCCACAATGTAAAGATCCTGATTCTTGGACCCTTGGTCGCGTATCTTGCGGCCATCAGCTAGAAGTACGCCGTTTACAGCACAGTGAGGGTATTTAGCAGCATGAAGAATTATTTTAGCGTATGCTGCTGTTTCGAATGTAATATCACCCATGTTACGAGATTATTCAGATAGAAAATGTTTGAAAATCAACAAGAATTAGCAGAAACATGAAAATCGTGTTTTTCTTTGATTGACGAATGCGGCGTTGACGTTGACTGCTAAAAAGTTATAATTAACATGACATTTCCATATCGCTAACATTGACACTGACAGCAAACAGCTGATAAAATTTCCAAAGTATTCTCGGTATTCTCCAACCAAACCAAATTGTTTGTTGTTTGTTTGTATTGTGAATCGGATATTGTTGTTTTGTTTCCGTTTCATAAACTCATTGCGTAAAATAAAACTAAGCGGCGGGGGTGTGGGGCGAGCAAATAATGGAGAAGTACGATACTTCTCAGCTCACAGAGTTCCCTCGTTTCGAGGCCGAGGCTACTCAGAGCGGTGTTTCAACGTTTTTCAACAAGTTGTGGAAACTTCCTCTTTTTACGCCCGCCGAGGCTGAAAGTGACCAAGCTAAGGGGTCTGAGGATGAGAAGAGGGAAGGTTCATCTGCTGCAGAACAGAAGAAAGAAGAGGAGTCTCTAGAGTCTGATATTACGAGCTATGCCCAGGTGCCATACGAAGGCCGCAGCCTCCCAAATGTCGTACGGAGGATAACTAGTTTGATCGCTTTGGGATCGGGGGTTCGTTTTTTATTATTTCTTACCAGAATCTTATAAGAACCAAGCTATTCAAAATTCTAGTCAACAATAGTAACAATCTCTGATTTCAAACTTTGTTTACCTTGATTTTCTAGCATAAAAATTGATTTCTTTGTGCTTAGGCCAATACAATACCAGACACAAATAAAATTATGCCATAAACAAAGATAAAAAATAAAAATAATTTATTATTATTTTGTAATATGCAGTTAGCTCCCTGATGCATGTATATCTTATTCCTTGTCAATTCACTTTAAATGATTGTCCAGTCTATTTTTAAGAGTTCACTGAGGGGGCACTGATCACTGATTCCAGTAAACAGTTTTAAGTTAACATGACATGATTGAGCAATATGTGCTCTCTTGGTAGGTTAATTTTTCAACAAAAAACATTTGTATACAAAGTTTGTAATAACAATGCACCTAAATAATCTTTGACTTAAGAACTCAAATAAAGTATCCAAACTAAACTTTCTAGGGTGGAACAAAATACTCAGACACAGAGCTAGCTCGGTACTGGATGCCGGATGACATATCTCGCGAGTGCTATGAGTGTGCAGCTCGATTCAGTACCCTGAGACGTAGACACCACTGCCGGGTCTGCGGGCAGATCTTCTGCAGCCGCTGCTGCAGTCAAAGAGTGCCGGGTAAGTACTTGGTTAAAACTGCACTAATTTTTACAATGCTAATAGAAGGGCATTTTAAAATTCAATGTGGCTGTCCAGACTGTAGGGAGCAAAATGTATTGTATGGAATGTTTGGGATACTTTTTATATCATTAAGTTGATCCCGGATACAGTTACTGCTTTCTCAGTGATTACTTTTTAAATAAAAATATACTTCTAATTTGAAATTAAGCATAAATAAACATTTATTCTAAGTTAAAATAAATGCGAGCCACAGAAATTTTTTAAGTCCTTCTGACGCAGTGGGCAATAATGGTCCGCCTGATACTAAAGGGTGCAGGTTCGAACCCCGCCGCGGTCCGCGGCATTTTAGATAACGTTTTAGAATTAAAAATTTTTAATTTTCGTAAACTACACATGGCAAACTTAGTTCTACCTGAGAATCAGAGATGGCGTTGCATACGAAAAATGTAGGTATGAGAAATAGTACATTGTACACCTAGGCGAGAACGTGCCTAATTCCTATCGACTGTGTCACATTTGAGTCTTCTATATATCGCTTATATATATATATCGCTTATATATATATATCGCTTATATATATATATATATATATATATATAGGTTTCTTGTCAGAATCATAACTATGTAAAACAATTCCAATTATTACACTTTTACAAATTTTCACAAACATTCACAAAAAATTTCCTCTTTATTAGAATAACATAACATTGAATATAGCACTTTATTTATTATATATAAAATAGATATATTACATACAAACATAGATTTTTGCAGTAAATTGTACCTAGTATTAAATTTTATTTTAATCTACATTGTATCATCATCATCATCATCAGCCCATACACGTCCACTGCTGGACATAGGCCTCCCCCGTACGACGCCACAAATAGCGGTCCTGAGCCGCCTTCATCCATCGACTCCCTGCGACCGCTACGATGTCGTCGGTCCATCGAGTGGATGGTCTCCCATGTAGGGGGGGATTTGCCATAATCACCACGCTTGGCAGGCGGATTGGTGAACACAGTGTTGGTGTTTAAAAATACTCAGAAGGAAGCTGCTGCCGTTCCTCTGGTAGGTTCCCTTAGTCGGCTTTTACGACATCCACGGGTTGAGTTGGAGGGGTCCATATTCGTACGCCGCGACCCCACGGCTTACACATTGTATACATACCTACATTCTAAAATATATTTTTGGAAGGATTTATAAGCGTAAAATAGCTACATTTGCATGTTTTTTTATGTTACTTATTATCATTTTGTTTTGACATAATTTAATGATATTATAAGCTGGAGAAGCCACTGGCTCCTGAAACACAGTTTTAAACTAGTTCAGGAGCCTATGGACTCACTACTGTCTGTGAAACAATAATATGTCAATAAAACAATTTTTTGTTTTGGTTGTTGGTCCGTTCTACAGGGGGCGCTGCTGCCCGCTTCCCGGTGTATAACCCTTAGTGGCCTCTTACGACACCCGCGGGAAGAGGTGGAGTGGTGCATATTCTAGGCCAGCACCACACGGCAATATAAAATTACCGACCCTATAGTTGATAATTTTTATCAAATAAGAAATAATTAATTTTCTCTTCACTTCAATTTTTTGACTGTCTAGTGGAAGAAGTAAGTTATAGGTACAGGTCGCGTCATGGTTAAATAGAACGGACCTTGATGCGCAGAAGTCGATTTTATAGATTTTAAACCGCTTTACCTTTGCAGAAACCTCCACTTTCGCCCAGCGTTATTAAACCGTGATGAGACGTATACCAGAATGGAAATGGAAGATTGTTTTACGGTACCATAAATATATTTTTCTCAACGTGGATCCGTTTAAGTAAATTGCGCACGAGATTAAATTTAAAAACCGCCCCCGCGCAATGTTAATCGAATACCCTTACTATGAACATTCATAAATCTATCTTGAATAAAACAAAGTCGTGCGTATAGTTACGAAAAATTATAGGGAGAATAGTACATTGTACACCTAGGCGAGAACGTGCCTAATTCCTATCGAGTGTGTCATTTGCCTTAAAACACACGAGGTAGGAATCGCACTTTCTGCCGAGATACATAGTGCTTTATACTACACCTTCGAGGAAAATAAAAAGCGGAATAAATATTTTATTTCTGGCGGTGTCATAAAACTTGCACTATCACTCGACGACATTCTGTAGAATTATTAAAATTGCCTACACCAAATTCAAAATTAGAAGAACTTCCCGCGCCAGCCTTTATCACTTGGGTTCTTTTTTCAAAATATTGTTCGGACTTGGAGTAAAAACTTTGTCGTTTGACCTATAATGAAAATAACCATAGCTACCGGCCAATATTTTAGGAAATTAAAAAAATAACTCCTTAGAAATGGATTTCCATACAGTTTTTCCTCCCGCTAAAACGCGTGAGAAATGAAATTCCATAGAGTTTTTCCTCCCGGATTCCTATACGCCTGCAATGACTTACTTTCTATCTTATATTTGGAAAAGGAATAGACAACTTTCCGAGCAGGTGTAGTATAAAATTAGTTTATACTACACCTGCTCGGAAAGTTGCCTATCGCGATATATATATAGTAAAGTAAAGTAAAGTAAAGTAAAGTAAAGTAAAAATTGTTTTATTGACATATTATTGTTTCACAGACAGTAGTGAGTCCATAGGCTCCTGAACTAGTTTAAAACTGTGTTTCAGGAGCCAGTGGCTTCTCCAGCTTATAATATCATTAAATTATGTCAAAACAAAATGATAATAAGTAACATAAAAAAACATGCAAATGTAGCTATTTTACGCTTATAAATCCTTCCAAAAATATATTTTAGAATGTAGGTATGTATACAATGTGTAAGCCGTGGGGTCGCGGCGTACGAATATGGACCCCTCCAACTCAACCCGTGGATGTCGTAAAAGCCGACTAAGGGAACCTACCAGAGGAACGGCAGCAGCTTCCTTCTGAGTATTTTTAAACACCAACACTGTGTTCACCAATCCGCCTGCCAAGCGTGGTGATTATGGCAAATCCCCCCCTACATGGGAGACCATCCACTCGATGGACCGACGACATCGTAGCGGTCGCAGGGAGTCGATGGATGAAGGCGGCTCAGGACCGCTATTTGTGGCGTCGTACGGGGGAGGCCTATGTCCAGCAGTGGACGTGTATGGGCTGATGATGATGATGATGATACAATGTAGATTAAAATAAAATTTAATACTAGGTACAATTTACTGCAAAAATCTATGTTTGTATGTAATATATCTATTTTATATATAATAAATAAAGTGCTATATTCAATGTTATGTTATTCTAATAAAGAGGAAATTTTTTGTGAATGTTTGTGAAAATTTGTAAAAGTGTAATAATTGGAATTGTTTTACATAGTTATGATTCTGACAAGAAACCTATATATATATATCGCTTATATATATATATCGCTTATATATATATATATATATATATATATCGCTTATATATATATATCGCTTATATATATATATATATATATATATATATAGGTTTCTTGTCAGAATCATAACTATGTAAAACAATTCCAATTATTACACTTTTACAAATTTTCACAAACATTCACAAAAAATTTCCTCTTTATTAGAATAACATAACATTGAATATAGCACTTTATTTATTATATATAAAATAGATATATTACATACAAACATAGATTTTTGCAGTAAATTGTACCTAGTATTAAATTTTATTTTAATCTACATTGTATCATCATCATCATCATCAGCCCATACACGTCCACTGCTGGACATAGGCCTCCCCCGTACGACGCCACAAATAGCGGTCCTGAGCCGCCTTCATCCATCGACTCCCTGCGACCGCTACGATGTCGTCGGTCCATCGAGTGGATGGTCTCCCATGTAGGGGGGGATTTGCCATAATCACCACGCTTGGCAGGCGGATTGGTGAACACAGTGTTGGTGTTTAAAAATACTCAGAAGGAAGCTGCTGCCGTTCCTCTGGTAGGTTCCCTTAGTCGGCTTTTACGACATCCACGGGTTGAGTTGGAGGGGTCCATATTCGTACGCCGCGACCCCACGGCTTACACATTGTATACATACCTACATTCTAAAATATATTTTTGGAAGGATTTATAAGCGTAAAATAGCTACATTTGCATGTTTTTTTATGTTACTTATTATCATTTTGTTTTGACATAATTTAATGATATTATAAGCTGGAGAAGCCACTGGCTCCTGAAACACAGTTTTAAACTAGTTCAGGAGCCTATGGACTCACTACTGTCTGTGAAACAATAATATGTCAATAAAACAATTTTTACTTTACTTTACTTTACTTTACTTTACTATATATATATCGCGATAGGCAACTTTCCGAGCAGGTGTAGTATAAACTAATTTTATACTACACCTGCTCGGAAAGTTGTCTATTCCTTTTCCAAATATAAGATAGAAAGTAAGTCATTGCAGGCGTATAGGAATCCGGGAGGAAAAACTCTATGGAATTTCATTTCTCACGCGTTTTAGCGGGAGGAAAAACTGTATGGAAATCCATTTCTAAGGAGTTATTTTTTTAATTTCCTAAAATATTGGCCGGTAGCTATGGTTATTTTCATTATAGGTCAAACGACAAAGTTTTTACTCCAAGTCCGAACAATATTTTGAAAAAAGAACCCAAGTGATAAAGGCTGGCGCGGGAAGTTCTTCTAATTTTGAATTTGGTGTAGGCAATTTTAATAATTCTACAGAATGTCGTCGAGTGATAGTGCAAGTTTTATGACACCGCCAGAAATAAAATATTTATTCCGCTTTTTATTTTCCTCGAAGGTGTAGTATAAAGCACTATGTATCTCGGCAGAAAGTGCGATTCCTACCTCGTGTGTTTTAAGGCAAATGACACACTCGATAGGAATTAGGCACGTTCTCGCCTAGGTGTACAATGTACTATTCTCCCTATAATTTTTCGTAACTATACGCACGACTTTGTTTTATTCAAGATAGATTTATGAATGTTCATAGTAAGGGTATTCGATTAACATTGCGCGGGGGCGGTTTTTAAATTTAATCTCGTGCGCAATTTACTTAAACGGATCCACGTTGAGAAAAATATATTTATGGTACCGTAAAACAATCTTCCATTTCCATTCTGGTATACGTCTCATCACGGTTTAATAACGCTGGGCGAAAGTGGAGGTTTCTGCAAAGGTAAAGCGGTTTAAAATCTATAAAATCGACTTCTGCGCATCAAGGTCCGTTCTATTTAACCATGACGCGACCTGTACCTATAACTTACTTCTTCCACTAGACAGTCAAAAAATTGAAGTGAAGAGAAAATTAATTATTTCTTATTTGATAAAAATTATCAACTATAGGGTCGGTAATTTTATATTGCCGTGTGGTGCTGGCCTAGAATATGCACCACTCCACCTCTTCCCGCGGGTGTCGTAAGAGGCCACTAAGGGTTATACACCGGGAAGCGGGCAGCAGCGCCCCCTGTAGAACGGACCAACAACCAAAACTGCGATCGCCAACCCGCCTGCCAAGCCTGGCGATTATGGCAAACCCCCCCCTAAAACATGACAGGCACAAATAAAAATCGGCCCCCAGTTCCCGGCGGCACCGCTACCCTTGGCTATGGTAGCGGCCAAGCAAGTGGCGGGGCAAGGGGTGCTAAGAATCCCCGGCAGATACCAGGCTACCACCACAAACGGAGATTGGACCTGGCAACCTACAACACGCGTACACTGCGGACTGACGAAAAGTTAACCGAACTTGAGGAAGAGTTGAGCAAGTTACGATGGGATATAATCGGGTTATCTGAAGTCCGACGACAGGGAGAGGACTCGATAACCCTGAAATCCGGTAATTTGCTCTACTTCCGGGAGGGCGACCAACAGTCCCAAGGTGGTGTCGGATTTATCGTTCACAAGTCTCTCGTAAACAACGTCGTGCAGATCGACAGTGTGTCGGCAAGGGTGGCGTACCTTATACTCAGAATAACCAAACGGTATTCGCTGAAGGTCATACAGGTCTACGCCCCGACCTCGACCCACAACGATGATGACGTGGAGACTATGTATGAGGACATTTCCAGAGCCATGCATATCACCAAAACTCATTACACCGTTGTTATGGGAGACTTCAACGCGAAACTAGGGAAACGGAACGGCGATGAGCCGAGAGTGGGAAACTTTGGTGTCGGACCGCGAAACCACCGGGGACACTTACTGGCCGGCTTCATGGGGAAGGAGGGACTCTACATGATGAACTCCTTCTTCAGGAAAAGGGCACACAGAAAGTGGACCTGGATGAGCCCAGATGGTGCGACCAAAAATGAGATAGACTTCATCATGTCGACTAAAAAGCAAATATTCAATGATGTCTCTGTGATCAACGCGGTTAAGACCGGAAGCGATCACCGCATTATGACAGGCACATTGAATATCAACACTAACCTTGAAAGATCTCGGCTGATGAAGTCCACGCTCCGCCCAGCACAGAACCAGATCCAGAACCCCGAAAGCTTTCAGCTCGAGCTTCAAAACCGTTTCGAATGCCTGGCAAGCGTTGAATCCGTGAACGATTATAACGACGGGTTTGTGCAGACTCTCCTTACGACAGGGTCTAAGTTCTATAAGGCCCAACGTATAAATAGAACTAAGAAACTCTCTGACCATACCCTCAAGCTCATGGAGGACAGACGGGAACTAAGCTTGCAGTCTTCAGCGGGTGCGTCAGAATACCGCCGGCTCAATAGACAAATCTCAAAATCACTGAAACGCGACCTACGCCAATACAACACCAACCGTATTAAGGAGGCTATTGAGCGGAACAAAGGCTCTAAAGTGTTCGCGAGGGATCTGTCGATTGGGCAAAGCCAATTGACGAGACTGAAGACCAATGACGGCAGGATTATCTCGTCGAAACCCGAGCTTTTGAGGGAGGTAGAGAGGTTCTATGGACAGCTGTACACGTCGGTGCAAAAACCCGTCCCTAGTTCAGCAAAAGACCTAAGAGCTAGACTTACCCGGCATTACACCGATGATATCCCGGACGTCAGCCTGTACGAAATTAGTATAGCCCTTAAACAGCTCAAGAACAACAAGGCACCGGGGGAGGACGGAATCACCTCTGAGCTTCTGAAGGCGGGTGGACAACCGATCCTTAAGGCCCTTCAAAAGCTGTTCAATTCCGTCATCCTCGAGGGAAAAACGCCACAAGCATGGAATGGAAGCGTAGTGGCACTGTTCTTTAAGAAGGGTGATAACACCCTACTGAAGAACTATAGGCCCATTTCGCTTCTAAGCCATGTTTATAAGCTGTTCTCCAGGGTCATCACTAACCGTCTTGCGCGCAGGTTTGACGACTTCCAGCCCCCCGAACAAGCCGGTTTTCGGAAAGGCTTTAGTACCATAGACCACATACATTGTGAGAACAGATTGTGCATTATGAGAAAGCCTTCGATTCGATCGAGACTTGGGCTGTATTACAGTACCTCCAGAGGTGCCAAGTTGACTATCGATACATCGAAGTGCTGAAGTGCTTGTACGAAAACGCCACTATGTCAGTCCGATTACAGGACCAGAACTCAAAACCTATTCCACTACAGCGAGGAGTGAGACAGGGAGACGTCATCTCTCTGAAACTGTTCACCGCTCTGCTGGAGGATGTGTTCAAGGTTCTGGATTGGAAAGGGCTAGGCATCAACATAAACGGCGAGTACATCACTCACCTTCGCTTTGCAGACGACATCGTAGTCATGGCTGAGACCATGGAGGGCCTTAGTACAATGCTCGGTGACCTCGTTAGAGCCTCCGAAAGAGTTGATCTTAGAATGACCATGGACAAGACGAAAATCATGTCAAATGTCCATGTAGTACCAACTCCCGTATTATTCGGAGGCAACACCCTCGAAGTTGTCGACCATTATGTCTATCTAGGACAAACCATCCAACTAGGAAAGTCTAACTTCGAGAAGGAGGTCAACCGCCGAATCCAGCTCGGATGGGCAGCGTTCGGGAAGCTACGTGGTGTCTTTTCGTCCCACACACCGCAGTGTCTCAAGACGAAAGTCTTCGACCAGTGTGTATTGCCAGTGATGACATATGGCACTGAAACATGGTCCTTCACTATGGGCCTCGTCAGAAAGCTCAAGGTCGCACAGAGAGCAATGGAGAGGGCTATGCTCGGAGTCTCTCTGCGAGATCGAATCAGAAATGAGGAGATCCGCAGAAGAACCAAGGTAACCGACATAGCTCTCAGAGTTGCGAAACTCAAGTGGCAGTGGGCAGGGCACATAGCTCGTAGGACCGACGGCCGCTGGGGCCGCAAGGCTCTAGAGTGGCGACCACGTACCGGAAAGCGCGGTGTAGGTGGACCCCCCACGCGATGGACCGACGACCTAGTGAAGATCGCGGGAAATCGCTAGATGCGGGCAGCGCAAAATCGGTCATTGTGGAGATCCTTAGGGGAGGCCTATGTCCAGCAGTGGACGTCGATCGGCTGATATGATGATGATGACCAACTATATGTATATGTATCATGATGATGAGAATTTACTATATTTATAACTGTTTATGGTATAAAATGTGACTTGTCTAAGTAAAAAAATTTAAGTGAAGAGAATATCAATAACACCTTATTTCTTATTTGATAATAATAACTATGTTTATAGTATACAATTTGACTTGTCTTTGTAAGCCTAAAGAAATAAAGTTATTGATTCTGATTCTAACAAATTTATGTCTTTAGGCTTCTACAGAAATAAAGTTATTGAAATCTGAAATCTTGCTCTGCCTGCCTGCCTACTTTTGGTTCAAAAGTTGCTGTGGGTATGAAATATCCAGCTTTCTCTAATAATATTTTTCAGGGCACATATTCGGCTGCGCGGGCGGTCTCCGTGTGTGCAACTATTGCTGCAACGTGGTCCTGAGCTACTTGAACGAGAATGTGGATCTCAACGGAGAGATATCACCGGATCTCAGATCTTTGCAGGAGAATTTGCAGGTAATATCATCGTTTTGGAGTAAAGGTTCTCGAGTGGCAGCCACGATGCAATGCGAAACGGAGTGTTGGGAGACCATCCACTCTATGGACCGACGACATCGTAGCGGTCGCAGGGAGTCGATGGAAGGAGGCGGCTCAGGACCGCTATTTTAGCGGCATCTTTTGGGGGAGGCCTATGTCCAGCAGTGGACGTGTTTGGGTTGATATGATGATGATCATCATCCTGTTTTGGAAGGCATGTCCTACATTCTTCCTACATATTAAATCACTACATATTATAAACCACAAAATCCTTCGCCGCGTCTGTCTGTTTGTCTGTTTGCAATGATCTCAAAAACGACAGAACGGATATTCATGCGGTTTCACCAATCGATAGAGTGATTGATGAGGAAGGTATAAATGTATAATTTATCAAGGTTTTGTTGGTAGTGCCGGAAAAAGGCGGCTTGGCCTGATAGCTTTAATGGAAATCACTGCCAAATCCCCTTGAGATTAATATGCTTTAATATCCTTGCGAAGCCGGGGCGGCTTGCTAGTCTTATAATAAAGTTATTTATTTACGCTATTTGAGATTTAAAACAAGTAGGTATAACATATTAACGGTGTTTTGAAATAGAACGCGCGCGACTTGGCAGAACAGTGTCATAATACATATGATTGTTATGAAAAAACTAGAAACGTGTATCTACTAAGTATTTTACTGTGTGATTATCGTTGTGACTCCCTTTTTTTGCACAACTAATTTGATAAAGTGTTTAATGATACTCGTATTTAAGTATGATATAGTTTTCCAAGGTGTTTTCCTATCCGTACACATTCAGTGATTTTTTTAAAAAAATAGCACGATACCACAGATAGTCGTAAAGTGACCTGCCATTGGCCTGCACCGAAAACCAGCACTGAGTAGATACGCCAGTGTCTACTCAGCACAATGCTGAGCGTAGGCCATTTTTACCCGACTACCGGAGGGTTATGATTTTAGCACCCTATGTATGTATGAATGTAGCCGATTTCTTTGTTCCCACGTAGCGCTGAAACTACTACTTCGATTTCAAAAAGTGAGGTATCGATTGATTCGTTTAAATACCCCGATGGTTATAGGCTATATGGTGTCCGACAAAACTGACGGTCTTAAGAAATAGCTGGGTCTAAATTACACCTGGAACACTACGATAGCGCGATAAAATTTTGCAAGAGACGACATCTAGTTTACAGCTGTTGGCATGGAAACTATTTATTTGTTACCATGGCAACGAGTCATCTAGGGATGGGCAAATGAAAAAATGTATCGATATAATGTATGGTAAAAAGTATCGATATATCGATATTTTTACCCGACTACGAGAGGGTTATGATTTTGACACTCTATGTATGTATGTTGTATGTATGGATGTATGTAGCCGATTTTTATGTTCCCTCGTAGCGCTGAAACTACTGTTCCGATTTCAACAAATGAGGTGTCATATAATTCGTCTTAATAGCCCGATGGTTATAGGCTATGTGACGTCAGATAAAAATGGGGGTCTAACGAGATAGCGGGGGTCGCAGAAAGGGTCGAAAATTTCAATGTTAGTAAATATGCTCGTGTGTGGTATCGTTGCAAAGGTCTTTGTTTGTTCTTTCCAAAACCGTTTTTCAAACTTTTGTGAGATTAACGATTCTCAAGCTATTAGCAAAAAGGTATAAAAAATATATAGTTAAAAACTAAAACCCGACTACATAAAAGTCTTAAGCAAGCGTTCACCTATTGTCCTTATCATTTTCTTTTGATACTTACGGTAGTCGGAGGCACCCACCCCATATACCTACGGTACAATTAGTAACAAAGGCCTTCGACTACCTAAGTATCAAAAGAAAATGATAAGGACAATAGGTGAACGCATGTTTAAGACTTTTATGTAGTCGGGTTTTAGTTTTTATCTATATTTTTTTGCCTTAATAATTGTTACTTTATTTCGTCCATGTTGTTATGCACAAAAATAAGTAGCGAAGCTTAGGACGAATTTGGTGTCCTAAGTTATTATTTTGTGAAGTAAATTTAGGGTGAATAAAAGTATTTTCAATGCAGGCAAAACTAGTTTTGTCTGTTCACACCAATTTCAGGTTTCGACTTGTGATCATATCATTTCATTTTCTCTCCTCCGCAACCTTGTTGTAATGCATCATTATTGTCTGTTTCAGGTCAAATTCCCTGACAACAAAGAACAAACGTCCAAAACTGACAATTTCGTGTTTGCCCGCGACCAGGAGGAGAGGTCCGAAGTGAGGGCCTCGCCCAAAGAGACGCTACAAGACGTATTCCGACAGCTGTCTCACACGCTGCCAACACAGCAACATAGGTAGATATTCAAAAGGAAAGGTCCGAAATGAGGACCTCGCCCAGAGAGACACTACTAGACGTATTTCGAGAGCTGTCTCACACTCTGCCAACACAGCATCATAGACAGGTAGATATTCAAAAGGAACGGTCCGTAATGAGGGCCTCGCCCAAAGAGACGCTTCTAGACGTATTCCGAGAGCTGTCTCACACTCTGCTAACACAGCATCATAGACAGGTAGATATAGGAGGTATTCAAGAGGAAAGGTCTAAAATGAATCCTTCTTCCCGAGACATTTATTTCAATTACCAAGGAAAGGATATGTCTCCTTCTTCCCTTAGCTAGTTTCTAGATAACGAAGAAATCAAAAAATCACCTAAGAACCTGTGTTTTTTCAGGTCTCTAAGAAAAATATGGCATTTGATATCGTAAGTTGAATAACTCGCTCCGTATTCAACTTTGAATTTTAAACACCTACATATACGAGTATAATGTAAATTAGCTAGAATTCACGTAAATCAGTAGAAAACCCTTTTCATGCGATTATACTTACAAATTTTACACAGTACCTACAAAAAATCTATTAATTTTAAGTACCACAATCATATTAATATATTCAAGCTAGTAGGTAACAGTAGTACCTAATAGCCCGGCTACACGCTCAAACATTTGTGCATGCAGATTGCACAAACAGAGTTTGCGCAAGCAAGATGAGCCGGCCACACGCTCCATCTTGCTTGCGTAAACTGGTTTGAGTCCGGCCACACGCTCCATCTTGCTTCATGTTTGCACAAATTATTGAGCGTATAGCCGGGCTATAACTCTTTGGTCTTGTATCTCTGTACTTTGACACTTCTTGTAGACAAGAAATGAAGTACCTACATACTTAAGTGCACCTATGTATTTGTATTAACTCTTGCGTAGCTAATAATGTACCTAAATATATTGTTATAGTAATTAGACAAAACTTTTGTCTAAGTATACTATAATAATATAAGTTATACCATAGACTAATTTTGTTAGTCTATGGTTATACACACTAGACGTTATTTCGTCACTAAAGAACGTCTATTGTGTAGGGAACCCATCGCGTAGTTACCAAGTTAAACCATCACCTTCACTCAGCCCTGATGACCTTAGCTGAGTTTTTAAGCCGTAGTTAAAATAAATAATAATAAATAGATATTTCAATTTCAGATACCGCCTGGTACGTTACAACGGAGTTTGGCGCGGCGCAGACATTCTTCAATGGATCATGGACAATACAAACAACAAAACAAGGTTCTAGATATAAATATATAATAAATAAATAAATAATGCGGACAATTCACACAGCATTATCTAGCCCCAAGCTAAGCAGAGCTTGTGTTATGGATACTAGATAACTGATATACTTAATATAATACACTACATAGATATATATTTTTTTATTATACATAGAAAACATCCAGAACAACCTGAACAAATATCTGTTATTTGTACAAACATTTGTCCCGAGGCGGGAATCGAACCTGCAACCTCCTGCATCACAGGCGAACCTTCTCCTACCGCGCCACTGAGGTCATCAATATATTTAATATATTTAAGTATGTACATATCTACTAGTAATTATAATATATCAAGAACCTTAGCCGAAAGACACCCAAAGCTATTTATAGACATCCAAATTACAAACCTTTATAAAATACTTTAACAGCCTTTATAAAACCTTATTTTTTGAAGCCGCGGGCAGAAAATGAAGAAGAGAAGAAAATTGGGCCGAAACCAGTGGGACGAACACGGAATGACTTCATTCACTGTGTATGGTTCTACGTTAGGTAGTGTGGACTAATAGGGATGTTTCCTAGGTAAAAAAATTATAATTCTAATTAGTCCGTCAGTTAGATTATCAAAAAATATTGAACACATATTTTTTGGTTTATCAAATAAATCAAAATTTATAAATATAACGCACGTCAAAGTTCGGGAGAGATGGCTCATGACGTCACTTCGTGGTGTAGGCGTGACGTCACGCGGAACTAACACGCACCATATCTTCGTCATTTATTGTTTCATTGACAAAAGAAAAAATACGTATTTAATATTTTTTCGTAATGTAAATAACGGACTAAATTGATTTTTTCAGGAAGCTAGCCTATTCTCTAGCTATGTATATGGTTTGATACGTCACATATCAAACCATAGAGCTAGAGAATAGTGATAGGGCAATAGTATTGGGCCGTGGGGCCGCGGCGTACGAATATCGACCCCTCCAACTCAACCCGTGGATGTCGTAAGACCCGACTAAGGGAACCTACCAGAGGAAGGGTAGCAGCTTCCATCTGAGTATTTTTTCAAACACCAACACTGCGATCACCAATCCGCCTGCCAAGCGTGGTGATTATGGCAAATCCCCCCCTACATGGGAGACCATCTACTCGATGGACCGACGACAAGGGAGTCCATGGATGGAGGCGGCTCAGGACCGCTATTTGTGGCGTCGTACGGGGGAGGCCTATGTCCAGCAGTGGATGTGTATGGGCTGATGATGATGAATAGTAGAATAGTAGTATTATAGTTAGTCTCCACTCCTTAATGTCAAACCATGCACAGTGAATGCTTTTCCTCTATTCTCTTCCCCGTTGATAGTCATCAAACGGTTTGCTAAGCTCCTCAATCTATTCCTCAGGGTACAAGCCACCTCAGTCTGCCAGAACCTGCTAAACTCTGGCTACATGGAGTGCGTGTCAGAGCTGCCACATTTCGTTGACTACGCCCTGTACCGGCCGGTGGTGGTGGTAAAGGACGATGATGATGCTGATGATGAACGTAAGAACTAAGGGGTCGTCCATGTGATTCACGTGATGTTTTTTTTACCACTGCTCACAACATATCATAAAAAACTCACCACGTATCACATCATTTCACCATGGATCGCCCCCCTGGTGATACTTGGTGAGGTCTTGTATTTTTGTGTTTAGAATACCCTTCTACCCAAAATCACGTGTATTTTTTGGAATATAAAGTATAAAAATATTTGAGACTTTTGACTCTAAAACCAGCTATCGTGTTATTTAATTCTGGGAGATTAATTCAGTGTCCTGATAATAATGTAACTAGGCTATAGTAAACGCGCGTTCAACGAAAAAATAAAAACACGTGATATCTCACTACACGCCCCGTGATATTTCGTGACTTTTTCCTTTCGAGCCTCACTTGATAAATACAAAATAAATAATAATAATATTTATATGTTGTGTATATGTTGTCTTATAGGTTTACTTCTAATCTGCAAATATTTGTTTCGGGTGTAATGTGTTCTGGTTATTTTACTATGCATAAAAATATATTGTATGTATATCAGTCATCTAGTACACATAACACAAGCTCCGCTTAGCTTGGGGCTAGATGATGCTGTGTGGATTATCCAGTGTTATTTATTTATTTATTATTAATCTATGCAGATATTATATCAGTGCATAGTATTTACGCCGGTCACTGGTTTATTATTAACCGATTTAGAATAAAGGGGGAGGTTCTAATTTCGGTTTTATGCAATAAATAAATAATGCTGGACAATTCACACAGCATTATCAAGCCCCAAGCTAAGCAGAGCTTGTGTTATGGGTACTAGATAACTGATATACATAATACAATATATTACATAGATAGATATTTTTTATTATACATAGAAAAACGACCAGAACACCCTGAACAAATATTTGCAGATCGTACAAATATTAATCACGTGGCGGAAATCGAACCCGCAACCTCCTGCGTTGCAGGCAGACCTTCGCCCACCGCGCCACATCGGTCGTGTGCAATTAGGTTATAATAGTTCTGAAGTACCATGGTAAAATAATAATGTGAGAAAATACCTTACGGTCATAAATAATTATTTCAACTGTAATTATTTTTTTAATAAATTCGGAAATCATCAGCCCGTACACGTACACTGCTTAACATAGGCCTCCCCCAAATGACGCCACGAATAGCGGTCCTGAGCCGCCTCCATCCAACGACTCCCTGCGACCGCTACGATGTCGTCGATCCATCGGGTGGGAGGTCTTCCCACACTCCGTTTCGCATTGAATATTATTTATATATTTATCTAAAAACAATCACCTTTCCAGCTGAAGAACCAACCAGGCTAGTTGAAAGCGTCTCTTCCTATTGCCTGGACTTGAATCTCGGCGAGAGTTCCGCACGTTTGACCAGGAACCATAAAACAGGTCAGATTCTGATTATCATAACAAAGTACAGATTTTAAGTGTTAAGGCGCAACCCCGAATCACATTTACAGCTCCACCTATTTAATCTTCATCATATCAGCCCAACAACCCATACACGTCCACTGCTGGACATACGCCTCCCACATACGTCGACGCCACAAATACATTAGCTTGTGTTATTTAATCGTATTGTGATAATATATATCCCCCTAGCCGGATTTCGACCACAGCGACCAGTTTGAACTAGCCAGGTATGCAGGATATATTATAGTGCACAAGTGTGTTCGTAATACAGATGCACTATCTATTCCCTCAACCTCATAATCCGATAGGACGGCAGATCGCCAGGACCGGAGAGAGGTCAGGCGCAGGACCAACGGCTTGCTTTTCTAGGCACGGGGGTGTAACACGACCAACTTCCTGACTCCCGGCTGCTACTATGAATTTTTTGTGCAAGGAAAACCCCAATAATCAGTAATACGTTATACAAAGAAATTATGCAAAAACGTCACATCTCTACCTAAACTATACGAAATAATACTGATAAAGAGTCATCAAAAAAGCTTTTGATAAGTACGTACATATCACATAATGACGAATGGATTTTTGAAAAAATGTTACGTATAGCAAAAGTTTTACGTATAGTATTATATAATCTGCCGTGGGGCCGCGGCGTACGAATATCGACCTCTCCAACTCAACCCGTGGATGTCGTAAGAGCCGACTGAGGGAACCTACCAGAGGAAGGGTAGCAGCTTCCTTCTGAGTAATTTTCAACACCAACACTGCGATCACCAATCCGCCTGCCAAGACCATCCACTCAGCCCGACGACGTCGTAGCGGACGCAGGGAGTCGATGGATGGAGGCGGCTAAGGACCGCTATTTGTGGCGTCGTATGGGGGGAGGCCTATGTCCAGCAGTGGACGTGTATGGGCTGTTATGATGATTATTATAATCTGTGGTTTTACGTACCTAATAATCTGAATAAGGTAAAATAGGTGGTCCGCTGCTGGCGGCGCTAGTGTGAATCGGAATAACGCCTGCGTACATTTTTTATTGTTGTCAGTACACAATATTTCACGTATGCTACGGCTAAAATTGATACGGTACTTTTGTGAGTAAGTGAGTAAGTGAGCCCCCTCTGCATTCTATTCAATCAAATACCAAATTCTCTGTCGAATTAGTCCATTGTTTTTGATTGACCACTTGAGTTGACCCAAAGAGCCTGTAATCAGGTACCGACGGCCGTGTCCAAGAGAATACAAATATGTATGTATAAATTAATGCCCATAAATTGTACATGCTGTGACACCCATTAATAAAAAAATACTAGAGATAAGAACACTTGTAATAGAGATGAGTCCGGTATTCAATAACTAACTCAGTACCTGTTAGCATGGTCCTAAAATATCTAGCGCTATTGTAAAATCTGCATGCCGCTAGGGAATAAGTGTGCAAAGCGAGCATCGCGCCTAACCGACCCTGAGCCATAACTAACCAACGCTTCAATACCTATACTTACCTAACTATCATCTACGCATAGGTACTAGCGGACCGTTCACCCGTAAAGTTACGTAGCTGCAACAAGCTTAACTTGTAATGTTTCGCTTGCTATGTATTTTCTTTTGTTGGGACTCCCATAAAAGAAAAAATATAGCAAGCGAAACATTTTTGAGTCCTTACATAATTAAATACAATACGGCCGTATACTTACTATGACCATTAGTCTTGTGTAGTTCAGGAATAATGAACTAAACTGAATAAGTTCCGACCAGTGAACTAGTAAGAACGATTCTGCTCAAGTAGTCCACTTGCTCTTCAGTCACGAAATCTCGAAACCACTAAAAAAATTGGCATCTGAATCACTATTTTCTATGGCATAAAGTTTAAAATCTATTACCAAGAGTAAAAAGAACTGTTCAAGAATGCATTTCGATTACTCGTTCCCTAGTACAATGTTTCTTTTAGTTCACTATTACATTCCGTGATTCCGTGTCAGTCGGAACTAGAAGACAAGGGAATAATTAAGGGAGAACAGAGATAGAGAGACCGCATATTTCGCGGTAGTAAGAGAGACGGAGATATGCATCTAGTTCAGTAGGAACTTGTCTCAAAGGAACGAATAAGGTAGAACAGAGATAGACAGCGCATAATCCCCGGTACTAAAAGAGACGGAGGGGCAACTTTCCAACTTTTGTAAGTGTAATATGTATGTACCTACTTGTATTATTTTTGTTGCGAGCAAGGAAGGAGCTTTGCATTTCGATATTTCGTCGGTAAATAGATATTTCGTCCGTTTTCGTGAAATAATATTATAATTAATATTCAGTAAATGTTAATAATATCCAATCTAGTTTCTGACACAAAACAATCGATTGCGTATTTTGTACGGATGGGAGTTATTGAGTTTTTTGGCCATCGATGATTAGTTGGGTATTATTTTCCAATACCGCTAGCACCAAGTGGTACCCAATACCGTTATTCTACCCCCCCCCCCCCCCCCACAAGGAACGGAAACAAAAATGCTGAACCGCCGCCCCGAGGCACCTAAATAAATTTCACTTATTTTTCTAATTTTTGAATACATTTTACTACAAAGATATACCTGAAAATCGAGAGACAAGGTTTATATAAAGGACTGAGATAAAAAAAACGTTATTATTGTGACTTGGGTATTAGAAATATCATTGGATTGTAACTTGTAATGGTACGCCGAATTGCCAATCGATTAACCGAAAAACCGATTAACCGACTGATATTATGGCGGTTTTTCACCGGTTTTTTTTTTGTCAAAATAAGACGACACGAAGGCAACATCAAATCGAATCATCATCATCAGCCCATATACGTCCACTGCTGGACATAGGCCTCCCCCGTTCGACGCCACAAATATCGGTCCTGAGCCGCCTCCATCCATCGACTCCCTGCGACCGCTACGATGTCGTCGGTCGATCGAGTGGATGGTCTCCCATGTAGGGGGGATTTGCCAAAATCACCACGCTTGGCAGGCGGATTGGTGATCGCAGTATTGGTGTTTAAAAATACTCAGAAGGAAGCTGCTGCCCCTCCTCTGGTAGGTTCCCTTAGTCGGCTCGACACCACGGGTTGAGTTGGAGGGGTATACGATATTCGTACGCCGTGGCCCCATGGCCCAAATCGAATAATGCTGGACAATTCACACAGCAATATCTAGCTCCAAGCTAAGCAGAGTTTGTGTTATGGGTATATATGATAACTGATATACCTACTTAATATAATACACTACATAGATAGATATATTATACATAGAAAACATCCAGAACACCCTGAACAAATATCTGCAAATTGTACAAATATTTAACCCGAGACGGGAGTCGAACCCTCCTGCGTCGCAGGCGTACCTTCGGCCACCGCGCCACAGAGGTCGTCACGCTTTTGTCTGTATCTAAGACTACTGAATCCATACAGCATCATTTCGCCCCAGAGTAATAAGATCTTCTGTTAATAGGTAGACAACTGATGTATCTAGCTACGTATATAATAGATATATATTTTTTACTATCCTTGGAAAACACAGATACTGAACAAAAGACCTTTTAAAAATTTATAATATTTAAAGCGCTATCTATCGATATGCTCGTGAATTAAGTTGTATGTACATTATATAAGGTGGTTCTTCACAGGTTGGCGCGATATTGAATTTTTTTTTGTAGCTTTTAATTTATTCTGCTTTCTTCAAGGAATAAATCTAGCGGAAAAGTAAGTTGGCGCAAATTGTAAACCCATTTTCTATTTACTTACAAACAACGAACGTCGGCTCATTGGTAGTGTTAGATCATTTTAGAAAATAAGAGATTATGGGCTAAAAAATCTCTCATTATTTTCAAATTACTTTTCCGTTAATTTTGTTCTTCGTAAAACGCAGAATAAAATAAAAATCACAAAATAATTTGAATCTCGCGCCAACCCGTGACGATCACTCATAATATCAATAGACAGTGCTGAGAATCTAGGTCTGATTGCGCACTAGGTGGCGCTTGACATAAATAGATAACAATGTTATTTATAGGGCTAAAGATTAATTATTATATTTTATCGCGTAACTTTTGTTAAATTTTCCCCTATGATCGCATCGCGAAAGTTCAAAAAGTTTATCACGCTATATGTCTTAGTAGGTAGGTAGATATTTTAATTCCCTTTTTATTATTTTCTTGCTATATAATGTTGATTTGACATAGATGGCAGCACCTGGTGCGCGAAAAAGAAATTCGAGAATTACAAGAGAATATTTGATAATATTGTATGACGTAATAAAAATAATAACAAAAATCAGAGGCAACGCTAGCTTCACCTGTACCTGGTATTCACTGCTAATTTAAATAAAAAGATGGTAGGAAACTATTTCCGCGCTACCAGTGAAAAAATCTCGTACTAATAAAATAGTTGAACGGTTGAACGCAGTGCCAAAGATTAAGGTAATGTTACTACGCTCGATGGAAAATAGCCTAACTATCTCTTTTACTCGGATCAGAATCTTTGTGTTAGACAGGGATGGCCACAAGTATTGGATATTTAAATTAGCTACCTATCTCGTTTACTTGCAATAAAATTATAGTGTTAAACAGGGATGCCAACAAGTATTTGGTATTTCTAACCAATTTGGTTAGAAATACCAAATACTTATTGCAGCTACATAACCTTACGGGTGAACGGTACGCTAGTATGCGTAGATGATAGTTAGATATTAAAGCGTTGGGTAGTTATAGTATTGAAGCGTTAGGTTAGGTTAGATATGGCGTTCACCCGTAAAGTTATGTAGCTGCAACAAGTATTTGGTATTTCTAACCAAATTGGTTAGAAATACCAAATATGTGTTGCAGCTACATAACTTTAAGGGTGAACGGTACGCTAGTATGCGTAGATGATATTTAGGTATTGAAGCTTTGGGTAATTATGGCTCATGGTCGATTACGCGCGATGCTCGCTTTGCACAGGTATTCCCTAGCGGTATGCAGACCTTACAATATCGTTAGATATTTTAAAACAATACTAACAGTTACTGAGTTAGTTATTTAATACCGGACTCATCTCTAGTATTTTGGAGCATTAAAATAGGAGCCCTTTTGTGATAAAAAGGACCCGAAAGTTTTGCCGAGTGGGGTACTAAAAGAACTAGAAGTCCGAACTAGTACATTAGTGCGATTGTACTAGGACAGAGCGATCTCTTTACTGACCGAGCAAGAACAAGCCTAATGACCATGAGTTGACCTCAAGAATCCAATTAAGTTTGTTGGTTATGATGATTATAATAATTTTATGTAGGTCCTGGCCAGAAAATTCTGATACAGGCACCCTTTCAAGATAAATATTGTTTCTTAAAGACTTAACAATCAGTCTAACGTAAAGAAACTGGTAGTTCGACACGAACCCTTTTCAGAGCGCGAACGCTTCGTAAGCGCCTTTTAATTTTTCTAGTAGTGACATCTAGTTATAAATTGTGGAACTAAACATGATGTTTTTTTTCAGGGGCGGATAAACCGTCGTCACCGAGTGAGGTACCGCCGCCGCCAGTAGTGCCATCTGTTGAAGGTATTTTTAGTTTTGAACATTTCATAAAATCATCTAATAGTTTACGAAACCAAAAGGAGAGATTGTGGTACCGGGGGTAAACTGTTAAAAAAAAGAATAATTAAAAAAATATATATAATTTCTACTAAGTGCTACTTTTACTTAAATGTATTTTTACTTTGTGTTTTTATACAGGTATTCTTGCATATTTATAACTTTTAAATGTCTTGAAAAATATATATAAATAATACATAAACAGTATTTCACAAATAAAAATGAGATGATTATCATCATCATCAGCCCCTGTTGATTCCCTGCTGCCAATGCATAATAAATATAATATGTATATAAAATTATAATATAATTCTACGTTTTATTGCTAAAATATTTTATACTAGCTGATGCCCGCGCCTTCGCCCGCGTTTTATCGGGATAAAAAATAGCCTATATGTTATTCCAGGGCCCAAACTATACCAAACCAAATTTCAGCCTAATCGGTTCAGTAGTTTTTGCGTGAAAGAGTAACAAATATCCATACATCCATACAAACTTTGTCATTTATTATTATAATATTATATTTGTAGGATACAAAGAAAAAAAAAAAAAAAAAACTTTCGCAAAGTGCAAGATTTAGTACTTTGTAGACTTAAGGAAATAGTTCCTTCATCAAGAGAATCAAAAACATTTTTCTAAGAAGTGCCCTATAGGTTTTAATTCCCTTGCAAGTGTCAAAATCTGTGGCATAAACTACCGTATATTTTGTTTGTGGCTAGATCAAGCTTATAGCTTGATCTTTTTATAGCTTCAAGGGATTGCAAACCTGATTATTTGATATTAATTTGAACATGATACCACCCACCACACGTTTCTGAGAAAAAACGTCTTGACAACCGGACAACGAAGTGATCGTATATGGGTTCCTTTTTCATTCTAAACATACAGAACCCTAAACATAGTACACCCGATATATGTATACCCCGCAGAAGCACCCGAAACAAAAACCGAATGCAAAGCCATATCGTCATGGGGCTCGGAACACCTGAGGCTCCTAATGAGGCAATGGCTAGCACGCGCCTCGCTGTCAGCCTCCTGGCTCGAGGCTCTGTACCCGCTGTGTGTGCAAGCCGCGGATATTATTGTACCTGGTAAGTGTAATACAAATACAACAAACTCACAAAGGCATATCGTCATGGGGCTCGGAACACCTGCGGCACCTAATGTGTTTATAAATTGGTGAGTTAACAAAATACAATTTGGTGATTACCAGGTAAATTAAATAAACACTGTCTTGGTATGAGTGGAGGGGTTGGAGTTAATCATTATGTACCTACATATCTAAAAAAGCCACATTTTTTACCCGACTACCGAAGGACGAGGGTTATGAGTTTGACACCCTATGTATGTATGTAGCCGATTTTTATGTTCCCTCGTAGCGCTGGAACTACTGGTCCGATTTCAACAAATGAGGTGTCATATGATTCGTCTTAAAAGCCCGATGGTTAAAGGCTATGTGACGTCAAATAAAAATGGGGCTCTAACGAGATAGCGGGGGTCTAAGTAAGGGTCGAAAACCTCAATGTTAGTTAATATGCTCGTGTGTCGTATCGTTGCAAAGGTATTTGTTTTTACTTTCCAAAACCGTTTTTTAAACTTTTGTGTGGTTAACGATTCTCAAGATATTAGCAAAAAATATAATTAAAAACTAAAACCCGGCTACATAAAAGTCCTAAACAAGCGTTCACCTAATGTCCTTATTCATTTTCTTTTGATACTTAGTCGGAGGCACCCACCCCATATATCGAGGGTACAATTAGTAACAAAGGCCTCCGACTACCAGAGTATAAAAAGAAAATGATAAGGACAATAGGTGAACGCTTGTTTAAGACTTTTATGTAGTCGGGTTTTAGTTTTTTACTATATTTTTTTAAGTACAGTGCGAGTCAGAATTAAGTATCCCTCTTGTCTACAAAACATTGAGATAGGGGAGGTAGAGGGTACTTATTTGAGACGCCTTCGTAAATTCAAAATAAACAAACTTCACAACTGAAGCAAAATGGCGATCAAGGCCGCGCGTCACAATGACAATTCAAAATGACCTCACATCGCAGTGACGTCACTCAAACTAATCCGGCCTCGCGCATAACTAGATGTCGCTAGTAAAAGAGGACGAGCTCTAGATCGCGCTGACGAGAACGCACGGCTCCGAACGACTTCCGCCTAGTAACATTGTCAACTCATACTTACCTGGCACAGGGGACACCGTGATCACAAAGGCGGTTCCCCCAGAGCGAGGCCCTTCCATTGCACTGCGGTAGGGTTGACCTCTGCGAATATCCCTAATGTGGATATCTCGGGTGCGTTATTTTTGGTAGTGGGGACTGCGTACGCGCTGTCCCCCTTTATTTATGATATTCCTTATTTAACTGAGAAGTGATGGGGATAGGAACGAATAATAGCCCTAGCTTTTATTCTCTTTTTTTTCTCAGCATCTTTAATCATACTGCTGATTCTGGTTGGCTTGAAGCTACATCATATAATATGATCCAATGTCTTCCTGCTGTTGCTATAATGTTGTGTCTATAAGCTGTTGCTGTATGGGTGGTTCACCATCTTAGCAACAATTATGCCCATTTTGCGTAGGTATATGTCAAGATGCGTATTGCTCATTTTGCGTAAATGTGAATTGATTTTGCATTATGCGTATAGCACTTTTTACGTGTATGTCAAAATGCGTATTGCACATATTGCGTAAATGTCAAGATGGGTATTTAAAATTAGTCAAGAAGCGTGTTGGTCATTATGCGTCAGAAGGGTTTATATTACACCTGCTCGGAATGTTGCCTATTCCTTTTCCAAATATAAGATAGAGATAGTGAAAGTAAGTCATTGCTGGCGTATTTAAAAAAAATCCCTTGGCCCGTTTATGTTTCCTATCATAAACGTATTCTAAATGCCTCTGTAATAGTTTTATGTTGTATAGTGGTGACTTTATTTCAGAACCACGGACAGAATTGCGACGCAGGACGTGGCGGGTTCGATTCCCGCCTTGGGACAAATGTTTGTACGATCTGCAAATATTATATTTGTTTGGGTAGTATAATAAAAAAAATATCTTTCTAGGTATGTATGTATATTATATTATGTATATCAGTCATACATAATCCAGTACCCATAACACTAGCTTTGCTTTGCTTGGAGCTAGATGATCCTGTGTGGATTGTCCAACATTGTTTAAATATAGGAGTTTACTATTTTTATCTGTTTAATAAATACGTTTTATTTGTTTAACCCTCACGGGCAAAGATTAAAATCGTATCAGGGGTTAAACAAAATAATGTTATTTATAAATGTGATATATCCATATTATATTTTTAAAAAATTGAAATTTTTGTTAAATACCCGTGCGAAGCCGGTTCGGGCCGTTAGTATTTGTTAATATAATAAATAATTTGGCCCCTTTGACCCTTTACGTCTCACGCGGTACATCCCGGATCGATGACCTCGATCACGGCAATAACCTGACGTCACGTGACGTCATCCAAACAGAAACGCTCGTGTATGACTAGATGTCGCTAGTAAAAGTGACCGAGCTCTAGATCGCGCTGACGAGAACGCACGGCTCGGAATCACTCGACTCAAGCGGATTTTGTTTGACAAGACCTTACTTCATAGGATCATTTCTATAGTAAGCTCTTCCTCAGGTTTCCACAATATGTGAGAACAGCTCAAACCATGATGAGGAGATGTGGCGCGACACCCTGAGCGTGAGATAGGCGGAAGTAGTTTACTTCCAGCCATCGATGATCGTTCACTTCCCTTCGGGGGAGCGAGGGGTGTTGTCGCTGTCTGAGTGGTTTCAAAAACAATTTTTGTATGTATTTGTCAGAAGGGTATTAGTTACAAAAATGCATACAAACCTAACAAATTTATTTGACCTATGGCCGAAATCGGTGCCACCACCTATTATTACGTTAATTAAACAAAGGAAAAATATACAAAAAAAGTCATTTGGCCCGTTTGTGATACTTATCTTAGGCTTTTTTAATAGTTTTATTTTGTATTGTTTAGGAAGAGATGCGAAAACCAAGGACAAAAAGTGGAACTTCAACGAAAAATTTTAGAAGGTTCAATTGTAGGATATTTAGAGGTTAATTTTAAACAACTTTGTTTAAAACAATTTGTCGGGCAAGATTGTCAATAAACGTCATAAATAATCACGTATAAATTATCAATTATCCGTCAATTTATCACTGATAGATAATATAAATCGTCAAATGTCGATCATACGAATACATTTATAAAGACATAAATTGTAGGAAATTCGATTCTAAACAACTTTGTTTTTAATAATTTTCGCGTAAAATTGAAAATAAACTAGTTGTTCACTAAACCAAAATTCACGCACTCTTTTCTAATAAATCGAACGTAGAAAAAAAATATTAGATTCAAAATTATAGGAAATTTAACATCAAATAACTTTTTTTGTAGGTAACAATTTTTCGTGTAAAATTTAAAATAAACGAGTTATTATAAACAAAAATGTACAATATATATTAATGACAATGATAAATTCAAGATGGCGGATGACTGATCCAACGGGTCTGGTTTCTGGTACCCCGAGGATCAAAATTTGGAATGCCAGCCCCCCAACAAATCCCGTATGAAACTTTCTACAAAAAATAATGCGTTTCAGCTTTCTAGCTAGTATCATCTCTGTGGTTTCAGCGCCTTTTTGAGCTAATTCGACTGTGCTAAAAGGCGTTTTCATTATTTGCGAAGTACATGATGCCGCATGCCGCCGGATCGATGACCACATATGCTGGCTGGCGATGGCTTGGGTGACGTCACATCGCAGCGACATCACCCAAACAATTCCGGCCCGCGCATAACTAGATGTCGCTAGTAAAAGTGAACGAGCTCTAGATCGCGCTGACGAGAACGCACGGCTTTGAATGACTACCGTCCCATACTTACAATTCAGTATCGCTTCTCGGCCTTTTGGCTAAGATCAAAGTGTAGTATCTGTTCTTTTCAGCTTAATATCTGAAAGTTCCCTCACTGAGGGACCAGTATATTAAACTGATTTTTGTCAAGCGACGGGATGTTCGGGGCTCGCTCCACTCTCGTCACGGGTCGGCCCGGCATTGCAGTGCCGCCGGGATCGGCCCACAGAAATTAAATATCAACCTTCCTCATGAATTTTCATGTAAGAGAAATGTAGGTTTCTTTTATGGTATGTGTACGATTGTAACTTATTATATACTAGATGTGCTCGCGACTTCGTCCGCGTGGAATAGTGACAGTGTGATTATCATACAAACTTTTATTCCCTTTGATATTTTACCCCCTTGCGGGTAAAATAAAGCTTACCCATTTGTAGAAACTTACAACCCTATTTTCGCCTATGTCCTTTCTCAGGCTCTGAAGTATCTGTGTGCCAAATTTCATTTAAATCAGTTCAGTAGTTTGGCAGGAAAACGTGACAGAAACTTTCGCATTTATAATATTAGTAAGGATTTTGCTAGAATTAAGACCCGGTGTCTTCACATGGATGTTTAATGAATGATGGGCAGAACCTGCAGGGTTTTCATTCAACCCAACTGGGTTGAATAGTACTAATTCACGAACCCTGCAGGTTCTGCCCATCATTCATTCATTACATTATACATCCATGTGAAGACATCATCATCTCATCATCATCAGCCCATACACGTCCACTGCTGGACATAGGCCTCCCCCGTACGACGCCACAAATAGCGGTCCTGAGCCGCCTCCATCCATCGACTCCCTGCGACCGCTACGATGTCGTCGGTCCATCAAGTGGATGGCCTCCCATGTAGGGGGGCATTTGCCATAATCACCACGCTTGGCAGGCGGATTGGTGATCGCAGTGTTGGTGTTTAAAAATACTCAGAAGGAAGCTGCTGCCCTTCCTCTGGTAGGTTCCCTTAGTCGGCTCTTACGACATCCACGGGTTGAGTTGGAGGGGTCGATATTCGTACGCCGCGGCCCCACGGCCAATGTGAAAACACTGGGTCTGATTCCTAAAATGTTATGTAGAGTATCATCACATCAATGATGCTGATGATATACACATAATGCTAAATGTAAAGTATGTATGGGGGATACAATACATAATGTAAAAACGTAGGATTCTTTCACTACGTTTAAGCCGTAAAAACACGTTTGTATAATTATGAAAGACCGATCCGCCACTCCCACTATTAATTCGGGAATTCGACAGAACCGTTTTTAACCTACTTCTAGCTCCTAGCTTCTAAAACAAAGGTGGTTCTATGTTCGGCTGTAGGCATGTATGGTTTTTTATGCAATGTTCTTCGATTTCTACGTCAGTTATGGTCTTAAACACATGCACTTAGTGATACATAGTGCTTTAAGAATTGTTATTTAAACCACACCTACCAGGAACATCGTTTTGGATCTTAAAAATTACTCGATTAAATTCATATTGTACCTAAACTCAAATGACAATAAAATAAACACTCGTACGATTTTCATTTGGTCCTTTTTTTAATAATGATTTGAAAACTGATGAGACCGATACGACCTTTATCATATGGCGGACTTGGAGTAAAAGCTTTTTTGTCGTTTGACCTATTATGAAAAAAACCATAGCTGAAGGCTGAAATTTCGGAAAAATAAAAAATAACACGTCAGAAATGGATTTCCATAGGTGGTACACTTTTCTCTCCCGCTAAACGCGTGAGAAATCAAATTCCATAGAGCTTTTCTGTCCTTCATTTTAGTATGACGTACGTCATGATAAGGGATAAAAATAGTATACGTTTTATTCAGAATCAGAATCAATAACTTTATTTCTTTAGGCTTACAAAATAAGCACTTAGACAAGTCAAATTTTATACTATAAACATAGTTATTATTATTCCAGCCCTAGAACTGTACCTGTATGATAAATTTCAGCCTGATCTGTTCAGTAATTTTGGCGTGAAGAGGTAACAAACATCCAACCAAACTTTCACAATTATAATATTAGTAGGAAGTGAGATTCAAAACGGCCCGGTCCTTTTTACGCCCAAACAGCTAAAAAGATCTTCATAAGTCATAATATTTTTTTTTTTTTTCTATACGTTTCTGTTTCTTACTTATTCTGGTTTATTTGCTCCAGATCCTCTCAGCAACGACATAGACGTCCGAAACTACGTGCAAGTTAAGAAAGTTCCCGGGGGGACGCCTAAAGACTCCTGCCTCATCCGCGGAGTCGTGCTCACCAAGAATGTAGCTCACAGGTACTTATTACTACAATACCCACAAGGAAGGCACAGTACATTAGTTATTTAAATAAATTATTACCTAGTCTCTTATAAGTCAATTAAATTTCAATTCATTTATTGCAAGAAATATGGTCTTAATACAACTTCTTAAAGATTAGAATAGTGTCTACATCCATACTTCACCAAAACACATTGGCATGCAAAATTTCTTAAAACTAGGATCCTATATAAATTACATTTAAATGATCTTAATGAATATAATTGAAAAATAAGAATAAATTGAGTAATGTTGATTAGGTACCTACTAATGTTTCTATTTCAGGTCCATGAGTTCCTTAATACTATAGAAAGCTTTTTCAATAAGTCATAATTTTAACTTTTTTATGATAGTTTTAACGGTAAGTCTTTGATGTCAAGGGATTTTATTTTATATAGAGCCACACATGTCATGACTGTTTTTATGATATAAGGCTGTCTTATGAGTCCTCGACAGAACAAATCTCTCATGTGTTACGTACACATCTAGGGTATTTATCCCTTGCTTTAGTAAATAAATTCGAATGTTCTTTTACAAATATAGCAGCCTCTAGAATATACATACTGGGCTATGTATAGAACTTACTATCGGATTTTATTATTTTGTTTATTGTCAGCACTTTCTTTGCCTGAAAAACAGGTTTTTACCTAGTTCAGTCAGGCACATGTATTATCCCATAAATTTTAAGAATAAGTTTGTACTCTTTTAAGTTTTTCTTTTCATCCTGTCCTGCCTAAGTTATTTTTGAATAATTTAGTTTATTTATCTTAGATAGTCTTTAAATGCAATGCGGAGTGTGGGAAGACCGATGGACTGACGAAGTTGGATGGAGGCGGTTCAGGATCGCTATTCGTCGCGTCGTTTGGGGGAGGCTTATGTTCAGCAGTGGACGTGTCCAGTACACGTCTGATGATGCTGATAAATAAATAAATAATGCTGGAAAATTCACACAGCATCAACTAGTCCCAAGCTAAGCAGAGCTTTTGTTATGGGTTAGATGACTGATATTCTAAACACATTATATTAAATAGATATTTTTATTATACATAGAGCTTACAACTTACTTTGATGAATACTATCAGAGAAGGTTATACGCGGAATTGTTACTAAATATTTTTTTCATTCTCATATTGTGCAATAGATTTCCGCAAAGTAACTCCTGAATCTATTATTTCACATAGAAAAAACCCAAAACAAATACCTACAGATCGTACAAATGTATGTCCCAAGGCGGGAATCGAACCCGCAACCTCCTACATCGTAGGCGGACCTTCGACGGCTATGCCACGGAGGTCGTTATATCTATCTATATATTTATTTATTTTAATTTCCTTTCAGAGGCATGCCTGTAGAGATCAGCAACCCCAGCATCCTTCTTCTGGACGGTTCTATTGCCTACCAGCGGGTGGAGGGGAAACTCACCTCTCTGGAACCTGTGCTGCTGCAGGTAATCTAGATAGATAATACTTAGTTGTACACTCATCTAAGAAAATATTATGATAATTTCAAAAACATAATTATGGAATAAGCGACAATTAACGTTGTTCTTATCGCTCAAGAGCGATATCTTCATACGATATATTCGTTTGTATGTATCATTCAGTCAAAGAAAATAATTGCGTGAACGGAGTATAGTAGTAGGATCAAACTTCTTTCAGGAGCACGAGTACCTAGTTCGGTGCGCGGCGCGCATCACCGCCCTCCGCGCGGGGGTGGTGTTGGTCGGCGGCGGCGCGGGGGGCGCGGTGTGCGCGGGCCTGCTGCGCGCGCGCGCCTCGCTCGCGCTCGGTGTGCGTCCGCGCGCGCTGCGACGCGCCGCGCGCGCCACGCGGGCAGACCTGCTGGCTTCCATCGACGCGAGGATCGGAATGCCGAGACTGGGGACCGCGGACAACTTCTATGTTAAGAACTGTAAGTGTACCTACTTTAAGTTTCATGATGTACTAAGTTTAATTAGTGTATAGTCGTTTAAGTTCTTAATTTTAGTACCTATTTTTGTTTATAGTGTATAGACCTTCGTTTGAGCACAATCTCACCTGATGGAAAGTGACGATGTGGCCGATGTTGTATCACGAAGGTCTAGAAGACACCTGGGCCCTTACTCGTAAAAAGGAAATCGAAGTTTCTGATTCTTTTTCGTGCAAACGCTAATCTTATGCAATGGACATAAGAGTTGGTTTTGCACGAAGACGAAAAAGAAACTTCGATTTTCCTTTTCCGAGAAGGCCCCCTGTTCACTCTTCTATCTACTTACCTATTTATTATTGTATTGGTGTTAATAGTAAAAAGAACTGTAGCAAATTAGCCTCTATCCTAGCTACAAATAAAGACTTATTCTTATTAACTGTGAGTACCTACGAGTATATGACATTTTACTGACATTCGACCGATGTGGCGCGGCGGGCGAAGATCCGCCTGCGACGCAGGAGGTTGCTAGTTTGCCGTCCCGCCCACAAATGTTTGTACGATCTACAAACATTTGTTAATGGACCTCCAAACGATTTTGCCATCCGCCGTAACCTCCATTACCGTACCAGAGCCGCTTGCTCTAGCCCAAGGCTGCTCAACCCTATGCCCGCGGGCCACATTGTGGCCCGCGGGCATAGGTAGGACGAATCCTCAATGGCCCGCGCAAGGAAGTTCCAAAAAGTGCGTGCCGCGGAAATAACGGGTACCGTGGTCACCGGTCCACTCCACCCCTCGCCCAAATGACGCCCCCACATGTGCTTGCCCGGGACGGGTCCCGTTCAAGTGTTACCAGTCCTATTCATCCCTATTACATCACATCTGTGATCCCCCATTCATTAGTACATCGGGAAACAATAAAGAGCGCGCGCGCCGTTTTTAAGATTTTTATTTGAAGAAGAAATTATGTGAATATGCAAAATTACAACTGTACCTACTGCGCAGTGCGATGGATTACAAGGGGCAACATGTTAAACATTTCTTTAACTTGAGAGAGCAGGTGTTGGAATTTTTAGAAGAAAAAGAGGCGTCAACTGATTTATTTAAAAATACATACTGGTTGAGTGATCTGGCATTTCATGTTGACGTTACAAAGTAACATTACATTGGATTTTTTATTGCACAACCGTCAGTGGCCCGCCAAAAATTTCTGAATCGTCCGTTTGGACCGACTGTCAAAAAGGTTGATCAGCCTTGCTCTAGCCTATCTATTGACGCCCCGCGATGTATCTATTCGATATCGTCAACCCATCTTGCAACCGACGCTTCTTTCGCCTGCACCTCGGCAATCAATTAGTCATAATTGGTTGATTTTTCAGTCGGATATAATGGCTGTATAAGGTGGGTATTAAAATTACAAAATATGTGAGCTGAAACTTGACCAAGTATAGGCAAAGTCTGGCCCGAAAAAAATCCGAATAATAGAGGCCTCCGTTATGTTGTTCGGACCTGATTCCTGAACTCGTGACAATGATAACAACTAAAACAATTTTGAAAATCATGGGTCGCCTAATATTTTATAATTTTTTTGGACCCCCCATGAAAAAGATTTGCCCACCTCTGGACTGAGACATTGAAATCTTATTACTTTCTTCCAGTCGGTTCCAAGACCCTGATGGTGCTAGAAGGCTGCGCACAGCCGCAGCTGGCGTGTTGCATTCTGCTGCGCGGGGGAACTACACACGAGCTGGTCAGACTCAAAAAGATCGTCAAATTCATGCTGCTAGGTAACAATCAACCTTAATTGGCTAAAGATAACATTCAAAAGGCATCGGTGCTGCTTGGTATTTTTACTTCATTTTTACTTCAGTTTAAATATGCCATAATTATCAAATAACCAAATTCTTTATTTCAGCACCGTTGATTTGATATACATACACCTAAAAAATCATAGAGCACATAAAAAAAACATTAAATTGAACATTAACATCACTACTACATTAATCATGGCAAAATACACAAAGATCAAACTTATTTGTAAACTCTATGACTTATCATCTAATCTTTAGGTTACGGGATATGCTATAGCGTACAATTTCCGAAAATAATTTTAGGGCCGAAGTGAACACCTCTATGACAGCATTCCATAAATATGGAAGTTACGACACACATTCGGAAGCAAAAAAAACATGACAGTCAAAAGTTCCCATACGAACATCAACCAACTCAAAAAACTCAGTGCTTTATTTCCTTTACACTTTACAGGGCTCTTGGACGCATCACAAAATTAAAATTAGTTTGGATAAGAAGCACCTTGAGTTAGCTCTTCTCTTCACAATGGGATGTACCTACCTATATTTCCTTCTTACCGAGGCAAGGGTTTGATTTCCCTGCTTCAATTTTGACTTCAGCTATACCAATTATTTTTCAGCATGCTACAACTGGAAACTCGAGAAAGCATTCCTAACGGACATCGAAGCAGTGTTGCCAACTCCTGGTACTTTCGACGATGATGCCAACGATGAAAAGAACGCAGAAAACAATGACGTGTTCAAAGAAATAGATAGAAACGATGTTGCTAGTGTGTTTGAGAATTTAAGCGCTGATAATAATGATATATTCGATAAGAAAGATGCTGATACAGGCAATAAAATAGACAAAACTGATGTAAATTGTGAAGAATCTAGGCCAAGTAACGAAAATATTAAAAGTACTATTTCAAAAACTGATAATACTGACAACAAAGAACCTAAAGAAAACGAAGCAAACCAAAACAAAACCGCCAAAACAGAAACCAAAGACAATAAAGTGGAAAGCGACAGCACCATAGAGTACCGCGAAAAGGACGACAGTCTTGAAGACCCGTTGAAACGCCCCAAGTCCTACACAAGAAGGACCGAGAACCTTAGCTGTGGGGTACCTATTAAGGACTTCAGTGATCCACTCAGATCTACAATGTCCGACGATGATGTGTTCTCACCGAAGGAAGAGGCTATGTTGCAAGCTGATGCGCAGAATGACAGGTTAGTTATAAAGCCCATCACAGACGGAGCTATAATATATAGTAATATGAAGCATAAATTTGATTGCTTGCTTTATAGCACGTTATATTACTATATACTATAGTTACCTCTGTGATGGGCTTAAAACGTTAGGTTTATTTATTTTCTCAAACACTGCAACGGTCAATCAGTGTCTTCATTTAATACTAAACCAAGACACATATATATTCTACTTGCTCGTATCTCGTTTTTCTGGTCACCTCAGAGAGACTTGTCTAAGTGCTTATTTTGTAAGCCTAAAGAAATAAAGTTATTGATTCTGACTGAAAATCAGTGTTTGCTCTTCGAGCAAAACTATGCGCTGAGTTATTGCCTTTTTGCTGGGTCTTTGTATCAATAACAACACTATTCCTACATAACCACAGTATACTTTATGCTACACACAGTATAATCAGCTTCTGGTCGCTACCTTATGGTATTATATTCACCACAAATTTTACCTTTGTATTCCCAGATGGTGCGCTGACGACGTAGTCCTCTCAATGTCTCCCAGCGTACTGATTCCCGCTCCGTACTTAGAAACGGAAGCGGGGCGGCGCTGCCCTCTCCGTTCAAACTTCCACGCCCCGCTGCTGCGGAGCCCGGCCTCGGCTACCACGCCCCTGCCACTCACTCCGCGGATGCATAGGAAACAGACGCCGATGTCACCAGTACTGCCGCTCCGATCTCAGGTAAACCTTAGAGGCTTTAGAGTTCACAACTTCTACTCCGCGGCTGTATAAGCAACAAACACCCATGTCACCAGTACTACCGCTCAGATGAACCTTGTCGCGTAGGCTTTAGGATTGCTTGTTGAAGGTGTCCGCTTCGTGGTACATTTGAAACTGCAGCCTATTATTGGATAAAACAAATGCATGCAAAACTCCGACACCTTGAATTCCGCGTATAAATTACTAGATGATGTCAATTTGATGTCAGACATGGTCAATTACCCATGTGGTAACTTGATCCTCATATTTCGCCACATTACTGGCATTAAAGCTCAAATTCAATGTAACCAAATTAACAGTTATTCAATGATTCCTCAGCAGAACATTTACAGCTTCGACCCGCGCTGTTTTACGACACACTATTCTAGTGCAGCGAGCGAGCGAGAGGCACACCCTCAAATAGGATGGCGAGCTAAGTGAGCCGCACTCTCATACACAACGTATTCATATCCGTGTCAGAGTTGTCTACCCTTTCCTAATGTATTTTTTATATGTAATATTCGTTTCAGGAACTGCATCCATTTGTAAAGATGTCTCTCCGGTCGACAGCGGACGACCCAGCGCAGAGAGCTGCGCTGGCCAGCTACCGAGCCATGGGCTGCAGGCTCCAACCCCACAAGCATACACGTGAGGCCTCACATCAGTCCATTCTTGTCCACGGCTTGACATAGGCCTTCCATGCTGAGCGTCATAGCGTCCTGTCTTCAGCATTGGCCTGCAGCATCCAGCCTGCAGACTTTTCCAGATGGTCATCCCACCTGGGGCCGAATTCCACTAAATTAATCGTTTCATCATAACAATGGTATCGTCTCAGAATGACACATTTCAGCATTTTACCTTTGATGAAATAAACTACAGATGGAGGAACGCGTGTCAAACGTGTTAAGGTTGAAACCAATCTATCAATCTCCCCGTGCAAATAGCACCTTCTACGCACTATCTAAAGTTTCATTCAGGAATGGACGATTCTGCGACGATACTATTGTCATCCGAGACGTGGTCACTCACTATAGGCCTTGTGCATAAGCTCAAAGTCACCCAGCGAGCTATGGAAAGAGCTATGCTCGGAGTTTCTCTACGCGATAGAGTCCGGAATACGGAAATCCGTAGAAGAACCAAAGTTACAGACATAGCTCTCAGAATTAGCAGGCTGAAGTGGCGATGGACAGGCAATAGACCTAGAACCGATAACCGCTGGGGAGTAAAGGTTCTGCAATGCGAAACGAAGTGTGGAAAGACCTCCCACTCGATGGACCGACGAAATCGTAGCGGTCGCAGGGAGACGTTGGATGGAGGCGGCTCAGGACCGCTATGCGTGGCGTCGTTTGGGAAAGGCCTATGTTTAGCATTGGACGTATACAGGCTGATGATGACTATTGTCATGGTAAAGCGTTTGGCTAGCAGATGGTTGGAGGGCCTCCAGCACTACGTTAATCATCATCTACTGCTGAACATTGGCTTGCCTCAAACCTGAGCCGCTTCCATCTATCAACACCGGGTGCTACTATTTTCTCCCTCCTCTCTGTTTGGCATTTAATGTCGGTCGAAACTCCAGAAATTCTTGTGGCATTCCACACGGTCCTGCACCAATCTCCTCCAGGTTTGCCCCGCGATGTTTGTTATATCGTCCGCCCATCTCACCGCTCTGGACGTTCGACGCTTCTCACCGCTGGACACTTAAAGCCTAAAGCCTTACTAGTTTCGAGAACTTACCCTAGTTTTTAGAAGCGTAGGCTGCTTTTTGAAACTGTTAAGTGATATTAAACTTTCGTGTTAGTACTGACCCGGAAGTCTGAAACAAATATTATAGCTTGTATCAACATCTTACTCTCATTTATTATTTACTTCTAGCCTCCTGCCCCAAATACAAGCCATCAGTAATCCGCAAGCAAGCGCCCGCGGCCCCCCCGGAGCGGGCCCCCGCGGAGGAGGCTCTAGATCCCTTCGCGCCAGAAAACCATCAGAAGCTGAATGTGCTGTTATACAGCTTCAGTCAGAAGTCTCCCAATAGACCTGACTTCTGTGTGAATCCTTGGTAAGTCTTAGTAATACACAAGCAGGTCTCTGCGGCACCCAAGAGGGGCCCTCCGTTAAGGAGGCTCTGGACCCCTTCGTACCAGAGAACGTTCTGGAGCCACAGAGTTAGAGAAGCTGAATGTTCTGTTATACAGCTTCAGTCAGAAGTCTCCTAATAGAGCTGCTGACGTTGGTGTGAATCCATGGTCAGCTGTTTTACAGGCAAGGCTTTTAACAACCTATCAAATGTCGTTATCGGCAATCGGAGGGAGCCGCAGTCATTTTGGAGTTTGGTGAGGTGGGGTTAGCAACAAAGACAAACATATAAGCTTAGACTTAACGAGCAGAGATAGCCGTAACGTATTTCTGAGTCTCCGAGAGGTGCCAATATGGCACCTCTTGGAGCTTGGTACCCGGGGCGGACCCCCCCCCCCCCCCTGCCATCCCAGCCTGCCAAGCGTGATAATTATGACAAAACTTTGGAAGGCATGTTCAGGGTATTTAAATATAAATAATGCTGGACAATCCGTACATCATCATCTAGCCCCAAGCTAAGCAGAACTTGTGTTATGGGTACTAGAGGTCTCATATATAATACAATACATACTTAGATATTTTTTATTATACATATAACATACTCAACAAATATTTGTAGATCGTACAAACAATTGTCCCAAGGCAATCGAACGCGCAACCTACTGCATCGCAGGCGGACCTTCCCCCGCCGCGCCACATAGGTCGTGAAATTATCTACTAACAATATTATTTTTCGCTCGTGAAATTTAACAGGATAGTCACAATGGAGATGTACGGTCGCCACGACATATCTCTGGGCGCGTTTCTGCAGAAGTACTGTTTCAATGCGGACTGCAAGTGCAACCCCACTTCCTGTCCCGTGCCTATGAACCAACATGTGCGCAGGTTTGTTCCCTATCTTGGCAATTATAGTGGTTGTACTCAATCATGGGACCAACGCTGCCGTCCTCTAACCGGCCGTTAACCTTCAAATGGCGCTTTTTGATTTTTTTTGTGGAAACTATCTTTTCGTTTTGACAGCCATTCCAAAGTTCCAAATAACTCTAGATATATAAAAACTTCGTAGACAGTTAAGTGATAGAATTATTGACTTGTCTTTAACTTGAAAGCAACTGGTCTACAATACATCGTTAATACTTGGGTTAAAATACTTAAACTGCTCAGTGCAGTAAGGGTTTTTCATAAAAAAACGATATAAAATAAGTGACACAAATAAATCTGAACCCATGTGTTCAAAGGTTTTTTGCCGATTTCTCGAAAGCTAATTTTCGGGGTTAACGGCCTTCTAGTTAACAGACGGCAGCCCTTTGTTCACAATTATGCTGCTTGTGTACTGTATCTTGGAACCGGCGGCCGAGTCTGGACGAATATTCTTTTACTATTTTTGTTTATAAAAATATAATTCATTAATAAAAAGCGTTTTAGATTGTTCACATTATATTTCAGATTTCTATAACTTATACTTCTTTAGGCTTACAAAATAAGCACTTAGACAAGTCAAATTGTATACTATAAACATAGTTATTATTATCAAATAAGAAATAAGGTGTTATTGATATTCTCTTCACTTCAATTTTTTGTCATAGTTTTTGTTCGGTGGCTTGTGTCTTATGTAATAGGTAATGTCTTTTGTAGTGTATTTTTGTTGGTGTACAGTAGAGTATTTTTGTATCGAATGTTTTTTTTTTCAGATTTGTGCATGGCGATGTTTGCATAACAATAACATGCAACACTATCGGACACAGCAACGTCGACAAACCAAAGGAGGAACCTAATAAACAGGTGAGTTATCTATTACAAAGTATAACAGAGTAGTTCGACATTGTAAAATAAGAGTTTTAAAAGCTCTTTTATTTACCAGAAGTTTCGTTGGTTTATTGTTACAAACAAACGTATAATCTTTTTATAATATATATGTACCTATATCTACAGCAAACACATTTGAATGTGTTAAATACATATATCTTTCACATTTGACTGTGTAAAATATATCTTACAAATTTTACTGTGCAAAATATATCTTACACATTTGACTGTGTATAATATTCAGTTAACTTCAGTAAGGACGAATGGTATGAATTTTGTAAATTTTTTTTAACCTAAAATAAAGTTAATTTTCGTATATCATGGTTTAGTAAGATACAAGTTGAGTCACAGAGAAAGCTGTATCTAGGTCGCTTGGTGAATGAAGGGCGCGTGTCTTCAAATGAGGTGTTTCGCGGTAGAAACCGGAGATCAGCACCGTGACCTGAGACTGAGACACTTGTCTCCGTTTCCGGTGGCCTAGGACACTCGTCTCACGGTCTTCTGTCTCGCGTCGCGGTCTCTTGTACCGACGGCAGTTCTGCCACGGCCTTGCTTGGAGCGAAGTGGATAAAGCTTTGTGTCACTTTTGATAGAGCAAGTGCTTGAAGTGTTGTTTCTGGTTGCATCAGGTAATGTTCTGGTGGCGCTGCGAGCAATGCCCCTGGACCAGCCGGGGCGCCGCGCTCTCCGCAACGTCCCTACGGCTCTCCCTCGCGCAGTACCTACGGGGCCGCGCCGCCGCCGCACGCCCGCTGCCGCCACGCGCGGCGTGCAACCATCCACTGCACGCGGCACTGCACGCCTTCCAATGTGGACTCACCACTGCGTGCTTTAGGTATCTATACAGTTATTGTTAGAGCTACCGGGGAACCGGAATGACAGCTCCAATGCTGATTGATCGCAACTGATTATTGATTAGATCTAAGTTAACATGAAGGTTTAATACGGAACAATATACATAACGTATGTATATAAAACTTATAGACACATAGACCTAGATTTTCTTTCTACGAAAGATAGATATTCGTATGCTAATGTAGGAATGTCGGTGAACTAGAAGCTAGTTCCTACATTAGCTTAGGAATGTCTATGTACGTTTAATATGTGATGTACATCACATATTAAACGTATTTTTTTCATATTTGTTGTTCCGTATTAAACCTTCACATTAACATACACGTACGGACTGAATAACTTTGTGCCTTGTACAGTTATCATTCATAACTACACACCCCTTAGCTAGTTTCTGCGCTAGAAAGATATGGCAGTACTATGTAAGGCCATGCTGCGCCGGCGCATCCCCCCTTCAATCCGGAGGCTACGCGGTGTGTCCTCTTCCAAACAGTTTTACCCGAAAGGGCAAGTTCTTTAATTTTTATTTTAGTTTGTCGACCAATTACCGCTTACCACTAGAGGGCTCTGCCCCCAGCCCCCTGTCGCAAAATAACTACGGCGAATCCTGCCTTCCGACCGCACGTTGGCTACTATCGCTTGAGCGACTGATAGTTATCTACCGGGCAGTTACTTCTACCTCTCGTCATTCGTTTGAGCAGGAAGACACCGCTCGGTAGCTTACGTGACGCAAAGGTGCACCGCGGTGGCTTAAAGAATTTTGTTTCTTGAATAAGTTCTAAGACAGTCTAAGACTAACTAAAATGAGTGATTGATTTAATTCTGTCAGGTTCAGTAAGATCTCTATGTACGACATAGTGCTGCCCCCCGAGGTGATAGCCACGCAGCACGACCCGGCGCAGATGAGGGACTCGCTCGTAGCGCAGCTCAACGATATTATGCTCAAAGGTACTTTGTTCACCGAGGCGAGAAAGTGCCCGATTTTTTACGAGTGTGTCATCTGTGCCTTCTTTAAAACACACGAGGTAGGAATCGCACTTTCTCCCGAGTGATAGGATCGCACTTTCTCCATAGTGCTTTAATCTACACCACTCGTGTTCGGGTAAACCGACCAACGCAGCAGCGCTTAGCTGCGCTTGCATTTGAATGCGTATTTGCTCACGTTTACCTAAACTTACTCAGTTCGCGATCGACCGCCATAGTCGCGGGTTGAAACCAATATTACCATCTCAACCATTTCCTACCATCTAAGCATTTACACCATGAGTTGGCGGCAGTTTAAGTTAACCAATGATTACAGTAGTGTCTCGTGAATATAGTTCACACCATACCAGTGACTTTCCTTGGCACCTACACCAAATAACTAATCTCAAAGGGCTGTTTGGGGACCAACCAGTATCATCTACCGCAACCCCAAAGCAAAACGCTTTTCAACTCGATTTCATTAAAAAAAAAAAAAACAATTGTAAACTGAACTAAGATTTTTGATTATAGGACACGAAACATTCAGCAACGTAGTAAACGGCGAGGCAGATAAAGAACACGTAGCTTTCAAACACCACATGGATCAGATCCACGTGGCTCTCACCTCGCCGTCGCTACACGACTCTACCACAGATGGTAAGTATTCTACTGCTACTGGTTAAGATACATTTTTAAGACCTGGCGTGATCCCCTTTTTCATTTCGGTCTAACTACTGCCCGCGCCTTCGCCCGTGTTTTATCTGGATAAAAAATAGCCTACATGTTATTCCAGGTCCCAAACAAATGTATTTTTACCTACTTGAACGTATGACTTATACTAAAATATAAATAAATAAATAATGTTGGACAATTCACACAGCATTATCTAGCCCCAAGCTAAGCAGAGCTTGTGTTATGGGTACTAGATAACTGATATACATAATACAATATATTACATAGATACATATTTTTTATTATACATAGAAAAACGACCAGAACACCCTGAACAAATATTTGCAGATCGTACAAATATTTGTCCCGAGGCGGGAATCGAACCCGCAACCTCTTGTGTTGCAGGCGGACCTTCGCCCACTGCGCCACATCGGTCGTCAAACCTATTAAAATATAATTGTATTGTTATAATTTCCAGCTGTGATCCGTAGTCTATGGAGCATATCGGACAGTATAATATCCGGGGAGAAGATGTTGAGAGACGCTCAGGACAAGTGGTCCAGCCCGCCGGCCAAGGCCAAACCGCCGCCGGAAACTACTGGTGAGAGACGTACTAACGTAATATATCATCCTAACTAATGTTATATATGCGAAAGTGTTTTTTATTTATAGTATATAGACCTTCGTTTGACCACAATCTTCTGATGGAAAGTGATGATGTGGCCGATGTTGTATAACGAAGGTCTAGAAGACACATGTTCACTCTTGTCTTGAAGAGACCCAGATTGTAATTCTGCGGAAAAACTGAAGCAGGCGAGTTCCATTCCTTAGCGGTGCGAATGATGAAGGTGGACGAAAACCGCTTTGTACGAGTGGATGGTATATCCACCTGATAAGGATGGTGTGTTTGTTTGTCCTCCCTTTACGCCATAACAAAGCAAGAAATGGACTTGGTTTTTGGAATAGAGTTAGTTGAAAGGATGGAGAGTAACATAGGCAACTTTTTGTCCTCGTTAAACAAAACAAATCAAATTCCCATGGGGGGTTCATGGAAAAAGACCTTTTTATCCCCCTAGAAATGTGAAATTCGAATTAACCGCGGTTGAAAACGCGGGGAACAGCTAGTAAGAAATAAATAATGCTGGAACATTCACTTGACATAGCATCATCTAGCCCCAAGCCAAGCACAGCTTGTGTTATGGGTACTAGATAACTAATACCAAATGAGACTCAGAATCAGAATCAATAACTTTAGGTATGAGACATTTCTAAACGATATGTACTTTGAAAAATAACGTTGTACACCAATATGTAAATAGGCTACATCATCCCGGACTTCTATAGTCTTCCCGGAGTTCTATAGGCGTATGGATTATTTAGGTACCTACCCTCAGAACAGGGAAATATAGGTATCTTACAACCTTACAAGTTTTTGCTATTATAGTGCGTAAGCCTCAGACTGGGGATAAATGCCAAAAATTTTCGACTACGACGGGACTTGAACCCGCAACCCTCCCCCAGTATGGGATGCGTCATTGAACAGGTTTGGATAAACTTGAATGTTTCCCCTGTAGGTGGAGCTAACGGCGCTTAATACCGAAGGAAGTCCCAGAGTATTTCGAATTCTACGTCACATGATCTCGTGGCGCAATTGGCAGCGCATCCAGTACTGAGGGAGGGTTGCGGGTTCAAGTCCCGTCGAAGTCGAAAATTTTTGGGATCTTATTAAAATTTCTAAGAAACTTACAAGTAAATTTGTAGGTATCTACGGTTAATTTTTTTAAACTATCTTGTTCCTTCGCCATGGATAGGTTACCTTCAGAACAGGGAAATATAAATATCTAACAAATTTACAAGTATTCTGATAAAGTTATAATGAGTATGGACTTATAATAAGCCACGGTGTTATTAATTTATCACAATAGTTGCAAGTTTGTTAGATACCTATATGTCCCTGTGTGTTGTAATAAACTTACAAGTGATAACTGATAAATGTGATAAAAAGTATGGACTTATAATAACATCGGGGCTTATTATAAGTCCATACTCTTCTCTCCTCCGTAGATCGAGAGAAGTTCTCGGTGATCCCGTTGACCCAATCACCGCCGCTAACCCGGAGGTGACGGCAACCGATTCGCTTCCGCACACTACACAACCGACCAAATACCGACCCGAAATAACGCCGGATGCGGGGTCGAAGAATTCCCCGCTTCCGCCCTTAGGTGCATTCGTGCACGTAGGCGAAACCTCCATTACCTTCTTGTAACATCTGGCGACAGCCCAAGCCGAGGCTCGCACCTAAGTGGTGGCCCTTGTGCGTGCTGCCCCAACCTAACTTTACCGGCGTGGCGCCCTCTGCGCCCGCCAAAAGTCCGGTAACGCTGTCATGGCCATCTGCGGTCAACAGCATTATAATCCTTTCGAAAAAAAAAGTCCATACTCTTTATAACTTTATCAGAATACTTGTAAGTTTGTTAGATATTTATATTCCCCTGTTCTGAAGGTAGGTACCTATCCATGGCGAAGGAACAATATAGTTTAAAAAAATTAACCGTAGCCACCTACTAATTAACCGTAGACACCTACTAATTAACCGTAGACACCTACTAATTAACCGTAGACACCTACTAATTAACCGTAGACACCTACTAATTAACCGTAGATACCTACTAATTTTCTAATAACTAACAAAAATGGTGATTTATTAAATTTTATATTTTCAGTTGAAGAAAAATCAGATCTAGACGAATCTTCAGGCGAAGCTAGCAACACCGAAAGTGGTAAGACAAACAACACTATGTACTAAATTAATTCACAGTTATAACTAATTACATAAAGTACTGGCTTATATATCATAATTTAACAAATTATATTACAATCAAATAATAGAAACAAATTAGAACTAGTATTTACAATTGAAAGGATTGAGCTAACTGCAGACTGTTGCGAACAATCTACAGGTAGCTCAATTGGTCCATATATACCATTTAACAAATTAATCAATAATATTAAATATTTTAGGCACGACGTATGTGTTTTCATCCGATAACAATACTAAAGATGAGAAGGATCATTCAGGTAAATATAATAATTCACTTATTATTAATTATAACATTAACAGATAAAAAGGACGTAAATATTATTCTGTGCCCCTAAAGTACAGAAAAAAAAGTTTTTTTACACCCTCCTACAACCACCCACACAGAAAAGGAATACAAATTATATTCAGATGAATTTTTTGCCTGGAAGAAATCGCTTCTAAGCTATAAGGCCGTCCATTGTAGTTGTTTATGTTAATCTCTATGTGTTTTATTTATCTTTGTGGTGTACAATAAAGAGATTTGTAATTTTATATTAAGAAGAAAAAAACGAGCCCTTGGCTTTTAAATCTAAACATACTTAAACAGCTTCGTTTGGAGGCGGCCTATGTTCAGCAGTGGACGTGTCCGGGCTGATGATGATGATGAATCAGCACTCCATCTAGAGTCCCAAGGGGTAACTGGGTATTGGGTAAGTAGGTTAAATATATTTAATAATTACTAGTATTTCATTAGCATGGCAAATTCATTAGCATTGCAAATCATCCCCTACATGGGAGACCATCCACACGATGGACCGACGACATCGTAGCGGTCGCAGGGAGTCGATGGATGGAGGCGGCTCAGGACCGCTATTTGTGGCGTCGTACGGGGGAGGCCTATGTCCAGCCGTGGACGTGGGCTGACGATGATTTCATTAATTTTAGGCATCGAAGAAGATGAAGAAAAGGGTGATAAGAAAACAATAAGGCAGATACTCTCCCAGCTCCTCTCCAGCAACCAATCCGCTAACCAGGTCGGTTCTATTCTATGAAGTTTGATTGATTCACTAAATAACTCTTACATGAGCGAACTTCAGTTCGTACAATTTAATTTTATATATCATACAAAACACCTATAATCTCATAAGTATAAGTATAAAAATACTAGCTGCTGCCCGCGCTTTCGCCCGCGTTTTATCGGGATAAAAAGTAGCCTATATGTTATTCCAGGTTACTATACCCATAATTTCAGCCTAATCGGTGAAGTAGTTTTTGCGTGAAGGAGTAACAAACATCCATACATACAAACATTGACATTTATAATATTAGTAGGATATATTTATTTGCAGCTAACACAAAGTTTTACATAAACTATAATATAACATCATCACCGTATGAACGAATTTCACTTCGTACAATTGAAGTTGATATACAAAATACCTAATTCCATTGTGTAAAGAGGATTGTGGTGGAACGTCGCTTCACGGCCATTAGATTATTTCTGAATCAAACCTAACAAACAAACCGTCACATTATTAGGTACCTTATGTGTAAGGGGAGACGGTCCCAAAGTGGCCAGACGGTCACAAAGTGGCCGTTGGATTTTTTCTAAATGAAACCTACTGTAACATATAAGCTTCTATGTAGAGAACGGCGCTTTGAATAAGGTTCAGCTTGTTATTGTAAAAATAAAAAATATTTATTTCGAATAACAAGATCCATAGCTCTAATATGTCGCGGTAGGACGAAGAGAAACTAGTCTCCCTCGTGTTCCTACTGGTAGTAGGACAAAATAGTTGGACCATGAGAAGACGGCGATGTTTTGTTAGTAAAACCATTAAAGAAAAGATTTAGAATTGAGGTTAGTACCAACTATGTTATGTTATATCCAGGCCGGTATGATAGTCTGCGGAGGGCTAGTCCCGGTGGTGGTGCGCGCCACTGAGACGGGGTCAGTGATAGCGGCCGCGCTCGCCTCGCCCACCTACCGCCGCGCGCCCACCATGCAGCGACACAGGCGAGTACCTATCTATCCAGTCCACAGGTCACTGTTGGATATGCCATCCCAAAAGACGTCATAAATAGCGGTTCTCAGCCGCCTCCATCTATCAGCAATCCACAGTGACGCAGGCAAAGTGCCCACAGTTGGGTATAGGCTTCTCGCCATGCTTGCCGGCCACCTGGTTCCTCGTCGTCCAACCCAGTCTTGCAGATGTCGTCAGTCCATCCCACAACAACGTCTGTCGGGTCAGCTAGTTATTCAATACTTACAATGCCTGCTGCTACCTATACCCATTGGCATTTGTCTGGTTTGAAATTCCTTGGTAAAAAGTTTCCTGACCTGTCTTAATTCTAGGAATTACTTATGAAGTAATTTTTTTACAACTTGCAGCACTCAGTCCGAGCAAGAAGACACTGACGCCAGCAAAGAGAAAACCGATGGAGAAAAGGCCAAAGCTAAATCTAACGAACATGTCGAAGTTTTACTAAAGGTAGTTTCACATTGTATTCTTGTAACTACACGTTGCTAGATTTGATCAACTTGACGTGTGTTGATAAATATTGAACACCCTATTGACGTGTGGTAATGGATATCGTACAGATTAACTTTTAAAAGTGTTAATCATTATTGAGCAATTCAATACTTTCTGACAAATATATCTGTGGCGTTTGGTATATTTGTCCAAAAAGCGTTTAATACAGGGCGCGCATTTGAAGCTTAAAAATTTCGTTTATGAAAGGAAAAGACGCAATCATTATAACAAAAAACCATGATATAATATCATCATCATCATCAGCCCATACATAATATATCATTACAATAAAAAAATACTAAGTGTTTTTTTTCCTTTCAGTAACGAAATGATTAAACTACAAATGCGCGCGCCCTGTATAAAACGCTTTTTGGACAGATCATATATATACCAAACGCCACAGATATGGTTATTACAAGGTTTTATTTAACTTGCAATGTGCATAGGTATATTTGTTCAGGGGAAATCTTGCAACTCAATTTTATAACAGTTATCGATTGAGCTGAAATTTGGCATACTTAAGTAAGTTCAGTGACAATGCAATGTCATGGTACCATCGAGCTGGTCTGATGATCTAAACCGAAGGTGGTCATAGGAACTCCTAAACGAAACTACTTAACCACATCGAGTTTAGGTTCGTTGATTTTATCTTCCCAATTACTTTGGTCCTAAATTATATAAAAGCTTGTATGTAAAAGTTTTTTAAAAATCAAAAATGTATTTCATCTGCAGTCAACTGGTTAACCCTGTTATAAGTACATAAGTCAGATTTTATCTATACCTATTATTACCTTAAAAATATCTCTAAATCTTAACCAAAGTAAAAATAACTTTATTTCATATCAGGATGGTCTAGTTTGCCGTGTGTACTACGCGGCGCAGTTCCAGGCTCTACGTCACGCCGTTATAGCGCCCTTGGAGAAGGACTACGAGTGTAACTGTGATGACGATAGTGAGTATACAAACTAACTACTTTTACAAACGGATAGTTGGCAACCCTATCCTACTAATATTATAAATGTCAAAGTTTGTGAGTATGTATGTTTGTTCCTCTTGCACGCAAAAACTCCTAATATGATTTGGCTGAAATTTGGTAATATGGGTATAGTTTGGGACCTGGAATAACATATATAGATATTTTTTATCCCGATACAACGCGGGCGAAGGCACAGGCAGTAGCTAGCTTTTTTATATAAATCTCGCGCGCCCGAAGCTTCTTTTCCTAAAATTACCGACCGTGACATATTTTATTTTTATAGTGGAACTACGCAACCGATGTCCGATGTTAAGATATCATTAGAATGGTGTAAAAATGATTCATTGAATGACACAGAGATGGAGCTTAAGAAATAGGTATGATGTAATATTTTTTACATCATAATGCTCGGCAAGAAGTAAGCAAAGAGGCTGTGTAAGATGGTATTCGCAACACAATAAATTTTTATAGGAATTCCATTTTCAAATCTCATTACGTCACACTTTGTTTGAATTGTAAAGACTTTACAGTTCAAGGTATGCAAAACTTCTTGGTGAAACAATCTCTTTTCTTATAAAATGATAAGAAAACTTTTACTGAAAAAAAAAACTGTGGTAATGGCGGCATTTCATTTCATTTGATCTGTGCGACTGTAATAAACTAAAGTTAAAAGTTAATGTTTTATTTGTCTCGCCATTATGATTTATAGTAGAATGCTTACCTCTAGCGCGAGCTATTACAGAACAAGATCCGATTTGGCGCCAGTGCAAGCGCAGATTATGATGTAAAGTAGAATGCTTACCTCGGTTGCAAGTAGCTATTACACCCTCGAACTATATTCTCGAGTGCACTCGATCCATTAGCGCGCGAACTATAATCTACTATCCCGCGAACTATAATCGTCTAATTTCGCGCCCTTGCGAGCGCTCGCAAAGGGCGCCTACCCTTGTGTAATCTACTATTACTTATTGTGCAAATTTTATAAAATAGATAAATAACTTTCACAAAAACATACTTTACAATATATGTTTGCCCCATCTTTGTGTCATTTAGTGGATCATTTCAACATCTTTCTCACCAAAATCGGCGTGTCGACGACAAGTTGACAAAACTAACTGTGCCTACAAAATTCATTTGTATACTGACATGTTGGACCAACCCGCATCCTGGGCTTTGTCGCTGACTTCGCTGTTTAGACTCCAACCTTCGCACCGGTGTCTAGAGAGGCGAGTAAGGGATATCCTGCAGAAAGACATACCACTGAACTTCGATCCCTGACCCGCGTGCAGTCTAGGGATTGCATAATCCCTTAACGTTTAGTGCACTAACGCGCTTACCAGGGGTAATTAAATGAAATAACCATAAAAACTAACCTTCACCCCACAATCAGTTAAAAACAACAGTTAAGAATTTAAACCTTCCAATTTCAGAGAAGCTGTGTTCCATAGAGGAAGGCTTCATCCGTTCGCTGGCGCACTGCGTGCCGTGGGCCACGCGTGGGGGCAAGTCAGGGTCTACCTTCTGCAAGACTAAAGGTAAACCAGTACCTAAGGGTGGTGTTCTAAGAAAGATAATTAGATCGAATCGGTTATTCGTGGATTAACTTTAAATTATACCTAAGTACCTACGCAGTATGAAAACTTCTCTGTGTGTGTAATGGTCCGATTATTTTAGCGAAGAATACATGCTTAAGAATCTATTTGTAGGCAGTATGTAAAGGTTAACGTTCAGAAAGCTCCATAAATCGATATGTACACACAACCAGAAATGCAATAGAAGTCACATAAAATATTCTGATAAAAACCCTCATTGTTGCGCCGTTGGGTTTGTTCGCAGTTTATTTTGTTTTTACAAAATAAACTGCTACTTTTAAGAACATTTTGAGAAATATACAATACAAACACATTATGATCCTGCCTGCCTATCAAATCAAGCAAATCTCGAAATAAACCAAGACTGACCAAAATTGCAGAGTTTTCAAAATGTACAATAACACCTATAAGTCTATCCTTTTCTCCCTCAGATGACAGATACGTCCTGAAAGAGATGACAAAGCCGGAGTGGCAGCAGTTCTTGGAGTTCGCTCCTCATTACTTCAACTACGTCGCGTCCTGTCGGCAGACCAATCTACCCAGCTTGTTGGGTAGGAATCTACACATTTAAATAGCTTATTTAGTTTATATCAGTGAATGCGTATTATTAGCTTTCTATCGTTATTTTAAGCTCTATATATATTATTTCAGCTGATAGTTTTCAAAATTCAATGACAAAACAAGACGTCTGGCTCCATCAGTCGGCAACGATTTATTTTAGAACTAATTACGATTTAGATAGATTTAGATTAAAGTTTGCTGACGTAACCAGCAGATGGCGCTGTACGTGATTAGCTATTTCATCATTCAAATTTGTCGATCATGGATGATATTATTTTATGCTAGCAATAATCTTATAGCCCGGCTACACGATCAAACATTTGTGCAAACATGCATGCACAAACCAGTTTGCGCATGCAAGATGAGCCCGGCCATACGCTCCACCTTACTTGCGCAAACCGGTTTGAGCCGGCCACACGCTCCATCTTGCTTGCGCAAACTGTGTTTCTGCATGCATATTTGCACACAATGTTTGAGCGTGTAGCCGGGCTATTAGCTCCTAGTATTTTGTTTTGTAAAGTTGTTAACCCCAAGAAAAAGAGGGGGTTAGAATCTTTATGTCTGTATGTGCCATTGTAGCTGCAAACTTTTTGGCTTATTGTTAGTATGAAGAGAATCGGTGCAGCCATTCTCAAGTTACTCAATTTCATAGTCAAATTATACCGTGCAGGGCTAACAGCAGATTTTTTGCTTGAAATTTGCTCCTATGTATTAATTATTAACCCCCGACGTAAACAAATAGTTTTAAATTATATGCTGATGCTGAAATTTGATGCACGGCATCATTAGCACAACTAGCTGTATTTATTTTGTAGCTCGCATCCTCGGCGTGTTCAGCGTGGGGGGAGCGGGAGACGGCGTGCTAGTGTTGGAGAACGTGTGGTATAGCTGTCCCTCTCACACCCGCTTCGACCTGAAGGGATCGTCGCGGCACCGGCTGGCGCCGCGCGACCCTGCTTTGTTGCAACCTGTGCTTATGGATGAAAACCTGCTCATGTGTGAGTATTTCTTCTTTAGCGATTATTTTAAAAGAAATAATAATTGTACCTCGTAACGTAATCTGCCGTGGGGCCGCCGCGTACGAATATCGACCCCTCCAACTCAACCCGTGGATATCGTAAGAGCCGATTAAGGGAACCTACCAGAGGAAGGGCAGCAGCTTCCTTCTGAGTATTTTTAAACACCAACACTGCGATCACCAATCCGCCTGCCAAGCGTGGTGATTATGGCAAATCCCCCCCCCCCCCCCCCCTACATGGCAGACCATCCACCTGATGGACCGACGACATCGTAGCGGTCGCAGGGAGTCGATGGATGGAGGCGGCTCAGGACCGCTATTTGTGGCGTCGTACGGGGGAGGCTTATGTCCAGCAGTGGACGTGTATAGGCTGATGATGATGATGAACCGTACCTCTTTCACAAAAAGACGGCGCCTTGCTGCTTAAAAATGCACAGCTTAAAAATAGGTGCAATTTATGTCTGAAACTCAAGATCAAGTACGTGTTTTTAGATTTTTTTCTGTGGTGTTTTGTTTACAAACATTATAACCTCAAGTATTGTATATTGCAGTGCGATGGGAGCGCCCTCTGTACGTGCGCGGGCACAGCGCGCGCGTGCTGTGGGCCAGCATGGAGCGCGACACCAGCTTCCTGGCGGCGCACGGGGTCATGGACTACTCACTACTTCTGGCCTTGGGGGAACACGATCTCGTGCTTGGAGTTATAGGTGAGAGATTTCAATACGTCTGAAGAGGACGCACCGGTCCAGCGGTGGGAGAGTGGGACTGACATTCAAGAGTAAGATGGTTCGATCCTCTGTAGTGACGTGATTGCACTCTAACAAGAAAATATATGTATATTCCGCTCAGGGTGGCTTGTGTATCACTGCAGCCATGGTAGCCTATTGTGATCGCCACTGCATGTGTTCACCCTTGAAAACTGCAGCGTTTATAATTCACCACCTACCGTTGCAGCTGTTAGGACCTGTAGGATTTTCTTCGGGGTAGTGTTTCGTAGCTCGTCTGGGCTGAGCAGGTGCTTGCCCAGATGAGTGCTACGTTTTTGTATCAGTGCTCCACACTCTGCTAGCAAATGGACGGGCAATTCAACCGCCTCACAGATTTTGAGTCGCATAGCCCCAAATTTAACATGTGCTTGTTAAGACGACATTGTCCAGTTAGGGCTCTTGTCATTATGACAAAAGCCCTAACTGGCAAAAGGAAATACATAACTATTAACTACCTTTATTAGCAATACAATTTCTAATTAATAGAGTCTGACCGCGACTTCGCACGTTCTGTTTCTGTGGGAACATTGTATGGTTATTTACATCCCATGGGAACTTGGATTTATGGGATAAAAAATAGTCTGATCTTGATTCTAATAACATTTATGCAAAATTCAGCCTTATCTGTTCGTGTCATCCAATTTGTTCAACTTCAGTATTTTTAGCGTGAAGAACATCCATCCAAGTTTCGCCTTATGATATTAGTCTGACTATCCATATTATCATGTATTTTTCTATTTGGAAGCAATTTTTAGTACCTACCGTACACCTAGGCGATGTTATGATTGGATGGGTTTTAATCCCACTTTTGTAAATATTCACAATTTCATGTTTGCTGTGGCCTTGTTTACACAGTATAACATAAGCCGCAGCCAGATTTTGCCCACTGTCAGGTATTTGCCTCTTAATTCCTGTCATCCACGACGGCCTTGCGCCGCATCATTGATAAACACACCTACAAGTCACTAAAAATAAATCGCTATAATGGCTGAACAAGTTATTGAAATCTGAATAAACCTCAAATATTTCTCTTACCTTCCAGACTACATACGCACCTTCACGTGGGACAAGAAGCTGGAACACCTAGTGAAAAAGAACCTGGGCTCCGGGCAGCCAACCGTAGTATCTCCGGAGCAGTATAAGCTGCGGTTCATAGCGGCCAACAGGAAGTACTTCCTGCACTGCCCCGAGCCGTGGGACCAGTTCTACGATCTCAAAAACTGATGAGCCTTGGAACGTTTTATGATCTGAAGAATTGATTTTAAGCATATCCTTAAACGTAAGCTGGCAACCCTGTTTTACGTTGGTACAGAATCTGGTGAACTGATTTGACCTCTAGGACCTTTATCTGGGCTAACATATAGAAAAAATTACGAACAATACTTCAATTACTGAAATTAATTTTAAATATTTTACACATTAAAGATGTCATTTTGTCTTTTCTACCCTCGACAAATCGCTGTCTCGGGTGATCATGCTAGGCCACATGTTATGTTCGTCTATTTATTATGTTAGTCTCAACAACTATCTACATTTCTGTATGTTATTATGAGAATAGATGCAGCTAATACTATTGTAGATTAATGAAACATATTCCTATAGATAAATTGTATGTCAGTAAAATCATTTTAGAGATCGCTCAATGTATAACTTTACATAATGTAATTTCATTGTATTATTATTTATCATAAAACTATGTACCTACATGGGTATTATTTGTATTTTAACTCTGCAAAATATTGTAAAATACACCAATTGAGAAGATTAAATAAATTTTAATATTTATAGTCGTGATAGTTGTTTTAATTCTTAAGTCAAATGAAACACTTATATGGAAAAAGTTCATTTATTTTCAGGCTTCCATTAAATTACACGTCATTTTCATACATACATAAATAAAAAGTTGTGATATTTTACATCATCATCATCAACGACGGTGCGTCTATAGAAAAGTCAATCAAAAATCCTTACGGTTATTCCTGGTATTTATTGATCTGAACATAATTAGCAAAATAAGTTCGTGTAACTTTACCAACTTAACTATATACTTTTTTTTTGTTAATACAAATGAAGGGTAAGGTGGAAGAAAGGTCATAGTCATTTTTTTAGCAAAATTAGGTAATAACGCCATCTATTCCCATTAATGTGTACTATGATGTGGTGAAGAAGAAGTTTGATAAAAAGGTCACGGTCTACGGAAAATGAAATAGAAAAACCCCCGTTTTTTAAATAAAAGGTCATAGTCAAATCAATAATTAAAGAGCATTGTTGTGTTTTGTGTTTTATTAATTAAGTGCACTCATGTTTTTTTATATGTACGAGTTTCTTTGAATACATTTTATTTTATTTATTTATTTATTTATTGTCAATGGACTATGATCGTTTTTGACGTTTTTTGGCCGATGGTTAGTTACTGTCACTGTCAAACTTTTGCTTTATTTTCGCGGATTTTCTTTGATGAAAGTGGAAGGTTATTTCATTAGCAAAAAGCAGGAAAACGTGGTAAAAATGAGTGTAACATCAAGCGACGACAGTGGAAGTGAAATGACACCGTGTGCAAGGACTGATAAACCAAAAAAACGACGTAAAAATATAAGAACAACAGCCGTCATGAAAATGTTAAGACTCTCTAGTCATTCTATTGGTGAAGATTGTAAATGCTCAAGGCTGCAATGCTTCAAAGAGGTCCCAGAAGAAGCAAGACGATGGGTTATACGACAATTCAATGAAATGTCTTCCCACGATGAACCACTTAGATATGAGACCACTTAGATCATCTATACATCAACCTGCGGCCCGCGGGCCGCATGCGGCCCGCCGGGCCGCAGGTTGAGAATTTGTTGTGTATACCAATTTAAATTTCGCGCCCATCATAGCATGGTTGTTTCAGAATGGGAATGTGAGCCGATCAGCGATTTCGTTTCGTGTAAATCGGAACGCAGCATAATTATTCATTAGTAATCTGTGGTTGCATGAGCGAGACGGAATGGACGGCGGAAATCCCCTTGCCATCTACGAACCTGCGTGTGTCGCTTTGTTTGCGGGTCATAACTTGTTTTGAATGTGTTTACGATACCTACGTTACGCTACGGTGGTAACAATTAAAGCTAATCCCAGTAATTGCAGATAGTTGTGGTTTTTTGTGTCAAATTAATATTTTATTTTCAATATAATGTCAGGAGTGTCTTCTAAATATAAAAGAAAAATATCTAGTGAAAATAGATTGTTTCAAGATGAGTGGGAAACGGATTATTTTGTTGTGCCAAACAAAAACAATGCAGCAACTTGTTTAATATGTCGTGAAAGTATTATATTGAAGAAATACAATGCAGAAATTGTAAAGGAATGCTTTGTTAGTGCTGCCAATATACTTTTTGATAAATACACTAACAAAAAGCAAATACTATCTGATATAAAAAAACTACAGCTCTCGGATTCAACCTGCATGAGACGTATTGAAGACATTTCTAAATTTATTCGCGATGATATTTTAGATAACCTAAGAAAGTGCAAGTTTTTTAGCTTGGCATTCGATTCCAGCACCGATATTTCAGCAACATCACAATGCTCGATGTTTGTTAGATATTGTACAGAAAACAATTTAATTAAGGAATTTTTTTTGAAATTCCTACCTATGAAAGGTCAAACCCGAGGCACAGATTACCTGGATACTATTTGTAATTTTTTAGAGCAGAATGAAATTGACCTACAAAAAATCGTGTGTTTGTGTACAGATGGTTGTCCTTCAATGACTGGACCCGAAAATGGATTTATTTCGTTATTTAAGAAAAGATATAATTTAATCAATTTAATATCATTTCATTGCATTATCCACCAAGAAAACTTGGCGGCGCGTGTTGTAAATCCAGAAATAGAAGCTGTAATGAAGACAGTTATCAATATTGTCAATTATATACGAGCAAGAGAATTGAACCACAGAAGATTTAAAAGCCTTCTGGAAGAACTGGGAAGTGAGTACAACGACGTCCTTTTACATACCTCGGTGCGATGGCTAAGTAGAGGTAAAGTTTTGGAAAAGTTTTTTTCTTTACGCCATGAAATCATATTGTTTTTAGAACAAAACAATAAAGTGTACCCTGAATTACAAAATGATGAATGGTGGTGTATATTAGCCTTTTTATGTGATATTACGGAAAAACTCAATAATCTCAATCGGAGTTTACATGGTGAAAATAATATGGTCTCTAATATGGCAAATAAAGTGTTTGCATTTGAAGAAAAGCTAAGCATTTATCATGAAGAAATACAAAACAAACTGCTGCAAAATTTTCCAACTATGACAAAAACTACAGAGGATACTACCATTTCGGAAAAAAACTGCTCCATAATTTCAAATTATATAACTGCACTATTAAACGAATTTCGAAAAAGGTTCAAGATCTAAGAAAAATAAAAAAAAAATTGTTACTTATTGAAAATCCACGGCATTTAGAAACAACGACCATCTCAGAGTTGGCTTCTGTTTTAAATTGTAATTACTCAGAGTTGTTTGATGAGTTTATCGATTTTAAAAACGATACCAATCTGGAAGTTCTGTTTGAAGAAAAAAGGGAAAACAGAGAATATGTGGAATTTTGGAGTATTGTTCCCCAAAAATATAAAAGCGTCCAAAGATGTGCTCAAATCCTACTAACATTCTTTGGGTCTACGTATGTGTGCGAATCGTCATTTTCAAAAATGAAATACACGAAGAACGTTTACAGAAACAAACTTACAGATTCTCATCTGGATGATGTTATAAGGATAGCATGTAGCGACAAGCCAGATCTTGATAAAGTTTTGAAAAAGTGTTCACAATATCAAAAATCGCATTAAAACCTATAAAATCTTTGTTAAAACTTCTTTTTTCATAAATAAATAAAGTAACTACATTGTTAACTTGGAATTACGTTTTAATTAAGACCTCAATTATATTTGCTGGTGGCCCTCGACACCATGACTGAAACGTGTTTGTGGCCCCTATAGAAAAAAGGTTGAGTATGGCTGACTTAGATAGTCCTCTTAACAATAAAACCAATTAAACAACGAAGAAGTCCATTATGAATGTAAGCGGGTTAACTACGAACCTAGTTTGTGTTGGAAGAACACCAACGTTTCATCCGTTTTTTTGTGCGCCGCGACGCTGAACGAGCGCGACGCGAACTGCACTCACCCTGAAGAAGTCCCTCGTTAAGGGATGGAACGTTGGTGTTCTTCCAACACAAAATGAATTTATCAAACTACGAAAGTTTTTATAACGAAGAAGTCGTAAAGATCCAACTTTACTGACATCAGCTTAAAATATGAATACACACTCATACTCAATATAAGTTCGCTTTGTGATGGATAATGTAACAGTGGAGAAACCAGTGTGTTACAAGGCTTTTCTAGCAATATACAAAGTATTACTAACAAGCGTGTGGAAAACATTAAAAAAGATAGATAGATAGATAGAAAAAAGCACTAAGTGAACAAGGTATCTCTTATTCCTACTAATATTATAATGCAAAAGTATTTTTTCTGTCTCTTACATTTATATGCATAAGCTACTGCTAATTTACTGCTTATTTTAAATTTAGTAGGCCTATGTATTAAATTTATGATGATTCAGGAAAATGTAAACCAGACATGAGAGGGAAGCATCAGAATCATGCCAATCATTTGCCAGAAGAATTTAAACAGGCTGTCATGAACCACATCGCTGGATTAAGATAAAGGAAGAAAATCACACTATAGTGTCAAAGATTCTCAAAGGACATTCTTCTTAATGTGAAAAAAATGTATAAGATGTTTGAAGAAGAGAACCCCTCTATCATGGTCAGTTATGATTATGACACATACCGTCTCACATTTCGTACTAATTTCAATATTTCTTTTGGATATCCACGCACTGATACCTGCTCATTCTGTGATGAAATGAAAGCTAAGATTTCAAACTTAGAAAAGGTTATTTCTGAGACAGCTGAGAATTCAGAGAAACTGAGTGAACTGCAACAACTAAATATGGAACTAAAACTTCATCACTTAAGAGCCGACAAATTTTACGAATTGAAAAAATGAGCCTACTTTTGAAGCCTTCGCTTTTGACTATCAGAAGAATTTGCCTCTCCCGAATGTTTCTACCAATGATGCATATTACTGTCGCCAGCTCTCATTTTATTTGTTTAACATTCATCAATTATCAACGAGATCATCATATTTTTATATGTATGATGAAACCAGGGCTAAAAAAGGTGCAGATGATGTTGTGTCTATGCTACATAATTTCATCACCCATTTAATTTCTACAGAAGGATGGTGACCTTTTTTTGTGATAGTTGCAGTGGTCAAAATAAGAACTACATTCTGTTTCGCTACTTATATTAATTCACATAATGAAAAGATTTGATTGTGTATCGTTTTTCCTATAAGAGGACACTCATACATGGAGTGCGATAAAAATATGGCATTAATTAATCAAAAAACTGCTTGTGAGCTGCCAAGTGAATGGGTTTCAGTAGTTGAAAGGGCCCATTCTAATTCGGAACCATTCCATGTAATTGATTGTATGCCATACATGTTTGAAAACTTTTCAAAACTGTTTAAGGATTATTTTGTTGTTAAGTGTCCCTTTCCATCCCGGCCAGTGCGTCAATTGCGTGTGACAAAAAGAGCACCCAATCAAATTTTAGTGAAATCTGATCATTATACTGGAAGGTATGATTCCTATGTGTGCGTTAGAAGGTCAAGGAGAGAGCAACCATTGCCAGACATTACAAATATAATAAAATTGTATCCAAATTTAGTACCAATATCCAAAGCAAAGTTTGATGATCTCCAACGTTTGAAAAGGTTTTGCACTAGTTTAGAGGCTCAACAGTTTTACTCCAATTTTACTTTCATCTAGATTATTGTTTGGACCAGATACTTAGGCATAAGGATTTCTAGATTACACCATGTGTTTCTTTTGGCTTCTTCTCATTGAAGAATGTGGAGTCACTCATTCTATAACTTTAAGACGTTTGTATGTGATCAAATAACTTGATTCTAATTAATATAAAATAATGATTCTTAACTCAATTAAAATTAATTGAAAAAATATATATATGCAGTTTATTTTTTTTTTCAATTTTAACAGTTACAGGTTTACCAGTTAGTTAAGCTAAACAATAATCTTTATTTGTATTTTTATACATTACCTTTAAATTTTGAAAAATTTGAAAACTTTAGAAGGGAAGGGGAGGGGAAAAAAAAGGTCATAGTCACGTGACTATGACCTTTTTTTTTAATAATATTTATCATATAAATTATATATTGTTATATTATGAGTTAGAAATAATGTGTACACCTAACTTGTATAAGTATAATGAAATACTATAAGACCACTAGTTATGACAATACATTTGTTTCAAATAAATGATTACTTATTCAAAATAAGACAGTTTTTTTGCATTTTCTCTAAACAATGTCATTATGACCTTGATCCTTTTTCCCCCTTACCCTTCAAATGGTAACCCCAGTGCTAAGATTTGAAGCTCTTAATAGCCCGTTTGCTGAGTAGAGGCTTATTCTACTTGATGACTAAGCCTTTACCCAGCAAGTAAGTAACTAACCCTCGAATACTCAAACGCAACTCAGATGTAAGCACGTCTTATGTCGCAATATTTTGACAGTTTTCAATGAAAATCTGTCAAAAAATCGTCACTTGAGTCGTGCTTAAATCTGAGATTCGTTGTCGAAGCTCAGATTTAAGCACGACTCGAGTGACTAATTTTTGACAGATTTTCATTAAAAACTGTCAAAATATCGCAACGTTGCGTTTGAGTATTCGGCCGTAACTAAGCTGTTATGCTCATAGTTTACTAAATAAGACAAACAACATTGGCACTTCTTTACTCTTCCCCGCGGTATCACCCGCCTTAAATTCGTATATCACATTTCGCGGGGGATAAAAAGGTATTTATTCCCATGAGAATTTGATGTTTTACCAGGACAAAAAGTAGCCTATGTAAGGTACTCTCCATCCTTTCAACAATTAGTTAGGACCTTGAGATTCGATAGTACTTACCAACGAATATCAAGATACAGAATAAAAGGTTGATATTTGTATAGATGCACCGTTTCAACACAACACAATCTGTTTTTTACAAAATTACAAGAGGTCATAATACGATCATATTGAAAATTGTCGTAATACTTCTGTATTGTTCACAATAAATTCCCTAGGCTCATGTAAATCGCAATGCGTTCTAATAATCGCAAAGAAAATCTGTTTTAAAACAATATACAAATCGTACGTTAGCTTTTACAGCCTCGTGCATAATTCTCAACACAGTCCACGTGAAAAGAATAATGCCAGCTTGGTGTTGCGCACTAAGCACTTTCTTTGTGGTAATTGATAATGGCGCAGTCACATTATTTTTTCTTGTGCTCTGTATTGAGTATATCTGTACAATAAATTTGATACAGAACATTTTGTTTCCATATCACAGTCCTTTTAAATTATAATCTACAAGCGAACATACCAATAAGGCCTCAGCATTTATGCGCGTGATTATTTGTGTGCCCAAAATCAGGTTAAATTTTTTGCAAACAGATCATTATTAAACAGAAAGGTTTTTAAAACCACCAATTGATTGTCTAGTATTATTCAATTACCAAAGGCAGTGTTATCAAAGACGATGAATGTCCATATGTTATGCATGCATATAATATACATATGCATGCACTTTCATAGTCTGATGGTATATTATACTAAACTCACCTCGCCAAGCAACAGGTATTTGCTTGTGAACTTTGCAATTAGAATTAGTTGTGATATTTTGGCAATTTTAGAACGTTAAAATGGCAATATCTTCTAAAACGGGGAGTAAAGTCACCGTCAGATATGTTGCTACTCTTTAACTTTTCCGAGACAGAAAATCACCAGTCAAATGAACACAGTTTTCACAACTTTTATGTAGTCAGTCTAAATCTCAACTGGCTTTTCAAGCTAACAAGCAACGCCTATATTTACAGCTAAATAAGGTTCAATTCAGGAGAAAACAACTTCACCTATTGAGGTAACACGGGTATAAAATATCGATAAACTAATATTACTTATATTTATATGTATTTGACACCAGAGGATACTTGAGTACCTACGTGTATAGTTTCTGGCCATGTTTTTGCTCTTGAAGGGTACTTCGTCTCACACAATGCTTATTATTAATAGTAAGTACATACATATACAATGTATTTACATAATGGTAAAGCTAGAAGACATTTTGCAAAAGCCTCTAGCAAATTAAGGAGTATTGGTAAAATTTGCTACAACTCTTAAGAAAACCAGACAATTAGAAATATAACAAAACAACCTCACAAAAAATAGTTGATTTGATCCTAAGCCAGCGCCCAATTTAATGTCGGTGTTAATTCCGCAAACAAGTTTGAATGAAATTGCATTATTTATAAGAAAACAGTGGGCTATATAATTGAAATAGTACAAACCTTATAGAATTACTTATAATCATCGAATAATTTACGATTCACACTGGCATTAAACTGACACATTTGAGAAAACTGGACAAAATCTTACTTACAAAGTATTTACAGATATACATTTTTTATACAACTTATTACGAACATAATTATCCAATATTTGAAAGAAAGTTTCTCCCAATTTGAAGGAATTAATTTTATAAATGTACACATTTGTTCTTAGCTCCCTTGAGTTCCCAAGTGACTGATACAATTCTTACATCAGAAAACATATCACTCAAGGATGCCCTTTTTAACCGACTTCAAAAGGAGGAGGTTCTCAATTCGTCTGTATGTAGTTTTCTTTATGTATGTTACGCGATATCTCAGCCAATTATGGACCGATTTTGAAAATTCTTTCACTATTGTATAGAAAATGATCCCGAAGGGGTCCCATATTTTTTTATCCCCAGGGGATTAGTATTTATCCCGCAATACTTAAAATAAGTGTAAAAGTGAGGGAATTTGAAGTCGGTTTATCGTTCTTTTAAACACACCATATTATCAACTAGTGATGCAACGAATACGAATACGAATATTCGTATTCGCCGAATAGTAGACATTTACCGAATATTCGTATTCGGCGAATACTAATACGAATTTTTAAAAACTAATATTTTACGTACAAACGCAACTCTAATTACTGGCAGACTTGAATACGCGCGTATAAAAATACGCATGTGTGCAGAGGGCCTTAACAGCAATGACGACGCGTCGGGGGACTCCCCGGCCATAGTTTGTACAGTACCGCGGCTCCGGGAGTTTCCCTATCATTACAATTACGACGAACCATTGATGATTCATTCATTTCTTTCACTTCATTTTGTTAGTCGGAAGCAGAAGTCCAGCAAGAGGGTATTGTTTTATTTATTTTCTGAGGTTGCTGCGAAATAAAATAAGTTAAAGTTTAATTGAAAATGTCTTCTCGTAAACGAGATCAAAGTGACATATGGAAACACTTCGATAAATTACCGAGTAAGTAGCTGTATGGTTCTGTATTTCTTTGGTATCAACAAAAGGTAGGATTGTAAGTAAGTAACTTAGACGAACGTTAGTAGGTAATGGCTGCGTCAATGTAGTACTAGACTTTGCCCGCGGCTTCGTCCACGCAGACATTGGTTTTACTTTCACATGTAATATTATAGTGGGATAGGATTTTAAATTGTGTTTAACAAATGTTAAATTGTGTTGTTTTTATTTTAGACAATGAAAGCAAAGATAGATGCAGATATTGTGCTTGTGAATTGTCTCGGGGAGGGAAAAATGCATATAATAAAGGATTTACTACGACCGCACTGTGGACTCATGTGAAGAGATTTCACGAAAAGGAGCTTGCTGCCAGTATAAGTACTGTAGACGAAACAAGCACTGAAGTTGAAGTAACTCCAGCGAAGAAACAAGCGTCCTTAAAGGAAATATGGGAAAAACGAACTACGTATGAAACGGGTGATCCTCGGGCTGTCAAAATCACATATTTGATTGCTGAACAAGTTTGTCTAGACATGGAGCCCCTGAATTTGGTAAATAAACAGGGATACCGTCGTTTGCTCAGTGAACTAGCTCCAAGGTTTGTTTGCTTTTATTAAAATGCTAAACATTTGTTCATTCATACATATCAGTGGGATTCTCTTTCAACTTTCACAAAACCCTTTTTAATTCCTGACTGTTATTTTTTTTTTACAGATATAATATTATATCTAGAACCCACCTTACAGAAAAAATTCTGCCGAATATTAATGAACGTGTTAAAATAAAATTGAAGGAGCAGTTAACAAAGACCCCATATCTCTCTGTCACAACAGACATGTGGACCAGTGACGCTTCCTCACAAGTCAATGATTTTATAAGTCTTACTGGACATGGTGTCAATGAAGATTTCCAGCTCAAATCTTACTGTCTGGAAGTGTTTCCCTTTGAAGGTGACTCACATTCAGGAGAAAATATTGCCCACAATATGCACATGATGTTTCTGGAATGGGAGCTATTGGGTAAAGTTGCAGCAGTTGTAACGGACAACGCACGGAATATGGTTAAAGCAAATGATGAGCTTGATCTTAGTATTAAACATATTTTTTGTTTGGTACACAGCATCCAATTAGCGCTGAAAAAAAGTTTGTTTGGTCAAGAACGCATAACAGAAATGTTAACCACATGCAGGGGAGTTATTACTCATTTTAATCACTCAACCTCCGCACTCAAACAACTGATAGATTCTCAACAAGCTAACAATATACCGAAACATGTTTTATTTCAAGATGTTGAAACTAGATGGGACTCAACATATCAGATGTTGAAGAGATTACATGAACAACGCATAGCGATTCAAGATGTTTTACCATCTCTACCAAATTGTCGTCATGAAATCACAGCAAGGCTCTTATGAGCCAAATCATTGATATTCTGGCCAATTTCGAAGAAGCTACTAAAGAGCTAAGCAAAGAATCAACGACGTTATCTCAAGCAATCCCAATAATACGAAGTCTAAAATCTTGCCTCAATAAAATTTCAAATGATCCTTCTTCTCATCCTGATGTAAATAATCTGGCAAACTCCCTATTCAGTGGACTTTTAAATAGATTTGCGTTTATGGAAAGTGATGAAACTTATCTATTAGCAACGATCCTTGACCCACGGTTCAAAACAAGGATTTTCAGCTCAACAGTGGTCGCTGAAACCGCTCGATCAGTTCTTAACGCTGCTCTTGATGGCAGAGAGGCCGTAAGACCGACAAGCCCTCCAGAAGAACCTCAACCGTCGACAAGTAGAGGAATTTGGCAAGTGTGCCAAGAAATAATGAAGAGGCCGAAATGGAAGAGCCAATTTCCATATTTTCTGGTGAGTATGAAACAAGTTTAAAAAGTTATTAATAGGTAATAGGTACTCTTTGTCATCTACGTAGTATACTAAAAGTTTCTAAATGTCTTTTTTTACAGGGGTCTCGCAAATTAAAAACGAGATAGATGCTTATCTAAAGCTCCCAAATTTATCGCCGACTGCTGATCCACTGGCCTTTTGGCGAGAAGATGTCCATTTTCCAAGTATGAAAAAACTTGCCCAAAAATATTTTTCACTGAAGCCATGTACAGTCGCCTCAGAAAGACTTTTTTCAACGGTAGGGAACATTCAGAATGAAAAAAGAAATCGCCTAAAACCAGAAAATCTACAAATTTTATGTTTTTTAAATAAAAATTTGCCAGTTGTAAATTTTAATTATTAAAGTATAGAAATTTATCAAATAAATTACTCTTTTATCACCATGTCGAGATATTCGTATTCGTATTCGTATTCGCCGAATAGTAGGTTTGATATTCGTATTCGTAAAAGTACTATTCGTTGCATCACTATTATCAACAGGTACTATAATATCAAATTGGGTCAACACTTGACGTGATGCTTACTTTTGTAAGACCCACATTACATTATAATGTTTCTACACACTGTGTATGCATAACAAGTAGGCTGTGTAGTACACAGCCTACTTGTTATGCATAACAATAATCCGTAAAGCCCGGCCACACGCTCCAACATTTATGCATGCATGATTGCACAAACTGTCATCCTACTTGCGCAAACTGTGTTTGTTCAATCATCCATGCACAAATGTTTGAGCGTGTAGCAGGGCTAGTAGAAGCGCAAAATAATTGAACTAGTTTTTTATAATGTTTTGGACGAATTATACTTTCACAAATACAAATATCTTCATTCGTTTGATCCTCTAGTCACTATTAAAACTATCATGCATTGAACACTATAATCATAAAGCAAAAATATAAGTGCTAATCTTCGTCTTCATTACATGTCTCGGTTTTTTCTATATTTGACTTTTGTCAATAGAAGAAACAAATTACTTTTAGCTATTAGAAAATAAATAATAAGGGGGTAGGTAATTGTTTAAAAGTATCATCTAATATAAATGAAGCTGATGAATTACAATATATTTTCCATAAATCATGTGGGCCAGTTCATTCATGTATTTAGGTTACACGGTAGGTATATTCGAGCTTGTAAGTTTCTTGCAAAGAGTTTTTGTTGATTTTAACCAGTCCGCTGTCACCCACTGCGAAACCACAGGCTATGATAACATAATGACGAGTTTACAATTAAATAAATTTACACTATATACACTAGGATCTACTTACACAGAATAACCGAGTCGTTTGAAAGCACTAGTATTAAACATGTTAATTCTTAATAAAATGGGTTAACTGCGATAAGCATGTTCAAACTATTGAAAATGAATACTGTCAGCACGATCGCATCATTGATGAAGAGATAGACCGATTTATAATTAATTTGCAAGATTCTGACTCAAGCTGCACAGACAGTGAAGACGATTCAAGCGATATGGATATTAGTGACGATTAGTCCTACATAACTTTAGTAACTTTTATCTGTGGTTAAATCTATACTAATATTATGAAGAGGAAAGATTTCATTGTTGTTTGTCTGTTTGCATTGAATAGGCTCCGAAACTACTGAACCGATTTGAAAAAATATTTCACCATTAGAATATTTCATAAAAGGAGTTAATTGGTGTTTTATTATTTCGTACCTAAGAAGCTGTTATTAAAGTAATTGTAAAATTTGCCAACTTTGCCAACAATGCCTATCTCGAGGTATGTCTTGAGATTATTGACTCCGTGTGTAGCGCTACCCGCCCCCGCTCCCTTCTTACCGCGCAGAAGATACGCCAGTTAAACGGTCTACCTATAGCAAGGAATTCATAAGTTCCTCGATCGAAGCTCAAAAGACGTGTAAAAGGAATAAAGAAAGAAGCTGTTGAAAATAAAAAAAACCCCAATATTTTTTATTTCTTGCCGTCCAACTTTTAGTCCGAAGCAAAAAAAAAAAATTGGTGGACTACTTTACCTACCCTGGGTAGGTAATATGGAAAATTTACCATTTTGATTTAAACTAATAAAATACTTTGTTAAATGTGTTTATAACAATGTGATATCCAAACTTCACTAACTTAAGAAAATAATTTGATAATACAAGATAAAATACATTGATTTAAATGTAAGCGGCAGTCATTCAAAGCTTAGGGTGGCCACTTTGCCTGACCTTCCCCTATAATCTGACATAGTCTAAACCAGAAATAGCAATTAAAACATCCGACTGATAGATAGTCACCGATAGTAGCAATTCTGAATATGCAGTTTGAGGCTTTAATGACAGATCACGATTACTAAACGTCCAAATATAATAACCGGACTTTCCGAACATTAACAAAATAACATTGTATTTATATATTATGTTTAAAACCTAGTTTGTAAGCTACTAATAAAAAATCGGATCGTTACCTACTCAAATTATAAGCTACTTATTCTTATTCTAAAGACGGATTAAAATGAGTGATAAAAAAATTTTCATTATAATGTTACCAAAATATTTATTCTTTTCACCGGGAATTATGGCATTTGGATTTATGGTCAAATGAATATTATGTTGCAAAGTGGTGGGATGGCCAACGTTGACAAAAGAGCTCACACAACTATATTCAACTACCAATGAATATAATGTTGCAAAGTGGTGGGATGGCCAACGTTGACAAAGGAGATCGATCACACAACTATTATTCAATTACAAATGAATATTACTCGTATGTTGCAAAGTGGTGGGATGGCCAACGTTGACAAAAGAGCTCACACAACTATATTCAACTACAAATGAATATTATGTTGCAAAGAGGTGGGATGGCCAATGTTGACAAAGGAGATCGATCACACAACTATTATTCAATTACAAATGAATATTACTCGTATGTTGCAAAGTGGTGGGATGGCCAACGTTGACAAAAGAGCTCACACAACTATATTCAACTACAAATGAATATTATGTTGCAAAGAGGTGGGATGGCCAACGTTGACAAAAGAGATCACACAACTATTATTCAATTACAAATGAATATTACTCGTATGTTGCAAAGTGGTGGGAAGGCCAAGGTTAACAAAAGAGCTCCCGAAACTATATTCAACTACAAATAAATATTATGTTGCAAAGTGGTAGGATGGCCAACGTTGACTAAAGAGCTCCCGAAACTATATTCAACTACAAATAAATATTATGTTGCAAAGTGGTGGGATGGCCAACGTTGACAAAAGAGCTCACACAACTATATTCAACTACCAATGAATATAATGTTGCAAAGTGGTGGGATGGCCAACGTTGACAAAGGAGATCGATCACACAACTATTATTCAATTACAAATGAATATTATGTTGCAAAGTGGTGGGATGGCCAACGTTGACAAAAGAGCTCACACAACTATTATTCAACTACAAATGAATATTCTGTTGCAAAGTGGTGGGATGACCAACGTTGACAAAAGAGCTCACACAACTACACTCGTGAGCAAAAAAATCGACTCAGGCGACACACCTGCAGTCGCAAGTCACTGGCAAAAAAACTGATCGTGTTAATATTTTTTTCATAGTAAAATCATAAAGCTGCTATTATTAGCTTCAAAATGATATAAAATATTGTAATGTTTCTTGCTCACACAACCCAACAACATGTTGTGATCAGTAACTACCCTTTTTACGCTTGTTTACAATAGTGCTAATTAACGGTTACTTACCCATATAAAAGGTTATCTACCTGACCCACCCCTAACAGTTAGCCGTCAAACGTCAACCGATACACATCTCCGTTATCAACAAACAAGAATTCTACCTGAAAATGGACACAACAAGTGATGAAGCTGCTCAAGCGGTCACTCTATTGCGACAAGGCCAAAGTCAGCGTGAAGTGGTACGTGCGTTAAACATGAGCCAGTCTGCTGTTTCCAGAGTTTACCGTCGTTACCAAGAGACTGGTAACTTTAATCGAAGACGCGGTTCCGGAAGAAAAAGGTGCACATCGGAGAGAGATGACCGTTTCATTGTCAGTACATCGCTGAGAAATCGGGCCCTCACTGGCGTTCGAACAAGAGCTCAGAGAAACGCGAGGAGTGGCTGTTAGTGGCTGGACAGTCAGAAGACGACTTAAGGCAGCTAGCCTTGAGCCAAAAAGGCCAGCTACTGGCCCCAAATTAACCCCAGCCCACCGAGCAGCCCGCCTACGATTTGCCAGAGAACACGTTGATTGGACTGTCGAACAATGGAGCTCCGTCCTCTTCTCAGACGAAAGCAGAGTGTGCATTGCATGGTAGCGATAGAAGAGGACGAGTCTACAGAAGACCTGGAGAAAGATTCGCGCAGTGCTGCATCAAAGAAAATGTGGCTTTTGGAGGAGGTTCCTGGATGGTGTGGGCGGGCATTTCAATGGAGGCAAAAACTGAGTTGGTTTTTATTGAAACTGGTGGTCGAGTGGGAGGATTGACGGCGAACCGATACATCGAAGAGATTTTAGGGGATCAAGTCGTTCCCTACGCCGGTTTCATAGGCGAAAACTTCATCTTAATGCACGACAATGCCCGTCCACATACTGCAGGTTCCGTCCGGCAGTATTTACAGGAGGTCGAAATTGTCGCTATGGACTGGCCAGCGCGTAGCCCGGACTTAAATCCTATCGAGCATATGTGGGACGAACTGAAACGAAAAGTTCGGGCTAGAAATCCTGCACCAGCCACGAAATCGGACCTCAAAGCGGCGCTCGTCGCACCGCGGGCGTGCGTCCTGAGTCGATTTTTTTGCTCACGAGTGTATTATTCAACTACAAATGAATATTATGTTGCAAAGTGGTGGGATGGCCAACGTTGACAAAAGAGCTCACACAACTATTATTCAACTACAAATTAATATTATGTTGCAAAGTGGTGGGATGGCCAACGTTGACAAAAGAGCTCCCGCAAGTATTATTCAACTACAAATGAATATTACTCGTATGTTGCAAAGTGGTGGGATGGCCATCGTTGACAAAAGAGCTCCTGCAACTATATTCAACTACAAATGAATTCAGGTCAGGTGCCGCCAGGTGGGTCCTTTATCCATTCCTTCATTAGCCTTAATCTCTGTGACATTTTGGGGAAAAATAGAAGCAAAATTAATCGACAAACATTTTCCATAAACTAGTGCGCAAAGTATCACACAACTATTATTCAACTACAAATGAATATTATGTTGCAAAGTGGTGGTATGGCCAACGTCGACAAAAGAGCTCCCGCAACTACACTTGCGAGCTATAAACTGGAATCACTTCATCGCTGGTTTTTGCAGACCATATTTTACAGTTTCCATGCAATAAACTGTAGGTTGTGGTATATTATTTTAAAGATAATTTTATTAGCTTTCAAACTCTTTCGATATCATAGCGAAAAAAATGTTCATCATATGTCATGGAACGTGAAAACAAAAGACATAAATTTTTGGAACGAAACATCAATTTTTTCAAACTCCTGAATCCCTATAAAAACTGGGAATTTATGCAATTTTGTCATCAGTCCAATATATCACGTCACTCAAAATACTGGAATTACAAGAAAATGGAAACCACACCAATAGAAGCCGCTCAAATCGTCACCCTAATCCAGCAAGGGTTCTCTCAGCGTACTATCGCTCGACAGCTTCATCTGAACCAGTCCTGTGTCTCCAAAGTATACAAGAGGTTTAGAGAGACTGGAAACTTAGTCCGAAGACCAGGATCTGGACGACAGCGATGCACTTCGGCGAGAGATGACCGATTTATTGTCAGCACTTCTCTCCGAAATCGACATCTAACCGGCGTTGACGTTCAGCGGGAGCTCGGAGAAGTTCGAGGGAGAACTGTCAGCGAGTGGACAGTGAGGCGAAGACTCAAAGAAGCTAACTTGACCCCAAAAAGGCCAGCAACGGGACCCAAATTGTCTACAGCCCACCGACAAGCCCGACTTCAGTTTGCTCGTGATCACTTAGATTGGGATATACAGCAATGGAGCCGAGTTTTGTTCGCGGACGAGACTAGGATGTGCCTGCATGGCAGCGACCGTCGACGGAGAGTCTACAGGAGCAACCGGGAGAACGATACGCACAATGCTGTATAGCGGAAACAGTGGCATATGGGGGTGGGTCTTGTATGATGTGGGCGGGGATTTCAATTGAAGCTAAAACGGAGCTGGTATTCGTACCCGGTGGAGGTCGGGGAGGAGGACTAAGCGCAGAAAGGTATATCAACGACATTCTGCTGGGCCATGTACTCCCTTACGCCGGGTTTATTGACGAAAATTTCCTGCTAATGCACGACAATGCCCGCTGCCACACCGCTCGTGCGATTAGACAGTACCTGGAAGAAATCTGGATTCCCATAATAGACTGGCCAGCCGTCAGCCCTGACATGATATCGAACACCTGTGGGACGAGCTGAAAAGGCGGGTACGAGGAAGATCTCCAGCTCCGGCGTCAATAGAAGACCTAAAAACTGCTCTTATCGAAGAGTGGCAGGAAACTCCACAGGATTCCATCAGGAAACTCATTAGGTCGATGAAAAACCGTTTACAAGCAGTCATTAGGGCTAGGGGGGGCAATACAAAATATTAAGCGGGAAATAACAAAGATTTTAAATAAAAATTTGATATTTTCATATTACTTCTTATTAATTTAAACATCCACAACTTCGACCTATTGTAATAATTCACTAAATGAAGGTAGGAAACTTAATTAAATTTAAATAATTTTTATACCATTCGAAAGCTAACAAAATTTCTTTTCAAATGGTATACACCAATCTGCAGTTTATTCCATGGAAACTGTAAAATATGGTCTGCAGAAACCAGCGATGAAGTGATTCCAGTTTATAGCTCGCAAGTGTATATTCAACTACAAATGAATATTATGTTGCAAAGTGGTGGGATGGCCAACGTTGACAAAAGAGCGCACACAACTATATTCAACTACAAATGAATATTGTCGTGGGATGGCCAACGTTGACAAAAGAGCTCCCGAAACTATATTCAACTACAAATAAATATTATGTTGCAAAGTGGTGGGATGGCCAACGTTGATAAAAGAGCTCACACAACTATTATTCAACCACAAATGAATATTATGTTGCAAAGTGGTGGGATGGCCAACGTTGACAAAAGAGCTCCCGCAACTTTACTGGCTGTTTGGTATTACGACCGACATAATTTTTTGGGGAGTTGAGAAGATCACGGCCTACATTTCTCCGGTACAATCAATGTCCTAAGTATCACGCTTGAAAGCTGTTTTTTTTTTGTTTCTCTAAGGTTGCCAGTGCTAGGGATGCTGCACGAAAACATGGGAGAGGTTGGCCGTCCTACTCAATTTGTAAGGGAGGGAGCGCCAAGACTTGGAAGTAGTGGAGTAAGTCGGACAATTTACAAATTATAACAATAATAAAATTATATTACTTATAAAGGGTGATTTTTTTGAGGTTAGGATTTTCATGCATTAGTATTTGACAGATCACGCGGGATTTCAGACATGGTGTCAAAGAGAAAGATGCTCAGTATGCTTTGACATTTCATCATGAATAGACTTACTAACGAGCAACGCTTGCAAATCATTGAATTTTATTACCAAAATCAGTGTTCGGTTCGAAATGTGTTTCGCGCTTTACGCCCGATTTATGGTCTACATAATCGACCAAGTGAGCAAACAATTAATGCGATTGTGACCAAGTTTCGCACTCAGTTTACTTTATTAGACATTAAACCAACCACACGAATGCGTACAGTGCGTACAGAAGAGAATATTGTGTCTGTTTCTGAGAGTGTTGCTGAAGACCGTGAAATGTCGATTCGTCGCCGTTCGCAGCAATTGGGTTTGTGTTATTCGACCACATGGAAGATTTTACGCAAAGATCTTGGTGTAAAACCGTATAAAATACAGCTCCTGCAAGAACTGAAGCCGAACGATCTGCCACAACGTCGAATTTTCAGTGAATGGGCCCTAGAAAAGTTGGCAGAAAATCCGCTTTTTTATCGACAAATTTTGTTCAGCGATGAGGCTCATTTCTGGTTGAATGGCTACGTAAATAAGCAAAATTGCCGCATTTGGAGTGAAGAGCAACCAGAAGCCGTTCAAGAACTGCCCTTGCATCCCGAAAAATGCACTGTTTGGTGTGGTTTGTACGCTGGTGGAATCATTGGACCGTATTTTTTCAAAGATGCTGTTGGACGCAACGTTACGGTGAATGGCGATCGCTATCGTTCGATGCTAACAAACTTTTTGTTGCCAAAAATGGAAGAACTGAACTTTGTTGACATGTGGTTTCAACAAGATGGCGCTACATGCCACACAGCTCGCGATTCTATGGCCATTTTGAGGGAAAACTTCGGAGAACAATTCATCTCAAGAAATGGACCGGTAAGTTGGCCACCAAGATCATGCGATTTGACGCCTTTAGACTATTTTTTGTGGGGCTACGTCAAGTCTAAAGTCTACAGAAATAAGCCAGCAACTATTCCAGCTTTGGAAGACAACATTTCCGAAGAAATTCGGGCTATTCCGGCCGAAATGCTCGAAAAAGTTGCCAAAAATTGGACTTTCCGAATGGACCACCTAAGACGCAGCCGCGGTCAACATTTAAATGAAATTATCTTCAAAAAGTAAATGTCATGGACCAATCTAACGTTTCAAATAAAGAACCGATGAGATTTTGCAAATTTTATGCGTTTTTTTTTTTTTAAAAGTTCTCAAGCTCTTAAAAACTCACCCTTTATTAGAATGAAAAAATATTGTGCAATGGATTTCCACAAAGTAACGCCTGAATCTATTATTTATTTTACTTATATTTAAATTACACAAAATGAAAATAATTAGAATTAATAATATTGTCAAATTGTACATAAAATTATTAATTTAAATATTATTCTATTTTCGGCACAAACTCTTCAACATTATAACGGGTGTCCCAACAAGAACGCAAGATTTAAATTTGGCGCCATTCGAAGTGTCATTGTTTGACATTTGAACAATTGTTATTATTTGCTAGTAGAAGGTACGAGGTTAGTAAAAATGGAGCGCTACACGAATGAACAACGCATTCTCATTGTTTTACCAAAATGGTGAAAGTTTTGCGGCTACAGTTCGCAAATTGCGATCAATTTGGGGTCACAATAATGCTCCAAAAGAGTCAACTGTAAAGAGATTAAGAGATAAATGGTCGAAGTAGCTGATTTTAAGTCAAAATCCAATTTTTGGAGCAAAAGTTTTGTGTGGTCGGCAATAGATCATGTTACTCCGCTTTCTTGGTGGCAAGGCATTTGTAAATGCACAAAATTAAGAAAAGTGGCAGAGGTCATTTTACGGCTCCTATAACATCTGCAGCATGTGAACGCTTTTTTAGCACAATCAGTGGGATCCATACAAAGAAACGTAACAGGCTGCTTACGGAGCGAGCTGGAAAAATTGCCTATATTGCATATAATTGGAACATCGAAAATAAAAACAACAAAAATACCACAGGGTCATGTTGATGTTGAAGAGGAAGATGAAGTCCCACCTGTTGAAGACTTAATGTTCGTAGATACCGGTGAAGTACGAAATAATGATAGTGATGGATTTTATGTGAGTGATGATTCGGATTCATCAGCCTGAATTAAAATATTATGATTATTATGGCCGTTATGATTGTTGGACAATAATACGTTGACGAGTCGAGCGTGAATCTATGTTTCATTGTAATTCTGGCGAAATAGTCGGCCCTAAGTATGTGTCGTCAAAATTACAATGTCCGACGTATTAATTGATTTTTAACCGACGACCACAAAAAGAAGGAGGTTCCCAATAACTTATTAAATGTTTGTTTGAAGTCAGTTACCTCACGTTTTACTTGCAAAATTACATTTATCTTTTTTTTTACTTATTCAAGATACTGAGGATGAAGAAAAGACGAAATGGCTTAAATATCACCGTGATCCATGGCCACTTGTGGAAGAGAAGTGGAATGAGACATGCGCATACCGCAAAAAAATAACATACGACTGTGAAGAAAAGCTGCCTACAATGGTCAATGCATGGCCTTGCCTCAAATCAACGAATGGACATCGACTGGTGATTTATTATATTTTAACTAGCTGCGCACGCGGCTTCACAAGCGTTGTTTCTATGGAAACGCTTAAAGGTGATTTCTATCCCACGGGAGCTGATTTATGGGATAAAAAGTGGCTTATGTTTTCTTCCAGGCCTAGAACTACGGGTATGAATAGGCTTGCCAACCCTCCCGGAATTCCGGGATTCTCCCGTAAAAAAGCAATTCGTTTTTAAAAGCTCCCGGCTCCAGGAACGCAGCTAAAATCTCCCGGAAATTTTCATTGCTTCAGTCCGTCACACTTGAGCGCGATGCGCGGGCGGCGGCGGCCACGGCGCGGGCGGCGGCGGCGACGGCGCGCGGCGTGCGTGGCGGTGGCGGCCCAGGCTTGCCGGTGCGGTGAGGGGTGGCTGCGGCGCGGCGGGGGGCGGGGTCCGCCCGCCACCCCCGCCTGCCACGCGCGACCCGCGCCGCGGGGACATTTTTATCAGGGTTGCCAGACGTACGAGAAATCTCGTACATTTACGAGATTTACAGTCCATGTACGAGAAACGAGATTAATAAAAATCTCGTACACTTTTGTACGAGATTTTTACATTTTTCCCAGCCAAAAAGTTCATGTGTAATTTTTGTTCTATATAATAAATTTTCAATTCATCATTTCCCGTATTTTTCTTACTTAATTACCTATTGTTTAGCTAATTCTAAGTAATGAAACAATAAAAACACGAACACATTTTAAAAATTCCAAAAAAAATATCCCATTTTTGGCACTTTTTTATTTCATACCTATAAAAAACAAATATCGATTATTTCCCTATGTCCCATCACTTTTTATATTTCTTATGATGTGTCCAGCCAAGTCCGCGTTAATTAAGAGACATTCTTCTTACGCCCACAGTGTCAGATGGCTTAGAAATTGTACGGGCGAACAGACCACATACGGTCTGTGGACTGGTATGGAAGTGGCTCTACAGACCGTATTTGGTCTGTGGACAGTTATCCTGTTGAAGCAGCTAGTATTGAGCCAAAAAGGCCAGCTACTGGCCCCAAATTACAATTTGCTAGAGAACACGTTGATTGGACTGACAAACAATGGAGCTCCGTTCTGTTCTCAGATGAAAGCAGAGTGTGCTTGCATGGTAGCGACAGAAGAGGACGAGTCTACAGAAGACCTGGAGAACGATTCGCGCAGTGCTGCATCAAAGAAAATGTGGGTTTTGGAGGAGGTTCCTGGATGGTGTGGCCGGGCATTTCAATGGAGGCAAAAACCCGAGTTGGTTTTTATTGAATCTGGCGGTCAAGTGGGAGGATTGACGGCGAACCGATACATCGAAGAGATTTTAGGGGATCACGTTGTTCCCTATGCCCGTTTCATTGGCGAAAACTTCACCTTAATGCACGACAATGCCCGTTCACATACTGCGGGTTCCGTCAGGCAGTATTTACAGGGGGTCGAAATTGTCGCTATGAACTGGCCAGCGCGTAGCCTGGACTTAAAAATCCTATCGAGCATTTGTGGCAGGACAGTGCCCGTCCACATACTGCAGGTTCCTTGATGAGACGTACTACATATATTCATGCTTCCTACTCTGTGAAGTGTTGGCAAAGTGAGGATGAACAAGGTGTCTTGACAAGGGATTCTGTTGGTGCTCGATGAATATAGTTCATGCAGGCAGTCAAAAGTCAAAATCGTGCGGTCAACACTGCCGTATGTTGTCGTCGAGACCTCGGGTCGCGGCTCGCGTTTTGCGGAATACGTTATCGTATTATTGTGTTCGTGTAGTGAGATAGTGACTCGAAGTGCAGTGTACACTGAGTGAGTCCCGTATAGACGCATAGGCAACTCGTATCGCAGTGTTTGGACCTACGAGGTGCATTCAATAAGTACCTAGCCTCATCGCCAGGGGGCGCTGTAGTTTCAAAAGAGTTTTACCACAGTGTAGCACATTCTTTTTTAATTCTTTTTTCAAATTTTCATTCCAATCCCTTATTTTGTTTTAATTTGACAACTTATGGAAGCGAACGTGTCGATCGGTTTTACAAAAATGGAAAAAGAGCAATATCGTTCGGTGATTCGATTCCTATTTTTGGAAGGGAAAGCGCGCATCGAAATCAAAGAGCGCTTGGATGCTGTGTACGGTGACTCCTCTCCATCGATGGCCACCGTCAAGAATTGGTTCAACGAGTTTGCACGTGGCCGTTCGTCGGTTTTTGATGAACTACGTCCAGGTGCACCAAAAACAGCTGCTACGGAGGAAAACATTAAAAAAATCCATGATCTCGTATTGGCAGATCGCCGATTGAAGGTTCGGGAGCTAGCTGTGAGTAGGCATTTCAGAAGGAACAGTGCATCATATTCTTCATGAGGAACTCGGCATGAGAAAGCTGTCGGCGCGATGGGTGCCGCGTTTACTCACACCGGAAAACAAGCGCAACCGTGAGACCACATCGGAGACGTGTTTGGCGCTGTTTAAGCGGAATCCAGCTGAGTTTTTGCGTCGTTTTGTGACCGTCGATGAAACCTGGATCCACTGGTACACACCAGAGACCAAGGAACAATCAAAACAATGGATCCAGACCGGGGAACGTGCTCCAAAGAAGGCGAAAACTGTAAAATCGGCCGGAAAAGTTATGGCCACCGTTTTCTGGGATTCACAAGGTGTGATCTACATCGATTACCTCGAGAAGAGTAAAACAATTACAGGGCTTTACTATGCCGATTTATTGGGCCGATTCAACGCCGAATTAAAGAAAAAACGACCCCATCTGGCGAAGAAAAAAGTTCTGTTTCACCACGACAACGCACCGGTTCACACGTCTGCCGTTGCCATGGCCAAATTGGTCGAATTACGCTACGAATTGCTGCCCCATCCACCGTATTCTCCAGATTTGGCCCCTTGTGACTTCTTTCTGTTTCCTAATCTGAAAAAATCACTCGCCGGGAATAGATATGGATCAAATGAGGAGGTCATCGCCGCCACGGAGGCCTATTTTGCAGAGTTTGACAAAAAATATTTTTCGGACGGGTTAAAAAAGTTGGAGCATCGCTGGGCTAAGTGTATCGAACTAAAAGGAGACTATGTTGAAAAATAATTTTCGTGTACTTTTTGTAGGCTAAGTATTTATTGAATGACCCTCGTACCTCTCGCTCGCGGTGAGTACCTAGTGCGTCTGCGCACCCGCGGGACCGTTACCTCTGTACGCTCACGTAATCCCGTCGGGTGTGCGTTACTACCTGGTGTTTTATAATAAAACATCCAGCTCAGTAACAAAAAATTCCAATATATCACGTCACTCAAAATACTGGAATTACAAGAAAATGGAAACCACACCAATAGAAGCCGCTCAAATCGTTACCCTAATCCAGCAAGGGTTCTCTCAGCGTACTATCGCTCGACAGCTTCATCTGAGCCAGTCCTGTGTATTCATTTTGGCATTAACTCATTTTTTTTTGTGATTTTAACAGTACTTCAAAATGTTACTACCACGGAATTAAAATGCATTCGTAGGCTTTTGAGTGACCATTAACCTCTATAAGCAATACAGGAACAACAATACAAACGCATACCCCAAAATCGCTCGTTACCGGTAGAGCCGCTGGGACTACTTGTCGCAGGTATAAAAGGGTGCGTTTTAAGGGTAGGGACTTCATTCGCACATCAACCTTCACCTTGAATAGTCCTCAATCGAATACGTTCTAACCCAAGATTAAAAAATGAGTTCCACACCACAGATAGCCGCTCAAGTGGTGGCACTACTTCAAACAGGGAACACCTAAATCGAAGTGGCAAGACAACTGAATCTAAGCCGGTTCTCTGTCCGTCGAGTATGGCAGAGGTATCAAGAGACCGGTGGCTTCAAACGGAGCCAAGGATCTGGCCGACCCCGTGCTACAACAAGGCGTGACGACCGTTACATTGTGACGAGTGCATTGCGTAATCGTCGTTTGAATGCAGTCCAATTGGGACAGCGTCTCCAAGAAGCACGGGAAGTTGAAGTTAGCCGATGGACAGTTAGAAGACGACTTGGGGAAAGTAATCTGACTGCACACAGACCAGCAAATGGACCGAAACTGACCGCAGCCCACCGACAAGCCCGTCTTCAGTTCGCTCGAGAGCATTTGGAATGGACTGAAGACCAATGGAGCGCAGTCCTGTTCTCTGACGAGTGCAGGATGTGCCTACATGGCAAAGATGGAAGAGGAAGAGTCTACCGAAGGCCAGGAGAGCGATTCCAACAATGCTGCATGGAAGAACGAGTCTCCTACGGCGGTGGATCATGCATGTTCTGGGGAGGCATATCACTGGAGGCGAAGACTGATCTTGTCTTCATCTCCGGGGTGAATCCTGGCCGCCGATCAAGGGGACTCACTTCTCAAAGGTACATTGAGGAGGTTCTCGAAGACCACGTTGTACCTTTTACATGTTTTAATTAAATTTCAACCCCTAATTTTCATGCTAATAAATAACCAAAAAACAGTTACTTCACACGTTCACCCAAAACTCACTAGGTAGACACGGTATAGGAATAAAAAAGGTACCGCAGGATAGGTTTTGAAATAAACTTTGGTAATAGATTCCAAAAATCAAAATAAGAAACAAGTATTTTTAGTTTTTTGAATATTTGGTGAAAATTCATGCATGTGCGAATTTTTTGAACCCAAGTGTATATTCAACTACAAATGAATATCGTGGTGGGATGGCCAACGTTGAAAAAAGAGCTCCCGCAACTATATTCAACTACAAATAAATATTATGTTGCAAAGAGGTGGGATGGCCAACGTTGACAAAAGAGCTCCCGCAACTATATTCAACTACAAATGAATATTGTGGTGGGATGGCCAACGTTGACAAAAGAGCTCCCGAAACTATTTTCAACTACAAATAAATATTATGTTGCAGTGGTGGGATGGCCAACGTTGACAAAAGAGCTCCCGCAACTACAATATTCAACTACAAATGAATATTGTGGTTGGATTGCCAACGTTGACAAAAGAGCTCCCGCAAATTTACTAGCTTGCACAGCTGTTTGGTATTACGACCGACATAATTTTTTGGGGATTTGAGAAGATCACGGCCTACATTTCTCCGGTACAATCAATGTCCTAAGTATCACGCTTGAAAGATGATTTTTTGTTTCTCTAAGGTTGCCAGTGCTAGGGATGCTGCACGAAAACATGGGAGAGGTTGGCCGTCCTACTGAATTTGTAAGGGAGGGAGCGCCAAGACTTGGAAACAGTGGACTAAGGTATGTATACATATATAATTATATGAACGTACATACTGCCGTCCTTAAACTATAATGCCGTTATCTAACATTTGGACGATTTTTACTTCAAGATGCCATCGTTATCAGAAAATAAATCTTTATCGATCTGTCTAATCAGTATATTCCTAGCTCTTTTAGTTATAAAGATACAAAAAAACAAAATGCCGTTTAGTTATGATTATTTGAATGTTGACAATCCATAAATGCCGTCATGTAGCAATACTTATCTAAAATGCGGCAAAGAACACATAACCATAATGTTTTATTATAATGTACGATGTAAGTACTAGATAACAATGCCGTTAACTAAAACTCAAACTCAATAATGCGGTTAAAGAATGTTAAGAGCTTTGTTGTTTTTTTTTTTTAATGATTCGTACTTATTCAATGCTACGCGGCACAGACAGGTATTTGACCCTAAAAGTTGGTCAAAATCCATTTTTTTAGTTCTGCACCCTTTTTTATTGTTCCTCGAAATTTCATTGTTTTGAAATATTACATTTATGGTAAAAAAGTTTCGTGTAAGTTTCTACCATGGATCGTACACAACCAGGTATGTACTAAATATTTTATTTAGTTTTGTTATGAAAAGAGAGATTTTTCGTATCTTTAGCTCCATTAGTAACTAACCCTTAAAAAGTCAAACAAAATACGCACTTTTAAAATTCATTAAGCGTTTTAAATAAAGTATTTCTCAGCATTTCTAAGTAAAAATGTATATGGCTTGTTTTAGAATAGAATCTACAGTATTCTAAAATGCGTAAAACAGCTACTCCAAACCACACCTCTAAAAAGGAAAACAAAAAAAATTGCGTATACTCTAAAAACCACGTGTTATGTTTTTTAATGATAATTGGTTTATTTTGTTTCCAGGCTCTTCTGGAATGAGAGTATTAACTAGAAACGATTTACTAACTATCATGGAACGCTCCAATGCGTCAACTTTCAACGAAAAGTTGGAATTTATGGAGTTGGAACTTCTCCATCAATAAATACTCTGAAGATGACCCAAACATTGCTGATGCAAAACATAAGTTGTCGATTATACGTCACCAATTCAAGCAGAAATGGTCAGCTGCCCGCAATATCAATGCCAGATTCCTAGAAACCAATAAAGAATGGCTCAAGGGCACCACATTGATACCCAAAGCAGGTACCTATTTACGTGAGACCTTAACCCTTTTTTTTGTTTCGTACTTACATGGAATATTATCAGTGATTAACGGTATCTTTTTTAATAGAATTAAGTCCAGGTAGACCTCAAAAGTCTTTCTCAGACTTATGTGAAAAGAAAACGCGAAAAACTGAAGAGCTTCGAACATCTGACTTATATGAGCTGGCATACGCAACACAAATGAAATTGCGAAAGACTGGCGAAGTCGAAGCATCAAAACTCGTAAAGGTCCTTACCAGAAGCCCCCGGAAAGCAAAAAAATATGCAGTAGCGATGAAAGAAAAAACCGCTCCACAAGAAAAAGAAGACTCAACGAAATTGGCACACCTTCGTTCCCTGTTTATGTTTGTTGAACCGGGGCTTACCCAGGCCCAATACGAAGTGGTTCGAGACACGAATCCAGGCTTTTACCCCTACTATTCGATTCTAAAGAAGTTGAAGAAAGAATATTACCCCGAAATCCACAGCATAACTGAGAACTGTGCCGAAGTAAGGGTACAAAGTTTAATGGATCACACCATCAAGCGATTATTATTGCATCTTGGTAAGGAGGTCCTGGAGCAACTGACTGAATCTGAAAAGCAGTTCTACTCATCAGCAAATGGGGTTGTGACGGATCTCAGCAGATTCAATATAAAATGAAATTTGAACAGGTCAACTATGGGCGATTTAAAGAAGAACAAAGACAAGATTGTAAAGTTTGTAAGCCACACAGAACGTGTTCCCGGTGTACGAAAAACACTCAAGAAACCTGAAAATCCCATTTTAGATGATGCTTTGTTTACATGGTTTTTGCAACAAAGGCGATTACATGTTCCAATAAGTGGTGATATGATTTGCGGGAAAGCCTGTATTTTCCATCGCCAGATCACTAACTCGAGTACCAGCTTTAATGCAAGTAGGGGATGGTTAGATAATTTTAAAAAACGCCATGGAATAAGACGCTTGAAAAAGGCCGGTGAAAAACCATCAAACGATGAAGCTGCTATCGGACCATTTCAGCAAAAGCTTCAGAAAGTTATTATAGAAAAAAACATAACAGCAGAACAGATTTACAGTGCGACATAAAAGAGTAGAAATGAACTATTAAGTCTATCTTACAGGCAACACCAAAAAAAAAGTATGTAAGTTGTCAATCACTGTAAACATTCCATAAATTTTCGTGCGTTTCTAAGATTTTAGTTATTTTACAGTAAAAAAACAGTGCGATCATGAACAAAGTTATTCGTGGCGGTGCCCGTGAGATAATATATCTATCGAATATTTCGGTGATAGCGGCCTTGTCGCTAGACATAGTCTTCCAGGCAACCCTGTAGTGCCTTTTTTTTGCGTAGTGCACTTTCTAATTGTTTTTATATTTTTAGGAGATCTCAACGACGCGGCAGGGGTGCGCGTATAAGCGGCCGCGGTGGGCTACCAGGGGGACCGCCACCGGTGGAGGAAGTAGTGTCCCATCGTGGTGGTCCATCGAGGCGTCCCAGGGCGTCGCGTGGAGAGCGCGCGCTTGGTGGCGATCCGCCGCCAATAAATTTGGGTGTGGAAGTCACTGGGCGTGGCAGAGGGCGCGGACGAGGCGGCGCTCCACGTCTCGAGAGGCCAGGACCTTACAATATTGACGAGTAAGTTTGTTTGCTTTTAACGCTTTTTAATTTTAAAACCTTATTTTCCTATTACGTTAAATCATTTTAAACTTGTAGACTGGTGACTCGCGATATATTAGAGATGCCGGAGGGCCGGGGCTTGGAGACGGCCCTGCACCCAAAAAGGATGCGCATGTGGCAACCGTAAGTATTTCTACGTACCTATCTAAAAATAATTATGTCTGAAACTCAACGCAAAACATGTTAAATTGTAACTTTTTTGCTGCGGCTTGTTTACAAACATTTTACATCGAGTGTGTATTATTCTGGTTGTAATACTAACTTACTCCTAGCAAATTTTAACTTTGGTTTTAAAATGCCCATAGATCAATCGGTCAATCATCCACACCGAGACCATCGCCAGTACCATCTCCAGTACCATCAGTGGGTGGTGGTACATCGCCATCATATTCGGTGCCATTACCAGCATTGTAAGTTGCTTACGGGCTGATCTATTTATATTTAAATAGGTATATACATATATATGGATACTAAAAAACAGGTTTTGTTGTAGGTTTTTGGAATGTGAAACATTGGAAAGAGGGGCCTCTCCGAGCCTGCCACCCGACTCTCCGAGCCTGCCACCTGACTCGCCGAGTCTGCTGCCTGCCTCTTCGAGTCAGGTACCTGGCCCTTCGAGCCCCACGCCTCCAACGCCATTCCACCATCCACCTCCTCGTCGGCGCCCTCAGAACCTTCTCAATCATTTGGAGGACTTAAGTGACCTTGTCAATTATGGTAAGTACTTGTTGATTTTAGCTTGGTTTAGGGCTATGCCAAATTTCAGGTTTTTACCAGATTTGAAACTTATCTTTAAATAATTTGTTACAGGAAGCGAACATGAGTCTTCAAGCGGCGACGACGACGACGACGAGGGGGTGGCAATCTATGGCATTCCAAGGGTGATCCGGAGCATTCTGGAAACACCCTTGGATGTAATGCAGGACGACTTAGCGCCCGACGCTGTGGAAGAGCCCGCCGCTGACGAAGTGCCCGAGGATGTCCCTCTATCGGCGACGGACCAGCCGAGGAGGTGGTATGACTTTGAGTGGAGTAATTTTCCGGACAGCCCGATTTCACCAGAATCGAGGCGGGAAAAGTTCTCTTTACAAATTAATGTTGGTCCGACAACTCCACGAGACGACCCATATGACATTTTCGTTGACATATGGGATCGCCAAATAATGGAGCACATTGCCTTGGAAACAAATAGGTATGCTCAGGTTGTGGCAGCCCAGCTCATGAACAGCAACAGTATCCATCCCAACAGCAGCATCTGCCGGTGGAAGGACACCGACGTAGATGAGCTGTACGTCTACTTTGGTCTCGTCTTGGCGATGGGTATTGTTGTAAAGTCAAAGCTAACAGAGTACTAGGCGTCCACCCCTGACGTATTCTATACGCCCGGTTTTAGCGCACACATGTCTATCGACAGATTTACCTTACTAAGCAAATGTTTGCATTTTGCCAACAACGAGGATATGTGTGCGCTAGAACTTGGTTCTTCCGAGGCGAAATTATTTAAGATACAGCCAATAGTTTCACATTTGCAGCAGAAGTTTCAAGAACTATACACGCCATCTCAAAACATTGCACTCGACGAAAGTCTTTTGATGCGGAAGGGCTGGCTCGAAATGAGCCAGCTCATTCCAAACAAAGCTGCGAAGCGGGGTGTGAAGACTTACGAGGTCTGTGAATCTCAAACCGGCTATCTATTTCGGTTTGAGGTTCACGCACACAAAAAGCAAACCCCGCAAACATTAGAAGATCCCTTAGAAGCCTCAACACCTTCCATTGTGTTAAAGCTAATCGAAGGGCTCGAACACAAAGGTTATAACGGGTGTCCCAACAAGAACGCAAGATTTAAATTTGGCGCCATTCGAAGTGTCATTGTTTGACATTTGAACAATTGTTATTATTTGCTAGTAGAAGGTACGAGGTTAGTAAAAATGGAGCGCTACACGAATGAACAACGCATTCTCATTGTGAAATTGTTTTACCAAAATTGTGAAAGTTTTGCGGCTACAGTTCGCAAATTGCGATCAATTTGGGGTCACAATAATGCTCCAAAAGAGTCAACTGTAAAGAGATTAATGGATAAATTTGCCGAAACTGGGTCTGTTAGTGATGTAAAGACAACAACGCGCCTTCGACCAGGTCGAGCGACCGAAAATGTCGCAGCTGTACGTGATGATGTCGCTCAAACTCCATCCACCTCAATTCGACACCGAGCTCAGCAAATTGGTGTCTCCAAATCCACTATGCAGCGAATTTTGACGAAGGATTTGCATCTTCATGCATACAAAGTTCAATTGACTCAGGAACTGAAGCCAGCTGACCATGGAAAGCGAAGGGAGTTCGTTAATTGGGTATTGGAGAGACAACATGAAAATGCTGATTTTGCCGATAAAATCATCTTCAGTGACGAGGCCCATTTCCATCTTGATGGCTTCGTCAATAGGCAGAATTGTCGCATTTGGGGTGAGGAAAATCCCCGAGTGATTCACGAGAAGCAAATGCATCCTCAACGTGTCACTGTGTGGTGTGGATTTTGGGCTGGAGGCACCAAAAGAGGAAATTGGACGCTGCATTAATGAAATACCGCAGCATTTATGCAAAACGGTCATTGAAAATTTCATTAAAAGATCGCGTGTGTGCCAGCAAAGCCGCAGGGGTCATCTGCCCGATATGTTGTTGCATACATAACCTCATTCTGTCTACTTTACGATATAATAAAGTAGCACGATTTGTTATCTGTGTTTTATTTAAAATTTAAATCTTGCGTTCTTGTTGGGACACCCTTTATACACCACTACAGTTTAATTACCAGAAAAAAAAACTGGGACATCTGTAGCAGTTACTGAACCCATATTTGAAATAAAAAATATTAAAAATTAAATCAAAGATTTGTCCCACATATCGCTAAAAATACAGACAACATAAACCGGCATACTAACTATTAAACACTTACTATTCTGTGGTAGGCGTAGCGTAATTTCGCGGTTACAACTATTCATTCATTAAATTTTAGCAAACTCGCGTCGAAGCTCAACCTGCTGACCACCGGACCCTACCCCTCACCCCCGCTTCCCCACCCGCACCGCACGCGCCGCGCGCCGCGCGCCCGCCTCAGTGGTACGGGCGCACTTGTTGCGTAATTATCTTATCGCTTATCGTTTCGCATATCATTACAATGGCTTATCAATTTACGTCGCGAGAGTACACATTAATGGTTCGCGCGTATTTTTTAAGTGGTGAAAATGTGAGTGCCGCTTTGCGAATGTACAGGGAGCTGTACCCAAATGCTCGTCAACCAAATTATTCAACCATGCTGAGAGCATACCAATCTCTCTTAGATCATGGTACGTTTACACCGTCGACTTCAGGACGTGGAAGACCGGCGTACTCGCAAAACTTACACGATGCAGTTCTTGAGTACTTCGAAGAGGACCCGCGTAGAAGTACTAATGACGCCGCACGCCGTTTTGGTGTCAGCCAATACTTCGCGTGGAAGCTCGTGAGCTCAGCTGGAATGCACCCATACCACTATCGCAAGACTCAAGAGCTGACGACTATCGACAGGGCGCCAAGAATTGGATTCTGTCAGTGGTTGTTGAGTAATCCTGATCGCAACATTTTGTTTTCAGACGAGTGTTTGTTCACAAGGATCGGGTTATTCAACCAACACAACGAACATTGGTGGTCGTATCGCAACCCCAAGTTGACCAGAGAACACTCATTCCAACACCGATTTAGTTTAAATGTTTGGGCTGGAATACTGAACAACAAACTCGTCGGCCCGTATTTTATTGAAGGACGTCTCACAGGAGAGACTTACTTGGATCTGCTGCGGGTGATGGTTTCGTCAATGTTGGATGATGTTCCCCTTGCGAGCTTGCGTCACTTGTGGTTCCAACAAGACGGAGCGCCTCCACATTACCACAGAGCGGTCCGACAATTTTTAAATGAGGAGTTTGGAGACAGATGGATCGGGCGCGGCGGTCCGGTCCCGTGGCCGCCACGCTCACCCGACTTGACGCCCATGGACTACTTTTTGTGGAGTGAGATTAAAAGACGTGTGTATGTGAGTGAACCTAACACTGTGGAAGTGCTAAAACAGCGCATAATAGACGCATTCGAAGAAGTCAAACTTTTAGATTTAGTGTTAATTAGTGTAAAAAACAATTTGCAAAAACGTGCGCGTTTGTGCATTGAAAATGAAGGTGGACATTTTGAACAGTTGCTGAAATACACCTAAAACTGTAAATAGGTAAATAACAATTAATCTCTTTTGTAAATATCAATCATTGTAAATAGCTGATTCTAACTTTTTAAATACGCCAAAATTACTAGTAATTTTAAACTAGGTAACTAACCTATGTGCCTACATGAGTATTGGAACGTAAGTAGGTACCTACCTATCGTACACAACTATGTAGTTAACTAACTAGTAGGTAGGTACTTGCTTGCTTACCTAGATACAATTTTGTTTAGTAATTTTGCCGGTCCTAAGCCCGTAAAGTATGAAGGGAAAGTTAGAATAAGAAAATAAAGAAGTTTATTAAAACATTTGTTTATTTTTTTTTATTACATACCTACGTAATATCTACACATAGGTACTTAACTATCGCCGTAAACAGAGTAGGTAGGTAGTCGGTGGGGCGGGCGGCGCGCGCGGCGCCGCTCGCGCTCGGGCGGCCGACGAAGGAAAGCGGTTGCGCTCGCCATAAGAGTGAAAGAGTACAAGATATTAGCCTCTTTCCTATCTACGCGTCCGCGATAGTTTAATGAAATTTAGTAGTGTGGGTGCAGAAACGAATGATCAGCTGTCTATACAATGTACTATGTCCAGAATTTCGAAAAAACTTTAACATGATGTAACTTTCTTATTAAAAGTAAAACATAAAAACTAACTTCACATTTACAATGGTAGCCCTCATTTACAGCAGCTAATATTTTTTTTCTGGTAATTAAACTGTAGTGGTGTATACACTGTGGATGGATAACTTCTACAACTCGCCTTGTCTCGCACGCCGACTTAAATGCTTAGACTTTGACTGTGTAGGAACTCTGCGAACCGATCGGAAGTTCGTTCCGCAGGCCCTACACAGTTCCACAAAGCGGAACATGCGCCCAGGACAGATTACTGGTCTTACCTCGGGGGACGTGGACGTCATGGTATGGAGAGATACCAATAGGGTGTCGATGATCTCTACATACCATGGCCCAGCACAGCACATCGTCCGAGGATCCACCAAACCCATCTTGATATTGGATTACAATATCATGATGGGTGGGGTGGATAAAAAAGACCAGCTCCTGGCCATGTATCCAATAGAACGGAAACGAACAAGAGTATGGTACAAAAAAAAATCAGGAGACTCCTGAATGTATCTTTCTTAAATTCTTACGTTATATATCGTCCCAACTCTTCCATTACCCATCGAAATTTTCGAATTAAACTTATAAAATCACTTCTATCTCTTCATTCTCTTCCACCTACTCCTTATCTTTCGCCTGTGCCGTCACGGATCGTGGATGTGAGCCACCGCTTGTCCGAGTACCCCATGGGGACCCATCAACGGAAGCGGCGGCAGTGCACAGTCTGCAAGAAGCAGGTCCACACGTTCTGTGTCGGTTGCGGCAAAACTTCTTGAATTGAACCCTGTATTCTACAAATTCATTCATAATTATTTATGTAACATACCTTTGATGATAGGTACATAACCTATCATTTCTATATATATTTCTTTATTTTATTTGCATTTTTATATTTATCTTTATATAAGAAATAAATATACAAAATATATTTATTTCTTATATTTTGTATCTATGTATATATTATAATTTTTTTTTTGTACCAGACCCTTGTTCGTTTCAATTTTGTTTCACCGTCGTCGGTGCGAATTGTATAATTTGTTCATCCATCTATCCTAAAAGACAGCCAGAGTTACTTTCGAATTTATAATATGAAGGATGGCCAGCCTAGATTGTTCACAACAGTCTGCAGTTAGCTCAACTGTTTCAATTGTAATATACCTACTATTCATTGATGGTATTTTTAAAAGGATTTTATTTTAATGTTTTATTTGCTTATTTTTTTTTCAAATGCTTCTCGTCGTCTGCAATGTTCATTAATTTCAATTTGTCATTTTTAATTTAGTTTCATTAGTTCATGTTTCAAGTTCAAATGTGACACTATTGGTCGTATCCATAGTAGTACTGTCATGCCACTTTTACATCAATTGTTGAGTCATCTCTAGGTGATGGAGATTTTTGTGAAATTGTTCCTTTTTGTTGTTGATTTTTAAATGTTTTACTAAGGCAGTATAGCTTTTCATTTTGCTTAATGATTTATAAATATCATTAAATTGTAGAACGTTAATTTGTTTTAACAATACATGTAACAGAATTTATCCTGTGATCCAAACTTTGAGAGGACCTTTTTTGGGCGTATTTTCAAGTGCTTTGTTCATTGTTATACAGGGTGGCCCATAAGTCCTTTGAAATTTAAATTTCGAATAAAATTCAAACGGTGTACAGTAATGGCGCGCGGGGTACGGGGGAAGCACCAACGGTCTTTCGGAATTCAGTCGCCATGGAGCGTTTCACCGGTGCGGACCGTGCTTTTTGTGTGCGCGAGTTTTATCGCAACAAAGATTCTGCTACCGTTGCGCGGCGTAAATTTCGAGAACATCACAATTTACGCAACTTTAACGACACTCCAAGTGTTCAAACGATTAAGAATTGGGATAATAAGTTCGAGGAGAGCGGTTCTACGTTGGATAAAAAACGGTCAGGTCGACCAAGGACATCACGCACGGAAGAAACCATCGATGTAGTGAAACAGTCAATTCGTGAAAATCCTACCCAGTCTACTCGTAAGCGTTCCAGTGCATTAAACTTAGCCAGAACATCATTACAGCGGATTTTAAAGAAAGATTTACTTCTTCACCCTTACAAGATTCAATTAGTACAGGAATTAAAATATACTGACCCTACGCACAGACTAAATTTTGCAAATGTAATGTTCGACCGCTTTACATCGTTTAATAACGTGTTATTCTCTGATGAGGCTCACTTCCACATCAACGGCCATGTCAACAAGCAGAATTGTCGCTACTGGAGTTGCGAAAATCCAAATCGCAAACATGAAAGGCCCTTACATAGCCCTAAAGTGACAGTTTGGGCGGCTATGTCAGCGCATGGCATCATAGGCCCTTACTTTTTTGAGGACAGCAGAGGTCGCGCGGTTACGTTTACTTCGCAGCGCTATGTGGCAATGATCGAGAACTTTGTTACACCAGAGTTGCACAATTTTTCAGGCTTCAATACGCGGACCTGGTCTCAACAGGATGGAGCAACTGCCCATACCTCTAACACCGCTATGCCCGTCGTCCGTCAACTTTTCCCTAGTAAAGTGATCTCTCGAAGAGGAGATATTGCCTGGCCACCACGTAGTCCGGATCTGACCCCAATGGACTTTTTCTTATGGGGTTATCTTAAGAGTAAAGTGTATGAAACCAACCCGCGGTCAATCGTTGTCTTGAAAGAAAATATTCGACGAGAAATGGCAAGCATTACAGAACTTACTTGCCGCGCAGTGATGGACAATTTTAGACGTCGCTTACAGGAGTGCCGCGATTGTAACGGATTACATTTAGACGATGTAATTTTAAAAAAATGATTCCCATTTTATTAGATTTACTTCAAAATAAAAACTTTTATCATATTGTAATTAGTTTTTTTTATATGTTTTTTTTTTTACATTTCAAAGGACTTATGGGCCACCCGGTATTTCTCGTAAGCTAAGTACTTGTCACAGCTGAAACTAAGTCTGTGACAAGTATCTGAACCAAACTTTGGTATAAATTAATAACCTAAGCCACTTTACATCAGACTGACTCAGAATTGAAGCATAAACAGACCCTATTTTATGCCCGGCGCTCGGACCGCTCGGAATAACTCATGTCTTTGTAGCCTTGTTTTGTAAAAAAATTGTATGGGAAGGCGTGTTTTTTTATTGATTGTGTGTGTGTATATATTATTGTGAATAAAACAAAAACTTTTTGTAAGAATAATTGGTGTTTTAATTATTTATAACCACTTTAGTATAAAAAAACTGGAGAAAATTCGGTCACGCTGATTTCAATTTAGAATTATTAATACATTCTAAGGTAATACAGGACTAAAACAATGTATTATTAATACATTCTAAGGTAATACAGGACTAAAACAAATTTTTAATGTATTAGGTTACTTCATAACGATTCCAACGATATAAGTCATACCCAGAGTTCCATACAAAAGTTTAGAGATATCGGCATTTTAATATAAAGGAGAAAAACGGACAGAGTTAATACAAAATATAAATTTGAATGCACATTGCATTCAATCAAATCATTCAAATGACAAAAAATAATAACCATTGACTCAGAAAAATGTAACAGTGCCAACCACAGGAATTGTAGCTGCTGGTAATGAATTTGCACAATTCAAAGAAATACTTTCTGCTACGGATGTGCCTGTTTTTCCCGACAATATTACTCACGTTTACAAGACGTTGTTTATGAAACTTGGGAAAATGTAGTGCCAAATCTATGGAAGTTGCTGCCAAGCGTGAACAAGAAGAGGCTATTGATGAAGGTCTTGTAAAAAAGGAATGGTTATCTTAGATGTGTATGTTGATGTTGCTTGGGGTTCAAGATCTACACGGCAACAGCTATAGAGCAATGTCAGAGACAGCAGCAATCATAGGTAATGTGAATGTGTGTAATCATAAACATTGCCTGTGACAAGGTGTCAACCTGCAAACTACGTTTAATTTTATTTATTTACCTGTGACCGTTTGTTCACAACAACCCTGAGGACATTTACTCATAGTAGACCATTCCTATATCAGCGTGGAGTGTCTAACTGCAGGTTTAAAGGCCTCCCTTCCCACCTTCCATTTCCCTCAAGTCCTCCGCATTAAAGAATTTAATAATGTAGCCATCAGAATTTGTTTCTTTTTATAGTTTTAGTAGAAGACCTTCGTTTACCGTAAGTGACAATGAACCCGACGTTGTATCACGAAGGTCTAGATCTATTCACTCTTATCTTGAAGAGACCCAACTTGTAATTATTGGTCGTAAATCCATACAGTGAAACAAAGTTTTTTAAACTTACGCTATCTTAACACATTATTATATATATTCACGGGTATTTATCGCATTTATATAGGCAAAATGATATTATAAATGTGCTAGTGGTTTCTTTTTCACTTCTTCAATTAGTGGACAAAAAATTGAAGTGAAGAGAATAACACCTTATTTCTTATTTGATGATAATAATAACTATGTTTATAGTATACAATTTGACTTGTCCAAGTGCTTATTTTGTAAGCCTAAAGAAATAAAGTTATAGATTCTGATTTATTTACATATTTTTCTCGACCTTTCAACAGTAGTGTAATGTCCATTAGTGGACAAAAAATTGAAGTGAAGGGAATAACACCTTATTTCTTATTTGATAATAATAACTATGTTTATAGTATACAATTTGACTTGTCCAAGTGCTTATTATGTAAGCCTAAAGAAATAAAGTTATTGATTCTGATTTATTTACATATTTTTCCCGACCTTTCAACAGTAGTGTAAACACACTAGGGTCGGGAAAAACGCGATAAATACCCGTGAATGTTTATAATAATATAGGGAAACATTTGTCTCGCCTCGGTACGATCTGCAGATGAAGAATATATATCTATGTAGAATAATATCAGTTATCTAGTACCCATATTAAAAGCATTGCTAAGCTTGGGGCTAGATGATGTTGTGTGAATGGTCCAGCATTATTTATTTATACATTGTGTCATTTATATACATCAAGATTTTTGTTTTTTGGGCAGTCGTCGTCGGCGTCGTGCCCAAAAGAGGCACGTATACGTACGTGTAATGTTTTCAAAGTTCTTGTATTTTATGTGTATATTTTTTAAGTGCCTGAACTAACAGATTTAGATGCATGGGTATCGTAGGAAAGAATCCCGGCATCATCCTCCGTGACACCGGCTTATGTATTTTTTTAAAGCAGTCGTATATTTTTTTGTCGTAAATCTAGCTTGTCTAAATTTTTTGCACAGTGCAGCTTTATCATGTCTGTGTATTTTTTGGCCCATCCAGTGTGGTCGCATACCGCCCACAAAAAGCCGATCAACTGAATATGCTGATCTTAAGATAAATTAAGTCAGTGTTAAATAGAGAATAATAATCTACTATTTACAAATTATCCAAATATTAGTGCTTTCAAACTCCTCTAAGGACATTTTAGTTTTATTCTTTTAGTTCAGATCAGATAACGAAAAACCAGTAGTTACAAATAAAATTAACCATAACTTTCCTAGATAAAATACACAGTGGAATTTGACTGGTAAACAAAAATGAACAATGCATTGCAATTGATCCAATATGGATTTACTGAGAAAGTTCTACTTGGAAATCTTCAAAACTAGATTGATTAGAAATACAATTTATGGATATAACTTTGGATTTAAATACGCACACCGGCTACTATCGCTTGAATGGTTTCCGCGAAACAGGACTTTCACTTATATCAATTATTTTTTTACTGAGGCGTCCGCTCAATAAACAAAATTCTCTGCTTAGCTTGGAGCTAGATGTTGCTGTGTGGATCTTACTAACATTTTTTATTTATTAATTAATTATTAAATGTACGTTCGAGCGGCAAGACAACACGCTCATGTGACAGAACTGTAGCCCACTGCATCATACGTGGACGATATTGACGCAATCGCAAAGCGCCAACGCTTGGAATTCGAAAATGAATGGGCCGCCGCTTCGCGATCGTGTCAATATCGTCCACGTAATTTAAGGCCACTTTCAGTGCTCACGACGCACACGCCAGTCCGCAATGCTTAGGCGCAGTTATTAGGTTAAGTAAATAATGCTCAAGGGATAGTAGCCTCGTGGTGTCAATTCAGATAACAAAATCTAAACTAATTTGACATCACTAAAAATGTTGCCGACCCATTCTTATCTTCTTCTGTGGAAAGTATAGTTTAGTATGTATGCCCACTGAATTAACACCTTGTGCGGTTAAACTAAAATTTAAAATAACGAATGAAAAATCCAAAGGAATTGAATGAAAATATATCATAAAACATACATCCTAAGGTTGCTACTTGACTGCTGATCCTCCGTTAAACTTCAAGGGCGCTAATATCCTAGTACTAAACTGTCCTAGTCCAGATCTTTGGGTTGTGAGGCTACATACGTACGTACCAGCGGCGGCGCGGATCATGTGGGCTCGAGGCTCAGCCCGAGGGATTTCAGTTGCTCTACGCCGGCTAGTAGCTCCCTGAAACATCAAATTACTTTATTATTTTATTTTACTAGCTGCGCTCCGCGATGTTAGTGTTACCCGCGGTGAATAACTTTTTAAACGTAAAAAGGTTCTGGAAATATTTAGCCATCCCAAGGAATACTAAGTTTATTTGCAATCAAAAGTAGCATTTATATACACACACATACACTGTACAGGAAATATGCTATCCTGGTACAAAATTTCATCCAAATCCGTTCAGCCGTTTGAGGGTCAAGGAATAACAAATGCATACAATACCCACGCCTTTAGATATTAAGTGTATTTTATTTAGGAAAGGTGTATTTTATTAAGAAAGGTCAGTTCTGCGAGCTATATGACCTGCCCACTGCGACTTCAGCTTACTAATTCTATCAGCAATGTTGGTGACTTTGGTTATTCTACGGATTTCCGTATTCCGGATTCTATCACATAGAGAAACACCTAGCATAGCTCTCTCCATAGCCCGCTGAGCGACTCTGAGCTTATGAACAAGGCCAAGTTAGCGACCACGTTTCGGATCCGTAGATCACCACTGGCATCAACACATTGATTGAAGACTTTCATCTTGAGGTTCTGCAGTATCGCCCCGGGGAGGTAAGAAAACTGTAGGTATATAGGATGTTATTAAATTAGTGCGTAATACCGCGGACTTTCTGTTCGTGCCACAGAATAATATAAAATTAACAAATGTGGTCCAAGGTCAATATTATACCTACCCAAAAATGTTGCAACTAACTTCTGTCTGTCTCGTGATCACGTATAGCTCTGTCACTTTCCCTGGGGGCGTGGCGGGCCGTCGTCGGGTAAGGCCACAGTGGCCGGAACGCATCAAATAGGTGGTCGCGATATTTTGGGATGGCTTAGTATGATAATAAGGCATTATTTGTAATATAATTAAAAATTCTGAAAAAAAAAAACGTTTTCTGCTTACTTTGTTATCTGTAGCAGCAGGTGAATAACTTCCAGCGGTATTGCGCACTAATTCAAATATCACCCTCAAAATTGAGAGCGAGTGACGGAGCACTGCTCCAGGTTCTTTGTTTAGTTTTATTTTTATGTAGTGTACATGTGCGTGTCGAAATAAATATTATTTTATTGTATTTGTCGAGCAGCAGTAATCGAACCATGCACATTATGTAAGTACCTGAGTGACGCCTCAGCTCGAGTGGTGGCACGTCTAAGGTCCGTCGATGCGGCGCTCTGCGTCGTCCGCAGCGAACGCGTTAGCGCTTGCGAACTGCTCAATTCCTCCTACAAATAAATATACACATTATTAACGCATTTACTGTGCATTCTCAGCTACAAGCAATGCACGGGCTAGACATGAACGCGATAAAAACTCATTGCTTTGTTGAAACCTTGCAGGATTTTTTGACACATCACAAAATTAGATCGGTACTCAACAGGAAATATAGCATTATGATATTTGATCGCCGAAGTTAAGCAACCTCGGGCGTGGAAGGGTGACCGCCTCATGTTGGGTTTTGTTCAAACATCAGTTTTTAGGGTTATTTTTGCAAAATAGTTATGAATGATGGTATGGAATCTTCTGTGTGCGAGTCAACTCCCACTTGGTCTGTTTTATTACAGTCATTCTCAATATTATACTACGGTAAAAGTATCTTTGGTTTGTGGGTGAATCAACTTTTTTACCGGCCCCTCCGTGCTCCTGCCATGGAAAACTATAAAATCTGTATTTCCGTTTAAAATATGATTGTTTCAATGCTAACGTAAACACAGATTCTCTGCTGACTTGGTTAGTGTCACAGTTTTTCATAGTTTGTAGCAAAACTTTAGATTTTCCTATGGTAACTCAACCAAACATAGGCAAAGAACATGTGTCCCCAGGATTCTCCTTTGTACCTTTGTATGTGTCCTCTGGGTCACCATAGATAATCAAAAATCCTGCTAACAAAATATTAAACAAGCATGTTAGCAGAGAATCTAAGTTTACCTTAACATCAACAATCATATTTTAAACCGAAATACAGATCTTATTGTTGCATTCCCAGTCTTCTCCACCGTTGTATGGAGGTTGCCTGTGTCCCCTGAGTCACCATAGGAAAATATTTTTTTACTATAATCTATAAAAACTATGAAACTACCATGTTAGCAGAGTATCTAAGTTTACGATAACATTAAAATAATCACATTTTAAACTGTAATATAGTTTTTATCGTTTTTTCCATAACAGAGACACAAAAGGGTCAGTAAAAAAGTTGATTCACCCTTGTAATAAGAGCTGGTAGCCTTGTATCATATGAGCATCTTACCTTTAATATTTTGATTTGGTGCTTTAATTTAGCTATGGTAGCCTCAGCTTCTGATGCTCGGCTCTGTAACAAACATAAAAATAAATGCCACAAAAAACTTTGGACAGACAGGCAATAAAAATAAACAGATTGGGGTTGTAGTCTGACTGGGTATTGGTCTGGGTACATCATTTCAACACATACATGTATAGCATAGCTTCCTTGCTGAAATTTTGCATAGATATAGGTCTAGACTTGGAATAAAACATATGCTACTTTTTATCCCATAAATCAGTTTCCATAGAAACGCGTGCTTAGCCCGTGGGCTAAGAATCATGTCAATAATATTAGTGTCACTTACAGCAGCATCTACAAGATTCCCCTCCACCCTATCTGCAGCAGCATCCAACTGGCCGGTATACTCCCTCTCTCTCTGTCGCACGTCACTGAGCGCGTCGCGCGCGTGCGTCTCGCTCGCTCTCGCCTTCGCCAGCTCGGCCCTGAGACGAGCCTCTTCTTCGCGGTATATCTCTAGTTCCTCTTCGACACGGCAGCGACGGCTACGTTCCGTGAATAGTTCAGACCTGGGGAATTTGACGACTTAAAAAATTTACTACTTAAAAAATTTACTTCAATTTCAGTTCAGACCCAAATTGATCCATAGGTATAAAATATAAGTAGCGCCGCCGTAAATACCATAAAAAATTGTCGGCCACTTTGCATTTTGAAAACAACGTAACTTTCGTAATTTACACCCTTGAATTAGTCGCTCGATAACAATATCCATATAACAAGTGTGACCCCCTGGGAAGGGCTTTGGCAGAGACCGCGGCAGGTATTTTATTATTGAATTTTTTTTGTTATTATTTTTTCAGTTTCTGAAAGTCCTTTTTAACAGGAGAGGAAATGATAACCATGGTGTAACAATAAAAAAACTCATAGGAGGCAACCTCTTCTTTATGTTATCTCTACCTTTATGTTGGGCTACTTGATAAGTAACCCAACATAAAGGTAACCCTATTGTTGCTAAAACCCAATAAAGGGTTAACCTTTCACATCTGTTTTATACAGGTTTCCCAAACAAGATCTAACCCAATCTAAATTTGCAGGCAGACGGGATGGAGTCCCTGGTAGCTAGTCCATAATATATATAATAATAATTGAGAAGTAGCTTCATGTGTCTGTCTGGTACCTTCTCAAGACTAACTTGATCTAGTGAAATTGGCACAGAGATGTTTATATCACTTTTTGTCAATAATTTCCAAAAAATATCCTATCAAATTATAAAATAAAGTAAAAAAATGGGTGCTTAAACATTAAACGTATTGAATCTTAATTATCATGTCTTTCATTTTTTGTTTGTTTTTAGATGATTCAGGTAATGCCTGTGGTTTGGTTTTTCCTGCTGGCTATGCATTCCTATGCGCGAACGCACCGAGCGACGGCAAATTGTGCATTAAATCATAGGAAAAAAAATTAACTTCATAAAACACTCACCTGGTCCGTTCCAATTCTGACATGATCTGTTGCAGCTGAATGTCCTGGTGCTCCGGCTCCGGAGAAGTCCTCCCCGGGTGCATGGTCGGCAGGAAGTCAGGCATTCGCACCATGCCTACAACCAACATTGTTATTACCAAAGTTGACCCTGTCGGCTGCCTGCCTACTAATATTCATCCACTGAAATGTCGCACTAACCCGCCGGCTGTCGTGTCGCCGACAGAATTCTGACAATCTTCAGCAACAAAAATCAAAGACATATTCAACAATGTAGGAGGGCGTTGATTTTGTCAGTCTTTTTTGTACTTTTGTGTTCTGGCAAAATAAATCAACTTTACATTTTTGAATTCAAAAAGTTGGGCCTGGTTAAACCGGAATAAAGCAGTAAACACTCCTATGCAAAATCTTGGTGTACTTATATCAATTAGGAATAGGATCATCAGGTAATTAACATGTTTCAATTAAACTCACTCAAAAAAAACATCAAATCAGGGTATGTAATAGGTATCCTATTTTTAGTGGAATTATGTATTGTTAAAGTTTTTGTTCCTTGTTGTTTTTCTGTAATTTTATTCATAAATATCTTAAAATAATTATCATGGATATTGAATTATGGGCGTAGCCACGGTGGGGCAGGGTGGGGCGCTCGCCCCACCCTGGCTCTGACCTGTAAGGTAAAAGCCAAACCTAAAAAACTAAAAAAAAATATCTAGGTACTAACTACAATATTGAATATCCATATACAAGGAAAAAAGACAATAGCTGAGGCTTCTATGTTAAGTAGGAATTTGGTGACAGAAAAAGTAGTGTAGTATCTATCATTTAAAATGGTCCATTTTTCCATTTTCACAGACTTAGTTACTATATTTCATGATAAAAAGAAATTAATACATCAAATTATTGTATTTATAGAAAGCTAAACTATATATAACTATAACTAACTATATAGAACAGAATATAATTTTTTTATAATTACTACATCCATGTAGTATAGAAGACTCTACTTTTTCCATATACATACTATAGGATGTAACCTTTTAGTATGAAAAAACTAACCGGGGTAAGACCGCGGGGTAGAAAAAGTCTGTTGGTTTGATAGGAGCACTGCTGCCATAACCGCTGGGGCCACCTTGGAGGCTGGGGCAACACTGGGTTGGGACAGCCACTTCATGCAGCATCATGTTCTTCATACAGTCCATGATAGGCCTTTTATGAGTTTGGGCAGTTGAAATAGGGCTTTCGGCTAGCTGGGCACATGTACAAAAACATGTGCTTGCCCTTTAGCCCCATCATGCGCTCCTTACTACTCTTTAGATTGCTGCACTGCAGAAATATTGCACCATGCGGTCTGATGACACTGCATGGTATTTTCGTCCTTTTGATCAATTACACATTAAAAGCCCTTCCTTTTGGCTCAAACACATTACTGGTATGAAAGAAAGTCAACAAGTATTTTTGCTTTCCAGTTTGCACATCACAGTAGCAGTTTTTCACTATGAGCAATGTTTTTTTCGAATTTTGTTGTCTTTGTTTCAATAGATTTAGAGCAATTCGGCCTTAGTATTTTTAGCAAATTTCTAAATTACGATGCCAGTTTCAACACTGTTTTAATTTTGAGGTATGACAAAATAAAATAAGAAAATCTGATGTAGATATGCAATTAATAAATCATTCTGTTAATTGGAAAACAATGGACATTGACTATAAAAGTAAGGTCACTACTTGACTTCCGAAACTTGAATAGCTTTAGCTTCCTTTCAGTCTGTACAGCAACTTGATCTTTGACCTCATTGCTGCTAGTTTATGGTGATAATTATGTTTTCCTTTGTTTTTCTACAAGTTCTATCAATGTACTTTTAAATGATACAATAATGCAAAATTTATAATTATGAAAGAATTCCTGAAAATGTATATAATTATAATTGTAGGAGTTATTAATAAAGGATTGCTAATTACCTGCATTTGGCGGCAGATCCAATGGAAAGCTGTTCCTCGGAGAGTTGTTCCTCCTGTCAGCAGGATTGACAGACTCTGTGAGATCCAGATTCAGGTGTGGAGGCAAGTCCAATGGAATGGCTGCTGCAGCCCCATCGGCCCCGAGAGGCAAATCCAGAGGAATATCCCTCACATCGGGCCTCACATCACTCGCCGCTGCTGCGCCCATATAGCTATCATAGTCATAATCCTGCCCTCCATAACTAGCATTATTCCTACGCCCCAGGGAAGATGACGAGCCAGCATTGAAGCTAGTATTGAATGTAAAGTCCGGTAAATTATCTAAGTCTACAGATATAGGGCCGTTAGGATTCAGATAGGCTTGCTCAACTAGAATGTGGTCCTGAACAAAATCGGGGAGAGAAGGCATGCCGAGGGGCTCGGAGGAGAGGTTTGGGCGGTGGTAGAAGGGGGCGTCGGACGCCTCCGAGTAGAAGTTGTGCTTGGAGTCAGAATTGTCGAGCACGCTGAATGGGATCTCTACTGAACTGCCCGACGATGCAATTTCGACACGATCCTTGGGCAGCGAGTCGCGCGACTTGTCGCGCCGCGGGTCTGCATCGCGCGGCGGCGAGCGCGCGGGCGAGTGCGCAGCCGTACTGGCGTAGACCTTGGGCCGGGCGCCGGTGTTCTCGTATGTCGAGTTGCCCGGCAGAGACAAGTCCCGCTTCAGGAAGTGACGGAACGAGAATTGATTGTACTCTTTCCGCACGGCGCCACCGCTCTCTGCAACCAAAACGAACGATGGCTTAAGAATGCCTCTATATTTGTGACAAAAAACAACGTAAAACACTTACTTGAGGACGAGCTCGAGGCCTCCGTCGGCGAAGTCTCGTCGTTCTCGGTCGCGTTGTACTTGGTCTCTTCGATACCGAGGTCCGGCTTCGATGCATTTTGATCGTTTTCCTGCGGAGGGGCACCGTTGCTTGAATTTTGGGGTGATTTTTTGTCAGAAACACCATCCTCGTCCTCCGCCATATTTAAACGAAAAATGACAGAATGTGCGTTCAGAAATGACATCGAAAATTTCGTTATATTTTGGTTATTTTTTCGTTCAGAAACAGAGTGAATTAAATGGCTATGGCTATAGTCTTTTGGTCCATTGTTATAATAGTCCGGCCGCGGCCACCCCGCCCCGCCGCCTGGATTTTGCCGATGGATTTTTAAATTGATCCATAACACATTTGTTTCCCACCTTCTACATTTTGTTGAAATAAAGTGGTCTGCTCTTTGGGAGTGTATCCAGGTGACGTCACTGCCCAGTTGCCCGTATAAGTAAATATCTACATGTCGCACCCTCAGAATTATAGAGACCTAATGAAAAATTTAAAGTTTTTGGGAATCGTCAATTAAAGATCAGAATGTTCGTAAGTTCTCTAATAACAAGTTAATAACAACTTTCAGCTTTATGAAAATACTACTATTTAAAGTTTATTACATAGCCAAGTTAGTTATCTATTCATGCAAAAAAAGAATTAAATAAGTCAATAAGTTATCCAAAATATTTGAGTTAAACTTACCATATCTTCAATATTCTACAGGCTCAATTCGCTATAAGTCTTTCTCTCACCGAAGCAACGCGGGAATAGGGGATTGCCTGATAGAGACCGAAGTATATTTTTGTCCTTTACTATCTAGCATAGGCCTGTGTCATAATATTCACGGGCTAAAGGAGGTCATATAAGGTCTATGTATGGAAAAAAAACCAAAATCCCAAATTTTTCGATAAGGTCACTATATTTGTGAAGGTGCGATGTATAGAATGCCTGTTGTTGGTGCTCGCCCCGGGGCGACACCGGAAACGAGTATTGAATGGATTTAAACACTAACAAAATAACGATCAAAAATATTATAAATTAAAATTAAAATACAAAAGTTTTATTTCTGTTACTTAGTATATACGTTACAATAATATGGGGGTCCTCTTTTAAGCATGATTATGCTTGTGTTAGAGAACCCCGCTCATTATAACATTAGGTTTGGTAGGTACATTGAAATTTGGTACTTTAAGAGTACCTAGTATAAAAATAATTCTCATTTCGGAAGAATCGATTATTGAAAGCATGCCTATTTTAAAATATAAATAAATAAATGTTGGACAATTCACACAGCATTATCTAGCCCCAAGCTAAGCAGAGCTTGTGTTATGGGTACAAGATAACTGATATACATAATAGAATATATTACATAGATAGATATTTTTTATTATACATAGAATAACGACCAGAACAAATATTTGCAGATCGTACAAATATTTGTCCCGAGGCGGGAATCGAACCCGCAACCTTTTGCGTCGCAGGCGGACCTTCGCCCACCGCGCCACATCGGTTGTCGTTTATGTCGGGTTTTAGTTTTTAACTATATTTTTTTACAAATAATGCCTTATTATCGTACTAAGCCATCCCAAAAAATCGCGACCACCTATTTGATGCGTTCCGGCCATTGTGGCCTCACCCGACGACGACGGCCCGCCACGCCCCCAAGCGAAAGTGACAGAGCTATACGTGATCACGAGACAGACAGAAGTTAGTTGCAAAATTTTTGGGTAGGTATAATATTGACCTTGGACCACTTTTGTTAATTTTATATTATTCTGTGGCACGAACAGAAAGTCCGCGGTATTGCGCACTAATTTAATAACACCCTTGTCTAAGTGCTTATTTTGTAAGCCTAAAGAAATAAAGTTATTGATTCTGATTCTGATTCTGACTTCTGCTATTTACCAATTATTTTTGGGTGATTCGATTACGAGCGGGGTGAAATGTGAAAAAATAATGAGAGGGGAAATCCCCCCCGGGGATTTCCTGAATAATCCCATTCAGCCTTAGCTATGGAATTGCATCAACTTGAGGAGAACTCCCCTGCATATTTACTGCCCCTGACGACGTTAGTATTAGCCGCCTCATCCGAATGATGAAGTCCACAGGCTCCACAGCTGGATACGATAGAACTAAGCCCTGAGTCCGTCTGGTGGATGATATTTTTTTAATACTATACACGATAGTAGAGACGAGATCGTGACGTCTCATTTTTTTATAGGATCTGCGTAGTTCCCTGTTAGCACTACAGAGGCGCTGTCCGAAATCCTATGCAAAAATGAGAAGTTACGATCGTAATATCTCTCTTTTGCATAGGCATAATATAATATGCATATGACTAATAGGCGATCGCCTATTATTCATGCATTACCTACACACGGTGTGAATTGTAACTACACTCAACAAACTACATTTCCGTGTCCGAAAGGAAGAAAGGATTCACAGCTATTCTAACTCGATCGAAAAGTTACCTTGACTCGAAATCTGGCACAAATCCACGCGATATTCAAATATTTGAGTGGTTTTTAATATTTTCTGCGTTCTACAAGTCATATAATATGCAATAACGGTACATAGCGTGAGTCTGACCGGCATAGCTATTCTAACTCGATCGAAAAGTTACCGTGACTCGAATTCTGGCACCAATCCGCGCCAAATTCAAATAATCCGCGCGACATTCAAATATTTTCGCGGTTTTTATTATTTTCTGCTTTCTACAAGCAATATCAATAGCAGAAAAGTAGTTTACCGTAAATCGTAAAACATTTTCTATGAACCCATGTTTTAACTAATCTCGATTCGACTCGACTTTAGGAGAAATTAATAATTTATGAGATGTCTTACTAAAAATCAACATCATTACCAAAAGCCCCATTAATCGTACTTCATTGGAACATAGATTCATAGAAAATGGTTACCGATTTATGAAAAACTACTTTTTAGGTAGTTTTATTCCTTGCAGAACGCAGAAAATATTAAAAACCGCAAAAATATTTGAATTTCGCGTGGATTATTTGAATTTCGCGCGGATTTGTGTCAGATTTCGAGTCACGGAATCTTTTCCATCGAGTTAGAATAGCCGTGCTGACTTTAGTAACGAGACGTGATCTTAACGTCTCCTTTTTCCATACAATTAGGTACAGCGCCTCTATCGTGCGGACGTGGAACTACGCTTTCGATCGCTTCACTTTACTATAATATAACGTGAGGAGACGTCCAAATCTCTAGGAAAATGATAGAATTGCGAGTCCGAATTATTCTGACGTTACTGACGTAAAGATTTACTTCATTATATTTGAAATAGTATAAAACCGTTTAGAGGTATAAATAATATCTCAAAATACTCATCATATTTTTAGTAGCATAATTGACGTGAAAATATGTTTTCTCTATGGTCAATCACAAAATAATATTTTGTAAAATGTTGCATTTTTCATAGTAAAAATCAGGGACGAGGGAAATTTTAGAAAATAAATTCAAAATGTCAAAATCAAATGATGATTTAGTATAGTTTATCTTTATTATTTTTGCATTATTTTAACTCTGCTAGTTTTCTAAGAATTACCTTATTTTAGAGTTTGTTGAATTAGCTATCAAATAATTCGTAGATTCTACAATCTTACGAGTACATGGTGGATCCTCCACACATGATCCATGCCTACCTTAATGTGTGTGTGTGTCTAAATTAATGGACACTACCTTAATTACAGTAGACTGTTTTATTACTTAGATTTTTATTTTTGACAATAAAACAGTAGCTAAAGCAGAGAATTCTTAGGCTACTACATTGGTACGTACCTAAACAAATACCCGTACGTAGTACACTACCTACCTGTGACCAATGTTTAGTGATAAATCGATTTGTGGTATGTACCTTACTTTTGTCAGTGTTATAAAATGATAAATAATACGTAAGCACCTAAAATAAGGCGTAAGTAATATTTTTGAAGCATCGCGACTCTAACGCCATCTATTAGTAATGCAACTACAACTACCGTACATAGACCGTGAAGTTCTTTATGAAAGAACAAAAATGGCGCTAAAATCGCTTATTTATTTTATTATACATGTAGGAAAACCATTTAATAATAAAATAACGAAGAATTTATAGGTAACTCATTTTGTTATACAATAAAATAAGCAAATAAATGTCTTATTCCAGCCTTTGAGTCGTCAGGTGGTGAACATCAGTGGTTCGAAATGAGATGCGTTTCAGCTTTGAACCTTTTCCTAATGTCTTTGCTCGATAGCTACCGGACTACCAACAGTCGAGACGTGATCGTGGCGTCGACGCCACGATCACGCTTTGCCCCTCAGGTATTCCAATTAAAATCCATAATAATATAGACAACTTTTTATTAATTATTTTAAGACTCCCAACTGTTAAACATGGTACTTACAATAACACAAACACACTAACAATCAATAACAATGGATTAAACACAATAAATTCGTTAACAATAAATGCAATAATTAATTCATAAACAGGTTTTTACACTTTCGGATTCTTAGGGTTTATAAGACAAAAGCAAATGAATTGAAACACATAAATGGCGCATTAACTACTTTATAGGTTGTATAGGTAAATTACTAAAACCTGGCGCGAATATCAACTATTTTTCGTGGACCTGGGCCTACTCTCATTGGGAAATTTTGTTTTGTTTCGTTCGATCAGTACTCTTATCGAGCAAGAACGTAAATTATCGTGCGAAATTTAGCCAATTTTTCACTTTGTAATAATGATGTTAGTTTTGTAGTACATTTTTCATTCTTATTGACACTAAAATGTTAGTTCTTACAACGGTTTAGATGTCTATCTATGAAATATTTAGAGTCAAAAAATTCGTCCAAAAATGGCTTTTTCGTAAGTCAGCGGGAGTAGCTACACATTGAGTTTTGCGTCCACACTTTGTAACTGCAAACAACCACCAGAGTAGGCCTTCAGTATCGAAAGATTTGTGACCGCAGTATGAAGAAATAAAAGCCAAACGCGCAAGCTCTTAAAAATTTACCTATAATAGGTACAGTAATTAGCTAAACTGATGAAGTTTTACAGCCAACACATTTCATTGATACAGAGAAATTATTCAATTAATAATAAGTAGGGATATAAAATTGAGTAAGTAGGTATTTAAGAAAATAATTTGGCACGAACAAAACGCAAAGTAAAAATAAAGATAACAGATACATAGTAAAAACAAAACAACTGCTTATTTAATTTCATATTAAAATGGCACACATCGTGTAGAAATAATATGTTAACCAAAATAGCACCTGGCTATTGACAAATCATCTATAGAGTTATTTATAAACAATAGTAAAAAAATAAACAATAATATATAATAGTTATTATAATAACATTATGTTGAGAAAAACCATTTTACAAAGTAACTTTACTTTTAAAATCGAGACAACTATACAGGAAATATTTTAGACATAGAGAAGTCAGTCTTTAGGATAAAAAAAGGAAGATCTATTTCACACATTCCTCATTCATTTTAGATAACATGATTGTGACAATTATCTACAAGTCTACATAAATACAATGAGAAAACAAAAATAAATTGAATACTTGTATGCAGGAAAGCTGATTTGTTTGTGAATATTTTAGTATAATTGTAGTAAGTATAATAGAACTATGTGTATAATTTCGAAAACTATTTAAAACCCGAACTTAGTTGTATTTGTAATACACATATAAAAATAACTAACATACATTATGTATTATCATCATACATTCTATTTACAAATCACATAGTTTCCACTATACATATTTATAATGAAATATAGTATAATTATAATGAAATCATAAGAGTAATTCTATTTACATCACTATTTTAGAACATTGATTGAAGTCCGAACTTTTAAAGTTCATGTTAAATGCCAAAATTAATAATTAAAAAATAAATTAATTGGCATCCGAAGAGTTCATACAGTCACAATTTTTCGAGACTATAAATAGATTACGACAGAAATAACATAAATGTCCTAATCGTTTCTATAATTGTGGTGAATATTTATAACATAAATGTAGGACTAAAAATAGAAAATTATACCGTGGCGTTGTCGCAAATTGTAGAGGAAATAAACTTACAGACACGCTACTAGATTCACGCTAGCGATAAATCAGCAAGAACAGACCACATGCATAGGTGAGGTTAGGCTATCTATTATTATTAAAGTAGGGTACTTTAGTAATTCAGAGACAATGTAGTAGTATTCAGAGACAATGTAACAGTTCAGAAACCTTATCTAGGTTCTTAATATAACAAAGCCTTTTTATCAGAATGTGTCTTTATTTATTAGACTAGAAAGTATAGGTACTGAGTGTACTTTTAATAATGAAAATACGAAATTGAATGTATCTAATTTGGCCACTTTAAATACCACATAGGATATACATATTATTACGTAAATATATAAAGATATATAAATATACATATTACACAATCATATTTTTTATTGAACGTTTATTCAGCAATTGAAAAATAATTTATTCTAGGTATTGAAAAATCTACCTATCGAAATTGTTTTAGTAGTTACGTTAAAATTATCTACTTTATTGAGCCAAAACTGAATATATTTGTTAAAACAGTTTGAAGATTTTGGCCCTAAGATCAGCGAAATGTTTTTTTCAAAATCGCTGCACAAAATGAATGTCATATATTTGGATAGAGGACATCTAAACCAGGGTTGGCATGATTAAAACAAATGGTTTTAAAACACATGTTTAAAACAATGTTTAAAACAGTTTGATTTTAAACCGTGTTTTTTATCACACGTTTAAAAACACAGATTAAAACAAGTTTTAAACATTGTATAAAACGATGAGAAAAAAACAAGCTTTAAAACTACTTTTCATTGCGAATGAATGATATAAAATGAAAGTAATATTTTTTTGATAAGTTATTTATTCAGTCAAACAAAGATCTAAGTACCTACCAAGTACCAGGATTTATATGGGTAATGGGATAAGATAACACGTATTTTTGAAACATGCATTAGATAGTATAGAATATTAAAAATTTCAATTTAAAATCAATCAAAAACAAAATTATAACAAACAAAATTACCTATATTTAATAAACATTATAAAATCAAAATTGTTTGTCAGTCAGGAGAGTAAGACAATATGACAAGATCAAGATAACAATTATTTTTTCTTTTCCTTATTAAGGTATTTAAAAACTGTAACAAGTTTTGCAGCTTTCTCTGTACCCAGTTTATTTCGTACGTCAGAATGAATAAATCCAAATGTTGAAAACAGTCTTTCAATTCCAGCACTTGAAGCTACAGCAGTGTGAAGCTGAGCCACTAAGTTCATTGTTTGACCATTAATTTGTTTTTTTAATGACTGCCACCATTCGAGAGGTCCGACCTGATTTACTACATGATCTTCAAATAGAAAGTTATGAAAGGGATCTGTCATTGCCCTGTATTTAACAACATAGGGCATCGCCTCTTTGTGATAAGCTTCTATAAATAATAAAGCCTCAGAAATATCTTCACTCGTGAGTTTTTCACCCCTGTACTTAGGATGTAGTAAGTTTGCTGCAAAATGAGCTGGAGACATTGCCATTTCATAACGAGCTTTGAACTTCCTTAAATCATCCAATGAATACTCGGTCTCACGCAGTCGTACATTCTCTCCCTCAAACATATTTTTAAGCTCTATCCATGCTTCAGTCACTTCGCCAATACAGCAGGATGTCTTTTGGGAGATGTCAAGTGTAACTGCGATGTTTTCCAGTTTTTTGTAGAGAGCCTGGACTTGTTGCTTCAGCGCCATGTCATTTACTTTCAATGAAATTGACAGATCTATAGCAGTTGAATGATTTAAGCATATATCTGACATTATATGCCAATTTTCTAATAACACTTTTAAGCAGTCAGCCATTGTGTTCCACCGTACCTGTTGTGGTATAACAATTGCTTTTCCACCAGCTTCTTTATATTTGGCAGATGCAAAGTGAGTGTATTTGAAGTACCGCATTATCGACTTAACTTTATCAGTAATATCTTCTGCATTCAAATCCTTTGCTAGAAGGTTTAATATGTGTGATGAACAGCCGTATGTAAGTATATCCTCGTGAGAAGCTAGTTCTTCCTGTTGGGCTAAATCTCGTCTCATACGGCTCATATTTGCTGCGTTGTCTGTCACTACACTTCGCACCGTACATTTGTAAGTTTCACATTGTTTTATTGCCGCAGTAGTAACTTTAACCAAGTAGTCAGCTGTATGGCTTTCGGCTCCTGTGTCTATTGTATCAATTAAATGAGATGAGTCTGTCAACACATCGGTAACACAGACACAAACTATCGAGTCCTGCCTGACATTACTCCACCCATCAATTGCCAGATTAACAACTTTGTTTTTCAATTCGTTTTTTACGGCTTCTTGAGTCGAGTTGTAGACTTCGTCGAGTAGCTTGCTAGCAATTTGTTTGCGGTTTGGAGGTTTATATCCTGGGCGTAAAATTTCCATTAATTTCAGTAACTCTGGGTGTTCTACGTGGTTAAAAGGCGTGTTAGTAGCAAACATATAACGAGATAATTGTAAATCAATTTTCTTCTTATCTTCTTGACTTGTAGCAATAATAAATCTTTTCATTGAAATGTTCACGCTCGCGCTGCTGCTGGTACTGGCATTTTTAGATTGAAGAGTAGTAACAGAAGATGTGGGTGTAGCAGAAGAATTATCTGAAGATCGGGAAGAACCAGCATCACTCAACAACTCCTCCTCCACGTCCCTGTCCGCGTCAAGATTTGCGTCAGTGTTAGAACCGGTGGTGGTGCTACATTGCTGGAAGTGTGCCTCCATTCTTTTCACAAGTCCAACTAGTTCTTTCTTACATTTTCTGCAACGCACCCTATTGGTCTTCAGTGTGGTATTTTCTTGGGGGATCGATGTGAATTGTTCCCAAATTGCATGCTTTTTGCGTCCTGGAGTTGACATTTTTATGAGGTGTTATCAGTCGCAGAATTAATAATGAAATGAAATGTGAGAAAGAAAGGCACTCGTATTTATAGAATTCATATTAAGTAATTCCCCGCCGGTAAAGTCCCGTTAGGAAAGTCCCTAATGGATGGCTGTCGAATGGAATAGTGGTTATTTTATTCCCCTCATTTTAATATAAATATTAGGGATGGGCCTAACTTCGGCATTCTTCCGAAATTCGGTTGAAATGCCGAACATTCGGTATAAGAAAAGAGTGAAATAGTTGCACAATTTTGATTTTAAGGTTAATAAAACAAAAAAAATCAAATCTGTCATACTCACTCATACCTGATTAAATAAATAAGCCTTTTACATAATTTAAAATCATGGTAATTTATTTATTAATCAAGTAACTAACTGTCATTATCAGTTTCCTTTTTCGACATTTCAATCTTAAGTTTTAGAATTAAAAAATCAAATTCAATAAGTTCTTATTAAATTAGGAAGTCTTATGATTTGAATCAAATAAACTTTTTGAAAATTCAATATATTAATTACTTATAGGTATATTTTATTGTTGTTTGTTAGTTGTTACCATATAAGTGCAGAATAAAAACCGAACTTCGGCATTTTTGATTTTTACCGAATGTTCGGCCGAAATTCGTATTCGGTTCAAACCACATTCGGCCCATCACTAATTAATAAATATTGGGGGTGCCCCTATTCATAGAATAGAATTTATAGTTTATAGGTATTTCCCCGCCGGTATAGTCCTGCTAGGAAACATTCAGGGTGAATGTAAATCGTTTAGTAGTGATTAGAGATACGCAACATAAAATAAATGTTTATCCATTGATCGTTTTTTGTCAATATTTATTTTACTATAGAAAATTTGAAAAGTCAAAAGATCTAGTCTGGAAATGAAACATTATAGGTCGAATTAATTTAAAATAATGCCCTAAACTAAAGAGGAGAAAAAAAAACAAAAAAAAACAAAACAAACACTTGTTTAAAACAATTTGAACTGTTTGTTTTATAAAATTTAAAAAAAACTGTTTTTTTTCCAACCCTGATCTAAACAAATATGAAATGTTCAACATAATGTTCTAAAGTGTCAGGTTTCTGACATATTCACATTAGAGAAAAAACATTAAAGCAATAGCTGTTTTCCTTCATCTGTGAATATTTTTGAAACCTGACGCTTTAGGATATTTTTATTTGTATCAGTGTCCTCTATCCAGATTGACGTTCATTATGTACCGAGATTTGAAAAAAAAAACATACTTCTTGGTAGCCAATATTAGGGCCAACCTCCATAAAAATCTTCAAACCCCTATAAAGTTACCCCTTATTCTCTTATTTGGTTCTGTCTTATCAAGGTTAAACAAATCAGTGCGCAATGCAAATAGCTGGTTTATAAATTAGATAGATATCCCTTTGATTTTATTTATGACGTTATTCGGATTAAGGTATTATTTGTCCCATGTCAAAGGGGTTGCTCAGTAATTTATGTTTTGTCTAGTAGTAAGTTTTCAATTGTATTTACTGTGTCGTTTCATATGGACCACCATTACGGGTCTGAAATAAATGATTTTTATTTTTATTTTTTTATGCAAGCCGTGGGGTCGCCGCGTACGAATATCGACCCCTCCAACTCAACCCGTGGATGTCGTAAAAGCCGACTAAGGGAACCTACCAGAGGAAGGGCAGCAGCTTCCTTCTGAGTATTTTTAAACACCAACACTGCGATCACCAATCCTCCTGCCAAGCGTGGTGATTATGGCAAATCCCCCCCTACATGGGAGACCATCCACTCGATGGACCGACGACATCGTAGCAGTCGCAGGGAGTCGATGGATGGAGGCGGCTCAGGACCGCTATTTGTGGCGTTGTACGGGGGAGGCCTATGTCCAGCAGTGGACGTGTATGGGCTGATGATGATGATGATGATATTTTTTTATTATTGAATTCACAGCAACAATTGATATAAACAGGTAGGTATAATAAAAATAAGATTAAACGTTTGAGACCGAACAGCGTTTATAAATAAAGAGACTTTATTTTAGTTTAATATTTAACTTTGTTATTTATTTAATCATTATTATCATTTATTAACCTTCGCACGACATGTGAATTCACAGTAAGAATTTTCGTCGATTTTGCCTGGAAGTCAAAAACGTTGAGGTAAAGAATGTATGCAGAGGCAGTTCTCGGTAGTTCGACCCATATCCAAGCATAAAACATACATTTTTATGAGCCGAAACGCACTTTGGATCGCTTCCAACTCTCGTAAATTCTTAGTAAAATGTTTTTGTTTTTAGTAAAATGTTTGATGCATGACATATACGCATGGCATGTAGGTATTGTACGAAATTATACAATAATAAAATTAAAATACACAACACAAAAAAAAACATTATATAGATATGGATCCGAAGAACCACTAATAATAGTTTTTGACGAAGTGTATCAATGGAAGGACCATTGAGTCGGATTTTCGGTCACTCGGGTTCATCAATCATAGAATCAAGTTCAAGTTTGAAGTTTGTGACACTTCTTACTGATAGTGGCAGAGTCGTAGCGAAAAGCAAGCGGCGTCAAAAGAATTTGAAGTTTAAACCCTATTCCTATAGTTTGACCGTTTATAATAACATATCAAGACGTGAGTGAATAAATGATTGACATAACTAATATTTGCTCTGGTCGCGCCGTTTCGCATCGTCCACACAAACTAATAGGTATCGGGTTGGTAATTTGGTTCTAAGTTTTAAGTCATCATCATCATCAGCCCATACACGTCCACTGCTGGACATAGGCCTCCCCCGTACGACGCCACAAGTTTTAAGTGTTGCTATTTAAATAAACGACCGTGAACACGAAGTTTTGCGTGAGCTAGTAAAGCGCTTTTATGTCGGGTGTTCGTGACAACATAATTATTTCTGTTACCCGTTAGAACCCGACTATGGTTTATTTATGATAGTTTACAAACTGAAAGCGAATGTTATAAGTCTTTGTATTGAGCTGGAGATTGGAGTATGGGTGAGTTATATTCCTGTGGAAATCTTCCTTATCGTATCAACATCATATCAGCCCATACACGTCCACTGCTGAACATAGGCCTCCCCCATACGACGGCACAAATAGCGGGCCTGAGCCGCCTCCATCCATCGACTCCCTGCGACCGTTAAGATGTCGTCGGTCCATCGAGTGGATGGTCTCCCATGTAGGGGGGTTTCCTTATCGTTTACCGCATTGCAATATTCGCTACGATTAACATTTCGCAGTTGTGAACAATGCCATAATAGATATTCTATTGTACATATATACATAGGTATATAGTATGAATATAATATATGCCTACCAGAGGAAGGGCAGCAGCTTCCGTCTGAGCATTTTTAAACACAACCACTGCGATCACCAATCCGCCTGCCAAGCGTGGTGATTATGGCAAATCCCCCCCTACATGGGAGACCATCCACTCGATGGACTGACGACATCGTAGCGGTCGCAGAGAGTCGATGGATGGAGGCAGCTCGGGATCGCTATTTGTGGCGTCGTACGGGGGAGGCCTATGTCCAGCAGTGGACGTGTATGGGCTGATGATGATGATGATGAATATAACCCGTAAATATTCAAAAGTTCAACTTTTACCAAACATAAAAGTGGTAATGGTCCTTAAAGCCGGATTCATTGGAAAGCGGCAATATTACGTGCCACATGTTAATAGTCTATCATTGGAAACCAGTACCATCTAGTTTATCATCGAACATGATCGACAGCTGTCGAACACGATATCCCGTGTTCACGGGGATATCGCGACATATGTAGGTAACCTATTCACATACGATGTGGTATAATATCATCTCATTTGATGCAGGTGTATTTTTAAACCAGAGCAAATCGATAAAGGGAATTTCAGCTTTATGGTCAAATTAAATGGTAAGCTTACAAGCGAAATTAGCTTAACAATCATATCTCCGTGTAATTTTTAAATGTATCAACAGGTGTTTCATCAGTAATACACTTATTTTATTCACAGCCTTATTTATAGTAGTGGTGCGTCTGTTAACGTTTATTTCGTATTCTGTAGTAATGAACTAATATCATTTTAAAAGTAAAACTTTCATTTGAGAGTTTCCCAACTTTCGTTCATATAGATCGCAACTAGCGTGTATTATTTGTCACTTTCATCGACTAACATAAAATGACTTTACGGAAAGGCTATCACATATCCCACCGCGTCCTTAAAAGTTATCCATAAGTTCATTCCCTACCACTTTTTCTTTACATTTCGTTTTTCCACCTCCGTCAGGATTTCTAGACCTTTCTGTCGTTAGTTTATAAATTCGTTGATACATCTAGCTAGGGCCTAGATATATCACATATGTTCTACATAATATATAATAGCCTAGAATCTAGATTTTTATCCCAGATTCAAGCCTATTAGTCGTAGAACTTCACTAGTTCAATGCCATATTGCACCTTTGAGTTTTACTTAGATAAATATCCCAGGAAGTTACTTATCCTACACGTTCATAAGTTAATTTTTGTTTACACTTTTTTCGTTTATCTCTCAAACGACACCACATCTTCTATTCATCAATCACTTCGACCATTCTTCGTTACTTGTCCAGCCACTTTGTCAAGTTTGCTTCGCTAGACATAAGTTTGTTTCGCAAGACGCAAGTCTCGCTAAACGTAAGTCTCGCTAGACGTAAGACTCGTTAGACGTAAGTCTCGCTAGACGTAAGAATCGTTAGACGTAAGTCTCGCTAGACGCAAGACTCGTTAAACGTATGTCTCGCCAAACGTGAGTCTCGCTAAGTTCCGCTAAACGCAAGTTTCTTGGCAGTGAATGGGACGGAGACATCCCGGAAGAAGGCTCTAGCTAGCAGCGCACACGCTGTCCACTTCGGACGCGCGCGCTGTAGGCTAGCTGATCGAGGAGCTGCTGGAGTCGGATATCGTCTCGCGGCCGAGTTCCGCCGCCATTATGGCGATCGTCAGTTCTTTGCGGGCCTTTTGGACTACCCATACCATGAGGGTTACGCCGACTAGAATCTGGAAATGAGAGAGATTAATATTAGCCAAATCATAATATTCCACCGTGACCGATTGCGGACAAGGCCAGGCTTTTGCTTTCAATATATAACTAGTTCGAGCCTGCTGCTTCGCTCGCGTTATTTCTATGGAAACTTTTAAAGGGTATTTCTATGACATGGGAAGTGATATATTATATAAAATAAAAAGTATTACCAGAATTATCTGGTATTGTTATAATACCTACATATTAATGTGATAGGTTCGTTGGTGTGCTCAGACACATCGCATGTATTTAATGTACTCACTATCCACCCAAAGTTAGGAAAATTTTAGAAATAATGTTGTAACAACTAACAAGAAGGACACACCTCTGTCCCTGCCACACTGGCATTGGCAATGAGTCTAGCGAGCCGAGAATCGACGCAGGCAGAGCCAGGTCGACGCAGGGGAAACCATTCGGCTATCGCCTATCGGTATCGGGTAATAGTTAGCAGGATATTATTCACCAACACGTTCACACCTAACCTACCTACTCAAGGTAAATCCCCTGCAGACGTACGCATTGCATACAATACATAAAATATACATAGATTAAATAAAGGAACACGTAAAACTTTTCAACATATATTTAGGTACCATAGGTAAGTCTTAAGGCCCAGACTCCTTTTTTACGGACAAAAGACCTTCGTTTGACCACAATCTCACCTGATGGAAAGTGACAATGTGGCCGACGATGTATCACGAAGGTCTACCTAGAAGATACCTATTTACTCTTGTCTTGAAGAGACCCAGAATGTAATGCGAGTTCCAATCCGTATCGGTAAATTTAGTGCAATTGGGCCTCACTTCTCCGTTCAGCTTTGGTGGAGTCTGGCCATAAGTTAGATGTTTCTAAAATAGATCGAATAAAAATATGGACGCCATGATAAAACGTTTCAGTTCAATTATATTATATTTTCTCATTTTCTAGTGGACGGCACACGTTAGTTTGTTTATTCTGGCATCGTAAAACGATTTTTGTGTTTATCGAAAGCATCCGAAAGCTGAAACTGTTTATAAAATACTTAAAACATCTTGGAATTTGTATGCTTTTAATGCGTCAACCTACGCAATATTCTGTCGGAATTTTCGCAGTATTCTGAATTCTAAAGATTATGATTGTTATGGCGACATTTTTGGCGTAGTAATCCGCTCGAGAAGATGAAACTTGCAGGTTCAATTCACGCGGGTCAAAAGTTTGGATTATTTTGCTAATGTTTGATCTGGGTCTGCGTGTTTTTCATAAATAATATGTAGGCAAAGCCATTTACCACGTGTTTATAAATAATATTTAGTATTTCAGTAAGTTTTATTACATCTCTAGTTTTGGCTGGAGTATAGTTAAAAGATGAATAAGTCATTGAGTGGATATCGTATTTATTTGCGCATAAAATATGCCCGATTGGGATAATAGATCGCAATATCCACGATAAGGCTCGAGTGTCCGGCACACAGCGACTGATATACATAATTACTATTATGATAATCAATAAATAACGAGGAATATTTTACGTAGCGTCCAGGCCTTAATTGGAAAAACCTAATGGAACTTGAAACACAAATAAATAAATAATATTGGTCAATCCAGACAGTATCATCTAGCCCCAACTTAAGCAGAACATATGTTATGTATATTTTTATATGTAAGTATATGTTGCCTATGTATATGTGTATGTATATGTTGTGTTATGTTGACTGATATATAATTTTTTTTTATTATACGTATAAAATACCCAGAACACCCGGAACAAATATTTGCAGATTGTATAAACATTTGTCTTAACGAACATGTAATCGAGATAATTTCTATGCGGTCCTTCATACAACATTGTATATATATTTGATAGTGACTTAAATAGGTCGAAGAACTGTACTTTTAGCAGATTTAGTCAAAGAAATCTCGTCCATAGACCTTGAACTCAGTCAATGATAATGGTTTAAAACCATTATCATTGACCGATAGGGACAAGTCATCATGACTTTAAATTAAGCAGATAAGCGCGCCCATTTACACAAGTATGGAATTGGAATGGAACGTCATTATATTACCGCGTTATCGAAAGCGAATTTACAGCGCGTAGGATACTTTACCCACCGTATTTTATCTATTACTAGCTGAACAGACAGAGGTTGTCCTGTCATTCAAGTCAAACAACTAGAGTTGCCGCGAATAGTCGATACCGATTAATCGCCATTCACTTTGGCGAATAGTCGAATAACTCGACATTACTATTCGACATAAATAAGGCACATTAAAAATATTTCTAACTTCTTCTAAGGTTGGGTGTGAGAAAATAAAACAATAAAGTTAAAGAAATCTGTTTCTTGTTATACATACTACATATATCATCATCATCATCAGCCTATACACGTCCACTGTTGGACATAGGCCAATTGGACGTCGTACGGGGGGGGGGGGGTACGACGCCAGAAATAGCGGTCCTGAGCCGCCTCCATCCATCGACTCCCTGCGACCGCTACGATGTCGTCGGTCCATCCGAGTGGATGGTCTCCCATGTAGGGGGGATTTGCCATAATCACCACGCTTGGCAGGCGGATTGGTGATCGCAGTGTTGGTGTTGAAAAATACTCAGAAGGAAGCTGCTGCCCTTCCTCTGGTAGGTTATTTATTATATTAAATTACTACATAATATGTAATGTAGTAATTTAATTTTTCATTTTTAAATGCTGGCAACCCTTTTCTTGTCCATATTTTAGCTAAACGATACTTAATCACACCAGCAAGCTCTGTTTATTCAGAAAAACTATTTTCTGAGGCAGGTTTATGAGGAAAAGCGAAATCGACTTGCTCCCGAACGTGCAGATAAAATAGTTTTTTTGCACCACAATCTGCCTCTGTTGGATTTTAAAATATTAATTAAAAAGCCTAACCAATGTAATAATAAAAAGATAAAAATTGTAAATAAATAAATAATAAAATTTCATTATTTTTAACTCATTAGTTTTTTGTTCGTTAAAAGTTTATTTTAGGCGAATATTCGCCGGATGCCAAATAATACGAGCTATTCACTATTCGACGAATATCAAAAAAAGGTCGAGTAATGCCGAATACCGAATAATAGCGAGTATTCGCGGCAACTCTACAAACAACTGCCAGTTATTTCAAACGTGCTTAGCAAAGAGTATATAACGCAGGGGCTAAGGTTACATTAATTAGATCGTAGTTCATAAAAACTCTGTTTACCTACTGCATTTTTATGCACTGTGGCCCTGGTTCACAACATCTCTAGCGCGCTGGCAGCCATTGTACTTGATCGTCGTCAACTACCGGCATTTTAGAGATAAAAAATAGTAACAGATATCTTTTGTTGTCAATCTAAGTCTAATGTTTTACATTTTAGTTTCAGCACACTTCGCATTAGGGCACAATATTTAGACTAAGTTTAATTTGTAAGTTCTCAGTAAGCGAATTTTGTAAATTCATATGAGAAATAAATCTCTTAGACCGTAAAAAAGTATACAATAAAGGTAGTCGTTAAGTTTTTCGAAAATTTTCTAAGTTTCTACGCAATTTTCTTTATTTTTTTATGTAAGAACCTTCTATGAAGTATTGAAAAACATTTTAAAAAAGATGAATTAAATCGGTAAAGCCGTTCTCAAGTCATAGCCGTTCCAGAAAAATAAGGGTTAATTTTTATATATACAGATAGATAGTTAAGCAACTTTTTTCTGTATTGCCATGTTTTCTGTTCGATTTCTGAGACTTTTTTGATGAAAAGAGGCATGGAAATAACTCGAGTGTCGTTAGTAGGATATATTTTGAAGTCATCTGTCCCTCTGGATCAAAGTCAGTATTCTTATTATTAAGTTTTTTTTTTTAGTTTTTTGGTGTCGCTGTCTATTCCATGAAAGCTGCTTAAAGATGTGGATAAAAATTTCGGCAGAACTCTGTGTGTTCGTGCTCTACTGTTACTGCAGATTTCAGCATAATCTGGCTTGAAATCCTGAGTTGAAAGCACAATGCGACACATCAGGGCTAATGTGTCAGGAAGGACTGCAGTCCAATCTTGGCAAGATAACGCACTATAAAACAAGCGTTAGATTAGATTGCACAAGATGTGTCACTCCTTTGTTAGAAGAAATGTATACAGAACTATTCAAGTTATGTAATGCATAATGGTAATATAGTAAATGTGCTCTGCACACGTGTCTTCCTTGTAGCTTCTTGTAACTATAATACAATACACAATTATTTACTTAAAAAATAAATTTATACATTGCGGCACGTAACTTTAGCGCTGACCGTTATTCCGCAGAAGTAACAAATAAGGCGGGGCTAGCGGTACATTACCCATGCGCAGCTATCCCCTCGGCGTATCGCTCAGCGCTAGACTTACGTGCCGCTACTTGTACATTTAGACACATTTAAATAAATAAATAATAGGTAGGTATGTCTAATAAGTATTACATTTTTTATGTAGCAAAAACTTTTTTAAAAACACGCTTTTATATCTTCTAGGACCAAAGTCAAGCACAAGGAAGATAAATACAACGAACTGAAACTCGACGCGGGTAAGTCATTAGTCTCCATCATCAGACCAGCTCGATAGTACCATGACATTGCATTTCACCGGACTTATGTAAGTATGCCAAACAGTTCAATCGGTTGAGGATAATATAATTGGTCCAGAATTCAGTTACAAGATTTGTCGCACACAAACTAACAGGGTAAGTAGAATAACAGCTGATAATAAGATGGCTACACTAGGCTCATGGCCCGCGACGTAGACACCAGAGCACGATAGCCCCGAGCTCCTGATAATCGTTTAGATGGCTAGAGCAGTGTTTTGCTCTACATCCACTTTGGTCGCTGAGACATACGAGAAAATTTTATGTCTACACCGGAACACGAGCTTGGACGTTTTTGTCTCTGCTGTAGATATAATTCTGTAATAATCGGTCAACTCTTGTCGAATTTTAGCGACAGTAGAGACAAAATCGGTGCGGATCAAAGCTCGCGCTCCAGCGTAGTTATAAAATTTACTCCTATGGCCCAAAGTGAAGGTTGAACACAAAGACCAGCCGTCTAGCTAGACGCTTTCCACAGACCTGGGATCACCTTAACACTAGAATCTATCTGTAGAGAGGCACGCTGTAAACTCATATCGCATTGTCCCTCCTGGCAAGGACACGTCGAGAGAATAGAGGAGTATCAGACTACCAAGAAGATGTATGAAGCCTATCAAGGGCAATAGTACCTGTAACGCGAACACGATGTACCCAGTGACATGGCTCTCGTGCAGCACCTCGTGCATGTTCCGTAGGGTGGACCCGACGTACACGTGTATCAGCTGGGCGGGGAAGAGACCCAGCATCGTCGCTAGGTGGTAGCCGCAGCCACGGACGTCGCTAACCTGGAACAATAGGAAAGTAGCTTGAGAAAGAGGTAGCTAAACATTTTGCAGAGATTACATGTAGGTTTAAGGTTGTATTCTAGTATTTTTGGCACAAAAATCTCTTTTCGAAGGGGTTTTATTAACCTTTATCGCATTAACTCATTCACTGCCCAGCCTCAAGGACCTGCAGATAGGCATGTGCATCATGGGCCATGGAAATGTAAAAAATATAATTACCCTCAGTTGGGGCTTTGGTGGTTGTGGTATACCAAAAGGACGTATTTTACACATAGTGACATAAATAGACTATGGGTAGACCAGACCACCCATGGTCTATGTGATTGTACCCGTAGAAATTATACATCTCGCATCATCAATTACTAACTTAGTTAGTGCAACAGGAGAAGATTCGTTGAACTGTTAGTTTTACCACTAGAGAAGCAAATTTATCGAATTGTGTCAGGGTCTCAGGGACAAGACTCGTTTTCGTTTCTTGGTCCAACTGTTTTTATGATTAAGTAAAGCACCAGCACATGATCTCTTTCACCTAATCAACTGTCAGTGTTAATCTAACAAGACGTGGATTTGATAATGATTTAATCGTGTGTTTCAAGAGTATGCGGAGTATTTGTTAAGAGCCATGGTATTTAAATTATCTTATCTCTCAGTCATTTTATAGTAAGATTGGAAGAATACCGCACTTTTGTGGTTCCTACTAGCTTACCTCATCAAAATATTAGTAAAATAAAAAGGTTTGGAAGAAGTAGCAAGAAATGGGAGTGTCCTTTGCCAAGGAGTGTATGCATAAGTATTGAGATCGCACTGGTCACGCAGTAAATTATATTTTTTATATTTTTTGTTTTGTTTCCTGTGTTCTACAAGTACTTCATACCTAGCAGAAAAGTAGTTTGCGATCATTGTAAACCATTTGCTATGAACCCATGCTAAAAGTAATTTCGAATCTATGGTCGTTTTGGAGTGTATTGACTAATAAGGTGATTTTAGTCGTAATCTTTTAAAATTTGACTTTGTTGTATGTCCGGTCTGGTGACAATCACTCTTAAGTATGCCTATAAAGATGCAACTAGATATAAATAGAGCAAATTCTTTAACCTAAACGGGCTATATTTTTAGATTTAACCTCAATAGGTTAAATCTAAAAATATACCACAAAGTTGAGCTTTAGACGGTATTCAATAATTACGTCTAAAGCTCAACTTTAGTAAATTGCCCGATATGAATCAAATTAGCCTGCCTACTGTAATTGTGCAAATTGACCATGAGTCAAGTTGAACTTGTTATAAGCGTGGTTATCGCCCTCGTAATAGCTAAAACACGCGTGGATACAACTAAAGTCTTCTATCAAACTATAATCTGCCCTCAGCTTTGGTCGCACTTTTGCGGAATAAAAAGTATCCTATGTCCGTCCGGAATACCATCTATCTCCACGCCAAATTTCATCAAGATCCATACAGCCGTTAAGGTGTGAAAGCGTAACAGACAAAGTTACTTTCGTATTTATAATAAAAGTATAACAAATGTAAGATATATCCTGTTGTAAAAGATAGATGATAGGCATGTATAAAACTGATATAATTATTATGGTTGCCTTGCTCTTGAAGCCTCACTGTCCGTATAGAAGAGAAGGTTACTTACATCAGAGTTCAGCCTAGTTAGAGGTTAAACAAACCAAAAAGTGACTAGGTAGGTTTATTTACAAGCTCTTATTTTTCCTTAATCCTATTTAATATTATAAATTTTAAAGTAACTCTGTCTGTTACCTTTTCTATTTTTTCTTTTTTATTTAATTTTAATGTGTATAGTAATTTTAAACTAATGTAATTGGATACATAATTAAAATAGTATTAGTGGCTCAATTTTTATTTTTTTATTTTTTTTATTTTTTTCTAGCATACATATTTATACAGACTAGAATTACATTACAATCTAGCCATAGATTTGGCTAATGGGTAATTTTGATTTAACTTAATTTTATAAAAGTATATCACTAAGAACGTGTCCATCGCCACTTTTCTTTATTAGTGGCTCAATAAATAATAAATAAATAAATTGACGCCTAAACGGCTGAACGGATCTTAATGAAATTTGGCAGGGATGTAGATGGTATCCCGCGGACGTACATAGGGTACATGAAAAGCGCATGCGAAGCCACGGGCAGCAGCTAGTATTATTATAACGGCGAAAGTTTCTGAAGAAGTGCGCAAACAACCTCAAAACTAATCTGATATGCATTGATGTCGTTCTGGATCTGCAAACAGCAGGCTTGATCTAGCACTTTACCTCTACTTAAAGAAGGTTCAGTATCAGTTGACTCACTAGCTATTACTTAGTACTTATTAATAATCCTATAGGCCTTCAACTCATTGCTTCTGCGATAAGGACAGTTCATCATGACGTGACTGCAAATTAAGCAGATAAGCGCTGAACGCATCCATTTCAGATGTTAGTTATCGCAAAATACTACCTATGTCGTTGAGTTACATATTTTAGTATCATTTTACCATCAGCCTGTGCCTGTTAACACCTAATGCCCTTCCTCTTTTCAACCGAAATTGTTTTTTTTTTAATAACAAACTTTTATGTCATCTAGGACTAGCAAGCGCTTGGGAAGACTAACCCAACGAACCCAAACTCGACGTGGCTAAGTCGTTTCGTTTAGGAGGTCCTGTGGCCACCTTCGGTTTCCATCATCAGACCAGCTCGATGGCACCATGACATTGCATTTTCACCAAACTTACATAAGTAATTTATACCAAATTTCAGCTGTTATATTGCAGCTATTTGCCGTCGAACACTGAGGGTTGAAGATTATTACAGTACTATGGGTGTTGGTGTTAGAAAGGTGAAAATTGAGGGTTATACATATGTATTTTTTAATGCCAAATCATTTCTACCTATTAATATTTTATCATACATTTCTAAATAAAAAATTGACCAAAAAACAAAAAAAAATTGGGCTGGGCCACCCTTATCACTTAGGGGTATAAAAAATTGAATAACAACCTATTCTTACACCTACCAAATGTAACACAAAATTTCATAAAAATCGGTCAAGCCGTTTCGAAGGAGTTTGGTTACAATCACTGTGACTCGAGATTTTTATATAATATATAGTATTATACTATAGTAGTCACTCGATGAGAGGTCATTAATATTACATTAACTTTATTCATAATAAAAAAAATTAAGGAAAAAAGGGCTTTATTATTATTAAAGTATAGTATAAGTATTCCTGTGCAATTTGTTCCTTGTTTGAATTATTCTTTTGTAGGTTGCAAACCTGATTGTGGTACTGATTGAGGTGTGAGGACCCCTCATTTCCGAGCCGGTTATAACTGCTTGATCATTGCCCCTCATTGTTGTAATCAGTTCAATATCCAAGGCGCTATTTAGCGATGACGAGAAAAGAAAAAATCGCAAAACAAATAAAAATAAAGAATATGCTAAGTAATATAAAAAAAATGGAAAAGATTATGCAAATATTTAAATCGACACAAGAGAAAACTCTACGAAAGACTGAATGATTGAACTTAGGTACAACATAAAAAAATATATTTTCAAAACCTTTTCTATCATCTAGGACCAAAGTGCTTGGGAAGACAAATCCAACGAACCCAAACTCTACTTGCCAAAGTCTTTTCGTTTAGGAGTTCCTATGGCCACCTTACCTTCGGTTTCCATCATCAGAACAGCTCGATGCTACCATGAAATAGCATTGTCACCGAAGTTACATAAGTATGCTAAATTTCAGCTAAATCGGTTGAGGATAACTGGTCTGAAATTGAGTTGCAAGATTTTACCCAAACAAACATATAATACATTGCAAGTTAAATCATCATCATCATATTAACCCATACACGTCCACTGCTGGACATAGGCCTCCCCCATACGACGCCACAAATAACGGTCCTGCAGGGCTATTCAAACTCGATCGAAAAGTTTCGTCGACTCGGAATCTGACACATATCCGCGCGAAATTCAAATATTTTAGCGGATTTTAATATTTTCTGCGTTCTACAAGGAATAAAACTACCTAAAAAGTAGTTTTTCATAAATCGCTGATCATTTTCTTTGAATCTATGTGCCAATGAAATGAAATGAAATGAAATTTATTTATTGTAGAAACTGTGTACAAAAAAGATCTTAAAAGCTAGGTGAAACAACAGTTCATCAATCAAGTTCAGTTCAATGAAGTACGATTAATGGGGCTTTTGGTAATGATGTTGATTTTTAGTAATACATCTCATAAATTATTAATTTCTCCAAAAGCCGAGTCGAATCGAAATTAGTTATAACATGGGTTCATAGAAAATGTTTTACGATTTACGGTAAACTACTTTTCTGCTATTGATATTGCTTGTAGAACGCAGAAAATAATAAAAACCGCTAAAATATTTAAATATCGCGCGAATTGTTTGAATTTCGCGCGGATTTGTGCCAGATTTCGAGTCACGGTAACTTTTCGATCGAGTTAGAATAGCTGTGCATATTGTACAAACAGCTATTATATATTTTTACAGTCTCAAATATGGACCCGGCTAGGGCACAGCAGGATATTTGGTCTGAGAATAGGTGTTTATATATTTTTTATAGGTACGCCTAAGTGATAAGGGAGGCCCGGGGAGACCAACACCAATTTTTTTTTTGTTTTTTGGGCAACATTTTTTACCTAATTTTTTTATTTTTTGGCATTAAAAAATACATATAACCCTCAATTTTCACCTTTCTAACACTAACCCTCATTTTTTTATAGCGATATTATTTAGTACTGTAGTAAGATGGCAAAACAACGATTGCCGGGTCAGCTAGTAGGTATAATATAAAATCTGGTATGATGGTGGCAACTGTGGCAAGTCCATGAGGAATGAATACGAACGTAACGGAATGAGTGAATAGAAGGCGCTTCAGTCGGCCGCCTTGTTGGCTTGTCGGGTGGGTCAAGGAATTTATATTTGGGGTGGGGGTGGGTAGGTCTTGACTTCTTTGTTATTGGCAATATGTGTCTGGGTTGCCGTTTTTCTGCCAGTGTCCAGCAGGGCTATTCTAACTCGATCGAAAACCTTCTTCGACTCGGAATCTGACACATATCCGCGCGAAATTCAAATATTTTAGCGGTTTTTAATATTTTCTGCGTTCTACAATAAAACTACCTAAAAAGTAGTTTTTCATAAGTCGCTGACCATTATCTATCAACCCATGTTCTAATAAAGTACGATTAATGGGGCTTTTAGTAATAATGTTGATTTTAATAATAAATCTCCTAAATTATTAATTTCTCCCAAACTCGAGTCGAATCGAAATTAGTTAAAACATGAGTTCATAGAAAACGTTTTACAATTTACGTTAAGCTACTTTTCTGCTATTGATGTTGCTTGTAGAACGCAGAAAATATAAAAAAACCGCTAAATTATTTGAACTTCGCGCGGATTTGTGTCAGATTTCGAGTCAAGGAAACTTTTCGATCAAGTTAGAATAGCCGTGCTGAGCCGCCTCCATCCATCGACTCCCTGCGACCGCTAAGATGTCGTTGGTCCATCGACAGCAAATTAAATGTAATAACATGGAATTTTGCTAGCTAGTGTCTGATCTCTTTTAAATTCCTTAATTTCTAAATATTTTTAATTTCTCTTTTAGATGTTTTTTATAATTCTCAATTCATCCGTTTCTCCGAGAGGATCTACCATATCAATCTGCAATCACAAAATCGAACCTATCTATTTCAAACAGCAAAAGCCTTTTTCGGTCATTAAAAATTCAATACAATGCTACAATCGAAACGAAGATTCCTGGAGCTTATAATATAAAGTATTCACGAAGATATATGTAGTTCCTATGTATGTACATATTTATCGAACAAGCCATCACACTTTATTAATATAAATGCGTATGTTTGGATATTAACTACCTCTTCACGCCAAAACTAATGAACGGGTCAGGCTGAATTTTTGGATACAGGTAGATTTTGGTCTAGAAAAAAAACGGGAGATACATTTTGTTCCATAAATCAGTTCCAATGTGATAGAAATACCCTTTAAACGTGTCCATAAAAAATACGCGTGCGAAGCCGGGGCAGAAACTAGTATAGTAGGTGATAAACTCGATACAGTTGAAAGCTTCTAGAAACTTGGAGGTGAACTTCACGCTAAAGGAAACCACTGAAGGTTGGCGGAAGTGGAACCAGAGCACGCGAATCAGATTAGCACTGAATTACATTGAGCATTAGGTACGTAAAGAGTGTGGTGAGCTATTCTTATGGTTGAGTGAACTGGACTGGGACAGCTACTAGCGCCAGTGACTAACAGTAGGAAATGATAGCACGATTCGAAGTTCGCCTTCAACAAAACATGAAAATTTGTAAGAACTTAGGTACCTAGGTAGGTAGTAGAGGCAGCAAACCTAAACAGCTTTTCCACCAAAGGTGCGTGGCGAGTTGTGGAAATCATACCAACTTTTATTGAAAGGTTCAAAAACAAACTTTATTACCGCAATACCTACAAAGTGGAAAGGAAGAAAAGAAATAAAATTTAGAGGCAGAAATTCACAGAAAGAACCATTGCTTTAATTGTGCTTGCACCTTGAAAACTTCAATGGCGGCGCTGGCGCTCGTGCTCCTTGAACACTAGCGCCAGTCACTATCCCTATAAAAACCCTCCATAATAAGCTACCTACGTCATGGATTTGTTTTACTACGCACGGCATCAAGCGCGGCACGCTCATAAAATACGCTGTTTACGAAACTGCCTATAAATTTGAGCTATGTATTATTCTCATTGTTTTAGAAAGTAGAATATAATGGTAACGCCAAGGATTTCTGGAATTTATTTGTTCAGAAGGGAGAGTTGAAGGACATGAAAAGTAAGCAAAGTGTAAGTAGCGGCACGTAAGATTAGCGCTGCGCGATACGCGGAGGGGATAGCTGCGCATGGGTAATGTACCGCTAGCCCCGTCCAGGTACCTTAATTTATAATTCTGTGCAAGTCAGCGCTAAGTTACGTGCCGCTATGTATAATAAAATAAAACAGATCAGTTCAGTGGTGAATGTTGGAGAGCTGCTACTATAGTGGTATCGCCACCATAGACAGGTTTTGGTTACCTTTAAGCTAACCAAAACCAGCTAATATGGATGTAGGAACGCACGTCAAAAGTGTCGAGGTTGAAATCAATCTAGAACCATTCTATCAAACTCTCCTTACAAATAGCACTGCACGCACCATCTGGAATCATGAATCTGAAAATCCTCTTTCATCTAAGGATTCTACGTGACGAGTCTGCGACGATACTCGTCATAGTGAAGCGATTGGCCCCAGGTCGCACCGATGGGTTGTTAAAGTACTCCATTCCTCATTCTCCAAACTACTCCAATTCCAAACTACTCCAATTAAATATTATAAATTTTTAATTTAAAAATATTGCATTTAAGTTGCATTCGCAGGTAGCTGAACTGATTATCAAAGTACTCCAGTGATTGTTCATCAAAATTCCCAAACTACTCCATTGAAAAGATCGATATAATAATAAATCTTAATACAGGGTGTCAGCCGATCTTGCAGCCTGGCAACAGTGACAACTGGCAGTAAACGTGTTAAAAGCAGACGTAAATATTATATACAATTATACATGTTGTAAGTGCCTTACGTACTCATAAATCACAACTCGATCACTATTCTATCAAGCCAATGAGACAAACAGCATCTTTAGAAATGACTTCGCGGAAGTCTGTACTTTCTAACTAAACTAAGGCGAATTAAGAGATCGTCCTTCCCCCCATTAAATTGTCTTGGTACTAACATAATGGATTCAACGAGGTCAAGATAGGACCTTGAGCCTTTCACGATCAAGTTATCTAGATTCTAGATGATTAAGGTGTCACCATGCAATACGCTATCGTACCTAGGTCAGGGCAAGTCACATAAAATTATATATGTAGGTAACCAGTCTCCGCCCGCGTCATCACGTTCCCCATGCCCTTTGGCTGGGTGATTAATTATTCATATCTTGGGAAGGCACTCCGAGATATATCTCCCAGCCTTTCATTATCACGCCATAACACAAGCTCTGCTTAGCTTGGGGCTAGATGATGCTGTGTGGTTTGTCCAGCATTTTATTAAGCAGAACTTCGGCATATCTCTGGAAATGTATCACTATGTTGTTTTGAGTTGCACGTGTACAATTCTAGCATTTATTTGATTTTCATGTTCTCTTTCCAAATGATATCTTTACTGCCCTCGTTGGAGACATTAAACGTTATTACGGGAGGTAATAAAGTTCTAGATTAAATGGCGGCGGCGTCGCCCAGTCGCGGTGTTTGACACAGAATAATACTCCGTCCACGAATTTATTTTCTTTGATTGAGAATGTAATATTTCATATACATATGTATTCTGATTCATTTTGAAAATACGGTTGTGAATCTGTCCATACGAAAAATATCTGGTCATTCAGTCAAATAAAATAAACGCGTGAACGGAGTATAGATATTAGAGCATATTTTCATAGAATTCGGTGGATGTGTTATTTTCCTGACTCGTTTTATTCATGACAACTGAATAGAGCTTTTGAACTTTATTTTAGGAAATATTATCAATACCATGCCATTACCAAATGTTTAATGATTGAAAGTGGATGAAGCTAAACCTAGAGGAGTGGCACAAGAGGTTGGAGGCCTATACACAGCAGTGGGTGAAGTTGGGTTACGGATGATGATGCTTATGAAATCGTAATCTTTCAAGATTAAAACTTTCTTACTACATCTTCGTATTTCTCGTTACTACGAGTATCAACTTTTGGTATCAGGGCATTAAGTATTACCAGATTCTAAGAAAACTCTTATCCTCCTCCATGTGGCTCCTCTGTCAAAGATATCCTTTGTAAAAAGGGTTATTTACAAAATATCCGATTATCTCTAGAGGATAAAAAAGCTTAAAAACCTAACAAGGTTAAGGTTTCTTGTTCGCTTCTTTAGTTTGCCTTTAAAAGATTGAAGTGAACAAAATATAAAAGTGATCACTTTCCTAGACACACATAGTTTTACTTAAGTAATTTGAATTTGGTGTCGTTTCCAAGAGTCCTGTAAGGTCTAAAGGAAATAAAGCACTTTGACATTTACTCAAGGTCATATAACCACGAAGCATGAAATGTGTCTGAGGTACCTCTACCAATTATTCTCGTTTAGCGTTCGCTGTGTGATGGATAGCGAAGACAGCGTGATAGAATAATTGGACTCCAATACACTACTTACACGGCTTACAATAAAATGACACTATATTAAAGGGAAAATATATCTGTAGATATTTTTTTGTAGGCAAAGGGATAAAAACATCAAAGAAATATTAGTGAAAAAAGGTGCAACATATTTTATGACACGGTCAAATCTTATGTCGGAGCAAATCGCAGAAGTCCGAAACATTTCTTGGTTTTTGTACGCTTTTAATTTCATTCATCATTCATTTCATTAGTCGGCCGTCCGTTTTCATTAGTTTGTTGTTTTCTGTTATTGTTATAATTTTTTGTGACGCCTTTTTTGACATATGTATACGTAAAATATTAGACTTAAAAAATATTTAATAACAATTTCGCGTATAATTGCGTATATACGCTGAATTTTTACACAGGATCTTAATATTTATTGACTTCGAATATAATAAATTCAGCAGCTCAAAATACGTCGGGAAAGCATAGTCCAATTCGTCGCACAACCATCTTATTTTTTGTGTGGCTGTGTTACTTTTAGGAGCTGGTTTGGTAACTACCTAACCTAGCGTTGTAGGTACATTGATAAATTAAAACAAGCTTCAAACAAGAAATACCTAAGAAAATACTAGCAACGTCATTGTAAAGACATTTAACATAATAAATAGAAGCACAATACCTATTTGTATAATGAACGTCGGATTTATTCGCATCCTGAGCCAGACGGAAACGGGTGAAAACACCAGATATTTTTCAATAAAATACCACTTTACGATTGACTTTTATTTTGTATTTATTTAACATTTATACACTTATTGCCTTGCCTCCATTTCACCACCAATATACACTTACTTACGATGTGGCAGCAGTGGGCATTGAACATAGCTCGCAGAACGGCTGGCAGTTGGGTGGGATATGGTTGGCCGTACGGCCATACGGCTTTCTAGTGGTGACCTGAGCACGTACTTAAGGGAAGGGAAGGAATATGTACGGTTAGCCTATATGATTGTAGATACTAAGTGGATCCACGACTTGGAAGGTTTTCCCTGGATGCGGAAAAAACGCAAAAACGGTAAAACAGAATATCACCTTCACCCCAAATAAATTACAACGAAGCATTTTGGCATAAAAAAACTAGATCATTTATCAGCAGCACTGCCGACTGCCGACATTTGGGACACAAAATCTTCGGACACTGTGAAAAATTATTTATTTAGGATGAAGTACCCAAGTTATTCGCTCAAAGTTATGCAAATCATGCGATTCAGTAATTTAGCTAAAGCGACATATTTTTGACGAAATGTGACGGCTTTGTTGGTTTAGCTGTCCAACCGCTTATAACGAGGTCCTGGTTCAAATCCCAGGTCAGGCCAATAGGTGTTATTTGTGGTTTTTCTTGTAAGAAAATTCCAAAAGTTGGCGGTGTTACATCCCCGTGTCTCGGAAAGCACGTTATGCCGTTGGTCCTGCGCCTGATCTATCCGGTCGTGTCAGTCTGCCATGCCATCGGATTATGAGTGAGGGCATAGGCAGTGCACCTGTGTTTGCGCTCACACTTGTGCACTAATATGGCCTGCGCACCTGGCTAGTCTCCGTTGAGTCTGGCCAGACTCAACGGAGCTAGGAGGGCATTATAAAGCGACATCGTCTAGCGCAAGGCTGGTCAACCTTTTTGACAGTCGGGCCAAACGGACCATTCAGAAATTTTTGGCGGGCCACTGACGGTTGTGCTATAAAAAAATCCAATGTAATGTTACTATTGCTTATTAAAATAATAAAACAAATAAAGAAACAAAATTGTATGTAAAAAATAAATACCGCATATCACTAACTAAGCAGCATATTTAATTTTGTGACTTGTTGCTACTAGATCAGCCTTGGTCTAGCGCCTTCCTGTTTCAACTTTAGCTACTCCATCACACAGCCCGAATTTTAAGAAGCCAACGACTAGCTGCTATATACTTATTCTGCCCTACATTTACCCCTTAACTTTGACATTTGCTGCGTGTATTATGTATGAGCAAACAGTAGCAGTTCAATGTTTGTTACACACGTGCTATACATGACCTTTAAGGGGTGGCGATATCTCAGGTAGGTAATACAATTTAATGCCAAAATGTCAATTTATATTTACTTACCTATTAGATTGCTTTCCTGGCAGTTATTTGTAGGACTCAGAGGAGCTAGAGGGATAACAGAGTGATATGTCGATATATTGATTATTCAAACACAAATCTGTTCCCATCTAGCTAGACTGGGTTGGACTTTACGCTATGATAGAAATGGTGCCGAAAGTGGCTTACTTTTTAACGCATTCACTGACATTCCTCTGAGGTGCGAGATGTAGGAGATGGACTTCATCCATGTGCATTGACGGCAATGCATGTATTTAATTCATCAAAATAAATATGAAGGTCACGACAAAATACTCAGTCTATCTCAGTCGGGCTCGCGAGCCTTGCCGACAGCCTGACTGAGATAGACGGAGTATTCTGTTTAACGTCGAGCCGCGACCTTGAGGCGGTTCCAGGGCGGAAGTTTCCGCTCTACGTAATGTTCTTGTCAACTCAAAAGTCGAGAGTGGAAAGCCCCTCGTGGTCCGCGCTGTTATCGTGGACAAGTATGATGGTGGTCCACGACATCGTTAAGTAAAGATCCTCACTGGGACAGGAATGTATCCTACAATATAACAAACTAAGCATCTTGATTATGGAAAAGTCATTCATGATGCACAAGTAAGAATAAGAGTATTTTATATGTAACTGAAACAAAAATATGAAAAGAAGTAGGAGAGATCTTTGGGAAGCACGACCTAACTTTGATAATAAGATTATGATTTATTGTTTCAATATAAGACCCAAGCTAAGCAGAGCTTGTGTTTTTTAGAAATCGTAGACTCTGGTTGGTATAGGTAAACAAAACGCTCACTATTGATCTTGTTTAAAACAAAAAAGCAGGGTCGCAGACCTAATGTTTTGGCTGCAATTGCGAAATTCAGACTGAAATTTGATTTTGACCTAAATTTTACCAAATTTCAAATAACTTTTGAACCATGAATATAGCAGAACATACATGGGGGTTAAATCGATAGGTACTGAGGTCCCCAACCCCCCCAGCCACCGATGATCCCTCTTGTTACACAGTGTATGTATACAAAGGTTAATATTTTTTATTATACATATAAAATACCCAGAACACCCGGAACAAATATTTGGAGATCGTAGAAATATTTGTTCCTTCCCAAGGCGGGAATCGAACCCGCAACCTCCTGCGTCGCAGCCGGACCATAGCCCGCCGCGCCACATAGGTCGTCAATATGTAAGCGTTCAGAAAAAATCACTAGTCATTTTACGATCTATAAACCATTAACTCTTCGAAATAAATCCATTATCTCAGTCTGAGCTCGGCGAGCTGCTCGCGCCGTCTCGCCGTACACGGAAAAAAAAGCTTGCGGAATTAGTTTTCCATCAAGAATATTATTATTCTTAGGAATATTGTTTTATGTCAAATAAATATTTACTTGAATTAACAATAATTACTCAACTCAACAAAAGTGATATTCTCTACGAAGAACAGTATTATTCTTAATATATTTACTACAAATAAAACAATATTTCTTAATTCAAGTGTTTTGGAGTGTTAGCTGAATGAAAAGTAATATCTTAAATGAAGATTTTCATGTGTTTTAATATGAGAATAAGTTGTTCGAGTTCAAGAGCCTTATAGTTTTGAACCAAAAGTTGCACAAATAGACTTAAACTGAAATATCAAAATCTGTTAACTGGAGAATATATTCTTAAAATAAAATCAATATGTTCTCCGATTTGATAAATTTACGTTTCTCAACTTCAAGAATTAGGAAAGTTTTACATTTTTTTGTTCAAGAAAATTAGTTTTTGTAGGAGTATACAATGGAATTGAATTAAGAATTTTAAATGCTTCAAAATGAGCCTTTCGTTATTTTCCATTAAGAATATACATGTTTTGTTTAAGACATTTTTTAAAACAGTAAGTAAGTAAAAGTCTTGGCGTAAGAATTTAAATTATTTGAACTGAAATAGTTCAATGTTTTCACACAAGACTTTTTCGTTTTGTGAGAAAAAAAAATATTGTTCAACAAATAATATTAATATTTCTAAATAAGAAAGAATAATGTTTCTTCTTAAGTTGTTTTTATGTTTTGATCTAGAAAAAAAAACTTTTTGGTGCAAGTAAGGTTAGCATTAGCGTAAGAATTCAAATTATTTGAACTGAGATTGTTCAATGTTTTCACATAAGACTGTTTAATTTTGTGAGAAAAAAAAATATTGTTCAACAAATAACATTAATATTTCTAAATAAGAAAGAATAATGTTTCTTCTTAAGTTGTCTTATTGTTTGGATCTAGAAAAAACTTTTTGGGGCAAGTAAGGTTAGCATTAGCGTAAGAATTCAAATTATTTGAACTGAGATTGTTCAATGTTTTCACATAAGACTGTTTCGTTTTGTGAGAAAAAAAATATTGTTCAACAAATAATATTAATATTTCTAAATAAGAAAGAATAATGTTTCTTCTTAAGTTGTTTTTATGTTTTGATCTAGAAAAAAAACTTTTTGGTGCAAGTAAGGTTAGCATTAGCGTAAGAATTCAAATTATTTGAACTGAGATTGTTCAATGTTTTCAGATAAGACTGTTTCGTTTTGTGAGAAAAAAAAATATTGTTCAACAAATAATATTAATATTTCTAAATAAGAAAGAATAATGTTTCTTCTTAAGTTGTCTTATTGTTTGGATCTAGAAAAAACTTTTTGGGGCAAGTAAGGTTAGCATTAGCGTAAGAATTCAAATTATTTGAACTGAAATAGTTCAATGTTTTCACACAAGACTTTTTCGTTTTGTGAGAAAAAAATATAGTATTCAAATAATATTATTAATATTTCTAAATAAGAAAGAATAATATTTCTTCTTAAGTTGTTTTTATGTTTGGATAAAGTTAAAAATATATTAAGTTAAGCACCGTTAGCATTGGCTTGAGAATCCAAATTATTTGAACTGAAATAGTTCAATAATTTTACACAAAACTTTTTCATTTTGTAAGAAAAAAATATAGTATTCAACTAATAATATTAATATTTCTACATAAGAAAGAATAATGTTTCTTCATAAGTTGTTTTAATGTTTGGATCAAGAAAAAATATTATAGGGTAAGTAAGGTTAGCGTAAGAATCCAAATTATTAGAACTGAAAAAGTTCAATGTACACAAAACTTTTTAAAAAATATAATCCGTCCGTTGGGTACCGACCGAAGCCTTGCGGGTTTTCAAAATTCATAACGAAGCGGCGCGTGACCCAAGGGCTGGTGAGTATCCGGCGCAGTGCATCAGCAGCGCTGCCATACAGCCAGCGCGGGGCAGCCAGTGTCTTGGGGACGCTTCCGACTGGCACTGATTTGGATCAGTTGAGCTGTCTCTAGATCGTACGCAACGGTCTGCAGATAGCAACTGCTTCGTGTATATTTTGTACTTACATTTTGTAAATACTAGTAATAATTTTAACTTAGGTACATTGTAAAAATGTATTTAATGGCAGAAGCTTAATGATTTTAGATAAGAAAATACAGTTGTTAAGTAAGTTGGTAGTAGCGTTGGCGTAAGAATCCAAATTATTAACCTAAGTAACTTTTTTTAGTTGTAAGTATAGATAGATAACTCTTTATTGTAACACACAAAGACATAATATGATACAGAAGGAAATGCTGACAAACAATGAAGTACAACAGGGCGGCCAGGTATATTTGGGATGGACTAGACATATATATGTATATAATGATACCTACACTACGTAATAATAAGTAAGTCCATAGGGGAAACTATGGACTTACTTATTATTACGTAGTGCCATAGCCCACTTACCCAGTCCATCCATTCATCACAATAACATGTTTTTTTTTTGTTAATTTTATTTTTCTTTGCATTGGTCTCTACACCTGATGGATATCATCTTCGGGTGTATCATATTATGCAACCAAGGATGATGTCCGCTATGTGTAGCTCTCGCCTCTACATTAATTCTCATAAAGGGCCTCTGTGCTGTTGGCTTCGCCCCCACACATGCCTCCTAAAGGACCGGGTATTATATGGCCTATATGGCCCGTGATCATGGAAATGAGAAACAGAGTAATAGTATAATTTTTTATGTAGTGAAATGTCTGAATCTTAATGTTACCTACTTTTTAAGATGTTTTAATGTTTGGATCATGATCACGATACATTTTAGGGTAAGTAGGTAGCTGTCCTTGTACTGTACATACGGATGGATTCATTGGCGTAAAAAATAAAAAATATTTAAACTAAAATCTTTACGAGAGAGCACTGTTGTTCTAGTAGGAACTATAACACTTACCTAATTTTACTACTTACTTATTCATACTAAATTAACATAGCTACTTCTTCATTCACCATACATCTACTAACACTACTAATACGTCGTCGTGCGTGCGTGTCTGTAGCTTTTTTGAACCAGTGAGTGGTGAAAGGATTAGAGTGCGCTTTGACCTTAGACGATCTAACCCGCTGCTTTGACACATACACCCCGGAGCCCCTACTTACCCACTCGTCAGTAGGTCAGTTTGCTTGAAATATGTACCTAGTTATCGCCAAACCTACAAGGTAGGGTACCTATCTACGTGAATATTCCATAGGTATCTATTGATTAAAGTGAATCCCAAACATTTTGTTCCTAATCGGTATTTAGTGAGTTACCCCAGATAAGGAACCCTAAAAATGTTCAGCTTTTGTGTGGTACGCAGAGTTAGTAGGTACGCAATACGATGTGTACTGCGTACCGATCGCGAGACCAAAGCTTCACATAGTCGTACCTAATCGTAACGTAATAGGCAGAATCTTTACTTACCTAAATAGGTAAGTTACCTAGCAATTTTAGCTCAGCATAGGTATAAGTAAGTAGGTAGCCTTATTACCTAATACCCACTAGAAAAGATCTACAAATTACTTCCGCATTTATAAAATTAGTGAGGATATGTAGCTCAGAGAGTTAGCAAGCTGAAATAGCAGTGGACCGACCATTTTTGCCGTTGAACCGACAAGCGTTAGAGCAAATTAATACCTATTAATAAATACTGGATGAAAAGAGCAGAAAATCGGGCTCAGTGGCGCGTCTTGGGAGAGACCTACGTCCAGCAGTGGACTAATATAGGTTGATGATGATGAGAACCCACTTGAGGTATGTAGCTCTCTTTTAAAAGAGAGTTACATACCTCCTTAAAAAGTATGCAAGATATTTGAGTACCTAAATACCTACCTACTTACTTTGTATTATTAGCCTAAAATGCCCCACTGCTGGGCAAAGGCCTTCTCCCATTCCTTTCACACATTCCGTTACCTACCTTCCTACTACAGATTATAAATAAGCTAAGTAGGTTAGTTAGGTAGGTACTTAACTAGCTACTGCAATCAATACAGATCACCATGAGATTGGTTCAAGGCGAACTAACTTTCTGTCTGTCTGTCTGTCACGTTTTCACGCCAAAACTAATGAACCGATTTAAATAAAATTTGGTATACAGATACTTCTAGAGCCTGAGAAAGGACATATGATACTTTTTAATGCGAAAAAAGGGTTGCAAGGGGTTGAAAGGTATAGAAGTATCGTAATTTTTAAAGGTAAAAGCTTGGAATTAATTTTTTTGGCTCTTGATTAGATATAATAAAAATGTCATTTAAAGTTTCTACAAATTTTAGGTACCTACCCCTATCAAGGGGGTAATATCAAAGGGAATAGGGGATGAAAACTGTCACTATTCCACGCGAACAAAGTCGCGGGCACAGCTAGTAAAAATGTATATTTGTTACCGGCTATGTGTATAATTCAGGTATTCTTCTATACAATACCTAGGCAATGCATAGAATACCTGGGGCGTCCAGGCAATGTATGAAATATTATGAATATTAATGTCCATTACATACTTTGCCTAGGTAGGTACTGGATTGTATATAATAAATACCTGCTGTTACACCGGCAATGTGTAAAATAAAGATATTATGTCTATATTTATCAATAGTTAAATTCAATATTTTTCAGAAGTTTTAAGCATTTTCTGAGCTCGCTCTATCAAATTATCTTTGGAACTGATGCGTTTTTCTATAAGCAAGGCGTTTTTTGTACGGGCAAGGTTAAAGGGCAAACAAGTTTAGAACCAAAACCTACTGCCATATTTTTTTCCGGAGCAGCACAAATATCATTAACAGGTCTATTGTCGGTACATAGGTAGGTAATGAGCAGCTGTTGTCTCCTCGGAACAAACACAGCACACGAGTGCAGAACCTTCCTCACGTTCTGATACGAAACTCAGATCATCTACCTAGCGGTTGATCATTTACCTCGGAAGGAAGATTTTCAACATTCTCAGTTCTCACGCTTATCAAAAATCTCAGAACTTGGGTTAGTTCCCCTCTTACTTGCTCTCGTCATAGACAACATTACCGGCTGCACATTCAGTATTGTATAGCCTCAGAATACAGAAACTGTACTTTGAGTGTATAGCTAGGCAAAGAATAAAATAAATAATATTTCATATTTGGGATACCTATCAAGTCAGGCTCCTAGATCTTTTCATTTTGGTTTACTTCAAAGGTTTTTGAGGTTCTAATATAACCCAAAAATCCAAAGAATAGTTTATTTAGCTTTCTAACACTGTTTCTAACTAAATAGGTATTTATATTAAAATAAAAACCTAAATGAACAAGAATTTTGTTTTGACCAAAAGTCAAGAAACACGTTTTTATTTGAAGATAGTGAAAATTCTTGGACTGCTAGTCCAAGAATAATTCTTGGACACAGTTTTAATCTAAGAACGAATTTACTTGGATGAAGAATTTTAGTTTTAGATGAAAATGATCTTTCTTAACCGACGATGCTTGATCGTCATTGGTCGGTCACGTCTTACGCCGCCGCCAAGCCGGGCAAAGGAAAACGGAAGCTTACGAAAGAACGAAAAAGTATTAAGTGTTACCATCTCGCAATGGGTACTCGTCAATTTTGAGGATGTTTTTAACAACGACTATACTAATAAAAATTAAAAAAGTAAAATAGACTTTATTCTCTGACTGATACTAAATTAACATTAAAATAAATAAAAAATAAAAATAGCCTTTATTCTCTGACTAATATAACGTTTTTAAAATTATGTTTAAATATTCCTAAGTTTATACAAATTTTTGACACCGGTTGTAGGTAATTCAGGTTGTCCTTTGACATAGGACTCCTCTATGATATACCATTGCACGTTGTTTTAGGCATGCCCTACGCCATCCCTTTGGCAAGTCATCTTCCCAGCGCTTGATGGATCTGCCTCTGCTGCGGTTTCCCTCGCGTGGGTACACGTCTCGTCACGGATTAATAGCGCTCGATGAAAGTGGAAGGGAGTTCTGCGCAGGTGTAAAATGGTGTAAAAATCTAAAAATCGCCTTCTGCGCATCAAGGTCAAATCAAGGTCAGCGCTATTAAACCGTGACTGAATATACGCTTGGGTCAGGGCCCAAGATTGACATCCGTAAGTCAAGACTGGTAACATGCATGCGCTAAATACTTTTCTGAAATAGGTATAGATTTGTTTTTCATTATCTCCTTCAGTGACCAGTTTTTGTCCAGCTACTTCAAAGGATGCCATTTGCAGTGTGGGTGAGATTATTTGTCCCAGATAGATATATTCATCTACATAGTCTATCGTTTGGTTTTTTACCTTGATACTTATTTCATGCACACGTATTCATAGTTATCCCACCTTTCTCGCTTTCTACTGTAACTTATATTCAACAATGTGCCATAGAATAGCTAAAGAGTACGCGTCAGTTCTGCATTTTATAACAAACACAAACTATTTTATAACAACGTGGTAACGGTCACGGTGTCGCGAGTTCACTGGTTTTATCCGACCTTAAAAAATGCCCAACGCGCTTTAAGCAGTTTTCACTTCAAGATTATCAGCTGTGCCAATCTCATCAAATTCCCCGCGGACGAAGTCGTGGGCGATAGCTAGTTAACCATCTAATGCCATAATCGAACGGGAAGCAAAACATTTTTAATGAAGTTTTCGGTTTGCGTTATTACGCGCAGCTGGCAACACTAACACTGGATTAGCAGGAGTAGACTAGTCGTAGGACGCACTCGCGCGGTTTTTCATTTGGTTTGGTTCGGTCGGTTAGCGGCTAGTTGTTGAAAGTGAGTGTTCAAAATTTTATTTTGTTTGATGTTATAGTGTTCTGGACTTCAAGGGTGAGTAAAATATTGAAGAAACAACCCCATTGTATTAGATTAGCTCATTTCATCGTAGTATATTGTTATCAGATGAACGATGAACTCTCCCTCGCAGTCGGTGGAGCAGACGAAGACGACAACAGAGGAGAACACGTGCAAGCTGATCTGGCAGACCCGGACCAGGACAATATTGGTTCGTTGCTGAGGAAGTGGGGAGTCCCAGAACAAGTGATTTATCGGTTCCAAGGTCAGTTCCAATAATTGCTACTAGCTTATCTATGTACCTCACCTACGTGGAGCGTAGTATTATCCTACCAGGAAATGCGTTTATGTTGTTTTGTGGAGCCCCTTCGCTTCGCCCTTACCTACTATATAGTTATAGTAGATAGCCCCCACCCGCTGTTTCGCACAAGCGCGATTATATTATACTGAAAGAAAACATGATGGTCAAACTTTCAATGTTACCTACTTACAGGAAGCCATGTGCGCGCCCCATAGTCTAATTTGACGGTACCTACAGGTCGTGTCTCGATTTAATAGCGCTGACCTTGATGCACAGAACAGAAATCTTTTAGATTTTTACACCGTTTTACACCTGCGCAGTACCCGCAGAGCGCTATTAAACAACGACTAGAGATACCTATATTATTGCACAATATTACATACACTCTCTTTTCCAGAAAATGAAATCAAAATAAACCAATTACGGCACCTAAGCGAAGACTTTCTCAAAGAGCTTTGCCCACTGATTGGCCACCGAATTCTAATAAAATCGAAATTAGATGAATATTTCACTGGACATGTAAGTACTATTAAAATATGTATTAACACTCCTAGCAGGATGTCAATGCATGCATTACCACCCCATACAGAACTCTGTAAGCACGAGTTTGACTCTCTTTATACCGGTCTTTTATTCCTTGCAATGTTGTCATCTGTTTTTCAAACTAAACTAAACGGTTAACAGGCACAGAGGCAAGTCTAATATTAGTTTATATACTACTAGCGGCCTGTCCCGGCTTCGCACGGGCGTACATTTATTTTTAAACATGAAGTTAAAATAGCCTATATTAATCAGTGATAATGTAGCATTCAAATGGTGAAAGAATTTTTAAAATCGGTCCAGTACTTTTTGAGCTAAATCGTTACAAACATACTTACATATATATCTTTCCTCTTTATAATATTATTAGTAGGTATAGAATACTTAGGCTTTGGGATATTTGTGGAAGAGGAAATGTTTTGCTAGATTGTATGATATTGCATACTTGTCGGATCCTATTTAAAATTGAATACTAGGTACTAGTATTTGTTACCCAGGGTTCAGATGTTGGGTTTTTCTTGAAATTTACTCCTGCCACACTGCCTGTTCTATAATGTTTATAATTAATTTTAGTCTTTATTTAAAGTAAAATAGTGTGATAAAAGGTTTGTAAACATTTTATAACAGCCAGTGTGGCAGCACCACAAGATGTGGGTTGTTGGAATTTGTTTTATTCAGCAAATGAAACTATAAACTTAATGGAATTCATTTTTTTCAGACGGATACTGAAACCACTCTCACAACAAAGTCTGTAACGAGTGATACTAACGATGAACTAGGCGATTTGGATAATATATCAATTGAAAATCTATTTTCAACTGTAAGGCCACCTTTCCCGGACTTTGATCTAAAAACACTTCTCAGTACATCACCATGTGGGAACAGTATAATTACCTACTACAATTTACATAATACACTAACTAATAAGCACAGGAATCAGTTGGTGGATATTATCGTCAGACATATATTTACCAGGGTTGTTAACCAGTAAGTACCTACTTTAAATAATATTGGTGCCATTTCACACAGCGTCATTTAGCCCTAAACTAAGCAAAGCTTGTATTATGGGAACCAGAGAAAATGATAGAATTCCTATACACTTTTTTTGTAAATACATAATTACTATAATATACTATCTTAGGTAAGTCTTATTAACACACAGAAACAGAAAAAACATCTATGTTCAGCACACAGATATTTGTTTTGCATGGGGGATCGAACCCACAGCTTACAGCGCAGAAGGTAGAGCTCAACCAATGAGTTTTACTTTACTTTTTATATTGCCAGTCCCGTACCATCCGATAGGATTATTTTATTATGGTGAGACTTTCTTGTCATAGGAACTCCTAAACAACACATGATAAGCCTGTCGTGTTTGGGCTCATTTGATTTGTTTTGTCGGGTAATATTATCTTATGGTACCATCGAGCTGGTCTGATGCTGGAAACGGAAGGTCGTCATAGGAACTTCTCAACTACACATGATAGCGTTGTCGTGTTTGGGCTCATTTGATTTGTTTTGTCGGGTAATATTATCTTATGGCACCATCGAGCTGGTCTGATGCTGGAAACGGAAGGTGCTCATAGGAACTTCTAAACTACACATGATAACCTGGTCGTGTTTGGGCTTGTTGGATTTGTCTTGTCACGTCTTTTCTTACGCAGTGCCGAGTATTCATTCTATACTAGCTTGGTTTCAAAAATACCTGTTTATCAACAAAAAAATTTTACTCGCCAGTTTAGTGATTTCTGTAGGAAGTACTACCTGTTTTCCGCGAATTTGTTTGGGTGGACTAAAATAATATAGAGATACCTTGTTAGAGTATTTTCCACAAGCATTTAGAAAGACTACTTATGCGCATCCTACAGAATGAATATTAAGGTTTGAACTACTTTCAGTAAAATTACATATGAAGAATACAACATAATAACAGGAAAAATAATTGTCCTGTTCCCTAAGGAGAGTAGCGGAACGTACTTTGTTCCTCCAGTTAAGAAAAATGAATCCATTTCTGGAAAACCATTGTTTGCGAAGGGCAAGTTAGTAGATAAAATAAGAAATACTCTACACAAATCTGGCGAGAAAAGAAAAAGTAAAGCAGAATCAGATGAGAGAGAAAATGCGAAAAAAAACAAACATATTGAAGAACTGAAAGGTTTTTTTTTAAACACGACATGCATACAATTCTTTTATCTTGTAGATATATAGTAGACTTGGACAATTCAGACACAAAATACTATTGAGTCAGTAGGTATAGATACTAAATATCAGTTATTTATAATATTATTAAATTATCGGACCATACATACCTAATTATAATATATGTACTTAAATGTTTTTGTTCTGTTTCTTAGTAAACTTTGGTCTAGCAATGTTTTTTTGAAATTTTTTTTTTGTAACTATCAGAAGTAGTTACTTCCTAGTTTTATTTTATGTAGTTTTAATTTTTTTAGTTGTCTTGATTGCAAATAGTTTGTCGTAGTAGTCGTAGTCATCATCCCATCCATCATTCATTACCGTCGTTTGCATAGTCACCCTTATTATTATCATCACTTTGTCGAGTTTTCATCATCATAATCATCGACCGGAATCATTATTACTTTCCTTTCATCGTCGTCTATGTCGTCTACGTTCTTGAATATCCTGTAATTGTTTTTTCATGTCTTTGGCAGATAAGCAAGAAGATAAAATAGCATTCCTAAGAAACAATTCTGAACCTTGGGCTCAAGTTATTGAGTATTGGATTTCAACCTATCCTCAAAGGGAATTCGCTAACCAAAAAAATGTTACGGAATTTATCGAAGAATGGAATATCTTAAATGATCCAAGGAGCGAGGTGTTGGTTAGTAGCTTTAGTTCCTTCTAATATTTGGGAACTGTCACATTAACTATTAAATCACAAAAATACTTTAAAATGAAAACTATAAAATGTTAAATTCAGCTTTATTTGTAATTTTCCCATGGACTACCGATACTTTTTTAAAGTTTTACTGTTTTTTTTTTTTCAGATCAACTTGGATTTTGAGCAGAAACACCAGGACAAATCTATGAACTTTTACACAAAGTGGCACCCATTCATTAACAAAGTAATCAGTATGAAATTTGATAGTACCAGGGATGAAAATTTAGGATTTTTATACGAAAGTATATGCCATAAACCGGATGATGGTAAGTGACTTATTTTTATCTTATAGTACAGAATGTAAACAGAATGTTAGTTTTTTAATTACTTATTGTCATTGTCTAATATTGTTTCAGATCTAAAAGTTGCTGATCAGATAAAACTGCTGTGCTACCTGATCCCTCCAAGAGGGAGATTAAATAAAAAAACAAAATTTACTACATTGGAATGCGTACAAAATTTCATCGTTGAAATTGAAGTAAGTTTAATTTTACCGCCCAACAAAAAAGGGGTATTATGGGTTTGAACTCTGTGTGTTTCTGTTTCTGTCTATACTGCCTGTGTGGAGTTGTAGTTAACTAGGTCGGCTCATATTTTTTTTGTCTGTTTCGGCTCATAAGGATGCGGGTTCGATTCCCTTGACTGGATAAATAATTAATTGCCATATAGTTCGCAGAACGGACAGCCGGGGAATAAAGGTTCTCGAATGGCGATCACGACCCGGAAGTCGAAGTAGGATGTAGGACGACCTTTCCCACCTGATAGACCGACGACATTGTGAAGATTGCGGGAAGCCGGTGGATGGAGTAGGCTCAAAATCGTTCTTTCAGGAAATCTATGGGGGAGGCCTATGTCCAGCATTGGACTTCTGCAGGCTGATATGATGATGATGATGAAGATGATGAAATTTGTAACCCAAAACCTATGTATTTGTACATTAAAAGCAGAATTAATTTTTCTGTGTGTTAATAGTTTTGCACCATACCATACCAAAACGGTAGCACATGGTTTTTTATAGACTTAAGTTAATAATAATGTTACTTGTTTCAGAATTTTGGAGACATTACAAAAAAAATTGAAGACCTTGCAACAGCAGCACACAAACAAAAGCAAACCTTGCAACCGTTTCTCATTAAATGTGGGTCTGCTGGAGATAACAGCTGTAAATATTATCTGGTCATCGACAAGGTGAAATACAGGTTTGAATCTGCAACGAAGGCTTTCGACACGTTGTTCAAGAGCTATCATGCTCTCCACGCCAGCTACCCTGCCGCTGCTGCGCATTTGTATTTATTAATACAAAGATGCGTTTACGGATTCGTAACAAAGTATGACAAGATAGTGCCGTACATATCAGATGTATTGTCCATAGCTCAAAGTATATAGCTTAGGGTTGTGAACATTAGGTAGGGCATTTAATATGAGGCATAGCGCATAAATCTATAACTGACCTTATTTTAATGTGTTATTTTAATCTTAATGTTAAGCGAAATACTCTCAACATGTTGAATTGTCTCAAGTGTCATAATGTTTATGAAAGTTTTCAACCTTATTTCTACCATTTGCGATACGCTCATAATATTACTAATTATTTCCCGTGCCCTGAAGAGAACTGTAAAAGACTGTATCATTCTAAAAGTGGATTAAAAAAGCATTTTATATCTTACCATAATATCATTGACGAGCAAAATGCTGCTAGTAGTAATAATGTGTTACCTGAATGCTCTGATGCAAATACTGTAAGAAATTACGAAACAGATACAACGACTTTTTGTGAAGATCTAAAACAACAAAAATCTGATGATAATTGTGATAAAGTAGTTACAAATTTATATGAATATGTATCAAAAGTTAATGACGCAGTTACAACCTTTATGACTGAATTACATAATATTTCTAGTTTACCCAGAAACATAATACAATCTGTTGTTGAATTAGTCTCAAATTTGATCATATCAGAACCGTTTTATATATTGAAAAATTCGTTAAAAGATTCAAAAGAACATTTTTTGATGATAACAGCACTTCAGGATGCTTTCAGTCATTTTAATACTGATTATAAAAGAACGACGTACTTAAAAAAACTGGACACATATGTAAAACCTGTTCCAAAAACAATTGGCGTATCTCAAGATAGTAGACAGGAACATGGAAATGTTGCGATGGTCTTAAAGAACAGACTTTCATATTTTATTCCGTTGCGGGAATATCTAAAACTTTTTCTTGAAGTTCCAGATGTACTGACAACCATATTAAATTATCAAAAAAATGTTGCTAACGATTCTAATGTACTAAGAAACATTGTAAACAGCACTTCTTGGCAAGAAACAAAACGTAATTGTGACAATGAAAACATAATTCCTTTAACGGTTTATTATGACGACTTCGAATCTGGTAATCCCTTGGGCAGCCATTCTGGCAGCCAAAAAATTGGGGCAGTGTACGTTACCATATCCTCGATTCCTCCAAATTATAGTAGTCGCTTGGAATATATTTGGCCGGTGTTATTGTTTTACGCGCAAGATAGAGTTGCTTTTGGTAATGAATCTACATTTAGACCTTTGCTTGAAGAATTAAATTTTTTATACAAAGAAGGAATCAGTGTAAAATTTGATCATTCAACTTCAGTTACTGTAAAGTTCGCATTAGGGATACTGGCTGGTGATAATTTAGGTCTCAACTCAATTTTAGGGTTCCATGAAAGTTTTTCCTCAAACAACTTTTGTCGTATATGTACAACCCCTAAAGCACAAACAAAAGTTGATACTAAAGAAAGACCCGAAAATATAAGGAAACAACATGATTATGAGGCACATTGCATTAATAATGTTGGTATTAAGCAAGAATGTATTTGGCATGCATTAAGTTATTTTCATGTTTATAACAACTTGACATGTGATGTCATGCATGACTTGTGCGAAGGTATACTTCGTTATGATATGTGTTTGATAATCACACACTTAATAGATTTGGAATTTTTTGAACTAGATAATTTGAATTCTAGAATACAATATTTTACCTATTTAAAAAATGAAAAAAATAAGCCTCCACCGGTTTTAAAGAGACACTTGCTAAACGGTCAGATTATTTTCTCAGCATCTGAAATGCTGTGTTTGGTTAGAAATCTTAGATACATAGTAGGAGAATTTATTCCGAATAGTGATCCAGTATGGTGCCTCTACTTACAATTATTAGAAATAACAGATACATTAACTTCTCAAACGTTTACGTCAGAATTACTAGACTACCTAAATAACTTACTTGAAAGTTACATGGAAAATTTAATTGAAATATTCAGTTGCTCATTAAAACCAAAGCATCACTTCCTTCTTCACTACTCAAGAATTATAGCAAAGCTTGGCCCTCCTATTCTTGCAAGTGCGTTTAAGTTCGAAACAAAACACAGGGAACTCAAAAAAATTGCACAATCTATGGCTAATCGCAAAAACCTGCCATTGACACTGGCAACCAAACATCAATTGACAATTTTTCAAAGACTGCGCACTGGACTTACAGATCACATAAGTTATGGTAAAAAAATTAAATATGATGACACGTCAAACTTTTACGACAAAGATGTTTTTGATTGTTTTGATTTCGTTGAGATCAATGGTTATAACTATTCCAAAATGAATGTGGTTTTGCATAAGTTTGAGGAAGATATCCCCGTGTTTTACAAAATTAAACATGTTTTAATTAATAAATGTAATAAAAAGGTTAACTTCGTTTGTACAGTTTTAGAAACACTAGATTACTCTTCACATTTTATGGCTTATCTTGTTTGTGAAACAAATGTTTCAAAAGTCGTTCACTTACATGATTGTTGCAGTTTGACGCCAAATATAATTCACACAGTGAAGCAAAGTATGTATGTTGATTTAAAATGTTAATGATGAAAATTTTATTATTTATTGGTTGCCTGCCACACCGCACGCCACCTATTGTTAACTTACTCTTATTAAAAAAATAGTTTATCTAAAATTTTGTAGATAAACTATTTTTTTTGTAATTAAATGATAATATCAATAGACGAAGTCGATTTGTCTAAAGCTCACATTAAATTGTTTTCATGTATGAAGATGAAATCACACTACGCTAGCTCAACGTGACGCGTGGCGTCAGAAACCTAATCGGTACTATACATTTTGTATGGAGCTGATAACATTAGGGCAACCTAGCGCGCGTTGCTCTGATGTAATCGGCATAGTGTGATTCTAGCTTTAGTTGCATGTCCATACTGGGCAGTCTATTTTTCCACCACTTTATACTTAAACTGATGTTTTTGTCTGTGTTGTGAGTTTAGTTTTAGGAACATGTTTAAGGTACTTTTCAATAATACTTCTATTATTTTTGTGTTTGTTGTGTACGTTGGCAAGACTGTAAGTTTTATTAACTTGATAAATTATGTTATAATTTTAGAAACATTAAACTTGCTTATATTGTTTTTGTGGTTGTCGTGTACCTTGCCAAGGCCAAGTTTTGATAATTTAACAAATTGTAAATGAAGCAAAGTATGTATGTAGATTTAAGATGTTATTGGTAAAAGGTATTAGTTGTAGGTTGACCTGCCACACCGGCCGGCGCCTAATCACTTACTCACAACTTACTCAAAATTATATTCAAATTTTTTTTTTTTTTTGTAATTAAATGATATTATCACTAGACGAAGTCGATTTATCTAAAGCTCACATTAAATTGTTTTCATGTATGAAGCTGAAATTACACTACGCCAGCTCAACGTGACGCGTGGTGTCAGAAGCCTAATTGGCACCATACATTTTGTTGCTCAACGTAACGCTACGCGTCACGTTGAGTTGGCATAGTGTGATTCTAGCTTTAGTTGCATTGCATGCCCATACTGGATAGTTCCCACCATTTGAAACTTAAACTAAGGTTTTTGTCTGTGTTGTGAGTTTAATTTTAGGAATATGATTATGGTAGTTTTTAAAAATACTTCTATTATGTTTGTGATTGTTTTGTGTTTTTGGCCAGGCCAAAAGTTTCATATTTTAATAAACTTTGTGTCAATATATTAATTGTTGTTTACTTTCATTTTACAGATTTTGGACATACCTACCAGAAAGCAGATTTTTAAGGTGAGTATATTAATAATCTTAATTTAAATAGCCGGTGGTTTCGTGCTTAAACTGGATGTATCATAGGTGTTATATGTACTTTCTGTGCGCTCTTTATAGCATATTATTTGCTTAGCTCAAGTTTTTATTACCTAATATGATTGTACAAGATTTGTATTGACATATGACATGAATTACACTTTTTTTATGTAAAAATATCATTTTTTATTAATTTGAAAATCCGGTAGGCATGACAATTATTTTGACAAGTCCCATTGGCTCTATTGACGTAGATCAAAATAGTCGATTTTGAAATGCCACAATGCATTCAATTGTCAAAATAATTTTAATTAATATTAGGATATTCCGCGTACCGATTTTGCTTCCCGGATTTTCAAATTAATAAAAATAATACTTTCAACTAAAGAGGAATTCCTAACCAAATCTCATACAGTCTTACTTCAAAAATTAAATACTTGAGCTAAGCTAATTATATTATCTATACAACGCACAGAAAGTATCCACCTAAGATAAATCTGGTTTTAGTATGAAACCTCTGTTTATTTGAACTAAGAATATTAATATACTCACCTTAAAAATCTTCTTTCTCCATTGAAAACTATCATTACTCTCCACTTAATATTTAAAATACTTGAGTTAAGCAAATTATATTATCAAAAGAACGCACTGAAAGTTTCCACTTAAGATAAATTAGGTTTTAGGACGAAACCTCTGGTTATTTCAATTAAAAATATTAATGTTGTTTCCCTAAAAATGTGCTTTCTCGACTCAAAATCATCATTACTCTCCACTTAAGATTTTTAATGCTTGAGTTAAGCAAATTATATTATTTAAAGAACGCACAGAAAAATATCCCCCAAAGATAAATCAGGTTTTAGTATGAAATCTCTGGTTATTTGAATGAAGAATATGAATATACTTACCTTAAAATCTTCATTCTTAAATGAAAACTATCATTACTCTCCACTTAGTATTTAAAATGCTTGAGTTAAGCTAATTATATTATCTAAAGAACGCAATGAAAATTTCCACTTAAGTTAAATTAGGTTTTAGTATGAAAGCCCTGGTTATTTGAATTAAGAATATTAATGTACTCTGCCTAAATATGTGCTTTCTCAAATAAAAATCGTCATTACTGTCCACTTAAAATTTTAAATGCTTGAGTTAAGCAAATTATATTATCTAAAGAAGGCACTGAAAGTATCCACCTAAGATAAATTAGGTTTTAGGAGGAAACCTCTGGTTATTTGAATTAAAAATATTAATGTTCTCACCCTAAAAATGTGCTTTCTCGACTCAAAATCATCATTACTCTCCACTTAAGGTTTTCAATGCTTGAGTTAAGCAAATTATATTATTTAAAGAACGCACAGAAAATATCCACCAAAGATAAATGTAGCTTTTGTATGAAATAAATGGTTATTTGATTTAAGATTATTATTAAAATTCGTTGAAGAAGTTGCATTATTTGTATGAGATGCCTTAGTTTTTAACTGAACGCAAAATTATTTCGGTTCAAGAAACTAAGCTTAAAAGTTTTTTTCTACCAACTTAAACAAATCTTCGATTAAGATTCTGCGGTTTTGGTTCAAAGTGACAAAACTTTCATTCTCAGAGGATTTTCGAGATAAGACTTACGTAATTTCTAAACAAGGTTAAACGCATTTTCCAACAAAATAATTATACTCTTGACTAAAATAAACAATAATTCTACACTCAACATAATTTATTATTTCTGTTCAAAAAATGTAATGTTTTAGAAGTCAAGAAACTTGTCCCTGTTGCCCAGAGACAGTGTTTATTTCTTCTATTCAGAATATATCCTCTTAATTTGAGATAATAATGTGTCGAAAACTGAAACAATAAAATTCTAAATTCAAGAAAATAATGTTTTGCTCATATAGGAAACTATATTATTCTTGACCAATAAATATATTCTTGTTTTAAAATAACTTTTCTTTCCGTG